>CM057452.1:333773571-335063214 GCA_016271365.2 Neoceratodus forsteri | reverse complement strand
AACAGCTGCAGATCATTCATTATATGTGGTTACTGTTTCAATCTGTATGATTTAGCTAGTTTAAAGGTATTCTTTTATTTTATTTTTAAGTTTAACCTGCTGGTTAAGAAAATATTACCCGCTAAGTAATAGCCAAAACTTACATATTAGCAACAAAATCCCCAAAATCTACAAAGGCAAAAACAGTGCTGCAATTTCCTTCTTAGAGAAATACAGCACTGGCCTTATATTAACAGCTAGGGTTTTGTGACAGCATACCGCTGTAACTGTACTACTAAGAGCATGTGAAACAAAAGGAAAAAAGCAAAAGGAAAAAGAGTTTAAAAAACCTACTGAAGCATCCAGAAGTATGAACATTTCCATTTTTTCAAAGCTGTACCATAACCAGAGATGTGAGTATGACATTTTGCCCAGCCCCCATAATAGTCTGACCACAGCACTTTTTACTGCAGTTAGAGTTTTTTTTTTTTACACTGTATTTATCCACCCCACTCGATCTCAGACTATCTCCAGTGGAGACACGCAGCTTACCTCCATCTCGCCCGGTCGTAGGTTTAGTCCTGTCTCTCGGGTGTCCAAATCCCAACTCCAGTCCCAGTATCAGTTCCCCTGGATTTAAGCCCCCCAGGGCGGGACCATGATTTCTCCATCCTTGGCGACCTTTCTGGAATCTGGGCGGATATCCTGTGACCGGAGGGAACACCGAGGACAGCCGACGCACTCGACGTTGGGCGTGGGGGGTAGCTCCTCGGCCCCACCTTCGCCTACCAGGATCGGGTCATTTTTTCCTGTTTCTGTTTCCCCTGAGCCTCAGACATGCAATGGTGTCCTGCATGCTGGTTGCGCGCACCTGCGCACCCCTGTAAGATGTCTGCCGAGGCTCTCCCCCTGCTATGCTGCAACCCTCTGATGCAATGCCCCCAGCCTCCACTAGGAGCCACCAGAGTAGCCGGCAGCCTAAAACTCCCCACCCCAGGAAAGGAGAGCAGTCCTCCGGATGCTCAATCCTTTCCCATCCCTGCCAACCCTCGATGACCTGGGCTTGCTCCCGAACCCAGGTTGCCGGCGTGGCACGAGTTGTGGCATCCAGTGCCTCAACCCTCAGTGCCACCGGGCTGGCTTGCAGTGACAGTTTGTGCCATTTTCTTTTTTAAATGTTCCATCATTTCGCAGTGATTGAAAGGTTGCGATTTGAACAAATCTACCTTTGTGCTTCCTTGTGGGAAAATACTGCTGTAGATGGCCATAAAGTAGAAAATAAAATGTTGCTGAAAAGCACACTGTTGGAAAATTCAGCATGTCCACAACAAAATTACAAGTGTAAAAAATCTATTGCAAGTCACTGCTCGAAACATGGAAGTTTAAGGCCTTTGGAAAATCTAGGCCATGTTCTTCCTGGGGATTACTGTCCCACAATCTACCCAAAAGTGTATCAGGTCCAGTCAGGAAGATGCTACACCATTTTTCATAATTTAACTTTTTTGGTACTCTTATTTTTTAAGTTGAGTAATTTTTATATTTAAAAAAAAAACACTAACGGCAAATAAAGATGCAAAATCAGCACGTCTACCATCAAGGCTCGACTGCAAAAACATTATCCCGGTAACTGGCCATGAAGGGACTACTTTAGCTGCAAAAACAGTACTCCTTGTTCAAAACTACAGTAAATGGGCCACATACATAATTTTGCCACGATAGGTGGCAAAAGTTACCATGAAATAACATAGTTAGAATAGTTTATCTGATGGCCTCTGCTTTGTAGGTGCTGCTGACAACAGCACTTCCTGGCCAGGAGATGGTGGTACCATATTCTGCACCTACAGCGCCCCCTGTCGATAGCCAAGGAGCTCTGGCTCCCTTCAGTGATGCTATGGACCACAAGCATGTTGTACACGGTACTACAGAGAGATGGTAGAGTAGGCAGAAAAATGTAAATTACATATTACCGTTATTCTTGATAGTCCAGAATATCTTCACCCTTGATTCACACTAGTGGGTCTGAGTCAGCGACGCTAGGACCCAGCAGGAGCCAGAACTTTTCAGAGGGCTAGTAATGTAGTAGGCACCATGTGTGTGTCGTCGAGTGACGATGCACGTGCCAGCTGGTGTACAGCAGCGCCAGCCCCAACCACCTCAGTACCTTTTGCCAAGGAGGGGAGCAGCATGACTTAACAAGAGATCTATGCACTTAAGGGTATCAGATAGTCCTGGTGGCCTATATAAGAAGGGTCACCAACCTAGTAACAATGTCTTCATAACCCAACCACGTAAAAGGGGGTAAAGACCGGCACAACCATAAATGGAGTGAACAAAAAAATTACTCACCTTAGTAATCTTGTTTCTTCTAAGGGAATACTGTATTCTGACTTATGCAGTATGGTCTTACCACTGGACTGTCCTGGAGCCGAAATGGTTAATAGAACCTATGCAAATGATGGAATGCTAGGCTCATGCTCAGTTTTCAAACTACTGCCCCGGGTTAATAACCTCTAACTGTCAGATTCTTACGAATCATGCACTAAGCAGTTTCCAACTAATGGAAGGGTAATAATAATAATAACACTAATAGTAATAATAATACTAACAACCACAGAACCCTCCCTGAACCAGAAATGGCAGGAGAAAAACACAGGGAATTACCCTTCTTTCAACTACACCAAAAACCTGGCATCCTTGAAGACTCAAGTCACAGATGCCAAAATATAAACAGTATAAACTCCCCAGGTTTGCAACAACTGGCAAAGCTGTAATGCAGAGACCTTAGGTTTCAGCAGGGGAGGAAGGAAGGGAGCTCAGAATACAGTAAGATTCTCTTAGAAGAAACAAGATTACTAATGTGAGTAATTTTTTCTTCAAACCCCAGGAAATCTTACTGTATTCTGATTTATGCAGATTACCAAGCAGTGCATTTGGAGGTGAGCCTATAACCTATTTAGGAAACAGGCTCTTCAGGACTGCTGTGCCAAACCTGGTATCATCTCTGGCCTGGCCTGTGTGGACTGTCTTCCAAGTGGCGGCTTTACAGATGTCCATCAGGGGAATGTCTCTAGCAGCTGCTAGGGAAGCTGCAGTACCTCTAGTGGAGTGAGCTCTGAGACCTGAAGGGGGTTCCTTACCTACTTTCTATAGCAGAACTGGATACAGGTAACAATCCACCTGGCAATGGATCGTTTTGTGGCTGGTTTTCCTTTTCCCACCTCTTCGAAGGTAAGGAAGAGCTGGGTTTGGTTCTGTCTGTGACCCTTTGTGTGGTCAAGACAGTAGCTGACTGCTCTTTTTACATCAACACTGCGCAACCTACGTTCACCTGAAGTGGAATGGTCTGTAAAAAAAGACTGGCAAGGTAATAGAATAGTTAAGATGAAAGTCTGATGGCCCGGTGGTGCTGAGGGTTGAGGCGCTGGACAGCACACCTCGCATCACGCCAGTGACCCGGGTTCGGGAATGAGCCCGGGGTGTCGGGGGTCAGCGGGGGAGAGAGAGGATTGAGCGTCCGTGGACAGCTCTCCTCTCTCTGGGAGGGATCCAGGGAATGCCCAGTGCAACAGCATCACCGAGGAGGAGACTGGTGGATATGCCTTGCGTGTGGGCGTTGAGTAAAGGGAGTGGGTGCGGACATCAAGGCGTTGTGCGACCGAACTCCGATGGGGAGGGACAAGGGAAGCAAAGGGGAAAAAATTCCCAGCTTATGAACAGGCGACGGCACCTGCATACACCCGACCACACTCCAGTGCCGATTGCACTCCTTACCTGGGCCGAGCCCAGCCCAGCCTGAATTTCAGATAGAGCGCCCTGGGTGGATAGGGCGGCCCAACCTCGGGGGGGCTCAGAGCCGGGGGGATAGCCGGGCTGGTGTCAGGATTCAGGAGGTCTCTCAGGCACGGAGGTACAGTCGGGGGCACTGCAGGATGCCCGAGAGAGTTCCACAAGCTGGGAGGAAAAAAGAAGTTAAAAAAAAAAAATGAAAGTCTGATACCACCTTAGATAAGAACTTTCTGTTAGTTCTCAGGACAAACTTGTCCCTATAGAAACATAGACTTTGACGGCAGATAAGGACCGCTTGGCCCACCTAGTCTGCCCATTTCCCTACCTACAGGATAAGCTGCAGATCCCAGTTAACTAACAGCCTATTTCTTCCTACCCCCCCCCAAAAAAAATTGCCTTTAGTCTGTCCCATGCATTCTTGAATTCTCCCACAGTTTCAGACCCAAGAGCCTCCTCAGGAAGGCTGTTCCATGCGTCCACCACCCTCTCTGTGAAAAACTACTTCCTCACATTGACCCCCCCTCCCTCCTTTCCTCAAGGGTATACATACTAAGCTCCTTTAGTTTCTCCTCGTATGGCTTCTCTTGCAGACCCTACACCATTTTAGTTGCCCTCCTCTGGACTGCCTCTATCCTGTCTATGTCCTTGCGGAGATAGGGTCTCCAGAACCGGACACAGAACTCCAGATGGGGTCTCACCAACTGTCTGTACAGAGGGATAACAACTTCTTGTTTTCTGCTGGTGATGCCTCTCCCTATACATCCCAGTATCCCCCAGCCCTTCCTACTGTCTTCTCACACTGCTTGCTAACCTTAAGGTCATCTGATATGATTACCCCAAGTCCCTTTCCATTTTGTTGTTGTTACTAGCCCCAATTGTGTAATCTTCCCTGGGTTTTTGTTTCCCAAGGTGCATTATTTTGCACTTCTTTGCACTGAATCCTAGCTGCCACACTTCACACCATTCCTCCAACCTTGCTAAGTCCCTTCTCATCCTTTCCACACCTCCTTGTGTATCAACCCTGTTGCAGATCCTTGTGTCATCTGCAAAGAGGCATACTTTTCCTTCCAATCCTTCTGCAATGTCACTTATACAGACATTAAAAAGGACTGGACCCAGTACTGAACCCTGCGGTACCCCACTAGTAGCCCCTCTTTCTTCAGAGTGGACTCCAGTTACAATTACCTTCTGTGTCCTGCTGTCCAGCCAGTGTTTTACCCAGGCTACCACCCTGGGACCCACTCCCAGGCTGGTTAATTTGACTATTAATCTTTTGTGTGGGACTGTGTCAAATGGTTTGCTAAAGTCTAGGTAGGCAATGTCCACAGCCCCTCCCTGGTCTACTACCTTTGTCACCCAGTCAAAGAAATCAATTAAATTCGTCTGACATGACCTTCCCGCTGTGAACCCATGCTGCCTTGGGTCCTGTGCCCCACTGGCCTCTAGGTGCTCAACAATTTCCTTCAGAAGTGATTCCATCGCTTTCCCTACCACAGAGGTCAAACTGACAGGTCTATAGTTTCCTGTCTCTGTCCTGTTCCCACTTTTGTGAAGGGGAATCATATCCGCCTTCCTCCAGTCCTCAGGTACCACACCATCCTCCCATGATTTGCTAAAAAGGGTAGTCAGTGGTTTCACTAGTTCTCCCCTTAATTCTTTTAGAATTCTGGGATGAATTCCGTCGGGCCCCATTGCTTTGTCCACCTTCAATTTTAGGAGTTCTTTCAGAACCCTTTCTTCTGTGAAAGGACTAGGATCGACCCCCCAACCAGAGTGCTTCTGTTAATTGGATTAGGCACCTCGCCTCCTCTTTTGTGAATACTGAGCAGAAATATTCATTCAGTATCCCAGCTTTTTCACTTTCTCTCTCTGCCCACCCACTGTCCATTCTGTTCAGCCTCACTATCCCTCCCTTTGTCTTTCTACGCTCCCTGATGTACCTATAAAAGGTTTTATCCCCCTTCTTAACCGAGTTGGCTATCTTTTCCTCAGTTTGGGCCTTTGCTATTCTGACTTCCCTCCCTGCTTCCTTCTGCCTTAACTGGTACAGCTCTGTGTCCTGCTCCTTCTGTATTTCCTTATACTTACTGAAAGCTATCTTTTTCTCCTTGACCTTCCCCACCACCTCTTTTGAGAACCATTGTGGCTTTTTCTTTTGTTTTGATTTGTTTATTTACTTCACACAAAGGCTTGTTGCTCTGTGATGGCAGTTTTGATGTTTCCCCATTGTTGCTCCACCCCTCCTTCTAGCCTATTTGCTAGTGCTTTTCCAAGACATTCTCCCATCCTGCCAAATTCAGCCCTCCTGAAGTCCAGTACCCTCACTTTTGTATGGCTTGACTCTGTAGGGGAGTTTATCGTGAACCACACTGTTTGGTGGTCACTTGTTCCCAGATGGCTACCCACTTCTAGACCTGAGATCCTCTCGCTGTCCCCATTTGAGAGTACGAGGTCTAAGCTAGCTCCCTCATGAGTGGGTTCAAAAACTAGCTCTCTGATGCATGCCACCTGTAGGGCATCGAGAATGGCCCTGCTCTTGGATTGGGCTGCAGCAAATGTGCTCCAGTTAACATCTGGCATGTTCAGGTCTCCCATCAACAGTATCTCCCCTTTCTCTGCCATCCTAAAAATGCCTTCTATCATATCCTTGTCCATTCCCTCCCCCTGTCATGGGGGTCTGTATAAAACCCCTGTGCAGATTGTGGTGCCATTTCCAGTCTCTAAGGTGACCCACAGTGCCTCCTCGCCTCTCCTCCCTGTTTACTCTTTTGTTCAGTTGCTTTTATCCCTTCCCTTACATAGAGAGCTACTCCTCCCCCTCTTCTCCCCTTCCTGTCTCTCCTGCAGGTTGTGTACCCTGGTATGTTAACATCACAGTCATGGTTCTCTGTGTACCATGTTTCTGTGACTGCTACGATATCCAGACATCCCTCTTCCATCAAGGCCACCAGTTCAGAGATCTTGTTGCCCAGACTATGGGCATTGGTACTCTTTACCCTCCATTTCCTGATGGCCTTACCCCTTTTTGCCCCATCCGTTTCCTTATTGCCTTTGTCACTTTCTCAATTTACCCCTGCCCTTCTCCCTATTGACATCTCTAACTTGGTATTTACCTCACTTACTACTCTGACTTTTTTTGGGGGGGGGCTAGGATATCCCTGCTCCTTTCCAGTGCCTCCCCCTTGGCTAGTTTAAATGTTTGCCAATGAATGAAGCATTTAAACCTATCACCTAGGATACTGGTTCCCCTCCTGGACAGATGCAGACCATCACTCTAGTATAGGCCTGCATCACTCCAGGTGGACCCCAGTCCCCAATAAAGCCAAATCCCTAAGCTCTGCACCAGTTTTTCAACCACTGATTGAATCCCATGGTGTAGAGCGCCCTAGCCTCATCTATGCCACAGACAAGCAGCACCTCCGGGAAGGTTACAGTGCGTGCTACTTGTCTAAGGCCCCTCCCCAACTCCACAAACTCTTCCTGCACTGCTCTGATCCCTTTCTTAGCCAGGTCATTTGTCCCTAGGTGGACAATGACATCCAGCTCCCTTCCCTGTATAGCTACTCCGGTGATCCTGAGGATTCGCTCCCTGTCCCTCCAAGCCATGGTGCCAAGCAGGAACCTTACCTCCCTCTCCCCTTCCTCCTCCAGTTCTATCTTCCTAACAATGGAGTCCCTTACCAGGAGTTGTTTCCTTCCCCTGTGGGGTCCCATGCCACCCTCCTGTGGGTCTCCTTTGTGAAGGTTCCCAACATCCTCCTTGGTCTCCACTGCAGGTGCCTCTATAGAGGAACCACACTTTGCCAGAACAGCATATGAACTGTGGAGCGGTACAACTTGAGGGATGCCTCTCTGTTCCACCACCCTTACCCTTCCTGAGCCCACTGAGGTCCTACTGCTCCTCTTTCTTGGCAACCTCTGAGGCAATGGCAGTGGCCCTGCTGGCTCCTAGATGGGAGAGGAGGTCCCACAAATCCTGGCCAACTCAGCCTGGAGATGAGCAACCTCCTCCCTCAGTCCAGAGAGGTGCCTGCAGATGGGACAACACTGCAACCTCCAGAACGTCTCCCGAAAGACTGCTGCTTCACAGTCACTGCACTGCACCACTCCGTCATGTCTTATTTCTGGCTCCCTCACTGTTGTTTGGAATACTTACTCTTTCCTCTGTTTATTTATTTTATTTTTTTTCTCCCTACTTAGTTACTGCCTCTGTGCCCTTTAAGCACCTGATCTTCCTGTTCTGAGACAAGAAGATCCTATATTTCTCAGTAGCCCCCTTAATTGCTCAGAGGCAGAACTCCAGCAGCTGGGGGGGGGGGATGGAGAGCTACTCTTGTCCTTCTAGGATGGTGACTCTCTGGTGGCTCTGTGATCACTATCCTGCTCCCAAACAGGAAGTTCCTGTTGTCAGTCAAATCCTGTGCCTGTAAAAGTAGAACTGGCTTTGGGTAGGGGGCGGAGTGGAGGGAAGGAGGGCAATATAGTCCCAGTAGAGAAGTCCAGTCACAACAGCAGCTCCTTGTCCTGGTATTCTCTGGCAGAAGCTATTTAGGGCAGTGTTTAAATCTGGCTTTAACCTGGCTTCCTTCTAGCTAAGCCACTCCCTCTACTTAACAGATCTTTCAACACTTAGTTAAACTGCACAGATAACAATCCCCTTCAGCCACCAGAGATTAACACCTAGATAGCTGCTCAGATAATTCACTTCAGCCAACTCAGACAAACACACTTCTTTTTTTACCCCAAATTGAAGGTCCCAGTAGTAGAGTTCTACTTTTTAAATCCCAGTAAATTGAAGTTCCCAGCAGTAGAATTCTGCTTCCTTAGTCCCAGCAGAGAAGTCCAGTCTCAACAGCAGATCCTTGTCCTGGTGTTCTCTGACAATTCTCTGGCAGAAGCTATCTATGAACTATGAACTGCGATATAATCTGGTTCTGTGGATAATGCCTGACGTTCACTGATCTTTCTGGCAGAGGTAATGGCAACCAGAAATATAGTTTTCCAAGTCACATATTTCAGATCTGCTGATGACATGGGCTCGGATGGAGGTTGCATGAGCTGAGCAATGCAAATATTTAGATCACACATGGGAGTGGAAATAATCAAGCCTGTGGAGTGCAAATGAGCCATATAATCTAAGACAATAGGAATGTTAGCTTGAGAGTGATCAAGGTCTCTGCCCTAGCACCAAAAAGAAAACCTTTTTCATTTAGAGGCATATGTTTTCTTAGTGGAGTGTTTTCTGGAACCCCTCAGTATATCCATAACCCCTTCTGAAAGATGCAAGTCTGCATACTCCAGGTCTTCAAGAGCCATGCTTTCAATCTGAGGGATAGCAAGTTGGGATACATGATTCTGCCTTGGGAGGAAGTCAATAAATTGTACCTCCTGGGAAGACGGATTGGCTTGGCTACTGCTACTGATAGAAGGATGGAGTACCAAGGCTGCCTGGCCCAATCTGGAGCAATGAGGATCATTGAGGCTGGTTGAAGCCTGAGTTTGTTCAATACTTTCAGCAGTAGGGGAAATGGAGGGAAAGCATACAGGAATTTCCCTGTCCAATCTAACAGAAGTGCATCCAGAGGGATTGTGCCCCTGTTGTGGGGTTTGCAGCAATACCGTAGGAGCTGGAAATTGTCTGGGGCTGCAAACAGATCCACTTCTGGAGTGCCCCACCTCCTGAAACTGGTCTGTAAGACCTGTCTGTTCAGTGACCATTCGTGATGATTCTGGTTTATCCTGCTGAGGGCATCCGCTAGGATATTGTCCTTGCCCGGGAGATGAACAGCTGAAAGGGACACCTTTAGAGAGTATGCTAATGTCCAGATTTTCATAGCTTCTGTGCAGAGAGGGGTTCACCTTGTGCCCCCTTGCTTGTTTATATAGTACATGGTGGTTGTATTGTCTGTTCTGATCTGCACCACCTTTTTATTTCGTTGTTTAACCAGGTATAGCACACTAAGCTGAAAGCTTTTTTACAGGAGCAACCTGGGAGCACAAGGAGGTTAAGTGACTTGCTCAGGGTCACATAGTATGCAAGTGGAAGCTGTGGGATTCAAACCCAGGTCTGGTCTGCTGGATGTCACCAGATTTGCACCTTGTCACCTTGCCTACCACCTGAGTGGCAAAGGAATAAAGGGCCAGAAGAACTGCTCTGAGCTCCAATAGACTGATGTGCAGGAGGGATTCCTGCTTTCCCCAAGTACCATGAGTAGTGTGATCCCCTAAATGTGCTCCCCACCCTAGAAGGGAAGCATCTGTGGTAAGTATCAGAGTAGGGGACTGCTGAAGAAAAGGTACCCCTTGTCTGAGGTGTTCCCTTTCCTGCCACCACTCCAGAGCTTGAATAAGGGTGGCTGTGACTGGGACTAGTTTAGATAATGAGTCTTTCTTTTGGGACCAGTACTCCCTTAAGTGAAACTGGATGTCTCTCATCTGAAACCTTGCTCCTGGGACGGTTACAGTTGAGGCTGCCATGTGCCCTAACAGTTGCAGGAAATGCCTTGCCGGTCTGGGAACATGTGGTGAAAAAGACCCAGCTATTTGAATCAGGCTGTCCACCCTGTCCAGAGGAAGACAGGCCATTCCTGTTCTTGTATTCAATTCTGCCCCTATGAACTTGAGCAACTGCACTGGTTCTAGGACAGACTTCTTTTGATTCACTAAGAACCCCAGGGAGGACAGGGTGGTCTGAGTGTCTGAGAGAGACTCTCTCACTTGTTGCTGTGACTGGTCTACAATTAACCAGTCGTCCAGATAGGGGAATACTGACACCCCTAGCCGACTTAGGTGTGCCACCACGACAGTTAGGCATTTTGTGAATACCCTTGGAGCAGATGTTAATCCGAAGGGCATTGCTCTGAATTGATAATGGCCTGATGGCAACCCGAATCTGAGGTACTTTCTGTGAGACCTCCTGATTGGGATATGAAAGTAAGCATCTTTCAGGTCCAGGGATGCTAGCCAGTCTCCTTGCCTCAGAGTAGGTAGTACGGTGAACAGAGTGACCATCCAGAATTTTGGTTTTGCTAGATGCTTGTTCAGGTATCTGATGTCCAGAACGGGATGCTTCTCCCCTGTTTTCTTTAATGTAAGGAAGTATCTGGAATACAGGCCCTTCCTCTTTGATGGCAGGGACTGGTTCTATCGCCTGAAGCAGCAGCAGGGATGACACTTCCTTTTCCAGTAGGGTTGTTTCTGATGGGGAAGAGGGCTTGAAAGCCCTTGATCTCAGCCTTGGTCTGGTTTTGAAGCTGAGGACCAAACATTAGCCCACTACTTATAGGACCCACTTGTCTGTAGTGATGTTTTTCCATTCCTGGAAGTAGTGGGCCAGTCTGCCCCCTACTGGTAGTGGGGAGGTGACCCAGACATTCTGCTCAGGAAGTCTGCTTTGATTGAGCTATTGGTTAGACAGTGGGGCTAGTGCGGCCAGTGCACCTTATGCCCCTGCCCCAAAAGTATCCTCTAGGCTGATACTGGGGAAAAACTTGGGGCTCAAAATAAGGCCTGTAAGGAGTCCTGCCCCTGCCACCCCTCGAATTATGTCTCTGTGGGTTGGCAGCTCTCTCCTCTACTGCTGCACTTTTGGAAGCAGATTTGTAATCATCTATTTTTTTCATATATGCCTCTGTTTGTTCTCCAAACAGAGACACAGGGTCACAGGGGGAATCCAAGGCCTTTCATTGTGTGTCCTGTGAGAGGTTAGTGGTTTTAAGCCACGTCAACCTGATCAGAGACTCTGCTGAAGCCATCTGCCTGGATGCAGTGTCACTGGCATCCACTGCCATCCGAAATTGGGTCTTAGATGCTTCAATGCCCCTCTTAGTCGCTTCTTCCAGGTCAGCAGCCATTGGAGGGGGGGAACTGACTTGGCAATTTCCATTACAGTGGACCACACAGATTTTTGATACCTGGCTAAATATGACATATAGGATACCTGCCTAATGGCTAGAGAGGATCCTAAAGAAAAAATTACTCACCTTAGTAATGTTGTTTCTTCTAATGGAGTCTTGCTGTATTCTGACAGTAGCAGTGAGTCCCAACCTTCGAACTGCCCCAGAGATGAAAGAGTTAACTTTCCATGCCAGGCATGGAACGCTGAGCTCGAGCTCGGTTGAGACTCTGTCTGTTGCTGTTTGAACTCAAACCGTCAGATCTTTATGAGCAAAACTCACTGAGGTCCTGAGTGGAAGCTGTAAACCTACACTAGCCAACTGGCTACTAACATAATAACAAATCTTTGGTCCCAAAACAGACTCAAGTCAGGAGACCCAAAAATGAAATAACACAACACCCACTCACCCAAAGAAAGGGTGATAACAAAAAAGGGTGGGGCACCTCCTGAGTGCCAACACTGCCACTGCCCACCCACATCTCAAAAAACAAAGGTTCTGAGAGGGGAAGGCAGGGGGAGGAGGTCAGAATACAGCAAGACTCCATTAGAAGAAACAACATTACTAAGGTGAGTAATTTTTTCTTCAGACAACATGAAGTCTTGCTGTATTCTGACAGTAGCAAACTACCAAGCACTACCTCCATGGAGGAGTTACAGAACCTACTTAGGAAATAGGCTCTGAAGCACAGCTGTGCCAAACCGAGCATCACTCCTAGCCTGGATATCCAGGGAGTAATGCTTGGTGAAAGTGTGAACTGTTTTCCAGGTAGCTGCTTGACATATTTCTAGAATAGGGATATCCCTGGCAGCAGCCAGGGAAGCAGCTGTACCTCTAGTAGAGTGAGTCCTCAGGCCTGTGGGTGGAACCTTGCCTAATTTTTCATAGCAAAATTGTATGCAAGAGACAATCCACCTGGCAATGGATCTTTTAGTGGCAGATTTTCCTTTGCCTACCTCACCATAAGTGAGGAACAGTTGGAGGGAGTCAAACCTATGACCCTTGGAGCGTTCTATATAGTAGCTAAGGGCTCTTTTCACATCTAGGATGTGCAGCCTCCTCTCACCAGAGGAGGAATGGTCAGTGAAGTACACAGGAAGAGACACAGACTGGTTAAGATGGAAGTCTGAAACCACCTTAGGCAAAAACTTCCTGTTAGTCCTTAGGACCACCTTATCCCTATGGAAGGAAATAAAGTCAGGCTCCACTGACAGGGCTTGCAGCTCACTTATGCGCCTGGCAGAAGTGATGGCCACCAGAAACACAGTTTTCCAAGTCAAGTACTTAAGTGCTGCTGAGGACAAAGGCTCAAAAGGGGGTTGCATAAGCGGTGCAATGCAAACGTTAAGATCCCAAGCAGGGGCAGGATCCCTGAATGGAGGATTGGTATGAAGCAATCCCTTGAAAAACTTGGAGAAAACAGGGTGAGCTGAAAGAGAAGAGGGCTTACCTGCTGAAATGAAAGCAGAAACCGCTGCCAGGTGCACCCTTAGTGTAGCTGGTCTGAGACCCAAGCTATTGAGATGAACCATGTAGTCAAGTACTGTGGGTAGATCAGCAGACTCTGGGGAAATATGCTTCCTAGAGCACCATATGGAAAATCTTTTCCACTTGGAATTATAAGTAGTTCTGGTGGAAGGCTTCCTAGAAGCCTTCAGAATATCCATAACACCTTGGGAGAGGTGTAAATCAGCAAACTCTAACTTCTCAAGAGCCAGGCCTTGAGATTGAGAGATTTGAGATTCGGGTACCAAACCCTCCCCTGAGTACAAGTTAACAGGTTGTAATTCCTGTGAAGAGCCAGGGGAAGATGGACTGATAAGGATAATAGGAGAGGATACCAGGGCTGTCTTGCCCAGTCTGGAGCAATCAGGATCACTTTGCAGGGTTGAGACCTGATTTTGACTAGCACTTTGAACAGGAGAGGGAAGGGGGGGAAGCATACAGGAACTTCCCTTCCCAATTGAGAACTAAGGCATCCAGGGGGACTGAGCCCAACACTGGGGGCCTGCAGCAAAAAAGGGGAAGTTGGTGATTGTCTGGGGCTGCAAAAAGATCTATCTGAGGGGTGCCCCATCTGGAGAATATCACCTCCAAGACCAAGGGATCCAGTGACCATTCGTGATGGCCCTGAGATATCCTGCTGAGAGCATCTGCCAGGACATTGTCCTTGCCTGGGAGGTGTACTGCTGAGAGGGAGGTGTTCAGAGAATAAGCCAGGGACCACAACTTCATCGCTTCTGTGCACAAGGTCGAAGACCGAGTGCCTCCTTGTTTGTTGATGTACCACATTGTGGTGGTATTGTCTGTTCTGATCTGAATAACTTTGTTCTGAACAGACTTGGAAAAAACTTGAAGTGTTAGAAAAACTACTCTGAGCTCCAACAGATTGATGTGGAGCAGAGATTTCTGAGGGGACCACAACCCTTGGGTGGTCAGGTCACCCAAGTGAGCCCCCCACCCCAAGAGGGAGGCATCTGTAGTAAGGATTAAAGAGTGAGACTGAGTGACAAAGGGAACTCCTTGTCTCAGATTGTTCAGATCCTGCCACCAGTGCAAGGCCTGATCAGGGTTCGAGTCACTGGGATCAGTTTGGTCAGAGGGTCCTTTTCTGAGACCAGAAGGCTCTCAAATGGAACTGAATGTCCCTCATCTGAAATCTTGCTCCCTGCACCACTGCTGTAGAAGCAGCCATGTGCCCCAGGAGCTGCAGAAAATGCCTTGCTGGTCGAGACACCTGTAGGGTGAAAGAGGAGGCCAGAGTGATAAGGGTCCTTGCCCTGTCCAGGGGAAGGAAGGCTCTGGCCCTTTCTGTATCTAGCTCTGCACCTATGAAGGTGAGAAGCTGAACAGCCTCTAGAACTGACTTTGACAGATTCAGAAGGAAATCTAGAGAAGTGAGCAGTTGCTGAGTTATCTGTAAGTGTAACTTGACCTGGTCTGGGGACTGGCCTACTATGAGCCAGTCGTCTAGGTATGGGAAGATGGCAATACTTTGCATTCTTAGAGAAGCAACTACTACTGCCAGGCATTTTGTGAACACCCTTGGAGCAGAGGTTAGTCCAAAGGGTACTGCTCTGAACTGGTAATGGCCTGAGGGCAGCTCGAACCTGAGGTACTTTCGATGGGAGCTTCTGATAAGAATATGGAAGTAGGCATCCTTGAGGTCCAGGGACACTAGCCAGTCCCCTGGTCTTAGAGAGGGTAGAATTATTCCCAGAGTCACCATTTTGAATTTTGGCTTTAAAAGGTGCTTGTTTAAATATCTGAGATCCAGGATGGCTGCCACATTCTCCTGTCTTTTTTTGGGTAGGAAGTACCTGGAGTACAATTACGCCCTGTTGTAGGGTGGAACCCGTTCACAGCTCTGACAGCCAAAAGGGAAGAGACCTCTGCCTCTAGGCAGTAGCTCCTGATGGATTTGCAGGTGGAAAAGATCTGGTTCTCAACTTTGGAAATTTTTGAAGCTGAGAACCAGCCCCTGGCTTACTACTTCAGGACCCACTTGTCTGATGTTAGAGACTTCAGTCCTGGACAAAGTAAGCCAGCCTGCCCCTACAGGTGGTGGAGAATCGGCCCTGGCAAACCCATCAGGGTGCCTGCTTGCAGGGAGTTTTGGCTGAGGGGTGGAAGCAGGTCTGCTTGTACCCCTTCTGCCTCTCCCTCTAAAGAACCCCCTCTGAGCATAGGCAGAAGAGGAGGCCTGGGCTTGGTAGAAAGGCCTGCCCCTGCCCCTGGGATGCTGCCTTTGAGGAGTGGCCTGCCTTTCCTTGGCCTGGGTACTCCTACAGGTGGTCCTATACTCGGCTATTTTCTTCATGTAATTCTCTGTTTGCTCCCCAAACAGAGAATTACCCACAACAGGAAAATCCATGGCCTTAGTCTGGGTATCCTGTGACAGGCTAGTACATCTGAGCCAAGCCATTCTGTGAAGTGCCACAGATGTAGCCATGACTCTAGATGAGACATCATTTGAGTCCACTGCAGCATGGAATTGCACCTTGGATGCCTCAATACCATCAGCAGCCACCTGCTCCAGCTCCTTGGCAAGCTGGCCAGGGACCTGTTTTGCTAAAGCCATGACAGTGTCCCATCTGGATTTCTGATACCTAGCAGTATAAGCCACATAATTGGCCTGTCTGAGTCCCAAGGATGCTGCCATGTATTGTTTCTTTGCCATGGCATCAATCCTCCTGGAGTCCTTGTCTGGGGGGCGTGAAGCCAAGGGAATATTTGCCTTGTCACAGGCTGCAGCCTGCACTACCCCAACATGGCTGCATTGTTGTGTAAGGAACTCCGTATCTGAGCCTGACAATGTATACCTCTTGTCCAATCTTTTATCCACAGGAGGTATGGTGTTAGGAGTCTTTAAAATCTTAAGTGTCTGTTTCCCAAAAGATTTGTGTAAGGGAATAGACAGCCTCCTAGACTCTGGGATATCCATCATTTCCACATAGTCAGGCTCCTTCTGGTTATCCATAGCTTCTTCCATAGGAAGCTGGAGGGTTTCAGCCACTTTTTTATAAAACATGAAATGGGAGGGGGACTCAGAAAGCCTAGGAGGAGACACTCCTGAAGGTCTGTCTGGGGAGATGTCCGGGTCAATGGGCACATCCAGACTTTCAAAACCACATTCACTTTCCTCATATTCCTCTTTCTCTTCCTCCAGTTCATAAAATTTCTCTAAATCATACTCTTGAACCGGTGGAACCGGCTGAACCGAGCACCTCCCTGATGGTGCCGGTTCGGTTGGAACCGGGGAAAGCGACTGCACAAGTTTTATCGCTTTGGCTATTTCTTCAGCAGTTGGAGAAGAAAGTTTTGGATCCACACCAGCTGATTTTTCCTTTCTCGTTCTCTTAGCTGGAACCGACTTCTCAGAATCGGATCTCCTTTTGCCCGAAGAAGTCTCGCCCTGGTCAGAGAACACTCCTTCTGGTTCGGTTTGAACCGAACCGGGCTGGCCATCCGGTTCAGCGGACTTTTTGGCCTCCCTTTCCCTGAGCCTACCAACTCGTTTTTCTAGGGTAGCTGCAGGAAAATTTTTACAAATCTGGCAGTCTGCATTGAGGTGGTCAAACCCTCAGACAATAAACACAGGTGGTGTGGGATCAGCCTTTGCAAAGACTTCCTCACACACCTGCAGTGTTGAAACCCAGTGGGCCCGTTTTTCTTTTGGTTTTCTGACATTGTGCCAGTCCTAACCAAACTTACCCTTTTAATGGCAATCCGCCAGGCAAGACCCTCTTATCGGTTCCTGACCGTGTCACGGGTCGTGGAAAAAAACGTAATAAAATCCGTTTTGTTTAGAACCGATAAGAACCGGTAACCACACTCTAAAATTTTAAATAAAGATTTTTTAGCAACTTAACCGGTTCAAACCGAACCGATGAACCGTCTACAAGTTCCACACAGAATAGAAACAATATAAACCTATCTAGTACTCATGAATACCACAGACAGAGACTGAACCGACAGGTTGTGGTTTAAATTTAGTCAAAAACCAAGAAAAACGGTACTTTAACCGACAAATTGAACCGAGCAGAAGGAGAAATCTCCGGAGCGACTGTTCAGTGAGGTGGAGTAAAGAATCTGATGGTTTGAGTTCAAACAGCAACAGACAGAGTCTCAACCGAGCTGGAGCTCAGCGTTCCATGCCTGGCATGGAAAGTTAACTCTTTCATCTCTGGGGCAGTTCAAAGGTTGGGACTCACTGCTACTGTCAGAATACAGCAAGACTTCATGTTGTTTGAATAAATCTTCTTGACTACTGAATCCATCCTCCTGGAATCTTTTTCAGGAGGGTGGGAGGCCAGAGGAATGCCAGCTTTGTCACAAGCTGCAGCCTGTACTACACCTTCATGACTGGGGTGACCAAACAAAACTTCAGCCCCAGCCTTGTCCACCCAGTACTTTCTGTCCACTTTCTTATCAGTAGGAGGGACAGAAGTGGGATTGTCTAAAATGTTCATGGTCTGCCTCCTCAAAGATTTGTGTAAGGGGAGAAGCAGCTGTTTTGATGGAGGGAAGTCCATCATCTCCCTATAGTCTTCCTCCTCCTCATCGTCTAGTGATTCTTGAGATGGGGGGTTGAGAGACTGGGCCACTTGTTTCATAAAAGCAGAGTATGAAGAAAAATCTTCAATTCCCTTATTATGGGAATCAGACCTGTGGGGATCAGGGGAGATGTCTGGTTCTATAGGTTCATCATAGTCATCAGCCCCATAATCCCCTCCTGGATCTTCACCAAGATCAGGATCCTCAAATTGTTCCCCACCTTGGTCTATTAAATCAGGGATTTGTGAACCAGTAGTTTGTGGAACCGGCTGTTTTTCAACTGGAACCGGAGACTGCAAGGACTGGATAATCCTGATAGCATTTGCAATCTCTTCAGCAGAAGGAACAGCTGTGGAAACCGGTTGCGGTTCCTGGTGTCTTTCTTTTCGCTTTTTCTTAACCGCGACAGCTGGTTCAGCAGCCTTATCCATGGTTCTTTTCTTTGTGGAACTATCGCCTCTGTCACAGGGCAGTCCCTCCAGTTCAGTGGACTGTTCAGTGGCCGGGTTAGCAGCCTTATCAGTCATTTTTTCCCTTAGTCTCTTCAAACGCCTTTCAAGGGTAGACTGAGGGAAATTAGCACTAGTTTCACAGTCTGTCTGAAGGTGGTCAGACCCCAGACAGAACAAACAAATTAAATGAGGCTCAGCCTTTGCAAACAGTTCACCGCACTATGTGCAGTGCTGGAAACCTGTAGGTCCTGTTCTCTTTTTTGGTTTCTGTGACATAAGAAATTCAAACTGAGAACCAAATAGACTTTTTTTTTTTTGTCAGTTGTTGCACCGTAAAAGAAACCAGGCTGTTTAGATACACAAATCCAGGAGTCACCCCAGTTGAAAAAAGGGACCCACTAACCGAAAATTACTCCGGTAAAAGTTTTGAATAACTAACCAACTATACCGAGTCGGACTATATCAATTTAACTAAAATAATTATAACAACAAAGGTAAGGGAACTGTCGGTTTCCACTTGGTTAAAGAACCAGGGAGAAAAACTACTACTCACCCCTAATAACTAAAATCTAAACAATTACTACTTGTATACCAAAGACAATGATAAGAATACCAGTAAAAATAAATTTACTGAGGTATAAACCGAGAAAAATAAACTTTCTTCAAGAGATGAAGGACAGCTCTCCAGAGACATCTTACTGAGGCAAGTGGAGTAAAGAATCTGACGGTTAGAGGTTAGGTTCTATTAACCATTTCGGCTCCGGGGCAGTCCTTTGGTGAGACCATACTGCATAAGTCACAGTACAGTAAGATTTCTTGGGGTTTTAATCCAAGTGATGGTGGATGAGCATGTGAATCAGTCGTGAAGATATTCTGGAAGATCAAGAAATACAATAAGTCCGTAATTTTAATATCTTCCAAGTATCAGCCTTCACCACTGATTTCCACTTATGGGTCAGAGTACCAAGCTCAGAAAAAGTCGCCTGGACTAGGATGGCTGGAGCTGAAGGCTCACTCAAGATAGTAATCAGTTCAGAATTGTCCTGCCAAAGGTGCTATGCTACCTGGCATGGACTTCCAGGGCATAGTGCTTGGTAAATATGTACACTGTCCTCCAAGTTGCAGCTCTGCAAATTTCTCAAACAGGCACACAGCAAATTTCTGCCAAGAACATGACAACAGTTTTGGTGGAGTGGGCATGTATGCTGCCCTCCAATTTAACTTGCCCTATAGCACAACAGTTGTGAAGCTAATTCAGAGTTCAGGCAGAAATGCACTTAACTATGACAGGCTGTCCCTTTCGATTAGGATCAAAGGCAGCAAAGAGCTGTTTGGATTGGCTGAAGTCCTTGGTTCGGTCTGTCAGTGTCAGTGGCTCAATAGGTAGCACACGTACCTCTGGGGCTGGAAGTCCAGAAGGTCACGGGTTCTTGTCCCACACCGGGTACTTGGGGTAATACCCATAACTGACACTGTAGCGCAGCACGAGGGGAGTGCTGCACTCTTGAGGTGCCATACTTTGGATAAGACATTAAACTGAGACTGCTTTTGCCCATCTCTGGTCATTGATCAGGTGGAAGTAAAAGATCCCATGGTACTTACTGAGGAAGTGCAGGGGATTTTCCCTTGTGTCATGGCCAATACCCCCCATCAATAAAACAGGTCCATGCAACCACACACACACACACACACACACACACACACACACAGCACACACCTGGGAACAAGCTATAACAGTTTACTGTGAATTTCCTGGTTAAAAAATGTCAAATCAAAGAATAACTATATGGGCGTGGCCTGAACAGGCAGAAGATGGCAGCATAGTTCAGAATCTCTACAGGAATGACTGCAATCTAACCTCATCCAGCCTTCACCAGACCTTTCTTCGGTATCAACTCCTGTGACCATCCTGTAATCTTACTGCCTGACACAGTTTGTAAGTCATTTTTGATCCATCATCTACTTATAGTCAATTATTCTACACTGTACTGAAGCATACTAGGGCTCATTCTTCAGCATTATGGCAGATCTCCAAGTTCAGCAAAGATCACTTGCTAGAGTGGAAGTAATGTTTTCTAAACTGATGGCTGAGATTAATGATCTAAAAACCTCCACCCAACAGAATGTGACCACTCTTGAAACTTTTAGCCAGAAAATTGCATTTAATGAGAAAGCAACAGCCTGTAACAACTCTACTATTCATGACTTCCAGGCTACTGTCCGCAATCAAGATCGAACTATTAAATCCCTACAAGCCAAAATTGACGATATTGAAAATCGTAATTGTCGCAATAATTTATGATTTTTTGGCTTCCCTAAAGGTGTAGAATTAGGAGACACTACTGCGCTTTTATTACATGTGCTGCCTTCAATGCTTTAACTGCCTCCTGACCTAACGTTAATCATTGAGCAGTCTCACCACACTCTGGGTCCCAGGCCAACATCAGACCAGCGACCAAGGCCAATCATTGCTCGCTTCTTGAACTATTCCCACACAGAATTAATACTGAAACGAGCCAGAGAAATGGGGAAACTTCAGTAGCAAGAGTTTAATATTTCCATCTACGGAGACTTTTCAAAATATTTAACCATCAGAAGGAAGGCCTACAATCCACTTGAACAAATCCTCCACCAAAGAAGCATTAAATTTGCTCTACGTTACCCCGCAACACTACGCCTTTTCTCAGGCTCTTCCTTCAAGGATTTTGAAACCCCTGATGCCTTAGCCAACTATCTGGAGGTCTCTTTCTGCAATCTTACCCTGGGAGGTTTAGTAGCAACTGGCAACCCAAACACAGCTTTGGTATCCGCAAGGAGGGTGGACGACGTGGTACAGGAAGGTGGGAAAAGTGTTGCAGAACTCGCAGCCCCAAGCAGCAACGCTGCAACTGATTTGACCCCAAGGCAATCAACACAGCTGCAAGAGAAGCTTCTGCTGGGGCATTATTCTTCAAGACTTTTATGCTGTTCTAGCAATGTTTCACCCCAAACATCCCAAGCTGCAGCCTCTCACCTTCAAATCAACCCCTCTATTCCCTTGAGCAATAAGTTTGCTCTCTTGAGATGACATGCACTCCTACTGGGAGGAGATCTTTCCCAGCAAGTTTCAGATGAACATCCCTCTAATTTGGGCCCTGTGCCTCAGGGATGTATTTCCGCCGATACTTCATGGGCAGAAGTTGTTGCAAGTTCCCCACTCAAATCTTTAGAGCCACCCAAAAAGGAACGTAGGGCAAAGACCAAAAGCAAGAACATCAATAGTCACAATCCTGCTAATAAATCTAAGGTGTCATAAGATGACATGATCAGTAATATGGCCACAGTTGCTATATCTTGGTAGGTTTTGCTTCCAGGCTACTTAAAGGGAGTGCCAGTACACTTTTTCTGCCTAGCTGCCTGCCCTAGCATCTTTGCTACCTGGTTGCTTTCACTCCCAGCGGGTGCAGAAAGCAAAGGCTGTACATCGTGGCACGATCAATTTACTTTTTGTTGCAGTGTTTAAATGAGCAGCTTAAAGGTCTTCAAGGGAACTTTGGTATATCA
Organism: Neoceratodus forsteri; assembly: GCA_016271365.2. Classification (NCBI taxonomy): domain Eukaryota; kingdom Metazoa; phylum Chordata; order Ceratodontiformes; family Ceratodontidae; genus Neoceratodus; species Neoceratodus forsteri. The sequence continues at coordinate 335,041,502 of CM057452.1, read as the reverse complement.
GCAATGCTTTTCTAACCCATTATTTTAGTGTTAGATCTTATACATTACCTCACTAAACAGGCTCTCTGTTTCTAGCCTCTCTCCAGTTTAGCAGCGCATCAGGTTTATAGTCTTTTAGCTGTTCAGTTGCATATCTTCAATCATATGCATCCTGATTATTGCCTTTTCTTTTTTCATATGTGAATTATTATATATTACAAGGCAACTTACCCCTTCCCTCTCCTGATGACAGGTTCTTAAGTATTATTGGCAACTACATTTAATCTATCTCCTTCCCTACGCTCCATTAGTCTTACTACCTCCTGTTTACAATATGGAACTATCATTAGCACTCAAATTGGTGGGCTATGTTTGGTGTACTGTTGCAAAGGATTGTCAATCTACATCCTCCTTATGCTCCTTATTTTACTCGAAGCCTACAAATATTATAGAAATCCACTGCTGTGTGGTCCCTCCCGTTTTGGGGCTCACTGGGCCTAGTCTTCTAGACCTAGTCACCCCATATAACACCTATTTAGGTGATTTTCGAGTAATCGGAGCTGATCTTTACTATGGCTATCTCTTCTGTCTACAGTTATCACAAGCCTATACCTCTCCACATAATCCCTAATTTGCATTTGGCTCAGTAAGGGCTTAAATTGACCTCCCTTTCTTCTTTCCCCCTCAATATTGTATTTATTATGTACTTATTCTGTTGCACTGCAAAGTATACTCAGAGTCACTCTAATGTGGTAATGATCTACTTTTCCTTTTATTTTTGTTCATTTGCATTCCAACTGGCTCTCTGAATTCCTTGCTCTATGTCAAGGCTGTACTGGCATCTCGTATATGGTTCTTTAATTTACTACTATTTCGAGTTGGTATATCTTGTACTATTACTACTAATGTTTATAAATACGTTCTGATGTTTAGCTTTATCCTTATACCTTGTCCTGTTAGCTTAGAATTAAGCTGAGGTTATTATAGTCCCCTACCTTTCTTGGTATTATTCTCTTTCAGTTTAGCTTATCAGGAATACTTACTTTATTATATTACTGGGATCAGACTTAGGTTTGGGCCGATATTTATAACTGGTCCTCCCTAGTCTCCTCCCTACATCAATGCCCCAGAGTGTGGTGAGAGAGTCTCTTAGCAAGTTGGCTGAATCGTATATCCTGATACCCATAAAATGTTTTCTTTGTTATTTAGCTTACTAGTATTGTTGTTGTTAATGACTTTTCGCCTTCCCCATCTCTGTTTTAGGAAGGCAGTCAGAACAGCAAAGGCCCAAACCGAGGAAAAGATAGCCAACTCGGCTAAGAAGGGGGATAAAACCTTTTATAGGTACATCAGGGAGCGAAGGAAGACCAAGGGAGGGATAGTGAGGCTTAATAAAGGGAGGGAGGGCAGAGGGTGACTGTGAAAAGGCAGAGATACTAAACAAATATTTTTGCTCAGTATTTACAAAGGAAGAGGGGGAGGTACCTAAAACAAACAGTAGAAACACTCTGGATACAGAAGTTGATACCAGCCCATTTACAGAAGAAAGGGTTCTGAATGAACTCTTAAAACTGAAGGTGGACAAAGCAATGGGGCCTGATGGGATTCATCCCAGAATTCTAAAAGAACTAAGGGTAGAACTAGTGAACACCACTGACTACCCACTTTAACAAATCGTGGGAGGATGGGGTGGTACCCGAGGACTGGAGGAGGGCAGATGTGATTCCCTTTCACAAAAGTGGGAGCAAGGCAGAAGCAGGAGACTACAGACCTGTTAGTTTAACCTCAGTGGTAGGGAAAATGATGGAATCACTTCTGAAGGAAAGAACTGTCGAGTATCTGGAGGCCAGAGGGGCACAGGACCCAAGGCAGCATGGATTCACAGTGGGAAGGTCATGCCAGACAGAATCTGATAGATTTCTTTGACTGGGTGACCAAAGTAGTAGATCAGGGAGGGCTGTGGACATGGCCTACCTAGACTTTAGCAAGGCATTTGACACAGTCCCACACAAAAGATTAATATACAAGTTAGCCAGCCTGGGAGTGGGTCCCAAGATGACAGCCTGGTTAAAGAATTGGCTAGAGAATAGGACACAGAGAGTAATAGTAAATGGAGTCCACTCTGAAGAAATTGAGGTTACTAGTGGGGTACCGCAGGGTTCAGTATTAGGACCGGTCCTCTTCAATGTCTTTATAAGCGACACTGCAGAGAGACTGGAAGGAAAAGTATGTCTCTTTGCAGATGACACAAAGATCTGCAACAGAGTTGATGCACAAGGTGGGGTGGAAAGGATGAGAAGGGACTTGGCAAGGTTAGAGGAATGATCAAATGTATGGCAGCTTAGATTCATTGCTAAGTGCAAGATAATGCACCTGGGAAACAAAAACCCAGGGGAAGAGTACACAATGGGGGGTGAGATACTAACAACAACAAAAATGGAAAGGGACCTAGGGGTAGTCATATCAGATGACCTAAAGGTGGGCAAGCAATGTGAGAGAGCAGCAAGGAGGGTTGGGGGGATACTGGGATGCATAGGGAGAGGCATCACCAGTAGAAACATAGAAACATAGAATTTGGATGCAGATAAGGACCAGCTTGGCCACCAGTCTGCCCATTTCTACCTGATGGATAAGCTGCAGATCCTAGTTAACCAGCAGCCTACTTCTTCCTACCCCCACCCCTAGAATTGCCTTATGACTGTCCCATGCATGCTTGAATTCCACCACTGTTTTTACTCCACAACCTCCTCTGAAGGCTGTTCTATACACCCACAACCCTCTCTGTGAAAAAATACTTCCTTAAATTACCTCTGAGCCGCCCCCCTTCTATCTTCAAATTGTGCCCCCTTGTTCTTGCACACCTCCTTTTTTGAAAGATGCTACCCTCTTGGACTTTGTTGATTCCCTTGAGGTACTTGAAAGTTTCTATCATGTCCCCCCTCTCTCTCCTTTCCTCGAGGCTATACATATTAAGCTCCTTAAGAAAACAGGAAGTTATTATTCCTCTGTACAAACAGCTGGTCAGACCCCATCTGGAGTACTGCGTGCAGTTCTGGAGACCCAATCTCCGCAAAGACATAGACAGGATGGAAGCTGTCCAGAGGAGGGCAACTAAAATGGTGCAGGGTCTGCAACAGAAGACATATGAAGAGAGACTTAAGGAGCTTAATATGTATAGCCTCGAGGAAAGGAGGGAGAAGGGGGACATGATAGAAACTTTCAAGTACCTCAAGGAATCAACAAAGTCCAAGAGGTAGCATCTTTCAAAAAAAGAGGTGTGCAACAACAAGGGGGCACAATTTAAAGATAGAGGAGGGGCAGCTCAGAGGTAATTTAAGGAAGTATTTTTTCACAGAGAGGGTTGTGGATGCATGGAATGGCCTTCCGGAGGAGGTTGTGGAGTCAAAAACAGTGCTGGAATTCAAGCATGCATGGGACAGTCATAAGGCAATTCTAGAGGGTGGGGGCAGGAAGAAGTAGGCTGCTGGTTAACTAGGATCTGCAGCTTATCCATTAGGTAGTGAAATGGGCAGACTGGGTGGGCCAAGCGGTCCTTATCTGCCGTCAAATTATATGTTTCTATGTTTCCATGTAACTTTAATAAGATATCTGTGCTACTCATGTATCACACATCTCACTTTTTTTTGGCTTGAATGTTCCTGCCACTCTCTGCATATACGTAAGCTCTCTATATCATATTCTAATCATCCTCTGCCTCATTTATGTGTCCCTTCACACTCCAGCAATTATTCCCTTTCTTTAACACTAACAATATGAGTGTCATACTTATATATACATGGAATGTGAAGGGACTTAATTCTCCTTGTAAGCATAAGCAAATTCTTTCACATCTCAAAAAAACATAAAACACAAATTGCTTTGCTTCAAAAAACAAAATTATTAGCAGAGGATGTTCATAGACTTGAAAAAGACTGGGTCAGTCAGATCTACGAATCATCCTATGCCTCAAAAAAAGAGGAGTTGCTATTCTTATTCATAACAGTCTCAAATGGTCCCTTGTAAACTCCGTTTCTGATACTGACGGCAGATGGGTGATGGTCAAACTGAATACCAACTCTGGTCCTCTTCTGCTTCTTAATGCCTATGCACCCAACTCCGATTTCCCCGGAGTTTTTCATAATTTAGCTCAACAGATTATATCCTTTAACACTGACAATACACCAGTTATTCTTGGAGGGGATCTTAACTTTCCCTGTGGTGCCCTCAGGAAGGAGGCAGAGGGCACCACAGGGAAAGGAAGCAGCTCCTGGTGGGGGACGCAATTATTAGAGGTCTAGAACTGGGGGGAGCACGGAAAACTGAAGTAAGGTGCCTGCCTGGTGACATGGCTTGGAAGGACAGGAAGTGCATCCTTAGGATCACGAGAACAGTTGCACAGGAGTCTGAGCTGGACGTCACTGTCCTTCTAGGTACAAATGACGTGGCTCATCATGAGATTACAGCAGTGCAGAGAGACTCTGTAGAGTTGTGGAGGGGCCTAAGACAAGTAGCACACACAGTATCCTTCTCAGAGGTGCTGCCTGTCAGTGGCATGGGTGAGGCGAGGGTATTTTGCACCATGCAGTTTAACGAATGGTTGAAAAAATGGTGTGGAGCACAGGGGTTTGGCTTCATTGCGGACTGGGGTTCCACCTGGAGGGACACCAGCCTACACTGGCAGAATGGTCTGCATCTGTCCAGGAAGGGAACAAGTCTTTTGGGCAATTGGTTTAAATGCTTCACTGGCAAACTTTTAAACTAGTCAAGGGGGCAGGCACTGATAAGCAGCAGGAAAATCCCAGCCTCCCCCTTCAAAACAGGGTACTAAATGAGAAAAAGGCCAAGGTAGAAAAGTCAGTGGGGGATGCTGCTACAGAAGGTAAAACCATCAAAAATGGAGAGCAATGAGTACCAATGCCCGTAGTCTGGGTAACAAGATTCCTGAATTAGTGGCCTTGATGGAGGAGAACATCTGGATAGCGTGGAGTCCACAGAAACATGGTACACACAGAACCATGATTGGGACATAAACATACCAGGATACACTATCTACAGGAGGGACAGGGAGGGAAAAGAGGAGGAGGAGTAGCTCTCTACATAAGAGAAGGAATCAAATCAACAGAACAAAAGGGTAAACAGGGAGGAGAAGAAGCACTGTGGGTCAATTTGGAGGCAGGCAATGGCACCACAATCCACACAGGGGTTGTATACAGACCCTCCCTCAGGGGGGAGGAAATGGACAAGGAAATGATAGAAAGTATACTTAGAATGGCAGATAAAGGGGAGATATTACTGATGGGTGATCTGAAAATGCCAGATGTAAACTGGAGTGCAGTTGTAGCAGCCACTTCTAAGAGTGGGGTTATTCTAGAGGCCCTACATGGAGCATGCCTTAGACAACTAGTATTGGAACCCACTCGAGAGGGAGCAATCTTAGACCTGATCCTCTCAAATGGAGATGGAGAGAGGATCACAGATGTAGAAGTGAGTAGCCATCTGGGAACTAGCGACCGTCGAACAGTATGGTTCACAATAAACACAGCAATAGAGTCAAGCCATACAAAGGCAAAAGTACTGGACTTCAGGAGGGCTGACTTTGCCAAAATGGGAGAGTGCCTAAGGAATGCACTAGCAAATGGGCAGGAAGGAGGGGTGGAAGAACATGGGGAATAATAAAAACTGCCATCACAGAGGTAACAAGCCTTTGTGTGAAGCAAATAAACAAAACAAAACTATGTAAGAAACCACTACAGTTCTCAAAGGAGGTGGCAGTGAAGGTTCAAGAGAAAAAGAAAGCATTCAGAAAGTACAACGAATCACAGAAGGAACAGGACAGAGAATTGTATCAGTTAAAGCAAAAGGAAGTTGGGAAGGCAGTCAGAACAGCAAAGGCAAGAACTGAGGAAAAGATAGCCAACTCAGTTAAGAGGGGGGATAAAACCTTTTTTAGGTACATCAGGGAGCAAAGGAAGACTAAGGGAGGGATAGTGAGGCTTAATAAAGGGGGGGGGCAGAGGGTGATGATGCAAAGGCAGAGATACTAAACAAATATTTTTGCTCAGTATTTACAAATGAAGAGGGGGAGGTATCTAAAACAAACAATAGAAACACTCTGGATACAGAAGTTGATACCAGCTCATTTACAGAAGAAAGGGTTCTGAAAGAAACTCTTAAAACTGAAGGTGGACAAAGCAATGGGGCCTGATGGGATTCATCCCAGAATTCTAAAAGAACTAAGGGTAGAACTAGTGACACCACTTACTACCCTCTTTAACAAATCATGGGAGGATGGTGTGGTACCTGAGGACTGGAGGAGGGCAGATGTGATTCCCCTTCACAAAAGTGGGAGCAGGGCAGAAGCAGGAAACTACAGATCTGCTAGACATGACTGGAGTGGTGCAGTGCAGTGGCTGTGGAGCAGCAGTCTTCCGGGAGATGTTCTGGAGGATGCGGTGTTGTCCCATCTGCAGGCACCTCTCTGGGCTGAGGGAGGAGGTTGCTCATCTCCAGGCTGAGTTGGCCAGGATTACTGGGACCTCCTCTTCCATCCAGGGACCACCAATGCCACTGCCGTGCCTCAGAGGTTGCCAAGAAAGAGGAGCGGTTGGACCACAGTGGGCTCAGGGTGGGTGAGGGTGGTGGAACAGAGGCACGTCCCTCCCATTGTACCTCTCCACAATTCCTATGCCATTCTGGCAAAGTGTGGTTCCTCTATGGAGGCACCCACAGTGGAGACCAAGGAGGATGCTTGGAACCTCCACAAAGGAGACCCACAGGAGGGTGGCAGGGGACCCTGCAGGGGAAGGAAACAACTCCTGGTGAGGGACTCCATTGTTAGGAAGGTAGAACTGGGGGAGGAATGGGAAAGGGAGGTAAGGTGCCTGCCTGGCGCCATGGCTTGCAGGGACAGGAAGCGAATCCTCAGGATTGCCGGAGCAGCTGCACAGGGGAGGGAGCTGGATGTCATTGTCCACCTAGGGACAAATGACCTGGCTAAGAAAGGATTAGAGAAGTGCAGGAAGAGTTTGTGGAATTGGGGAGGCCTTAGTCAAGTAGCACACACGTAACCTTCTCGGAGGTGCTACCCATCTATGGCATAGGAGAGGCTAGGTGTCTTTAATCATGATTTAATCAGTGGTTGGAAAACTGGTGGAGCTCAGGGATTTGGCTTCATTGGGGACTAGGTCCACCTGGAGTGATGCAAGCCTATACTGGCATGATGGGCTGCATCTGTCCAGGAGGGAACCAGGATCCTAGGTGATAGGTTTAAATGCTTCATTGGCAAGCTTTTAAACTAGCCAAGGGGAGGCACTGGAAAGGAGCAGGAAAATCCTAGCCCCCAAATAATCACGGTAGTAAGTCGCAAACACCAACATAGAGGTGTCGATAGGGAGAAGGGCAGGGTAAATGAAGAAAGTGACAAAGGCAAGAAGGACAGGGATGGGGCAAAGGGTGTAGGCCATCAGGAAATGGAGGGTAATGAGTACCAATGCTCATAGTCTGGGCAACAAGCTCCCTGGAGCTGATGGCCTTAATGTAAGGAGGGATGCCTGGATATTGTAGCAGTCACAGAAACATGGTACACAGAGAACCATGACTGGGATGTTAACATACCAGGGTACATAACCTACAGGAGAGACAGGCAGGGGAGAAGAGGGGGAGGAGCAGCTCTCTATGTAAAGGAAGGGATAAAAGCAACTGAACAAAAGAGTAAACAGGGAGGAGAGGAGGCACTGTGGGTCACCTTGGAGACTGGAAAGGGCACCACAATCCGCACAGGGGTTGTGTACAGACCCCCATGTCAGGGGGAAGGAATGGACAAGGATATGATAGAAGGCATTCTTAGAATGGCAGAGAAAGGGGAGATACTGTTGATGGGAGACCTGAATATGCCAGATGTTAACTGGAGCACATTTGCTGCAGCCACATCCAAGAGCAGGGCCATTCTTGATGCCCTACAGGTGGCAGGCATTAGACAGCTAGTTTCGAACCCACTGTGAGGGAGCAATCTTAGACCTCTATTTCAAACGGGGCAGTGAGAGGATCTCAGATCTAGAAGTGGGTTGCCATCTGGGGACAAGTGACCATCAAACAGTGTGGTTCACGTTAAACTCAGCTACAGAGTCAAGCCAAACAAAAGTGAGAGTACTGGACTTAGGAGGGCTGACTTTGGCAAGATGGGAGAGTGCCTCAGAAAAGCACTAGCAAACAGGCTAGAAGGAGGTGTGGAGCAACAATGGGGAATTATCAAAACTGCCATCACAGAGGCAACAAGCCTTTGTGTGAAGCAAATGAACAATCTAAAACTAAAGAAAAGCCACTATGGTTCTCAAAAGAGGTGGCTGTGAAAGTCAGGAAGAAAAAGATAGCATTCCAGAAGTATAAGAAAACACAGAAGGAGCAGGACAGACAGCTATACCAGTTAAGGCAGAAGGAAGCAGGGAGGGAAGTCAGAACAGCAAAGGCCCAAACTGAGGAAAAGATAGCCAACTCAGTTAAGAAGGGGGATAAAACCTTTTATAGGTACATCAGCGAGCGTAGAAAGACAAAGGGAGGGATAGTGAGGCTGAATAGAAGGAACAGTGGGTGGGCAGAGGGGGACAGTGAAAAAGCAGGAATATTGAACGAATATTTCTGCTCAGTATTCACAAAAGAGGAGGGGGAAGTGCCTAATCCAATTAACAGAAGCACTCTTGATAGGGGGGTCGATCCCAGTCCTTTCACAGAAGAAAGGGTTCTGCAAGAACTCCTAAAACTGAAGGTGGACAAAGCAATGGGTCCTGATGGAATTCACCCCAGAATTCTAAAAGAATTAAGGGAGGAACTAGTGAAACCACTGGCTACTCTTTTTAATAAATCATGGGAGGATTTTGTGGTACCCGAGGACTGGTGGAAGGCGGATGTGATTCCCCTTCACAAAAGTGGGTCCAAGACAGAGGCAGGAAACTACAGACCTGTCAGTCTGACCTCTGTGGTAGGGAAAGTGATGGAGTCACTTCTGAAGGAAAGAACAGTCAAGTACCTAGAGGCCAGTGGAGCACAGGACCCAAGGCAGCATGGGTTCACAGCGGGAAGGTCATGTCAGACGAATCTAATTGTAACCCCTAGATGGCGCTATCCCAGGGGCTACTACCCCTGCCTGATTTGCCACTAACAGGTTGAGGGGCCTGGATCCAATGGCGGATGCCTCCACCCAGAGGTCAGGGTTTGCAATAGTTAAACTAACTTGGTCACAGCCCTCTGGGACACTGCAACCCCTTTCTTCCACTAGTGGCCCACAATATATCAGAATTACCTTCACAGTATACACTTACCCCAGGTCTGGTTCCGCACTGGGACCTCCTGTGAAATGAGATACAGTGCAACAATCACAGTACAGTACTTTAACATAGACAAATACCTCAGGCAGTATAACTTTGCTGAAACAAGCAGCTCTGATTTATTTAGGGGATATAACAAGGACAGGGGAAATCAGGTTAATTAGCTTATCACTTAGTAATCTACCTCTATGGCTCTGTGCACAGGCCTATCCTCATCAGTTACTGTCCCTGGGTACCCAAGCCCAGTGGCTAGTCCAAACCGTGCAGCTGGTAGGGACCCTTTCACACAGAGAAAAGGGAGAATTAAACAGTCAGCAGTACAGTAATTCCATTTGGATTTAATGTGGCAATTCAACAGGGAGCGACCCTGAATTAGTACTCCGACCTCCAAACAAGATAGGGTCCTTCAATGTCACAGCAGGGCTCACTTGAGGTACACAAACCTCTTCACACATCCATATAAAAGAAAGCACTATACCAGGCAGGCTGCATCTGTATCCCGATCGCAATTACTGCACAATACCCGGGAGAACACACATGCAGATTCAGTTCCTGACAGACCAATGCAATTTTCAGCACCTCCAGTCTTCTACAGGGTGAGCCTGTTTCTACTTCAGAGATCCTTTGATTCTTTTCACAGGACGGATTCAGTCCTAACAAGCTGCAGACCGGAACTCTGGGCCTTACACACGTTTTTTGACTAAAACTGCACACTGAAAAAGCACAGGGCTCCTTCCTTCTTCACTGCCAAAGCTCAACTCAAACTCCAACCGACAAAAAACGGCACTTCCTTTGAGTTCCTCCCAGTTCTTGACTGGATTGGCTGTCACTCACAATAGACTGCTGCTGTTGGTCCAAAAAGGCACTGAAGTCTAAACTACATCTCCCAGAGTCACTGCCCATACAATCCTCTTGTGGCTGGCTCAGATTAGAGTCCAAGTTCTGATTCACCAAGGCACCATTTTAGAGCTAGCTACCCCACACTGATTGGTCCAGTTCAGCAGTTCAAAACTAGAATGGGGAACTAGCAGACACAGTTCTGACTGCAAAGAAAGCAGGTTAGACGAACTGTAATTTCATTATTACCTAAATAATTTCTGGCAAACAGTTACATCTTTCAGATAGGTTCCTTTGCACTCCTAGTGACTGCAAAATGAAGTGAATTGGCAGCAGCTTGAGTGGTACTCAATCAAAGAAACACACAGTCCCCCATACAACTAATTATGTCTGCAAGCAGACAGCTCTTAAAGAGACAGTACCAGAGGTTCTAAAACACTCACTGATAAATGGCTTAAATGCCAAACACATTCAGGCTTGGAGCATTCAAGCAAGCTCCTGAAGTCCTTGGGAACCCCATTTGCAGGGGGTTACACCTTCTGGCCTGGGAAAGCTTGACGTCTGCGCAAACCAAGTACTCCGCTAGTTTCAACTGCAACCATATACATTTGCATTAGGCTCGCATATGTAATCATCAGTCAATATATCATTTTACCAAGAACACATTTCTGAAACATTGCAGTACGTCATCTTTACACAGTATTATATACACATTGTACCATAACTCAAGTTATTACTTCTTGTACATGAAACCTGAAGAGAGGGGCCCTTCCTATCAGTTACCTTGGGGCTGGATGGGGCAAGGCACCATACTTAGAGGGCAACACAAGTAACTTGGAGTTAGCACTGATGCTCAGTTTGGGCAATGAGCTGGGACACATACATCCTTTATGGACAACATTGAGAGGCAAGTCCACAGGCCTCCCAAGTGAATCATAACTGAGGTGCACCACAGGCTTTACAGCTCTACCAGTCTTTCTAGGGGAACTGTTATAGTCTCTGCACTCTGAGCCTTATTTTCAGCATTGTCCTCACTTGTCAGGGGAGTCTCCATGGGGTAGAGAGGCTAGAACTTGGGGCACTTTCAGCTCCAGGAGTTACAGTTTCTGAGTCCACAACATTTGGCTCAGCATGGAGCTGGACACTGGCAGTGGACTGTCAGGGCACTCAAAATACTCTTCTTGTTCGGGTGTATCACCAGTCTGCCCCAATCTATCATTTTCTCCCTGAAAGCTCAAACAGTTCAACCATGCACAATGATTCCATTTCATCTGATCTGATGCTTTGCACTTCACTTTCTGGGAGCATTGGCTCCAGGGATGAAGCTGGGGGCTTAGACAGTCCAGAAGGCCCAGCTTCATCTCCAGTATTGACTAGGGATTGCCCAAACAATTGACTCAGTTCGTAAGAAGGATAGTATTCAAAGTCACTCTCACTTTCTTCTGATATGGACTGACAGTCGTGCTCAACTGGGACTTGTGCAGGGGAACACTTAACTCTGCTTCTGTAGGTGCAGACTTCCTTGGTCTTTTCTTAGCAGCAGCTCTAGTCACTGGTCCAGAGGGGCATCTTCTAGGGCTCAGACTCAATTAAGATTTGTCCAATGGGCAGTAAATGATTTCTGTGCATTGTTTTACATCTTTTGAATTATTCTCAGGCCTTACTTTGTACACTGGCAGATCATCTAGTTTACCCACTACAATGTGAGGGAGATGGTGCCATCTGTCAGCAATCTTGTGCTTGCTATGCAGTCCCAGATTTCTTAGCAATACCGATCTCCTCCTGGAGTTCCTGTGCTTTCACCTTTTATCATACCTTTCTTTGTTGGCCAGATTTCTTTTGGCAGCCATGGTTTGAGCCAGTTGGTCGCATGAGTTAGCTGGGCCTTTAACTTTGCACATACTGTAAATAGTTGTCAGCTTGAACCCCATCAGAGAGACCCTAAACACACATCTACTGGTAGTCGAGCTTCCTGCAAACATCAGGCGTGTAGGGAGAATCCAGTGGCATCACTTTTGGTGCAGTTATAAGCATGTACCAGGGTGCTAATTTGTTGGCTCCATCTAGGCTTGTCCTTTGGGTGCAGGGTGCCTAGCATATCTAGCAAAGTGCGGTTGAAACGCTCAGGCTGTGGGTCCCCTGGGGTGGTAAGGAGTGGTTCTGGACTTCGACTCCCACAGAGAAAGCATTCTTTGATCAGACGACTCTCAAAGTCTCTCCTTGATCAGAATGGATTCTTGTGGAGCCCCATAGTGAACAAAAAGTTTTCTACAAGTACTTTGGCTACATTGATGCTTTCTGGTCTTTGGTGGGAAAGCTTGGAGTATATCTCGTGAAATGGTCAGTGACCACCAGCACATTACTGATATTTCTTTGATCTGACTCCAAACTCAGAAAATCAATACAGACCAGCTCCATGGGTGCACTGGTGGTGGTGTTAACATGATAAAGCCCTCTGGGGCAAAGCTTTCCTCTGTAAGCAGCTACTACAAGTTCGAATGTGTTGCTCCAACATCAGCCCCCATCTTAGGCCAATAGAATCTGGATCTCACCAAGTCAAGTGTTCTGTCTATACCAAGGTGCCCCATGTGGTTGTGCAAGGACCTCAGTACTGAGTCTCGAAAGGCAGTGGGCAGCACTAGTTGTTGTTTGTCTACTTGTCCCCCTCTGTCTACTGTTTCTCTGTATAACAGTTTATTGATCTGTTTCAACTTAGGACCTTCTTTGTATAACAGTGCAGTTCTCAAATCAGTGGAGCGAATTTGGACACATCTTTCCTGCATAGAGGGCTTCTAAAGCTGCTTTGATCATGGGATCACGGATTGAGCCCGCAATACTGTCATTGTCCAGCTGCGCAGTGCACCAATGTCTATTGCAGAAAAGTGGCAATAAGCAGCAGGTATGCACTTCGGAGGCTCCCAAGCAATCCACCATGCAGTCCACTGGTGTCTGTGGACATTTGTTCCTCCCTGTCAAACTTCGGCAGAGTGCCCGAATGTCAGGTTCTGCCAATCGGACCTAATCATTCTGGGGAACAGGCCTCGGGAGAGAGCATCAGCATCTATGTGGTTCAGACCTGCTCGGTATTCAGAGCATAGTCATATGTAGATAATGCAGAAAGCTACCTATGGCCAGTGGCATCCAACTTAGCTGAGGTCTGCACATAGGTCAAAGGATTATTGTCAGTTTTACTAGTATTTTAGCCCCATACAAGTACTCATGGAATTGGTCAATAATAGCCCACTTCAAAGCTAGGAACTCTAACTTATGTACAGGATAGTTCTTTTTCGGATGGGGTCAGGCTTCTACTGGCAAAGGCCACTGGTCTCAGGCCATTCTCGTGCTTTTGGTACAACACAGCCCCCAACCCTTGCAAGCTAGCATCAGTGTGCAGGACGAAGGTTTTCTTGGATCGCATAGGCCAGCACTGGAGCATGGGTAAGTTGATATATGATCTCATGAAAAGCAGTCTCACAATCAGGAGTCCAGCGGGCCTCAAATACTTCACTCGGATGAAAATACACTCTTCAGTCTTGAGGACGCTGACTTTTGGTATTTTTTGTGGGTTGGGGATACCCTTGAGTAAGGTTAAGTAAAGGGCGGATCACTCTTGAATAGTCCTTGATGAAGTTACCGATAATAACCACAGAATCCCAGGAATCTTTGCAGTTCTTTTAGATTTTGGGCTGTGGCCAGGTGGTCAAGGCCTCAACTTTACTTGGGTCGGTCTCTATTCCTCGGTGGATACTATGTGTCCTACATACTTACTGATGTTTGAAAGAATTGACACTTATCAATGGACAGTTTAAGGCCAAAGTCCTCCAGTCGGTCCAATACCTTAAATAATCTGCTCTCATGTTCCTCCAGTGAGCTGCCAAACACAATAACATCGCTCTAGGTATACCAGGCACTCTAGTAAGTTCATGTCCCCACTGCACGCTCCATCAATCGCTGAAAAGTGGCTGGGGCACCTGAAATCCCTTGAGGCATCCTCATGAATTCATAGAAGCCAAGCGACAGATAAAGGCCGTCTTCTCACGGTCCTCCTCTGGGGCCATCGGATCTGGTAGTACCCATCATGGAGATCCAGCACAGAGAACCACTTGCTCCCCGCTTAGGCAGTCCAAAGCATCCTGAATGCGGGCATTGTGTACTGATCAGGATAGTCCGCGTTTAAGGTGCGATAATCCACACACATCCTTACTGTTCCATTCTTTTCCTCACTACCACAATGGGGAAGCATAGGGCTTCTGGATTCTGTATTACACCAGCAGCTAACATCTCTTGCAGATGCCTGTCTCACATCATCTATGTCAGCAGGTGCCAGGCGCCGAGACCTCTCACTTAAATGGTCTTTTCGTCATGCAGCCGGATATTGTGCTCAGCTCCTGCACGATCCTACATCCCATTCCTTAAAGAAAACACCTGGTCTCTCTGGGCAAGCTTCACTGATCCTCACTTTCCATTCAGCTGGCAGCGGAGTCGCCAAATCAAACAAGTTGTATGTTACTCTGTCATTCTTCCTTGAACTCTGCTGTTGGGTAGCACTGCAGTGTCTGCACAATGCACATTAGCCAGATGCAACCTCTGTTTACTCAATGTCTCTTTTCAGACACATTATGAACTTGGACCATTACCCTTCTGGCATAAGCATGGGCTCTAGCGGCAAAATACTAGGCTTGACCAGCAGTCCCTCTGGCAATTTTCCATCGCCTGGTGCATCCAACATTAATATTTTATTCTTAACATCCTTTCTGATACGGACCTCTCCCTGTAAGGTACACTGGGCATTTGCGCCAGGATCAGAGACTCAGGATCCTTCTTCCATACAATTCCATCGTTCCTCTGGTTCTGTTTTTTCAGCATCTCTCTGTGCCTCATAGGCCTTCTTAATTAAAGCCGGAACTCTTAAAGCTCTACTAGTCTTTGACCCTGTTTTTCATAACACAACTGTGCCAGCCTTCCAACATATGAGCATTTGTTCCAATCAACAAAGGGACACCATCATACAGTCCAGTGGGGGGACACACTAAGGCTAGGGTCTCTACTTGTTCGGCCACTCCAGCCACGCGGAGGTGGGGAAGACAGCCAAATTCGATATACCCGGAATAGGGTAGGCCTTCTACTTAACCCCATACATGCAGTCCTTCTAATGGTTGTAAGGGCACGCCTGACAAATGCTTCTGATACCAATCCTGGAACATAATTGTCACTTGGGAGCCACTGTCTAATACAGCTCTTGTAGACACTCCATTCACCTTTACAGTGGTCTCCATGGAGGGACCCACTATTCTGGACCAGTCTGGAGAGGCGGTGGGGGCCTGGGCAACTGACCTTGCCACAAAAGGACGTGAATTAGCATTTTGGTGCCCTCACTGGGATCATGTCGTGCACCTCTTAACCACTGATTTCTTCTCCGAAGCTCTCCTTGTAGCCTATATGCAACTTTGTCAGTGTCTTTGGGGACTGGCATTCCTTTCACGTGCCCATCTTTCCCACAATTATAGCAAAACATACTTTCTGGAGTTTGAGCTGGCCGAGGCGCCACACTGGGAGCCAGGGCGGGTATTACTAACTGGAAACCTGGGTGCCATCTCTGTCTGCGGCGTGATAAGCATTTGGAGACATCTACGTCAGTTTCTCCACTTCCATGGTCAAGGAATTGAGTTTGGAGCTGTTATCAGCAGGAGATACATGGTGGGTACCCCACCCCATAGCAGATGCAGTCGGATATAGGTCAGGGCCTGCATTTGCAGGCGTGGCTTCATAAAGGGACTGTTTTTGGAATTCTCGGATCTCTCAACAGTTCACTTCCCATTGTGGCATATCTTTTCCTTGTCAGAGCACTCATTGACTGGTCAACCTCTGCCCCTGAACTTCACTTGATGGGTCACCCTCAGTCACTGGTCATAGCCACAGCTGTTGGTGCAGGTACCTCCTGAGGTCGCTTTTCTCAACTCCTCGAATTCTCTCATTAACTCATCATAGGAGGGTGGGGATTCCAGTCGATTTGCCAGGCGAACTGAAGCAACAGCAGTTCTGAGAAGGGGCAGACTTATGATTCTGTCCAGTCTGGTTCGTCCAGTTCAATCGCTGGCAAACTACCCTTTCTGAGGCATTCTTGCAACAATTTTTCCAGCCGAGAGACATACACAGACAACAACTCCTTGGTACTGTTGTGCATTTCTTACTCTCCACCATAGGTCCTCATCAGAATCTGGGCTCCTATACACATTCTCCAAGGCCTCAAGATAGGCCTGTGCAGTCGCTTCAGGGTTACTGGCCCGTTTAGCACGGATGGTAGCCAGGGCAGGACCTCGAGGCTCTACTCAACCCTCTTTCGCTTTCGCCTTCCGAGCATTGCCATTCTAGCACTTGGGGGCAACATAGTCTATCCAGGTCTCCCAGTCATCCTCCCCTTGGGGGGTGGGGAGGGCGCCAGAGAAGATCCTCAACCTTCGGTAAGAGTCGTGACTAATGGCAGGTGCAGAAATAGGAGTCTGCATTGGTTCAGCCACCATTACGGGCACTGGAGCAGGAGAGGGTGTTGGAGGAGGAACACCCCAGGTGGCAAGAATAGTTTCTTCAAGTCCTCCACAGTTTTCCCTCCCAGCAACCATTCAGCAAATTTCTCCTCAAAGTTTCAGATAGTGGTGGGGGCTGATTCCCCGGTCTTTACTGTCCTTAGTTATCACTCTCAAGCAGTGAGGGCTCCCTCTGGGGTAATGGTCTGTGGCACTTTGGAGCTATCTATGGGATTCTTAAACTCTACTAGGGCCAGGAAAGTGGGTGAGCAGATTAGCATGCCGACTCCACCACCACAGGGTTTTGTAAACCTTCCACCTTGGAAAGTACTCCTGCACAGTGTCCGTATTGATACCCAGGGGATGTCCAGGATAAGCATAGCATTTGGGGGTCGATCTCCTCCCCAGTACACCACTCCACCAGCCGGTGCACAGCCACTTCTGTCGGGGTACCCATTTTTCTTAACAGTGGTTCTAGAATATGGCCACTAGAGGACACACAATCCCAGCGTGTGAGCCTCCAAGATGTAATCCTCAGATGGCGCTATCCCAGGGGCTACTACCCCTGCCTGATTTGCCACTAACAGGTTGAGGGGCCTGGATCCAATGGCGGATGCCTCCACCCAGAGGTCAGGGTTTGCAATAGTTAAACTAACTTGTCACAGCCCTCTGGGACACTGCAACCCCTTCTTCTTCCCACTAGTGGCCCACACAATATATCAGAATTACTTCACAGTATACACTTACCCCAGGTCTGGTTCCGCACTGGGACCTCCTAGAAATGAGATACAGTGCAACAATCACAGTACAGTACTTTAACATAGACAAATACCTCAGGCAGTATAACTTTGCTGAAACAAGCAGCTCTGATTTATTTAGGGGGATATAACAAGGACAGGGGGAAATCAGGTTAATTAGCTTATCACTCTAGTAATCTACCTATGGCTCTGTGCACAGGCCTATCCCTATCAGTTACTGTCCCTGGGTACCCAAGCCCTAGTGGCTAGTCCAAACTGTGGCAGCTGGTAGGGACCCTTTCACACAGAGAAAAGGAGAATTAAACAGTCAGCAGTACAGTAATTCCATTTGATTTAATGTGGCAATTCAACAGGAGCGACCCTGAATTAGTACTCACGACCTCCAAATAAGATAGGGTCCTTCAATGTCAGCAGGGCTCACTTGAGGTACACAAACCTCTTCACACATCCATATAAAAGAAAGCACTATACCAGGCAGGCTGCATCTGTATCCCGATCGCAATTACTGCACAATACCCGGGAGAACACACAGCAGATTCAGTTCCTGACAGACCGAATGCAATTTTCAGCAATTCCTCCAGTCTTCTACAGGGTGAGCCTGGTTTCTACTCTTCAGAGATCCTTTGATTCTTTTCACAGGACGGATTCAGTCCTAACAAGCTGCAGACCGGAACTCTGGGCCTTACACACGTTTTTTGACTAAAACTGCACACTGAAAAAGCACAGGGCTCCTTCCTTCTTCACTGCCAAAGCTCAACTCAAACTCCAACCGACAAAAACCGGGCACTTCCTTTGAGTTCCTCCCAGTTCTTGACTGGATTGGCTGTCACTCACAATAGACTGCTGCTGTTGGTCCAAAAAGGCACTGAAGTCTAAACTACATCTCCCAGAGTCACTGCCCATACAATCCTCTTGTGGCTGGCTCAGATTATGAGTCCAAGTTCTGATTCGTCTAAGGCACCATTTTAGAGCTAGCTTACCCACACTGATTGGTCCAGTTCAGCAGTTCAAAAACTAGAATGGGGAACTAGCAGACACAGTTCTGACTGCAAAGAAAGCAGGTTAGACAAACTGTAATTTCATTATTACTCTAAATAATTTCTGGCAAACAGTTACATCTTTCAGATAGGTTCCCTTGCACTCTAGTGACTGCAAAAATGAAGTGAATTCAGCAGCTTGAGTGGTACCTCAATCAAAGAAACACACAGTCCCCATACAACTAATTATGTCTGCAAGCAGACAGCTCTTAAAGAGACAGTACCAGAGGTTCTAAAACACTCACTGATAAATGGCTTAAATGCCAAACACTATTCAGGCTTGGAGCATTCAAGCAAGCTCCTGGAAGTTCTTTTGGGAACCCCCATTTGCAGGGGGTTACATAATAGATTTCTTTGACTGGGTGACCAAAGTAGTAGACCAGGGAGGGGCTGTGGACTTGGCCTACCTAGACTTTAGCAAGGCATCTGACACAGTCCCACACAAAAGATTAATAGTTAAATTAACCAGCCTGGGAGTGGGACCCAGGGTGGTAGCCTGGGTAAAACATTGGCTGGACAACAGGACACAGAAGGTAATTGTAAACGGAGTCCATTCTGAAGAAAGGGGGGGTTACTAGTGGGGTACCGCAGGGTTCAGTATTGGGTCCAGTCCTTTTTAATGTCTTCATCAGTGACATTGCAGAGGGACTGGAAGGAAAAGTATGCCTTTTTGCAGATGACACAAAATCTGCAACAGGGTTGATACACAGAGAGGCGTGGAAAGGATGAAAAGGGACTTGGCAAGGTTGGAGGAATGGTCAGAAGTATGGCAGCTAGGATTCAATGCAAAGAAGTGCAAAATAATGCACCTGGGAAACAAGAACCCAGGGGAAGAATACACAATGGGTGGGGCGGTAGTTACAACAACAAAAAAGGAAAGGGACCTGGGGGTAATCATATCAGATGACCTTAAGGTTAGCAAGCAATGTGAGAAGGAAGTAAGGAGGGCTGGGGGTATACTGGGATGTATAGAGAGAGGCATCAGCGGCAGAAAACAGGAAGTTGTTATCCTCTGTACAGACAGTTGGTGAGACCCCATCTGGAGTACTGTGTCCAGTTCTGGAGACCCCATCTCCGCAAGGACATAGACAGGATAGAGGCAGTCCAGAGGAGGGCAACTAAAATGGTGCAGGGTCTGCAAGAGAAGCAGTATGAGGAGAGACTAAAGGAGCTTAATATGTATATCCTTGAGGAAAGAAGGGAGAGGGGGGACATGATAGAAACTTTTAAGTACCTTAGTGGATCAACAAAGTCCAAGAGGGTAGCATTTTTCAGAAAAAGAGACTTGCAAGAACAAGGGGACACAATTTAAAGATAGAAGGAGGGCGGTTCAGGGGCAATGTGAGGAAGTATTATTTCACAGAGACGGTAGTGGATGCAGAACAGCCTTCCTGAGGAGGTTGGGGTCTAAAACTGTAGGAGAATTCAAGAATGCATGGGACAGACATAAGGCAATTCTGTGGGGGTAGGAAGAAATAGGCTGTTGGTTAACTAGGATCTGCGGCCTATCCTGTAGGTAGGGAAATGGCAGACTAGATGGGCCAAGCGGTCCTTGTCTGCCGTCAAAGTCTATGTTTCTGTGTTTCTATGTTTAACCTCAGTGATAGGGAAAATGATGGAATCACTTCCGAAGGAAATAACTGTCGAGTACCTAGAGGCCAGAGGGGCACAGGACCGAAGGCAGCATGGACGGATTCACAGCAGGAAGGTCATGCCAGATGAATCTAATAGATTTCTTTGACTGGGTGACCAAAGTAGTAGATCAGGGAGGGGCTGTGGACATGGCCTACCTAGACTTTAGCAAAGCATTTGACTCAGTCCCACACAAAAGATTAATATACAAGTTAGCCAGCCTGGGAGTGGGTCCCGAGATAATAGCCTGGGTAAAGAATTGGCTGGAGAACAGGACACAGAGGGTAATAGTAAATGAAGTCCACTCTGAAGAAAGGGGGGTTACTAGTGGGGTGCCACAGGGTTCAGTATTAGGACCAGTCCTCTTCAATGTCTTTATAAGCGACATTGCAGAGGGACTGGAAGGAAAGTATGACTGTTTGCAGATGACACAAAGATCTGCAACAGGTTTGATGCACAAGGTGGGGTGGAAAGGATGAGAAGGGATTTGGCAAGGTTAGAGGAATGGTCAAATGTACGGCAGCTTAGATTTAATGCTAAGAAGTGCAAGGTAATGCACCTGGGAAACAAAAACCCAGGGGAAAAGTACACAATGGGGGGTGAGATACTAACAACAACAAAAATGGAAAGGGACCTGGGGGTAGTCCGGATGCCTTGAAGGAGGCTCTGGTGAGACCCCTTTTAAAGAAACCTTCTTTGGACCCGGAGAGCATGGCAAATTACCATCCTATCTCCAATCTCCCATTTTTGGGGAAAGTGGTGAAGAAGGTGATATCGCTTCATTTGGAAGAGCACCTCGTGACTCACGAGATGAATGATCCCTTCCAGTCAGCTTTTCGGGCCAGACATAGCACAGAAACTGCACTTGTTCGGGTGCAGAATGATATTCTCAGGGCTAGAGATCGAGGAGACAGCACAATTCTTGTTCTCCTCAATCTCTCTTCAGCATTTGACACTGTGGACCATTATGTGTTGCTTGTCCACCACAGGGAGCTGTGTGGACTCACCGGTACTGTCATCAACTGGTTTGAGTCCTTTCTTATAAACAGAAGGCAATGGGTTATGATGGGTAATTTCTCATCTACACCCTGTCTCCTTCCCTGTGGAGTCCCTCAAGGTTCGGTACTGGCCCCAATGTTGTTCACAGTGTACATGCTGCCCCGGGGTCATTAGGAAGTATGGCTTGAGTTTTCATTGCTATGCCGATGATACTCAGCTGTATTTGTCCTTTGCCCCAGGAACATCCAACGCAGTGGATGTGCTAAACATCTGTCTGACCGAGATAAATGACTGGATGGCTTCCAGCTGGTTGCGACTGAACCCTAACAAGATGGAGGTACTGGTAGTGGAGTTGAACAGAGTTTGTGATAGGATGGCCTCTGATTCAGCAACTGGACTTGTTCTTGGAGCTGTGTCATTGAAGGCCTCCTCTTGGGTGCGTAACCTTGGAGTGATTCTGGACAGGAACCTGACCATGGAGGCTCAAATATCTTCTGTGGTTCGTACCTGTTTTTTCCATCTCAGAAACATTGCCAGGATTAAGCCCCTTGTTCCGCCTCTGGACCTCCCTACCTTGATACATGCCTTAGTCACATCTAGGCTGGACTACTGTAATGCACTCTATCTCGGGGTCACAGGGGGACTTCTCCGCAGACTGCAGCAGGTGCAAAATTCAGCTGCCCGGTTACTGACTGGGGCAGCCAAAATTCTGTCATATTACACCGGTCATATTCTGTCATATTGCACGAACTGCACTGGCTGCCAGTCAGGTGGAGGATCCTCTTTAAGGTGGGTCTTCTCACCTTTAAGGCCCTACACGGACAGGGCTCTGGTTACCTGTCAGTCCTCCTGACACCTACTCTCTCTGTCCGCCCTCTTCGATCTTCCAGTGGTAGCCTCCTGACCATTCCTAGAACGAGGCTCAAATCAGCCGGTGACAGAGCTTTTAGTGTTGCGGCTCCCGTTCTATGGAACTCATTACCAGCTTTGGTCAGAGAGGCCCCCACTATAGATGTCTTTAAGGATCGCTTGAAGAGATTATTATTCTCACAAGCATTTGATGTTTAGAGTTTGATTTATCTTATAGTTTGTGATTTATTATTCTATTTCTGTATGAATGATTTGTTAAATGCTTTTAAATTTTTGTACTGCGCCCAGAGCCTCCGGGATTGGGCGTCTTTTAAATAAATTTGCCTTTGCTTTAGTCATATCAGATGACTTAAAGGTGGGCAAGCAATGTGAGAGGGCAGTAAGGAGGGCTGGGGGGATACTGGGATGCATAGGGAGAAGGCATCACCAGTAGAAAATAGGAAGTTGTTATCCCTCTGTACAGACAGCTGGTGAGATCCCATCTGGAGTACTGTGTGCAGTTCTGGAGATCCAATCTCCACAAGGACATAGACAAGATGGAAGCTGTCCAGAGGAGGGCAACTAAAATGGTGCAGGGTCTGCACCAGAAGACATATGAAGAGAGACTAAAGGAGCTTAATATGTCTAGCCTTGAAGAAAGGAGGGAGAGGGGGGACATGATAGAAACTTTCAAGTACCTCAAGGGAATCAACAAAGTCCAAGAGAGTAGCATCTTTCAAAAAAAGAGGTGTCGAGAACAAGGGGGCACAATTTGAAGATAGAGGGGGGGACGGCTCAGAGGTAATGTAAGGAAGTATTTTTTCACAGAAAGGGTTGTGGATGCATGGAACTACCTCTGGAGGAGGTTGCGGAGTCAAAAACAGTGGTTGAATTCAAGCATGCATGGGACAGCCATAAGGCAATTCTAGGGGGCCGGGGTAGAAAGAAGTAGGCTGCGGGTTAACTAGGATCTGCAGCTTATCCATTAGGTAGAGAAATGGGCAGACTGATTGGGCCAAGCAGTCCTTATCTTCCGACAAATTCTATGTTTCTATGTAACTTAGCTTAAGAAGCCAGCATTGACAGAAGTAGTCCCACTGTGCCGGCCCAGCGGAGCAGTGGTGGGATTTCCGCTTACAACGCCGGCAACCCGGGTTCGGGAACGGACCCGAGTTGTCGGAGGGCCGGCCAGGGGAAGAGGGATGGAGCGTCCTATGGACCGCTCTCCTTCTCCGGGGGGAGGTTGGGGGCAGCATCCGGAGCGCTGAGGACTCCTGGCGGAGGCCAGGAGCACTCAAGCTGCCGTGCTAGTTTCTGGGGAGGCGGGGCGGACGCTGGCGTCATTGCACGTCCCCGCCTCCGGGAGGAAAAAACACAAGAAAAGGGAGAGGGAAGATCCTCCATCTAGGTGAAGCCTCCCCGGGCTTCAATTCACCCCTGCCGCTGCACTCCCAACTAGTTACTGGTTCCGTGGCACTGGAATTAGGGGAACCGGTGCCGCAGCCCCGCCCTCCGGGGGGCAAGCCGGGGGTGACCGGGAGAGGCGGCAGATAGGCAGGTGGTGGAAGCTCCGGGGGCCGTGACCAGGCGGATGAGTGACGGAGGATCCCCCCCCCCAAAAAAAAGAAGTAGTCCCACTACAGAGGCCCACCCTAGAGGTATTAAAGCCCTCTCATTACTAATGCAATATGTTGGATTAGCTGATGTATGGCGCCTCCTTCACCCCCGTGATCAAGATTTACTTTTTACTCCTCTCTACATAAGACATACAGTAGAACTGACTACTGGTTAGCCTCTCCTGTTGTAATGGAAAAAACTATTGATTCATCCATCTCTCCCATCATAATCTCAGACCACTCCCCTGTCAAATTGCAACTTCTGTGGGGCCCATTAGCACCTAAATCTTCTTACTGGTGGCTGGACCTTCTCCTTCTCAAGGATCCCAATTTCTTACCCATGATCAAAGCACAAATTCAGGACTTCCTTTCACAATACCCCAATGGAATCTTCTATGTCCTCTGTATGGGAAGCTCTTAAAGCTACGACTGGAGGGAAAATTATCAGTTATGCTGCACATAGGAAAAGAGTAAGGGAACAACAGCTGGCTGACTTGGAAAAATCTCTTAAGGCTCAAGAGAATTTATACTTTTCTTCTAATAAGCACTGTCCTGATTCTCAACTTCATCTTGCAATTCTTCAACTTAGAGTTAAAATTAACAAATTAATTTCTCGTAAAACCAAACTGGCTTTGTTTAAACTTAAATACAAGTTTTGGGAACACGGCGATAAAAATTGGAAACTCCTCTCTTACCAGCTAAAATCACAACAAATGGAATGACACATCCTAAGCCTAAAAGACGAACAGGGTATGATTCAGTCCGACATACCCTCTATAAATTGTATCATGAAAACCTTTTATCAAAAACTATACTCTAACACAAATCCTCCATCTACTTTACAAATTCAACAGTTCCTTAAATCGTTACATCTTCCTCATCTTTCTACTCTTGAAACAAATTCTTTAGATGAACCCTTGTCAATTCAGGAAATACAGAAAGCTGTGTCTTCCTTGAAATCCGGCAAATCCCCTGGGGGTGACAGATTCCCTGTCTATTTCCATAAAATGTTTTCCGACACCTTATGTTCCCTTCTTCTTAATGTTTATCAAGAAGGTTCCAATACTGGCAAGCTTCCCCATCTTGCACCAAAGCAATCATAACCCTAATCCTTAAGAAAGCAAAAGACCCTACTCACCCCGCAAGTTACATGCTCATCTCTTTATTAAACATGGATGGGAAGATATTTGCTAAACTACCAACTTCTCAACTTGAATCCTTGATTCCCAAGCTAACTCATTGTTCGCAAGCTGGTTTTATTAAACATAGATCTGGTTCTGAACACCTACATTCCTTATTTCATTTAATTCACAAAGCCAAATCCCTCAAAGCACCAACTGCAGCCATAGCTATTGATTTTGAGAAGGCCTTTGATTCCTTAAACTGGGACTACCTTCATCAAGTTTTATCTTATTTCGGTCTTTCTCATACCTTTTGCTCCTGGATCAAGTTATTATATAACTCCCCTGTTGCTAAAGTACTTACTAATTCCACCATTTCTGATTACTTTCATCTAACAAGGGTAACTAGACAAGGCTGTCCCCTGCCACCTTCCCTGTTTATTTTAGCCATGGAACCCCTGACTGCTTGTTTACATCAATCTTCTGGCATTATGGGCATACCTGTGAGCAATTCATGATATGTTTCTCTCTCCTACACGGATAACCTCTTAATCTTACTCGAAAACCTGAATGAGGCTGGGCCCCTGTTGGTTGATTTGCTTAATAATTTTACTAAAATTTCTGGCCTTGCTTTGAGTTATGGCAAATCACAAACTATGCCCCTTAACGACCACTGTAAAGCCTTTATGAACATACCTCTTGGATTTCACTGGTCACCACAGCGTATAACATATCTAGGAATCAAAATTACTAGTAACAAAGAGAAGATATGGGACATTAACTTTAACCCCTTATTTGATAACATCAGAACAATTCTGAACAGATGGAAGCTTCTTAATCTCTTTTTCAAGGGGAAAACTGCAGCTATAAAGATGTCCATTTCTCCCAAGATTTTTTACCTCTTTGCCAATATTCCTTTAGTCTTACCATCCTCCATTTTTACTAAAATTGATAAATTAATAGGTTACTTTATCTGGGATGGGAAACCACCAAGATTTAACCACAACAAACTTTGATCACATTGGAAAAAAAGGGGGATTCGGTCTCCCTGGTTCAAAGGCCATCTCTGGGCTTTCCGAATGGCCAAAACCATTAAATGGTTTCAGAAACCCTCTCCTCACCCTTTATTCAGCAACCATCAGGAAGGACTCCCCTATCGATTTCTCACCATGTTAAGGGTGATGGAAAAAAAACGTTCAAATCACATTTTTTTTAAACCGATACGTACTGGTAACCACACACTAAATTTTTCCACAAAAGATCTACTAAAGGATCGGTTCAGCCAAACCGACCGAAAAATGCAGTTTTTACAATTTCCACAGAAGAACTACCTAAGTACTTACAGTACCGCAGACAGAGCCCTGAACCGACAAAACTGAACTAATTGCGGAATAATTTCGGACTAACCGACAACTTTAACTGACTTTTTGAACCGAGCAAAGGAGAAAATCTCCGGAGCGACTGTTCAGCGAGGCAGAGTAAAGAATCTGACGGTTGGGTTTCAAAGTGCTGCAGACAGAGTTTTCAACCGAGCTCGAGTTCAACATTCTATGCCTTGCATAGAATTTTAACCCTTTTCTCTCTGGGGCAGTTCAAGTGCTGGAGCTAACTGCAATAGTCAGAATACAGCAAGACTTCATGTTGTTTTAACTACCTTTTGACCCCAAACTATTCATTCTAGGCATCCTTATCCCCAATAGCTCTCTCCTCTCACATGCACATTTTAGATGGCTAAACATACTTTCTCTTCTGGTCAAACGTCTGATTCTTTTGAAATGGAAATCAACTCTGGTGCCTTCTCTTTCAGATATTCTTCAAAGCCTCTCACAGTATGCCTCCCTAGACTGATTATCTCATGTTACTCATAACCAACTCACTGTATATGACAGATGTTGGCAGGATTACTTCAAGTACATTGAACCTAGTTCTTCTAGACCCTAATTCTTAGGGATATTTAGCCCTCCTTCTTATTTTGCTCTCAGATTAGGTTTTCTCAAAACTTTTGTGCACAGATTTCTCCTCTTTTTTCCCTTCTTCACAGTTTTCTCCCTCTCCCCTTCCCTTTTTCTTGCCTTTTTCTCTCTTCCTTCTTTTCTTGCACACTTGTCTCTTATCTTCACCTCTCCATTACTGAACATTGTTCATATTACCACATTTATCACTTTTTGCAATTTACTGAATGCCTTGCCATAGCCTGCCCTAGCATGTATTTCGTACATGGTTGCTACTTCTGATCCTATAATACACTATTGATTGTCACCCTTCTGCTCTCCACTTACATCCTGTCTAGGTTTTTGTTTTGTTATCAATACACGTATATAGGGCTTCTCCAATATGTTTATCCTAAATACTGTGTTTTGTTAAGTGATATTGTATATGTTACATGGAGGATAGTCTTCTATTGTATCAGATGTGTGCTTTCTTACATATTCGAATTTCAATAAAGAGATAAAGTGAAAAAAAGAAAGAATAACTAGATAAAACCTAAGAACCCTCTTAACATCCAGTGATTGGAGAGTCCTCTCTCCTGCATTCTGGAAGATGGCAACGTTGTTAGGCAAGATTAAGGCTACCCCAACACCACCTTAGGCAGAAATGTAGGGATCATGCAGAGCACTACCTTATCTATACAGAAAACAGTATACGGAGGATATGTGACCAAAGCATGGGTTTCAGATACTACACTTGCAGAGGTGATAGCCACCAGAAATGCTGTCTTCCAAGTTAGAAACTTCCAGTAACATGCTGCAATAGGCTCAAAGGGCTTGCGAGTGAGCATATCCAGCACAAAGTCGATATCCCAGGGAGGTACTGGATTCCTGAAGAGAGGCCTTATGTGTAAGATGCCCTTGAGGAACCTCTTGAACAGCAGCAGCTGTGCTACGTAGAGGAGGGCCAAAAGATTCTTAGAATGCTGAAATAGAATACAGATGGACCTTAACTGTGGAATACTGCAGGCCAGCATCAGCGAGGTCCAGTAGGTACACTGAAGCCCACCAGGATGAAGCGCAGTTTCACAGGTTTCCTGCATGATAAAAGGGACTACATCCCATTGAAATTACATTGTTTGCTGCAGTAACTCTACTGCAGAATTCTGTAGCACTGTGATTCAACCTAGTGGGCTTTACTGTACTCCAGAACTTTGTCAGGTGCACAACGAAAGGGGTCCATACAGGTAGTGGAAAACCAGATGGAAAATCTTTTCCACTTGGCTGTTTATGTCTTCTAAGTGGAAGATTTACATGCAGACTGAAGTATTTCAGAGACCCTCTGAGATACATTGTTCCTGTTCACTTCTATTACTTCAGGAGCCAGGCCTGAAGACAAAGGGAGTGCAGGTTGGGATGTGACCATCTGACCCTGTGTCAGCAAGTCTGTCCTCAATGACAGAGTCCTTGGTTCACTGACAAAGTCTATTCAACAGAGGAAACCGTATCTGCTGAAGTCAGCAGGGGACTACTATTATCCTCTTGCCGCCATGCACCTCCAGCTACAGCAACAGTCTCTGGATGAGAAAGATTGGAGGAATGCATACAGAAACAGATTTTACCATTTCAGTCTGAATGCAGCCTTACAGAAAACACCATGTCCTGGATTTCTGGAGCAGAACCAAGGCAGTTTGGAACTGAGTGGGGATGCAAAAAGGTCCATATCTGGGGTGCCCCACTCGTCGAATAGTAATCTCATGATGACCACTTGTTAGGATTGGCCTCTGTTCAACTGCACTTGTCTGTCAGAGTATTCTGGACTCCTGGCAGACAGATTGCTTGGAGGAGAATTCCCTGCTCCTGGCACCATTCCTACACTATCATTGCCTCACTGCAGAAAGGGTAGGAGTGTGCTCCTCCATTCTGTTTGTTGACATATAACATGACGGACTTGTTGTCTGTCTGGAGGAGGACAGTTTTGTGGCTAAGTCCACTAAGGCTTTCAAGCCTTACAAAACTGCTCTTATCTCCAACACATTGATGTGGAGGTGAGTTTCTGATGGGTTGCAGAAACCTTATGTCTGAAAGCCCTGGTAGTGGGCTCCCCACCTCAAAAGGGAGGCATTTGTGCTAAGAACCACCTCTGGCTCTGGCAGGGAGAAGGGGAAGCTCTGGAGGAAGTTTTCCTCTGTTGATCACCATGTTAGGGATCTCAACAAAGGTGTGACCACCCGAATAGAGTAACTTTGCTGGTGTGATTCCTGTGACCATTGTACACAGAGCATCCACTGGGTCATCCTCATATGCAAGCATGTCAGGGGCACTGTGAATACTGAGGAGGAGCATGTACTGCAGGGAGTGGGCTTGTACAGTTCTGCACTCCATGATGTAGCTTGCTATATGCAGGACTGCTCACAGTCTGCTTTCTCAAAGAAAGGACCAGGCCCATGTCATGTCCAAAACAGCTCCCAAGAACAACAGCTCCTGGGAGGATTTTAGCTGAGACTTCCAAGGGTTCAGCAGGACTCCCATGGACTTTAGGAACTGATCTGCAGTGGCTACTGCCTGTTTTGTCTCTTGTTTCAACAGGCTTGAGATTAACCAGTTTCAGAGGTTTCATAGGTTATTTACTGACCAAAGCAGATGGCAGTCCATATACAGTAGCTTGCCATATGATAGCCCCTCATGTTTTAGCGTACACAGTAATAATCTAGCCTATGCTTGAACGCCTTCATATTTTCGCTTCCCACTACCTCTATTGGGAGTGAGTTCCATACTGCCACCACTCTCTGATTATACCAGCTAGATCTTCTATTGGAGTGACATGTTTCTCCTTTTATCTGAAGTTGGTGCGATCTTGTGCTATGCTGCTGGTAATAAATCTCAAGGCACAAATTGTCCCACAAGTCACTCTTTGTCAAAGCTCAGAATAGAAGACACACGTCCCCCCTGAATGTTCGATATTCCTGGGTGAACAGGCCAAGACTGTTTAGCTTTTCTAGATATTTTGTACCCCTGAGATCTTTGACTATCTTCATGGCTCTACTCTGTACACTCTCCAGTTGTCCAAATACACGCCCCAAGTTTCTCATGTGTGCTGTGAGCACTGCAAATTATAGAAACATAGACTACGATGGCAAATAAGGACTGCTTGGCCCACCCAGTCTTCCCATTTCCCTACCTATTGGATAAGCTGCAGATCCTAGTTATCCAACAGCCTGCTTCCTCCTACCCCCCACTAGAATTGCCTTATGTCTTTCCCATGCATTCTTGAATTCCCCCACTGTTTTTGACCTCACTACCATCTCAGGAAGACTGTTCCATATGCCCATCACCCTCTATGTAAAAAAATACTTCCTCACGTTACCCCTGAGCCATCCCCCCATCTTCAAATTGTGTCCCCTTGTTCTTGCACATCTCTTTTTCTGAAAGATGCTACCCCTCTTGGACTCTGTTGATTCCCTTGAGGTACTTTAAAGTTTCTATCATGTCCCCTCTCTCCCTCCTTTCCTCAAGGGTATACATATTAAGCTCCTTTATTCTCTCTCTTCATATGGCTTCTGGTGCAGACCCTGCACCATTCTAGTTGCCCTCCTCTGGACTGCCTCTATCCTTCTATCCTATCTATGTCCTTGCACAGATGGGGTCTCCAGAACTGCATGCAGTACTCCAGATGAGGTCTTACCAACTGTCTGTATGGAGGGATAACAACTTCCTGTTTTCTACTGGTGATGCCTCTCCCTGTGCATCCCAGTATCCCCCAGCCCTTCTTACTGCCTTCTCACATTGCTTGCCTACCTTTAGGTCATCTGATATGTCTGCCCCAGGTCCCTTTCCATTTTTGTTGTTAATACCCCCCCATTGTGTACTCTTCCCCTAGGTTTTTGTTTCCCTGGTGTATTACTTTGCACTCTTTGCATTGAATCTAAGCTGCCATGCATTTGACCATTCCTCCAACATTGCCAATTCCATTCTGATCCTTTCCACCCCCTCCACTGTGTATCAACCCTGTTGCAGATCTTTGTATCGTCTGCAAACAGGCATACTTTTCCTTCCAGCCCCTCCACAAAGTCACCTATAAAGACATTAAAGAGGACCGGGCCCAGTACTGAACCTCGCGGTAACCCACTGTGAATCCCCCCGTCGGAGCGACTCCGCTACTATTACCCTCTGCGTCCTGTTGTCCAGCCAATTTTTTACCCAGGCTACCACTCTGGGACCCATTCCCAGGCTGGTTAACTTGTTTATTAATCTTTTGCATGGGACTGTGTCAAATGCCTTGCTAAAGTGTAGGCCGGCCATATCCACAGCTCCTCCCTGGAATACTACTTTGGTCAGCCAGTCAAATAAATCTAGTAGATTCATCTGACATGACCTTCCCACTGTGAATCCATGGCGTTTTGGGTCCTGAACCCTGCTGGCATCCAGGTACTCAACAATTCTTTCTTAGCTGGCCCGGTGGCACTGAGGGTTGAGGCGTTGGATGTCACACCGGCGACCTGTGTTCAGGAGAGGACTTTGATCACCGGGGGTCAGCAGGGGAGCAGAAGGATTAAGCATCTGGAGGACTGTTCTCCTCTCCTCTCCTGGGAGGGAGTGGGGTTGTAGATCCCAGGCTCTGGTGACTCCCAGTGGTGACAGGGGGGTACAGCAGCCCTTTGGGATCTCTGGCAGGGGACTGGCTGTGGTGGTGCTGCTGTGTGCGTGTGCAGGAACATGCATGCACATGCTGGGACACATTGCATGTCCGAGCTGAAGGGGGGAGGAACAGAAAAAGGAAAATGGCTCTGGCTCTTGGTGGGTGAAGGTGGGTTCAGTGGACAACCCCCATGCCAATGCCGGGTCCTACCAGCCTCCGTTCGGTGTTCCCTTCATTCCCTGGTCACTCCATCATATTACAGATAGAGCTCCAGGAGGAGCTGGTGGTCCCACCTCGGAGGGCTCAGAGCCAGGGCGGTCGAGTGATTGAGACAGTGAAGAGAAGACAGGTCCCACTGGGCAGGTAAGGCTGGGGACTTCTGGCAGGTGGGATATGGCCGAGCCATGTGACCACACCGGAGAGAGTCTGGGTGGCCAGTGAGGTGGGAGGGTTATAAAGAGACTGTACAAAAAAAATTATTTCTTTCAGAAGTGATTCCATTATTTTCCCTACCACTGAGGTCAAACTGACAAGTCTGTAGTTTCCTACCTTTCCCTTGCTCCCACTTTTGTGAAGGGGAATCACATCCACCGTCCTCCAGTTCTCAGGTATCACATCATCCTCCCATGATTTGTTAAAAGGGTAGTCAGTGGTGTCACTAGTTCTCCCCTTAGTTCTTTTAGAATTCTGGGGTGAATCTCATCAGACCCCATTGCTTTGTCCACCTTCACTTTTAGGAGTTCTTTCAGGACCCTTTCTTCTGTGAATAGACTGGTATCGACTCCCCTATCCAGAGTGCTTCTAATCTTTGGTTTAGGTACCTCCCCCTCCTCTTTTATGAATACTGAGAAGAAGTATTCATTCAGTATCTCTGCCTTTTTACTGTCACCCTCTGCCTACCCCCTCTCCCCTGTATTAAGCCTCACTATCCCTCTCTTGGTCTTTCTTTGCTCCCTAATGTACCTATGAAAGGTTTTATCCCCCTTCTTAACTGAGTTGGCCATCTTTTCCTCAGCTTGGGCCTTTGTTATTGTGACTGCTTTCCCTGCTTCCTTTTGCTTTAACTGACACAGTTTTCTGTCCTGTTTCTTCTGTGATTCCTTACACTTCCTGAATGCTATATTTTTCTCCCTAATCTTCCATGCCACCTCTTTTGAGAACCATAGTGTTTTTTTCCTTCATTTTGTTTTATTTGCTTCACACAAAGGCTTGTTGCCTCTGTGATGGCAGTTTTGATTTTTCCCCATTGTCTCTCCACCCCTCTTTCCAGTGCATTTGCTAGTGCATTCCTTAGGCATTCTCTCATTTTGCCAAAGTCAGCCCTCCTAAAATCCAGTACCCTCACTTTTGTATGGCTTGACTCTACAGTTGTGTTTATTGTGAACCACCCTGTTTGGTGGTCGCTTGTTCCTAGATGGCTACCCACTTCTAAATCCGAGATCCTCTCTCTGTCCCCATTTGAGTGTACCAGGTCTAAGACTGCTCCCTCCCGAGTGGGTTCCAACACTAGCTGTCTGAGGCATGCCCCCTGTTCGGTATCGCAAATGACCCTGCTCTTGGATGTGGCTACAGCAAATGTGCTCCAGTTAATATCTGGCATATTCTGGTTCCCCATAAACAATCTCTCCTTTTCTGCCATTCTAAGGATGTCTTCTATCATTTCCTTGTCCATTTCCTCCCCGAGATTGGGGTCTGTATACAACCCCGTGAGGATCGTGGTGCCATTTCCTGTCTCCAAGGTGACCCACAATGCCTCTTCTCCCCCCTGTTTACCCTTTAGTTCCATTGCTTTGATCCTTTCCCTTATGAAGATAGTTACTCCTTCCCTCTATTACCCTCCCTGTCCCTCCTGTAGATTGTGTACCCCGGTATGCTGACATCCCAGTCATGGTTTACTGTGAACCATGTTTCAGTGACTGCCACGATATCCAGACATCCCTCCTCCATCAAGGTCACTAGTTCAGGAAGCTTGTTACCCAGACTACGGGCATTGGTACTCATCACCCTCCATTTTTTGATGGACTTACCCCTTTTAGCCTCAGCGCTGTCCTTACTGCCTTTGCCTTTTTCTCCATTTACCCCCGACCTGCTCCCTATCGACCTCTCTACCTTGGTGTTTACTTCGATAACTATCCTGCTTTGTGTGGGGAAGCTGTGTATTCTCTGCTCCTTTTCTGTGCCTCCCCCCTAGGCTAATTTACAAGCTTGCCAATGAAGAATTTAAACCCATCACCTAGGATCCTGGTTCCCCTACCGGACAGATGCAGACCATCATGCCAGTATAGACCTGTATCCCTCCAGATGGACCCCCAGTCCCCAATGAAGCCAAAACCCTATGCTCCACACCAGTGTTTCAACCATTCCTTGAATCCCATACTGCAGAGTACCCTAGCCTCACCCATGCCATAGACAGGCAGCACCTTTGAGAAGATTACTGTGCGTGATACTTGTCTAAGGCCTCTCCCTAACTCCACAAACTCCTCCTGTACTACTCTCATCCCATTCCCAGCTAGGTAATTTGTCCCTAGATGTACAATTATATCCAGCTCCCTCTCCTGTGCAGCTGCTTCCACAATCCTGAGGATTTGTTTTCTGTCCCTCCAAGTCATGGAGACGGGCAGGCACCTTACCTCCTTCTCCCCTCCCTTCCCCAGTTCTAGCACCCTAACAACAAAGTCCCCCACCAGGAACTGTTTCCTTCCACTGTAGGGTCCCGTGCCACTCTCCTGTGGGTCTCCTTTGTGAAGGTTCCCAGTATCCTCCTTGGTCTCCACTTTGGGTGCTCCATAGAGCAACCATGCTCTGCTAGAAAGGCGTATGAATTGTGGAGAGGTCAAACTGGAGGGATGTGCCTCTGTTCCACTACCCTCACCCTCCCTGAGCCCACTGTGGTCCAACTGCTCCTCTTTCTTGGCAACCTTTGAGGCAGTGGCGGCAGCCCTGGTGGTCCCTGGGTGAGGGCGGAGGTTTCCCTACTCCTTGCCAGGTCGGCCTAGAGACAGACCACCTCCTCCCTCAGAGCAGAGAGGTGCTTGCAAATAGGGCAGTATCACAGACTCCAGAATGTGTCCTGGAAGACTGCCGCCCCACAGCCAGTGCATTGCACCACTCCCCACATCTCTCTCCTTTCCTGTTTAATATATATATATATTTTTTTAGTATGTGCGACTGTATGCTTGCATTTATCCCCTACATAGTGTGCTGAGTTGTTAAGGACATGGCAGGTGTATGTCCTTTGCCCTTTTGGGGACGTGATGTCAGAACCTATGGTATAAAAAAAATGATGCCCGGTGGGGGGCAGGTGAGGTGAGGCTGGGTGGGTGGACCAAGCCCGTACCCTCCAGAAAAATCAGATACAGCTCTGACCCACCACTCCGGTGAGTGCTGTCCTTCCTTTCAGCAAGACAACCCGCACAACAATTTTGCAGAAAATATACCCTGAAAAAAACTATTTAAAATCAGAGAAAAATACAGCAATTGAGCCCAGTACTTATGATGCAATCCTCCCCTGAGCCAGTTTTATACAACTTGGTGGTCTGTGTTCTGAAGGCAATCAGAGCAAACCAGTTTGAATCACCTGACGCACAGTCTGGGTCAAATAGACAACTTCACTATCGTTCCCTAAACTGCAAGACTTACAATGAAAAATCCTCAGCCACCATTGAATACTTCACTGTACCAAAAATAATTTGATGCAAAATGTCACCAAAATACTAGTAAACAATAGGCCAGCCATCCACAAGGGAGAAAAAAGAAAATATGCAGAATTTCAGTCCCTCTGAATTTAAAGGGGCACTGTAAGCTTTGCCCTTCGTTTTACTGAAAAATCATATCAGTGTGCCTCTAGGCACAAACTCATCAAACAGCTTCTAAGGAATTGCACTGTATATCATAAAAAAGTAACCCATTACCTATTTTCTCATTATTTTCATAATTTTCATTGTGATCGGTCCGCACTTAATGCTGCCCACCAGCTGAAGTACATTCACATGGGGAACACGCGTCTGCTCAGGAGAGCTGTCCTGAGTGTCCTTTGCACATGCCATTGCAAAAGCTCTAAATCAATTAGACTTTAGTATGGTGAGTAGTCCTGCAGACCTTTAATAAATGATAGTGAGTAGTGCCGAAAGACATTTTAAACTGGTGCCGAATCCTGCCATGCACAAGAGCCACATACTCTTGTTCATGCGGATCTTTGCTCCAGCTGCTCAGGTGCCTGTGTGGGATTCTGGCACCAGTGTTAAAATGTATTTTTCGGTGCTACCACTGCTCGTTTTTTTTTTTATTAAAGATGCAAGGAGCGCTTCCGCATACTGAAGTCTACTTGGTTTACAGCTTTTTGCGATGAGCACAACAAAAAGGGACACTCTGGACAGTGCTCACGAGAAGATGCACATTGCCCCATGTGAATGTGCTTATTTTTTTATGATATACAGTGCAATTTCTTAGAAGCTGTTTTACAAGCATGTGCTTAGAGGCACACTGATATGAATTTTCAGTAAAACGAAAGGCAAAGCTGACAGTGCCCCTTTACACTCCCAATCTACATGTACATAAGCAGTCAAACACAGAATTCCACTTAACTGCAGGACTTGCAATGAAAAATCCTCAGCCACCAGTGAATACTTCACAGTACCAAAAATAATTTGGTGCAAAACTCACCAAAATCATAGTAAAAAAGCCAGCTGTCCACAAGAGAAAACAGTCCCTCCGAATTTAAACTCTCAGTCTACAAGTGCATAAGCAGTATTGCAAACCCCTTCTTGATTAAAAAAAAAAGCAAAAACAAATGTAAAAATTTAAAGTAAGGTACACCTCCCTCAGACTTGAGTAAGATTGTGCTTTCCTGCAGGTTTCCAGTTCAAGATCATGTATTCTTCTCAGTTCGAAGTTGTTTCAAAGCAGGTTCCATCTCCAAGAAGATGGGCACTTTGTAAAGACTTGCATCACAAAGAAAAGCCCAAAGGGCAGAACTCTGAACTGGTAAAGTTGCCCCCAGTACAATAAGACAATAGTATCTGTGGTGGCTGGGGTGCATCAGTTTCTGCTAGTCTACGTATTGCATACCCAGAGATGCTAGCCAATCCTGAGGCTTCAGGAAGGCTAGCAGAGAGCCCAAAAAATAATTTAGAATGTATCTTGATGCATGAATTTGTTTAGATTTCTGAGGTAGAGAATGGGGTGCATGCCCACTGGTTTCTTTGAAACTAGAAGTAGTTGGAATAGAACCCTGTGCTCCATTCTGACTTTGGCATTATTTCCCCTACTGTATTGCTCAGAAAGACCACAATGTCTTGCACCAGAAGCTCTGACATGTGAGCTGGCAAAGGGGGGTGCGTTCTGGGTGGATAGTCCAGATGTTTTTTTATGAAATCCAGGGAGTGCCTCTCTCTGATAATCCTGAGGACCCACTTGTCCATTGTGGTGTATTTCCACTGATGATAGAAATGGGTCAGATGCCTATCTTGGGCAGCCAGTGCTTGAGACAGTGGCTCTTAGTGCGTTCAGCACCTGTGCCTTCGCCTGCACTTTTATTTGAGATTGGGGAGGCTGTTTTTTATTATTTTGAGCTCCTCTGCCTTGAAAGGACTGCTTGTTGTGGAAAGTGACATATCCCTTGCCCCTTAGGGGTTAAAGGGAGCTGGGCTGGAGGTTTCAAGAGTCATCCTAGTTTCATTAGGTTCCTTAAGAGACTGCCCCACCTGTTATCCGAACAGATAAGTACCATCAAAGGGAACATTCATTACCTGCTGTTGGACATCCAGTGTGAAGCCAGCAGTTTACAGCCAAGGAACACTGCCTGATGCAGATACCTGTGGCCACAAAGTGAGATTCTGCACCAAAGGCATCCACAGAGGCTTTCAGCTGGTGATTGCTGGATTCGATACCTTGTTTAACAGTAAGCAGCATACAGTATCTTGTTTAGTATCTGAGTCTGGCAAAGCATCTGCCAGAGACTTTAGCTTGCTTCAGAGAGTATATACTTGAAGAAATGACCATGGTAGCTAACTATCCTCATTCCGAAGGTGGCCGAGGCATAGGCTTGCTTGCTCATGATGTCGATCTTGCGTGACTCCTTGTTTGTGGAGTGCGCAGTGACCTCCTTGGGCACTATGGCTTTGTCATTCTCAGCAAGAATAACAAGGGCATCAGCTATAGGATGACTGAAATGCAGTGACTAATTTTGGGAGGCAGAGTATTTCTTGTCTGCCTGCTTGGGGACAGCTACCACAGTAGCAGGCCTCTTATTAACCATTACTGACCAGGTCTCTGAATTGGGATGGCCAGAAGAAATCAGACTGATTGTGATATTAGACATGTTTAAAAACTCCAGTTGGAGATGCCCAGCCTGGTCTATGGCTGCTGGATTGAAATCCAATGCTGAATACATATTTCTGAACAGAGCCTGGAAGGATCCTCCTGAGAAACAGACCCAGGGACTGGGACTGAGACCTCTGGACTATAAAAGGAGTCGTCCTCCCATCATCAGAGATGAGGTCAGGATTTCACTCATCTCTCTCCGCACCCTCCTTGTAAGGGGTACAGCGAATGGGGGGGTGCAGAGCTGACAGAGCAGTGCACAGTTGAGGCAACACCAGCCACAGGGCCTAAGGAATGGTGCTGGAGGTGGTGTAGTGGTCAATGCCATTAGTGTTACCAATAGTACTCCTGGTGCTGCGAGCTCATGTAGTACTGCACTCAACACCATGCACAGCACTAGGTCTGGCCATGAGGGTCCAGAACCTGTCACTGCATATGATGCCACCTACAGTGTCGATGACTCAGTCAGTACCTGAGTGACCAGTGGTGGCAACCTGGCTGTCCCCATTCCCTGACAGGACGAAGGCAACACCACAGGTAGGACAGACATCAGTAGTGTCACTTTTGGCAAGAACCCAGAGGCCATTGCCGCAGGCAAACACACATCCAGGCTCAGCGGTAACACCAGTAGCATCAGTCCAGCCAATCCGAGGGGTAAGGGGCCTGCACCGGAAGTGGTGCCACATGAGACAGATGCTGTATCCACTGCTCCATAAGAGCTGTACAATAACTGAACTATCCCCTGGAGACCTTCCTAGAAGACAGAGAAAGACTCTGAGCTGGAGACAGCAACTTCACAGGACTGCAAATCCCCAGCGTTGTCAACGATGATGGTGGAGACCTCCAGCTGCAGAAGTCATAAGTATCTCAACAGACCTTACAAAGGGCAACCTCGACTGATGCTGGTTCTTCATCTGCGTATGAGAAGAGGTTGAGACTGAGAGGTGCTTGGATCCCAATGCTGAGGACGTGTGGGATTGGGACCGCTTCCTTTTGTGCTTCCAGAAGGGCTGTCTTCTCTCCTGGGCACTGGACTGCGCATCATAAAGACACCCACCCCAAGATACAGTAGGTGTTGACCAGAGACAGACCCACTGCCGGAGCAGCTTGCCTCTTCAGGCTCCCTATTGTCCTCCAAGGTCATCCACCATTTACAAGCAGTAGGGCTGAGAGACAAACTGTAGTATTTTGTGTACAATTATTTTAAAGTGACTCCCCCAAAAATCTCTATTCTAATCACTAAAACTGAAGAAATGAATATCATATTAACAGTGAATTTCTGACTCCCTGTGGGTGAGCAACATTGTCATGGGTGCGCACTTGATGGCAGGAATAACGGAACAGAAGTGGTTTAGGCTGGTGCCACTGTATACCAGTGGCATGTGCACCACTGCACGATGTGCTCATGGTCCCTACTGAGTCATCAACCCTCTGACAATTTCTGGCTGCCACTGGGTCCTAGCACCTTCAGCTCAGACCCACTAGTGTGAATCAATGATGAAGACTGATTCTTGGAAGACCCAAGGATGTCATACCCATCAGCAGCTTCATAACGCCGCCCCCCCCCGACACTATTCTACTGTCTGCCGCTTGACTGCCAACCATTATTAAGAGTGAGAGATTTATTGACTTCACAAGTCATCTGTGCCTATCCCATGCATGCCTGAATGCCTCTATGGTGCCTGCACCTACCACTTCTGCCAGCAGCCTGTTCCAGGGTTCTACCACCCTTTCTGTGAAGAAGTACTTCCTCACATTACCTCTAAGTCCCCCCCTTCCAGCCTCATATCATGTTCCCTTGTCCTTGTGCATTTCTTTTTTTGTAGTAAATTGTCCTCCTCCACTTTGTTTATGCCCTTGACATATTTGAAAGCCTCTACCATGTCCCCCTTTCCTTTCTAACCTCCAGTGAGTACATATTTAACTCCCAGAATCTAATGTCTATTAAGATTAATAATGCTTACCTA
Source organism: Neoceratodus forsteri (assembly GCA_016271365.2). Lineage (NCBI taxonomy): Eukaryota > Metazoa > Chordata > Ceratodontiformes > Ceratodontidae > Neoceratodus > Neoceratodus forsteri. The sequence continues at coordinate 335,001,975 of CM057452.1, read as the reverse complement.
CACTACATATTCCTCATAATGAAGATATTTTCTAAATATAAACTTTGAGAGTAAACTGTTCATTAAACAATGAACTACTGAAAATGTTGCCAGTCATGTAACTATTACTTAAATCACATTAAACATTTTAAATCTTATCCTGTTTATTTGATCACAATTTAAGATGGAGTTAGAAAGAAGGTAACTTAATGAAAAAAAAAATTATCCCATACAAAATAATGTATGGGCAACCATATACAACAAGGCTGATGTTTGCATCCCGGGGTTAGATGACATCACAGTGACCTTGCGAGCTTTGCTCTCGAGGTCTATGATGTCATCACACCCCCTTGGTTGAAACACGTCCTTGTTATGTATGGCTGTCCATACATTATTTTATGTGTGCAAATAGCCAGAATTGTTCTGCTGTAGTTCTGACATCATCTCTAGGATCTTATTATTTGCTTCCCCCATGATGTCTACTGCCATCACAGTAAGAAACATAACTCCAGCCAGACTAGGACAGCTCAACTACAAAATCAACAGACACAGAAAAAAATGCATTTCCAGGTATCTCTAATTTATCAGTGGTGCAGAAAAATCATTTGACTTACGTCACATTTCTTTGTAGTACATTTCAGAGGTACAGAAAAAGGACCATTCTGAGCCAGTAAACTCACTTCTCCTCCAAGATCTTCATTTATCTAAGAAAAAGAAACATGATTATGTATGGAATGTGCATGTTGGTGTTTACCAGAAATTCACCAGATTTCATGGGATCCAAGACCGTTGGCAATATAAAACACATTTGGGAGTTTTATTGTCACATTTGAGGTTTATTTGTAAAAGGAAATGCCCCTGTAGAGATCACTGGTCAGACCCCATCCAGTGTACATTCTGGGCCCTATATCTGAAAAAGGATATCATCAGGACTGAGAAAGTGCAGACAAGTACTACCAAGTTGGTTAAGAGCTTGGAAAACATGGACCATGTGCACCCGCTGAGAAAATAAAGACTGTTCTCCATGGCAAAGAAAAGATTCAGAGGCAACAGGATTACAGTTTTTGAATACCTGCAAGGGATAACACAATTAGACCAAATGCCACTGTTCCAGATGTACAAGGATGAGAGGACAATGGGTCACTCCATGTCTTTGAAAGGAGGAAGATTCAGGGGAAATATATGGAAATTACGTACTTACCGTAATTATTGATCTTCTTGGACAGTCTCCATCATTCATTCACACTAGCGGGATTGCGCCAGAGGCACTAGGACCAAGCGGGAGCCAAAACATTTTCTGAAGGGTCGGTGCCGAGGTAGGATCGCGCATGCGCGGCACCGCGAGACTGACTTGCGCCTGTGTAGGCTATCTCGGCATTGACCCTCCAACCACCTTAGTACCTTTTCGACCAAGGAGGTGCAGCGTAACTAATGAGAATAACTCATTCTGAGTTTCTGAGCCTGAGAGGGCCCAGATGGCCTTTGTAAGAAAGGTCAAAGAACAATGTCTTCACAGTCCGAACCATAGGACCATGAAGACCAGGAAAGAAAATCGAGTGAACCCAGGGGATGGTGGGTGGACGTGTGAATGAGTGATGGAGACTGTCCAAGAAGATCAATAATTATGGTAAGTACGTCATTTCCATATCTTCCTGGACTAAGTCTCCATCGGTCATTCACACTAGTGGGAGAGTTAAGGTAAAACCCACAACCCTGAGTAGGGTAGTAGGAGATAGGGTTCACCCAGAAAGGATGGCCAAGGACTGTCCTGCTAATAAAAAGAGCCATCTTGTAAACAGCATCCAGAACATGATGCTTACAAAATAAGCGCTCGAGTTGTAACTCACCACTTTGCAGAGGACTGCAATGGGCACAAAATGAAACTCTGCCAAGAAAACGCAACCAGTCTGAGAGAGTGACGAAAACCCGGACTCACAATTTGGTATAGGACCATAACTAATAGTGTCAAAGACAAGTACTAATCTAATATAAAAGGACCTCAGGAACTGTAAGAGCCAGAGGTAAAGTCTACAGGTTCAGGGTAGACTGAAAAGCGGAGACGGAATCCCCACTACCAAGTATGGCTGACCTGCAGACAACAGGTCCAGGAGCACTTGAACCCCTTACTTGGTGAGCAAAAGAAGGTCCAGGTGGGGTTAGCCCATCAAGGAGAATGGTTTTCACTTAGTCACTGAAAACTTCCTGATGGAAGGTGCAGCACAACTCAGAAGCCTCTTGTGGGGGTCTAGTAGAATCAAATCCAAGTCACTGCATATTCCAAAAAGGAATCATCCTGCCCATGTGTGTATAACTCTAGTAGCAGTCTCAGAACTCAGGGAAGAAAGGAAAAAGTGTACAGGAGGACGTGCCCACTGTGGAAAAAAACATTCCGACAGAAAAAAACGGTGGATGGATTTGTAAGGCAAATAGAGGCAGATGTGCGTCGAGGAGGGACACAGCAGGACCAAGTTAGCGCTAACTCATTACTTGAAGTGACTGAATAGCGGCAGAAGTGGCTCAATGCGGTGAGGCACTACTTACTCCAGCCTCCCTGAAGGGAGTAGGAAAGACTCTAGTTTTGCTCTGTTGAAAAAACAAACATCACAGCTCTGTCAGGCAGTCGGAGAGGACAGCTTCGTCTGCGACTGGCATGGAACCAGTGCACAGGAACTGAAGGTATGAATATTTGAGAAGCTATCTCAGAAAAAGACCTACTTGACCTATGGACAAGAAAGGAGCGTGTCATCTGTTAAGTTGAAGCAAGCATGGAAGTAGGAATCTAAGTTCTGACTTGCTGAATAGTCACTTCTGTTGCTGCGAGGCTCTGATCAAGAGAAGAAAGCCTGATAAAAAAAAGGAGGGACTAACAGACTGGTTAGATGCCTAGCTTTTGGAAATATCTCAGAATAAGAGAAATCTCTCTAGAGAAAAGAGGTGAGCTACAGTATACCACAGCTGGATCGGACTACCCTTAGGGGTAGAAGAAATCAGGTGGTACTTTACCAAAGTTTAGAGATGACTGACTCAGGGTTGAGGCATTACCTGGCCAGATCCAAAGTGTGGTATCGGGAAATTCCAACTAGGCTCTGTGCTGTGATAATTCTAACCCCTTTTTTTATCATTAGTCCGAGCCTGACAAGGTTGCAGGCTGCTATTTTGCAAGGATTGCCTGATACGGAAATGACAAGGATGTCATCCCTCTGAGGAGCAGGAGGAGCCTGAGGATCCATAACCGAACCCTTAACTGGACTAATAATAATAGCTAGAGAGATGTTAACCTCCTGTGCCAAAGCAGCCACCTGACGGGCAGCATCAGAAGGGAGCTGTATACCCCTATCAAAGGAGCGGAAGAGTTTGTGTGACTCCCTACCATTGAATTAGAATGTTCCACAGAGTGTAATTGTCTTGACGGCTGAAAGAGTCTAGACGCAGAGGTGTATGGTCCACAGATGCAGTCTGAACACTATGGTGGACCCCATTACTGAGGAACTACCAAAAAGATCTTCCATCACGGACTCTGATGATAGAGAGAGCGTGTCCTTCAGTATATAAAATGAGTCATCTGCTGTATCACTGACCAGAAGGACAGGGAGAGACTCGTCTAGATGCCCTTCTACCGCAGAAGGACCCCAAAAAGAGGTCTAGGTCAGAGCGACTAGAGACTCCGCCACCAGGAAGGGTGTCAAGGAGCTTGGCACCATATAGGGAGCTGAGAAAGTGCTGAGTGGAATGAGAGATTCTGCTGGCAGAACAGAGCAGAAGAGTCCCATCAGCAGAAAACCGCTGGATGACACAAGACCCGATGCATACCGCCACCCACAAAGATGTGTGGAAAAAATAATCCGCAGAACAGGACTTCATTCTGTGGAAACATCCTGCCACAAGTCCCATGGAAGAAGAGGTCCACAAATGGAGATCTTTCCCTAGTTCTGTCAGACAGCACCAACTGGCACCCCTGCGGCACCAATGTCACTCGTGGCACAGGAGGGCACAAAGTAGTACCTATGCTAACCTGGGAGACACCCACGGGCACCCATGGCGGAACCCGCAGGTATCCTCAGCACCAATGACAGCAATGGCACACAAGGGCACCCCCAACACCCATGGTACCATGGCACCCAAGAAACCCATGGCAGCAGTGGCACTCAAGGGCACCCATGGCACCAAAGGTACCACGGCACCCATGACACCCATGCACCCATGACACCCATGGACTCATGGCACCCATGGCACCTGCAGGTGCCCGGTGCCATCCGTGGATGACTGGCACCATCACTGGGTGCCTGGTGCCCCTGCTAGTGCCAGGTGCTTCCCGCAGCACCCAGGGGTAGCCTGCACCACCCATGGGTGCCCGGTGCAACCCCGTGACACCTGCGGATGCCTGGCGCTGCCTGAAGCACCCGTGGGTGCCAGGCACAGCCCGCAACACCCATGAGCACCTGCAGGCATCCGTGGCACCGTGAGACACCCACGGCGCCGCCAGCAGTGCCAGCAACAAAGGCAACAATGACAGCACCCATGGTGCTGCACAGAGCCCACGGTGCCGAGCACGGCATCGAGCATGGTGCCAAGTGTGACGCTAAGCCATGGTGCCGATCCTTCAGCACCAACTCCCGGTGCCGACCCAAACATCAGCGGCACAGCCTATGGCACCAATGCCAAACCAGTGGCATCGGCACCAGACCTGTGGCATCGCCAAGGCATCGGGCACGGCGCCAGGAAAAACACCATGGAAAAGCCAATGGAGAAGATGGGGAGAAGGAGAAAGGTGGTGCCCCGTGCCGGCTACAGCATGGAAAAGGAAGAGGGGGGTAGGCACGAGGGGTGGACATGATGGCGAAGGCACCAAGAGGGCACCACGCTCATTCTGATCCAATTGACCCAGCTCCGGTCCAACCACTCCGAGGCCCAGAGGCCCCCAAAACAGGAACACAGCCAGGAAAAAAGGAAAGTCAAACCCCCTGCTCCACAGGAGTGGCCCAGAGGTGAAACTGCTCACCGGAACTCCAACGAGGACAGAGATGGAGTCCGGAGTTGAGAATGCGGCCACTAGGAGCAGGGCTAAGGGGAAACCACAAAAGTCAGTTCAGGCCTATTGCCCCTTCCAATGAACAATCCTCGTGCAGACGTACCAACGAAAGCACCTGGTGAAATGATTCTTCTTCCCCAAATGAGGAAGAAGAGCTCGAGGCTAAGTGGAGCCGGATCTCCGGCACCGCCAGATTCGTGCTTCAGTGGACTGTCCTCCTTCCATGAGCACAGGACTGTCCGTAGTCAGACCCTCCGCCGTTACTTAAGGGTGGCGGACCGGGCAAAGCCCCTCTGCCATAACAACTTTCAAATGAAGTCTTCCTACCGTCACCGCTACCGTCTACCAGAAAATATTTTATTTTTCTTCATAATCTTCTTTTCTTGTTCGAAAAATAAGAAATTACTACTAAATAGTTAAATTAAACAGTTAAATTAAATACTAAAAGCTGTTGTCGTATAGACGAAAATGTTGACTCCGCAGGCAGGCGAGCATCGACATCCAAGCACACAGGACAGTGGAAGAAAAGGAACTGAGGCGGTTGGAGGGTCAATGCCAAGATAGCTTCACATTAAGCGAGTCAGTCTCGCGACAAGCTGGCGTGATGCGCGTCTTACTCTTGGCGATGACCTTCAAAAATTTTTGGTTCTTGTTAGTCCTAGCGCCTCCAGCGCTATCCCACTAGTGTGAGTGAGTGAGTGATGGAGACTTAGTCCAGGAAGGTCAGGAAATGAAAATTACGTACCTACCGTAATTCTTGATCTTCTCTTGTATCTTCACCATTCATTACTGCTTGGGTTAAGCCGGAGGCACGCACCCGCTACGGGAGTTTTTTTTTTTTTTTTGAGTTGGCTCCAACGGCGCCGCCCTCGAGAGGACATACTGCATCATGCGCGAGGGGCGGCCGTTAGGTGCCGCAGACTCCTCCTCTATCTCAGTTCTGTTAGCTGGAGAGGCGAAAATAAAGGGTAAGAAAAAGGAAAGCGAGGCAAGAGAGCCGAGGGATAGAAAAAGGAAAGGATATAAACTGAAAAAGGGATAAGCTGGTAGAGAATAGACAGAGGAGAGAGAATTCCTACCCTAAGGGACCGCAGGGCCTCCTTTCCGGGGCGGCTCTAAGGGAGGAACAGAGAGAAGGAAAGAGAAAGTAGAGGAAGAAGGAGAAGAAGAAAAGGGGGCATGTTGAGAGGGAGAACAGTGCCCATCGAGCATTGATTGAGAGGCTTATAGGCTCGAGACTAACAAGGGAGCAAGAATCCCAGTTGTTAGGACTGAGGGAAGGTTCAACCAAACCACCTGAACAGATCCGAATGAGGGCAGACTCTCTGGTCTCTCAACATGCCCAGTCCCTTCATCCTAGTTGAGGGCTCCTAGACTGTCCGGGTAGAGCGCCCAGCCAGGAAGGGGACTAAGTCCCTTCACACCTTGTTAGGTGCTAACACAGCAGTGTATGGAAAAGACTATGCCTTCTCGAAGGCAGTTTTGTATGAAAAATAGAGTGGAACTCAATCAGACTCCCTAGGGCAAGGCAGGCAGACGCTCAGAGCTGACAAGTTCAGTCAGTAGCTAGAAGAGCTAGAAATAATACCTGCCAGGAGGATTCTTGACTTTGCCGGGGCCAGGACAGGCATGGCCATTTGGGCCATGAAACTGCATGACCTGAAGAAGGTAAGAAATCGCACCCAAAGGGTGGTCCGAAAGAGTTCCCTCAGAAGTAGAGAAAATTATAACTGTGCTCGTTCCTCTTACCTTGAGGAAAAAAGGGGAGATCCATTCACTAAGAATGAAAAAATAGAAACTTTTTTTTTTTTTTTGGCATAAAGGCCAAGAAAAGTAAGAGGAACAAGCCAGGAGGGGGAGACGCCACAGAAGGAGGCCACTGAGGGGAAGGTGGGAGGGTATCAGTAATGAATGGTGAAGATACAAGAGAAGATCAAGAATTACGGTAGGTACGTAATTTTCATATCTTCCCTTGTCAATCTTCACCATTCATTACTGCTTGTGTGAGTACCAAGCCCCTCCCCCCTTAAAAAGGGGGTAGAACCCTGAGGGAACAAGACCCCCAGCCTCCTGTTGGTGAGAAACAGAAGGGGAAGACCCTGGCTAATGCAGAGAGAAGCCTATGTGGGAGAAGAGCTAGGAGGTGCCCCCGAGGACGGGGAGACGGAGGAAGCCCCTGCAGAAGTCTCCTAGCTCTGGAGGAAAAGAGACGGGTCCCCCGGAAAGCAGAGCGAATCACCCTACGCCGGGCCAGGGGTGACAACCTTGATAGACGAAGCCATGCTGTCCGCCTAATGCAGATCGCTGTCCCCGCAAGCCTGGAAGCCACCTCATTAGTGTCATAAGATGCCCTTGCTTGGTGTCTTGCCAGCTCCAGGCCTATAGTGGAGAGGGCAATAGCCTGTCTGGTGTGCTCCATATCAGGCATTGATGCTAAGAGCTGGGAGAGCATTGACCACAGATGCCGATTGTAGGCAGCGTGGTGAGCCTGATGTGATGCAATGCAGGCCACCGCATGAGAGGAAGAGAACACTCTTCGCCCCCACCGGTCGAATTGTAGGGAATCCGAATCTGGTGGATGGTCGTGCGCCAGGCGGCAATGCCCGGAAGGAGTCTCTAGGTATACCAAACCCGAGGATGGGTTGGGAAGGGTACCCAGGGATTCCGAGGAGGCACAATACCTTCGTCGACAGTCTACCGGGGCTGGAGAAGGGGCGGCTGGTGACTGCCAGGAACGGATAGACGCCTCCTGGAAGGGGATAGGCCAGGAAGGTACCACCAGGTGCTGGGCATTGAATTCTCCAAGGAATTCACGCGTCTCCCATTCAGTATTGTCTCGCCTAACGTAAGAGATTCGAAGATCCCTCACCATCCTCGAAAGGAATTGCTGATATTCAGTGAAATCAGCATCGGAGGAAAGATGAGCAAGGGGTTCCTCTCCCTCAGAGGAGGGAGACGAGGATGATGGGGAGCTCGAATGTCCAGAAGATTCCTGCGGCGGTGGGGAGAGTCGAAAGACCCGCTCATGCATATATCTAACGTATGAGGGGAAGGCTGCTGCAGAACCTCTGAACTGCTCCCAGGATAACGGATCTGTAGGACCGACATGGCCTGGAAGAGCGGGGGGTGGTTGCAGAGGTACTGGAGAAGGGCACCTGCGAAGAGGCAACTGACCTCTGCTAGGGCTCTGAAATCCGGGGAATGGAGCCCAAGCTGGCAGGATCCCGGACAACAAACCAGGTCACAAAACGGAACCCTGGGGATGCGAGACCTGGAATAGCCCAGAAGGGGATCCTTCCCTGTGATGAACCTGGGACTGCATGGATCCAGAAGGGCAGTCCGCAACAACGCCACCGGAGGGAGTCCCGGGGCCCCAGAGGGAAAGGCAGGGTTCGGCGCTACGGCTCCTAGACACCCCACGAGGGGTGGCCGGCCAAGACCGCGACGACTGCCCCCCCCTCGACCCTCGGACTCTGAGAGAGCCCTCCTCCTTGTCTCCAGCGTTCCCCCACCCCAAGAGGTGGCAACAGCACCCGGAAGGGTAGCTGTCACAGACCCCCTAGGAGGGAGAGCCCCCCTCAGTCCCCACCACATCACCCCACCGGGACCCGGGGCCACCCTTAGCCCGAGGGTCCTCAGGGGAGGACAGGAGTGAAGACAGTGGGAGGGGCCCACTGTGCCGCCTAGCACCACGTGTTACTGGGACCCCAACCCCGAAGAGTCAGGGTGCCAGGAAGGGTCCACGTCCGAGTCATCGACCTCCAAAGAGGATGAGACCAGCAGAACCTCCCCGCTGGCAACCCCGGGGTTCCCAGAGGAATGGCACCGTGAACGGCGCCGGTGCTAGGGATGGTGCCAGACGACCCTAGCCCGCTCATGACTGCTAGGACTGGTCCCGGCTCCCCTGCTGCACCAGTTAGGCCCACAGCACCCGCCCCTGGCACTGCCGAGAAGGCGCAAACCGGGCGCCCGAAGAAGGCCAGGCGGTATACCTAAAGCGCGTCTCCGATCACTGGCACTGTCAGGCGGCACCAGGATCCAAAGCGGCACCGAGTGGCGGCCGAGGTCCACTGGTGCCAGGCCCAGCAGGCGCTGGCCTTGATACTGGGAGCCTGCACCTCCGAGGAGGTGACTGCCGAGGCGGTGTCCCCATCGAGGCCCCAGAAGGGACCATGATGTTCCCCCGACACCACGAGACAAGTTTCCTCTTCGGCAAGAGAAGACAAGGAAGCCTCCTCCTCCTCGGACCGTATAGGCCCAGGAGGGGACCCGGGGGAAGGGCCTAGAGACCTTACCTGGGAATCCCTGGAGCGATGCCGTCCCCCGAAGGTCGGCGGGGCCTTGCCGAGCTTGAACGCGTGGACTTCGAGGACACAATGGTCCATGGAGAAACAGGCGTTGCATGCGTCCATGTTGTGGTTGGGTCCCAGGCAACGGAGACAGACATCATGCCGGTCCGAGACGGAAAAATGCCGGCCACAGGAGCACCGACGCATAGGGGTGCGGCCCGCCTTCGACTTACACCTTGCTCCCAAACCTGACATGATGCGAACTAAACAAGGAAAAAAGGCAATAAAGCACTCAGCGCTGTATTAAAGAAAAGAAAGGAATGGTCTTACCGGTATACGGCGTCGAGAGAGTCGTCTGAGAAAACGAGGAGTCTTGAAGAATTACGAGGAACCATTAAACTATTTCGCTACCGCGCAGCAGGTGCAGCCTCGACGGCGGGAGAAACAGAACTGAGATAGAGGAAGAGTCTGTGGCACCTAACGGCCACCCCTCACGCATGACGCAATACGTCGTGCTCGAGGGCGGCGCCGTTGGAGCCGACTCCAAAAAAAAACCTCCAGAAGGGAAAGCGCCCGGCTAACCCAAGCAGTAATGAATGGTGAAGATTGACAAGGGAAGATGAACTACTTCGCCAAACGAGTGGTGAACACTTGAAATAGGAATAAGTGGTGTCAGGTGACAATGTTTCTACCTTAAGGAGACAAGATATTTAACATAGAAACACAGACTTTGATGGCAGAAAAGGATCATTTGGCCCACCCAGTCTGCCCATTTCCCTACCTACTGGATAAGCTGCAGATTCTAGTTAACCAACAGCCTGCTTCCTGCAACCCCGCACTATAATTGCTTTGTGTCTGTCCCATGCATGTTTGAATTCCCCCACTGTTTTAGATCCAACGACCTCCTCAGGAAGGCTGTTCCATGTATCCACCACTCTCTCCGTGAAAAAGAATTTCCTCACATTACCCCTGAGCCGTCCCCCCTCTATCTTTAAACTGTGCCCCCTTGTTCTTACACATCTCTTTTTCTGAAAGATGCTACCCTCCTGGACTTTGTTGATTCCCTTGAGGTACTTGAACGTTTCTATCATGTCCCCCTGTCCCTCCTTTCATCAAGGGTATACATATAAAGCTCTCTCAGTCTCTCTTCATATGGTTTCTGATGTAGACCCTGCACCATTTTAGTTGCCCTCCTCTGGACTGCTTCCATCCTGTCTATGTCCTTGCATAGATGAGGTCTCCAAACTGCATACAGTACTCAGATGGGGTCTCACCAACTGTCTGTATAGAGGGATAATCACTTCCCTTTTTCTACTTGTGATGCCCCTTCCTATGCATCCCAGTATCCCCCTGGCTCTCCTTACTCACTTTTCACATTGCTTACCCACCTTTAGGTCATCTGATATGACTACTCCCAGGTCCCTTTCCATTTTTGTTGTTGTTAGTACCTCCCCTGCTATTGTGTACTCTTCTCCTGGGTTTTTGTTTCCCAGGTGCATTACTCTGCACTTCTTTGCATTGAATCTAAGTTGCCATATGTCTGACCAGTCCTCCAGCCTTGCCAAGTCCCTTCTCATCTTTTCTACCCCCTCTTGTGTATCAACTCTGTTACAGATCTTTGTGTTATCTGCAAAGAGGCATACCTTTCCCTCCAGACCCTCTGCAATGTCACTTATAAAGATGTTAAAGAGGATTGGACCCAGTACTGAGCCCTGAGGTACTCCACTAGTAACCCCCCTTTCTTCAGAATGTGTTCCATTCACTATTACCTTCTGTGTCCTGTTGTGCAGCCAGTTCGCTACCCAGGCTACCACCCTGGGACCCACTCCCAGGCTGGCTAACTTGATTATTAATCTTTTGTGCGGGACTGTGTCAAATGCCTTGCTAAAGTCTAGGTAGGCCATATCCACAGCCCCTCCCTCGTCTACTACTTTGGTCACCCAGTCAAATAAATCATTTAGATTAGTCTGACATGACCTTCCTGCTGTAAATCCATGTTGCTTTGGGTCCTGTGCCCCGCTGGCCTCTAGGTGCTCAACAATTCTTTCTTTCAGAAGTGATTCCATCATTTTCCCTACCACTGAGGTCAAACTTAGAGGTCTGTAGTTTCCTGCTTCTGCCTTGCTCCCACTTTTGTAAAGGGGAAACACATCTGCCCTCCTCCAGTCCTCAGGCACCACCCCATCCTGCCATGATTTGTTAAAAAGTGTGGTCAGTGGTGTCACTAGGTCCCCCCTTAGTTCTTTTAGGATTCTGGGGTGAATCCCGTCAGGCCCCATTGCTTTGTCCACCTTGAGTTTTAGGAGTTCTTTCAGACTCTTTCTTCTGTGAATGGACTGGTATCAACCCCCCTACCCAGAGTGCTTCTATTGTCTGGTTTAGGTAACTGCTCCGCATCTTCTTTTGTGAATACTGAGCAAAAGTATTAATTCAGTATCTCTGCCTTTTCACTGTCTCCCTCTGCCCACCTCCCCTCTCCTTTATTAATCTTCACTATCCCTCCCTTAACCTTTCTATGCTCCCTAATGTACCTATAAAAGGTTTTATCCCCCTTTTTTGACCGAGTTGGCTATTTTTTCCTCAGCTTGTGCCTTTGCTATTCTGACTGCCTTCCCCACTTCTTTCTGCTTTAATTGATACAGTTCCCCATCGTGCTCCCTCTGTGATTCCTTATACTTATTGAATGTAGCCTTTTTCTCCTTAGCCTTCCCTGCCACCTCTTTTGAGAACCATAGTGGTTTTTTACTCCGCTTTGTTTTCTTTATTTGTTTTACACAAAGACTTGTTGCCTCTATGATGGCAGTTTTGATTTCTCTCCATTGTTCTTCCACCCCTCCTATTTGGCCATTTGCTAGTGCATTCTTCAGGTGTTCACCCATTTTGCCAAAGTCAGCCCTTCTAAAGTCCAGTATCCTTGTTTTTGTATGGCTTATCTCCATGGTTGTGCTCATTGTGAAGCATACTGTGCAGTGGTTGCTTGTTCCCAGATGTCTACTGACTTCTAAATTTGTGATCCTCTCTCCATTTGAGAGTACCAGGTCTAGTATTGCTCCCTCCCGAGTGGGTTCCAGCACTAGCTGTCTAAGGTCTGGCCCTGCAGGGCATCGAGAATGACCCTGCTTTTGGATGTGGCTGCAGTACATGTCCTCCAGTTAACATCTGGCATATTCAGGTCCCCCATCAACAGTATCTCCCCTTTTTCAGCCATTTTGAGAATGTCCTCTATCATTTTCTTGTTATTTCCTCCCCTTGAGACGGGGGTCTGTATACAACCCCTGTGCGGATTGAGATGCCATTCCCCATCTCCAAGGTAACCCAGAGTGCCTCTTGTCCTCCCCCTTTACTTTTTAGTTCTGTAGCTTTGATCCCTTCCCTTATGTATAGAGCTACTCCACCTCCTCTTTTGCCTTCCCTGTCCCTTCTGTAGATTGTGTACCCTGGTATGTTGACATCCCATTCATGGTTCTCCGTGTACCATGTTTCTGTGACTGCCACAATATCCAATTGTTCATCTTCCATCAAAGCTACTAGCTCAGAAGCTTGTTTCCCAGACTACGGGCATTAGTAGTCATTGCCCTCCATTTAATGTTGGCTTGATCCTTTTTTCCCCCATCCCTGCTCTTATTGCTCTTATCTATTTTACCATTTACCCCCATCCTGCCCTGTGTTGAGCTCTGTACCTCAGTGTTTACCCTACTACCTGCCCTGTTTTGTGGGGGGAGGCTTGACTTTTCCTGCCTTTGATGCAGAGACAGATTTGTGTGAATTTGCAGAGGCATGCAATGTTCCTATTTTCAGAATTTATATTCAGATCCCCAAATTATACATATTTAACTGTACCTGAATAAAAGTTAAAGCTTTAAACTATTTTTCATTGCTTATAGTGCATGGGGGTAACCCTGTTATGCATGGAATTCCATACCTGAAATATGTCTGATGTGCTACAGTAGTGACATCATTATGTTGTTTACTGTAGTAGTGATGTCACTACTGCAACACAGCAACCTAGAATGCTGCTAGCTACTTATCTTTATCAAATCAATCTGGAAGCTTCTATTTTTTTTAACTTGAATTTACAGACAATGAATCAGTAATTTGAGTCCACCACCAACCTTCAATGGCCTCTCCCCCAACCCCCAGTTCACGCAAAGGAATCAGAGTGTCTGAAATGGGCATTGATGCCCATACACTATAAAAGATAATGTATGGGCATCCATACACAGACAAGCCTGTGTCTTTATCTTGAGTTTTCAGTGGCAACCAACCAGTGAACCTCTCCAGCGTCACTTTCAAGGTTTCTGGTTGCCACATAAATCTCTTGATACAGACACAGGCTTTTTGTGTATGGCTGCCCATACATTATCCTCTGTGTTTATATGGACACAGTTCTGTGCAGTTCTTATCATGGAAACAGAAATGTGGAGTTTTGACTATGTCACTGCATGAATTCAGAACTCTGGTCACAAGCTGTTGGCCTATCAGAGCAGTGCTCAGAATTCTAAGTTCTGTTCTGAGTCCATGCAGTGACATAGACTGAACTCCAAACTCCTGGTTCCACTGAAAGAACATCACAGAATGTTGCCCATTAAGTGAACACACTACAAAACATGTTATCACATTGGTGTTTGCTCTGGTACAGTTAAAAATAGATCATTTGGGGGGTATGAATACATTTTCTGAAACAGGAACATAATAAGCAGCTGCACATTAAAATAAATTCCTGTCCCCTTTAACTCCTTCCCTTCCCCTCCTCCCTGCACATCCTTTTTCTACTACCCCCATTCCCTCTCTCTCATCACTCACTTCACCTCCCAGCACTTGGTACTTTTTGGGTTGCTATGTTTTTTACAGTTGTGTCATGAATAACTTTGTATCCATACTGGAATGAATATGTACTCTGTATTAGGTGTGTGCGTGTTGTCAGGTGTTGCAAAGTGGCGCATAAACAGATAAAAATCCTTGACCTTCTTACTTGTTAGATGTACTATTGTGTTTATGTATCGTCTGTATAACCACTATTGTATTGGTAATGTCACTATTGTGTTTATGTATTGTCTGTATAACCACTTTTGTATTGATAATGTCCTCTATGTCTTCCAGGACCATCTGGTAAATGAGCCTGCTCAAAGGTGTATAGCCTGGTTAAATAAAGTTTGATTGACTGATTGATTGAAAAGGGGGTGACAGGGTATTTATTACCACTGAGTCGGGGGGGGGGATCTCAATGGACCTGTGGTGGTCTTCTTTCTTTCCTATGTCTATATGGTGAAATGTACAACTTAGGATTCATGCTAGGATTTTAAAATGGTTACCTTTTTGGTGACTCATTTTGCTAATTACTTGTAACCAAATCAGACTTTTGAATGCCAAAGTCAAATCTCTCAGCCGCAACTAGTTAAGCGACTGGACCAGTGGGCAGCTACCATTTCTTTTTTTGTGAACTAGACAGCCCCAGTGTTCTCCAAACACAGAACAAGCCACTAATTTAGTGACAAAAAGAACTCAAGCATGAACTCGGGCAACTGTGCAGTATTTTTGTTATTAATAAAAATGATGACATTTTAGTCACCACACAGTTTTCTTCCCACTGAAAAGTGACAAACTGAACTCCACAACAAAGAAAACAAAGGTGTGTCACTGTGTTTACATCTTATTAGTCTTTTTATCACGAATGTTTTTATGTTGGCATGCTTGCGCAGCCAACATCTTGCGGTAGTGGAGATTTGGAGGCGCGGTCGCTGTTGGGCGAATGCAGGGAACGTACCAGTAGGTGCATACCTCATTCCCCAATTAGCCTGCATGCCGGGGCTACACCATGCACACATAATGTGGCGAGCACATCTAAGGAAAGGTCCACTGCAGTGCGAGCAAAGTTCGTCACATGCAGCGGACCTTCCTATGTGCTTTGCCAGCTACAAACATGGCGGCACAGTGGCCGTTAAGCTGCACCGACCCAGGCGTAATTCCCAGTTGGCTTACCCTGCCCTGTGTATGTGCCGGCCAGGAAGCCCACTCCTGTCGGCACATAATCGCGCCTCCCCCTCCTTTTTGCTTGCCGAGGGTGCCCAATCCTTCGGCTCATGCGCCCCACTTTCGTTGTTTGCTAATGGGGTGCCCAATCTCCGTCAACATCCACCCCCTTTCCCACTTTAATGTGCGCGGCGGGAAGCCCCTCCCGTTGGCATGATGTCCCTTTCTTCTGTGCTGAGGGGTGCCTAATCCCCTCAGCTAGTGTCCCCACTCCCTATGTGCCGACTAGAGGTGCCCAATCCCCGTCGGCTACTATGTCCCCCCAAAACACCTGTAAAAAGAAAACCATCTGCAGTGGGTTTTTTTACACCTGTAAACAGAAAACGGTCCCTCGTGAGTCTCCTACCCCTCCCACCACCCGCACCCACCCACTGCGCACCTGCCTCCCCACCCCCTCACCCAATTCTTACCTCCGGAGCTTGGCACGATGATCTTCGGTGGACCGGAAACACGTCTGCACTCTTCAAAGCTGACCACGAAATGAGGAAATGCCGGTAAGCTGTATAATGGAATAAATAGTGTTTTTTCAACGTTGATGCATATCTTGGGCATTTTTGGGAATTTTTGCACCATATTTTCAACATGGGGTTTTTGGGACCCCTCCTCATGAATTGTGTCACAGTTATGACATTAATCAGTCCCAAAAGGTGATTTCGCAGTCACTGCACGGAATCACCTTTTGGGACCGATTAATGCAAGGACAGTGAGAGTGTTCATGAGGCGGGCTCTCAAAAAGCCTATGATGCAAATTTGGTGGAAAAAAATCCCCAAAATGGCTGTTTTACGAGCGTGTATTGCGCAGTTGCTATGCACACTTGTAACTTCGCGAATTAGCAATATTTTCACGCCAGATTTTCAACATTGTCATTTTTCTGTACCTTCTTGTGAACAGTACATCTGTCATTTTTCACATCCTGGCCAAAATGCGTTTCCGCACTTCCGACGCACAATAGCGCGGTCGCTGTAGGAAATCAGTGTTTGGGGCAGATTACAAAAATGACAGTGACACTGTTCATGAGCAGAGGTCCTAAAATGCCTATGTTGAAAATTTGGTGGTGATACTCCATAAAATGACTGTGTTACTAGCGTGCATTGTGCATTTGCTATGCACACTTATAGCTTCGCGAATTTGCAATATTTTACACCAGATTTTCAACATTGTAATTTTTCTTCACCTCCTTGTGAACAGTACAGCTGTCATTTTTCACATCCTGGCCGAAATGTGTTTCCGCACTTCCAGTGCACAATAGCGCGGTCGCTGTGGGAAATCAGTGTTCGGGGCAGATTATGAAAATGACAGTGACACTATTCATGAGCAGAGGTCCTAAAATACCGATATTGAAAATTTGGTGATGATACTCCATAAAATGACTGTGTTACGCGTGCGTTGTGCAGTTTGCCCGCACGCTCGTAACGTTGTACATTTGTAATATTTTCACTCTGGATTTTCACTATTGGCATTTTTCCATACCTCTTGATGAACAGTACAGCTGTCATTTTACATATCCTGCCCGAAATGTGTTTTTGCAAGTCCGGTGCAGAATAGCGCGGTCACTGTGTGAAATCACTTTTTGGGACAGTTTGAGGAAATGACAGTGACACTGTACACGAGCAGAGGTGCTAAAATGGCTATGTTGAAAATTTGGTGCCGAAAGTCCATAAAATGACTGTGTTACAAGCGTGCGTTGTGCAACAGCTTATTACTGCCGTGCACTGGCTAAATCAGCTCCATTAGTTTAAAAGAAAGTGAACCTAAAACTTCCTATGCTAACTCACTTATTGAGCCCTGCCTTCTACTAGGTGCCCAGCTCAAAACAAACAAAATAAACTTGAAACAATGGCTCTCCCACTGTGAGCATTATTAGCATTAGCATTTAAAACAAGCATTTGTCAACACCGAATGTTGTCGCGCTGGCATTGGCTTTGGTAGTACAGTGCGGAAACACATTTTGGGCAGGATATGAAAAATGACAGTTGTACTGTTCATAAGGAGGTGTTAAAAAATGGCAGTGTTGAAAATGTGGCATGTAAATATTGCAAATTTGCGAAGTTACAAGGGTGTGTGGGAAATTTATTTATTTTTATTTACTTTTTGTTGACCGGGTAAGTGCACAAGACAAATCCTGCCTATTTTCAGGCACGACCCGGGGGAAGGGGATACAGATGAATGCCAACTCACCTTGAACCAGATTTGTATTTTATTTTCCTTTTCTTGAGTTATTTGAGGAGGCTATTTCAAATCTGAAGCCGACAAGAGTCCTCAGCACTCACCCAAACTGTTGAAGTTAGAGGTACGGGACGCCTGCCTGTTCCGGAGTGTCAGCCATTCGTGAGGTATGACCCTTTAAGGATAGGCTTTGCGTGCGTCTCCCGGTAGCTGCTTGCTGAAGGAAGGAGGAAGGAGAAAGCTTGCCATCTGCTTCCTGGGTGGTCGTGTTGGAGATCAAGGAGGTCCAGTCTGTAGGGATGGCGGCTGAGCAGTGGGGGCAACCGGCATGGCAGGAGGTGGGAACTGCACTGCCCCCCTGGGAAAATCCCACCTGTCTCCTGCTGCCCAGTCTAAATTCAACGCTCTGGATCCTTGGCCTGTGAGAAGTGGCCAGTCTTTTGCTTTGACCCACAGTGTGGGGTACGTTTCACCTGGTGTCTTCTCCTGGTGGTTGGCTGGTGATTTATCTGACTTTTCGATGGACAATTCGGGAGTCGGGCTAACTGGAGTGTGGAGATCAAGTGAGAGTTTTCTCCAACTAACTGTGTGATCTGCTTTTCTGAGAGGATGAGTGCATGATGTAACTTTGTTGGTGACAGCACTAGTGAGAGGAGTGCTGCACTTTTTCTGTTGGTTTCTTCAGCCAGCTTAAAAGCACTGGAAAAATTTTCTTCATCCTTGCACCTGGGCTTCAGTGACTTCGGTATGACTGTGGTGGTGTGAGCACCACCACTGATTGATTTTACTGTCCTCTCAAGTGCGTGTTATTAGCCTTTGAGAGGCTTGTTATGTTGGACTGGGTGATTGCTATCGCCTTGTTTCTGACTTTACCTCATCAGACTGATAGTGCATTTAACACAAATGTTGAAACATTTACTGCTGCCCACCTAGTGTTTCTCTCCCTTGGTTTATTTATTTATTTTAAATTGTGTATTAAGGGAATTTGAAGGGGGGGGTGAGGACTCTCTGTGGGGTTCCTTGAAATTTGGTTGGGAGTGTGTGACTGAGGGTGTTTGGATTTTTTAGTATTGTATTATCAAATAGAGTGAGTGAGTGTGTGAGTGAGGGAATAGGTTTTTTGGGTTTGCTGTGTGTTTGGATTTTAGGTTAGGCTTATCAGGTCACGTCTTTGTGGTCTGTGTGGTTGGGCAGGGCAGATATGTGTTGGGATCTTGGCCCTGCTCAAATCACCTATGCTGCTTCCCTGCTTCAGGACCTACACCCCTTCACTGACCTCCTGGTTTCATCTACTACTGTCAGGCATTGCAGGGAGGTCAGGATTAGAAGAAGCCAGTTGGCTAGGCAATGGCGGGGTGCAGCTGGGGTAGGGGAGGTGAGTAATATTGAGGTTGTTAGGTACAGGAGATGCCCTGGGTTCAAGCGAGCCTAGAGAGAGGCCAGACATGTTTGGTCTCTGTACCCAGGGGTCCCACCAGACTGAGTGGGAAGGTAGCTGGAGGGCTGGCTGCACACTCTAGTCCTCATTGGGTGGTGCTCTGCAGTGCCAGGTCGATAAGGAACAAGACCGCTATTTTTGTGACCCAGCTTGCATCACGGAGACCTGGCTGGGTGACAATGCTGGCCCAGTTCTAGAGGCAGCTGTCCTCACTGGGTACTCTGTAGTGCACTGCTCAAGGTAGGATGGCAGGGGTGGGGGAGTGGCCATTGTGTTTAGATACAGCCTGGGCTTCACGGTGCATCCGGTTGGTAGCACCAGATCTTTTGAGTGCGTCACCGTGTGTGGGGGGGGGCAGGATTCTCCTTATTTACCAGCCCCCTGGGTCGGGGGGAGAATTCCTGCAGGAGGTTGTGGACTTCAGCATCGACCAGGTTTTGGAGTCCCCAGGTGTTTAATCCTGGGGGACTTCAATGCCTGGGTTGACGACGAATCCTCGCTTTTCGGCTACGAACTCCTCTGGTTGATGTTGTCACTGGACCTTGCACAAGCGGTTTATTCTGTGACCCATCAGCACAGTCACATGCTCAATCTGGTATTCTAGCTGGGTCTTGAGGCTGACAACCCTTAGGATTGATCAGGTCTTGTGGTCTGATCATTGCACTGTAGGGTTCATGCTTGGGGCCCCAAGTCCTCTCCTGCGGAGAGATGGTCTGCTACCACCCCTTAAACGGCTTATACGCAGAGGGACTATTGGCGTGCTGACCTATCCAGGCCCGGACACAGCTTATGCGATTGATGTCAGTGAGGTGGTGGCCACCTATAATAGAGTGGTTTCCGAGGCACTGGACATCATCGCTCCAGTTCGTATATGACCCAAATGCTCTCACTTGAGATCCCCTTGGGTTTGATGGGGATCTCAAGGTGATGAAGATCAAGGGTCGGAAGTTGGAGCATTGTTGGTGGAAGTCCGGGCTGGAGGTGGACAAACTGTTCCTGCGTGATCACTATGGTGAATACCAGGAGGCAATCTCTCGTAAGAAGGCAGAATTCCTATCCAGGGGGAATGCTGCAGGGAGAAACAGACCTCAGCTTTTTTGGACTGTGGACAGGCTATTACATCTAGCCTGTCTACAGTGCAGGAGGCTTTTTCATCCACTTTAAATCTAGATTTAGTAATTGCCGGATTGGTCCTTGCAAGAATAGATCCAGAAGCAAATGATTTGATACCTTTTAATGGACCAACATAGATGTAACAACAAGAACAAAGTACTCTAGCTTTCGGACCAACCAGTCCTTCTTCAGAAGCTCAACTTTAATCCACTCATCCACTTTAAGTGAGGTGTTTGTTTTGTTTTTCTCTGACAGAGTGTCGTCCATCCAGTTGGGGATTCCGTCAGTTAGGCATTCTATGCCTTGCACTAGTCAGACTGGGAGGAACAGAGTCACTCCATCAATCTGGGAGTAGTTTAAACCAGTGGAGGTGGCAGAGGTCATTGGGGTGATCTCAGAGCTGAAGCACACCTATTGTTAGCTGGACCCAGCCCTGACGCATTTCTTAATGAGATGTGCCTGGACCGTTGACCTGGTGTTGGTCAGGATTGCCGGGCGTTCGATGGCTGAAGGGGTTGTCCCAGTGGCTTTGAAAGAAGCACTGGTGAGATGCCTCCTGAAGAAACAATCTCTCAACCCTGACATCCTGGCAAATTAGAGTTCTATCTCCAACCTGCCATTTTTGAGCAAGGTTGTGAGAAACTCACGGCACAACAGCTCGAGGAGCACCTAATGTCCTTTGAGAGCTATGAGCCATTTCAGCTGGGTTTTCAGACCAGACATAGCACTGAAACAGCATTAGTTAGGGTGCATAATTACTTACTCAGGGCTAGAGATAAAGGAGATAAGTTAATTCTTACTCTCCTCAATCTCCCTTCGGCCTTTGACACTGTGGATCACATCGTACTGTTTGATGGCTTTGTGAGTATTGTGGACTCGCCAGTGTTTTCAGCAAATGGTTTGAGTCTTATCTCTCTGACAGGGTGCAGCAGGTGGTGACTGATAATTTCTCCTCCTCCTCCCCAATGCCCCTGTCATGTGGAGTACCCAGGTTTCGATCTTGTCGCCAATGCTGTTCACAGTGTACATGCTGCCCCTGGGTTAGATCATCTGGCAATTTAGTGTGAAGCTTCACTGCTATGCAGATGATACCCAGCTGTGTTTGTCATTTGCACCCAGAACATCCAATGCTGTGGACGTGGGTAATAACTGTCTGGCTAAAATCAATGACTGAATGTCCTCCAGCTGGTTGCGAATTAACCTGGATAAGACAGAGGTGCTAGTAGTCAAGCCGGGTCGCCGGCATGATGGGTTGCTACCTAGGGCGGACTCAGGTCTTTTCCTGGGGTCTGCTCCGTTGGTGTCCTCCCTGAGGGTGTGTGATCTTGGTGTAATCCTTGATAGCAGACTGATGCTCGAAGATCAGGTATCGTCTATGATCAAAAGTGTTTTTTACCACTTGAGGAATACCTCCAGGATCAAGCCCCTCATTCCGCCCAAAGACCTGCAGACTCTGGTACATGCCTTTGCTACCTGTAGGCTTGACTACTGTAATGCTCTATACTTTGGGGTCACGGCAGGGACCCTCCACAGACTGCAGCTGGTGCAGAATGCAGCAGTCCAGTTACTGATGGGCCTGCTCAGGTCCACTCATGTGACCCTGGTCCTACGTGCACTACACTGGCTGCCGGTCAGGTGGAGGGTCCTTTTTAAGGTAGTCTTGCTCACCTTTAAGGCCCTGTATGAACTGGGTCCTAGCTACCTGACTGAGCTCCTGACACCTGCAACTTCTGTCCACTCCCTCCGTTCCCCATCAAGGGGCCTCCTGGACATTCTCAGGGTTCAGCTCAAAACATCTGGTGATTACGCTTTTAGTGTGGCTGGGCCAACCCTGTGGAACTCGCTTCCACCTGCAGTTCAGGAGGCCCCCTGGATTGAGGTGTTTAAGCAGAGGCTAAAGGCCCACCTTTTCTGCCTGGCCTTTCAGGAATAATCTCCTTCGTTTGACCGCATGAGCTTTGTTGATATTATATTTTTAAGACTGTGATTATTTATATATAACTTTCTGTTGTGTGCGATTATGAATCTTAGCTTTTTTAATTTGTGTTTTATGACCTGTACCTTCTTGCTGTTAAGTGCCCAGAGCCTTTGGGAATGGGCGCCATATAATTAAAAGTTGCCTTGTCTTGCCTAATTGGATTATACGAGAAAAATAAGAAACTCAATCAGACTTAACCATGATTTATTTTTCTCTTAGTACCACTGTTGTCACTGGGCTAGTTATTTACTTCTGGATTATACATAAAAGACAAAGAACCTCAGTGCGCAAGCACTAAGAAAAAAAATTACACACCGAAGTAATCTTCTTTCTTCCATGGGGTCCTTTAGCATCAGTAACTTTTTGCACTTACCTGGCTAGATGCAATTGCCCTGGAGGTGTGCCTTTAAGAGATTTATTAATGAGCGTAGGGCCAGACAATCAAAAGACGGGGTTGGGGGTGAACTGAGTGAGAGCTGTTGACTGCTTCAGAATTTATTCAAGGAAAAACTAGGGCAAATGCCCCGAAAAAGAATTAACAGGATTCAAAAAACATGCAAATGTCCAAAAGTGGAAATAGAAACAGCAACACGAGGTAAAAACTCATCAATAAGAAACTCCAAATTTGCTAAAAGGTGACAAAGAGCCTTTCTCCAACAGGTGAACCGGGGAGGAAGGGTGGGAGCTTACTGATGCTAAAGGACCCCATAGAAGAAAAAAGATTACTCGCTTAGTGCTGTTTTCTTCTTACCCCAGGAGTCCTTTAGCATCAGTAACTTTCTGCAGACTACAAAGCAGTACCAAGTGGGAGGCGGGCAGAGAACCTACTTAGGAAAGAGGCTCTGCAGAACCGCCCTGCCAAATTTGGCATCAGATCTGGTATGCACATCCAAACTATAGTGTTTCACAAAGGTGTGCACAGATTTCCAGGTAGCTGATTTGCAGACATCCAGTAGGGGAATGTACCTTGCTGCTGCAAGTGAGGCTGCAGTGCCCCGGTGGAATGAGCCCTGAGCCCCACTGGAGGTTGTTGACTAGCTTTCTCATAGCAGAATCTAATACAAGAGACCAACCGACGAGAAATAGTTCTCTTGGTAGCTGGTCTTCCTCTGCCTACATCCCTGTAGGTGAGGAACAACTGAGTGGAAGAGCCTCTGGACTGTCTAGTATGCTCTTTCGCTCACCAGGAGTGGAAGGCTCAGTAAAG
This sequence comes from Neoceratodus forsteri, assembly GCA_016271365.2. Classification (NCBI taxonomy): domain Eukaryota; kingdom Metazoa; phylum Chordata; order Ceratodontiformes; family Ceratodontidae; genus Neoceratodus; species Neoceratodus forsteri. The sequence goes on along the minus strand of CM057452.1, from coordinate 334,978,745 downwards.
AAGACAGGCAGAGTACTGAACTGGTTCAAGTGAAACTCTGAAACCACCTTTGGCAGAAATTTCCTATTTGTCCTGAGCTCAGCTTTATCACTGTGAGGAATGATGCAATTCGGCTCAGTGCACAGGGCCTGTAGCTCTGAAATCCTCCTGGCAGACGTAATGGCTACCAGGAAGATGGTCTTCCAAGTTACAAACTTGATGTGGGCTGTAGACATAGGCTGGAAGAAAAAATTACTCACCTTAGTAATGTTGTTTCTTCTAATGGAGTCTTGCTATATTATGACAGTAGCAGTTTGATCCAGCTCTAGAACTGCTCCGGAGGTGAAATGGTTAAAACCATTCCAAAATAGAATTTTGGCCACGAGCTCTAAGAAGCAGCTCTATCTGTGTTATTTCAAACCTGAACTGTCAGATCTTTACAAGCCAAAACTCACTAAGGTCTGTGTGGAAGCTGTAACCTCACACTAGCCAAATGGCTACCTAAATAATAACAACCATTGCTGGTCCCAACACCCAAGACTCAAGTCAGGGACCAGAAATACTAACACAATTCTAATAATATGAGAATAAAACATAAGTATAACAGAACACACACACACACACACCCAAAGCCCCAAAGGGGACAAAATGCTAACAGGGCATAAAAGGTGCCCACACTAAGTTGCCCGCACCCCACCAAATAGAGGTTCTGAGAGGGCAGGTTGGGGGGAGGTCTATAATATAACAAGACTCCGTTAGAAGAAACAACATTACTAAGGTGAGTAATTTTTCTTCAAACAACATGAAGTCTTGCTATATTATGACATTAGCAGAATACACAGCAGTACCTCCATGGAGGAGGGGCAGAACCTACTTAGGGAATAGGCTCTGAAGAACAGCTGTGCCAAACCGAGCATCTCTCCTGGCCTGGACATCCAGGGAGTAATGCTTGGTAAAAGTGTGTACCGTTTTCCAAGTAGCAGCCTGGCAAATCTCTAATATAGGGATGTCTCTGGCAGCAGCTAGAGATGGAGCTGTACCCCTGGTAGAATGAGCCCTCAAACCAGGGGGGGGGGACTCTGCCCAGTTTCTGATAGCAAAATTGGATACAAGAGACAATCCACCTGGCAATTGATCTCTTAGTGGCAGGTTTGCCTTTCCCAACTTCACCATAGGTAAGGAAAAGTTGGAGGGATTCGAACCTGTGACCTTTGGTACGCTCTATATAGTAACTAAGAGCTCTCTTAACATCCAGGCTGTGCAACCTCCTCTCACCAGACGAGGAGTGATCAGTGAAAAATACTGGAAGGGAGATAGATTGATTAAGATGGAAATCTGAAACCACCTTAGGCAAAAACTTCCTATTAGTCCTAAGGACTACCTTATCCCTGCGGAAAGAAATAAAGTCAGTCTCCACTGACAAGGCTTGCAATTCACTTATGCATCTGGCAGAAGTGATAGCCACTAGAAAAACAGTTTTCCAAGTTAGGTACTTAAGCTCTGCAGAAGACAGAGGTTCAAAAGGGGGTTGCATTAACTGGGCAATGCAAACATTCAGGTCCCAAGCAGGGGCGGTTCCCGAAAGGGTGGATTAGTATGGAGTAATCCCTTAAAAAACTTGGAAAACACAGGATGAGAGGAAAGAGGGGATGACTTTCCTGCTGACACAAAAGCAGATACAGCTGTCAAATGAACTCTCAGGGTAGCTGGTCTGAGACCCAAGGAATTAAGATGTACCATGTAATCTAACACAGTGGGCAAATCAGCAGATTCTGGGAAATATTTTTCCCAGACACCAAATGGAAAACCTTTTCCATTTAGAACTATAAGTAGCCCTAGTGGAAGGCTTTCTGGAAGCCTTTAGGATCTCAAGAACACCCTGAGAGAGGTGTAAATCAGCAAACTCTAACTCCTCAAGAGCCAGGCCTTGAGGTTGAGGATTTAGGTCCGGATACCAAACCCTTCCCTGGGCACAAGTCAACAGATTGTGATTCCTGGGGAGGCAAAGGGAAGATGGATTGTCAGTGACAGAAGGAGTGGGTACCAGGGCTGCCTGGCCAATCTGGGCAATCAGAATCACCCTGCAAGGCTGAGATCTGATTTTGACTAGTACTTTGAATAGGAGAGGAAGGAGGAAGCATAGAGAAACTTCCTCCCAATCCAGAAGAAGGGCATCCAGGGAACTGAGCCCAGCACTGGAGGCCTGCAACAGAACAGAGGAAGTTTGTGATTGTCTGGGGCTGCAAAAAGATCTATCTGAGGGGTGCCCCATCTGGCAAAGACTATCCCCAGCACTTGAGGATCCAGGGACCATTCGTGATGGCCCTGGGAAATCCTGCTGAGAGCATCCGCTAGGGCATTGTCCTTCCCTGGAAGATGAACTGCTATGAGGGAAGTGTTCAGGGAATAGGCCAGAGACCACAACTTCATTGCCTCGGTGCACAAGGCCGAAGACCGAGTGCCCCCTGTTTGTTGATGTACCACATTGTTGTGGTGTTGTCTGTTCTGACTTGTATCACCTTGTCGTGGACAGATGCAGAAAATGCTTGAAGAGCTAAAAAGACAGCTCTGAGTTCCAGCAAACTGATGTGGAGCAGAGATTCCTGGGGGGACCACACTCCCTGAGTGGAAAGGTCGCCCATGTGGGCTCCCAACCCAGAAGGGAAGCATCTGTAGTGAGAGTCAAGTCGTGAGTAGGGAAATGAAGGGACCCCCAATCTTAATTGCTCTGATCCTGCCACCACTGGAGGCTAGGATCAAGGTTCAGTCACTGGGACCAACTTGGAAAGGGGTCTCTTCTCTGAGACCAATAGGTTCTCAAGTGAAACTGAATGTCTCTCATCTGAAATCTTGCTCCCTGCACAACAGCTGTGGATGCAGCCATGTGCCCCAGGAGCTGCAGAAAGTGTCTTGCTGGTCGAGAGACCTGCAGAGTGAAGGAGGAGGCCAGAGCCACTAAATTCCTTACCCTTTCTAGGGAAGAAAGGCTCTGGCTAGCTTTGTGTCCAATTCTGCCCCTATAAAGGTGAGTACCTGGACTGGTTCCAGAACCAACTTTTGTAGATTTAGCAGAAAGCCCAGGGAGGTGAGAAGCTGCTGGGTGACCTGCAGGTGAGATTTTACCTGTTCTGGGGACTGACCTACAATGAGCCAGTCGTCTAGATAGGGAAAAACAGCAATCCTCTGCCTCCTTAAGTGGGCCACTGCCACTGCTAGACACTTTGTGAATACCCTTGGGGCAGAGGTAAGGCCGAAGGGCATTGCTCTGAACTGGTAATGACCTGAGGGCAGATTGAATCTGAGGTACTTTGATGGGAGCTTCTGATTAGGACATGGAAACAGGCATCCTTGAGGTCCAGGGAGGCTAGCCAGTCCCTGGCCTTAGGGAAGGTAAAATCATTGCCAGAGTTACCATTTTGAACTTTGGTTTCAAAAGATGCTTGTTCAGATATCTGAGATCTAATATGGGCCCATTCTCCTGTCTTTTTGGGGTAAGGAAGTATCTGGAATACAGACTCCTGCCCTGATGCAGGGAGGAACCCTTTCACTGCTCTGAGAGCTAACAGGGATGAGACCTCTGTTTCCAGAGCAAGGGTCTCTGAAGCACTTGCAGGTAGAAAAGTCTGCTTCTCAACTTGGGAAACTTTTTAGGCTGAGAACCAGACCCTGGCTTACTACTTCCAGAACCCACTTGTCTGAGGTTAAAGAAGCCCAATTCTGACTGAAGTAAGCCAGCCTGCCCCCTACCGGTACAGGAGAATCGGCCCTGGGCACCCCATCAGGGTGCCTGCTTAGCAGGAGCTTTAGGCTGGGGAGTGGGAGCAGGTCTGCCCACCCCTCGCCTGCCTCTGCCTCTGAAGAAGCCCCTCTGAGCATAGGCAGAGGAGGCCTGAGTCTGATAAAAAGGCCTGTGAAAAGGCCTACCCCTACCCCTGGGGGTATGCCTTTGAGGAGTGGCTTGCCGCTCCTTAGGCTGGGCACTCTTGTAAGTAGTCCTATATTCATCCATCTTTTTCATGTAGTTCTCTGTCTGCTCCCCAAACAGAGAATTTCCCACCACAAGAAAATCCATAGCCTTAGTCTGGGTATCCTGTGACAGACTAGTACACCTGAGCCAGGCCATCCTACTAAAAGCTACAGATGTGGCCATGACCCTAGAGGAAACATCATTAACATCCACAGCAGCATGAAACTGAACCTTAGAGGCTCAATGCCATCAGCAGCCACCTGTTCTAGTTCACTAGCCAGCTGGCCATGGGCCTGCTTGGCCAATTGCATAACAGTATCCCATCTAGATTTCTGATACCTAGCTACATAAGCCATATAATTTGCTTGCCTGAGTCCCAGAGAGGCTGCCATATACTGTTTTTTGCCATGGCATCAATCTTCCTGGAATCCTTGTCAGGAGGATGTGAAGCCAGGGAATATTAGTTTATCACAGGCAGCAGCCTGAACTACCCAACATGACTGCATTGCTGAGAAAGAAATTCTGTATCAGGACCTGACAATGTTACCTTCTGTCCATCTTTTTATCTACAGGAGGCACAGAATTAGGAGCTTTTAAAATTTTAATTGTTTGCTTCCTAAAAGACTTATGTAAAGGAATAGACAATCTCCTAGACTCTGGAATATCCATCATTTCTACAAAATCAGGCTCCTCTTGCTCATCCACAGCTTCTCTAAGGGAAGCTGAAGGGTTTCAGCAACTTTTTATAAAATATAAAATGAGATGGGGACTCAGACAGCATAGGGGAGATTCTAAAGGTCTGTCTGGGAGATGTCCGGTTCAATGGGCACACCCAGACCTTCCCAGCCACATTCATACTGTTCATAATCATCCTCCCCTCCTCTGGTTCATAAAATTCCTCAATATCATAATCCTGAACCACTGGGACTGGACGAACCGACCTTTTCCAGATAGTGGTGGTTCGGACGGACCCTGAGACAGTGACTGGACAATTTGTATGGCTTTTCTATCTCTGCAGCAGTTGGAGAAGGGATTTTGGACTCCAGACCTGCTGATTTTCTTGTTTTCTTTACTGGAATTGGTTCCTCAGAACCAGCTTTTCTTTGCCCGAGGAAGTCTGGCCCTGGTGAGAGGCAACCCTCTGTTCGGTTGGCACCGAACCGGGCTGGCCATCCGGGTCAGCGGACTTTTTGGCCTCTCGTTCCCTGAGCCTGCCCAATCTTTTTTCCAGGGTGGCTGCAGGGAAATTCTTACATATCTGGCAGTCTGACTGGAGGTGGTCAAACCCCAGACAATAAACACATGTGGTGTGTGGGTCAGCCTTGGCAAAGACTTCCCCACAAACATCACAGTGTTGAAACCCAGTGGGCCCGGTTTTTCTTTTGGGTTTCTCAGACATAATGCCAGCCTAACCAAAAACTTGCCCTTTTAACGGCAGTGCCAGGCAAGACACCCTTATCAGTTCCTAACCGTAATATGGGTATTGGAAAACCGTAATAAATCTGTTTTTTAGAACCGATAAGAACTGGAACCGCACTCTAAAATGGTAAATTTTAGTTTTAAATGAGTTTTAAACCCAGCTGATCGGTTCAAAACCGAACCGATAACTACAAGTTCCACACAGACAAAACCTTTAATTTACTTACGGTTACCACAGATAGAGCTTGAACTGAACGGTTTTATGTTAAATAAAACTATTCTCGGTTAAATCCAACCGAGAAAACACTTTTTAAACCGAGAAATGAACCGAGCAGAAGGAGAAATCTCCGGAGCGACTGTTCACTGAGGGGAGTAAAGAATCTGACAGTTCAGGTTTGAAATAACACAGATAGAGCTGCTTCTTAGGCTCGTGGCCAAAATTCTATTTTGGAATGGTTTAACCATTGCACCTCTGGAGCAGTTCTAGAGCTGGATCAAACTGCTACTGTCATAATATAGCAAGACTTCATGTTGTTTGAAAGGTAGATTCATGAGCCCATCTATGCAAAGGTTCAGGCTCCAAGGAGGAAAAGGCTCCCTGGTTGAGGCTGGAGGTGTAAGAGGCCTTTGAAAAACTATTTAAAAATGTTGTGGGAAAAAAATGATTTCTTCTTTCCCATCGAAAGGCAGGCCAAAATTGCTGCCAGGTGTAGCTTGAGTGAAGATGGTTTCAAGTCTGACGCCTGTAGGTTTACCAGATAGTCTAGCAGTTGAGGGTCTGAAGCTGATAGGGGGTTCGACCTTTTCACTTCTGCACTAGAGGGAAAACCTTTTCCATTTGGCTGCATAAGTCTTCTTAGTGTTCATTTTTTCAGCCATCCTCAGTATCTTAAGGACCTGTTCAGAGTACTGTGAGGATGGAAAGTCTAACTCCTCAACAACCAGGCTTTGAGGTGAAGAGTGTGTACGTATGGGGACTGTACTCGCGTCTGAGGAAGGGACAGCAGGGAGCGAGTCGGAGGCAGGTGAATGGGCCTGTTGCAGGACATTGAGATAAGGAGAGGGTACCAGGCTTGCCTGGGCCAGTCTGGAGCCACTAGGATCATGGATGCAGGCTGCTGCCTGTGTTTCAGGAGACCCCTGAATTTTAGGAGAAAGGGAGGAAATGTGTATAGGAACCTCCCTGACCAGTCCAGGATCAGGACATCCAGAGGAAGTGCTCCCAGAACTGGGAGCCTGCAACAGTACTGAGGAAGCTGAAAATTGAGAGGTGAGGTAAACAGATCCACATCTGGTGTGCTCCACTGCCTGAACACTGTGGCTAGTACTTGCTTGTTCAGTGTCCGTTCGCTCTGACTTTGACTAATGCGGCCTAGAGCAGCCACCAGAGTACTGAGTTTGCCCGGGAGGTGAATAGCTGACAGGCTGACTTCCAGGGAGAATGCTAGAGACCAGAGCTTCAGAGCTTCCAAACAGAGTATTCCCGATCTGGTACCACCCTGCTTGTTTAAGTAGAACATTGCAGTGGTGCTGTCCGTTTGAATTTGAACCACTTGCCCTTCTATGCTGGGAGTGAAAGCTTTGAGAGCTAGTAAGACTGCTCTGAGTTCCAAAAGATTTACATGCAACTGTGACTCTTTGGGAGTCTAGTTGCCATTTACTGAGGCACAGTCTAGATGAGCTCCCCAGCCCAACAGGGAGGCATCTATGGTGATCACCTTTGTGGGAAGAGGAGCTTGAAAGGGAACCCCTGCCTGCAAATTTGCAAGGTCCTTTCACCACAGCAAATTTTGGAGGAACTGCACCGACACCGGAAAATTTGTTAATTTGTTGCTTCTCTGAGACCAGCAAGCTCTGAAGTAGGCTTACAGGAGTCTCCTCCTGTACCTGACCCCTGGGACTACTGCAGTCATACAGGCCATATGTCCCAGAAGTTTGAGGAAATGTCTGGCTGGTCTTGGCTGTCCCTGGGTGAAAGAATCTTCCACTTAAAGGAAACTCTGAATTCTTTCTTGTGGGAGGAAAGCATATCCCTTCTGAGTGTCCAGCTGGGCCCCTATGAAGGTGAGCAGCTGGGTGGATTCCAGGTGAGACTTCTTGAGATTTACCAGGAAACCCAGAGACTACAGAGTGTGTTCTGTGAGGGAAAGCGATTCCTTGACTTGGCAGGGAGACTTTGTTACCATGAGTCAGTCATCCAGATAGGGGTAGAGAGTGACATCCAGTCTCCTGAGATGTGCTGCTACCACTGCGAGACACTTGGTAAAGACTCTTGGGGCCGAGGACAGACCGAAGGGCATTGCAGTGAACTGATAGTGACCCAAAGGAAGTTTGAACCTCATAAACTTCCTGTGAGATCTCCTTATGGGTATGTGGAAGTAGGCGTCCTTTAAGTAGAGGGAGGCTAGCCAGTCACCCTGCTGTTAGAACTGTATGACCAGTGACAGAGTGACCATTTTGAATTTGTTTTTTTTCAGATGTTTGTTTAAATATCTGAGATCTAAGATAGGTTGCCACTCCCCAGTTTTTTTTGTGTCAGAAAATACCTGGAGTAGAGGCCCTTGCCCTTCTTGTGGGTGGGGACCCTCTCCACTGCTTGTAAAGCCAGAAGGTTTTGTACCTCCATTTCCAACAGCAGTATCTGTGATGGTGACAGAGGTCTTGACACCTGGGTGCGCTTGAGGTCTGGCAGCTGCTTGAACTGTAATGACAGACCCTTCTCCACTATCTCCAGCACCCATTTGTCCAACGTGATGAAGGACCAGTGTTGAAGATAGTGAGAGAGTCTGCCTCCAACCGGAAACTGGGAGGTGACCTGGACACTCACATCAGGACTTCGACTGAGAGGCAGATGGCTGGGTAGAGGTGGATCTTCTTTGGCCCCTGCCTCTGAAAGACCCCGTGTACTGGCTAAAGTCAGAATGGGGACAGGGACTGTAAGGCCTGGGAACAAAACTTCTGCCCCTACCGCCCCTGGGACGGGATCTCTGAAGGGTGGCGGGTTTAGGCTTGAATGAATGGCTCTGCCAGGAGGCCTTGTATTCATTGACCTTTTTCAAGTAGTCAGTGGTTCTGTAATCAAACAACATATTTTGATCACAGGGAAAATTCATGGCCTTGTTCTGAGTGTCTGTGGTCAGACTGGTTGTTCTAAGCCGGGCGAAGCATCTCAGAGATATGGCATGGGCCATCACCCTAGAGGCTGTATCATTATTGTCATCTGCCATGTGGAATTGGTACATAGTAACTTCCAAGGCAGTTTTTGACATATCCACCAGCTCCTGTACCATAGAATCTGATCCATTGCGGGCGATAGCCAGGACAGATTTCCAAAGGGCTTTCTGATATTTGGCTGTGAATGCCATGTAAGAAGAAAGCATGAGAAGCAGGGAAGCTGTGGCATACATTTTCTTTGCTATAAAGTCAATTTTCTTGGAATCCTTGTCAGGGGGAGAGGGCGACAAGGAGACTCCAGCTTTCTCACAAGCTGCCTGCTGCACTATACTCTCATGGTTAGGGTGTGCTGACAGGAACTTGGTACCATTTTTAGACAATTTATATTTTCTCTCAAGCCGCTTATCAACCCCTAGTACTGAAGTGGGGTGTTGAAGCACCTTCATGTATTTTTTCTAAATGCATTATAGATAGGGACGACCAGGGTCTTTGAGGATGAAAGACCCTTCATCTCCCTATAATCTTCATCTTCATCGACATCCTGGTTGGGCTCCTGTGTAGGGAGGGCCAGGGTATCCAGCACATTTTGTATAAATGAAAACACAGAGGAAGGATCTTTGTGGTCACCCAGGGGATCCCCAAGGCGAGGGTCCGGGGACTCCTGGGGCTCAAGGCCCTCAAAATCCATGTCAGGGGCATCATAGAACTGATCATCATCTGCGCCACCCTCACAGTCTACAGAACAGAAAACTGTGGGAGAGTGCTTGCCAGCCCCAGTAAATTGAGGACTCATCTTTTGAAGGGCCTGAAACAGTTGCCATGCTTTTTCCATATCTTGCACTGATGGAAGAACCTGCGCAGTTTGTAAGTGCTTTGTTTTTTCTGAATGCTTTAAGCTGCCTGTTGTCTCACTGTTGGCTTTCCCAGGAGCAATGGAAGCATATCTGTCTTGACAGAGTTTCTTTTTAGCCACTTCATCAGAGGCTTGATCAAACTTCCTTTTTTCCTCACTCTTATTATTTTTCAATTTGTGAGGAACTTCATCTTTGGAAGCGTTATTTTTTAACTGGGATCTGGAGGGTTCCTCAGCACCTCTGCTTTTGGTATTAATATTTTTTGAATGGCCCCTCATCGGAAACCTTTGATTTATCCTCAGCCATAATTTTCAAAGGTTTGTCTGCTACGTTCGCCAATTTAAGCAAAGCAAACCAGTTCTGGACCTATGAACTGAGTGCAGGTTTCTGTGAAAATGCCACCGGCCAGTCCTTCCCCAGTTAATAAACTATGTCTATTACCAGTGCCTTTTATTTTGTTTGTAAAACTGGGATCTATACCAGTGCCAATCTTAATAGAAAGCCAGTAATATTCAACTGCACACAGGTGGCTGCTGGACCCTTATGGACAGTCCTGACACAGATGATACCAAGGTCCAGTAATATAACAAAAAAGGTTTCCTCGCAATTGGCAATCTAGAGAGAAAACCCCCAGGCACTGTTTAAGTTTGAAAGCTACTGCGGGTGCCTCGCAGTAAACCCCGTGAGTTCTGAGGTAAAAAAATAAGGCAACTGTCCCCAGTTCGACGGTTCCTACAAGAAATTAGTCAAAAATGAACGAAACCGTTGAAAATAAACACCCACGATAAAATTAGGCTTTAAAGTAAATAGTCATGGTAAAAATAAAGTCTAAATAGCGCCATCGTGCTAAAAATACAAAATTTGCGAAGCGCTAATGAAAAAGTAAAAGTTGTCACTCAGCACACTAAAGGAGTGATTTAAGAGGAAAACTTTACCCAGATAAGCACTAGGAGGCTGTCAACAAGGAAAGTTGGGAGACACCTCAGAGGCAATGTGCTCAGTCCAGAGGAGAAAAAATTGTGAAGCAGTCAACAGCTCTCACTCAGTTCACACACCCCTCCTATCTTTTGATTGGCTGGCCCTACACTCACTAAAAAATCTCTAAAAGGCACACCTCTGGGGCAACTGCATCTAGCCAGCTAAGTGCAAAAAGTTACTGATGCTAAAGGACTCCTGGGGTAAGAAGGCAATGGTTACCCCAAAGGGCACTGGCTAGGAAGCCAAGTTTCAAAGAAATACAAAATTATACATACCACCATAATATGAAGTATCATGGGCTGCATATGCAAATCACCACAGAATATTATGCTGGTTCAACTTTAAGCAGAAATGCATGGTGTCAAACGGCCTCTCACACAGTTTGTAAAGGGTGCCAACAGAAGACACAGACACGTGTTTCGTCCTACCAAGACTCATCAGTATGCCTCATTTGTTTGACACCCCAGTGGAATGAACCAGCTACCCTAAGATGGTCTGTCTGGGTTATGCTGTGGTGAACCCAATTAAAATAAAAAACAAGTTAAAAGACAAAGAACCTCAGTGCGCAAGCACTAAGGCAACTGTTACCCCAAAGGGCACTGGTCAGGAAGCCAAGTTTCAAAGAAATACAAAATCACACATGCCCCCATAATACAAAGCATCATGGGCTGCATATGCAAATCACCACTGAATATTCTTCTGGTTCAACTTTAAGCAGAAATGCATGGTGCCGAAAGGCCTCTCACACAGTTTGCAAAGGGTGCCAGCAAAAGTCACAGACACGAGTTTCGTCCTTTCAGGACTCATCAGTGTGCCTCATCTGTTTGACACCCCAGTGGAATATGAACCAGCTACCCTAAGATGGTCTGTCTGGGTTATGTTGTGGTGAACCCAATTAAAAAAAACAAGTTAAAAGACAAAGAACCTCAGCGCGCAAGCACTAAGGCAATGGTTACCCCAAAAGGCACTGGCCGGGAAGCCAAGTTTCAAATTTATTTATTTATTTATTTATTTTATTGATTGAAAATGTTTCACCAGGAAAGGCACACTGAGCAAAAAGATGCTCGTCTCATGGTGCAACCTTGGGGGGGGAGGGTTACAGAGGAGGCAGGTATACATACAGTAGTTGAACTTTACAGTAGCGCAATATGGATAATGTACGTAGTTGGGAGGGATTACATTTGAACTTGTTACATAGGCAGAACAGTACAGAACAGCACAGGATCAGCAAGTACAGGTTATACAAATCATGTTTTCACAACGAGGTAAGAACAGTACAGAACAAGATCGTAAGGGCATGGTATACAAGTAAGGTTATACAAATCATGGTTACTCAACGAGATAAGAACAGTACAGAACATGATCGTAAGGGCATGGTATACAAATCATGGGTACACATAGAGGCAAAGCATGAAATAAATAAGTGCCAGATTACAGAACGTAGTAGTAATAGCAGAACTTGAGTGCCAGTAGCAGAAGTTGAGCTACAGGGAGATGCACCAGTTGACAGGAGGATTTGGAGAGCAAGATGGGGGGGTAGCAGGAGGGCCTGGTAAGCGTTAGGTGTGTGAGGGGAGGTTGGGTGAGGAGGAGAATGGGCTGGGAGCATGGGTTGAAAAGGAAGGGGAAGGAGAATTGAGAGTGTGAAGAGGAAGTAATAGAGAGAGAGTGGGTGCGAGGGGCGTAGTAGATAAGCCAGACACCAGGCGATGGCCGGGCCGCTGGTCAGGCGAGAGGGGGAGCGGGAAGAGGAGCTAACGGGGGTATCAGGGCAGTAGCAATTGGGTGTAAGGAAGTTAGAGAGGGCATAGGAAAGGGAGAGTTTGGATGAAGAATGGCGGATCTGGGTGGGCAGGCCATTCCAGAGTTTAGGGAAGAGGTAAGGGAATGCAGATTGGCCGGCAGTTGTCCTTCGGTGAGGGATGAATAGTAGCCTTGCGTCAGCAGACCTGAGGGCGTGCGAGGGGATAGGTGGGGAGAATAGGGCAGATACGAGGTAGGGAGGGAGCCAAGCCAGAAGTTAAAAGCAAATTTAGCGCTATGAATTAGGCGCCGGTTACTCAGAGAAGGTAGGGACAGGGAACGATAAAGCAAGCAGTGATGTGTTCGAGGGGGGCATCGAGGGCAAAGTGGCAGAAAGCATTGAAGAGGGGGTCTAATCTGGCTAGGCTGGTCTGTGCAGCAGAGCTGTAAACTACATCACAGTAATCAGAGGAGGGTAGAATCATTTTTTGGACAATTTCACGTCTGACAGGAAGTGGGAGACTAGTGCGGTCTCTATAGAGGGCACCAAGTTTTGGGTGCAGTTTTGAAATGATGGCACCCACGTGTGTGGAAAAGGAGAGGTGGCAGTCAAGCCAAACCCCTAGATACCTGAAGGAGTGTACTTCTTCGAGGATGGTGTTATTTAGGGTGAGGAATCTCAGAGGGGAGGTGAGTTTGGATAGGCGCTGTCTGGTACCGAAAGTCATAGAGTTGGTTTTCTTAGCATTTAGGGAGAGTTGGTTGCTATTGAACCAGTGTTGAATTTTGTTGAAGTCGGTTTGAAGTTTGGAGGTGACTTCTTCGTAGGTCCGGCCGGAGGTGAAGTGGACTGTGTCATCTGCGTACATGGGGTTAGAGGAAGAGGAGCAGGAGTCTGGCAGGTTGTTTAGCAGGATGAAGAAGAGGATGGGGCCAAGAACTGAGCCTTGGGGTATGCCAGTGGTGATGGGGGGGAGATGTGGTCAACTATTTCAGTGGATTGGGTTCTATTTAGAAGGTAGGCACTGAACCAGTTTGTGGCGGATTCAGCTAACCCAGCTCCAGAAAGGCAGGATAGTAAGAGAGAATGGGATACAGTGTTGAAGACTTTAGCTAGGTCAGTGAAATAGCAGCAGTGATTAGCCGTTTGTCCATCCCGGTGAGGATGTGGTCTGTGAGTCTTATCAGGGAGGAGGTGGTGGAGTGGTGTTTTCTGAACCCGGACTGGAAAGGGGTGAAGAAGTTAGTTTCAGAGAGGAAGTGGGAGTGTTGGGATAGCACAAGGTGTTCCTGGAGTTTTGCGAGGGTGGGGAGGAGGGAGATGGGGTGGTAGTTGGATGAAGAGGTAGGGTCACCGCCTTTAGGGAGGGGTAGGACAGCGGCATGCTTCCATTCGGAGGGGAGTGACACGGTAATGAAGGAAAGATTTAGTAGGGCTGCGAGGGGGGTAGCAATGGCAGGAGCAGATAGGAAGAGGAGTTTGTTATCAAGGCCATCGGGGGATTTGCCTTTGGAGGGGTTTAGGGCGCGAAGGGCATCTAGGGTTTCAGAGGGGGAAATGTGTCTAAAGGAGAAGGGGTTCATACCAGATGGTTGGGGCATAGAAGACTGAGGAGATGGAGTGGGTGCAGACGGTAGGGCTTCAAGGAGGGCCAGGGCACAGGTAGTGAAATAGGAATTAAACTCGGAGGCTACCTTCAGGGGATTGGAAAGGAGAGTCCCTTGGGCAAGGAGAAGAGGTGGAGGGCTAGCTGTTTGGGGGGAGAAAAGGGAGTTAATGACATTCCAGAATTTGGAAGGTATTCCAAGGTTTGCATTAAGTGTGTTATTAAAATATTCAGACTTAGCTAGGCGGATGCCCTTAGTGCACCTATTACGGAGCATGCGGTAGGAGGTATGGTCACCTGGGAGGAGCGAGGATTTGTAGTTTCGTCAGGCCTTATCATGGGCTTGTTGGCAAGCGATCAGCTCAGGGGTTATCCAGGGTGGTGGGAACCACTGACTCTAGGTCATGAGGGGGCGGTTTGTCCCAGGCGGAGAGGAAGCTGTTCCGAAAGTGCATAAGGGCCGAATCCATATTAGAGCGGTTTGAGCTTGGGACCCAGTTAGAGTGGTAAAGATCATCCAAAAGGGGGGGAGAGGTTGAGGGATTTGTATGAACACTGGAATATAAATTTGGGAGGGGATTTAACTCTTTGGATTTTGTGGACTAAGTAGATTAGGTGGTGGTCGCTAATGGAATCAAGGAGAAGACCTGAGCTGATGACGTGGTGTGGGTGGGAAATAAGCGCCCAGTCGAGGAGTGAGTGATTACCAGACTTAAGGTTAGAGCGAGTGGATTCTGTAATGGTTTGGTTGAGGTTAAGAGCAGTTAATTCAGTTTGAGTTTTGTTAAAAGTGGGTGCTAGCCAATTGTGCTTAAAATCAACCATAGCATAAAGTTCACCCGACTGGGCAAGAGAAGAGAGCTGGCCCTGAAGGTCGGTGACTATTATGGTTGGCGTGCCTGGGCAGCAGTAAATACCAGCCACAAAGATAGGTAAGGAGGAGCGGGGGGACAGTTTTACCATCAGAAGCTCGTAAGCTTTGGGTACAGTTTTTGTAATGGAGACAGTGAAGTGGAGGGCTGATCTGATGTAGATAGCCACCCCACCGCCTCTGGAGGGCCGGTCTTGATGTATGATGTTGAACCCAGGAATAGCGAAATTTTTATCAGGTAGGCTAGGGTTTAGCCAGGTCTCAGATAGGATGATTATATCAGGGGTGTAATGGGCGACTAGGACCTGGAGCTGATCGAGCTTAGTGGCTAGGCTACGAATATTTAGATGGAGAAGATGCAAGCCTCAGGGGAGGAAGCCAGGATAGGAGACGGGGTTTGCTCTGGCCGAGGGATTTGTTATGGGGTGGCCAGGGCCTGGAGTAGGGGTTGGGCCGGGGTTAGGGTATATATCCCCTGCCACCAGAAGGAGTAGTGCAATGGTAAGGTGGCAGTGTAGTACATGGAGGGGCCGGGATTTAGCCATCCGGTGGGTGAGGGCAGTAGTAGAGGGGGCCGTATGAAGGGAGCAGGTGCAGGAGTGGGAGAGAGAGAGGCCAGGAGGCAACCAAAGGAATAGACCGGGGAGGAAGGGGGTGTGGGGTAATGGGACCAGGAGATAGCTGGGAGGGAAGTGGTGGACTTATAGGGGGCAAATGAAGGGTGTGACAGAATAGTCGGTGGGGGAGGTGGTGAAGGGTAAGAACATAGAGGGGGATTAGATGTGGGGATGGATAGTAAAATGGAGGAGAACAGTAGTACCACGGTTATAGAAGGGGTCATTTTGCCAGATTTGAGGAAGAGGAGACCAATCATAATATCCTGTTAAAGCCGGGTGGGGAGTTACAAGGGTCTTAATAGCCCCCCAGATAGCGTAGATACCACTTTGGAGTAGTGGTACTGTCATGGACTCTGGTGGACAGGGTGCAGGGTTCAAGACCCTGGTAGGGCAGTAGGGCTTAGACCAGGCTGAGTGCAGGGATCCAGGTACTAGGTGGCTTGTGGCTGGCTATGTTTGGGCCAGAAAATGGGGTTGAAATAGCAACTCCTAGTGGTCACTGGGGTAAGTGGCAGGCTGGGTGAGGGTCAGGCAATAGAACAAGGGTGGTGCGTGGGGTTAGCCAGATGGCTTGGCAAGGGAGGGGTGTGGGTGGAGGCAGGGGTGGGAGAAGGGAGAGAAGTAGCCTAAGCAGGTAGCGAGGTAACCGGAAGTGAGAGGGTAATACAGATGGAGGGGATAGAGGAGGGAAGGTCAGAGGGTCCCTCTAGTGGCTAGCAGGTATAACATGCAAATGGAGAAATGGGGACTTAGATAAAATGAGTGACAGGATGTGATGTCACTAGAAATATTTTTATTTATTTATTTTTTATTTATTAAATTCTCGGATTACAAATACCTTTGAGCAGAAACTGCTCGTTTACAAAGGTTCCACGTCAAAGGATGAGGGTCAACATACATACAGAGGTAGTAAAAGAATGCACAATAGACAACCAAAACAACTAAAAGAAAAAATAAAGATACTCATAGATACATACATAGATACATAGACAGTGTCGGCAGATAAGGGCCTATGGCCCACCCAGTCTCTTAAGTTTGTAAGTTCAGTTTATGTTTTCCAGGAAGTCTGTTGCCCCTTACCCCGACCTCCAGAATTCCTTTATGTCTATCCCATGCATTCTTAAATCCCGGGATTGTTTCAGCCCCCACCACTTCCTCTGGCAGGGTGTTCCACTTGTCCACCACCCGTTCTGTGAAGAAATTCTTCCTCACATTTCCTCTGAATCGTCATAACATACTTTGAGATAATATTCATATAATGAGCAGCTTGAGTAGGCAGCTGGCTGCAGTAACAATAAGAGATAGAGGGCACCATAGGCAGTTAGTATTGCAGGCGTGCGACCGGGAGAGGAAGTTGGCAGGCTAATGGGCCACTGTCCGATGGTGGTGGAAAATGTCTCGTACCAGTGGAGATGTGAAGCAGGAAAGGAGTCACAAGGAAGGCCCAGTGCCAGAGGGAATGAGACTGGGAAAGGGCGGCTGTGAGACATGAGTGAGCTGGGAGGTGTTTAGAGATCTCTGTTCAGAGAAGCAATCACATTGAGTGGTAGAGGTGAGGTAAGTTTGAGATTCCTTTTGAAGGGTCCAAGTGTAGTAGAGGAAAGGCTTCTTTATTGAGGAATTGAACCATTGAGCTGCTCTATAGATAAAAAGACCGCTGACTCATGGAGGCATGACATCTGGGGAACCTGAAAGGTTTGAGATTGGGCACCATGTGTTTGTTGAGTGCCACTGTAGGTAGTAAGGAGGAGCTAACACCAGGTGGCATGAGACCAAGGATAATCTTTTGGCAAGTAAGCAGGTCTGGTATTGTATTCTGCCGCGAGGGGTAGCCAGCTGGCCTGTGCATAGAGGTCACAGGTGTGAGTTTGTCGGCTGCACCGCCAGTAGTCTACAGGCTTTATTGAGAGCAACTGAGATCCTGCAGAGGGCACTTGTTGAGGCAGAGCCACAGATGGCAAGGCCGTGAGTCAATGATAGAGGTGACAGAGCTGTAGATGGCTAGTTTAAGGGCATCCGGGGCATACAGTGCTTGTGTTTGTGTAGTAGTCCAATCCAGAGCATGGCGGTCTTGGCAACAGAGTGTCAATATGCCGAGTGTAGGGAGAGGGTACTATCCAGGGTAATACCAAGGTACTTGAACTCCTTGACATGTTCGAGTGGGTTCCCAGCGTGGTTCTTGATGGTGAGGACAGAGAGTTGTGCCTGCTCTGTCGGTTACAGAAGGACATGGCTTTAGTCTTGCTGTGGTTCAGGACAAGTTTATGAGAATTGAACCAGTCTTCGATGCACTTGAAGTCGAGCTGCAGCTGGGATTCAAGGACCGTAATGTCATGGTGGCTGGAAAACAGGACTGCATCGTCTGCGTATAGTAATACTTTTTGGTGGCAGGCACTGGGGAGATTATTGATGAAGAGGGAGAAGAGTAGAGGGCCCAGAATAGACCCCTGGGGGACTTCGGAGTGGACCAGTTTCTCATCCGAAGAGATCCCTGAAATCCTTACACATTGTATCCGATTATCAAGGTAGCTGGTGAACCATGGAAGGGCATCGCTGGAGATCCCAATGGAGGACAGTTGCTTGAGCAGTAGGGGGTGGTTAACTGTGTCGAATGCCTTGGTAAGGTCTAGAAATACTGCCCCTCCACAATTTCCTTTGTCAAGCGTGGCATGGATGAAGGTTGTAAATTCCAGGAGTGCAGTGGTGGTGCTGTGCCCTTTTCTGAAGCCATGCTGCTCTGGGCACTGTACATTGTACTTATCCAGGAATTCAACTAGTTGGTCCGACACTATTCGCTCCAGAGCTTTGGATAGTGGGGGGAGGAGTGAGATAGGTCTGTAATTGGTGTGCAGTGTCCTGTCTCCACTTTTGTGAACCGGTGTGACAGTGGCTTTCTTCCAGAGAGAGGGGAAATGGCCCAATCTAAGTGAGAGATTAAAGATCTTTGTAAGTGGTTCTAAGATTTCATCGAGGACTTGTGCCAGCAGTTTCAGGTCAAGGGAGTCACCACTCACCCTTGTTTGCTGATGGCCTTTGAATGTATTTTCTAGCTACTTGTGGTGAACCTCCTTAAAAAAAAACTTTGGGGTTGTACATTCTAGTTGGGGGGTAACTTGGGAGGAGCTGGAGGGGAGGTCATCGAAAAAATTTGGTGGAAGGACACTGTCCAGGTTTGTAAATGCATTATTAAAAGTGCTGGTGATGGTACCTAGGTCGAGTGTAGGAGTGCCATGAAGGTTGAGCATAGTGGGTGGTGCTTTAGGATCCTTGCCTGTGAGTTCTTTCATGTTGTTCCAGAATTTGTTTCCCTTGCCCCAAGAGTTGGTCAGAGCCTCTTTGTAATAGCTGCGTTTAGCATTCCGTATTTTTCGAGTGCAATCATTTCTGGCTGCTTTGTATAATTGTATGTTTACTTGCATCGGTGTTGCATGAGCACAATGCCAGAGGGGGTCTCTGTGCTTGAGCAGAGTTAAAAGGTCAGTAGTAACCCAGGGGTTGGTCTGTTCTTTGACCTTCATCTTTTTCACTGGTGCATAGATGTCACAGGCTTCATTGAAATGTTTGATAAATAGGTCCAGAGCTTTGTTGGTGTCATTGAGGGAGTCAAGCACCGCCCAGTTCAGCCTGGTTAGATGGGATTTTAACAGCTGGAGGTGCCCTTGTTTGATAACCCTGGCATAGATAAGCTTGGGAGGGGGCTTGTGGTATTTGTTTGACCAGGAGTAGATGACAGGTAAGTGGTCACTTATTGTATCCGGGAGTACAGAAACATTGGAGATGCGTTCAGGGTGGTTAGATAGAATCCAGTCTAGAAGCGTAAGGGAGCGTAATCCAGTCTAGAAGCGTAAAATAGCCTATAAAGGAAATGCCGAGCCAGAGTGGGTGGGTGGAGGGGTGGGAGGGGTAGTCGACGCGCTCGCGTGTCAATGGGCTGTCCCCCCTCACAAGGGTGCTACAGTTTGGAGGTTTGGAGTTTGGAGGTAGTTTATTACCTCCTAGCGCCCGCGTATTCCACGCTCTGGGAGGGAGCTCTTGCTAAGGGAATTCCTGTTGCTTGTCAACAAAACAAAATCACACATACCCCCATAATATACATGCTCACTTACTAGGGGCCAAAATACTACAAAGCTGTAACAACATCATAGAACCCCAGGCTCCACCATATGTTGGGTCGTTAAGCTTAGAGATGCCGACATAAATGTCTGGGAGTTGCACAGCAAGAAACAGAATTACTCACTGTAGTAATGATATTTCTTCTAGAGAGTTTATTAGTGATTCACACAATCTATAGCAATCTCAGTCCTGACTTGTTGCCCATGGAGATGGAATTTGGAATATTTAAATTCAAACTCTGCAATGTGATCAAGCTTCCCCTAGAGTTCAAATGGCAGATTTAGAGCTGAAGATCAGGGGAGAGCTGTGACCATCAATCTAATCTATGCTATACAAGCAGAAACTCAAGGCCCTCTTTATATTTAGGCTGTAGTATATGCTACTGTACCTTTAAGATTTACAAGTTACAGAGCCAGGATCATGTGACTAAGGGAGGTCTTGGTGTGGGGTGGAGACGTTATTGTACTGTGTTGTATGGAGTCTTGTGTGATGCAGTTAATAAATGAAGTAGCCAGAAGATACTAGAAGTTAACCCAGCATGTGGTTTCAGTCATTCCAAAAATTAAGAACATAACATGGTGTCAGAAGCAGTAAACTAAAACACTTCTCAGTAAAGCAGCTGAATTCTGCAACAACAAAGAAAAAAGGGAAAAGAAAACAAGAAAATGGAGCAATTCAAGCCACCTGAGTCTTTCGCCCTGCAAGGTAATCTGTCGGAGAATTGGAGAAGATGGGAACAGAGGTTTAAGCTCTACATGGAAGCATCTGGTGCAGTTGGAAAATCCCGAAAAATTCAAGTAGCAATTTTACTTCATACAATAGGGAAAGAAGCCCTAGAAGTATATAACACTTTCAGCTTTGAAGGGGGAGATAGCCCTAAAGGTGTACACACTGTGCTAGAGTGTTTTAAAGCATATTGCAACCCTGGAAAAAATGTTGTTTTTGAACACTACAAGTTTTGGACAGAAAGCAAGCAGAAGGTGAAACTGTTGATCAGCACCTGACAGAACTTAAAACCGTAGCTAAAAACTGTGAGTTTGGTACAATTCTAAACATCATGTTAAGAGACAAAATAGTGTTTGGGATTTCAGATGGCAGATTAAAGGAGCATCTCCCGAGAGAGTCAGGCTTAACTTTAGAGAAAGCAGTTGATATTTGCAAAGCTGCAGAGGCCACAAAGACATAGCTCAGAGCCATGACATAGGGCACCTCAGAGAAAGTGCTGCATATTATTGCATCATAGAAAAAAGGCAAACCACAAGAAAAAAGGCACACATCAGGTCATGAGGGCAAGCCAGTATCTTCAGAACTCAAACAGCACTCCGCTCAGACATGCCGTCATTGTGGGCAAACCCATGCACTGCAAAGCTGCCCAGCCTATGGAGAAATTTGCCACAAATGTAAAAAGGAAAATCACTTTGCAAAAGTATGCCGTGCATGAACTGAGACCACAAAAAGCAGTAACTTGCATGAAATTAATATGGACAGTCTGTTTATAGGACAAAGAACACGTACAGAGCAAGCGCAACAAGATCATGATGCAGATGCCTGGTATGCACACACAGAGGTAGAGAGAACACCCATAGAGTTCAAGCTGAACACAGGGGCCCAAGCCAATATGTTGTCAATCACTGTGGCAGAGAAAATACCAGGTAGCAGAAGCCTGACAGAATCATCAGCCGTACTGGTGGCATATGGAGGAGCACGAATAAAACCCAAAGATGTCATCAACTTAAAATGCAAAACACAAAATAAAGAAGCTGATCTCCAATTTTATGTCATGGATGTGTCCCCCATACCACTGCTAGGCAAGGCTGCATTTGAGAAATGTGATCTGGTGCATGGAGTCGTAACTGTGGTACTTCCCAAACTTCTCACAAAGGAAAGCCTAATTGAAACATATCAGGATGTCTTCACTGGGGTAGGACAGTTCAAAGGGGAGCATCATATTCATGTCGACCCTGATGTACCACCAGTGATACATGGCTGTAGACGAGTACCATTTGGAATCCTGGACAAGCCAAAAAAGAAACTCTAGACAAGCTAGAAATGTCTCACATTGTTGCCCTATTGCTTGAGCCCACTGACTGGGTAAACAGCCTGGTGATTACTAAAAAAAATGGGGAACTGCGTGTTTGTCTTGACCCACGAGAATTAAATACAGCAATAAAGAGACAACATTATAACATACCAACACCAGAAGAAGTGCAAAGGCGACTCACTGGAAAGCAAGTATTCACCATTCTAGACAAGAAGGATAGCTACTGGCAAATTAAACTTGATGAGGAGTCGTTTCACCTCTGTACATTTAACACCTTATGGGTTCGCTACAGATTTTGTAGACTTCCATTTGGCATAAAGTCAGCCAGCGAGGTGTTTCAACAAAAGAATGAAGAAACATTTGGCCACATCGAGGGAGTGTATATCATT
The DNA here is from genome assembly GCA_016271365.2 of Neoceratodus forsteri. Lineage (NCBI taxonomy): Eukaryota > Metazoa > Chordata > Ceratodontiformes > Ceratodontidae > Neoceratodus > Neoceratodus forsteri. The sequence continues at coordinate 334,956,993 of CM057452.1, read as the reverse complement.
GCTGATGACATGATAATTGCTGCAGACAGTCAAGAACAGCATGATGAGATTTTAAGGAAGGTCATGGACCTAGCGAGAGCTAAAAATGTAAAATTCAATAAAGACAAATTGCAATTAAAAGTTTTAGAAGTCAAATACATGGGTCACATGGTGACTGCAAAAGGGATGAGACCAACGTGAAGGCATTTGTGGACATGCCCTCACCAACAGATAAATCCAGATCGTTATGCCTACTGGGAATGATACACTGCCTAGCTCAGTACATCCTAAAGGAGGCAGACATTACTGCCCAACTAAGAAAACTTCTTCAAAAGAATCATCTATGGCAAGGGAACATGAGCATCAGCAAGCTTTCACGCGACTAAAGGAAGCCCCATGCAATGATCCGGTACTCCAGTACTTCAATGTGAAAAAGCCCATTGCTATCCAAGCAGACACGTCGAAAAACGGCCTTGGTGCATGTCTCCTACAGAACAGAAGCCCAGTTGCATATGCTTCTAGAGCCTTGACAAGCATGGAGCAAAATTATGCCAAAACAGAGAAAGAACATTTAGCAGTAGTTTTTGCTACTCACAAATTCCACCAATATATGTTTGGCAAACAAGTTCAAGTGTGATCAGATCACAAACTGCTAGAGTCCATTTTTCACAAACTCCTAGGACAAGCTCCAGCTTGACTTCAAAGAATGCTATTACAGCTCCAAAAATATAATCTACAGATCCAATATATACCTGGGAAACTGATGCACATCACTGACACACTCTCAAGAGCACCATTATCAGATATCTCTGAAGAAACTGTAAGTGACCAAGATGAGAGAGGGACTGATTCATTGTATGGACAGTGAACAAGTGAATAAGTCATGGAGGTCAGCTGATGCAAGAAATCAGGAGGAATACTCGGAGTGACAGTACACTGCAGTTACTTGAAGGGCTAGTCAGACAAGGTTGGCCCTGGTACAGAAAGAAGGTTTACGTCAGAGTCAGACCATACTGGCCATTCTGTGATACATTACGATGGGAGGAAGGACTTCTATTTCAAGGAGAAAGAGTCATAATTCCAGCGAACATGAGAAGTAACATGCTAACAAGAGTACATGAGGCCCACATGGGCATACAAGAAACAAAAGCCAGAGCGAGGACAGTGATGTGGTGGGCAGGAATGTCAAGCAAAATAGAGCGCATGGTGGAAGGATGTAACATCTGCATAAGGCATCGTAACAGGAACTAAAAGGAACCACTGTTACCTCATCCCGTCCCCGAACTTACATGGCAAAAGGTAGCAGCTGACATTTTTGAATTCAGAGCCCGTCCATTCTCAATCAATGTGGACTATTTCTCTAAGTACCCCGAGGTTCTGAAAATGACAGACAAAATGGCACGGTCAGTAATCGCCAAGATGAAAGCTGTATATGCCCGACATGGCATACACAAAGAGCTCATCAGTGATCACGTGACATTTGCCAGTCAAGAATTTCACAACTTTGCAAAAGAGTGGGGAGTCAAGCTCACTACCTCTAGCTCCACATATCCTCAGTCTAATGGAATGGCTGAAAGAGCAGTTTAGACTGTAAAAGCTCTACTCAAAAAGTCCAAGGAAGCATGTACAGATCCTCACTTGGCTCTGTTAGAGTACAGAAACACTCTGGTAGCAGGAATACCCTACTCACCAGCTCAAATGTTGATGGACAGGATGCTGAGGGCACAACTTCCAGTGGCCAATGACTTACTATGACTAAAGATTCCCATCAGAGCCAGGGAAAGGCTGGTAATAGCACAATCCCGTCAAAAAGAATACTATGATCAGAGCCTTTACCACCATTGCACCCTGGTGACTTGGTTAAGAGGAAACAGATCATGGATGGCAACCCGCCAGAGTAGAATCAAACTGTTCACAACCTAAGTCCTTCAAAGTGGTCACTCCTGGAGGAACTGTTTTCAGGAGAAACAGAATGTATTTACAGAAATTTAAAGGGCTGCCAAATAATGAAACAGCTGAGGCAGAAGAGCCTTATCCAGAAAATATAAAATCTCACCTTGATGCAGTGGTGCACTGTGAGCCAACGGAACCGATTGGGCCATTACCAAAATCAGTGAAGGTTACAACCAGAGGAAGACCTGTGCGTCTACCTCTGAGATTCAAAGACTATGAGTTATAAAGAGAGACTACCAGAAACTGACTCTGAAAGAAAAAATGTTGAGCCATGTTGTAAGGCATGGTTCCTAAGTTACTAAAGTTACAAGAGTTACAGAATTTAATGATTACTAGTATGCTATACTGCTTGTTATTAGCTTTAAAACTAAAAATGGGGAGCTGTCATATATGCTACTGTACCTTTAAGATTTGCAAGGTACAGAGCCAGGATCATGCGACTAGGGGAAGTCTTGGTGTGGGGTGGACATGTTATTGTACTGTGTTGTATGGAGTCTTGTGTGATGCAGATAATAAATTAAGCTGCTAGAAGCTACCAGAAGTTAACCCAGCATGTGGTCTCAGTCATTCCAAAAGTTAAGAACATAACATAACATAACATAACATAACATAACATAAAACATAACATAGGCTATGTATTTTTTTCTGAAAATAAATAGGAAAAGTCACAAAATGGTTCATATGAAATCCAAAGAGAAACTTTAGTGAGAACTTCACATGGTGCCAAAGCACCATGACTTTATCCCTGTTGAAGACCATAAAATTAGGATCTGAACAGAGGGCTGTAGTTCACTGACCCTTCAGGCAGAAGTAACGGCTATTAGAAACATTGTAAGTCAGGTATTTGAGTTCTACTGAAAACATGGGCTCAAATGGTGGCCCCATCACTTGTGCCATGACAAGGTTCAAATCCCAGATAGAGGGCCTGGGTCCCTCACAGGAGGATACAGGTGGTTTAACCCTTCAAAAAACAGGCCCGGAGTCTGCAAATGACCAGGTAATCCAGAACCACTGATATGTCTGTAGTCAAAGATGATATCTGGTGGGAAGCACATCAGATATTGAATCTTTTCCATTTTGACATATATGTTTTTCTGGTTTCAGGCTTTCTGGCAGACTTTAAAACTTCCAACAGCTGATTTGAGAGATTAAGGCTAGAATACTTATCCCTTCAAGAACCACATTATAAACACAGCAGTTTGAGATCTTGGTGAGTCACTCTGCCCTGAGACAGGGTAAGGAGATCCTGCCTCAGAGGCTTCTATGTGACATCATCAACAGGTGCGAGTACCAAGTCTATCTGGCCCATTCTGGTACTGTCCACGTCACAGCTGATGATTCCCTCCTCAATTTCAGCAGGACATTTAGGTCAGTGGAAATGTATGAATTGCACAGAGGAATTTATCCCTCCAGGAAAGGGACAGAACATCCCATGGGATTGCTCCTGCTGAGGGTGGAAGGCAACAATAGTGAGGAAGCTTTCTCCCTGGAGGCAAGCAGATCCACTTCTGAAACTCTATCTCTAGCTTTGCAGCGGTTCTGTCTACTACAAGTCCATTTGAGGGTAAACCATCCTACTTAGACCAAAAATGGCTGCTGATCATCAATTTAAAACAAAAACAGGATCATAATGGGGGAGAACTATGACACTGAGCAGTCTATGCTAGCACGCCTGCTGCTTTTCTGAGTGGGGTCTTGTACAAGTTGAACACACCAATGCATGAAATCCTTTCTCAATGAATTTTGTCCAGACACAGAGAAAACTGAAAACTGAGTTAGTGAATCCTTTTTGCAATTCTTTTTTTATACTCCTCCAATCCCCCCATCCCAATAACTGTTCAACATTTACAGCTGATCCTCCAGCTGAGAGGGCGGGCAAGCAGCTGACTTCACAGCTGACACTAATGTCACGCCATGTTTACCCCGTAGGGGGCACATGAATGCTGGGGTGGCCCACATCTCACCTCCAGTTCCCTACGCAATGCAGTTATTTCTGACTAGTGCATGACCCACCTTCTGGATCAACTGGGATACTTACTGTGATAAAATCTAAACAAACAGCAGGAAAAGGACACAACATAAACAACCCAGACTGAAGTATATTTCAATGCAGTGATACCAATTTCCTCCTCTTCTGTTCAGAGGGTTAGCCATGCAATTATGTGACAGCTTGAATTCTCACACTGTGTTGCCATCATGGAAGGGTACAGCTGTGTAATTGCCTCATCACCGCTCATTCCCATCCCGATAATAATTAGCTTCCTTGCAAGCAGTCTGTTTTTGCTTTGCTTTCAAAGAAGTACACTATGACATTGAATAATTATGTACATGGAAGCTTTCCTGCCTCGTCACTGGCTGAGATCAGTCATGAGAGAAAGTAAGAAGCAGTATGATTATTAACCTGTAACATCACTCAAAGTGTTCCGCATAATGCACCTCTGACATCGCTTCAGGATTTTGTGCAACACATCTGATGTCACTTCATTGTTCTGTATAACATACCATTGACATCAATTGCAGTGTTCTGTACAATATGTCTCTAGTGTCACTTCAGTGCTCTGTATAGACTTAAAGAAACTATTCAACTTTATAAAAAAAAACAAAAAACAGTGGTGGTCAAAACTAAGAATGCTTCGGCACAAGGACTGCGACAGGATTGATCTCTTCAGTGGAGAAATAAATCTGCTGTAAAATGCCAGGGGGAGCATGACCACACTGCAGAGACCGAACATTAAATTTTGCAGTTCCATCTCTGGGGCAACTGCTCAGAGCTGAGATGCTGCTATTTGTATGACATTACTAATACACTCCTTGCTAAAAGAGTTTTAAACTAGCACCAGTCCACCAGCCAAATGCTGACAGCTTTGTATCAGGATAGTGAAATTATCATTTGACTACCTCTGCTGACTTGTACTGGAAGAAATAACCTTCCAATAAGTACATCATATAGGTCAACAGAATGTCTGCAGGGCCACTGGACTTTTTCTTCTACTAGCCCTACTGATTTGTTGCTGCAAATCTTAATTTCAACCCCTGGAATAAGGGTAATTACAAAGCTAGGCCACACGGCAGTGGGTGACACTCACTATGCCTCCACCAACTGTTACTTAAGACAGCATACCCAAGTGTCCTTTGGATGCTTATTTATTTGCTGCAGCTACATGGCTTCCGGCTCCCCTTGCCCCTCCCCTACCTGCATTTGCTGGATGGCTTCAGCCCAGGGTCTCCTTGTTGCTCACTTGTGCTGGTCACTTTGCTGGCTGCCTTCCTCGGTGGTGGCACTTTAAGGTTTTCTCCTGCTGTGACTTTTTCTGATCTGCAGTTCTGCCTTTGTCTATCTCCTGTCCTGCTGGCTGGGTCACTACTCCATGCTCTGGGCAGCTTTGCAGCTCCTGTCTAGCTTCTGCTTCTCAGATTCACTGGTGCTGCCCCTCTGTAGTGGTAAACTGATCTCTGCTGTGCTGTCCTCCTGTGGTGTGCTGTTCCCCCACTCCTGCTGCTTCTGTGCTTTAGTTCCCAGTAGCCTCCTGCCTTAGCTCAGCTCGTTTGGCTCTGCTGGTTCCCCTCACCCCCCCCCCCCAGGTTTCCACCTATCACCTCATAGGGGTGCTGTGAGGGCTGTTCCACAACTTTCTGCCTGTTGCTGGTTCATTGCAGAATCTGCCAGCATTCTGCCACTTCCCCACTCCTGCCCCATTCCGGGGTGTGGGGGTAGCCTGCTGGGGCCAGATCTCCTGTCCTTGGTCCCTGCTTCAGCCTACTTAGCACTGGGCTCCTCCTCCAGGAAGTTGCCATGGCCATGCTCCACTCTGGTGTGTTATCAGCTCCACTGGTCCAGGTCCCACTCCTTGTCATCCATGCCCTGCCACTGCCATTTCTCTCACCAGTCATCTCCTTACTCCTCCAGGAAGTAGACATATGCTCCGTCGATGGCTTAGGCATACGCTCCTTCAAAGGCCCCTCAAGGGTTCAGTAAGCTTTCTACTCTTGGCTTCGTACTATATAACGCCACCCCTGTGCTTTACTCCGGGTGTTCTTTGGGCCTTCGTTCTGCTGCTACTGAACTCTCAGCTATCTGCCATGTCCTCTCCTTGGAGCTCAGTTTTGACCTACAATTCTTACCATAACTACCATTCGTACTTTACCTTCTACTTCCAGGCAAAGGATTCAACAATCAACTACAAACGGGCTCATGTCAATTGGGCATACACCTTACTAATACTGAGTGAACATCACTACAACTGGGATTAGATCACTCCCTACCGGGTCCCAAAACCATGCAATACTAATAACGTGGTAGGGAAGAGTGAGAGGGTGCAAAACCGCGAAAGGCAGTATGCGCAGTAGTGCACCCTCTCATTCTCCCAGCCAGAGGCTGAGACCTATGTTGGGACAGGGGTCCACCAAGCAGCTGCCGTGGCTCGACGAGAAGAGCCACTGGCAGCAAGAGAGGCAGGCAGTGCATCTGAGACCGGGTTTTGATTCCCAGTCCCAGACGCATGAATTTTTACAGTTTTCGCATTTTGTGCGATTTCTACTGTTAACCTCCTCCCCCCCCCCCGATAGAGGTATTTTAGTTGGGTGGGGGTTCAGGGGGCACAGCCCCCGAGAAAAAAGACTGATGCCGCTGGCAATATGTTGCTCTGTATTGGCAGCGCAGCACATTGCTGCGGCATAATATCTTGCGACATTATGACCCTGTTCTAGCCACTCTCTCTACCCCTTTAAAGGTTCAGTATGCCTTCACTCTCTATAGCTGCGAACCAAGCCTGTCATGAAATTGGCTTCTTACATCCACAAGCCTTCTCATCAGAGGAGAGTTTTAGGGCTGCCAGGGCTAAAGTACCTCTTCAGTCTCCTCCTTTTCTTTGAGATGTTTCTGTAATGCCTAAATTCCTCCTCACTGCACCAGCATACACCTCACTCAGCAAGCCTCTAGCACCTTCTGTAATTGGATGTTCTACAAAACAAAAGGAAAGGCCCACCTAGTCCCTAGCTCCACAGCAGCGCGGGTACCAAGTTCATCTTACGCTTGAGGTTTTAACAGTTTTGTGTTAAGCCTGGAGGGATGGTGACCTAAAGCCTTGGATCACCAGATGTTTCCTCTGCAAGACTATTTATCTTCTCTTCAGTGCTGAAGGCCTTACAAGTAGTCAGTTAATCTTGTATTAGTTAGTTTTTGTTCCCGTCAGATGGGTTGAGTCTTGGGTGGTGGCTCTGTCTTTTGACTGGCTGTTGAGTGTCATGACCTTCCATTTCTCCTTAATGGAAGATGGATGTTCTGACCATTCTATTCATGCTTCATATTTTGTGCCTCTTCCCTAAGGTATCTTTAGCCAAAGAACTTGCAGTCGTGAGGCACCTCTAGGAATGGAACCCTCCTCAAGAGGGTTCCTGTGCTTATAGTACCCCCAAAAGGGTGGTAGTTCCTCTGGGAACAGACAGGATGAAAAATCACATAGACTCCTCAAGTCATTCACCTTACTAACAGTACTGAGCTACCTAGAGTAGTCAGCAACTCATCCGATTCAGTTGCAAAGGAACTATACGACATTGCACAAACATTCGTCTCAACAATTCAAGCAATCAAATGCAGTAGTTACTCCATATTTTGTTACCCACTGAACCAGTGAATGTAAAGAAGAATGGTATCAACCAGAGAGTAGTAAACCAGTGGAAAAAAGCTCCCAAAGGAAGTGGTGCAAGTGGGGAGTATCATATAATTTAAAATCAAGTGGGATAATTTCCTCACGGAGGATGATATTGCTGAACACAGCATTTAATTCACTGAGGGGAAGGTCATGAACAGCATATGTAATAACAGAAATAGTATGCCCAGGAGGAAACGGTGGATCCCAGAGGTTTATAACTTTCTACCACTAGCAGTTCTGCTCTCAGCAGTGCCATGTCCCAAAAATATTCATGATATTAAACACTGCAGCTCCCTTGATGGCAGGAGACAAACATGATGAACCTATAGTCTCTTTTAATCTAGGATATCTTATATCTCTATTAAACATCATTACAGCATGACTAAACAGCAACAGACTGCGTCATCACAGACAACGAAGCCCTATTCTCAAAAGAATTTATTTCCATTTTGTGCCAGTGGCAAAAACAAGAAAGAAGTAGGCTGCTGGTTAACTAGAATCTGCAGCTTATCCATTAGGTAGGTAAATGGGCAGACTGGGTGGGCCAAGCGGTCCTTATCTGCTGTCAAATTCTATGTTTCTATTCTGAAAATACTGTAGGGCCATGACGACAGATGTACAGTAGGTCAGCAGTCGGAGCAGATGAAATCTCAGGCCAGTGATCCTGGTTATCAGTTAGTGACCATAGTTATAAAGTACAATGCAGGATACTAAATATGAAGAAATTTCCAAAACATATGCTGATGAAATGACAATCTATATATATAGACAGATTCAATTATATTGAACAGAACACTTTCATCTTTGAAGATTCCTGTAAAGGCATGATAAGTGATGAAGCTTGCTATGCTATGATCCTGAAAGGAAAGTTCCCTTTCCAATATGCACCAGCTGGTGCTGCATAATTAAGGGATGTCTGATCAGTTAACATTACTAAATACTGTATATCTCTAAAGATGTCAGAACTAGAGGGCACAAGTGGGTGACTGAGGTTGGAAGATTTAGGAAAACGATCTGGATATAGTTCTCAGAAACAGTGGTGGATTTGTGGAATAGACTGCCACCAAAAAGAGTTGAAACTACCTTCAAATATAGATTAGATAAGTTTCTAAAGGAAATATGGGATATGTGCTGGCTTAATAGAAGATATAGAAAAATTACATACTCACCGTAATTCTTGATCTAGGAATATCTTCACCATTGATTCACACTAATGGATCTGTATTGGAGGCACTAGGACCCCGCAGAAGCCAGAACTTTTCCAGAAGGGCTGGCGCTGAGGCAAGCTGTGTACATGCACAACACCACAAGAGTGGCTCATAGCACCAGGCTTACCTCTGCACCAGTGCTCAACCACCTCAGTACCATTTTTACCAAGGAGGTGCAGCATAACAACCTAACAAGTACTTATGCACTAAACCTAAGAGCACAAGAAAGCTCTAGTGACCTGTGTAAGAAGGGTCAACAAAACAGTTTAAGTGTATTCACTGTCCAAACTAAGAACAAGAAGTGAAGACCAATAAACATATTGGAGTGAGCTTGGTGGATGGCAGGTGGGCATGCGAATCAATGGTGAAGATATTCCTAGAAGATGAAGAATTATAGTGAGTACGTAATTTTCATATCTTTCAGGAATCCACATTCACCACTGATTCACACTAATGGGTCAGAGTACCAAGCTCAGATAAAAACCCTTGGGCTAGGGTAGTAGGAGCCAAGGGCTCAGTCACGACTGAAGTTAATTTAGGATAGCTCTGCCAAAGGAGGCATACGGCCTGGCAGGGACATCCAGGGTATAGTGCGTAAGAAAAATACACACTGCGGTCCAAGTTACAGCTCTACAATGCATCACAGACATACACAGAGTGAATCTCAGCCAGGGATGTGACAACTGCACTAGTGGACTGGGCACGTACCTGACCTTTCAGCATGACCTGTGCCTTGGCATAGCAGTGGTGCAGACAGCTCACAGTCCAGGCAGAAATGCACTTGATTGTAACAGGTTGTCCCTTTCAACTGGGAGTGAAGGAGATCAAAAGTTGTTTGGACTGCCTGGAATTCTTAGTTATGTCCAGGCAAAATGTGAGGACCCTCAGAACATCCAGCTAATGGAGAGTGCGCTCTCCTTCATTCTCGAAGCTGCCAAACTAAGTTGGCATCACAGTGGCTGATTCAGATGGAACTCTGATGCCACTTTAGGAAGGAATTTAAGAGTGTGTATGGAGCACTATTTTGTCTCTGTGGGAAACAGTGTGTGGAGGTCTGTGATCAAGGCATGGATTACAAACACTCTGCAGCAGAGAGATGGCCACTAGAAAGCTGCTTATCAATAAAAAAATGTAGCTTACATGTCGCAAGAGGCTCAAAGGGCTTGTTGGTGAGCATGTTCAACACAAGATGGATATTCCCAGCAACTACCAGCTTCTGGAAAAGGGAGCTTGTGTGCAAAATGCCCTTAAGGAACCTCCTAAAAAGAAGTAATTGAGCCAGGTAGAGGGTACCAACAGGCTCAGGGTATGCAGATTGAATACACAAAGGACCTTGACTGTGGAATACTGCAAACCAGCATCAGAAAGGTCCAACAAGTGCTCCAGAACCTTGTCAGGTGGGCATCGAAAGGGGTCCATGCTGGTTTTGGAACACCACATGGAAAACCTTTTCCATTTGGCTGTGTAAGTCTTCCTAGTGGAAGGTCACAGGCAGCCGAAAGCATTCCAGTGACCTTCTGAGGTGCCCTGTATACATTCACTTTCATCTCTTCAGGTGCCAGGCCTGGAGGTGAAGAGAGTGCAGGTTGGGATGGACTGGGAGACCCTGAGTCAATATGTCCAGCCTGATTGAAAGAATATGGAAATTACGTACCCACCGTAATTCTTGATCTTCTTGGACGAAGTCTCCACCACTCATTCACACTGATGGGAGTATGTGGAGGTGCTAGAACCCCACAGGAGCCAAAAATCTTCAGGAGGGCCGGCACCGGGATAGGACCATGCACACGTGGCACCGCAAGACTAGCTTGCACCTTTATAGGCTATCTTGGCGTCGACCCTCCAACCGCCTAAGTACCTTTTCAACTGAGGGGGTGCAGCGTAAACTAATGAAAGAAAATCTAACCCTAACTTCCGGGCATGTGAAGGCCTGGATGACCCATATAAGAAAGGTCAATTCAACAATATCTTCATAGCCTGAACAACAAGGAAGTGAAGACCAAAACAGAACGAGCTAGCTCGGGGGATGGTGGGTGGATGTGTGAATGAGTGGTGGAGACTTCGATCAAGAATTACAGTAAGTTCGTATGTAACCCCCCTACAAATGGGGGTTCCCGAAAAGTCTTCCTTGAGCTTGCCTAAATGGTCACTGCCAGGCTGGTGTTCTGTGTTTTAACAGTTTAAATATATTGCCAGAGAGTGCCTTTATAGCCTCTGTGTACTGTCTCTCTAAGAGCTGCCTGGATTGCAGTTATAATTAATCTGGGAGGGGGCTGAGTGTTTCTATGCTCGAGCCCTGCCTGGGCTGCCAGATAATTGCTCCGTTCTGCCATCGCTATTTGCGCAGAGGGAGATCTGTTATAAGATGTACTTATTTGCTGAATATCTATTAGAGTGATGATAATATTGCAGTTTGTTCTAACCTGTTTTCTTTGCAGCAAGGACTGTTCTGTTTATCTCCACCCGCTTGGCCCGGGATTGTCAGAATGGGCCAATCAGTACTGTTGGGACTCTAAAATGGAGCCTGCCTACAGGGGCTTGGTGGGGTCAAAAATTATAGGAATTGTAGTTTTTTGCATTTTGGCACCTAAATGAACCTGAAGGGGGAGCCCTTGTTGTGACTGACAGACAGATCAGCCAACTGAACCTATTGAATCTTGGAGAAATTCCCAGACTGCTTGCAGTTTTCAGTTTGTTCTGAGTTGGGAAGTGAAATGAGTAACAGCTCAAGTGATTTGAGCAGCAGTTCTGTGTAGTTTTGCGTGGGACAACTGTGAAAGGGCTGAGTTTCGGCCTGCCTGTCTGCCTGCTGTCCCTGAGAGGGAAAACAGAGTTTATTCAGACTGTATCAGAGTTGTGAGGACAATTTAAGCCACTGGACTGTGACCAGACTTTAACCTGAATAAGACCGAAGATTTGCTGAATGCGATCGGCCTGTCAGGATTTCTAGCCACCTCCAAACTCCCAGTTTGTGCAGAGGCTCTGTAATTGCAACTGGATAGCAATCTGCATGGTATAGTGGAATTTCTTACATGTACATGTGGCTAGCAAGGCAAACAGGATGTTGGGATGCATCGTAAGGGGGATCACCTCTAGGAGCAAGGAAGTGATTCTGCCGCTGTACAATGGACTGGTTAGCCCACACCTTGAGTACTGTGTACAGTACTGGAGACCACACTTGAAGAGGGACATACAGCTCCTGAAGAGGGTACAGAGGAGGGCAACTAAGATGATACAAGGACTAGGGGATTTGACGTATGAGGACAGACTTGAGGAGCTCTGCCTGTTTTCATTGGAGGAGAGACCGAGGGGACATGATTGAGGTCTTCAAGTACCTCAAGGGAATAAATAGGGTAAACATGGAGGGGATCTTTAGACTAAAGTAGGAAGGTATCACCAGAGGGCATGGTTTGAAGCTGGAAGGGTGAGGGGGGAAGAGGAGGAGGTTTTTCACTGAGAGGGTGGTGGACCCTTGGAATGCACTGCCTGGTGAGTTGGTTCAAAGATCCACAGTGGAGGGCTTCAAGAGAGGGTGGGACAGACACAGAAAGTGGATGTATCAGATGATGGCCTGTCCCGGGGGGGTGGGGATGGATGATAGGGGTTTCTGGAACACAAGTGGGGGGGGGGGGCCTCGGCACCCAACTAGGGATCTGAGGTTCGAGCAGACTCGATAGACCATAAGGCCTAATCTGCTGGCAATTAGTATGTTAGTATGTAAATGTTCTGTGTGCTGTTAGTGGGTCGTGATTTGGTTCTCTACTGTATGTTGAACTGTGTTCTGCTCGCTGTAGGCATCCAGCTCCAACAGACTGAATCCGAATTCATTGCCATTTCGCCTGGGCCTTGCCACACTGGCCCAGCCAGACTACCCATTGCACGGAGAAAGCCATCAACGAGAGACCTGCCTGGGGATCAGCCCCCTGCTCAACGCTTGAACAGGAACGACGCCTTGGTGATTCGTGTGGGCCCTGCTTCTCCTGGCACTCCAGCTCAACAACCTGCAGTCTCAATTTTGTCCTGCCTGTGTCCTGTATTGGGTTTCATGAGTAAACATCAGGGTAGCGCCCTGCAACAACAGCTAAATCTAAACTGTTGTCATCTGATTGTCTGGTTGCTTTTTCTTTCACGAACTGAGCCCTCCGGCTCTGGATTACAAATAGTATGTGTTGTGCATGTTGCTTTCTTCCATCATAGGGCCCCAACCAACTGCAACCTTCCTGGCTAGCCCATCGTTTCCCTACCTGGGCACACAGAGGTGTGACTATGAGGGGACTTAAAGCACATGCAAAACTGTTTGATTAATGTAGCCTTTAAGCCAATTAACCTGATTACGCCCCTTCTTTGTTCAAGTCCCCTGAATAAATCAGATCGGACTTTTTCTGCATTGGGGACCGGACTTTTTGCAGATGACACAAAGATCTGCAACACAGTTGATGCACAAGGTGGGGTGGAAAGGATGAGAAAAGACTTGGCAAGGTTAGAGGAATGGTCAAATGTATGGCAGCTTAGATTCAATGCTAAGAAGTGCAAGGTAATGCACCTGGGAAACAAAAACCCAGGGGAAGAGTACACAATGGGGGGTGAGATACTAACAACAACAAAAATGGAAAGAGACCTGGGGGTAGTCATATCAGATGACCTAAAGGTGGGCAAGCAATGTGGGAGGGCAGCAAGGAGGGCTGGGGAGATACTGGGATGCACAGGGAGAGGCATCACCAGTAGAAAACAGGAAGTTATTATACCTCTGTACAGACAGCTGGTCAGACCCCATCTGGAGTACTGCGTGGAGTTCTGGAGACCCAATCTCCGCAAAGACATAGACAGGATGGAAGCTGTCCAGAGGAGGGCAACTAAAATGGTGCAGGGTCTGCACCGGAAGACATATGAAGAGAGACTTAAGGAGCTTAATATGTATAGCCTCGAGGAAAGGAGGGCGAGGGGGGACATGATAGAAACTTTGAAGTACCTCAAGGAATCAACAAAGTCCAAGAGAGTAGCATCTTTCAAAAAGTGCAAGAACAAGAGGGCACAATTTGAAGATGGGGGAGGCGGTTCAGAGGTAATTTAAGGAAGTATTTTTCATAGAGAGGTTGTGGATGCATGGAGCGGCCTTCCGGAGGAGGTTGTGGAGTCAAAAACAGTGGTGGAATTCAAGCATGCATGGGACAGTCATAAGGCAATTCTAGGGGGTGGGGGTAAGAAGAAGTAGGCTGCAGGTTAACTAGGATCTGCAGCTTATCCAGTAGGTAGGGAAATGGGCAGACTGGGTGGGCCAAGCGGTCCTTATCTGCCGTCAAATTCTATGTTTCTGTGTAACCTGACTGTGGTTCCAGTTTCTGCCAAAAGTACTGTACTGTTGCTATGTGCTGTGCATAACCTTGTTTTACAGGGGGTCCTCAGGGTCAAGCCACAGGAACCAGCCCTGGTGGAAAGTGCAAACAGTGTGGGTACCTGTATGGTGTACAAGGGGTACTGTGAAAGTGATCATCATATATTGCTTAGGTCACTAGAAGGGAAAGAGGGGGGGTTACAGTGTCCGGGAGGGCTGTGTCCAGGTTAGCTTAACCACTTACAACCCTGACCTCTGGGTGGAGGCACCCATTCTATTACCCAGGCCCTTTAACCTGCTACTGGCCAAGCAGGCAGAGGTAGTAGTCCTTGGGATAGTGCCACCTAGGGGTTACCATAATTTCCATATCTTCCCAGACTAAAAGTCTCCACCACTCATTCACACTAATGGGAGAGCACTGAGCTAAAAATCAAACCCTCACCGAGCAGGGTGGTAGGAGACAGAGCTCACTCAGGACAGAAGTCCATAAGGACTGTCCTGCCGAAGAAAGTTAGCTGTCAGGCATGGACACCCAGAACACAGTGCTTTAAAAAGGTATGCACTGAACTCCAACTGCCACCGTGCAAAGGTCTATAATAGGTGTATTACAAATCTCTGCCAGGAAAGCTGCAACTGCTCTGGTAGAGTGGTGAGAACCCGACCTTCCAACTTGAGCTGTACCATGGATTAGTAGTGTCGAAGACATGCTACTAACCAAGCAGAAATACATCTCATGGAAACAGGCCGACCTAGCCAAGGCATTCAGAGATACAATAGTTGCTCGGATGCGTATCTCTTTGTTCTGTTGATGTAGAATTGCAGAACCCTCTTCGCATTCAGAGAGATAAATGGAACACTCTCCTTCTTACTGGAGTTAATGAAGTAAGGAGGCAAAACTGTAACTGAGCCAGTGACATGTTGTCTATTGGCTCAAGACAGTTCAAAAACACTGAGAGGTGAACATTTTCTGCAGAGAAATGCAGACCTGCATTTGACAGGTTCACGAGGCACCCCAAAACTTTTCTTGGGGGCAACTAAAAGGATCCAGATGAAACTTTGCACACCAGAAGGTGAAGTGAAACCACTTAGCTGCCCAAGTCCTCCTGGTGGATGAGCTATGCGCAGCTAAAAAATCTCTACGATTGTCTGGAAACCTAAAACTAGCAGACTTTCATCTCCTCAGGAGCCCAGCATGGAGATGAAGGGAGCACAGGAAGAATGTACCAAGTCCTTGTGTCAGAGGGTTCACTCGTAGGGGGAGTCACCTCTGGGGAACTTCTGACCGACCGTTTATGCAAATTACATCTGCCGAGGCCAGTCTAGGATGATGAGAATCATCCTGCCTCCATCTGCCTACAGCTTGAGCAGCACCCTCTACACCAAGAGCGAATACATCCTGACAGAAACTCCAGGGTCTGGATTTCTGAAGCTGGATAGAGGCAGAATTGCAGTGAGAGGGGACAAAGAAAGGACCAGGTCCGGACTGCCCACTCATTGAATATGACTGCACAGTGACTGAACTGACGCAATGTGCTCAAGGCACCACTCTCACCTCCCCACGGCCTTCCTGTACAAAGTGTAGGAGAGTGCTCCACCCCGATTGTCAATGAAAACATCACAATTTTGTCTTCTGTCCGAAGTGGAATCACTTTGTGGCAGAGGGTCTTCTTCAGGACCTGGAAAGTATACAAGACAGCCCTCATCTCATTTTATGACAAGACGATGCTCCTGGCTTCAGACCTGAATGTGAAGGTCTTGACAGTGAGCTCACTAACCGATCAGGAGAGCAATTGTGGAGATGGTGATCTGGGATTTAGAGGGTAAGGGTAGACAGAGCAGAAGCTATGCCAACTGCGTCTACCATATAAGTAATTTTGTCCGAGGTTCTGTTACCTATGTTGATGCGTGGTCGGAGACAACTATTTGTAGCGGACGAGGGCATAAGTCCCTGCATCCGCTGCATCGAAAGGGCCTGGACAGAGTTGCTTTCCGTGAAGTAACAAGACATCTGAAATGTTGTTTCTTCCATTCTCAGGAAGAATAACCCTCACCCTGGAGGTATCCAGGAGGGCTCCTATGAAAAGGAGCTGCTGGGAAGGTGAAGCTGGTACCTTCCCTGATTCAGAAATCCCCTCCCAGAATAAAAGCAAGTGAGAAGCTGTGGCAACTGCTTCCTGAGACTCTAACCCGAATCGGAGCCAAACACCCAGGAAGTGAAGGCTTGAATACTGAGGTTGTAGTGAACTCCTCACCGAACAGGTACTTGTTTAACCTTTCAAGGCTGAGAAAAGGGAGTATGCCACCTGTTATGTTAGAAACAAGCAAAGGAAGTAAGAACCTGTGTTCTGATTTGACAAGGAGCAACTTCTACTGCATCGAGAGGTGTCCACCTCAGAGAGCTGAGGTGGGACTTGGGCCGGATCCAGGAGGATGGTACCAGGACCTGTGCCTTCTGCTGTCAAAATTTTTTATTTTTTTTTTGCAGATGAGGAGTTGGTTCCTGACAAGGGCTTCCAGGCCTCTATCTTGAACGGACTGGCTGTTACAAGAATGACAATGGTGTTGTCCCTTGGGGGTGGGGCAGCAGGAATCTGAGCACCCTCTAGAGCTCAATCTGAGGGCTGAACCAATAACCACTGCCAACAGAAGACACCCTAGGGGCAGTGTCATAGGGGTCTATAAAAGCTTTAGCTGATTATTGAGCTATAAGCGCCAATCAATGGAGCTGTAGAGCCCGGAAGGCTCTCAACCACTGAATTTAATGTGTTCCACAGGGTGTACTTGTACTGAAGACTGTAGGAACTCCAGATGTAGAGGTCTGCTTCGGTCAACAGAAGAAGTCTGAAATGTTATGGTGGACCCTATATCCCTGAGGTAAAACTCCATCACATACTCTGCTGATACAGAAGGTTCGCCTTCTAGCCTCTAAAATGGGTCATCCACTGCATCGCCGACAAAGCAGGACAGGGAGAGACTCATCCAGATCCACTTCTACCCCATAAAGACCTCCAAAAGGCAGGTCCAGGCCAGAATTACAAGAGACTCTGCCACCCAGAACGGCATCGAGGAGTTCGGCACCATTTATGGAGCCAGCATTAGTGCTGCGTGGAATGCGGAATTTCGCCAACGGAATCAACGCGGAATAACAATTCCACCAGCAGAATGTCCACTGGAATTTCACTGGTTCTTCCACGGGGCCCCACTACTTAGATCCGTGGAAGAACAGCAACTTATTCCGTGGAAAACCATTCTGCAAAATTTCCACGGAAACTGAGATCCATGGAAACACAAAGCTCCGCAAAATTCCTCATAGCACCAGTCAGTCCCACTTGCTGCGCTGCACCACCTGTGAAGCCCACCACCCATGGCGCAGGCACCACATGCGGTGCTGCGTGGCGTCAGGCATCCTGGCCCTAGACCTGAAGAAAGGGGAAGAAGGAAAGCGGTACCCGTGCTGGCCCCTGCAGAAGAAAAGGTGAGGGGGTAGGCATGAGGGGTTGGCATTGATGGCGCTGGCACCGGAGAAGGCACTGCACACATCCTGCCCACCCGACTCAGACGTGGACCAAAGGCTCCAAGGCCCGAAGGCCCTCGAACTGGGTCCACTGGCCAAATCAACTGGGCAGACGTCAAACCCCCTGCTCTAAAAGAGCAGCCCAGAGAGTGAAACTGCTCACCGGAGCCCCATCAAGAACAGGGATGGAGCCCGGTGTTGAAGATCACGGCCGTTAAGAACGGGGCCACGGAGGACCCCACCAAAGTCAGGTCAGGCCTGCCACTCACCACCACCGATGACTCTGTGCAGACGTACTGGGGGGGGCGACCTCGAGCGGCACTGTTTCTTCTTCCACCGACAGGATGAAGAAGAGCTTGAGGTCAAGCGAAGCCGGGAACTGGAGCCACTATTTTTGTGCTTCAGGCGGACTGTCCTCCCCCCCAAGCACCAGACTGCCCATGGTCGGACCTCCCCTCTGCAAAGGGCGGTGGACCGGACACAGACCCACTGCCATTGTAGCTTTCAAATGAAGTCTTCCTACCGTCACCGCTACCGCTTCAGGTCAACTCCGTTGATGGCAGGTGAGAATTTCTTCTTCTTCTTCTTCATCATTATCTTCTTTTTCTTCTTTTTTAAAACAAGAAAAGAACACTAAAAATGGTAACTTAAATGAATACTGAACAGCTAAGCTGCTGTTGTTTAGACGAAGACTTGACCCTGGCAGGCGAGCGACGTCGACATCGAAGCACACTCAATGGCGGGAGAAAAGGAACTGAGGTGGTTGAAGGGTCAATGCCAAGATAGTCTATACAGGTGCAAGCTAGTCTCGCAGTGACACACATGCTTGGTCCTATCCCGGTGCTGGCCCTCCTGAAGATTTTTGGCTCCCACAGGGTCCTAGTGTCTCCGGCGTACTCCCATCAGTGTGTGGAGACTTTATGTCCAGGAAGATCCTCAGTTTGTTTACTGATGGCCTGTTCAATTGAGGAAACCATATCTGTTAAAGTCACCAGGGTGCGATCAGAATGATCTTGTGCCCATGTTCGCCTCAATCTTGAGCAATACCCTCTGCATTGGGGGGAATGGATGCAATGCATATAGGAAAAGATTCTGCCATAGCAATCTAAATGCATCCTGACAGAACATGCCATGTCCTGACCTTCTGGAGCAGAATCGAGGCAGTTCGGCATTCAGTGAGGATGTAAAAGGGTCCACATCTAGGGTGCCTCATTCATTGAACAGCAATCTTACAAAGTCATTTGTGAGGATGGGCCTCTGATCAGTCGAACTCCATCACCAGCGTGTTCTAGACTCACGGCAAATAAATGGCCTGGAGTAGGATCCTCCACTTCAGGCACCCTTCCTGCACTCTCATTGCTTCTCTGCAGACAAGGAAGAGTGTGCGCTCCATTATTTGCTCATGTAACACATTACAGACTGTCATCTGTCTGGAAGAGGAGACTGTTTTGTAGCTAACAAGATCCACTAGGGCTCACAGGGCAGACAAAAACAGATCACATCTCCAACACACTAATGTGGAGATTAAGCTCTGACAGGTTCCAGACACCTTGTGTTTGGAAACCTAACAGGGGCTACCCACCCCAACAGGGAGGCATCCATAGTGAGAGTCACCTGACGTTTCGGTTTGGAGAAGGGAAACCTTGGAGAAGATTGTCCTCTACGGATCATCATGTGAGTGATAGCACCAGAGACTTGAACACCTGCTATCAGACCTAGCATGCATTGCATGGAATGGGTTGAAACAGCTTTGCACTCCATAATGTAGCACACTGTCTGCAGGATCACCTGCATTCTGCCCTCTGGAGGGAAGGCTGGGCCTTGATCGTAACCGGAAGAGCTCCTATGAACAATAGCTGCTGCTGTGAGTGGTCCTAGCTGAGACTTCTAGATTCAGCAGAACTCCAAAGGACGGAGGGAATTGAGAAGCCGTGGCCACTGCTTGTTCCGCTTTGTGACTGGACAAACTGGCTATCAGCCAAATGTCCAGCCTGGAGTCCTAAGTTTCTCGAGTGCGCTGCGAGTAGTGCAAGGCACTTTGCATAGACTTGGGACATTGAGGAAGAGCGCAAAGGGCAGGACTTTGAAGTCTGCATATCCAGGGAGCTAACCAATCCTGGAGAAATAACTAGAAATGAAAATTACGTACTCACAATAATTCTTGATCTTCTTGTACAAGTCTTCACCATTTATTCATACTGCTGGGTTACAAGCTGGAGGTGCTGGGACCTTGCGGGAGCCAAAAATCTTAAGGAGGGCTGGCCCCAAGGTAGGATCGTGCATGCATGGCACCATGAGACTGGCTCGCACCTGTGTGGGTTACCTCGGGGTTGACCCACCAACTGCCTCAGTACCTTTTTTTTACCAAGGTGGTGCAGCGTAATATAACCTAAGAAGCACCTAACTGAATAAGTGCATAAGATAGCCCTATTGACCCATATAAGAAGGGTCAATTTAAAGAACGTCTTCACAGCCCAAACCAGGCGAGGGAGTGAAAACCAGGAACAGACTGAGTGAGCTCGGGGAAAGGTTGGTTACATAGTAATATAAATGATACTGAAACTGAACTTGAAGGGTATAATACTCATAGATCAGACAGGGTAGGGAAGCGGTGGGGGAGTTCTGATGTATACCAAATGGGAACTAGGTCAGAGACAGTACAGCGCAGTGGTTTAAGGCTCTGAGCTGCAAACCTGGAGACCTGGGTTTGAATCCCACAGCCCCCACCTGCATATTGTGTGACCCTTAGCAAGTCATTTAACTTCCTTGTGCTCCCAGGTTGCACATGTAAACAAGCTTTAAGCTTAGTGTGTCTCTCCTGCTAAAACAAAGGTAAAAAAAAAAGTATGCAAATCAAATTGACAAAATTGAATGTCTACTATTAGAAATTCAGGGTTTAAACCTAGTTTTGGGGATAATTTACCCCTCCCCCCCCCAAGGTGAACACAGGTTCCTTCAACTCTCTCCCAGACTAGAATGAGAAATTAAATGGGGAAAGTCCTACTACTAAAAGGGGATTAGCCTGGGGACAGATGAGGGGCGAGGCTCTGGAAAAAAGCTTTCAATCCTTGAATGTAAATCAGGTTATGGTAGCATCCACCAGAAAAAGTAATTTAATAAGTAAACAAAATATTCTGGACTTAATCTTTGTTTCTCAAAGGGTTAAACCCCTGGAGATAAAGGTGGATCATTCTATCCTAGGCGAGCACAGCTAAATAGTAGGCTCTTTCATAGTAAAGGAACAAAAATCTTGGTACATGGTATCTGGACCTATGCCCTGGGTAAGTAGATCCTTCAAAAATTACACTAAAGAAAGATTAATTGCTGATTTAGATCAGATAAACTGGAACCAAATATTTTGGATTCCAGACTTAGGCTTGGCCATAGAGGACTTTACACAGTCCTGTTTACAAGTATGTAACAAAGCAGCTCCATTCACTAAAAAGGTGCGACAAAAAAAAATCAGGCTCCGTGGATTACTGAAAAACTAAAGATGGAGATCAAAATTAAAAACTGCCTATGGAAACTGGCTAGTAAAACATTAGACCCAGAAATATGGAATAACTATAAAACTGCTAGAAATAAACTAAAGCAACTTCTTAGAAAGACAAAACAAAAATTTTACAAAAACAAAGTTCAGTCGACCACAAATCCAAGTCAATATTGGTCCCTAATAAAATCTATAGAATCTCCAGTTAAAAATAAGCCCCTAGCACAGATGGTCAAAAACAGAGTAGTGCAGAATTTAAAAGCATCAGCTGACACACTAAACACATATTTTACCACTTTGCCAGATGTAAAAATTCCAATACCAACTACCAAAACTGAAAATAATCAAGAGGGGAACTCGAATGTGATAGACCCAAATTTAGGTTTGAGAATATACAGTGTAGCCAGGTTAAGAAATACATAACACAGCTGCAATTAAATAAGGCATGTGGTCCGGATGGCGTAGAAAGCAGATTCTTGAAAGATTCAAGTGAAATAATAGCCCCTATAATAACAAAACTGTTAAACTGGAGTTTAATGGAAAGGAAATTTCCTAGCTCCTGGAAAATAACCACAATAATTCTGTATTTAAAGACAGTCAAAAACAGAAGCAGCAAATTATAGGCCAATTGCATTATTTTCTATTATATCTAAAATATTGGAGGGTTTAATCCAGGAACAGTTAAGAGATTACTTGGAAAAATATTCACCGATTTCCAGGTATCAGTCTGGATTTAGGTGGGGGTACTCCACGGACACTGCACTCATCGACCTGGTCGACTTGATCTCTACTCCACTAAATGACAGCTGGGAGGTGGGTGCAGTATTCGTGGTTTTATCCAAAATGTTTGATACAGTAGATCTTGTTATCTTGAAAAACAGACTCTTGGACATTGGCATAGCTGCTGATACCATACAGTGGTTTGACTCTTATTTAAACAATCGGTTACAGCAAGTGAAACTAGGAAATGTACTGTCTAAGAGAAGACCAGTACGTAGGGGCGTGCCCCAGGGATCTATTCTGGAGCTTACCCTACTTCTGGTTTACGTAAACCAGGTCGCGGAGCATATGAAAAAATAGCCTGTGTTTATACGCAGATGACACAGTATTAATAGCAACCGGGTAACAACTTAAAAGAAATGGAAAATCATCTATAAAAAGATTTTAATGTCCTGTGTACCTGGTTTGCAGACTCAAAACTGGTGCTTAATGGTAAAAAATCTCAGACTATGGTCTCTAACTCACTAGTTAAGAATAAAATAAGAAAATAAATTCACATCAAAACAATAAATAAAGAGGCCCTATCACAGGTAAAAGTGTATAAATACCTAGGGGTTTGGGTGGACTCAAATTTAAACTGAATATCATATCAACCAGATGATTAAAACAGTAGATTCAAGATTAGAGGCATTTAGGAGCTCTCGGCCATTGCCTAAACTACAAAATGAGAGAGGCCATTGTAAATCAGTTATTACTTCCAGCTATTGATTATGATGATCACAGTTACAGTTTAACAAATAAAACTGTATTGGGAAAAGTGGATAAACTATATAATATATTAGCAAGGTTTGTTTTAAAATGTGATTTCACTACTCATCATTGCATCCTATACAATAGATTGAAATGGATAGACCTAGAAAATAAAAGAAAAATAAAATGGACTGGCCTAATTCACAGAACAATTAGAACAGAAAAAACACAATATCTTATTAAGAGACTGAGTAAAAGAGAAAGCAAACAACATCTAAGACAAGCATTTGTCAATGTCGGATGCTTGTCACTGGTATTAATGTTGTACTGGGTGAAAGTACAGATCCTGGGCCATGCTGGAAAAGTAAGGGTTGGACCCAGGGGTGGGGCTGGTGGCAGTTATGGTGGGGCAACAACTGCCAAACTGAAGGAAATTTAAAAAATTTAAAAATACTGTTTTCACCATTCTCTGTTCAGAGTGGGGACTGGGCTCTCAGTGTAGAGGTGCCTCTGCAGCACTTCTGGTGTACTTGGGTGACTTCAGAAAATAAAGTGACTCTATTCCCACCAGTCTGGTGTGAGAACATCATAAAATGGAACTGCAGACTGTGGTAGAGCTGTGCTCTACGTTAGGAGTAATTGAAGTTCCCAGAGACATATTTTTCTAACCTCTCCCCTTTTCTCTCTTAGTAGTCTGCTGCAGCAGTGCCATTTTCCTATCCTATGTATTTCCCATTGTATGCCTCAGTAGACTGGCCACCTACAGTACCTAGGTAGTCTCCCCTTTCACTATTCTTTCACTTACATTTTTTTTATTTTCTGTCCATATCTGGTGGTAAAGTCATGCTGAATAAAATACTTGATATCCATATGAATAAAAAAAACAGGTTAAAGAGCAGCTGACACCTTCAGGTAAACTTCAGCAAAACATAATCTTTAGACACAATCAATCAATCAATCAATCAAAATCTTTATTTATCCAGACGAACATCATTGAGCAAGGCTCATTTGCGAGATGGACCTGGTTAGAACAAGGTCAAAGGTACAATAGAAACAATACATATTCATCTATACAGTCAATACAATGGGATACAACAATAAAATCAATTTCAAGGTACTCACAAGTAATCATGACACAGGTACAGAACAGCTTTGCAAGGATGAAGATGAATGTGTGCATAAAAAAATTAAAAGAGTGAGAAGGGAAAGGAGCAAAGGTTAACAACAGCAGGTAGGGTTTTATACAGCACTTTGCACAACCACGTCAGCCGGACAAGTCAGGATTCAAGTTTATTGCAGGAAAGACTCCGTTGAGCAAGCTCATTCACAAGCAGGTCCTGAGGCACATACAGTTTGCAATTACATAGACAGGAGATATAAAATGTAGAACAACAAAGAAAAAATATACAATACAAAGAGAATAATGTATAGGTCAGTGGGTATTACCGGTCAGTAATACCATCAAGAGGTTCTTACATGTCCAGAACTGAGAGATGGTATTGCTGACCGGTTATACCCATTGAACCATATATTATTTTTTTTAATATATGGATCCAACTGTGTTTTGGGGTCTTCTGAGATGGGCGGTTCACCTGTTCAGTTAAGGACTGTCTGGGTGATGGCGAACCGCCGCACTGTCTCGCGCTGTCATTCCCCGTCTCGCTCGTTGTGTCACTCGACTCCTCCCCCCACCTTCCATTAAGCACAAGCACGGCATAATATTATTAGTAGGCATTCCTACCTTTTCCTGCTGTTGGGAAACAGGAACACAGGATTACGTGAACAATCCATTTGGGGCACAGTCTAAAAAAAAAAGGCAAAATACGGAGGAATACCTAGTGTCTCGCTAAGCCAGGGATGGCTGCAATATTTTCAGATTTTTTCAGAGCACTCAGTAAGGGAAAGTGGCCAATCAAAAGGCATGCTTCAGAAGACATGGGTAGGGCATTCTAGAGCATGCGTTGATGTCTTTTGGTGGTAATACTATCGTTCATGAGGGAACAATAGTATTATCACTTTGGAACGAAGCTATTATCGGTCAGCAACTGTACTATTACCACTTTCTGTGCAATGCTATTACCGGGATTTTTTTGTATGCTTTTGTATGCTATTAAATCACATATCCATATATTAAGAGGTATACACAATAGAAGTCCTTATGCTACTGTATATATGCAGTACATTCCAGCTTTAACCTTGCCCTAAATTATGCAGCACATTTTAGCTTAATAAGTAGAGGACCAGTTGATACCTAGGAAGTTGACTTGGCGTTTGGGGCCTAGTAGCACCTACATCCGTGGAGATATTTAAGAAGGAATTGAAAACACACTCATGGAGAATGGCCTTCTTGAAAAGTTAAATGTATTGTAAAATGTGTGAAATTTTATTGTAATTTATTATGTTTTTATGATATATTTTATAATGCTTATGGTCTTTGTATTGTATGTTGAAGTTTTTATTAATTTGTTCAGCGCCTTGATACAGTGAAAGGCGCTATATAAATAAAATTATTATTATTATTGTATGTCTTTTAATTTAGAGATAGCTAGTGTTTTGTAGCACTTAATTGATACGATGCTGGTTAGCTTCAGCATGGCTTGTAGTTGGTTCCAAATGTTTGGGAGGGCGTATGAGACAGCTGTTTGGCCAGCTGTGGTACGTGTACTGGGAACATCTAGTAGGATAAGGTCGGATTTCCTTAGGGAGTAGGCTCTATGCGAGATGTGTATGAGAGACGTTAAATAGACAGGCAGTTTGTGGAGCAGTAATTTGAGGGTCCAAATGCCAGCATGCAGGAGGCATCTGGTGGCAAAAGAGGTCCACTCAACTGCTGCATAAAGATCACAGTGGTGGGTCTTGTACGCAGAGTTAGTAATGAAGCGAAGAGCACGGTGAAAGAGTACGTCCAGTTTAGACAGGCTCAAGGATGAGGAGGGGATGCCAGAAAGAATAAAAAGGTGATGGGGGCAGGCCAAAGATGGGGGAGAGTAGGGTAAGGGGAAAGAAAGTGGGGGGGCCAGGGTATGACATAGGGAGAGAAAAAGGGTAAGGGGGCACGACTTAACCATTGGGACATATGAAAGAAGTGGACAGTAGGGAGTAGATAGTAGGTATGCAAGAGAGAAAAAGTAATGAGGAAGAGAAGGAAAAAGAGGAGAAAAGAGACACAGAAGGAAAGAGGATCAACATTGTAAGGAGAGTGAGAAGAAATCTGAAGACCTAGACATTGAATTTGGAACCAGGCAATCTACAGTATAACCACGATCGTTGAGCTTGACCAAGGGCTTGGGAAACAACTGCACAGCTCTCTTACACAGCGGGAAATGGAAATTATGTACTTACCGTAATTATTGATCTTCTTGGACATTCTCCATCACTCGTTTATACTAGTGGGATAGCGCCGGAGGTGCTAGGACCAAGCGGGAGCCACAAATTTTGGATTTTGAAAGCAGCACAAGGGAAGTCACAGAGTTTGGAACTGTCTTATTTTGAAAGCAGCACAAGGGAAGTCACACAGTTTGGGACTGTCTGATTTTGAAAGCAGCACAAGGGAAATCATAGAGTTTGGAACCGTTTGATTTTGAAAGCAGCACATGGGAAGTCAAAGAGTTTGGAACTCTGATTTTGAAAGCAGCACAAGGGAAATCACAGAGTTTGGAACTGTCTGATTTGAAAGCAGCTACAAGGAAATCACAGAGTTTGGAACTCAGTGCTTTGGCTTCTCAAAAAGGAACTAGAAGGGGACAAGATCAGATCTACAGTACAGTAGCTTCTTGTTGTTTTACATTGTTTCTTGTGGATTCTACTTGGTAGAAGGTTATTTTTCTTCTTACTACTAAGGGGCTAGCAGGGTATTGTTTGGGGCTGTTGGAATTTTGAAACCTGTTTTGGTAGCTATAAATGGGATCATTTGTTTGATTCACTGTGTGGCAGGCTGCATTTGTAGAGACCTATTTCTTCTGTTTTGAAACATAATTGGTGTGATTTAGCTGGGTCTGTTTCTTTGAATCGGAGACATATATCTTCTAATTCCAAGCCTATTTTGATGTGTTGTTGGTGAAGCTGTTTGAATTGGAATCCTGTTTCTTTGGGTAGCAAACTTATTTTGGGGGCTTTGAGTAGAATTGTGATTCATTGTTGCTGGCTTCACTAGCTGCAAGTTTGAGTGCAGAGTGGGGGAAGGGTGCTAATGGTCTGACCAGAGGCCTCAGCTACCTGATTGTTTCTGGAAGACTTGGGCTGGTCCCACCCTTGGTCCATTATTTCCTTTATACCAGGGGTTCTGACATCACTTCCTCAAACAGGCAAAGGATATGCACCTGTTATAGCAAAAGCAGACATACAGGAAAGGAACAGCAGCAAGTGAAGAGGTGACTGCTCTCTCAGTGGAAGGGAAGTAAATGCAAATCTATGAGCTTTCATTATTACTTCTTCGCATTGATATTGCATTGGGGAAAGGAGGAGTAGGAGTTTGAAGAAGGTTGTGCAATGGCTACTTAAAGTCTGTTTTTGAGTGTGGATAGAAGGATAGGAATATAAAAAGCAGTTGCTCAATATATCTAAACGTGTGCAACAAAGGAGGTAAGGGAAATAAAGAAAATGTTTTGCACTGATAGAGGAGGGAGAGGGGAGACTTAGGGGAGTGTTTGGTATCCTGCATCTGGAAGGGTGGGGGCGTAGCTGGTGGGCAACGACAGCAATGGGTAGGGTGGTAGGCTGCAACAACTGCGGTGCACCAATCTTTCTAAAAATTGCCTGGAGTGTGGGAGGATGTTTAGTGTGCAACCACACAGGAAAACTTAGAAAGGAGACTGAGGGTCTGCAGGAGGAACTAAGACAGGCAAGGCAGATTGGGGGTGGGTTTAGCCCAATACTGGAGGGAGGAAGAAGGGGAGATGAGGGAGGGCGATTTAAGCCAACAGTGGTGAGGGGAGGGTCAGAAGAAGGGAAGCAGAGACAAAGGGCCCAGGCCAGGGAAGAACAATTGCCGGGAAACCAGGTCAGAGACAAAAGACAAATGGAAGGAGAAGATAGGGATTGTGAGGGGATGCGAAGAAGTGGCAAAAGTCATGGAGTGGAAAGGAGAGAACAGGTTACTATGAAGAGAGAGGGAGCGGGCATTTGTGAAGGGCCTTCAGAAAATAGTTGTGCACTGCTAGAGAGGAAGAAGGTGGAGGAGGGAAATGATGAAATTAGAGGAGTAATTGATAAATGCCTGGACCAAACTGGAGTGGGGGGAAGTTCTGCTGGGAGAATTGCAACTGCGGTAAAAGGAGGAAATAATGTGCAGGAGGAGGAAGAGGAGCTGGAAATGAGAGAGGGAGATGAATGGAAGCAAGCAGGGAGTAAGAGGGGTGGAATCTTAGTGCTGGGGACCCAGTACTAAGAGAAGTTAGGTGGGTAGCAAGGGAGAGGCATAGTCGTTACGGTGGAGGCCATGCCAGGAATGACAGCGGAAGGGTGGGGACAGTCTGTTCTGAAATATGCTAGAGGGTAGGGACAAGCCTTATTTAATTATACATCTTGGGACAAACGACCTGGCTGACAAGACAGTAGATACAGTCCAGAGGAGGTTTGAGGAACTAGCACAATTATGTGAGGGGCAGGAAGATCAGTAACTTTTTCAGAGATACTTCCTGGACAAAGGCAAAGCACAACAAGAAAGCTGAGAATAGAGGAATTTAATGGATGGCTAAGAACCTGGTGTTGTGCTAAAGGGTATGGGCTGTTGGGGGGTGGGGAGGGACCTGGGAGGACAGTAGTTTCTATGCCAAGGACAGACTACACTTGAGTGAGGAGGGAAAGAAAGTGTTGAAACAGAGGATGGAGGAGTACATAGAGGAAGCTGGGAATTTAAACTAGGAGTGGGGGGTGGCAGTTGGGGAAGAGATATGCAGAGACCACAGGTTGGGAAACCATATAAGCTTACCCCCATAACAGTGACAAAGGACAAATGGCAAGTACTGTTGGTGATGCTAGGAAAGGAGGGCAGGATGGGAGGGGCGGAAAGGGTGGAAGGTGGTTACCCTTAATGCTAGGAGCCTTAGGAGGAAAACTGCAGAGTTACAGGTTCTCATGGCAGAGGGAGAGGTGGACATTGCAGTCATCACGGAAACATGGGCCACCCAATACAATGACTGGGACCTGTCTGTACCAGGGTACAGATTATTCCGTAGGGACAGAGTGATTGGCAAAGGAGGGGGGGTGGCACTGTATGTGAAGGAAAGACTGAAGTGTGTAAGGGAGGAAGGGGAGGAGGGTAGTACAGAGTCACTTTAGATGCAAATCCATGATTCCAAGAATAGGATTCTTAGAATGGGAGTGGTGTACAGGCCACCATCTCAGACAGAGGAGTTAGACAGGGAACTAGCAGAACAGATCAGGAGGACCTGTGAGAAGGGTAGTGTGGTAATTGTGGGGACTTCAACATGCCAGGAGTGGACTGGAGCACCCAACAACCAGGAACAGAAGGGAGCAGGTACTGCTGGATGCCTTCAGGACAGCTTCCTGCTGCAATGGTCAGTGAACCAACCAGGTTAGGAAATACCCTTGACCTTGTGCTGGCAAATGGGGACTTTGTGAGAGGAACTTACAGTGGAGGAACCGCTGTCAGGAGTGACCACCGCTCAGTATGGTTCACATTGGATATGGGCAAGGAAGGTGGAATCTGCGCAATAGTGCTGGACTTCAGGAGGGCCAACTTTGGGAGGATGGGGAGTGGTAAAGGGTACCTGGCCAGAATTCAATCTAGTATGGACACTAACCAGAGGTGGGAGCTCATAAAGCTGGGGATAGTGGAAGGCAACCAAAACCTGCTGCAAAGCCGAGCAAGAAGGCTAGGGCTAAGAAACCGATCTGGTTGAGCAAGGAGGTCAAGAAAGGTAAGGAGGAAAAGAGCTGCCTTTAAGTACGAGAAACAGGGAGAGGGGGAGGACAGGAGGAGGTGCTTGACAAATTGAAGGAGGTGACAAGACGGTAAGGGCCAAAGCATCTACAGAACTCAGGCTGGCACAAGGCATTAAGAAGGGAGAAGGACTCCTTTAAGTACATCAGGGAGAAAAGGGAGCTATAAGGACCACATAGTAAGGGATTAGAAGGAGGGGGCTGGGTGGAAGCAGGGTGCGATAAAGGCGGAAGAACTAAATGAGTACTTCTGCTCAGTATTTACTAAAGAGAAGAGGGGGGGGGTGACACCCAAGGTGGGAGAAATGGCAGAAGTGGGGGAAGCAGACAGATGGGGAAATCATGGAGAGCAGAGTTCGAGAGGGTTGGAGGCACTGAGGGTGGACAAGGCCCAGGTCCAGATGGCATCCACCCCAGGGTACTGAAGGAGCTGGCAGAGGTCCTTGCAGGACCTTGGCAGACCTATTTAATGTGCCTCACTACATTCTCGGTGTGTACCCTAGACTGGAGAGGAGCCATGTGGTGTCCTCCACAAGAGTGGTCCCAAGGATGAACCGAAAACTACAGACCAGTGAACCCCTATATCCATCGTGGGTAAGCTAATGGAGACTATCCTGAAGGAGAGGCTGGTGGCCTCCTAGAGGCCAAAGGACTACAGGACAGCAGACAGCATGGCTCATACATGGCAGATCCTGCCAAACCAACCTGGTCGAGTTCTATGACTGGGCAACTGGACAACTGGACAGGGGGCCATGCAGTGGATGTCCTGTATCTGGCGGACTTCAGTAAGGCATTCGACTCATTGCCACATGGAAGGCTGGGAAGGGTAGTAGGCACAGGGACAGTGCAAAGCTGGTGAGATGGGTAGGAAACTGGCTGCAGGGAGGCAACAGAGGGTGGTGGTGGTGGGGGCTCTCACAACCCAAGGGCAGTGACGAGTGGTGGTTCCACAGGGCCAGTGTTGGGACCAGTGTTGTTTGGGATATTCATTGCAGACATCATGGGACATCAAGAGCAAAGATCAGTCTGTTTGCTGATGATACCAAGGTAGGCGCGGTGATGACCTGAGGGGATGGCAGGGGTTGTGTGATGATCTGCAAAAGCTTGAAACCTGGTCAGACACCTGGCAACAGGCTTTAATGCCAGAAAGTGCAAGGTGCTGCATTTTGGGATGAAGAACCCAAGGAGGAGTTACCAGCTAGGGAGTGCAGCTAGCCCAGACAGAGGAGGAGAAGGATCTGGGTGTGCTCATTACAGGGTCAATGAACAACTCGGCACAATGTAGGAAGGCAGCTGCAAAGGCCAACAAATGTTGGGTTGTGTTGCAAGGGTATATCCTCGAGGAGGGAGGAGATTCTGCCACTGTATAGGTCACTAGTTAGACTACACCTGGAGACATCATGTGCAGTACTGGCGTCCGATGATCTGAAGAGGGACATTAAGTTACTGGAGGGGTGCAGTGCAGAGCAACAAAAGATGATCAAGGGCTGGGGACTTATCGTGACGAGAGGAGGGTTGAAGGAGTTGAACATGCTCACTGGAGGAGAGGAGAAGGGGTGACATGATTGAAACCTTAAAATACATGAAAGGAATAAACAAGACGGGTACAGAGGGGCTGTTCAAAGTAAAGAGGCGGAGGGCCACCAGGGCCATGATATGAGACTGGAGTGAGGAAGGTTCCAGAGGAGATGAGGAGACACTTTTTACAGAGAGGGTGGCTGGGTGGAATCGTGTACCTGACTGAAGTGGTATGCAAGTGGAACAGTGGACTGCTTCAAACAAGGATGGGACAGGACAAGGGTGAGGTTAATGAAGGGGAAGGGTGGGAGGAGGGGCAGCTGCAGGAGTAAGGGGAGTTGCTGGCTGCACATTCGAGCAGACTTGATGAACCTCTAGGCCTTCCTGCTGGCAAATTTCATATGTTAAGTAAAATTTTCAGAAGGTCGGGCGCTGGAACAGGACCATGCATGCGCCGCACCGTGAGACTTGGGGCCCATGCCTGTGTGCAGGCTATCTCAAGGCCAACCTCCAACCACCTCAGTACCTTTTCTGGACCGAGGAGGTGGCATAACCACCGAGGACAACTCATCCTGAATTTCTGAGCCTGAGAGGGCCCAGATGGCTTTTGCAAGGAAGGTCAAAGAACAATGTCTTCACAGTCTGAACCATAGGACCATGAAGAAGAGGAAAGAAAAACAAGTGAACCCAGGGGATGGTGAGTGGGCGTGTGAATGAGTGATGTGAAGACTGTTCAAGAAGATCTATAATTACGGTAAGCACATAATTTCCATATCTTCCTGGACTAAGTCTCCATCACTCATTCACACTAATGGGAGAGTACCGAGCTAAAACCAACAACCCTGAGTAGGGTGGTAGGAGATAGGGTTCACTCAGAATGAACGGTCAAGGACTGCCCTGCTAATAAAAAGAGCTGTCTTGGAAAGAGCATCCATGAGCGCTTGAGTTGTAACGCACCACTTTGCAGACAACTGCAATGGGCACAATATGAAAGTCTGCCAGGAAGCCGCAACCACTCTAGGAGACTGGCGAGAACCTGGCCTCACAATTTGGTCTAGGACCAAAAGTAATAGTGTCAAAGACATGTACTAATGCAATGTAAAGGGATATCAGGAACTGAAAGAGTCAGAGGTAAAGTCTACTGGTTCAGGGTAGACCGGAAAGAGCAGATGGAAACCCCCACTACCAAGTATGGCTGACCTGTGAGCAACAGGTCCAGGAGCACTTGAACCCCTTACTTGATGAACAAAGGGGGTCCAGGTGGGGTTAGCCCATCAAGGAGAATGGTCTCCACTTAGTCACTGGAACCTTCCTGATGGAAGGCTAAGCACGACTTAGAAGCCTCTTGTGGTGGTCTAGTAGAACCAGATCCTACCCACTGCATATTCCAAAAAGGAATCATCCTGCCCTTGTGTGTACAACTGTAGTAGCAGTCTCTGAACTCAGGGAAGAAAGAAAAAATGTACAGAAGGACGTGTCCATTGCAGAAAAAAACATTCTGACAGAAAAAACGGGGGCTGGATTTCTAAGGCAGATAGAGGCAGATGCGCATCAAGGAGGGACACAGCAGGACCAAGTTAGGGCTAACCCATTCATTGAAAGTGTCTGAATAGCGGCAGATGTGACTCAATGCGGAGAGGCACCACTCACTCCAGTCTCCCTGAAGGGAGTAGAAAGGACTCTAGTTTGCTTTGCTGAAAAACAAACATCACAGCTCCGTCATGCACTCGGAAAGGATAGCTTTGCGTGCAACTGGCACGGAACCAGTGTGCTGGAACCGAAGATGTGAATATTTCACAAGCCATCTCAGAAAAAGACCTACTTGACCTACGGTCAAGAAAGAAAGAGAACATGTTATGGGATTAAGTTGAAACAAGCCAAGGAAGGAACCTAAGTTCCGACTCGGTGAAGAGCACTACTGCTGCAAGGTTCTGATCAAGAGAAGAAAGCCTGATTAAAAAATTGGGGACCAACAGACTGGGCAGTTGCCTAGGTCTAAGAAATATCTTGGAATAAGAGAAATCTCTCTTGGAGAAAAGAGATGACCCATACCTCTGCTGGATCGGACTCCCCCTACGAGTAGAAGAAGTCAGGTACTCTTTACCATAGTTTAGAGATGACCACCTCAGGAACAGAGGCAGAACCTGACCAGATCCAAAAGTGTGGTATTGGGTAATTTCGGCTAGGTCCTGTGCTGTGACAAATGGAAATTACGTACCTACCATAATTCTGATCTTTCTGTGTATCTTCACCATTCATCACCTTGCGTTACTGGCCGGAGGTCATGACCCAGCGCGAGCTCTTTTTTGGATGAAGGAGCTGACGACCATCGCACCGCCTCGAGGCCGACGCGAGACTGTGTGGTGCCCGCAGGCTGGCCGTTAGGTGTTGCCGACTCCACCCTCCCGCCAGTTCTGAGTCACCGTAGAGGTTAGAAAGAGGGTTGGGAGGTTGGGACAAGGAAGTCCAAGGGACAGACAAAGGAAAAGATATAAAACTATAAGGAGAAATAAACGATTGAGAGGACAGAAGACGTTTGAAGACTACGGGGGATTGGGTAGGGGCCCCAATCTCTGGAAGTAGAAAGGAGGAGAGAGGGAAAGGTTTTTAGAGGTAAGGAAAAATTTTAGAGGGGGAAGAAGACAGGAGAAACATACCCTGTACCTTTGACTAGTCTCCAGTTTATATAGGAACTGTGAAGAGTAGCCAAGAGGCTAACTGCCAGAATTGCAGGCACAGAATTACTCACACAACTCCTATAAACAGAATCGCTATTCAGGAAGAAAGACAAGAACAACTAAGATATCCCCCAAAAAGGAAATTTGGTGCAAGAAACCTAGTTTCTTAAATTAATTGAGGTTATGTCCACAGGACAAGGAAACCAAAGGAAATCAAGGACTGGACGGGAGAAGGGGAGAAGGAAAAAAGGGGGCAAGCCAACCTCCACCTCACTGGGGTGGAGCTGAAGCACTAAGGAAGGAGCTCCCCACCTTGACCACCCCAACCTGTGAAGGAAAAAATTATCCCCCATGTGCCCCCAGTTTACACCAACCCTGGACCCACAGAAAGGAGGGGGGTAAGAGGGGCACAGAGGCAGGGGGACCTAGAGACTGAGGCCCCAGGGGAATGGAGGGTGGATTGTGATGAATGGTGAAGACACACAGAAAGACTGTGAATTACGGTGTAGGCAATGAATTCCCCATTTCCCTATCTACAGTTTCAATCTTCACCATTCATCACCCTTGAAGAGTGCTGAGCCCCCAAAGGGGGTTTAAACCCCTGAGGGAGTGAGTCCCTTAGCTCACAGTGGGTGACACAGGCGAGAGGGAGATCCCTTCAGGGCCTGGAGAGGCCTGGAGTGGGAAGAGTGAGACGGGGACCCCCAGAGGGGAAGGAAGCTGTTCCCGACAGACACCGGCCCACTCACCCTATGAGGAGAAGAAATAGGTTCTCTGGTGGGCGGAGTTAATCACCCTACGGTGGGCCAAGGGTGACAACCAGGAAAGACGCAGCCATGCCATCTGCCTAGTACAGATCGCTGTCCCTACGACCCTGGTAGCTACCTCACTGGCATCATATAATGCCCTTGCTTGGTGCCTTGCTAGCTCCAGGCCACGTGCAGAGAGTGCAATGGCTTGTCTGGTTTGCTCCATGTCAGGCATGGAGGCTAGGAGCTGACCCAGCATGGACCACAAGAACCTGTCATAGGATGTATAGTGGGCCTGATGTGCTGCAATAGAGAGCAGCAACTGTGCCCAGTAGAAGAACCTCCTCCCCCAGAAGTCAAAATCCGAAGAATCTTGATCTGGGTGCCGGTCACGGTGCAGGGCACAAAACCCATCAGGAGTGTCCAGTTGCGTCATTCCTGACTGAGGATGAGGCATGGAACCCGAAGACTCCAGGGGGGGCACAATACCGCTGGCAGAGATCCCTAGGGGCAGGAACTCCAGAAAAGGGTCTCTGCCAGTAATGCAACAATGCCTCCTGAAAGGGAGCAGGCCAGGGGGGGCACCACAAGGGTGTCCTCTCTAAAATCACCTAGAAAGTCATGCGCCAAATGCTCTGGATTGTGTAGAGTGGGAGGGGTAAAGTGCAGGTCCTTCAACATCCTCACGAGGAATCGCTGATACTCAGTGAAATCAGCAGCTGGAGAGATGTGGACAGACGGCTTCTCTCCCCAAAACAGGGGGATGAAGAGTCAGAGGACCTCAAAGGTTCAGAAGCTGTCTGCTCAGAAGGAGATTGAAAAACCTGTCTGTCCATTGTCCTAATGTAAGACGGAAACTGAGCAGCCTGAACTCTGAACTGCTCCCAGGAGAGAGGCCTGCTAGGACCACGAATGCCTGGGAGTGCAGGAGAAGGTGGCAGAGGAATAGGGGCAGAACCGACAACAGGGATCGGTTGACCTCTGCCTGGGCTAGGGAGCACATCGGGAACCCTAGGGAGAGAAGGTGCTCTGGAAGACTCCACAACTGACAGCTGAACAACCAAACTGGTACTGCCTAGGCTGCACCCTGAAGAATCCTCCCTGTGAGGTGACCAGGGTCATTTTGGTCCAGAAGGACGGTCCCCTACCTCCAAAGAATGGGGCCCTCTCAAAGAAACCGAGGTGGGAAGAGGCGGGAGGTCTGCACTCGGCTTCTCCAGAGCCTGGGTGGAGTTCCGGAAAAGGCTGCCACGCCCGACCCCATGCCCTTCAATCCTCGAATCCAAAAAGCGCCCTCTCAGACAGCCAGCCTAGGCAACTGACAACACTGGTCGGCCCCCAAAGGGGCTATGCAGGGAGCAGCACCCTTCCCTCCCGTGAGTGCTCTGATCGGCCCCAAAGTCAGGTGATCCAGGCACACCACAGGAGAGGGTACCACCGCTGAGGGGTCAGAGAACCCTCCGAGGCCAGGCTGCAGGGCAATGGTGGCCTGCACCACTGCCTGTTGGTCAGAACCCCTTACCCTGGCCCCGGCAGTCACTGTCTGCTCCTCAGAGGGGGGCTGACTCTGGTCTGTCAAGGACAGTACCAGGGTGTCTACACTCGCAGCCAACTCCAGGGAGTCAGACTGCCTGTCTGACTCAGAGTCCGACTCCTCCTCCGAAGAGGTGGAGATCAAAGTCCTGTGCCAAACAGTGTGCAGATGCCCGCTGCCATCCCTAGTGAACCGGGCACCAGGACCAGAGACTGCACCAGAGTCGACGTCGGTGCCCCCCTCCATACCGTGAATGGTGCCAGAAGAGGACACGGACCCAACAAGGGCAGCAGCCTCAGAGCAAGAGCCTGTCATAGCGCCATCCCAACCCATGGCACCGCAAGTGGCACTGAGATCAGCAACGATGCCAATGACGGCTCCGACCATGCTTTTAGCACTGATGCCAGAGACCCCCATGGTGCCAACCCATCCCACAGTCCCGTGAGCAGCGCTGAGTACAGAGGCGGTGCCGACGGCCCTGACAGTGGTCTTGGCGCCGCAAACGGCACCGAGGTCCGAAACCCCGATGGTGCCGTGACCCTGTTTGGAGCCACGAATGACCCCAGAACTGGACATGGCACTGTGCTCAACCCCGGCGCTGGGGAAAGAAACAGATAGGGATGACACCGTAGAGCCTTCCACAGTGCCGACAGCAGCAACGGCACCCACCGAGCGATGGTGCCATCAGGGACCACAGTGCCGTGAACGGCACCAAGGCCCAAAACGGCGCCAACAGATAGCATTGAGGATGGTGCTGACCCAGGCCTTCCAAGCCACGGCGACACCAGGGGAGCCTCTGCTCCCAAAGGGCACTGCCAGCGGCGCCCCATCTATTTCCTCCCCCAGGGGGGACAGACCGGGCCTCCTTCACTGTGGAGGGGCCTCTGCCATGGCTAGGCCAGAAGAGGAAGAGGCCTCCTTCTTGGTCTGTACAGAACCAGGAGGGGACCCAGAGGAAAGGCTGAGAGAATGGCCATTCGAGAGTGGTCGCCTCGAAAGTCGCATGGAGCTCGCTTCCCCACTTTCCATGCGCATTGCTCAATGATCCGCAGTCCATGGAGAAACAGGCATCGCACAAATCCATGTCGTGAAGCGGGCCAAGACACATGAGGCAACAGTCGTGCTGGTCGGTGACAGAGTACATACGGCCACATGGGCACCATCGCATGGGGGGGCCGTCCCGTCTTGGAAGATTTCTTGCTCTCCGACCGAGACATGACCTACGGGAAAAAGGACACCAAAACAAGACCTAGCATTGCAAAGCAAAATAAAATAAGGAACAGTCTTACCAAGACTAACTATTAACATGACATGGGGTTGAGAAAACTGCATAGCAGTTGAAGGCTTCAACAGCAGAGGTAGGCCTCTAGAAAAACTTCTTCTGAGCTTCCCATGAGGTAATCTCGACAGCGGAAGATGAAGAACTGGCAGGAGGGTGGAGTCGGCAACACCTAACGGCCAACCCTTGGCGCCGCAGTGCATCAGCCTGAGGCGGCAGCTCCAGTGGTGCATCGACTCCACATCACAAAAAAAATAAAAAGAGCTCCCCAAGAGAGTCATGACCTCCGGCCAGTAACCCAAAGGTGATGAATGGTGAAGACTGACACAGATAAAATTTTTTACTTTTTTTTTTTTTTTTACCATTAGTCCAAGTCTAACAAGGTTTCAGGCTGCTACCTCGCAAGGATTGCCTGATACAAAAATGATGAAGATGTTATCCTTCTGAGGGGCAGGAGGAACCTGAGTGTCAATAACTGAAATTGTGACCAGACTAATAATCACAGCTGAAGAGTTGTTAACCACCAGCATTATTAGAAGGGGGCTCTATACCCCTATCAAAGGAGCGGAAGAGTCTGTGTGGCTCCCAACCATTGAATTAGAATGTTCCACAGAGTGTAATTGTCTTGATGACTGAAAGAGTCTAGACGCAGAGGTGTATGGTCCATGGATACAGTCTGAATACTATGGTGGACCCCCTCATTGAGGAACTACTGAAAAGATCTTCCATCATGGACTCTGATGATAGAGAGGGCGTGCCCTTCAGTATATAAAATGAGTCATCCGCTGTATCACTAACCAGAAAGACAGGGACAGACTCATCTAGATGCACTTCTACCCCAGAAGGACCCCTAAGGGAGGTCTAGGTAAGAGACACTAGAGACTCCGCCACCAGGAAGGATGTCGAGGAGCTCTGCACCACATAGGGAGCCCTAGAAAGTGCTGAGCGGTATGAGAGATTCTGCTGCCAGAACACTACAGAAGAGTTCCATCAGCAGGGAACCGCTGGATGTCACAAGATCCCACGCAGATCGTCACTCACTAAGATGTGTGGAGAAATAAACTGCAGAGCAGAAATTCATTCTGTGGAAAACATCTTGCCACAAGTTCCGCGGAGGAGAGGTCTGCAGAAGGAAATCCGCCACTAGTTCTGCCGGACAGCACCAACTGGCACTCCTGCTGCACCAGCATCACTCGAGGCACAGAACAGCACCAAGCAGTGCCTGTGCCAACCTGGGTGACACCCGAGGGTACCCGCAGGTACCCTTGGCACCCATGGCAGCAATGGCACCCGATAGCACCCTGACACCCATGGCACCATGGCAGCAATGGCACCCATAGCACCCATGACACTCATGATACTCATGGCACCCATAGTACCATGGCACCCATAGTATCCATGGCAGCACTGGAACCCGAGGGCATCCATGTCACACATGGACTCATGGCACCCATGAAAGTTATGGCACCCATAGGTGCCTGTGGCACCACCCGTGGCACCCACGGGTGCCTGGTACCACCTACTGCACCCCACAGGGGCCCACAGCACCGTGAGACATCCGTGCCACCGCCAGCAGTGCCAACAGCAGCAACAACAGCACCCACAGCGCTGCACAGAGAGATGGCACTAAGTCATGGCGCCAACGCACGGCACCAACTCCCAACCTCGACCCAACACCAGTGGTGCCACCCACGGCACTGATGCCAAAACCAGCGACCATGGCACCGGACCTGCGGCGCCACCCATGGTGTCTGGGAACAGCGCCAGGGCAACACCACCATCGAAATGCCAATGGAGAATCCTGAGAAGAAGGGGAGAAGGAAAAAAGTGGTGCCCATGCCGGCCCCTGCATGGAAAGAGAGAGGAGGGTAGGCATGAGGGGTTGACAGGATGGTGAAGACACCAAGAGGGCACCGCGCTCATCCTGATCCAATCAACCCGGCCCCGGCCCAGCGGCTCCAAGACCCAGAAGCCCTGAAATCAGAAACAGTGGCCAGGAAAAACTGGACAGAAGTCGAACCCCCTGCTCCACAGGAGCGGCCCAGAGGTGAAACTGCTCACTGGAGTTCCAACGAGGACGAGTCCAGAGTCAAGAATGTGGCCATTAGCGGGTCCAAGGGAAACCCACCGAAGTCGGTTCAGGCCTATCACCCCTCCCAGCTAACAATCCTCGTGCAGACGTACCAGAGGGCAACCTCGAGCAACACCGATTCTTCTTCCCCCAACGAGGAAGAAGAGCTCGAGGTTAAGTGGAGCCGGATCACCAGAACCGCTAATTCGTGCTTCGGTGGACTGTCCTCCCCCCGAGCACAGGACTGTCTGTAGTCAGATCCCCCCATTTATCAAAGGGCGGCGGACCGGACAAAGCCCCTCTGCCATAACAACTTTCAAATGAAGTCTTCCTACTGTCACCACTACCATCTAAGGATGACTCTGTTGATGGCAGGTGAGAATTTCCTTTTCTTCTTCTTCATAATCTTTTTTTCTTGTTAATAAAATAAGAAATTAATACTATTAAAATTTTAAATTAAACACTAAAAGCTGCTGTCGTATAGATGAAAACCTTGACTCCTGCAGACGAGTGACGTCAACATCCAAGCGCACTCGATGGCAGGAGAAAAGGAACTGAGGTGGTTGGAGGGTCGACGCCGAGATAGCCTACACACACATGAGCTAGTCTCGCGGTGCCGCGCATGCATGGTCCTGTCTTGGCCCCGACCCTTCTGAAAATTTTTGGCTCCCGCTTGGTCCTAGCGCCTCTGGTGCTATCCCACTAGTGTGAATGAGTGATGGAGACTTAGTCCAGGAATATTATAGATTCTTGAATGTAGTAAGGCTCACAGGGGTGCTCAATTTCAGTGTTTTCTGCATTTTGTTCCATAAAGAGGGCAGTGCAAAGCCTATGGATGTTCTGCCAAATCGTGATTTAATTTTGGGTACATTTAATGATATAAATGAATGACTTCTCAATGCATGGTTGCCTGCTATGCTTAGTGGGAGACAATCATTAATATGTTACCGGAGTTTTTTTAGAGATAGATCTGCAGGTCCATAGAACAGCATTTCTCTTCCACCTAAACTGAAGGGAAGTCCACCCCACAGCTGCGTATAAGGAGCAATGATGCATGGTAGAGGGAAGTCCCGTTATGAATCTCAAAGCTCTGTGGTAGAGCATGTCCAATTTTGCAAGATGAGAAGTAGGAGAATGACTATAAAAGAAGTGTGCATAGTCTACCATTGAGAGGAAGGTTGCTTGAACCAACTACAGCTTTGCCTCTTTTGAAATAAAGTGGCTAATCCTGAAGAACAGACCTAGCCTCTGGCGTAATTTTTTTAGCAAGTCCTCAATGTGATCAGTGAATGAGAGTTTATCAAGCCAAACTCACAAATACTTAAATTTCATAATGAATTCCAAGTTTTCTCCAAGAATTGTAGTGATCTGAGGGACTGATCCAGAGGTGGCTGGGTTAATTGCATGGCTAAGAGGAGAAAATAGCATTGCTTTAGTTCTTTTTGCATTGAGTAGAAGCTTTTTTTGAAGAAGCTGATTCTGTAACAGGTTGAATTCAGTTTGAAGATCATTGCATGCAGCTTCTGGTGTTGGACGGCTTAGATATAGCACTGTGTCATCTGCAAACAGATGAATGTTGGCCTTGTTTATACTGTAATCTACATTATTGATATATATCACAAATAAAAGGGGACCAAGGATAGATCCGTGTGGCACACCTCTGAGAAGAGTTATGAGAGGTGAGAGATCACCTTCAGCCTTAATCTGCTACAGATGGTTGGAGAGGTAGTTGGTAAACCACTGCAGTGAGAGTGTATCCAAACCTATGGACCGTAGTTTTGAGAGAAGCAGAATATGATCAACAGTGTTAAACGCCTTGCTTAAGTCCAAAAACACAGCACAGATAACATTTTTATTATCCAGGTCTCTCTGCCAATCATTGGTCACTTTGGTAAGTGCCGTAATAGTACTGTGGTTAACTCTAAAGCCAGATTGAACCGTATTTAGGAGATTCATGGTTTCTAGGTATGTTCTCAGTTGCATGCATACGGCCAGGTAGGTCTTTGATAGTTTTCCAAAATTTAGATGAGCTTTTGGTGGCAGAGTCCAATTCAGAGTGATAGATTGTATTTCACATCATATCAAGATTGTATTTCACATTAGTTCTGCATTTCCCCTTCCCATTATTTATAACTGAGATCATTTGCATGAAAACAGAATATTTGCTCCTGAAGAGTTCATCTATTCCTGCTGCTTTCTCCTTACCTGAAATAAAAATGCATCCCTTGTGACATCACAGGTACTCCCATGACAACAGATTGTGATGTCACAACAGAGGATTATGACCTGAAGTAGGGAGTAAGCTACAGAGGCAGATGTACTCTAAAGGAACACTTAAGGGCTACAGATTACGTATTCCTGCAAATTTCCCCAGTAAGAAACGATGGGGAGGAGAAATATATAGAATATATATGGAATGCAGGCAGAATTGTACCTAATTATTTTGTTTTTTTATAAGTTTTCTTTGAGGCATCATTAGCTCTTTAAGAAAGTGCTTACAGTGCTTTAGCAATCATAAAGTACCAAGCATGTTTGCTGGCTGTTGATATAAATAAAGTACAGAGGGTACTTTATATGTTTAAAATCCTGATTCTAAAAAGCCTACAGTGCTTGAAATCAGGACAGGAGCAGTCTACAGTGGCTGGAAGAAGGCTAGAACTTAATCAAAATAATGTGCATGGTAAAAGATAAGCCACTGTGTGACCCAGACATTAACCTTTCCCTGCTCTGACAGAGAGAAACATAAGACCAGCTGTGTGTGCTGAAACAGCTGATTTATGAATGTGTCTGTTTGGCACAATGTTTTGAAATCCGCACACATCATGCCTGAACAGTGTCACTGTCTGGCTTGCAGATTATTGCCAAACCCCTTGTAAACTCTCTTGCACTTTATCACTGTGACACACCTCTTAAAGTCCTCTACTATAGCAAAATACTTTGTCTGTGGCAAGCATAAAAAAGTAGCTTACACAATTTTCACACTTCGAAATTAAAAATAAATATGGAAATATGATCTATTCCAATATAGTGTATAAGTATTGGGGAAGTTTGGCTGCACATGTGGAGGAGTTGAAGTTACACCCAAGACTGTTTCATGTTAAGCTTAAACAGAACATAACAGTAAACTGCTTAAACTGTCAAATATGATAAGATGTTCTCTAAAATGTACTTTAACTTGTATGTGTAACTATCTATTGTCTGAATTAAATTGATCAGCTATTGCGCTTTGTTACTCATAAACTACTTGTCACCACAGACCTGGAAAAGTTTAAAGTTTTAGAATTATTGCAATTTGCACAATTTTGTAAACTGGTTTTTAACTAAACTACGGCAAATAGAATAAATCTTATAGCCTATGCCTATGATGAATATAGTATGTTATTGTTTGTTTAAATGTATTGTTGTCTGTTGTTGGTTATTTGAAACTACACAGGACCATCTTGAAAACAGGACCTTTTTGGCGCTAATGATGTATATTGTAACATCTTTCTGTATAAAAATAAAGACTTTTACTACTAGGTGGGTGGGAGAATGAATAAATGGTGAAGACTTGTCCAAGAAGATCAAGAATTATGGTGAGCACGTAATTCTCATATCTTTCTGGACTTAAAGTCTTCACCACTTATTCATACTGCTGGGTTAGAGTACCAAGCTAAAACCAAATCCCCCGAGCAGGGTGGTAGGAGATGAGCTCACTCCATTAACGATTGTCCTGCCAAAGGAAACATGCTGTCTGGCATGGACATCCAGAGTGCAGTGCTTCAGTTTTATGAAAGTGTGTGGTGGGCTCCAAGTAGCCAAGGAAGCAGCAACTGCTCTGGTACAGTGGGCATGCACCTGGCCCTCCAACTTGACCTGTGCCATCAAGTAATGACAGCATCGGGGCCATGCTCACCCCTGTGTCACACTCCCGCCAACTGAGAGCCACTAATTCCTCCTCACTCTACATCCCGAGCTGTTCCACAAAAATGGGGGAACAAGCTTTCTCTTACTTTGCCCCCAAATTCTGGAACTCTCTACCTCCCAGCCTTAAATGCTCTCCATCTCACGCCTCCTTCAAAACTGCACTTTTCTCCCACCTACATGCACTTGACTCCTGTGACTGTACCTAACCCTCTCTTCTCCTCTCACTTCCCTTTAGCTAACTTACCGTTTGTCACTGTAAGTACTTGACTGCTCTGTCTTCTTTTCCTTACCTGCTTCCCTCCATCCCTGCATGGATGGCCACTGCTTCATTGTATTGTTTTGTTTCTCTGACTATTCCTGTGAGGACAGGCTCTGGTTCTGTATTATCTGCTGCTTTTGTACTCCACCATTGTTTTGTTATTGTAATCTGTCCATTGTACTCTCCCGGGTCGTGCTTGAAAATAGGCAGGGTTTTTGCCTAATGCACCTACCTGGTCAACAAAAGCTAATAAATAAATGATGGTGAAGACATGCCACGGACCACTATCCAAGCAGATACATTTGACAGACACTGGCTGACCCAGCCAGGCCATGTTGAAGGACACAAAGAGTTGCTTGGCCTGATGGATATCCCTGGTTCTATCGATGTAGACTAGTAGAGCTCTTTTAATGTCCAGGGAATGAAGGGTACATTCCCCTTTATTTTGGAAGTTAGAGAAATAAGTGGGAAGAACCAAAGGCTGGTTGAGGTGGAAATCTGAAACCACTTTGGGCAGGACCTTAAGGTGAGTACAGAGGGCCACCTTGTCTTTTTTTTTGTATTATTTATTTTATCCCACCCCCTGCACCCTGGTCAATCACTCCTTCAGGCCCCGCATGGACTACCCTCTCCTGGTGACTTCCCGACCCCACTGCCCCACATTGCAGCCTACCCAGGTATCCCCAATGTATCCTGTCATCATGTGGGTCCCTTACCTGGGTAGGGGATCAGCCTTCCAGCCGTACTTTCATGACCCTGGGTGCTGTTGAGGTGGCAGATGGAGGTACAGGAGACCAGAAATGAGGATCCAGGGAGGCCATCACCTGATTGGCCAGGGCACCATTTTCCACTTTTCTCCCCGGAGAAGCGACGTGCCACTGACGTCAAGACAAGCGCCGACGTCCATCACTCCCCAGACATCTAGATTTTCACGTCATGTTGTGCCCCCTGGCTTCTGCCAGGGGTCATCGGATGCAGAGCCACATCCCCACTCACCCCCAGAGAAGGTGAGTTGTCGTTGGGTACTCCACCATCCTTCCCCCCAAGCTGGCCCTGCAGCGAGCCAAGTCTGTTCCTGAACCCGGGTCGCCGGCATCACAGGTGGAAATCCAACCGCTGTGCTGATGGGCCAGCTAGACCACCTTGTCTTTATGAAAGATGGTATATGGAGGGTCTGTGACCAAGGGATTTATTTCAGAGATACTGCAAGCAAAAGTGATGGCCACCAGAAAGGTTGTCTTCCAGGTCAGAAAGAAAAAATCACTTGCCACAG
Organism: Neoceratodus forsteri; assembly: GCA_016271365.2. Taxonomy (NCBI): domain Eukaryota; kingdom Metazoa; phylum Chordata; order Ceratodontiformes; family Ceratodontidae; genus Neoceratodus; species Neoceratodus forsteri. Next base: position 334,912,226 of record CM057452.1, on the reverse strand, counting down.
TAATCTTGTTTTTTCTAATAGAGTCTTGCTGTATTCTGACAAATGTAGTATGACCTTCCAGTTCAACTGCACCAGACAGGAAAGAGTTAAACCCTATGCAAATGCATAGAATGTTGAGCTTGAGCTCGGTTTTCAAACCCCTATCCGCGGTTCATTCTGTGTAACTGACCAGATTCTTATGAGCAACTAATATATACTAAACCAGCCAAAAGGGAAAGAACCTGTAAATACTAATAAGGTACCAACAAGGAGCAAAACTCAACAAGAGGGGATAAAATAAGACCAAGTCACAGATGCCCAAGATATACCACCCCAGTGGTCCAACGTATGAGAGAAACAGCTGGAGTGCAGAGACCCATCTTCCTAGGTTCAGAGGGGAGGAAGGGTAGGAGGTCAGAATACAGCTAGACTCCATTAGAAGAAACAAGATTACTGTGGTAAGCAGTTTTTTTCTTCAAACTACATGAAGTCTTGCTGTATTCTGACAAATGCAGACTACCAAACAGTGTCCCATGGAGGTGGGCACAACACCTACTTAGGGAGCAGGCCCTGTAGTACTGCTGTGCCAACCTGGCATCACTCCTAGCCTGAGTATCCAGGCAGTAGTACTTACTGCATGTATGGGCAGGCTTCCTGGATGCTGCTGTACAAACTCTACGGAGCACTGGCGGTGTAATGAGCCCTCATGACCACTGGCAGCTCCTTACTCAGTTTGCCACAGCTGAACTGGATGCCAGTCACAAACCAGCTTGCGATGGTTCTTTTTGTAGCTGGCTTGACCATACCCACTTCACCATCCAAGCTGTGCGGTTATGTTCACCAGAGTTGGGATGTTCAGTGAAAAATTAGGCAATGTGATGGACTGATAAAGAAGGAAGCCAGAGACCACCTTGGGGAGAAACTCCCTGCTGGTGCCGAGAACAACCTTAACCCTGTGGAGGGCATTAGAGTTAGGCTCTACAGACAGGACCTGAAGCTCATTGACCCTCCTGGCTGAGATGATGGCCAACAACAATACAGTCATCCATGCCAGAAACCTGAGCCCAGCTGAAGACGTGGGCTCAAGGTAGGGTTGCATAGGCTGTGCTATGCGTATATCCAGATCCCAGGAAGGGGTAGACTCCCTGTGAGAAGGGTGAATGTGGAGCAGCCCCTGAAAACATTTCTTGGGAATGGGATCAGAAGTCGGAGAAGCGCCCTTCCCCGCTCACAAATAGGCAGTAACCACTGCCAGGTGCACCTTCTGATTCAAGGGCTGCAGGCCCAAGTACTGAAGGTGAACAGTAGTTCAACAGGACGGCCAAACTAGCCTCCTGTGGGCCCACATATTTTTGAGACCACCAAGCTGAAGACCTTCCCCTTTGAGAGTGAAGTGTCTTTCAGACAGAACTTTAGTCCTTAAGAACTATACTCTGAGTTGGAGGGACTCAGGGTTGGAGTACAGGATCATCCCCTGAGTGGAAGCTAGAGGGTTCTGCCTCCTGGGAAGAGAGACTGGACTGGCCACTGACAGATCCATTAGCATTAAATACCATGGCTGTCTGGCCCAGTCTGGGGCCATCAGGATCACAGAGCCTGGATGAACCCTGAGTTTGGACAGAACTGTAGGTATCAGGGGAAATGGAAGGTAAACATAGAGAAACTTGCCTGTCCATTCCAGGAGCGGGGCATCCTGAGCCCAGGGCTTGAGGTCTGTAACAATATTGTGGAAGCTAATGATTGTCAGAGGCTGCAAAGATGTCTATCTCTGGGATGCCCCATCGGCTGAACACTGCTAGCAGTGTCTGTCTGTTCAGAAACCACTCCTGATGGTTCTGACTAACCCTGCTGAGGATGTCCTGCCAGCACATTGTCTCTCCCTGGTAGATGAACTGCTGTCAGGAATACACATAGGGAGAACAAAGCTTGCTAGCTTCATAGCTTCTGTGCACAGAACAAAGGACCTTGTTTCCTTCTGCTTGTAGATGTAATATATGGTGGTAGTATTGTCTGTTCTGATCTGCACTACCTTTCCCTGCAGCACTGAAGCAAAAGACTGAAGTGCTAGAAATACTGCCCTGAGTGCCCAAAGATTTACATGAAGAAAAAGGGAAGGGCTCCGATTAGAACCATGTTTCATGGCCTGTGTGAGCTCCCAGGTGGGCTCCCTACCACAGTAGGGAAGCATCTGTGGTTAAAGCTACAGCAGGAGCCTACTGCAGGAAAAAAAACCTTGTCCTGAGGTTGTCCTCCTTTGAGACCAAAAGGATCTTAGGTGGAAGCATATCCCTCATTTGAAATCTGGCCCCTGAGGTCACAGCCGCAGAAGCAGCCATGTGACCCAGGGGCTGGAGGGAATGCCCAGCTGGCCGAGGCACATGCTGGCAGAAAGAGCCTGGAGAGAGTCCAAGTTTGCTCCCATAAGCCTGGGAACTGGATCAGTTCCAACACTGATTTCCTGTGGCTATCCAGAACCCTAGAGACTGTGGGGTTCCTGAGTGAGAGCCAGATTTTTCCCCCTACCTGCTAAAAGCGGGGGGAGGAGGAAGGGACCCACAACCAGACAGACATTCAGATAAAAGAAGACAAGGACTCCTTGCCTTCCCAAATGCCCAGCACTTAATGAGAACCCTTGGAGCTGAAGTCAGATCAAAGGCATTTCCCTGAATTGGTAGTGGGCTGAAGGCAATTTAAACCCAATGTATTTACTAATGGAAATGAGAGGGTAGGCATCTTGGGATCAGAGGTACCAACCAGTCCCCTTGCCTGAGAGTGTGAAGGATCATGACCAAGGTGACCGTTATGAACCTTAGCTTTGACAGAAACTTGTTTGGGTTATTTCAGATCTAGTGTGGCTACCACCCCTCATTTTCTTTCAAGGTCGGGGAGTACCTTGAATATAACTTTGAAAAGAGGAGGCAAAAGCTTCCCAGCCTTGGCTAGTAACAGGGAAGCCACCCCTGCCTCTAGCAAGCTGTTTCTGAGCTATAGGCTGGTTAGACAATCCTGCCCAGCCTAGGAAAAGTAAAACAGGCCATATCCAATCCAGAATGTGGAGGCAGCCCTCACAGACACCTCAAGGTGTCTGTTCTGCAGTGGTGGAGGACTGGTGAGTGGGACCAGCTCGGTTTGCTCCCCTCTTACCTCTTCCTCTGAGGAAGCCCCTGTGCTGCTCATGGGAGATGAAAGCCTATGTCTCACAAAAAGACCTCTGGTAGGGCATGTCCCTTGCCCCTCTATTGTGCTGCTTCTGAGGAGTTGCATCCTTCTCTTTGGCTGCAGCACTCTTGTAGGTTATTCTATATTCCTCAGTTTTCTTAAAATGTGCATCAGTCTGCTCCCTGAATAGAGAATCCTGGGAAAAAGGAAAATCCAAGGCATTAGTCTGTGTGTCCTGGGATGGACCTGTGCACCTGAGTTAAGCAAACCTCCTAATGGAAATGGCCATAGCCGTGGTCCAAGAGTTGGCATCATTTGCATCCACAGCCATGTGGAACTGATGCTTGGATGCTTGGATTCCCTTGTTCACCACTTCCTCCAAATCAGCAGCCAGTTCTGGAGGAGCATTTTTTGCCAGTTCCTTAACCAACTCCCAGAGGGTCTTCTGGTATCTTGAGGCATATGTCATGTAAGAAACATGTCTTATGCCCAGAGAGGCAGCCAGGTACCCATTTTTTGCCATTAAATTAATTTCCCTGGAATCCACATCCAGAGGATGAGAAGAAAGGGGAATGCCAGCTTTTTCATTGGCAGCAGCCTGAACTACTCTCACATGGCTGCAGTGGCCACTCAAAAATTTAGTGCCATTAGCCTCCAAAGAATATTTTCTGTCCATCTTACTATCCACTGGGGGGACAGAAAAGGGAGTCTGCAGGACTCTCAAGGTTTGCTTTTTCAAAGATTTATGGATGGGGAAAAGAAGCCTTTTGGAAGTTGGTATGTCCAACATTTCCACATAATCTGCTTCTTCACCTTCCTCTGTGGATTCCTGAAAAAGGAGCTGCAGAGACTCTGCAACCTGCCTCATAAAAGAGGAATGCAGAGAATGGTCCCTACAGACATGTGGAGGGGACTCAAACTGTTGGTGATCAAGAGAAATATCAGGTTCTACTGGTTCACCAAAATCTCCTTCTTCTTCTTCTTCATAGTCATATTCACCCTCAAAATACTCTTCTAGTTTGATTGAACTGGAGGGAGGTGAAAGGCCAGATGACAGAACCAGGGTATGAGAAGCCGGTCGCTGAACCGGTACGACCGAACCGGTTGGCAACGACTGCACAATTTGAATAGCTCTAGCAATCTCTTCAGTGGTTGGAACCGCAAGCATGTGTCTGTGCGGTTCCAAACCAGAACTTTTCTCTTTATTCTTACACTTTACAGAGCCCGTCCCAGGGGCCTATTCTGTATCTTTCTTACCAGTGGAGGTTTCGCCCTGGTCAGTGGGCCTTCCTTCCGGTTCCACTGGTTTGTCTTTCGAGGTGAAACTGGAACGGCCTTCCTGGTCAGTTGCTTTATCTCCCATTCTTTCCTGGAGCTTATTTAACTATCTGTTAAGAGTAGTCTGTGGGAAGTTCTTGCAAATTCCACAATCTGCTTTCAGGTGGTCAAACTCTAGGCAGCATAAGCACACCCAAGTGTGGCTGAGCCTTAGCAAACTGCTCCGCACACTCGGTACAACGCTGAAATCCAGTGGGACCGGTTTTTCTCTTGGGTTTCTGACATATAACCTTTTTGTTAGGATAGTTAGTGACTTATCCAAGTGGCAGTCAGGCTGGGATAAGAAGCCAATTGAACACTTATTCGAAGAGGCTAAGTCAGGCCTGGATAAGAAAGAAAGAATTGTATCTAGTTTAACCCCAGTGGCTTAGTCAGGCCAGGTAAACAAAAAGCAAGGTTTTAAGAACAACGGTGGTTCGACACCCACGCTAAACACTGAGAAAAATCTTCTTTTTTTTTTTTAAACCTTGAACCAGTCAAAACAGAAATGAAAATAACTTAAAGAAAGAAAGGAAAAAGGCCTTTATTTCCTCCCAGTAGCAAAGAAACTTTAGGAAACTGAAAAACTTACCAGGAAGAAATAAATCAAGGCTAGTCAAACCTGAACCAAAGACAGAAGTTTGAAAACTAAATAAAGTAAACGGATGGTTTGAAAAAAACGTTGAAAACTACGCTTAAACTGAAGAAGTCGAGGAGAGATCTCCAAGGCGTCTTCACAGGCAGGCGAAGTAAAGAATCTGGTCAGGTACACAGAATGAACCGAGGATAGGGGTTTGAAAACCGACCTCAAGCTCAACGTTCTATGTATTTGCATAGGGTTCAACTCTTTCTTCTCTGGGGAAGTTGAATTGGAAGGTCACACTGCATTTGTCAGAATACAGCAAGACTTCATGTAGTTTGAACTTCAAATCAAATGTGGCTAGAGGTTCAAAGGGTTTACGAGTGAGCATGTCTAGCATGAGATTAATATCCCAGGGGGCAACCAGCTTCCTAGCCGGGGTTTCATGTGAAGAATGCTTTTGAGGAATCTTTTGAAGAGCAGTAATTGAGCCAGGGACATATTCTGAACTGGCTCATGATAGGCAGAAAGTGCACAGAGGTGCACCTTTATAGAGCAGTATTGCAGTCCTGCATCTGAAAGGTCTAGTAAGTACTCCAACACTTTATCCAGAGGACAATGAAATGGATCTAGGCAGTGGCTTAGTGCAAAACCAAAATGGTCTGGTTCTTATAACCACCCGACAAATTATCTGAAGATATCTGACAATGGCAGCATTTTAAGTTATAAAATAATATTGCAGATACAGATGAAGCTCTTAGGAATACTTCCGGGCATTCTATTACCTTACTAGCACAACTGCAGTCCAGAAAAATTTTTTTTTTTCTTCTAGTCGATCCTTCTGCCTGTAGTATGGTGGCTGAGTCCTCATGCCACATGGATGCCATGAGTATCCAAGCCATGTTCGCACAGCTGGTGGTAAAGATGGACCAAGTAACCGCCGCTGCTAATCAAATGAATGCGGCTGTTCACAATATTGAATCCTGACTTTTTCAGATGGAGCGGAGGGTTGTATCGCACAAGATTGCTATCCAGAATCTAACCACAGGGGTGAGAGAGTAGAACAGGACCATCCAACTGCTTCTAAGCAAGGTGGACGACCTAGAGAACTGGAGCCAGTGGAACAACCTCCTGTTCCTAGGTTTCCCTGAAGGGGCAGAAAACAATGATGCAGCCGACTTCCTGCAGTCTACTCCCCAAGCTACTCAGGACCCAATGACAACTCCCCCTACAGATAGAGTGGGCCCATCGCACTCTGACACCAAGGCCCAAGGTGGGGAAAAGGCCCAGGCCCTTTCTGGCCAGATTAGCAGTGTCAGTGGCTCAGCAGGTGGCATACTCACCTCTGAGGCCAGAAGATCAGAAGGCTGTGGGTTCTATCCCCACACCAGGCACTTGGGTTAAATCCCAATACTGACACTGTGGTGCAGCATGAGTAGGGTGCTGCACTCCTGAGGTGCCGTCCTTTGGATGAGACATTAAACTGAGGTCCCATCTGCTAGTTCTGGTGATAGTTCAGGTGGATGTTAAAGATCCCATGGCATTTCTCAAAAAGAGCAGGGGAAATTCCCCAGTGTCCTGGCCAAATATCCCCCATTCGCTAAAAATACCACCAAAAACGTAATATGGTTCAGTGTCAGTTGGCATACATCTGTATCCCCCTTCCCCACGACGAGGCTGACAATAGGCGGAATTGTCTAGCCCTCCTTTCCCGGTCAACAAAAACAAAATAAATAAATACGATTCTTAGACTATCGGCCAAAAGATGCTATCCTGGGCACTGCCAGATCCATTGGACCCATGCACTGGCAAAACATAAGAATCTCAATTTTTCAAGACTACTCTAAAGAGTTACCCGACAGGTGCGAGGCTTACTCAGAAGCCTCAAAGCACCTACATCGACTGGGAATGTCTTTCTCCCTGAGGTACCCGGCTATCATGCAGGTAATGCATAATGGTGACTCGCTCAGCTTCGCGGGGAGAGGGATGCAACAACAGTGAAACCCACACTACTCCCTGATGCTGAGACTACCGCTAGTGTACTGTATGGCCCAGAGCAGGACTTCTCGACTCCCTCGCCATTTCCGGCTACCGCTGACAAGAAAGAGAGAGATACCACCGGCCAGGCTGAAGATCCACAAGAATAACAGACTCAGATAAGTGCCTGTAGAGTTTATGTGGTTTGGGTTGGGGGAGAGGGTTGAGACAGGGTTAGTGTGGGGACCATTTATGGTGCTGCGTAGGCCGCCTTTGCGTGCTTCCAACATGGAGCACAGGTAGGCCTCATCCCCCCGCTCTAGCTTGGTCTTAGGGATTCTGCAAGAACAAAAAATATTAGATCGAGTTATGCAGAACCATGCGGTCTTTTTTTTTAAATTTAGCATCTTTATTGAATTATATAAAACCAACAGTACATGAAATAGAGACTGTAGATCATACTATGCTTGGATAAAATGATAAACAACTGATGAGATAACGGTCCCCTAAAGGATGAAAGGTGTCTATGAACTCACAAACTAAGAAAAGACCATATCAAACCAACTCTAACTCCCCCACTACCCCCTCCCCCACCCAGGAGAGTGCCATAACAAAAATTCAGAAAATGAGAAGAATATTGAGAAGAAATACCCAAGTAACAGAATTGTTCCAAGAGAGGCAGATTAGGCTATGGTTGTCAGAGGTCATCATTGTACGGGGATTACTTCAGGTATAAGGCATATAGTTTACCCCACTTCTGATTGAAAGAGGCCATGCGATTTCGGGAACTGGCTATTAACCTCTCTGTATTAAAACAGAGGGACATTTCTTTGAGCCATTCCGAATATGTGATGGAATTTTGATCCATCCAATGCCTAAGGACCAGTTTCTTGACTACTGTAGAGATTAGAGCCATATGGTACCTGCGTTCCTTAACCTCGATGTTAGAGTACATCCCTAGTATACATATTTCTTTGGTAAAAAGATCTTTTAGCCCAAGAAGTGGGTCTAGGTTAACTTGTATTGTATTCCATAGAGATGCCACCCTATCACAATACCAAAATATATGCATCAGGTTCCCCTTCAGTTACTCCACACCGAGTACAGTTGGATGATTTAAGTTTACCAAATTTAACCAGTTTGATTGGTGTGTAGTACAGATTGTTCAGAATATGGTACTGAGTTAGTCTGTGATTGTCCTGGGAAAGGTACCTGTGTGTGTCCTTCCAGATCAGACTCCAGGGTAGAGGAGAGTCAGGTATGAGAGGCGCCCAGATTTTAGAGCCCTCCAGGGCATTGGGAAACATGACGTCCAGTAGGAAGGCATAGATTCTGGTAATACCATGGGATTTGGCTACAGATTCTTGGATCCTTTCCAGAAAGGGCCTTGTTTTAGATGGTTTAGATACAGTCCCAAATAACTTAACTATTAGATGTCTCAGTTGGAAAACCCTGAAAACGTGTTTCTGGGAAATATTTAAAGTGGTTAAAATATCTGCAGAAGATAAGAGCGAGCCCTGAGAATATAGGGTCTCCACTGATGAGTCCCGAATTTGTGGGAGCCAATCAGAGGTCAGAGGGGTGCCCCCTATTTTGATGTTGGGATTTAATGTGAGGGGCTGCGCCAGATCCTTGGTATATGGTATGTTGAAGAAACTCCAACATTGGGATAGAATTTTGATAGAGAGACCTATAACAGAATTTTTGTATGGCTTCGGTAATGTGGAGAAGGAGTAGAAGATGTGGGAGGTCAAGAGTAAATTGATCCAGAAGTTTAAGCTCCAATTGTAAACATGTTGGTTGGGGTAAGTTGGATTGGGCAGTTGACCATCTCCTATTTTGCATAATTGGCTAGCCCAATAGCATAGTAAAAGTTAGGGAGACGGAGGCCCCCTTTATCCCTAGGTACATTGAGTTTGGAGAAAGGCCCGCTCTAGGTTGTTTTCCTTTCAGATAAAACTGGATAGAGCAGAGTGTATCTGCTGAAAATACGATCTGGGGAGCCATATGTTTAATAAGTTCAGGGGGTAGAAGATACGGGGTAGTACATTCATTTTGATAATGTTGATACATCCCCATAGGGATATCGGCAAGCTTTCCCATCTACAAAGGTCTCTCTGGACCCTTATCAGTAAGTCATCCAAGTTGAGCTTCTTGACCACTTCAGTCTCGCGGGCCAGATGTATGCCCACATATTTAAGCGAAACAGGGGACCACTTCATGCCAAACTGGGTAAAGCTAGCATGAAAGGTGAAAGAGTTTAGTGGGAAAATAACTGATTTAGATAAGTTTAATCTATAGTTGGACACCTGACCAAATTGTTCAATAATTTGTAAAGCCTGTACTAAGGATGATTCTGGATTGGTACGGTGTAGTAAGGTATCGTCTGTGAAGACCGACAAAGTCAAAGGTATTTGAGAGAACCATGTGGTCTTTGTGCTTGCTATATATTTTATGGTGCCAGAATGTCTGTTTTTTAGAAGCCGCTAAGGTGGTATATACCCAGATGTGCAGGAAGGGTGGCTTTTTATCTTGCGTGTCATCTAGCCTGAGTCATGATTAGCTTCAGCTCCACAGCAAAACGCAGCCTCTGTACCACATGGACTCAGGTGGGAATGCAGTATTGCCTCCTTGGGACCTCCCCTTCCTCCCCCCTTCTCTTAACTGCCCTCATGCCATTGCCCTGCGCCACAGTCCAATTAGGTTACCAAGGTTGAATTATCTGGCACATGGTGATAAGGGACGATGATAAAGGGGGGCGGTGAGACACTGAGGATGCTACGAGACTCTGGGACCCTGAGAGAACCCATTCCTCAGTATTTATTTATTTATTTATTGAAACGTTTCACCAGGAAAGGCACACTGAACAACATAAAACTGCACATCTCATGGAGTGTCCTGGGGAAGGGGGGAACATGGGAGTACAATAAGAAAAAAATTACTCACCATAGTAATCTTGTCTCTTCAAAGGGATCACTCATTATTATTAAACTGATGCAGTCAGCCTCCTGTGTTGAACTGCCCGGAGAGATGGAATTATATACAAATGATGGAACTCTCAATTGGCTCATGCCAATTTCAAACTGCTGCCCTGGCAACTGCTGCACTCTGAGTGCTTCAGATTCTTACATAGCCTAACTGGGTATAAGACGCACTAGTTATAAACTAAAATCTTTATAAAATAATTTTTGTCCTATTAGGTCAAAAACATCCTTGAAAAACAAACCTAAAAAACTTGCGACCACAAGGAAACCAACTGGTTAAACAAAAGCGAGTCTCTAACTTAACTCATATAGAAAAAACTCTAATGCAGGGATGCAGGGCAACCTTTATAGGTTCTAGTAGTGGAGGTAGGGTGGGTGCTTTAATCATAATGAGTGATCCCTTTCAAGAAACAAGATTACTATGGTCAGTAATTTTTCTTCTAACCCCAGGAATCACTCATTATGATTAAACTGATGCAGATTACCAAGCAGTACCTTTGGAGGTTGGGCAGAGAACCTATTTTGAAAACAGATTCTGCAGCACTGCTGTACCAAACCTGGCATCACTTCTGGATTGTATATCCAGGCTGTAATGCTTTGTAAAGGTGTGTACTGTTTTCCATGTAGTTGCTTTGCAGATTTCCAGTAGTGGAATTTCTCTTGAAGCTGCCACTGAAGCAGCTGTGTCCCTGGTCGAGTGTGCCTTCAGGCCCAGGGGCACCTGTTTACCCACTTACTATAAATGAAAATTATGTACCTACCATAATTCCTGATCTCTGTGTGTATCTTCATTATTCATCACAAATGGGTTCTGGCCAGAGGTCATGACCCCGTGGGAGCTTTTTTTGGAGGGGGGATGGGCAGAGTTGACGTAGCAATGGTGCCACCCTCAAGGCTGATGCACTGCGTGGCGCTTGCAGGTTGGCCATTAGGTGTCGTCAACCCTGCCCTCCCGCCAGTTCTGAGTCGCCGTAGAGTAAGAAAGGGTTGGGAGGGAGAGACGAGGAAGTCCAAGGGACAGACAAAGGAAAAGATATACAAACTAAAGGAGAAATAAATGACAGAGAGGACAGAAAGAGATTGAGAAAAACTAAGGGGATTGGGAAAGGGCACCAATCTCTGGAAGCAGAAAAGGCGAGGGAAGGAGGGAGGGAAAACAAGAAATGGGGAGGGGGGGAGGACATACCCTGGACAGCTGACTTTCTCCAGATTGTATAGGAACTGCGAAGGAGTAGCCAGAAGGTTGAGTTGCCAGAATTCAAGGCACAGAATCACTGGCAAGAAATGAAAATTACGTACCTACCGTAATTCCTGATCTTCTCTTGTATCTTCACCATTCATTACTTACTGGGTGTTAGCCGGAGGTGCGCACCCGCCACGGGAGCTTTTTTTTTTTTTTTTAAAGTTTGCCTAACGGCACCGCCCTCGAGAGTGACGTCATGCATCATGCGAGAGGGGCGGCCGTTAGTAGCGACCGACTCCTCCTCCAACTCAGTTCTGTGAGCCGGAGAGGCAAAAGTGAGAGCAGAGAATATAGATAGCGAGGCAAGATAGCCGAGGGATAGCAAAGCAAGGAAGAATGAACTGAAAAAGGAAAAAGCCAATGGAGGAAGGACAGAGGAGATAAAGTATCCCTAGCCTAGGGACTGCAGGGCCTCCTTACCTGGGCGACTCTAGGAGGAGAGATAAAGTAAGGAGATGAGAAAATAGAAGAAGAAGAAGAAAGAGAAGAGAGAGATGGGATGTTGAAGGGACCAGAATGCCCATACGCATAGTTAGCTTAGAGCTGAAGGCTCGACAAGAGGGAAGCAAGAATCCCGGAGATAGAGCTGAAGAGAAGGTTCTACCAAACCCGCTAGACAGACTCTGGAGGGCATAGTCCTTATCCTCAACATGCCATTGTTATTGATACCCCCCTCGGGTTCCTGGCTGCGACAGGCCTAGAATTCGAGGACACCCGAGGAGGGAAAAGGAACCCCAGGCAGCAGGAGAGTGCTGCTCTGGGACTTAGAAAAGGAAAATGTAAGCCTTTCAGGCGTTTTAAGCATAGAAATGGGACTCAGACAGACTGGCCAAGGCTTAGGCTGGCCGGGATTGGATATGGTCAGCACAGCTCTTCTGTAAAATTGTCCAGGAGGACACTTAAAAGGAGAAACCAATATGTAACCAGCGAAGGAGATTACCTTCTATTTCCCTCTTGTTTGTTTTTCTTTTTTTTTTTTACAGAAGAAATTTGAGGGTTGCATGACCCCAAAACCAAGGTGCCTATAGTAGCTCTGAAAAGAGTTCCTCAGCATTTTTTTCCTTTTTTTTTTTTTTAAAAAGAAAAAGGAACAGACGTGTCTGCTCCTCTCTGCTCTGCAGGGCAAGAATAGAAGGGGGGTTGATTCCAGGGCAATATCTGGAACACGGGATTGCAGGATCAACTGAATAGCCTGAACCAGGCCAAAACCCCAGAGATATCTTGTCAGGATAACGGCAAGAGATAGTTGTGCAGTCTGATCGCCAATGCAATCCACGAGATGGCCACTTAATCTTAGAGTAATTAATTTTTCTGGAAAATTAGAACCCCCAAAGAAGGATTTTTTTTTTTTTGAAAATTGCAATTTTTCCTAGTTTTTAAGAAAAAATTTTATTTTTTTTTTGCAGAGAGAGGAAGGAGATGGAGGTGGAGAAGCCACAGGAAGAGGCCACTGAGGGATGGTGGGCGGAGAAGTAATGAATGAGAAGATACAAGAGAAGATCAAGATCACGGCAGGTAATGCATTTCATATCTCCCTTGTCAATCTTCACCATTCATTACTTCCTGGGTGAGTATTTCAAGCTCCTTCCCCTGGAGGGGAAGAGGTAATACCCTGAGGGAACACACCCCCAGCCTTCTGCTGGTGAGAAAACAGAAGAGAAGACCCTGGCTTATTCAGAAAGCCCAAGTGGGAGAAGAGCTAGGAGGTGCCTCCAAGACGAGGAGACGGAGGGAGCCCCTGTAAAGTCTCCTAGCTCGAAGAGAAAAGACGGGTCCCCGGAAGGCGGAGTTAATCACCCCACGCCGGCCAGGGTGACAACCTGGAAAGACGGGCCATGCCGTCCCTGCCTGATGCAGATCGCTGTCCCCGCGAAGCCTGGAAGCCACCTCATTGGCTCATAAGATGCCCTGCTTGGTGTCTTGCCAGCTCCAGGCCTACTGCGGAGAGGGCAACGGCTTGTCTGGTTTGCTCCGTGTCAGGCATAGATGCCAGCAGCTGGGACATCATCGACCACAAATGCCGGTTATAGGCAGCATGGTGAGCCTGATGTGATGCAATACATGCACTCGCACGAGAAGAAGAGAACACTCTTCGCCCCCAACGGTCGAACTGAGAGAGTCCGATCCGGTGGGCGGTCAGGCGCCAGGCAACAGCGCCCAGAAGGAGTATCCAGGTATACCAAACCTGAGGACGGCTGGGAAGGGAACCCAGAGACTCAGAGGGGGGCACACTCACGCTGGCAGTCCGCCGGGCTGGGGAATATGTGCAGGAACTGCCAAAATGGATAGGACGCCCTGGAAGGGATAGGCCAGGTAAGGCAGCCACCAGATTCTGGGCACTGAATTCACCAAGGAATTCACACGCTGCCTCCTGTTCGGGTATTGTCTCCTCCGAACATAGGAAATCCAGAGATCCCCTCACCATCCTCGAGGAAACGCTGATATTCTGTGAAATCAGCATCGGAGGACAGATGAGCAGGTTCCTCTCCCTCAGAGGAGGGAGACGAGATGATGGGAGCTGAATGCTGTGAGGATCTCTCAAGCGTGTGGGGAGTCGAAGACCCACTCATGCATGTATCTAACATATGAGGGAAGGCACTAGAACCTCTGAACTGCTCCCAGGATAACGGACCTGGTAGGGACCGACATGGGCCCGGAAGCGGGGTGGTGAAGGCAGAGATGGAGAGGGGCAACTCCGAGGAGGCAACTGCTTCCCTGCGAGGGCTCTGGAATCCCGGGGAAAGGAGCCCCAGTAGGAGGGATCCTGATATCAAACCAGGCAGCAGAACGGAACTCTGGGGAAGCTGAGCCTGAAGAGCCCTGGGGAGGTAAAACCTCTACGACGACGCCTGACCGTATGATCCAGGAAGGGCAGTCCCGCACAAAGCGCCTCGAGGACACCCCTAGAACCCTGGGGAGGGACGGGTTCTGCATGGCTCCTGGCCACCCCTGAGGTGGCCAAAGAAGACTGGGCAGCAGGCCGCCTCTGCCCTCAACCCCTCATATTCGGAGGGCCTCCTCCTCGACTGCAACGTCCCCTGTCTCCTAGAAGAGGCAACAGCACCCGCTGGGTAGCCACCGAGCCCAGAGAGGGGAGCCTCCTCACCCCCATCGCCTGCCCCGGGACCTCGGCCACCCCAGCCGAGGAACCCCAGGAGACTGCACGGTAAGGGGACAGAGGAGGCCCGCCTGCGCCGCCTGGTACCCCCAGCCACCGGTGACCCAGATCTCAAGAATGGGGGTGCCAGGATGGGTCCACATCTGAGTCATCATCCTCCCGAGGAGGACGACCAGCAGGACCTCGATGCTGACCACCAGGGGTCCTCGAGGCTACCGGGCCGTGAACGCCCCGTACCAGCGACGCCGCTGCCCCCACGCCCGGCAGCAGGAAGGCCTAACTCCACACCCCCAGCGGCTCGGCAGGTACCGCACCGCCTGGGGAAGAGAAGGCCAACGGCGCCCGCCGGGCAGCGCCAGGAGGCGGAGCGCACCATCGACGCGTCGCCATGTCCACCGCATCGCGAACGGGCGCTGAGGTTGTGCGCGGCACCACTAGCGGTGTTATTTCAATTACCGCTGCTGAACGGCGCCGATTCAGCGCGGCGCGCCGCTAACGGCGCCGCCCGATCACCGCGGCGCCAACAGCGCTGGATTCAACTTGAGGCCTGAGGGCGGGCGCCGAGGGTCCACCCAAGCCGGGCCCAAAAAGCCAAGGGCCTCGACACGGGGAGCCTGGCACTCGGGAAGAGGTGACTGCCGAGGCGGTGTCAGCGCTGCGCCCCGAGGGGCTACGATGCCCCCAACACCGCGGAAGGCCTCCTCTCGGCAAGATAGGATGAGAAACCCTCCTCCTCGGACCGAGTAGGCCCGGAGGGGACCCGGGAAGGGCCTAAAGATCTCACCGAGATTCCCGTGAGCGACGCCTGGCCCCCGAAGTTGGCGGGCCTTGCCAGCTTGAACGCTCGGATTTTCGAGGATGCGGCGGTCCATCGAGAAACAGGCGCCGCATCTAATCCATATCATGGTTGGGTCCCAGGCAAGGGCGGCAAACGCTATGCCGGTCCGAGACGGAGAAATGCCGCCACAGGAGCAGCACCGACGCATAGGGGCGCCCTCTTCAAGAACGCTAGCTCCAGAACCGACATAACGCAAAACCAACAGAGACTAAAACACAGTAGGAAATACCCGCGCCGAAAGAAAGAAAAAGAACAGTCTTACCGATGGCGTCGAGTGTCAGGAAAACGGAGTCGGAAACTACTACAACTACCAGCTTACGCGTCGGACAGGTGCTGCCTCGTGACGGCGGAGAGAACAGAACTGAGTTGGAGGAGGTCGATTCGCTACTAACGGCCGCCCCTCGCGCATGGCATGGCGTCACTCTTTAGGGCGGTGCCGTTAGGCAAACTTTTTAAAAAAAAAAAAAGCTCCCGTGGCGGGTGCACGCCTCCGGCTAACACCCAGTAAGTAATGAATGGTGAAGATTGACAAGGGAAGATCTCCAGCATGAGCAGAAGCGGTTATTCTGAAAGAAAGGGACAGGAACGGAGTTGTCCTCCCCCAAAACTACACATCTGGAAGGAGAGAACAATGAGTCTCCTAAATTAAATTGAGGGATGAGTCCCTAAGGACAGGAATGGTGGAGGACAGAGGAAGAGAGAGAGAGAGAAAAAAAAGAAGAGAGGGCAACCACTAACCCCCCCCAAAGGGGTGGAAAAAAGGCATTGAGGAGAGGAAGCCTCCTCTGATCTCCCCCTCTCTGTCAGAAGTTAAATCCCACTGTGTGCCCAAGGTCACCCTGCTTTTGACCAGCAGAAAGGAAGGGGGGGAGGGCACACAGAGGGAGGGGGACCCAGAGACTGAGGCTCCAGGAGGATGGAGGGTGGGATTGTGATGAATGGGGAAGATACACAGAAAGATCAAGAATTACAGTAGGTATGTGATTTTCATATCTTATCTGTGTCAATCTTCACCATTCATCACCTTTGGGTGAGTATCGAGCCCCCCCGAAAGGGGCCCTGGACCCTAAAGGACTAAGTCCCTTAGCTCTCAGTGGGTGGCACACTGAGAGAGAGAACCTTCACAGGTCTGGAGAGGCCCGAGACTAGGAAGAGTGAGACGGTGACCCCCCCGGAGGGGGCAGGAGATTGCCCCGAGAGATGCCGCCTCACCCTATGGGAGAAAAGATGGTTTCTCTGGTATGAGGAGGAAATTACCCTATGCCAGGCCAAGGGTGACAACTGGAAGAGACGTAGCCATGCCGTCCGCCTATTGCAGATCACTGTCCCTATGACCCTGGAAGCTACCTCGTTGGCGTCATAAGATGCCCTCGCTTGGTGCCTTGTTAGCTCCAGGCCATGTGCAGAGAGTGTAATGGCTTGTCTGGTTACCTCTGTATCAGGCATAGAGGCTAGGAGTTGACCTAGACTGGACAACAGGAACCTATCATAGGTAACGTAGTGGGCCTGATGTGCAGATATTGAAAGGAGCAACCGTGCCGAGTAGAAAGTCCTCCTGCCTCAGAAGTCAAAATCCATGGAATCTGCATCTGGGGGCCAGTCATGGTGGAGGGCATGAAGCCCATCAGGAGTGTCCAGTTACATCAGTCCTGATGAGGCAAACTACCCGGAGACTCCAGGAGGGGGCACAATATCTCCGGCAGATATCCCTAGAGGCAGGAAATCCAGAAAAGGGTCTCTGCCAGAAGTGCAACAACGCCTCCCAAAAGGGAGCGGACCGGGGGGGGTACCATAAGGGTGTCTGCACTGAAATCACCTAGGAAGGCACGCATCGAGTGCTCCGGATTGTGCTGAGTGGGTGGGGTGACACACAGGTCCTCAACATCCTCACAAGGAAATAAATGCTGATACTCCGTGAGATCAGCAGCAGGTGAGATGTGGACAGAGGGTTCCTCTCCTCCCGAAGAGGAGGATGAAGAAGCGGAGGACCTCATAGATTCAGTGGAGGTCGGAAAACCCGCCTGTCCATGGCCCTAACATAAGAGGGAAAATGAGCAGCCACAGCCCTGAATTTCTCCCAGGAGAGAGGTCTGCTAGGACTAAGAATGCCTGGGAGAGCAGGAGAAGGTGGCAGATGAGAGGGTGCAGAGCCGACAACAGGAATTGACTGTCCTCTGCCTGGGCAAAAGGGCGCACCTGGAGCCCCTAGGGAAGAGGGAGCTCCGTAAAACTCAACAGCCGACAGGTGATCAACCATACTGGAATTGCCTAGGCTGTGCCCTGAGGATTCCCCCTGTGAGGTGACTGGGGCCGTGGAACTCCAAAAGGATGGTCCCCTACCTCCAAAGAACAGGGCCCTCTCAAGGAGACCGAGAAGGAAGGGCGACGATTTGCACTACAACTCCTTGGTGAACCCAGGTGGGTCTCAGAAAAGGGTCACTATGTCGAACCCCTACCCCTCAGAATCTGATAAAGCCCTCCTCCTCACAAATGCCAGCCTAGACAGCTGACAACTCTGGTTAGTCCTCAAGGACCACCAGGAGTAGCACCTCCTCCTGTGGGTGCTCCGATCGGCCCCAATGTTGGGCGATCCAGGCACACCACCTGAAGGGGTACCACCACTGAGGGGTCAGAAAACCCTCCGAGGCCAGGCAGCAGAGCAATAGTGGCCTGCACCACTGCCTACTGGTCAGCACCCCTGACCCTGAACCCAGGGGAAACTGCCCGCTCCTCAGAGTGGGGCTGGTTCCGGTCAGTTGAGGACACTTCTAGGGTGTCCACATGACTGGCCAACTCCAAAGAGTCAGACAGCTTGTCTGACTCAGAGTCCAACTCCGCCTCCGAGGAGGTGGAGACCGAAGTTCGATGCCAGACTGTACACGGACGCCCATTGCCATCCCGACTGAAGGGGGTACCAGTCCGGGTGACTGCACCAGAGTTGGTGCCAAAGCCCCCAACTACACCATGAATGGTGCGTGAAGAAGACATGGCGCCGAGGGCAGCAGCAATATTGGAGCTGGTGACTGTCGTGGTACCATCTCCGCCGAGGTCAGGGACAGTGCAGATGACAGCTCCGACAGCTCTCTCAGTGCCGCAAATGGCACCGAGAGCGGTACCCCCATTGCGCTGTTTCCTCACTCGGTGCTGCAGGCGGCACCAGGGCTAGACATGGCACCATGCTCAGCCTCGGTGCCACAAATGGTGCAGAGGCACAAGAAACAGTCGAGGACGGCACCGTAGAACCTCTCACAGTGCCATCAGCACTACGAATGGCACTGACAGCTGATATGGTACTGAGCAACGGACCAGCACTGACCACGGTGCCATGACGGCCCACGGCGCCAAGGCCCAAGATGGCACTGACAGATGGCGTGAAGGACAGTGCCAACTCAGGCTTCCCAGCCCGAGGAGATGACACCAGGGGAGCCTTCACCCCCGAAGGGGCGATTGCCAATGCAGTGCCTCCCGCCTGCCCCTCTGGAGGGACAGACTGGACCTCCTGCACCGCAGAAGGGGTTTCTGCTATGGCAAGGCTACTAGGAGCAGAAGCCCCCTCCTCCATGATCCATATAGAACTGGGAGAGGACCCGCCGGAGGAAAGGCCGAGAGACCGCAGCTTGGCCTGATGAGTGCGTGCCCGTCCCAGAAGTGCATCGGCTTGTCCAACTTTCACTGCACTCCAATGGCACGACGGTCCATGGAAAGCACGTCGCACAAATCCATGTCATGAAGCGGGCCAAGACATGCGAGGCAACAGTCATGTTGGCTGGAGACGGAGTACTTGTGGCTGCATGGGCACTGTTGCATAGGGGGCTGCCCCTTCTTTAATGATTTCTTGCCCCCTGACTGAGACTTGACCTACGGTAAAACAAGCCAAACAAAAGACTTGATGTTGCTAACAAGTAAAGAAAGGGAACAGTCTTACCAGCGGTGTCGAGTGGTGGCAAAAGCAGAACCGGCGGGATAGAGAGATGGCGTTGAAGATATTTCAGCGTCGATGGTTTCTTGGCGTAGAAGAATTCAGCATTGAAGGCTTTTTTATAAAAGTAGGCCTTTTGTGTAGCTAGCTTCCCGTGAGGTGCATCCTATATAGTGGGAGACAAAGAACTGGCAGGAGGGCAGGTCGACAACACCTAACAGCCAACCCACAGCGCCACACAGTGCATTGGCCTCGAAGGTGGTGCCGATGGAAAGGCCGACCCCCATCCAAAAAAAAAAGAAGCTCCCGCGAGGTCGTGACCTCCGGCCACATTACCCAAAGGTGATGAATGGTGAAGATTGACACAGATAAAATACACAGTTTTCCAAGTGATATATTTCAAATCTGCAGTTGCCATGGGCTCGAATGGTGCATCCATGACTTGGCAATGCAGATATGGATCTCTCTTTACCAGCTGAAAGGTAAGCTGAGACTGAAGCCAAGTGGATGTTGAGGGTCGAAGGCTTCAGGCCTAAGGAATGTAGATGTGTCAGGTAATCCAGGAGAATAGCCAAGTCAGCGTTGGAGGGGTCAATATCCATACCTGCACATCACATGAAAAACCTATTCCACTTAGAAGAATATGTTTTCTTAGTGGAAAGTTTCCTGGAACCCCTAAGCACTGTCAGCATCTGTTCTGACAGTTTAAGGTTAGCAAATTCTAAGTCCTCAAGAGCCAGGCCTTGAGCTTCAGTGATTTGAGGTTGGGATACAGGATCCTGCCCTGAGAGGAGGTTAGCAGGTTGTGCCTCCTGGGCAAGTGAATTGAGGAAACTACTGACGGAGTCAGCAGAAATGAGTACCAGTGCTGTCTTGCCCAATCTGGTGTCACCAATATCATTGTTGTTGGTTGGGACCTCAAATTTCAGCAGGGTTCTGAATATCATTGGAAAAGCAGGAAAGGCATACAGAAACTTCCCTGTCCAGTCCAGGGCCATTGCATCTAGGGGAAGTATGCCCCTGAGAAGGGGCCTGCAACAGTACATTGGTAACTGGTGATTTTCTACAGAGGCAAAAAGATCCACCTCTGCAGTGCCCCACCTCCAGAAGATTGTACAGAGTATCTGGGGATTCAGGCAGCACTCATGGTGGTCCTGACTTATCCTGCTGAGGAAGTCTGCCAGCACATTGTCCTTCCCTGGAAGGTGTATGGCTGAAAAGTATACTTTCATGGAGTATGCCAAGGACCACAGCCTCATTGCTTCTGTGCACAGCGGGGCTGACCTGGTTCCTCCCTGTTTGTTGATGTAGTACACAGTTGTGGTGTTGTCTGTTCTCACCTGCACCACCTTGTTCTGAAGATGTGGGGCAAATGCCTGTAGAGCTAAGTAAACTGCCCTGAGCTCCAGCAAATGTATGTGCAACAGGAACTCTTGGGAAGACTATGTGCCACTTGCTGTGTGGTCCAACATGTGTGCTCCCCAACCTAAAAGTGAGGCATCTGTGAGAATTAAGGAAGGCTGTTCCTTTATAAAAAAAGGTACACCTACCCGAAGGTTGTGCTCATCCAGCCACCACTGCAGTGCCTGTACAAGGCTGTGGCTGTGGGTGACTGGAACCAGTTTGGACAGCAAGTCTGTCCTTTGTGACTAGTACTGTCTTAGCTGAAACTGGATGTCTCTCATTTGAAATCTGGAAGTTAGCACTACTGTGGTGGCAGCTGCCATGTGACTGAGGAATTCTCTGGCTGGTTTGGGCTTTCCTGGCACAAATGAGTCTGCAATCTGCAGAATGTTGTTTACCCTGTCCCGTGGCAGAAAGGCTCTACCTAAGCTGGTATCCAGTTCTGCTCCAAGGAACTCCAGTACATGGACTGGTATTTGCTGAGACTTCTGCTCGTTTGAGAAAATCCAGGGATTCTACAGTAGATTTTGCTAGTGCTAGGGAGTGCTCTGCATGCTGCAGAGATTGACCCACTACTAACCAGTCATCCAGATAGGGAAAGACTGCTACCCCATTTTCTCAAAAACTTCACCACTACAGCCAGGCACTTTGTGGAGGCCCTCGGTGCAGAAGTTAGGCCAAATGGAAGTAGTGCAAACTGATAGTGGCCTGAGGCCAGCCTGAATCTCAAGTACTTTCTGTGAGATGGTCTGATAGGGATGTGAAAGTAAGCATCCCTTAGGTCTAGGGAGGCTAGCCAGTCTCCCTTTTCTAATGTGGGAATGACTATTGCAAGAGTGACCATTTTGAATTTTGGCTTCAAAATGTGTCTCTGTAACATTCTTAAATCCAGAATAGGTCACCAATCCCCAATTTTCTTCCTTGTGAGGAAGTATCTGGAGTTAACTAACAGCCTATTTCTTCCTACCCCCCACAAGAATTGCCTTATGTCTGTCCCATGCATTCGTGAATTCTCCCACAGTTTTAGACCCCCACAACCTCCTCAGGAAGGCTGTTCCATGTGTCCACCACCCTCTCTGTGAAAAAGTATTTCCTCACATTGCCCCTGAGGCATCCCTCCTCTATCTTCAAATTGTGTCCCCTTGTTCTTGAACATCTGTTTTTCTGAAAGATGCTACCCTCTTGGACTTTGTTGATTCCACTGAGGTACTTAAAAGTTTCTATCATGTCCCCCCCTCCCTCCTTTCCTCAAGGGTATACAAATTAAGCTCCTTTAGTCTCTTCTCGTATGGCTTCTTTTGCAGACCCTGCACCATTTTAGTTGCCCTCCTCTGGACTGCCTCCACCCTGTCTATGTCCTTGCGGAGATGGGGTCTCCAGAACTGGACGCAGTACTCCAGATGAGGTCTACCAACTGTCTGTACAGAGGGATAACAACTTCCTGTTTTCTGCTGGTGAAAGCTCTCCCTATACATCCCAGTATCCCCCTAGCCCTCCCTACTGCCTTCTCACATTGCTTGCTAAACTTAAGGTCATCTGATATGATTACCCCCAGGTCCCTTTCCATTTTTGTTGTTGTTACCACCTCCCCCCCCCCCCCATTATGTACTCTTCCCCTGCGTTTTTATTTCCCAGGTGCATTATTTTGCACTTCTTTGCACTGAATCCAAGCTGCCATAATTCCTCCAACCTTGCCAAGTCCCTTCTCATCCTCCCCCCTTTTTGCATCAACCCTGTTGCAGATCTTTGTGTCATCTGCAAAGAGACATACTTTTCCTTCCAGCTCTTCTGCAATGCCACTTATAAATACATTAAAAAGGACTGAACCCTGCAGTACCCCACTAAGAACCCCCCTTTCTTCAGAGTGGACTCCATTTACTATTACCTTCTGTGTCCTGTTGTCCAGCCAATGTTTTACCCAGGCTACCACCCTGGGACCCACTCCCACGCTGGCTAATTTGTTTATTAATCTTTTGTGTGGGACTGTGTCAAATGCCTTGCTGAAGTCTAGGTAGGCCATGTCCATAGCCCCTCCCCGGTCTACTACTTTGGTCACCCAGTCAAAGAAATCGATTAGATTCATCTGACATGACCTTCCCGCAGTGAATCCATGCTGCCTTGGGTCCTGTGCCCAACTGGCCTCTAGGTACTCAACAGTTCTTTTCTTCAGAAGTAATTCCATCATTTTCCCTACCACAGAGGTCAAACTGAAAGGTCTGTAGTTTCCTGCCTCTGTCTTGCTCCCACTTTTGTGAAGGGGAATCACATCCACCCTCCTCCAGTCCTCAGGTACCACACCATCCTCCCATGATTTGTTAAAAAGGGTAGTCAGTGGTGCCACTAGTTCTCCCCTCAATTCTTTTAGAATTCTGGGGTGAATCCCGTCAGGCCCCATTGCTTTGTCCACCTTCAGTTTCTGGAGTTCTTTCAGAACCCTTTCTTCTCTGAAAGGACTGAGATTGACCCCCCCATCCAGAGTGTTAACTGGATTAGGTACCTCCCCCGCCTCCTCTTTGGTGAATAATGAGCAGAAGTATT
Organism: Neoceratodus forsteri; assembly: GCA_016271365.2. Taxonomy (NCBI): domain Eukaryota; kingdom Metazoa; phylum Chordata; order Ceratodontiformes; family Ceratodontidae; genus Neoceratodus; species Neoceratodus forsteri. The sequence goes on along the minus strand of CM057452.1, from coordinate 334,889,170 downwards.
CGTGCAGTATCCCTGCTTTTTTACTGTCCCTCTCTGCCTACCTACCGTCCATTCTATTCAGTCTCACTATCCCTCCCTTTGTCTTTCTACGCTCCCTAATGTACCTGTAAAAGGTTTTATCCCCATTCTTAACCAAGTTGGCTATCTTTTCCTCAGTTTGTGCCTTTGCTATTCTGACTGCCTTCCCTGCTTCATTATGCTTTAACTGGTACAGTTCTCTGTCCTGCTCCTTCTGTGTGTCCTTATACTTCCTAAATGCTATCTTTTTCTACCTAACCTTCCCTGCCACCTCTTTTGAGAACCACAATGGCTTTTTCTTTCATTTTGATTTATTTGCTTCACACAAAGGCTTGTTGCTTCTGTGATGGCAGTTTTGATGTTTCCCCATTGTTGCTCCACCCCTCCTTCTTGCCTGTTTGCTAGTGCTTTTCTACGGCACTCTCCCACTTTGACAAAGTCAGCCCTACTGAAGTCCCCTACCCTCACTTTTGTATGGCTTGACTCTGCAGCTGAGTTTATCATGAACCACACTGTTTGGTGGTTACTTGTTCCCAGATGGCTACCCACTTCTAGATCTGAGATCCTCTCACTGTCCCCAGTAGCCAGTTTGCATTGGCGTAGAGGTCACAGGTATGTGTCAGCCGAGGGGCACCTGTGACAACACAGCAGGCTCGGTTGAGCGCAGTTTTTAGGCGCCAGAGAGTAGTGTCTGTAGAGGATCCATAGATGGTCAGACTGTAGTCCACGAGAGAGACAACAGAGCTTGGACAGCTATGCTTTGGGCTTCGGGCGTCAGACTGAGTTTATGTCTATACAGTAGCCCAATGTGCGAGTTAATAGCGTTGGCGGTATTATCAATGTGGAGAGTGTAGGTGAACATATTGTTTATTGTAATACCAAGGTATGTGAAGTGTTGGACTAGTTCCAGGGAGGACACAAAGCTATTGGTTATGGAGAGAGGGTACTTCCGGTGTTTGTTGTGAGGGCTGGAAAACAGCATGGTTTTAGTCTTTTTGTAGTTCATTACTAGTTTGTGGTCACTGAACCATTTCTCGGCACAGGAGAAACCATCTTGCAGTTGCCGTTCAAGGGTGTGCGGATCTGGGCCATTGTGGAAGATTACAGCATCGTCTGCAAAGAGGAGGATGTAGTTCTGACAGGCTTGGGAGAAGCTATTCAGAAACAACTGAATAGTAGTGGGCCCAGAATTTACTCTTGAGGGATGCCTGAGTGGACATGTTTGCTGTCTGAGAGGACAGCGTTTATCCTTACTTGTTGAAAGCGTCATTCTAGATAACTGCAGAACCATGCAGTGGTATCCTGGGAGAGTCCAAGGGCAGTTAGTTAGTTGGTCAGAAAGAAGAGCGTGGTTTACCGTATCGAAGGCTTTCGTCAGGTCGATATAAATAGCCCCAACCAGTTGTTCTAGGTCAAGAAATTTGTGTATGGAGCCAGTGAACTCCAGAAGGGCTGTAGTAGTGCTGTGCCCAGATCTAAAGCCATGTTGCTCCTGGCAAAGCAGTTGGCATTTTTCCAGGTATTCTACGAGCTGGTCAGCCATGATATGCTTGAGTGCCTTTGAGAGGGGCGGTAGGATGGAAATAGGTCTATAATTCCCAGGCAGGGCCGGATCACCATTCTTGAACACAGGAGTAACTATTGCTGCTTTCCATCTTTGTGGGAATTTTGCAAGCTGGAGTGAAAGGTTGAAGATATGTGTGAGAGGAGTTAGGATTTCTTCCAACGTGAGAGAAACTAGTTTAAGATTGAGGGTATCCCCGCTATATCGCCCTTTACCAAGCACTTTGCAAAGATATTTTCTGGCTTCCCCCAAGGAGATAGCCTTGAAATAAAAGTACTGAAATATAGAACAATGGGACCCAGACATGTGAGATGTGTATATATATATATATATATATATATATATATATATATATATATTGCTCATATGTTATCCTGTATATCCATTTCTCTGTAGTATGTTGTGTTTTTCCTTTTGAAAAAAAATTATTTAAAAAAAAATTAAATGGATCAAAGTAGATCTTAGTACATCATTCTGAGAAATGCTTCCATTTAGCTGTGTAAGTCTTACTTGTGGAAGGCTTATGAGCCAATAAGGGAATCTGTGAGATTTGCTGTGAAACTTTAAACCTCCTCACTTCTATCTCCTCAGGACCCAGGCGTGGAGATGAATAGAGCACAGTTTGGGATGGACCAGGGGTCCCTGTGTCAGAAGATCCGTTTGCAGAGGGAGTTGCCTCAGTGGAACCTCCAACAGCTTGTTGATCAAAGAAAACCCAGATCTGTTGAGGCCAGTACAGTGCAACTGGAATCATCTTGCCCTTATGCGCCTTCAGTCTAAGCGGCAACCTCTGAATTAGTGGGAGAAGAGGAAATGTGTATAGAAAATGTCTTGTCCACCGCAGCCTGAATGCATCCTGACAGAAAATGCCAGGTTCTGGATTTCTGGAGCAGAATAGAGGCAGTTTTGAGTTGAGTGGGTATGCAAAAAGGTCCAGGTCTGGATTGCCCCACTCGTCAAAGAGTGACTGTATGATAGCTGGTGCAAGTAACCACTCGTGAGGATCTACTTCTGCCCTACAGAGGTGGTCCGCCAAATCATTCTGAGTTCCTGGCAGGTATACTGCATGAATCAGGACATCATGGTTGAGGCACCACTCCCATACGCTCATGGCTTCTCTGCATAGAGGGTAGAAGTGTGCCCCACCTTGCTTGTTGATGTACATCACAGCCTTGTTGTCTATCTGAAGAGTTACTTTGTGATTAACAACCTTGTTTAGGACTCGGAGGGCATACAGGACTCCCCTCATCTCTAGAACACTGATGTGAAGATGAGACTCTTCCCAAGTCCACACTCCTTGAATGTGAAGGTCCCAGCAGTGAGCTCCCCAGCTGAGCAGAGATGCATCTGTGATGATGGTGGTGATCTGAGGCTGTCCTCTTGTATCCACCATGCAAGTGACTGTCGCAGAGGCTCCATCACCTCGATGGGGTAAGACAGCAGATGTGTTGTTGGGGACCACTGTGTGCTGAGCATCCACTGAGTGGTCCTTATGTGCAATCGAACTAGAGGCACTATGCAAATGGAAGAAGCCATGAGGCCTAACATCCATTGCATGGAGTGAGCTCGTACTGGGTTGTTCTCTCTGATGAAGCGAACCATTTAGAAAATGTTGTTCCTCCTGTCCTCCGGGAGAAAGGCCCTCACTTTTGTAGTGTCTAAGAGGGCTCCTATGAAGAGGAGCTGCTGGGAGACTGAAGCTGTGACTTCTCTAGGTTCAGCAGGACCCCCATGGAGGTGAGGAACTGAGATGCTGTGGATACCGCTTTCTGTGCCTCCTGCCTTGACGGGATTGCCAAAAGCCAATCATCTAGGTATGGGAAGATTTGAATGCTGAGCTTTCGAAGATGTGCAGCGAAGATTGCAAAACACTTAGTAAAGACTCAAAGTGCCAAGGAGAGCCCAAAGGGCAGGACTCTGAATTGGTAGTGTTCACCCAAGGCCACAAGCGAAGGTACTTGTGGTAATTTGGGTGTACTAGAATGTGCTGGTCGGAGTCTTGCATGTTTAAGGATGCCAGCCAGTCATGTTGTTGGAGAACAGGTAGGAGCATCCCCAAGAACAAGAACTTGTTTTTATCTTTCTGAGGTCGAGAATGGGGTGAATGCCACCTGTCTTCTTTGGAACCAGAAAGTAATGGAAGTAGAAACCCGTGTTCCACTCTGCCCAGGGAACTACTTCTACTGCCCTGTTTTTGAGAAGGCCCAGTGTCTCTGAAGCGAGAAGGTCTGATTGAACGGCTGAAAGATTGTGCTGCCGCTTGGGCAAAAGTTCTGGGGGAATTTCTGCAAAACTGAGAGTATCCTTCTCAAACAATCTGGGGGACCCATTTGTCTGTAGTGAAAGACTTTCACTGGTTGTAAAACTGAGTCAGATGACCTCCCACTGCTGTGGAAAAGTCCACCTCGGGCAGCTGAGGTGAGACCGGGTCCAGTTTTTCAGAGGCTTTGGTCTTTGTGCCTTCTGCTGCATTTTCTTTTGCAGGTGAGGAGACTGGTGCTTGTTTGGGGCTCCTCAGCCTCTTCCTCAAAAGGGCTGCCTGTTACAAAAAAACTCATGGTTTCTGCCACTCCGGGGAGCTGAAGGAGCCCACCTGGTTATTTTAATGGCAGCCCTGGTTTTCTGAGAGGCTTTCAGGGCTTGTTCTACCTGTTGGCCAAACAGATATGTATCATCAAAGGGGACGCTCATTACATAGAATTATAGAAACATAGAATCTGTCAGCAGATAAGGACCATACGTCCCACCTAGTCTGCCCATTTCCCAACTCACTGCTGCAGCCCCAGATTCTATTTGATCTGTGGCTCTCCTGCTCTGCACATCTCCAGGTTACCCTTATGTCTATCCCAAGCACTCTTGAACCCCCGTATTGTTTTCAACCCCACCACTTCTGCTGGAAGGCTGTTCCATGGCTCCACCACCCTTTCAGTGAAAAAGTACTTCCTAACATTACCCCTGAGCCTTCCACCCTTCAGCCTCATATCATGCCCCCTTGATCTTCCTGGACATAAAGTCTCCACCACTCATTCACACTAATGGGATATGCACCGGAGGCACTAGGACCCAGCGGGAGCAAACTTTTTTGCTAGAGGGTCGGCGCCAGAGATGGAGCTGCAAGGAGCGGCACCATGAGCCCCAGCTCGTGCGGTAATGACTAACTCAACATCGACCCTCCAACCACCTCAGTTCCTTTTTTCCCCGCCGTAGAGTGCGCTTCAGTGATAACGTCGCTCATCCTCCGGGAGTCAAACTTCAAACTAACAGCATAGTTTTTCAGTTTTATTGTTCTGTAGTAATATCTCGAATAAAGTATCATTTAGTTTATTTATTCTTATTTAAGGAAGAAGTCTCAGCCTACACTGACGGAGTCGATCATGAGCGGGTCAGGTGACGGTAGCGAGACTTCATATGAAAGCTGTTCAGTCAGCCGGGCTGGGTCCGGTCTGCCGCCTTCTCCAGAGGGGGGGTCTGACAACGGACAGTCCAATGCCCGAGGTGGTGGGCGGTCCTCTCAAAAGCATAAAAGTAAATGGCCGCACTCTCGGCACCATTTGGCCTCGAGCTCTTCTTCGGCCCACAGGTCAAAAAAGAGGAGGCATCACTAGAGGTCACCCTCTGATATGTCTGCGCGTAGTCGGTCAGTTATTGGGGCTAGTTGCTGGTCTCCTACTTCCGAGTCACCGGATTCTGTTTCTGGAAGCCAAAGTCTTCGACATCGGAGCCCTACCCCACCCTCTGGAAGGTCTTCAGATGAGCAGTTTCATCAGTGGGTTGCTCTTATGGAGCAATGGGCTCGGAGGTTGGTCCAGCTGCCTGGCCCAGTCATTCAGGGGCCTTCGGGCTTTTTGGGAGATCAAGTAGGGCGGTTGAGCCTCCCTAGTCATGCGGCACAGTCTTTGGTGCCATCAACTCTGCGCTTAGGTGTTCCTCCCCCACACGGCTGCGGCGCAGGGGGCCACACGGATGCCTCAATCTTCTGGTATTCATCCTTCTTTTTCCTCAAATCCTGTTTTGGAGTCTTGGGATGTTTTGTACCCTTGGCGTCAACAACACTCGGCACCGGCGTGTCTGTTGGCGCCGTTAATTTCTCGGCACCATGCGCCTCGCCGAGCCATCTCCTCAGTGCTGTGTGCCTTGTCGGCGCCATCCTCAGCACCGCAGGCTTCTCGGCACTGTCCTTGGCACCTGCAGACCTCTCAGCGCCATCCTCGGTGCCGCGGCGTAGCCGCGCTGCGTTTTCGGGCGCCGAGACCTGCTAGGGCGTTATCCAGTCTTCACAGCTCCTCTTCTTTGAATCCTTTTCCTTCCTCATTTCCTTCCAATTTTCACTCCTTTCCTGTTCATACAGTCCCTCCTGGGCTGACAGGAGATGACATTGAGCCTGACACAGACCTTAGGCTGGGTGACGACGTGGAAAGAACAGGATCTATTCCTGCTGCAGAGCCTGTGGTCAAGGACCTGTCATTTAAGTCTCTGCTGAAAAACTTGAATTCCACTCTTTCTCTCCAAACTACAGATAATGATCCTGGGAAACTGTTAAGACTCCAATACCTCCATGTTCCGGAGATCCCTATGGATTTGACTCCTCTGGTACAGCCCTCCTTTGAGATGCTTTCTCAAATGATATGGAATAATCCTGCTCTCATTCCTTCTGTGGCTAAGTCCATATATAGGAAGTATGCTGCTCCCAAAGATTGATCCATTTTGGCATCCCAAGCCTTTGCGGATCCTATTGTAGTCTTGGCAGAGAATGATAAGTTCGTCCTTCCTCAGACTACTACAGCTATTAACAAAGCTATTAACAAAGAATCTCATATGATAGACACTTTAGGTAAGAGAGTCTTTGCTGCTTCCACCCTAAGTATGTGTATTGCCAGCTACTAAGGCTATTTCTCTCAATATGAGTATATCCTTTGGCATTCGCTCAAACAAATGGTTGAAGCTCTACCGGAATCGGACACTAATTCGGAGCTTCTTCAAACCATAACCAGGGGTATCGAGCCCAACAACCAGCAGGTTAAAGCAGCTATGGATGCCTTTGATACTGCCTCCCGAGCGGCGGCGGCAGGCACTTGTACCCGCCGTCATTCCTGGCTGCGCACTTCAGGTTTCACGAATGATGCACAGCAACAGGTAATGATGTTACCTTTCAATGGTGTGTATCTCTTCGGCCCTCAAGTAGAACAGGCTCTAGAGGCCACATAAAAAGACTACTGTAGGTCAGCTATTAAATTGGCTCGACCTCCTCCCGTCCCCTCTCGAGGGGGTGTTAACAAATGCCAGTTTCATAACCGTCAGTCCTTTCGAGGCAAAGGCAGGGGAAGTTTTAATAAAAACTAAGCCCCCCAGCCTCAAAAGAAAATGCAGCAGAAGGTGCAAGGGCCCAAAGCACCTAGTGCTGCCTTCTGAGTTGCTGGCCCAAGTCCCACCTCAGCTGCCCGAGGGGGACTCTTCTTCACTGGTGGGAGGTCATCTGACTCACTTCTACAATCAATGGAAGTCCATAACCTCGGACACGAGTCCTCCGGATAATCCGCGAGGGGTATTACCTCAATCTTTTGGAGACCCCTCCGGATCGTCCCCCCAGATGACAGCCCAGGCTGTCAGTTCTTCAATCAGAACTTCTCGCCTCTGAGATATAAGGCCTTCTGAACAACAGGGCAGTGGAAGTAATTCTGCTGGATCAATGGAACACAGGGTTCTACTCCCATTACTTTCTGGTGCCAAAGAAAACCGGGGGCATGCGCCCCATTTTGGACCTCAGAAAATTAAACAAATTCCTTTCCAAAGAAAAATTCAAAATGATATCACTAGGAACCCTGTTACCTTTGCTTCATCAGCATGACTGGTCAGCCCCCCCTGGACATGCAGGATGCTTACCAGCACATTCCTATACACCCAAAGCATCACAAATACCTAAAGTTCGTGGCTTTGGGACAGCATTATCAGTTCAGAGTCCTGCCCTTTGGGCTATCCTCGGCGCCACAAGTTTTTGCGACGTGTTGTGCAATTCTCGCAGTGCATCTCAGAAAAATCGGAATACAAGTGTTCCCATATCTGGACGATTGGCTTCTATCAAGTCCTTCCAGGCAGGGAACTCTAGACGCTGTAGCCATGGCTTCACACTTTCTTACGTCCATGGAAGTCCTGCTAAACCTCAAAAAATCACAGCTGCAGCCCTCCCAGAGGCTCCTTTTCATAGGAACGCTCCTGGACACCACCTGTGCGCAAGCATTTCTTCCAGAGGACAGGAGGAGCGATATCCTTCAGATGGCACAATACATCGAAGAAAGCAGTTCGGTGACAGCTCTCTTGATGCAACGGACGCTAGGTCTCATGGCATCCTCGGTGTTCACTGTACCCCTAGCATGCCTCCACATGAGAACCTCTCAATGGATGCTCAGTACTCAGTGGTCCCCGACCACTCACCCTCAGTCCTTTCTCATCAAGGTGACAGAACCTCTGAAGAGATCACTCACCTGGTGGTCTCAAGAGGACAATCTTCTGGAAGGATAGCCCTTTACTCCTCTGGATCATCAGATTTCCATTACCATGGACGCATCCCGGATGGAGTGGGGAGCTCATTGTCAGACTCTCCACATTCAAGGTATGTGGACTCAGGACGAGTCCCAGCTTCACATAAATGTCTTAGAAATGAGAGTCATCCTTTATGCAGTCCGGACTTTGAAGGACATTCTCTGTCACAAGAACATTCTCCTTCAAATGGACAACAAAGCAGTGATGTATTACATCAACAAGCAGGGCGGTGCTCACTCTTACCCCTTATGCAGGGAAGCGATGAGGGTGTGGGAATGGTGCTTAGAGCACAAGGCTCTAATTCATGCGGTCTACCTGACGGGGGTGCAGAACGAACTGGCAGACCATCTCAGCAGAACAGAGACAGATCCTCACAAATGGTCTCTGGACTCAGCCATAGCTCAGTCACTATTCACAAAGTGGGGAACTCCAGATCTGGACCTTTTTGCATCCCCACTCAACATAAAACTGCCTCTCTTCTGCTCCAGAAATCCAGGGCCTGGCATTTTCTGTCAGGATGCGTTCAAGCTGCAGTGGACAAAACTCTTTCTATACGCCTTTCTGCCTCTTCCTCTAATTCAGAGAGTACTTCTCACGTTCGAGTCCCAGGGGCACAAAATGATCCTCATTGCACCTTTCTGACCTCGACAGATATGGTTTCCACTACTCAACAGTATGTCGGAAACTCCTCCGAAACCGCTTCCCCTTCAGGCGAACCTTCTGACTCAGTGTCCTGTGGTCCATCCCAATCTGACGTCGCTTCACCTTCACGCTTGGCTACTGAAGAGATAAAAGTGAACAGGTTTAATGTCTCTTGCAGGGTTTCAGATATTCCTCTGGCTGCGCACAAGCCAGCCACTAGGAAAACTTACACAGCCAAATGGAAGCGTTTCTCGCTCTGGTGTGCAAAATCCTTTTTGAATCCTTTTTTTCTGCACACCAGATAAAGTTCTAGAGTACCTTTTAGACCTCTCAAATTCAGATCTGCAATACTCTACAGTTAAGGTTCACCTTTGTGTCATTTCAGCTTATCATGAGCCAGTACTTTCCTTGTCACTGGCTCAGTTACCTGTGGTTAAGAGGTTTAAGGGAATTCTGCATACCAGACTTCCTATAAGACGTCCAGTCGCAGCCTGGGACATTAATCTGGTGCTAGACAAGCTCACTCGAAAACCTTTCAAGCCTCTAGCTAACTGTGAGTTAAAATTTCTCACTTGGAAGACGGCCTTCCTAGTGGCCATTACCACAGCCCACAGGGTCTCTGAGATAGATGCCTTGGTCACAGACCCTCCGTATACTGTGTTTCATAAAGACAAAGTAGTTCTTAGGACCCATCCTAAGTTTCTCCCTAAGGTTGTTTCAGAATTCCATCTAAACCAACCTCTGGTCCTTCCATCTTACTTTGCGAACTTAAAAATGAAGGACAGCATTCTCTTCATTCCTTGGATGTCAAAAGAGCTTTGTGTTTCTATCTAGACAGAACAAAAGACTTTTGTAAAGTTCAACAACTGTTTGTTTCCTTCAGCGAGACCCAGCTGGGTCAACCTGTCGCTATCAGATGTATTTCTGCATGGCTGGTGGCATGCCTTCACCACTGTTATTCCATGGCACAGGTTAAGCTGGAGGTCAGAGTATCACAGCTCACCCTACTAGGCGGTGTCGGCATCCTAAGCGTAAATCATGGCGTGCCCATTGCAGACATTTGCAATGCGGCCATCTGGAGCTCAGTGCATACTTTTGTCGAACACTATGCCCTGGATGTCCATGCCAGACAACATCTTTCTTTTGGCAGAACCATCCTTAATGGACTCCTGTCCTAAAACTGTGAGCTCTTGGTCTCTCCTGCTGCCCTCTTGGGGGATTATTAGCTCGGTACTCTCCCATTAGTGTGAATGAGGGGTGGAAAATTTATGTCCAGGAAGATATGGAAATTACATTCCTACCATAATTCTTGATCTTGTTGGACGAGTCTCCACCACTCATTCACACGCCCACCCACCATCCACTGAGCTCACCTCAGTTGTTGGTCTTCACTCCCTCAATCTTTCGGCTGTGAGGATTTCCTTGTTGACTTTTCTTATACAGGTCGTCCGGACTATTTTATATTCGGTTTTTGGTTAGGCTATCCTTCTAGGTTAGTTACGCTGCACCTCCTCGGAAGAAAAGGTACTGAGGCGGTTGGGGGGTCGACGCCGAGATAGTCATTACCGCATGAGCTGGGGCTCATGGTGCTGCTCCTCAAGGTTCCATCTCTGGCGCGACCCTCTAGCAAAAAAGTTTGCTCCCGCTGGGTCCTAGTGCCTCTGGCACAGATCCCATTAGTGTGACTGAGTGGTGGAGACTCGTCCAAGAAGATCAAGAATTATGGTAGGTACGTAATTTTCATTTCTTGTGCAGTTTTCTCTGAAATATGCTTTCCACCTGTACCCTGTTTATTCTCCTAAGGTACTTGAAAGTCTCAATCATATCTCCCCTCTCTCTTCTTTCCTCCACTGAATAGATATTAAGGTCTTGAAGTCTTTCCTCGTAGGGCTTCTGGTGCAGTCCATATACCATCTTTGTTGCCCTTCTCTGGACTGCCTCTATTTTGCCAATGTCCTTCCAGAGATGTGGTCTCCAGAAGTGGAGACAGTACTCCAGCTGAGGCCTCACCAGTGATCTGTACAGTGGTATGACCACCTCTTTCCCCCTGCTTGTTATGGCCCTCCGTATGCACCCCAACATCCTGTTTGCTCTCCCCACTGCCTTTTCACACTGGTTGGTCCCCTTCAGTTTGTCAGATATGATAACCCCTAGGTCTCTCTCCTGACTTGTGGTGACCAGAATTTCCCCAACCATCTTGTACTCCTTCCTTAGATTCCTGTGATCCAGGTACATGAGCTTGCACTTTTTAGCATTGAAACTCAACTGCCAAATGCCTGACCACTCCTCTAATAGGCTTAGGTCCTTTCTCATTTTTCCACTCCCTCCAGTGTGTCCACTCTGTTGCAGATCTTGGTGTCATCTGTGAAGAGGCACACCTTTACCTCCAGATGCTCTGCAATGTTGCTAATGAAGACATTGATTAGGACTGGCCCCAGCACGGACTGCTGTGGCACCCCGCTGGTCACTTCCCTCTCCTCAGATTTCATGCCATTTACCACCACCCTCTGATTCCTGTCCCTTAGCCAGTTCCCAACCCACTTTACCACCATAGGACCCAGTCCCAGGCTCCCCAATTTAGTTAGCAATCTCCTGTGCATGATGGTATCAAAGGCCTTGCTGAAATCCAGGCAGGCCACATCCACCAACCCTACCTAATCTATCACCCTTGTTACCCAGTCAAATAAATCTATAAGATTTGTCTGACTGGACCTTTCGGCTGAGACTCCATACTGCCTTGGATCCTGTGGCCCGCTATCCTTCAGAAACCTCAGTCCTCTTCTTATGTAAGGACTGCATTAGTTTCCCCACTACTGAGGACAGGCTGACAGGCCTGTAACTGCCTGCCTCCTCTCTGCTTCCACCCTTGTGGAGAGGACCACATCTGCCCTCCTCCAGTGCTCAGGTACCTTACCCATCTCTAGTGATGCACTGAAAAGGGCAGTCAGTGATTCTGCCAGCACTTCCTTGAGTTCCTTTAGTAGAAACATAGAAACATAGAAGTTGACGGCAGATAAGGACCGCAAGGCCCATCCAGTCTGCCCATTTCTTTTTCTACCTTATAAATGTGCCATCGGCCTTTGCTCTGTCAGTGGCCTATCTATTCATAGTCATTTGTATTGCTCCCTTATGCCTATCCCATGCCTGTTTGAAGCCCTGCACTGCATTCATAGCCACCACTTCTTGTGGTAAGCCATTCCATGCCATCCACCACCCTTTCTGTGAAAAAATTTCCTCACATTCCCCTTAATCGGCCTCCCTCTAATCTCATGCTGTGTCCTCTTGTCCTGCTATTTTTCTTATATTTAAACATGTTAGACTCTTTCACCTTGTTTATGCCCTTAAGGTGTTTGAATGCCTCGATCATATCACCTCTCTCCTCCTTTGCTCAAGGGTATACATATTGAGCTCCGTTAATCTGTCCTCATATGTCTTCTGATGCAGTCCCTGCACCATTTTGTTGCCCTTCTCTGGACTGCCTCAATTTGGTTAATGTCCTTGTGAGGTGTGGCCTCCAATACTGCACGCGAGTACTCCAGATGGGGCCTAACCAGTGTCTTGTACAGAGGGATTATTACCTCCCTCTTACGACTTGTGATACCCCTACTAATACACCCTAACACCCCCTAGCCTTACCTACTGCTTTAGAGGTCTGCTTGGATGATTTTAGGTCATCAGTGATGATGATGCCCAAGTCTCTTTCTTCCTTTGTGACTGCTAGCAACTCCCCTCCCAGCCTATAGGTGGCTTCAGGGTTTCTCTTCCCTATGTGCATGATTTTGCACTTCTTTGCATTAAATCCCAGTTGCCACTCTTCTGACCATTCTGCTAGTTTATCCAGATCTCTTCTCATTCTGCCCATCCATCTGGATCATCTACTCTGTTGCAGATCTTGGTGTCATCTGCAAACAGACAAGCTTACCCTCTAGTCCATCTGCAAGGTCACTAATGAAGATGTTGAAGGACTGGCCCCAGGACTGATCCCTGAGGTACCCCACTTGTGACTTGCATCTCTTCTGACTGTATACCATTTACCACCACTCTCTATTTTCTGCCCGTCAACCAGTTTGCCACCCAGTTGACCAACTTCTGACCACCCGAGCCTACCCAGCTTATTTATCAATCTTCTATGTGGAACAGTGTCAAAAGCTTTGCTGAAGTCAGGTAGGCTGACATCAACTGCTCCCCTTGGTCCACCACTCTGGTTACCCAGTCAAAGAAATCTATGAGATTAGTTTGACAGGACCTTCCTTTGTAAACCCATGCTGTCTTGGATCCTGTGCCCTATGGATTCCAGGTGTTGCATTATCCTTTCCTTAAGGTGCCTCCACAATCTTGCCCACTACTGAGGTAAGACTGACGGTCTGTAGTTCCCGCCTCCTCCCTGCTACCACTCTTGTGGGCGGGATCACATAACCCTTCTCCAGTCTTCTGGGACCTCTCCTGTGCTCAGAGACTCACTAAACAATTCTGCTAATGGCTCTGCTAGTTCCTCCTTTAGCTCCTTAAGTACCCTGGGATGTATGCCATCAGGTCCCATTGCCTTATCCACCCTGAGCTTAGCAAGCTCTTGTAGGACCCTTTCTTTTGTGAAGAGTAGTGCTCACCTCCCTCCCCCTGTCCATGATGCTGAGCTGTGGGGCCTGCCCTACCTTCTCTTCAGTAAATACTGAACAAAGTATCTATTTAGGATAGATGCCTTTACAGGGTCCTCCTCCTCCATGCTCCCTTTCTCCATTAAGCTTAGCAATACCCCCTCTGGACTTTCTCCTTTCACTAATGTATCTATAGAAAGTCTTGTCACCTTCTTTTACTGTTCGTGCTAGTGTTTCCTCAGTTTGGGACTTTGCCTGCCTTACTGCCTTACCTGCTTCCCTTAGGGCAGTTTGGTATGCCTCCTAACTTCATCCTGCTGTGTTTCCATATATTTCCTGAAAGGCCTTTTGGCTCTGACCTTTTCTGCTACTGTATTTGAGAACCAAAGTGGTTTCCTTCTTCTTTTGCACTTCCTTTTCTGTCTAACACAATGGGATGTTGCTTCAAGTATTGCATCCTTAATGCTTGCCCACTTTGCCTGTAGCCCCTCACCTGTGTTTCTTTTTGCCAGGGCTAGCTTAACTCTGTTGGCCATCTTATCAAAGTCAGCTCCTCTGAAGTCCCATATTTTTGCCTTGGAATGGGATGATTTAGATGTAGTAGCCAAATTGAACCATACCATGTGATGGTCACTGGCCCTAGGTGACCTTCTACCTGGAGATCTGTGATCCCTTCTTTTTAGTCAGTACTAGATCTAGGATAGCCCTGTCTCTTGTGGGTTGCTGTACCCAGTTGTTTGAGGCCCTCCCCTGCGGGAATCCACTATGAGTCTAGTTCTGGCAGATGTTCCTACTGGTACTGACCAATCTGTATCCGGCATGTTGAAGTCTCCATTATCAGAACCTCCCTTTAGCTGTCATGTTTTGTATATCTTCTAACAGTAATGTGTCTATGTCCTCCCTCTGGTCTGGGGCCTGTAGACAACCCAGTTCTTATGGCTGTCCCATTTCCTGTTTCCAGGGTAACCCACAGTTCTTCTGGCTCCTTATGTGTATTCTGAATTTCTGTAGCTGTGATATTTTCATTAACATACAGGGCCACTCCTCCCCCTTTTGCCTCGGTCTCTTCTGAACATACATAGCCAGGTACTGAAGTCTGCCAAGTGTGGTTACTGGTAAACCACGTCTCACTAATTGCTACTATGTCCAGTTTAGCCTCTGACATTGTGCCTGCAGGTCTGGGATCTTATTTCCCAGGCTGTGAGCATTGTGTACATTATTTTCCATTGGCCAGATTTTGGTGTGTTAGTTGTTGGGTGAGTTTGGCATTACCCCTGTGCGTCGTGATGGGAGACAAGCTTTTTTCTTACCTGGTGATGCAAATGAGCAGCCAAACATGCTGAATTCCTGTTTGACCACTAGCTGAGGGAGGTGTTCTTCCATTCGACGTATAGGGTGCTGCACCTCTCCCCATTTGCTAGTTTAAATATTCTGCAAAGACGTCAAACTTCTGCCCCAATGCACTGACTCCCTCTTTAGTCAGATGCAGTCCATCAAATTTAAAGAACTTTCGCTCCCAGAACTGTTGCCAGTTCCTACAAATCTGTGTCCTTTCCTGCTTCCAGCCGAGCCGAATGTTTAGCTCCCTATCTCCCTTCTCTGACCTTCCGTCCATCTGCTCCCTCTCCCAGACTGGCAGGATCTCAGAGCAGGAGATGCCGGACGAAATAGATGATAGTTTGTCACCCAGCCTAGTCAGGTGTTCCTTGCTCTCCACAACTGACCGGCTGGCGAGATCATTAATCCCTATGTGTACTAGGACATCAATGTTTTCTCCTGCTTTGTGAACAATTTTAGCAATGCGGTCAGTGTCTCTCCATGCTGATGTACCTGGGAGACATCTGACCATCACCCCTGGCTGGAGATGGGTATCAACTCCCGAATCATGGAGTCTCCTATGATCAGAAGTTTTGGATTTCCTTTGTGCTTGTTTTGTTTTGGTTCCTGATTTGGGTGAGTTTTGTTGTGCTAGCTCCTGTGCCGCAGTGTCCTGCTCTGCAGTGTCTTCTGCCTCTTTATTTGATTTCAGAGATAGAGGCAGATACCTGTTTATAGTGTTTATATGGTTTTGGAGGTAATGTGTTGGAGAGCAGAAGTGATGGGGCACCTGATTGCTCCTCTAACCACCTGCCAACCTCCTGGACCAACTACCCTCTGCGGTGAGGTTTTCTGTTGGATGCTGGGGAAATGGCGGGTGGTTCTTATAATGTATTTCCTCTTCAATATGAAATTTGAGGCGTGCAATCTCTGCCCATGCTGCCGGAGCTGAGCCTAAGATCTCAAAGACCCAGCATGTAGGACAGTGTCCTAAATCCTGTAAGACTGTCCTTCTGAAAATTGTTCCACAGTACCTGCAGTTAATGAAATCCATTCCAAATAAGTTGCTGGGTTTGTAACCTAGTCAGAGTAATTAGAAGGGAAAAAAAATGCAAGTAATGGCTTAATTGTGCTTTGTTTAACTTGTTATAACAAGTTAAATTACTAGTGCCCTGTAAATGAGATCACCTGTGGAGGCCCCACTGATCCCCCCTTCCTGCTCTGCCACAGGAAATGTCACAACTGTGGTACCCTATAAAAGGAGTGTGGCGTGGGGTGGTTGGGGATGGGGGTGGTTGGGCCTTCCCTGCCTAAAAGAAGAACAACGGACGAAGAACAAGGAGGTAAGGCAGAAACAATCAGTCAACAACAAATGCAGTAACCCTGAAAGCTTATCCTAATGTTAGATAAAACTGTAAAACCTGTAAGCACCACCTGTAATAATTTCAGAGAAGATATCGCTGTAAAAACACTTTGCTCCAAAAAAAATAAAGCAGTAACAGAAGATATACCTTGCAAAGACAATTTGAATCAGAAGATTACAGGAGTAATCTGTTAGCACACCTGTAGGCACACCTTGTAATAATGCAGAAGAAGGTATACCAGCAACAACAATTTGAATCAGAGAAAAAATAAAGCAATGAAATGTTAGCAACAAACAGTAGCAATCCCTCGAGTAAAAAATAAAAACACCACCACACAGTAAATCTGCTTAGCCAAATTAAGTCTTAATCCTTTTTCCTTGCTCTGGTAAGTTTCTCTACTCTGCCTTTCAAGCAGTCTTAGAAGGAAAGAGCTCAGGTGAAGCTAGGTGCCTTGGCCAGCAAACCAAGTCTTCTACCAAGTACTCTGGGGTGGATCCCACCGGGCCCCATTGCTTTTTCTGCTTTTATTTTCCCCCAAGTTCTTCTAGGACTCTTTCCACTGTGAATGGGCTGGTGTCTACCTCCCTCCCCTGAATACCCCTCTTAATGAGTCTCAGTCACTCGCTCTCCCCTTCCCTGCTGAATACTTAGCAAAAGTACTTGTTCAGTATCTCAGCCTCTTCTAGATTATCCTCCACCCTTTCTCCTCCTTCCTTCTTCAGATGAACAATCCTATTTCTGGTCTTTTTCCTCTTGCTGATGTATCTGAAGAAGGTCTTGCCACCTTTCTTAATAGCCTGGGCTATATCTTCCTCTGTCTGTGCTTTAGCCCTTCTAATTATTTTCCCAGATTCCCTCTGCTTCTCCAGATATTGTTCTCTGTCCTCAGCCTTTTGTGTTTCCTTGTATCTTCTGAAGGCTCTTTTCTTTTTCCTTACTTTCTCAGCCACTACCTTCAAGACCCATAATGGCCTTTTCTTTCTTTTACTCTTGTTATGCATTCTGACACGGTGACCTGTTACTTCTGTTATGACACTCTTGAGTCTAGACCATTGTTTTTCCACATCTCCCCCTGTACCACTGGCTGCTAGGGCTCGTTTAAGATTTCTACCCATCTCCTTAAAGTTAGCCTTCCTGAAATCTAGGACCTTTATCCATGAATGGCTTGCCTCCTCCACTGTGGTTAGCTTAAACCATACTGTCCTGTGGTCGTTGATACCAAGGGGACTGCCCACCTTCACATCTGTGATCCTGTCCCCGTTGGTCAGGAACAAATCCAGTATAGCCTCCTCATGGCTTGGTTCTGCTACAAGCTGTCCTAAGTTTGCCCCATTCAGGGCAGTCATAAACTCCTGGTGTAACTCCCTTACAAATGGGTGTTCCCAAAAGTCTTCCAGGAGCTTGCTTGAATGCTCCAAGCCTGGATGGTGTTCAGCGTCTAAGCTGTTTATCTGTGAGTGCTTTTAAAGCCTCTGGTACTGTCTTTTTAAGAGCTGTCTGCCTGCAGACATAATTAATTTGGATGGGGGTCTGTGTGTTTCCCTGCTTGAGTTCCACTCGAGCTGCTGCCAAATCGCTCTGTTTCTGCTGTCACTAAGTGGGCAGAGGGAGCACTTTTCAAAGATGTAACTGCTTGCCAGAAATCATTTAGAGTAATAATGAAAATACAGTTTGTCTAACCTGCTTTTCTCTGCAGTCAGAACTGTGTTTGCCTAGCCCTCCATTCTGGTTTTGAACTGCTGAACTGGACCAATCAGTGTGGGGGGACCTTTGAAATGGAGCCTGCTGCTGGCAAATCAGAACTTGGGACTCTCACTGTTGAGCCAGCTACCTATGTACTGTATGGCCAATGGTTCTGGGAATCGTAGTTTGGACTTCAGCGCTTCTTTTCCACCAACAGGGGGAGTTTACTGTGAGTGACAGCCAAACCAGCCAACTGAACTGGAAGGAACTTAAAGGAAATGCCCGGCTCTGTCTACTGGAAAGATCAGATCACTTTGGGCAGTGAAGAGACAAGGAGCTGTGAGCTTCTGCGCTGTACAGTTCCTCACAGTAAGCGCATGTAAGGCCCTAAGTCTCGGTCTGCAACTTGTGCAAGCGCCTGTTCGGACTGAATCCAACCTGTGGAGAGAATCAAGGAGATCTGAAAAGTAGAAACCAGGCTCATCCTGTAGAAGACTGGAGAAATTGCTGAATTGCACTCGGTCTGTCAGGAACTGAATCTGCTGTGTGTTCTCCCAGGTATTGTGCAGTAATTGCGATCGGGAATCGAGAAGCAGCCTGCCTGGTATAGTACTTTCCTTTTACATATAAATGTGTGTAGTGCTTGTGGGGAATCGCGTTTGAAATCCCCTGTACAGTGAATTGAGTGCATGAAGCTGGAAGTAAACCCCAGCTTAATCCAGACTACATCTATTTGGTCTAAACTGCAGTGGGGTCCAGTCACAAGGACCTTGTCCACATGGTTTGCTCCTCTTGGCAATCCAGGACAATCAGCCTTCCATCCAGTTCCCAGCCTTGAGTTTGTGAGTACAAAGCAGGGTAGCTCCCTGCCATCTGTTTGTCAAATTGCAAGTGTGTCATCCAATTGTTGTTTTTTTTTTCATTACTTCACGAACTGAGCCCTCCGGCTCCGGATTACAGCTGGGTATTGTGCAAGTGTTTTTCCATTACAGGGCCCCAACCAGCTGCACCAATCCTGGCTAGCCCCCATCCTGGGTACCCAGTGAAAGTGACAATTTAGGACTCTGAATATGCGCACAGTACTGTAATTATTGGCGTGTTTAACCTAATTAACCTGATTTCCCCCTGTCCTTGTTACAGCTCCTTAAATAAATCAGATCTGTTTGTTTCAGCAAAGTTACACTGAGTGAGGTATTTGTTTATGTTAAAGTATTGTACTGTGTTTTTTGCACTGTGTCATCTTGTTTTACAGGGGGTCCCCAGAGTCCAGTCGACAGAGCCAGTCCTGGGGGTAAGTGTACATTGTGAAAATATTCCTGATGCATTGAGTGGGCCACTAGTGGGAAGAAAGGGGGGTTACAGTGTCCCAGAGGGCTGTGACCAAGCTAGTTTTACTACTGCAAACCCTGACCTCTGGGTGGAGGCACTCGCCATTGGACCTAGGCCCCTCACCCTGTTAGTAGTTAAGCAGGCAGGGGTAGTAGCCCTTGGGGTAGCGCCACCTAGGGATTACACTTGCCCCTTGTTGTACTTGCAGTTTAAGTGCTCCAATCTACCTCAGGCAGGCTGAATGCACCCATTATTAGCAGTTCCTCTCTGGCTGCTATTTTGTGGATGGTTTCCACTAGAGCTTCATCTGATTCCTCCCCCTGTGCCGGAGGCCTGCAAATCACTACGGTGTGAATGGCTGTCCTTTTTCCCCACCTCCAAGGTGACCCACAGTGCCACTGCTCCTTCTTGTAAAGCTTGAGCCTCTGTTGGTTTAATCCCCTCCTTCACATACATACCTACCCCACCCTCCTCCCTTCCCTATCCTTCCTAAAAGATGTGCGGTATGTAGGTAACTGGCTGGGCAGCAGGACACAGAGGGTGGTGGTAAATGGCTGTCACTCCACAGAGGGAAGAGTGACCAGTGGGGTACCACAGGGACCAGTGCTGGGACCGGTACTATTCAATATCTTCATCAGTGACATTGCGCAGGACCTAGAAGGCAGAATTTCACTGTTAGCTGATGACACAAAGCTCTGTAACAGAGTAGACACACCAGAGGTGTAGACAGAATGAGAAGGGACCTGCAGAAACTTGAAGAATGGTCAGGGGTTTGGCAGTTGAAATTAAATGCAAGGAAGTGCAAGATAATGCATATAGGCACAAAAACCCTGGCACAATATATCAGTTGGGGGTGAGGATATAGCATGCACCAAGCAGGAAAGGGATCTTGGAGTTATCATCTCTGATGACCTCAAGGCAGGAAACAGTGTGACAAGGCAGCAGGTAAAGCAAATAGGATGCTGGGATGCATAGGCAGGGGCATCACCAGCAGGAAAGGGAGGTCATAATTCCACTATACAAGACACTAGTGAGGCCGCACCTGGGTACACTGTGCAGTTCTGGAGACCTTACCTCACGTAAGGACATAGACAGGGTAGAAGGTTCAGAGGAGGGCAACAAAGATGGTGCATGGATTGCATCACAAGTCCTATGAGGACAGGTTGAAGGCACTGAACATGTACTCCCTGGAGGAGAGGAGGAGAGGGGATATGATAGAGACATACAAGTATCTTACAGGGAGGAACAGGGTGCAGGAATGCACTATTTTAAGCGAAAAAGATGTTCCAGGACAGGGCATGGGATGAAGTTGGAGGGAGGGCGATTCAGAGGAAGCGTGAGGAAGAATTTCTTCACGGACGGGTGGTGGACAAGTGGAACACCCTGCCAGAGGAAGCGGTGGGGGCTGAAACAATCATGGGATTTAAGAATGCATGGGATAGACATAAAGGAATTCTGGAGGTCAGGGGTAAGGGGCAACAGACTTCCTGGAAAACATAAACTGAACTTACAAACTTAAATGGGCAGACTGGGTGGGCCATAGGCCCTTATCTGCCGACACTGTCTATGTATCTATGTATGTATCTATGTATGTGTATCCTGGTATGGCTATATCCCAGTCATGGTTTCCTGTGAACCATGTTTCTGTAATAGCTACTGGGCCAGATATTCTAAAGGGTTGCGTCTGCGCAAGTCCGAAATTGCTCCATTCTGCCATATTCAGCAGGAGGCATACCATACAAGACAGTTCAGTTTTGTGAATGAATGTATTCATTCACAAAACTGGACTGTCTTGTACAGTATGGGCTGCACGCCCATTGGCTCTTGCACTGCACCAATGGGCGTGCAGCCCTACTGGGCAGTCAGTCAGCGGCGGCGGGCGGCAGGCAGGTGGGATGCTGCACCGCGGCTGCGGGAAAGCGGGTGGTGGGGCTCGTGGGTGGGGTGGGGTGGGGGACACTAGGTCACCAGGGATATGTTCAGGGGAGGGGTGTGTGTTTAATTACTCCAGCCCGCGATCGGGCTTATCGGTCCACTGGACCACCAGGGATATGTTCAGGGGAGACACTTTGCTGCCATCGGGCTGGTGGGGAGGAGGAATTAAAGCTATGCCCACGATCGGGCCAGTGGGGGTGGCGGGGGGGAATTTACACTCTTTTGCCCGCGATCGGGCTGCAGGGGGCGTCGGTCCCAGACGGCTGCTGCCTGGCAGAGTGCCAGGTGCAAGTCCTCGGGGATCAGCGCACCTGCATGCTAATGGCATGCAAATGGGGCCATAATCAGATACAAATGGCTTCGCCCTTGCATGAATTATGGCCCCATTTGCATGTCACCTTTTGAATATCGGGATTTTGCGCATGGCGCAATTGTACTTGTGCACCGCAAGTTGAATGCTCCACTCTGACCACTTGCGGTGGCGCAGTTCCATCGTGCGCAGCACAGTGGCTGTGGCGAGGTGATATTCAAAGGAGTTGCTCAAGGGTGCAACTCCTTTGAATATCTCATCGAACCCCTCTTGCCAACTATTTTGTGCAGCACAAGGGCTTGCTCCACAAAATAGCGCAGTCCAGGTTTTTGTCTTCCATTAATGCCATTAGGTCTGGGATTTTGTTCCCCAGACTGCAGGCATTCGTGCACATTACTTTCCAGCTTGTGCACCCACCCTCCTTTTTCCCTTTTTTCGTCCATATGACATTTTTGGGTTCCATCTTCTGTTCTCCCCACAACTGTATCTAATTTATTTATCAGGTTTGATAGTGCCCTTGCACTAATTGGATTCTCCCTTATTTCAGATGTGTTATGTGGGGGGGTTACCTTTATCCCCCTGACTGCTTTTGCCTCCCCCCTTTGCTTGTTTAAATGCTCGTGGAGGAAACATTTTAACTTTTCAGTGAGGATACCTTTGCTCCTCCGGATAGAGGTAGGCCATCTGGTAATACAGTCTTTAATCTTTCCAGGTGAGAGCCCAGTAATGAAGCCATACCCTTCCGCTCCGCACCATTTCTTCAGCCATGTGTTGAATTCTGTGGTGCAGATATCTTGACCCTCTCCCTTGCCATGGACAGGTAGAATGTCTGAGAAGGTAACAGAATGCGTTACTTGCCCAAGACACCGCCCCAGTTCCCTAAATTCCTCCTGCATTTTTCCTGCATCTGTCCCCTCACGTGCCGGGTCATTTTTCCCCATGTGGACAATGACTTATAGCTCCCCCTTCTTGCCACCACCCTAGCAATCCCTAGGATCCACCTGCCCTCCCTCCAAACTTTGACACCAGGCAGGCACACCACCTCCATCCCCCCATTACTGTGAGTCTCCAAACAGGATTTGCTTCCTCCTCCTCCTCCTGTATGTTCTCCTTCCCTTTGCCCTCGGGGCTCTGTCATGGATGACCCACTCATCCCCCTCGGTGTCCACTTCTGGAGATGCTGTGCGATCATCCTGCTCTGCCAAGATGGCATATGATTTTTGAAGTGGCACTAGCTGGGGGATGTGCCTCTGTCCCACCTTCTGCACCCTCCCTGAGTCCACCATAGTCCATCCATCCCTCCTTACTTGCATCCTCTGAGGGGGTGATGGCAGACGTGGTCCCTGTGTGTGGGGGAAGGTTACCTGGATCCTTGCTAACTCCACTCAGAGTCCTCCAACCTCTGCTCTCAACACAGATGGTGCCTGCAGATAGGGCAGTACCGCAGTGCCCAGAAGGTCCTCCTGAACACCGCTGCCCTGCAACTACTGCATTGCATGACACCCATCATTTTTCTTAGCCTATCCTTTCCCTTACTTGTCTGCCCCACTTTTTTATTCTTCCTTCTTATTCCGTTTACTTTACAGATATGTATTGTCAATAATTGGTGGTGGTATAATGTATCAAGGTATGTAGATTTACATCAGGGAGTGGTGTGTCATTACCTGCTGCTGAGCATCAGAGGAAAACCCTGATGTCCTAAGCCAGGAATGTCTTCTAATACAGATTCCAGCAGTGATATGCGTCCATGGAAGCTTTCTGCTGATGGCTATTACATTCTATTCCCCGGGTAATAGTTGGTAAAATCTCAAATTCAGAGTCAGACTCCAGGAGGCCTTCCACTAGAGATTTAAGAGAAGTCCAAAGGGCATATTCATATTGGGAGACGTGTCCTTAATAGCTAGCAATATGTATGCCCAAAGTTGCAACTATGAAAGCCCTTTTTCCCCGTGGTATCTATCCTTCGATGGACCGGGCCGACCCTGTGGCACTCACTACCACCTGCAGTCCGGGAGGCCCCTTCGATGGAGGTGTTCTAACAGAGGCTAAAAACTCACATCTTCCACCTGGCTTATCTGGAATAACTTCCCCTGCCCGACTGTTCTGAGTAACTATATACATCTATGATTTACTGTGATTTTGAATTTTAGCATTTTTATATTTATCATAATTCGCTCTGTGCCTTGTATTATTTGTATTGTTTTTATTGTTAGGCACCCAGAGCCTCTGGGAATGGGAGCCACAGAACTAACATTTTCCTTGCCTTGCCTTACGAGACTCCTTATAGATAGGACATGCTGATACTTCCTGGGGAAGAACAGCTTTGTCATTTTCAGAAAGACAGCCAGCACATCCACGATGGGCTGTGAGGCTAAAATGGGTCTCTCCTTGGTGGGGACATTTTTCCTATCTATGGACTTGCAGATAGCAGGAATGAGGACAGACCTCGCCCACACAGCTTCAGTCAAAGTCTTGAAGGGTGGGGGAACAGATGGCATAAGGTTCACTGGAATATCTGGAACATGGAGCCACTCCAGGCGCAAAAGCCTACCTCAGTCTAAAGAAAATGTCTAAAGAGCCTGGGTTGCCCTCATATTGCCCTCATATTCCTAAGTAAAGACTGGAACGAGAGGTCCGCCAATGGATTTTCAGCTGGGACTGAGGGGTTACCTTCCAGGTTATAGAATGAGTCTTCTTCACTTTCTTTATGAATTATAAGGTTGGCATCAGATTAATCCTGCTCCATGTCCCCCTCAGAGGGAGCAGGAGCTGCCCCTAATACGTTGTTGCCTGGTTTGGGAAGAGGACAAACAGGAGACAATGGAATCAGCACCAGATCTGGCATTGCGGGTCCCAACGCCGTGGGACCTGGTGCGAGACCCATCACCACAGAGCCCCAACGTGACCCACAGGGAGCCGACACCAAATGTGCCGCTGAACCCCACACTGGCTGCAAGGGGCCACCCGAAAATCCAACCCAGACCTAGAAGAAAAAGAAAGGAAAGGGGATGGTACCTATGCCAGTCCCTGTAAGGAAACAGAATGGGGGCAAAGGTACATGGAACCAGCGTCGGTGGCATGGCCCCGGCTAGGGAGAAAAATCCTTTGCCATCACAGAACTCTCAACCCGCCCTGAAGGACCCAACCATGGTTCTGAGGCCCCTAAGCCCAAAGGCCCTGGTCTGCCGGAATGGGCAAATGAGACAAACACTATACACACTGCTCCATAAGAGCATCATGGTTCTATGTCATAAGGGAAATCTATGAAAGGCGATTGTCCTTATGGTGAGTGTACATCGCCGAAATTCAATTTCAGTGATGTACAACCATGGCGACATTGAAACGGTGCAAGGAATTGTATTTTTTACTTTTATGCAGGGGCAACCCCTCCACTTTTAAATTCTCAACTTCAGGGGTGCATGTCGGGGGAGGGTGCAACAATGAAAAAAAAAATTACATCTTCTTGGGCCTGGTGCAACAAAACATACCTGCACCTGGATCCGAACCCTGCATCCCAGCCACCCCAGGCCAGCACCCACCCCGCCACGGAGCCAGCTCAGCGGCTGACCGTGGCACCACCCCTCTAAAACCCTCCCGCTCCTCGCTCGGCATGCTCCCCGCGCGTGTACATGTAGTGACATTCTGTCATCATTCACGAACCCTCCACATCCAGTCGCCCTCCCTACTCCTACGCTGTCTGGGTATATGCCAGAGTGGGTCACCATTTGGAAGTAAGCGCCCACTTTGAAGCAGCTCACCACATCACAGTATACCAAGCAGCCCAGTGATGAAACTGCCCACGGAAATCCCAAAAGAGGACAGAGAGGGGCCCCGGTGTTGAGAATCAGAGTGATCATGAGCGGCAGCCTTCGGGGAACCAGATGGAGCCGGAGAAGGCCTGCCACTCCTGACCACCAAAGACCTCTTTGCAGATGTACCAGAGGATGACCTCGAGTGGTATTACTTCTTCCTCTTCTGATGGGAAGAGGAAGAACTCGAAACAGAGTGGTGCTGGGTCCCCGACCTGGACTGGGAACGTGCCCGCTTCTTTTTGTGTTTACGGGAAAACTCTCCTTCCTCCTGAACACAGAACTGTCCGTGGTCAGACCCCCCTCCTCCGAGAGGGCGGCGGACCAGATGCAGCCACCACCATCACCGTCTCCATCCATGGCTGACTCCTTCGACTGTTAGGGCTGAGAGGAAAAATAATAAAGATCCTTTTGTTTTTTTCAGAAGACAATAAATCGGGTCTAAAAACTGAAAGACTAGATGCTGTTGTCATATAGACAATAAGATCTGATTCTTGGCGGGCAAGCAACAGACACCATCACTGAAGTGCACGTGATGGTGGGAAAAAAGGAACTGTGGTGATTGAAGGGTCAATGCTAAGATAGCCTACACAGGCACAAGACATTCTTGGGGTGCTGCGCATGCGTGGTCCCTACCTTGGTGCTGGCCCTCCTGAAAAATTTTGGCTCCCGCAGGGTACCTGTGCCTTCAGCTTATAACCCAGCAGTATGAATAAATGGTGAAGACTTTAAGTCCAAGAAGATCTAACATATCTAGGCATACATCTCTCCTGTTGCTTAAGTAAATTAAAAAGCTTGAATTTAGATCCCCTGCTTAAGGTGATCATGCAAGATCTGAGGAGATGGCAATCCCTGCCCCTCTCATTATGGGGAGATGTAAAGATTATTAAAAAGAACGTTCTGCCCTATTCATTATACCCCGTGAGCATGCTCATTATATTCTTGTCGAAGTCCTGGTTTAAGACCTTCCATTCAATGATTTCTGCCTTGTTGTGGAAAGGCAAGGCTCCTCATCGAGCTTACTTTAAACTGACCCTACCTAAGGTAAGGGTGGCTTAAGATTGCCCAGTTTTCAATTTTATTACTTTGCTCTCCACACTAGCAAATATCTCCAGTGGGGAACCCTCATGAATGGAGAACCATTTGACTATGCTCTGCAGTGGCTGTGGATCAAAATGGACTGCTGCAATGGCCTGGGTGTTAAGCTAGAGTCCTCATTCTTTTTTCCTTTAATGTTGGTACCCAGGGGCCTACATGACACCTTGCTTTTCTGGTCTCTTAAGGCTCATTAACAAATGTGCAGGACCTTGCATTTCAGACTTGACAGAGACCTGTCTCAACCAGTGCCTGATAGCCTCAACTTTCAAATCACTGGTAGGACCTTGGGTTCTTGCTTTTGACCAGATTTTCCGATGCTCTCTGCATGGGATCTGACATAGAGAGAGTCCTTTCTTCCTTTCATACCTTTTAATGGTTATACCACATACTGAAGTTTTAAATTTTTACAACTTCAACATTGCATCCTATGGTACTCCCCCCACCCCAAGTCCATGGCGGATGGCAAGGCATTTCAACAGTTAATTTTGTTGGTAAGACCTCACCATCCAGTCTCCCAATTACACTTCACCTTACAAACTGTTGATCCACGGCCTCAGGATGGTAGTTGTCCCTACTGGGCAGTGACTTTGAACTTAACTTAGGATGGGACAAGTTGGCACAGGAGTTGGAGGGATACTCACACGTATCTGAAACAAAATGGTCTACAGTTGCAATAATTTAGTATATTACACAGTTTATACATTGCCCCTAGAAAATTATACAAGATGGGAAAACGAGTCGAACTGTTGCACAGTATCATATGTGGGGAAGAGGAGGGTACACTCTTCACTGTATCTGACAATGCCCCAAGATCCAGCTCTTCTGGAAGGACTTTCAAGAATATCTCGATCCCCTCCTGGGCCTACAGGATGCATGCTCCCCTGAGATATGTATTGTGGGACTCTACCAAGATGTTGTCCTTGGGCCCAGGAGGAGATATACAGCTTTAGTGGCAGTGATTGCTGTTAGTCATTCTATGTCATTGGCTAGCTGCTTATGTCCCAACCAAGGAGGAATGGCACAGGGAGATCTCACTAGTCTTGAATATTGAGAAATCAACTGCAAATATGAAAGAGTGTAACTTTGTCTTCCCAAAGTGGTGGGAACCTTTGCACACATTATTACTGACTTTATAACAAGATAAAGGACAGCCTCACCATTGGATCCCACCCCCAATCAGGGTCTGCACTGGGTAAATAGCAACAATACAGTAAGATAGACTTCAGTTTATTAACTGGTTCACTGTGGAATATTTAGGGTCCTGAGGAAGCCTGTTTCAATATCTTGGTTGTTATAGCTGGGGAGCCACCGCCCTGTACCAGGGAGGGGAAGGGGGTGGTTTATGTTGGTATGGGGTCTTTGTTCACTGTATATGTATATGCTGTTGATTGTGTCGTGTTACTTGTATTTGCCAAACTGTTAATAAAGTATAGGAAATGTATTATAATATGTCCAACGGAGACACTCATTGCTGGATAAGAGTGGTTTCACACGTATTCTGCTCGAGAGAGAAAAGCGAAGTGAAGCTGAGCTGTTCTGGCTTCAGCAAAACACAAGTGGCATGGTTTACCCAGTTTTTTATGACAGCCCTTCACAGCCCAGCAGTTCATCTGTTAGAGGTAAAATGGGCAGTAGCATGTAGTAAGTATTTTAAGAAGGCTACATTATTTTATGACTGTTATTGTATTGCGGAGGTCGAGTAGCACTACAGTGCAAGTACAACTACTGAACTGCGGCTATAAAGGTGCCTCTGTGAATGTACAGAACTTATCCTGATAAGGTGCCAAAGGTGTTTAAATAAGAGTGGAAATATAAACATTAGCGGCTTAGTAACTTTTAAATATTTAGATGCGGTGTGGATAGTAGCAGATTAAGTGGCGATCAGCTTTTGCTGTTGACAGTTATGCGGGCAGTTACATTTTGAAAGTGGAATAAAAACCAAAGAATGAAGTTCAGAATGTGGAGTTTAGAGCACTGAGAAACATCTTACATAGCTCATAAAATGCTATTTACAACATGAGTGTTTTATGAACTATGTAAATATAGACCATGATGGCAGAAAAAGACCAGAGGTCCATCCTGTCTGCCCATACTCCATATAATCCCTGGAACCTACTGTTCCTCCAGGGTACTAACCCTCCCCATCCCATCTCCAATCTCCTCCCTGGTCTTGTTGCCCCAGGCAGCCACTATTCCCTTCATTCTGTCCCATGCCTGCTTGAATCCCCTGACTGAGTTTTTATTTATTTATTGAAAAGTCTCACCAGGAAAGACACACTGAACAATATGAAATTGCTCATCTCACAGAGCGTCCTGGGGAAGAGGAACATGGGAGTACAGTAATCAAACCACACCAGGTAGTTACTAGGCAAAACAGTGTCATGATGATAACCATGGCTGTAACCTCCATGTAAACCTGAATAATCTTGTAACCAAATGTATTTCCACTGCATCAAAACATGTATTGTTATCCCGGGTCGCCCCTGAAAAAGGGACCTTTGGGGCTCAATAAATAAATAAATTTCCATGCAGTATTATAAAAAAGTATATATACAACACTCAACAACACATTTCCAAAGATAATATAAAACAGAGAAGCAAAAGAGTGAAAAAACAATACATCAGTAGCATTAGATAAACATTGGGATTTGATGTGAGAGGAGCAAATTAACAGCACTGCAGACTAATACATACAATGCGGACAAAGAGTTGCAATAAAGTACATTGGTTTCTCCTCACATTAAGTGCTAGGCTGGGAAAGGAGATGAGGAAGCCAAAAGGGAAATTAGGAGGAGTGAGGAGCCACAGGGTAAATTAGGAGCAGCTGCAGGATGGAGAGAGGAAGCTGAGGAGGGAGGTCGAGATGGACCATGGGGAGGAGGCGTGCCTGATTTGATGAGGCACTGAGTTCCAGAGCTTAGGGAACCTATAGGAGAACGACAATTGGCTTATAGAGGTGGCACATCGTGGTATAGCTAGGGTGCGGGAGTCACTGGATCTGAGGGAGAGAGGGGCAGTGGGGCAGGAAGACAGTGAGGAGGCAAGGTAACGGGGAAGCATATCAAACCACAATTTAGAGACAAATTTTATGCAGTGGGCTAGACAGTGGTTTTCCAGGGAAGAAAAAGCTAGAGAGTGATATAGGTTGCAGTCGTCAGTGAGCGCACCCACCACCTCAGCCAACAGACTGTTCCAAGGTTCCACCACCCTTTCCGTAAAGAAGTACTTCCTCACATCCCTCCTGAACCTTCCTGACAATTTCCACTCATGACCACGTGACCTCAAGTTGGTATTCAGGGTAAATAATTCCCCCCAGTTTACTTTGTTAATTCTTTTATGGAATTTGAAGGTCTCTATCATATCTCCCCTCTCCCTCCTGGTTTCCAGCGTATACATAGTTAGTGCCTTGAGGCGCCTCCTCATAGGATCTGCTCTGCTGGCCCTGAATCATTTTTGTTACTCTGCACTGCACTGCTTCCAACCCATCCCTGTCCTTTCTGACGTGAGGGCTCCAGAAGAAAAAAAATACTCACCTGTAGTAATCTTGTTTCTTCCAACAGGATCCTTTAAGCCACCACTACACCCGGAGCCAAATGGAATGCTATGCTAATGATGGAATCTTTAGCTCCTGCATTCAGTTCAAAAACTGCACCAAGTAACTGCCTACATTCTAACCTCAGATTTCTTAGGAGCCTGCAAAGAGGCCATAGTGACATGTAATTAGAATAGAAATAGAAAAAAGGGGCCCCAACTGGGGCAACTAGTAAACATTAAATCATAGGAAAAAAGAGAGAAAATCTTTCCCTTTTTCTTAATGTCAGATTCACCTAAGGAAAAAGACCTACAAGCTATAAAACATTACTAAGAAGTGCCAGCAGATGGCATACCACTCCAAATATACATATAATCAGCACTGGAGAGGATTTTTTACTGATTCTGCCAGGGGAGGCAGGGTGGGAAGTAATAATATTAGTGGATCCCGTTGGAAGAAACACGATTACTACAGGTGAGTAATATTTTTCTTCTAACCTCAGGAATCTACTAATATTATTACTTCTTGCAGACTATGCAGCAGTACCTCAAGGAGGTGGGCAAAGAATCTACTTAGGAAAAAGACTGCATGACTGCTGTACCAAACCTGGCATCACTCCTGGACTGGGTGTTCAGGCTATAATGCTTCGTGAAGGTGTGGACTGACCTACAGATAGCTGCTTTACAGATTTCCATCAAAGGCACCTCTCGGGTAGCTGCAATAGTGGCAGCTGTGCCCCTTGTAGAATGGGCCCTGAGCCCAAAAGGAGCTACCTTACCTGCTTTTGAGTAGCAAAACTGGATACACTGAACTATCCATCGAGAGATGGTTCTTTTTGAGGCAGGTGTCCCCTTACTTACCTCTCCATAGGTGAGGAACAGCTGTTGTCTGTCCTGCCTATGGCCTTTGGTATGAGTCATGTAGTAACTTAAAGTCCTTTTTACATCGAGCTGTGAAGTCTACACTCCCCTGAGCTAGAGTGTTCAGTGAAGAAAACTGGAAAACTGGGAAGGTAAAAGACTGGTTCAAATGGAAGTTCGAGACCACCTTGGGGAGGAACTTCCTATTAGTTCTCAACACTACCTTGTCCCTGTGGAAGGAGACATATTCTCTTTCCACACAGAGGGCCTGGAGCTCACTTATCCTCCTAGCAGAAGTGATTGCCAGCAAGAAGACTACCCTCAAGTAAGAAATTTGACATCTGCACAGGCCATGGGCTCAAAGGGAGGAAGCATAAGCTGAGCAATGCAAATGTTCAAATCCCAAGCTGGCACTGGTTTCGTATGAGGGGGAAACAGGTGAGACAGTTCCTTAAAAAAACTCCTAAAGATAGGATTTGATGCTAAGGAGGTGTCCCTTCCAGCTGAAATGTATACTGACACCGAAGCCACGTGCACTTTCAGAGTTGAGTGCTACAGGACTTGGGAATGCAGATGAGTCAGATAGTCCAGCAAGGTTGGTATGCCAGCTTGAGCTGGGACCACACCCTTATCCTTACACCATATAGAGAACCTTTTCCATTTTGAGGCATAGGTTTTCTTAGTAGAAGGTTTCCTATACCCTCTGAGGACCTCCAGGACCCCTTCAGAGAACTGCCAACCTGCGTATTCTAAGTCCTCAAGAGCCATGCCTTGAGCCTGGGAGACCTGAGATTGGGGTACATGACCCTCCCCTGAAAGGAGGTCAGTAGGTTGTACCTCAGTGGCAGGTGAATCGGTTTGGTCACTGTCACAGAGAGCAGGAGGGAGTACCAAGGCTGTCTGGCTCAGTCTGGGGCTACCAGTATCATTGAAGCTGGCTGTGATCTGAGCTTGATGAGCACCCTGAGTATCAGGGGAAAAGGGGGGAAAGCATAAAGATGCCTCCCTGTCCAATCCAGAATCAATGCATCCAGGGGAACTGTTCTCTTGGCAGGGGCCCTGCAACAATACAGGGACAGATGGTGATTTTGGTGAGATGCAAAAAGATCTATCTCTGGGGTACCCTACCTCCTGTATAGGACATTCGCCACTTGCTTGTTCAGTGTCCATTCATGATGGGCCTGGTTTATCCTGCTCAATGCATCTGCCAGGGTGTTGTCCTTGCCAGGCAGATGGATCGACTGTAGGGAGGCGTTTAGAGAGTGAGCAAGACTACATATCCTCATTGCCTCTGTACAAAGTGGGGTAGACCTTGTCCCTCCCAGTTTGTTGATGTACATTGTTATGGTATTGTCTGTTCTGACTTGTACCAACTTTCCCTGTATTAGATGTGAGAAAGCCTGAAGGGCCAGGTAAACAGCCCTTAGCTCCAACAGGTTTATACGCTGGAGGGAATCTGCACTCCCCCAGATGCTGTGAATGGTGTGCTCCCCCAAGTGAGCACCCAATCCTAACAGGGAAGCAACTGTTGTGAGAACCAGTGAAGGGGGCTTCTGCAGAAATGGAACCCCTTCTCTCAAATTTCCAGCTCCATCCACCATTGGAGTGCCTGTAGTAACACCCTTGTTACTGGTATTGGTTTTGACAGAGAGTCCCGCCTTTGGCATCAGTATGCCCTGAGGTGGAATACACTGCAAGAAGTAATAATATTAGTGGATTCCTGGGGTTAGAACTGGACGCAATATTCCAGGTGAGGCCTCACCAGGAATCTGTATAGGGGAAGTATTACCTCTTTTCTTCTACTATCAATACCCTTCCCGATACATCCCAGTATCCTGTTAGCCTTGCTATAGGCCTTGTTGCACTGGCTCATTTGTTGAAGAGAGTTACTGATGATAATTTCTACTGCAGATCCCATTCCTCAGTAGTGCTAAGTCTCACCCCACCCATCCAGCACTCCTTCTTGTAAAGAAAGGCAGTGATTGGTTAATCACTGACATAGGACCTATAATAAAAATAATACCATTATGAGAGTTTCAATGAAAAAGTAGCAAAAAAGGCACAAGTTGTCACTATAATTTAGTCTTCCTTTTGAATTCAACAAAAACAGGTTCACGATATTATAAATATGTCAACTTATGGTCTTACATGAATGCTGCTTCTTGTACATAGGTTTGACTTTAGAAACTGCTTCATGTTTAAAACTGCCTTGCTGATTTATATGTCATCCAAAAAGTATTCCTTACGTTTAGTTGCATAGTTTAATTAAATGTTACTAAAAACATTTTTTAAGATAATACAAAAAACAGTTTTACATGACTGCTAAAGACGTGTGAATTTTGTTGTATACTGCATGGAATAGGTATTTAATTCCTAAAGGTTACATCACTTACCATTGGTTTAAAGACTACCGTCATCTCACATGACATCCCTGCTGACATCTGGCCAGGAGGATCAAAGCTATGAAAAACAAAGATGATAAATAATAAGATTTCTGGAGGAGGCAGTACCAGCTCGCAGCAAAGATTAAACTGTCCCACCTACATGATGTAAACGTTTATCATGTTCAGTGCTAAGGTGGGTGACAGGGCTGCACAAACCATTCTTTCTTTAATTTAAGTTTTATTTATAACGTTCAGCATGAATATGAGAACACATAACAGTAATGAAAACATGTAATGATATAAAAAACCAAAACTTAATGTAACCCCCCTGCAAATGGGGGTTCCCAAAAGACTTCCAGGAGCTTGCTTGAATGCTCCAAGCCTGAATGGTGTTTGGCGTTTAAGCCATTTATCAGTGAGTGTTTTTAGAACCTCTGGTACTGTCTCTTTAAGAGCTGTCTGCTTGCAGACATAATTAGTTTGTATGGGGGACTGTGTGTTTCTTTGATTGAGTACCACTCAAGCTGCTGCCAATTCACTCCATTTTTGCAGTCACTAGGAGTGCAAGGGAACCTATCTGAAAAATGTAACTGTTTGCCAGAAATTATTTAGAGTAATAATGAAATTACAGTTTGTCTAACCTGCTTTCTTTGCAGTCAGAACTGTGTCTGCTAGTTCCCCATTCTAGTTTTGAACTGCTGAACTGGACCAATCAGTGTGGGGTAAGCTAGCTCTAAAATAGTGCCTTGGACGAATCAGAACTTGGACTCATAATCTGAGCCAGCCACAAGAGGATTGTATGGGCAGTGACTCTGGGAGATGTAGTTTAGACTTCAGTGCCTTTTGGACCAACAGCAGCAGTCTATTGTGAGTGACAGCCAATCCAGTCAAGAACTGGGAGGAACTCAAAGGAAGTGCCGGTTTTGTCGGTTGGAGTTTCAGTTGAGCTTTGGCAGTGAAGAAGGAAGGAGCCCTGTGCTTTTTCAGTGTGCAGTTTTAGTCAAAAAAAGCGTGTGTAAGGCCAGAGTTCCGGTCTGCAGCTTGTGTAACAGCTTGTTAGGACTGAATCCGTCCTGTGAAAAGAATCAAAGGATCTCTGAAGAGTAGAAACCAGGCTCACCCTGTAGAAGACTGGAGGAATTGCTGAAAATTGCACTCGGTCTGTCAGGAACTGAATCTGCTGTGTGTTCTCCCGGGTATTGTGCAGTAATTGCGATCGGGATACAGATGCAGCCTGCCTGGTATAGTGCTTTCTTTTATATGGATGTGTGAAGAGGTTTGTGTACCTCAAGTGAGCCCTGCTGACATTGAAGGACCCTATCTTATTTGGAGGTCGTGAGTACTAATTCAGGGTCGCTCCCTGTTGAATTGCCACATTAAATCCAAATGGAATTACTGTACTGCTGACTGTTTAATTCTCCTTTTCTCTGTGTGAAGGGCCCCTACCAGCTGCCACAGTTTGGACTAGCCACTAGGGCTTGAGTACCCAGGACAGTAACTGATAGGGATGAGCCTGTGCACAGAGCCATAAATGATTATTAGAGTGATAAGCTAATTAACCTGATTTCCCCTGTCCTTGTTATATCCCCTAAATAAATCAGAGCTGCTTGTTTCAGCAAAAGTTATACTGCCTGAGGTATTTGTCTATGTTAAAGTACTGTACTGTGATTGTTGCACTGTATCTCATTTCTGAGGTCCCAGTGCGGAACCAGACCTGGGGTAAGTGTATACTGTGAAGGTAATTCTGATATATTGTGTGGGCCACTAGTGGGAAGAAAGGGGGGTTGCAGTGTCCCAGAGGGCTGTGACCAAGTTGGTTTTAACTATTGCAAACCCTGACCTCTGGGTGGAGGCACCCGCCATTGGATCCAGGCCCCTCAACCTGTTAGTGGCAAATCAGGCAGGGGTAGTAGCCCCTGGGATAGCGCCATCTAGGGGTTACATTAATAACACGTGAAACTGAAATAGCTCCAATAATAATAAAGCAAAAATAATTATTTAATATTAAAACAGAAAATCTCTAGTGTACTTAAAATACTGTGTTCTACATTTACATACCTAGAACAGAAAAATAATCTAAAGGAGAATCAGTGTATTATGGAAGCCCAAGTAATTTAAGTAAGCCATGACAGATGACAGAATATGGGTTGTTGTGTAATATCCCACCCACAGCTTGGTCAACCACTTGGTGTGTGGGTTGTTACAAAAGCAACCCAGAACCCATGGAGTGTGTTATGGCACTTGTAAATGGGCACACAAGGGGAAAAAAATGTAACCCCCCTTACAAATGGGGGTTTCCGAAAAGTCTTCCTTGAGCTTGCCTAAATGCTTACTGCCAGGCTGGTGTCCTGCGTTTTAGCAGTTTAAATGTGACTGCCAGAGAGTGCCTTTATAGCCTCTGTGTACTGTCTCTTTAAGAGCTGCCTGGACTGCAGTCAATCTGAGAGGGAGCTCTGTTGAAAGATGTAACTATTTGCTGAAAATCATTTAGAGTGATAATGATAATGTAGTTTGTCTAACCTGCCTTCTTTGCAGCAAGGACTATTTTGTTCATCTCCACTATCTTGGTCTTGGACTGCGAATTGGACCAATGATCAGTTCTGGTGGGACCTAAAATGGAGCTGGGCTACAGGAGCTGTCTGGAGTCAAAATCTGTATGAATTGTAGTTTTGGGCTTTTGGCGCCTTTTTGCACCTGAAGGGGGAGCCTTTGTTGTGACTGACATACAGATCGGCTAACCGAACCTTTTGGATCTTGGGGGATTTCCCAGACTGCATGCAATTTTCAGTTAGTTCTGAGCTGAGAAGTGAAGAAGTAACAGCCCAAATGATTTGGGCAAGAGTTCTGTGTAGTTTTGCGTGGGAGAACTGTAAAAGGGCTGAGTTGTGGCCTGCATGTCTACCTGATTCCTCTAAGAGGGAGAGAAGATAATTATTTTGGACTAAATCCAAGTTTGAGAGAATGAAGTAAGCCACTCATTTTGTACCAGGCTCATACCTGAAGAAGACCGAAGATTTTGCTGAATGCGATCGATCTGTCAGGATTTCCAGTTGCTTTTGAATCCCCAGTTTGTGCAGAGACTTTGTGATCGTGACCGGAGAGCGGTTTGCCTGGTACAATAGAATTTACTTACATGTAAATGTACTGTGAGTTGCTAGTGGGTCGTGATTTGGTTCCCCACTGTGTGAACTGTGTTCTGCTTGCTGGAAGCTGTATCCAGACCAAAATGGACTGTATCTGAATTTGTCTCCATTTGGCCGGGGCCTTGCCACACTGGTCTAGCCAGACTACCCGCTGCACAGAGAAAGCCATCGACGAGAGACCTGCCTGGGGATCAGCCCCTTGCTCCATGCTTGAACAGGAATGACGCCTCGGCGATTTGTGTGGGCCCTGCTTCTCCTGGCACTCCAGATTAACCACCTGCTGTCTCAATTTTCATCCAGCCTGTGTCCAGTCTTGGGTATCATGAGTAATCATCAGGGTAGCTCCTGCAACAACAGCCTAATCTAAAAGTGTGTCACCTGATTGTCTTGTTGTTTTCTTTTCAAGAACTGAGGCCTCCGGCTCCAGAATACAAATAGTGTGTGTTGTGCGTGTTGTTTTCTTCCATCACAGGGCCCCAACCAGCTGCAACGTTCCTGGCTAGCCCACCATTTTCCATCTGGGTACCCAGAGTGTGTGACTGTTTATGGATCCTGAAGTGCATGCATAACTATTTGATTGATACAGCCTTTAAGCAAATTAACCTGATTATGCCCCTCCCATGTTCAAGCCCCTTAAATAAATCAGATCTAACTCTTTTTTGCATTTACCCTGACTGTGGTTCTAGTTTGTGTAAGAGTACTGTACTGCTGTTATTTGCTGTGTATAACCTTGTTTTACAGGGTGCCCCCATGACCTGGCCAGAGGAAAGCCCTGGTGGTAAGTGCAAACAGTGTGGGTACTTGTGTGGTGTATCAGAGGTATTGTGAAAGTGATTATTGTGTATTGTTTCGGCCACTAGTAAGGAAAGGGGGGTTACAGTGTCCAGGAGGGCTGTGCCCAAGTTGGCTTGTCCACTACCAACCCTGACCTCCAGGTGGAGGCACTTGTTTCAGAACTCAGGCCCCTTAACCTGCTACTAGCCAAGCAGGTAGGTGTAGTAGCCCTTGGGATAGCGCCACGTAGGGGTTACAAATGAAAGAAGTGTCAAATATAGAACTAATGTGAAATGGGAGGAGAAATATAGAACTAATGTGAAATGCAAGGTGAACTGTGTCTAAATATTATGTTTTGTTAAAGTTCTCCTGAACGTGTCACCAGCTCTTTAAAATTCTCCTGAAGTTGTTAGCTGCTGTTTAACAACTGCAATCATTCCCCGGGAATGAGCTGCCCGGATGCCTAGAATTTTATGCTAATTATGGAATCTTAGAATAAAATTCAGAACTCTGCTGTGTAGTCACACTCACTCTGTCCTCTAACGTCAGATTTATTTCTGAAACTAGGATGAGCAGTGGTCACTAAATTGGCCAAATGACTACCAAAAAAATATTAAAAAGAAGTGGGTCTCTGGAGACTCTCAAACATGGCAGGACAAATTTAATGAGATTAGATCACTGAATATCAGTTGTAAGGCACTGTAACAAGTAATGCTGAAGCAAACTAAAAAGAACAGATTCCTGTGAAAACCTTTTCCAGGGTCTGAAAGGGGAGGGAAGGATGGAACTGTTAAGCATAATGAGGGATGTCTTGGATAAAACATTGCTACGGTGAGTAATGTTTTCTTCAAGCCCCAAGAATCCCTCACTGTGCTTACCAACTGCAGACTACAAAGCAGTATCTTGGGAGGCTGGGTACAGAACCTTTTTAGGGAAAAAGTTCTGCAAGACAGCAATGCCAAAGCTGGCACCCCTTCTGGACTGTATATCCAGACAGTAGTGCTTTGTGAATGTGTGCACTGTTTTCCAATGAGCTGCTTTACAGATTTCCTGTAAGGGAATACTCCTTGATGCTGTGGGGCAGAAGTGCCACATGCAGATTGCACCCTGACACAATAAGTTGATAGCTAGCCAGTTTTGTTGTACTGTAACAGAACTGCATGCAGGGCACTATTAAATCAGAAACTGTCTCTTGGATGCTGGTTTACCTTTACCTACTTCACCACAGGTGACAAACAACTGGGTTCTGGTGGACCTCATCTCCTTTGTGTGGTACAGATAGTAGCTCAGTGCTCTCCTAGCATCCAAACTGTGGAGCGTTTGCTCTTCTGAACTGGATTTTGCTGTAAAGAACACTGAAAGCGCAACTGACTCATTCAGATGAAATTCAGGCACCACTTAAGGGAGGCTTTTTAAGTTTGTCCTTAAGACTACCTTGTTCCTGTGGAAAATGATATAGTTGGGATCGGTGCAGAAAGCTTGCAGCTCAAGTACCCTTCTGGCAGATGTCATAGCCACTAGGAAATCTGCTTTCCAGGTTACATATGCCATGGGCTCTAAATAAGGCTCCACGAGCTGAGCAATGCAGAGACTCAGATCCCATGGTGGGACTGGATCTCTTACTGGAGGATACAGGTCATTTAGGCCTTTAAGAAAAAATTACTCACCTTAGTAATGTTGTTTCTTCTAATGGAGTCTTGCTATATTATGACATATGCAGTTTGTCCCAGCCTTAGAACTGCTCCGGAGGTGAAAGAGTTAAAGTCCATGCCAGGCATGGAACTTAGAGCTCGAGCTCGGTTGAAAATTCTATCTGTTGTTCTTCAAACTAAAACTGTCAGATCTTTACGAGCAAAAACTCACTAAGACTCTGTGTGGAAGCTGTAAACCTACACTAGCCAACTGGCTACTTAAATAAACACATTTTTTGGTGCCACAATGAAGACTCAAGTCAGGAGACCCAAAAAATGACAAACACAACAAAGATCACCCCAAAAAGAGGGGTGAAAAACAAGGTGGGTATCTAAAAAGTGCTAACGCTGCCCTGCCCACCCACATCCCCAAGAGTAAGGTTCTGAGAGGGGCAGGCAGGGGGGGAGGTCATAATATAGCAAGACTCCATTAGAAGAAACAACATTACTAAGGTGAGTAATTTTTTCTTCAAACAACATAAAGTCTTGCTATATTATGACATATGCAGACTACACAGCAGTACCTCCATGGAGGAGGGACAGAACCTACTTAGGAAATAGGCTCTGAAGCACAGCTGTGCCAAAACGAGCATCACTCCTAGCCTGGATGTCCAAGGAGTAATGCCTAGTAAAAGTGTGCACTGTTTTCCAGGTAGCTGCTTGACATATCTCTAGGATAGGGATGTCCCTGGCAGCAGCCAGAGACGCAGCTGTACCTCTGGTGGAGTGAGCCCTCAGGCCTGAGGGAGGAACTTTACCCAGTTTTTCATAGCAGAATTGGATACAAGAGACAATCCACCT
Source organism: Neoceratodus forsteri (assembly GCA_016271365.2). Lineage (NCBI taxonomy): Eukaryota > Metazoa > Chordata > Ceratodontiformes > Ceratodontidae > Neoceratodus > Neoceratodus forsteri. The sequence continues at coordinate 334,849,784 of CM057452.1, read as the reverse complement.
GGCAATGGATCTTTTAGTGGCAGGTTTCCCTTTGCCAACCTCACCATAAGTGAGGAACAGTTGGAGGGAGTTAAACCTTTGACCTTTGGTACAATCTATGTAGTAGCTAAGTGATCTTTTGACATCTAAACTGTGCAGTCTCCTCTCACCAGAAGAGGAATGGTCAGTGAAGTACACAGGGAGAGATATAGATTGATTAAGGTGGAAATCTGAAACCACCTTAGGCAAGAACTTTCGGTTAGTCCTGAAGACTACCTTATCTCTGTGAAAGGAGATAAAAACAGGCTCCACTGACAATGCTTGTAACTCACTTATGCGCCTGGCAGAAGTGATGGCTACCAAAAACACAGTTTTCCAAGTCAAGTACTTGAGCTCTGCTGAAGACAAGGGCTCAAAAGGGGGTTGCATAAGCTGGGCAATGCAATATTAAGATCCCAGGCAGGGGAGGATCCCTGAATGGGGGGTTGGTGTGAAGCAACCCTTTGAAAAACTTGGAGAATACAGGATGAGCCGAAAGAGAAGAGGGCTTACCTGCTGACAAGAAGGCAGACATGGCTGCCAAGTGCACTTTTAGGGTAGCTGGTCTCAGCCCTAAAGTATTTAAATGAACCATATAATCCAGGACTGTGGGTAAGTCAGCAGATTCTGGGGAAATATTCTTCCCAGAGCACCACATGGAAAATCTCTTCCATTTGGAATTATAAGTAGCCCTGGTGGAAGGCTTCCTAGAAACCTTCAGAATATCCAATACACCTTGGGAAAGGTGTAGGTCACAAACTCTAACTCTTCAAGAGCCACGCCTTGAGATTGACAGATTTGAGGTTCGGTACCAAACCCTCCCTGAGCACAGGATAACAGATTGTGATTCCTGGGAAGACAAGGGGACGTGGACACTAAGGACATAAGGAGTGGGTACCAGGGCTGTCTGGCCCAGTCTGGAGCAATCAGAATCATCTTGCAGGATTGAGACCTGATTTTGACTAGCACTTTGAACAGAGAGGGAAGGGTGGAAAGGCATAGAGAAACTTCCCTTCCCAACTGAAAAGGAAGGCATCCAGGGGGACTGAGTCCAACACTGGGGGCCTGCAACAAAAAAGGGGGAAGTTGGTGATTGTCTGGGGCTGCAAAAAGATCTATCTGGGGTGTGCCCCATCTGGCAAATACCACCTCCAGAACAAGGGGATCCAGAGCCCATTCGTGATGGCCTTGGGAAATCCTGCTGGGAGCATCTGCCAGGACATTGCCCTTGCCTGGGAGGTGAACTGCTACAAGGGAGGTGTTTAGGGAGTAAGCCAGAGACCACAACTTCATTGCTTCGGTGCACAAGGCCGTAGACCGAGTGCCCCCTTGCTTGTTGATGTACCACATTGTGGTGGTATTGTCTGTTCTGACTTGAATAACCTTGTTCTGAACAGGTTTGGAAAAAAGCTTGAAGTGCTAGAAAAACTGCTCTGAGTTCCAACAGATTGATGTGGAGCAGAGATTCCTGAGGGGACCACAATCCCTGGGTGGTGAGGTCGCCCATGTGAGCTCCCCACCCCAATAGGGATGCATCTATAGTAAGGATTAAGGAGTGAGACTGAGGAGTAAAGGGGACCCCCTGTCTCAAATTGCCCTGGTCCTGCCACCACTGAAGGGCCTGGATCAGGGTTCGAGTCACTGGAATTAATTTGGTTAGAGGGTCCTTTCTTTGAGACCAAAAAGGCTCTCAAATGGAACTGGATGTCCCTCATCTGAAATCTGGCTCCCTGCACTACTGCTGTCAAACCAGCCATATGTCCCAGGAGCTGTAGAAAAGTGCCTTGCTGGTCGAGAGACCAGCAGGGTGAAGGAGGAAGTCAGAGAAATCAGGGTACTTGCCCTTTCCAGGTGATGGAAGGCTCTGGCTTCTTTTGTGTTCAGTTCTGCACCTATGAAGGTGAGAAGCTGGACAGGCTCTAGAACTGACTTTGGAAGATTGAGAAGGAAACCTAGAGAAGTTAGCAGTTGCTGAGTTACTTGAAGGTGTAACCTGACTTGGTCTAGGGACTGGCCTCCTATGAGCCAGTCGTCCAAGTAAGGAAAGATGGCAATTTTTTTTGCCTTCTTAAGTGGGCAACTGCTACTGCCAGCCATTTTGTGAATACCCTTGGGGCAGATATAAGGCCGAAGGGCATTGCTCTGAACTGGTAATGACCTGAGGGCAGTTCGAATCTGAGGTACTTTCGATGGGAGCTTCTGATGAGAACATGAAAATGGGCATCCTTGAGGTCCAGGGACACTAGCCAGTCCCTGGCCTTAAGAGAGGGTAAAATAATTCCCAGAGTCACCATTTTGAATTTTGGTTTTAAAAGGTGCTTGTTTAGATACCTGAGATCCAGGATGGGCCGCCATTCTCCTGTCTTTTTTGGGATAAGGAAGTACCTGAAGTACAACCCTTTGCCTTGGTGTAGGGGTGAAACCCTTTCCACAGCTCTGAGAGCCAGGAGGGTAGAGAGTTCTGCCTCCAGGGCAAGAGCCTCTGAAGAATTTTCAGGTGGAAAAGATCTGATTCTGATCTTTGGAAATTTTTTGAAGCTGAGAAGCAGTCCCTGGCTTACTACTTCCAGGTCCCACTTGTCTGACATTAGAGACTCCCAGTCCTGGACAAAGTAAGCCAGCCTGCCCCCTATAGGTAGTGGAGAATCGGCCCTGGGCGCCCCATCAGGGTGCCTGTTTGGCAGGGGCTTTAGGCTGAGGGGTGGAAGCAGGCCTGCCTGCACCCCGTCTGCCTTTCCCTCTAAAGAACCCCTTCTGCAAGAGCTGAAGAGGAAGCCTGGGCTTGGTAAAAAGGCCTATGAAAAGGCCTACCCCTGCTCCTGAGGGGTTGCCTTTGGGGAGTGACTTGCCTTTCCTTGGCCTGTGCACTCCTATAGGTGGTCCTATATTCATCCATTTTCTTCATGTAATTCTCTGTTTGCTCCCCAAACAGAGAGTTGCCCATAACAGGGAAATCCATGGCATTAGTCTGGGTATCCTGTGACAGGCTAGTACATCTGAGCCAAGCCATTCTACGGGGAGCCACAGATGTAGCCATGACTCTGGATGAAACAACATTAGAGTCCACTGCAGCATGGAATTGCACCTTGGATGCCTCAATACCATCAGCGGCCACCTGGTCCAGCTCTTTTGTCAGCTGGCCAGGAACCTCCTTTGCTAGAGCTAAAACAGTATCCCATCTGAATTTTTGATATCTAGCAACATAAGCCATATAATTAGCCTGTCTGAGTCCTAAGGAAGCTGCCATGTACTGTTTCTTTGCCATGGCATCTATCTTTCTGGAGTCCTTGTCAGTGGGGTGAGAGGCTAAGGGAACATTTGCCTTGTCACAGGCTGCAGCCTGCACCACCCCCATGTGGCTGCATTGTTGTGTAAGGAACTCCGTATCAGAGCCTGATAAAGCATACCTTTTGTCCACTCTTTTATCAACAGGAGGTATGGTGTGAGGAGCTTTTAAAAACTTTACTGTCTGTTTCCAAAAAGATCTATGCAGAGGAATAGACAGTCTCCTAGACTCTGGGATATCCATCATTTCTACAAAATCAGGCTCCTCTTGATCATCCACAGCTTCCTCCATAGGGAGCTGGAGGGTTTCAGCCACTTTTTTTTTTTTTTTTTTTTAAACATGAAATGAGAAGGGGACTCAGAAAGCCTGGGGGGGGGGGACACTCCTGAAGGTCTGTCTGGAGAGATGTCCGGTTCAATGGGCACATCCAGACTTTCAAAACCACATTCACTCACCTCATACTCCTCTGCCCCCTCCTCTGGTTCATAAAATTCCTCTAAATAATACTCTTGAACCGGAGGAACCGACCGAACCGAGCGCTTACCAGATGATGCCGGTTCGGTCGGAACCGAGGAGAGTGACTGAACAATTTTTATTGCTTTAGCTATTTGCTGATTTTCTAGATTTCTTTGTTGGAACCGACTCCTCAGAGTCGGCTCTCCTTTTGCCTGAGGAAGTATCGCCCTGGTCAGAGGGCACTCCCTCCGGTTCGGTTGGAACCGAACCGGGCTGGCCATCCGGGTCAGCAAACTTTTTGGCATCCCATTCCCTGAGTCTACCAACTCTCTTATCCAGGGTAGCTGCAGGAAAACCCTTGCAAATATGGCAGTCTGAAATGAGGTGGTCAAACCCCAGACAATAAACACATGTGGTGTGGGGGTCAGCCTTGGCAAAGGCTTCCCCACATACAACACAGTGCTGAAACCCAGTGGGCCCGGTTTTTCTTTTGGGTTTCTCAGACATAGTGCCAGCCTAACCAAAAACTTGCCCGTTTACGGCCATCTGCCAAGCAAGACTCCCTTATCGGCTCCCAACCGTGTCACGGGTCATGGAAAAAAACGTAATTAAATCCGTTTTTTTTAGAACCGATAAGAACCGGGAACCGCACTTCAAAAAGACTGTAATGTAATAGAAGTAACTTGATCAGTTCAAACCGAACCGATGAAAATGTTTACAAGTTCCACACATAATTAAATGTAAAAACCTATCTAGTACTTACAATACAACAGATAGAACTTGAACCGACCAGTTGTGGTTTAATTTCGGTTAAAAATACGAAAACTTTTATACTTTAACCGACAAAATGAACCAAGCAGAAGGAGGAATCTCCGGAGTGACTGTTCAGTGAGGCAGAGTAAAGAATCTGACAGTTTTAGTTTGAAGAACAACAGATAGAATTTTCAACCGAGCTCGAGCTCTAAGTTCCATGCCTGGCATGGACTTTAACTCTTTCACCTTCGGAGCAGTTCTAAGGCTGGGACAAACTGCATATGTCATAATATAGCAAGACTTCATGTTGTTTGAAAGAACTTTTTCAAACTAGCTTGCGAGGCCAGTGATCCGTCCTTGCCAGCTGAGATGTAAACTGACACTGCTGCCAGATGAACCTTTAGAGTTGTAGGCCTGAAATGCAGGGACTGAAGCTGGACCAGATAATCCAGGATTATAGGTAGATCTACCTGGAGTGGGCCGAGCTACCTAGGGGAGCACCACAGTGAAAACCTTTTCCACATAGAGGCATAGGTCTTCCTTGTTGCTGGTTTCCTGGATACCATAAGCATGTCCAAAACCTTGTCAGAAAGATTCAGCCCCAGAGAAATGGAAATTACGTACCTACCATAATTCTTGATCTTCTATTGTATCTTCACCATTCATTACTGCCTGGGTGTAAGCCGAAGCGCGTGCACATCACAGGAGTTTTTTTAGAGGAGTAGAGTACAGTGATGGCACCCTAAGGCAACGCTTACATGTTGTACATGGGGCAGCTGTTGGGCATTGCAGACTCCTCCTCCTCCTCCTCTATCCCAGTTTTGTAAGCCGGAGAGGCGAAATAAGGATAAGAAAAAGGAGAGTGAGGCAAGAGATCCGAGGGATAGGTAAAGGAAAAGATATAAACTGAAAAAGGAATAAGCTGATTAGAGGACAGGAAAGAGGAAAACCTACCCTATGGGACCGCAGGGCCTGACTCCTGGGGCAGCTCCGAGGGAGGAACAGATAAGGGAAGGAAAGAAGAAGGAAGAAGAATGGAGAGGGGGATTTTGGGAGGGGGGAGAAAGTTCTGCCAAATTGTGAAATTGGCTTGAAGGCTTGTAAGCTCAGAACCAAAGGCAAGGGAGCAAGGGTCCCACCCAAGAAAACTGGTGAAGAAGGTTCATCCAAACCCTTTGCACAGCTTGGTATTCAAAAGGCAGACTTTCTACACCTCCCGCCATCCCAAACCCCTTACACTCAAGCTGAGAGCTCACAGACTGCCAAGGCAGAAATCTGTTCTGAAGCAAGAGCGCCTAACTAGAAAGGGGGAGGAAGGCCACTAGCACCTTGTAGTGTGCTAACACAGATGTGTGTGGGGAGGGGGGTATTTGAAGCCCTACAGAGGGCATCCTCTTGCGAAAAAGGACAGAGTGGTAACTCAATCTGAATCCCTGAAGGCAAGGCAAATCAGATCACCAGCTCAAGGCAACTGGAGTGTCCGGACAGCATTTAGCTAGCAGAGACTGATGAAAACAGGAGATACAAAGATGTCAGAGGGGACCTGGATAAAGGAACAGAACCATCTATGGAAAGGTTTCATTAACTGTAAATTGAACAACATGGCTTAAGAAGGAGCCAAGAGGTCACCCTCAAGGGCAATCAGAAAGAGTTCCCTCAGGAGAAAGCTAAATTCTACTCGTTCCCCCTCTCTTTTCCAATTTATGGTACCCATTTTGAGGGAAGAACGGAAGACTCAAAACATTTTTTTTTTTTTTTTAAGATTTAGGCTTAAGCCAAGAGAAGGAGGGAAAAGGAATGAGCAGGGAGGAGGAGACACCGAAGAAGGAGGCCCATGAGGGGAAGGTGGGCGGCTATCAGTAATGAATGGTGAAGGTACACAAGAAGATCAAGAATTACAGTAGGTATGTAATTTCCATATCTTCCTTGTCAATCTTCACCATTCATTACTAACAGTAATCTAGCCCCCACAAGGGGACTAGGAAAACCCTGAGGGAACAAGACCCTCAGCATTCTGCTGGTGAAAAACAGAAGGAAGAGACCCTGGCCTTAAAAGACAGGAAGCCTAAGGCTGAGGAGAGCTAGGAGGTGTCCCCTGGAGATGAGGAGACTGAGGAAACCCCTGCAGAAGCCTCCTAGCCCTGACAGAAAAAAGGCGGGTCCCTTGGAAGGTAGAGTGAATCACCCTATGCTGGGCCAGGGGTGACAATCTTGATAGATGAAGCCATGCCATCCACCTAATGCAGATTGCTGTCCCCGCAAGCCTGGAAACCACCTCACTGGCGTTATAAGATGCCCTTGCTTGGTGTCTTGCCAGTTCCAGGCCTATAATGGAGAGGGCAATGGCCTGTCTGGATTGCTCCGTATCAGACATTGATGCTAAAAGTTGAGACAGCATTGACCATAAGTGCCTATTGTAGGCAGCACGGTGTGCCTGATGTGATGCAATGCACAACATCGCACGAGAATAAGAAAACACTCTTCACCCCCACTGGTCAAATTGTAGGGAATCCGAGTCCGCTGGATGGTCATGCGCCAGGCGGCCGCACCCGGAAGGAGTCTCTAGGAACGCCAATCCCAAGGCTGGGTTGGGGAGAGCACCTAGGGACTCAGATGGAGCATAATACCTCCTCCTGCAGTCTGCCGGGGCTGGGAAAGGGACGGCTGGAGACTGCCAGGTTCGGATAGATGCCTCCTGGAAAGGAATAAGTCAGGATGGCACCACCAGATGTTGGTCACTGAATTCGCCATGGAATTCATGCGTCTCCTGCTCAGTATCGTCATGCCTGACATAGGAAATACGAAGGTCCCCAACCATCCTCGAAAGGAAGTGCTGATAATCCATGACATCAACATCGGAGGAAAGGTGAGCAGAGGGTTCCTCTCCCTCCGAGGAGGGAGCTGAGGAAGATGCAGAACTCAAATGCTCAGAAGACTCCTGCGGCGGAGGGGACAGGCAAAATACCTGCTCATGCATGTGCCTAACATGTGATGGGAAGGCTGCCGCAGTGCCTCTGAATGCCTCCTAGGATAATGGCCCCGTAGGACCTACATGGCCTAGAAGAGATGGAGGTGGCTGCAGAGGAATGGGAGAGAGGCACCTATGAGTAGGCAACTGTCCTCAGCCAGGGTTCTGAAATCCAGGGAATGGAGCCCAAGCTGGCAGAGTCCCTGAAATCAAACCAGGTCACAAGATGGAACTCTAGGGATGCAAACTCTGGAAGAGCCCAAACAGGGAATCTCCCGTGATGCACCTGGGGCTGCAGGGGTCCAGAAGGGCAACCCACGGTGGTGCCACTGGAAGGGTTCCCCAAGCCCAAGAAGGAAAGGCGGGGTTTGGCACTAAGGCTCCGTCCCGCACCTCGAAAGGTGACAGAAGAAAAAATTACTCACCTTAGTAATGTTGTTTCTTCTAATGAGTCTTCATATATATAGACATTAGCAGTTTGATCCAGCTCTAGAACTGCCCGGAGTGAAATGGTTAAAACCATTCCAAAATAGAATTTTGTACGACAGCAGCTCTATCTGTGTCATTTCAAACTTGAACTGTCAGATCTTCTGAGCCAAACTCACTAAGGTCTGTGTGAAGCTGTAACCTACACTAGCCAAATGGCTACCTAAATAATAACAACCATTGATGGTCCCAACACCCAAGACTCAAGTCAGGGGACCAGAAATACTAACACCATTCTAATAATATGAAAAAGGAACATAAGTATAATAAAACACACACACGTACATACACACCCCCAAAGTCCCAAAGGGACAAAATGCTAACAGGACATAAGTAGTGCCCACACTAAGTTGCCCGCACCACCAAGTAGAGGTTCTGAGAGGGCAGGTTGGGGAGGTCTATAATATGCAAGACTCCATTAGAAGAAACAACATTACTAAGGTGAGTAATTTTCTTCAAACAACATGAAGTCTTACTATATTATAGACATTAGCAGAATACACAGCAGTACCTCCATGGAGGAGGGGCAGAACCTACTTAGGGAATAGGCTCTGAAGAACAGCTGTGCCAAACCGAGCATCTCTCCTGGCCTGGACATCCAGGGAGTAATGCTTGGTAAAAGTGTGTACCGTTTTCCAAGTAGCAGCCTGGCAAATCTCTAATAAGGGGATATCTCTGGCAGCAGCTAGAGACGCAGCTGTACCCCTGGTAGAATGAGCCCTCAAACCGGGGGGCTCTGCCCACTTTCTGATAACAAAATTGGATACAAGAGACAATCCACCTGGCTATTGATCTCTTAGTGGCAGGTTGCCTTTCCCAACTTCACCACAGGTAAGGAAAAGTTGGAGGATTCGAATCTGTGACCTTTAGTGCGCTCTATATAATAACTAGAGCTCTCTTAACATCCAGGCTGTGCAACCTCCTCTCACCGAAGAGGAGTGATCAGTGAAAAATACTGGAAGGAGATAGATTGATTAAGATGGAAATCTGAAACCACCTTAGGCAAAAACTTCCTATTAGTCCTAGGACTACCTTATCCCTGTGGAAAAATAAAGTCAGTCTCCACTGACAAGGCATCAATTCACTTATCGTCTGGCAGAAGTGATAGCCACTAAAAACAGTTTTCCAAGATTAGGTACTTAAGCTCTGCAGAAGACAGAGGTTCAAAAGGGGTTGCATTAACTGGGCAATGCAAACATAAGGTCCCAAGCAGGGGCGGTTTCGAAAGGAGGATTAGTATGGAGTAATCCCTAAAAACTTGGAAAACATAGGATGAGAGGAAAGAGGGATGACTTTCCTGCTGACACAAAAGCAGACACAGCTGCCAAATGAACTCTCAGGGTAGCTGGTCTGAGACCAAGGAATTAAGATGTACCATGTAATCTAACAAAATGGGCAATTCAGCAGATTCTGGGAAATATTTTCCCAACACCAAATGGAAAACCTTTTCCATTTAGAACTATAAGTAGCCCTAGTTGAAGGCTTTCTGGAAGTCTAGGATCTCAAGAACACCCTGAGAGAGTGTAAATCAGCAAACTCTAACTCCTCAAGAGCCAGGCCTTGAGGTTGAGGAGATGAGGTCCGGATGCCAACCCTTCCCTGGGCACAAGTCAACAGATTGTGATTCCTGGGGAGGCACAGGGAAGATGGACTGTCAGAGACAGAAGGAGTGGGTACCAGGGCTGCCTGGCCCAATCCGGGGCAATCAGAATCACCCTGCAAGGCTGAGATCTGATTTTGACTAGTACTTTGAATAGGAGAGAAGGGGAAGCATGAAGGAACTTCCCTCCCAATCAGAAGAAGGCATCCAGAGGAACTGAGCCCAGCACTGGAGGCCTGCAGCAGAACAGAGGAAGTTTGTGATTGTCTGGGGCTGCAAAGATCTATCTGAGGATGCCCCACCTGGCAAAAACTATCCCCAGCACTTGAGGATCCAGGGACCATTCAGTGATGGCCTGGGAAATCCTACTGAGGGCATCCACTAGGACATTGTCCTTCCCTGGAAGATGAACTGCTATGAGGAAGTGTTCGGGGAATAGGCCAGAGACCACAACTTCATTGCCTCGGTGCACAAGGCCGAAGACCGAGTGCCCCGTTTGATTGATGTACCACATTGCTGTGGTGTTGTCTGTTCTGACTTGTATCACCTTGTCGTGGACAGATGCAGAAAAAGCTGAAGAGCTAAAAGACAGCTCTGAGTTCCAACAAATTGATGTGGAGCAGAGATTCCTGGGACCACACTCCCTGAGTGGAAAGGTCGCCCATGTGGGCTCCCAACCCAGAAGGGAAGCATCTGTAGTGAGAGTCAAGTCGTGAAGGGAAATGAAGGGACCCCGCTCTTAAATAGCTCTGATCCTGCCACCACTGGAGAGCTAGGATCAAGGTTCGAGTCACTGGGACCAACTTGGAAAGGGGTCTCTTCTCTGAGACCAAAAGGTTCTCAAGTGAAACTGAATGTCTCTCATCTGAAATCTGGCTCCCTGCACAACAGCTGTGGATGCAGCCATGTGCCCCAGGAGCTGCAGAAAGTGTCTTGCTGGTCGGAGACCTGCAGAGTGAAGGAAGAGGCCAGAGCCACTAAATTCCTTACCCTTTCTGGGGAAGAAAGGCTCTGGCTAGCTTTGTGTCCAATTCTGCCCCTATAAAGGTGAGTACCTGGACTGGTTCCAGAACCGACTTTGGTAGGTTCAGCAGAAAACCAGGGAGGTGAAAGCTGCTGGGTGACCTGCAGGTGAATTTTACCTGTTCTGGGGACTGGCCTACAATGAGCCAGTCGTCTAGATAGGGAAAAACAGCAATCCTCTGCCTCCTTAAGTAGGCCACTGCCACTGCTAGACACTATGTGAATACCCTGGAGCAGAGGTAAGGCCGAAGGACATTGCTGTGAACTGGTAATGACGGAGGGCAGTTGAATCTAAGGTACTTCGATGGGATCTTCTGATTAGGACATGGAAATAGGCATCCTTGAGGTCCAGGGAGGCTAGCCAGTCCCTGGCCTTAGGGAAAAGTAAAATCATTGCCAGAGTTACCATTTTGAACTTTGGTTTCAAAGATGCTTGTTCAGATATCTGAGATCTAAAATGGGCCGCCATTCTCCTGTCTTTTTGGGGTAAGGAAGTATCTGGAATACAGACCCCTGCCCTGATGCAGGGAGGAACCCTTTCTACTGCTCTGAGAGCTAACAGGGATGAGACCTCTGTTTCCAGAGCGAGGTCTCTGAAGCACTTGCAGGTAGAAAAAGTCTGCTTCTCAACTTGGGAAACTTTTGAAGCTGAGAACCAGACCTGGCTTACTACTTCAGAACCCACTTGTCTGAGGTTAAAGAAGCCCAATTCTGACTGAAGTAAGCCAGCCTGCCCCCACTGGTACAGGAGAATCGGCCCTGGGCACTCCATCAGGGTGCCTGTTTCGCAGAGAGGTTTAGGCTGGGGGGTGGGGCAGGTCTGCCCACCTCATCTGCCTGCCTCTGAAGAAGCCTCTCTGAGCATAGGCAGAGGGGCCTGAGTCTGGTAGAAAGGCCTGTGAAAGGCCTACCCCTACCCTGGGGGCATGCCTTTGAGGGTGGCTTGCCGCTCCTTAGCCTGGGCACTCTTGTAAGTAGTCCTATATTCATCCATCTTCTTCATGTAATTCTCTGTCTGCTCTCCAAACAGAGAATTTCCCCCACAAGGAAAATCCATAGCCTTAGTCTGGGCATCCTGTGACAAACTAGTACACCTGAGCCAGGCCAGCCTCGAAAAGCTACAGATGTGGCCATGACCCTAGGAAACATCATTAACATCCACAGCAGCATGAAACTGAACCTTAGAGGCTTCAATGCCATCAGCAGCCACCTGTTCTAGTTCACTAGCCAGCTGGCCATGGGCCTGCTTGGCCAGTGCATAACAGTATCCCATCTAGATTTCTGATACCTAGCTACATAAGCCATAAATTTGCTTGCCTGAGTCCCAGAGAGGCTGCCATATACTGTTTTTTTGCCATGGCATCAATCTTCCTGGAATCCTTGTCAGGAGGATGTGAAGCCAAGGGAATATTAGCTTTATCAGAAACAGCAGCCTGAACTACCCCAACATGACTGCATTGCTGAGAAAGGAATTCTGTATCAGGGCCTGACAATGTATACCTTCTGTCCATCTTTTTATCTACAGGATGCACAGAATTAGAAGCTTTTAAAATTTTAATTGTTTGTTTCCTAAAAGACTTATGTAAAGGAATAGACAATCTCCTAGACTCTGGAATATCCATCATTTCTACAAAATCAGGCTCCTCTTGCTCATCCACAGCCTCTTCTAAAGGAAGCTGGAGGGTTTCAACAACTTTTATAAAACATAAAATAGGTAGGACTCAGACAGCATGGGGAGATTCTAAAGGTCTGTCTGGGGAGATGTCGGTTCAATGGCACACACAGACCTTCCAGCCACATTCATACTGTTCATAATCCTCCTCCCCTCCTCTGGTTCATAAAATTCCTCAATATCATAATCCTCAACCACTGGGACGGACGAACCGACCTTTTACCAGATAGTGGTGGTTCGGACGGACCCTGAGACAGTGACTGGACAATTTGTATGGCTTTGCTATCTCTGCAGCAGTTGGAGAAGGAATTTTGGACTCCAGACCTGCTGATTTTCTTGTTTTCTTTACTGGAATTGGTTCCTCAGAACCAGCTTTTTTCTTTGCCGAGGAAGTCTGGCCCTGGTCAGAGGCACTCCCTCTGGTTCGGTTGGCACCGAACCGGGCTGGCCATCGGGTCAGCGGACTTTATAGCCTCTCGTTCCTTGAGCCTGCCCAATCTTTTTTCCAGGGTGGCTGCAGGGAAATTCTTACATACTTGGCAGTCTGACTGGAGGTGGTCAAAGCCCAGACAATAAACACATGTGGTGTGTGGGTCAGCCTTGGCAAAGACTTCCCCACAAACATCACAGTGTTGAAACCCAGTGGGCCCGGTTTTTCTTTTGGGTTTCTCAGACATAATGCCAGCCTAACCAAAAACTTGCCCTTTTAACGGCAGTGCCAGGCAAGACACCCTTATCGGTTCCTAACCGTGTCACGGGTATTGGAAAAAAACGTAATAAATCCAGTTTTTAGAACCGATAAGAACCGGGAACCGCACTCTAAAATAGTAACTTTTAGTTTTAAATGAGTTTTAAACCCACTGATCGGTTCAAAACCGAACAGATAACTTACAAGTTCCACACAGACAGAACCTTCATTTACTTACGGTTACCACAGATAGAGCTTGAACCGAACGGTTTTGCGGTTAAAATAAAACTATTCTCGGTTAAATCCAACCGAGAAAACACTTTTAAACAGAAATGAACCGAGCAGAAGGAGAAATCTCCGGAGCGACTGTTCACTGAGGCGGAGTAAAGAATCTGACAGTTCAAGTTTGAAATGACACAGATAGAGCTGCTCTCGTGCCAAAATTCTATTTTGGAATGGTTTTAACCATTTCACTCCGGGGCAGTTCTAGAGCTGGATCAAACTGCTAATGTCTATAATATAGCAAGACTTCATGTTGTTTGAAAGAAGCCGACGCATATCACCCCTACCCCTCAACCCCTCAGACTCTGAAGATGCCCTCCTCTTTGACTCCAGCGATGGGGTCCATTGACCCTGAGACCCCCCCCCGAGGGGGACCCCTGGGGACAGAGCCTCCAATTCAACCCAGGAAGGTGCAGCAGCACCAGGGTTAGCGGCCACCACTGCCTTCTCTGGGGGGACAGCCCCCTCTCCGACCCCCAAAACACCCTCCCACAAAGACTCAAAGCCACCCCCAGCCTGGGAGTCTTCAGAGGAAGAGAGTTCCAGAGACTCAGGAATGGGGGCACTGGGTCACCTGACACCACGCCTCCCAAAGGACTCTGACTCCGAGGAATCGGGGTGCGAGACTGGGACCATGTCCGAGTTGCCCACTTCTGAAGAAGAGTTGATGAGCAGGACCTTGATGCTGGCTACCCCAAGAGTCCGCTGGGAAGCGGCACTGTGAATGTCGGCGGTGTTGGTCGTGACACCCACTGCTTCCAGCGCATTGCCCATGGCACCGCCACCTGGCCCCGATCTGCCAGCGGCCCCAATTGAATCCCCGGTGACATGCACGGCCCCAGAATCCAACATGGCACCATCAGCTGAATCAATCAGAGAAGAGGTGTCGCGAACGGCACTAAGAAGCAAGCCAGCACCATGGCGGCATCGCCCGATCACTGGCGTCACAAATGGCGCGGGATCCGAGGCGACACCAGCAGGCGGTGCGGTCCCACCAGTGCGGATCCAACAACCATAGAGTCTGCACCTCGGAGGAGGTGACTGCCAAGGCGGTGTCCCCAACGTGACCCTTGGAGGGGACACCATCCTCCAAAAGTTGGGAGGCCCTGCCGACTTTAAATGTGCGGATCTCAGGGTAGGAGGAAGTAAGCTGTTGGTTAACCAGGATCTGCAGCTTATCTGTTAGGTAGGAAAATGGGCAGACTAGGTGGGCCAAGCGGTCCTTATCTGCCGTCAAATTCTATGTTTCTAAGAACGCGGTGGTCCATGGAGAAACAGGCATTGTAGTTGTCCATATCATTGTTGGGACCCAGGCAATGCAGATAAACATCACAGGGTTTTATTTAACTCTAAAAATTGATTAGTGTTTTGCTCATAAAAGTGCAAAAACATTGTGAAAATGCATAGCTCTTGCCTCACTGTGTTTAACAAACACAACACTTCTAGAAAACCTATATAAATACTTTCTGTACAGTTAGTTTTGTCCCAAGAAAAAAAAACTGCTAATCAATTATTTAAAACCCTGCATCATGTCGGTCTATAATGGAAAAATGCTGGCCACGGGGCATCAATGCATGGGGGCATGGCCTGCTTTGGATTTTCTCTTAGACGCCGAACCAGACATGATGCGAAATAAATTTTAAAAACTTCACAGAAAAAGGACCCGGTGCCATCGGTAGAAATAAAAGGAATGGGCTTACCAGTTTCCAACGGTATTGGGTGATTCAGAACCAGGACGGAGAAGGCAGGACACAGCATTGAATGAAGAAGGCCTAGTGACGCAGAAGAAACTTTCTGAAAACTTGCACAGCAGGTGCGACCTCGATGGCGGGAAAAACAGAACTTGGGCGGAGGAGGAGTCTCTGATGCCAAATTGCCAACCCTCATGCACCACACAATGCACTGGCCTCATGGGCAGCGCCATCAGTGCTGAACCCCCCCCCCAAAAAAGAAAAGCTCCCATACAGGTTCACGCCTCTGGGTTACACCCCAGCAGTAATGAATGGTGAAGATTGACGAGGGAAGATCAATACCATCTGTCATTCAGCGTCTCTTTTTCTGTTAACATTATCATATGTAAGCTAAAGGCATCCTTGCAGAAGAAAATCTCATATTATACATTCTTCTCTTAAAGAGCAGCTGACAGCTTCAAGAGAGCTTTAACAAAACATAATATTTAGATAAAGTTCAGCTTGTATTTCACATTAGTTCTTTATTCTTCCTCACCATTATTTGTTCCTCCTTCCCATTATTTATTGCTGAGGTCATTTGCATGAAAACAGGCTTTTTGTTCCTGAAGAGTTCATCTACTTCTGTTGCTGTCTCCCCACCTGAGGTCATAATGCACTGCTTGTGACATTACAGTTACTATCATGGCAACAGATTGCGATGTCACAACAGAGCATTATGACGAAGTAGGGAGTAAGTTATAGAGGCATATTAACTGTAAAGTAACTGCAAGGGATAAAAATAATGTATTCATGCACATTTTCTCAGTAATAAATATTGAGGAGGAGAAATCTAGAATGTATATAAAATACAAGCAGAATTTTACCTAATTATTATGTTTTTCAAAGTTTTCTTTGAGGCGTCAGTAGCTCTTTAATTATTCTTTGGAAACTCACTTAGCATCCCTCCCCAATGAGAACAGCACCACCTCATAAACCACAGGAAGCCTTTCAGGGGACAAAGTATGAATCAGAGGCTGGGCCATGTACCACACCCACTTTTGCCACTTTAAATTAAAGGCATCTAACTTTTCATGGAGGCCTGCCATTAATTTTTCTAACTGGTAAATATCCATGACAATAGCCCTCCATTCCTCCTCCGAGGGAATAACTGGGGTCATCCACCTCTGAGTTACAGCCTTTTTAGCTGCCACCAAATATATAGGCAGTAGGGTTCGGTGCCACGAAGGCCTACGGTGGGGCATAACAGATAACATTACCACCTCAGCCATCTATTCTGTTGCTTCCCCTAAGCATTCCTGTATAATTCATCCTGTAAAGTACACCAATAAGGAGTCAATAGGGGCCATAGCCAAAAAATATGCCCAGGTCCGCTACCTGACATTTGCATCCCCGCCAACACACTCCGAAAGATGGAGGCATATATTTAATAAGTCAGCAGGAGATCTAAAATATCTATAACGGCATTTCCAGGCATATTCCTTCCAAATAGAGGAGAATGTAATTTTTACTGCTGATAGGGCAGATCTTCACCAATCTTCATGACTGACAGTTAAATCAAGACCAGTGCTCCAACTATTTAGGACTGTTTAGAGTTGAATCACCCAATGTATCCCTAAGAATACAGTATGATTGTCCTATGAGATGCCCTCCAATATTACTGGTTAAACTATCAATTAACAAAGCTAATAGGAGTGGTTTTGGGTTAAGCAACCTTGTCCAATCCTATCATTGGCGCAGTATATAATCCCACAATTGAAGGAATCTGTAGTGATCGCTATGAGCCAGCCCAAACTCCCCCTGCAAGGTTTCGAAGGAGGTTATTCCTTTAATAGTTAAGACCTGAAAAATGTATTGTAAACCCAACTGACGCCACCCTTTAAAGGCGAAGTCAGTCTGGGATGGCCTGAAATTTTCACCAGCTGATATCAGCCGCATATATTATAAACGTTGTTGGGTGTATTGAGAGAGGAACCTCATCCAGAAATAGGGATGTGATCCTGCCGCTGTACAGGTCACTAGTCAGGCCACATTTGGAGTAGTGTGTGCAGTTTTTGCATCCCTTTCTGAAGAAGAATATCAGATTGCTGGAGGGGGTGCAGCATAGGGCAACTAAGATGATCCAGGTGCTGGAGGGCAAAACCTATGAAGAGAGGCTGGCTGAGTTGAATATGTACACCCTGGAGGAGATGAGGGATTCGGGGTATTTGACTTGAGACCTTCAGATATTTGAAGGATATTAACAAAACAGGCACAAAGGGATATTTAAGCTGAGGAGAGGAAGGGACACCAGAGAGCATGGTCTCAGGTTGGAGGGTGGAAGATATCAGAGAGAGATGAGGAGGCATTTTTTCACAGAGAGGGTGGTGGAGAAATGGAACAATCTACCAGAGGATGTGGTATCCTGTAGCACAGTGGGCAGTTTTAAAAGGGCATGGAACAGGGTGTGGGGGGCAGGTGCAATATAAGGATGCTAGCTGCGCATTCAAGCAAACTAACTTGATAGGCCGCAAGGCCTGTTTCTGCTGGCAGATTCGTACGCTCATATATAGAAAAAGAGATCTGCAAACTTCGGATGATACTTCATCTGATTCCATATTTTAAGGACTCCCAGGGTAAATTTAGTAAAATGATGCAATGAAGGAGACCTTCCTCTAGTTGCAAACAGAATAGGTGCCAGATCACAGAGATCATTTATAGTAAATTCAATGTCCTTCCAAGAAGCTAGATATGTATGTGCTAACCAAAGAATTAATACCTTCAAAAAAGCGTCTCTTGCATACCATTCAAGATTAGGTAGGTTAACCCCCTCCCCCCCAGAAACTAATGGTAGGTGAAGAATGGAGAAACAGACCCTGGGACGTTGCCCCCCATACAAAGTTCAATATCATTCTGTTCCAGGAGGTGAACTATGAAGAGGATGGTAAAATTGGGATATTCTGAAACAAATATAACAGACAAGGCAAAATATTAATTCTTATAATTTCCACTTTTTGAAAAAAGGAAAGGGTTAATTTCCTCTGTTTAGAGAGATCGTTTTGTATCATAAGTGTTAAAGTTTCGTAGTTCATGAGGTCTACATTATTTATATCCTTTGTAATGTGGATACCTAGATATTTTATCTTAGTATGCAGCCAGCACAGGGGGAACCTACTCTTTAAACCAGCAGATGGGGTAAAGTTTGAAGTGAGAACCTCAGTTTTAGATACATTTAACTTAAAATCTGCAACTTTTTCAAATTTACCTAAAATTTTCCACACGTTGGGGAATGACTCCTCAAGTGAGAGGACAGAAAGCAGTACATCATCTGCAAACAAAGATACTTTGTACTGTGTATGTCCTAAAGGCACCCCTCTATGCTTTTCTCCCTGCGGACAGCTGAAACCAAAGGCTCCATATACTGAGCAAACAGGAGTAGGGAGAGAGGGCACCCCTGTCTCGTGCCTTGTTCCAGAGACATGGTGGGGGGGGGGGGTCAGAGCTCCACTGATGCGAATATAGGACCTTCAGACCATCATAGATGTTTTTCAATCAGGCCTGGATAGAGTCTGGAAATTGAAAGGTGGCCAGGGTGTCCCAGAGAAAGTCCCAGGACACACTATCAAATGCCTTTTTAGCGTCTAAATTTAACAGAGTTGCCGGGATCTGTCTGGTCTGGATGTATACAACCAGTAACAATACTCTGTGAATATTATCCATTGTATTTCTAGCCTTCGTGAAACCTGCCTGGTCCGAATGTATGATGGTGGGTAGTATATGTTCCAAACGGGAAGCCCAAATAGCCATAAAAATCTTGTAAACGGCATTTAACATGGAGACTGGGTGGTACGAGGAAGAATCAGTAATATCCTTGTCAAGCTTAGGTAAAGCTGCCAACACAGCGAATGCCCAAGAAGAGAGGAAGCTTCCCCCCTTGCCACCTCCTGGTACATCTGCAACATGGTCAGAAGAAGTAACCCAGAAAATGTTTTGTACCATTCTGCGCTAAAGCCATTCAACCCGGGGTATTTTTAGGAACTCGCAGCCTGGATATGCTGCAGTATTTCATCTGACCTAATCGATGCTTCCAATAAATGTCTTTGGTCTTCCGTTAATTGTGGTAAACCAAACAGTTCCAAGTACGATTGCCTCTCCTCCACTGTGGATGGAGGGTCAGCCTTATATAATGTTTGACAGTAGTCTGTGAAGATGACCTTGATCTCCTCATCTTTGTAAACCAGCCTATTTGTTAAGGGGTGTCTTAGTATGAGTATTGTTTTTTTACATATTCTTATTTTGCGGGCCAGCATTCATGTGACCTTAGTCCCCCCGTAGTTACTTTGTCTTAAATACATCAAAGCTTGTTGAACTTTAGAGTCCATAATTTTTGAATTTCCTGCTGAGTGTCCCTTATTTTCAACATTAACCCCCGATCCCCTTTCCTGTACAGTAGTTGATAAACCTGCAATTGCTGCACTAAAGTATTGTACCTAGCCTCTAACTGTCACTTTTTTCCATACTGAATATGCTATTATATCTCTCCTAATAACAGCCTTTAGGGTGTCCCAGAGAATGGCCACAGGTATATCTGATGACTAATTTTCTTGTAATAGTTGGGAGATTCTTTCTTGAATATATGTTTTAAATTGGGGATCTCTCAAAAGGGACTCATTCAAGGGCCACAGTGTTTGTCACTTGTGTTTCCCTAGGTCTACTTTTAAAAGTAGTGAGCGATGGCCCAAGAGGATACATGGGCCAATGGAAATATCTTGTACCAAATGAAAGTCTTCGCAAGAAACAAAAAATAATCCAATCTCCAATAACTCTGATGCCTCCCGGAATAGTATGTGTAAATCTTTTGGGTTGGAAACATTTTCCTCCAGACATCTACCACCCCAAGTTGTTCAAATGACCCTATTAAGAAGTGGAATCCAAGTGCATGGCCCAAGTCATATTAAGGTCCCCCCCCAATATAAGTTTTCTCTTAAAAGATTAAGGACTTTATTTTAAAAAAGTCTTCATAACTGAGACTGTAACTTGTGGAGGACGATACACAGTGACCAGAGTCACTTCTTGAGAAAACAAGGTGCCTTATAGAATTGCATATCTACCCTGGGGGTCCATATAATTTTATGAACCTCCAAGGGGATAGATTGAGGGACCATTATTACTGCTCCCTCGTCATCTGCCATTGGGATATAACGATGCATAAACTTCATACCCCTGTCCCCATTTTAATTTTAAGTGTTCTATATCGGTTAAGTGTATAAAATATAGATCTGCTGGGTTTTTCCTAAGCTATTGCATGAACCTTGTTCTCTTAATTGGGTTATTTAAGCCATTAATATTTTGCAAAAATATCTTTACAGGAACTGAAGACGTTATAAGCTCAGTGAAGCAAAGTGCTGCTTCCAATGAGGAGGAACCCACCCCAGACAACAAATCCCAGGTTTCTTTTCAACATCCAACATCTGAAGACTGCCAACCCCTCCCAGCTGTCCCAAAGGACCCAACGCAGCTGACCGGAGGAAGAGCCAGAACATGCCATCCCGGGCCACCCCCCCAACCCAAGAGAACACCCCCTTATCTTGCTTGCAATAAAGATCGTCCTGCAACCAATTCTTGCTGTGTGTGCCTCATTTATTTTAACAAAAAAAATAAGTACCCAAAACCCATTATGCGGTATTACCAACTTTTTCCCAACCATTATATAAACCAAATATCATCTCCCCCTTTTAGTTCAAACTTTTCCCCTTCGAACTGGGAAAGGATCAACAATCTGATGTAATGAAAACTTATATACAGTTTGACTTCCAGTTTTGAGATGGGAATTGTCCTCCACCCGTGGTCTCCAAAGGGTACAACCAAAGGAGGACCCTCCAGGCAGGGATGAGATACACCACAGTGGAGAAAGACTCTCTGGGGCCTAAATAAAAGAAAGGACTACCAGATAGGCCAGAAAATACACTTCAATAGTGGCACCATGTAAACCAATCCCACACGGAGCAGAGAGCTCCCCCTTACTTCCCAAAATAAACCCACTTTTAGTTAAGTATGGAACTTTGCCAATCCTGTTAGCTACTCTGTAACATATTACCAACTTTATTCCCTACACAAACTTTCCAAAGTATTCCCTTTCTGCTTTCTACCATATATTCCAACTACACCACGTATGTTCGCCCCCTACTGAATGCCCTCATATTAATCCAAATAAAAGAACCTTGAAACTTTGTTGTTCCAATACTGCACAACTTAAGCTACATAATAAAAGTATAAAGAGTAGGCCACCCAGTCAGGGAACAATAAGAGCCAATGTCTCCCGGAGAGGAGCAGTGTCTTCCACAATCTCATCTGGGATTTGACACTTTAGTAAAAAGTAAATAGCCCAAGCTCTGCTCTTCTGACAAGCCTTATAAAAATATAACCTAAAAGTCAGATGGGTGATACTTTGGTGAATAACAATTTTGTAATAAATTCTATTTAGTATCCCTGCCCTGTTTAAAAAAAAAAAAAAAGAGTAGCCACTCCCCAACATCCCTTCCCAGTTCCCCTTAAGACACAGTATAAAATGAAACAAAGTATCCCATTCAGGCTGAAAAAATCAGGCCATTTGGATAAAGTAAACTCACTGTCCCAGTATGTCTCTCGACCTTGTCTGTATCACACAGTCACGGAGAATAAGACCACATTATCTCTGCAAGAGACCAGGCTGTAGGAAAAGTCACATATCATCAAAGTGTATTAGCAGTATCTTCCAATTTGCTAGTGGCCCTTTACTACAGTGTCACTGTATTAGGGGCCATCGCTGCAACCAATAAACACTCCAAATCGGCATGGATGACTAGTGAAGGAAAGAGAAGGTCCTTGGCATCTCAATATTGAGCCAGGTGGCTAGTTGCAGGGTCAGGAAAGGAAGGAAAAGGGAGCAAAGAGTGGGCCATGCTGAAGCCTCACGCACAGTAATGCCCACAAAATCCCAGGCTGTTCCCAGCACTCCTGGCCAGGCCACTATGTCCTACCACCTAGAGGTGCCAGGGACCGTTGTCTTTTATTTGTTTAATGATACTCTCTCGGGGATCCTAAGGTTATGCACCACACAGAGACCCCAGGACTGTATTCCCACCATGCCACTCCCTCCCCATGCCCCCTCCCCTGCCCCATCACCGCCAATCCACCAAGTTCTGTCCTTCTCAGGCCGAAAAGGCAAACATTCCAGTTTCTGTTGTCTGTTCACTATATTTGTGTGGCAATATTCTTCCGTATGCAGAGTCCAGTTGGCATAGTACTAGGACTGCTTCCAGACCTGGATAGAAGCTGGTGCAGGAGTGCAGGGGGACACGTAGCACCGAGGCCTGCTGTGCAGCCACACCTATGGTTTCCAAACAGCTCCCAGTTCTCCCAGCCAGGCCTCACAGGCCCTACCACCTGGAGAAACCAGGGAATGATTACAGTTTTAGTATAGAAAGAAAACCGAGGAGAACTTCTATGCAGCATCAACCCAGCACAGCCGCCACCCCCTTCGCCTCCCAACCCCCGCTCCCACCCTGCCCCTCAACCACCAACCTGATAGTTACAGTGCCTTTGATCCATAAGTTCAAGCAAAGGAGTATTCACTCTTAAGAAAATATTGGCTGGGCCTGAAATTTCTGAAGTTGTTTAATAATGTCTTACAAGGGCAGATCGGGATCCCAATGTCTTCTCCTATTCGCCGTCCCAGCCACTCTGTCCCTTGAAGCTCAATCTTGCCCAGCAAAATTATGGGTGTCCTTCACTGTATGAAGTCCCCTTGCCTGTAGATCTTGTTTGGCTTCCTCAGCAGTGGCATAGATTTGTTGCCCGGTGGGGAACTGGACTACCAGCTTTGCAGGGTAAGGGATTTTGAATGTTAAATTGTTTGTTCACACACAGGGAATAGTGGAATGTACTTCCGTCTGTCTTTGAGTAGTGGGTGCATAATCATTATTTATAAAGAAACTTTTATTGCCATACAGCACTGCTTTTTCTCCCATACTTTCTGCAGTATCTGATCTTTTACTGGGAAATTTAAGAATCAGGCCACTATGGACCCAGGGCTTTGGGCTCAGCACTGTACGAGTCCTTTCTATGTCCAGAGGATAATCAGGCCCCAGATCCAATGCAGATCGCAGAAATTGGTCAAGGAAGGCTATCATGTCTGAGCCTTCTTCATTGTCAAGAATCCCATAGAAACAAAGGTTTTTGCACTGTCCTCTATTTTCCACATCCTCCTGATGGAGAACTGTTTGTAGCTGATCATAAGCTAAGGTGGTAACTGAGGATTCGAACTGGTTGAGGCAGGCTGAGTTCATTGATATGTGACGGTCCACCTCGTGTAGTCATTCTTGGAATGTCCCCAGATCCGTTCTAAATTCTTTAACTGCATCCTTTATTTCTGCCCTGAACTCTTCAATCGCTTGCAAGACAATTTCCATTTGGTTCTTGTTTTGTTGTTTGTTGTGGCGATCTTTTTTCCTTTCATCAGTACTCGCCATTTGTGTTTCAGAGTCGGATAGGCCGCTCTCTCCTGCTTCTCCATCGTCCGCCAGTGCCTGGTAATTATTCCTTGTATTCTGGACATCGGTGGCCAAGGAACAAGTACCAGTCTCCAGAAATACAGGTTACTCACCTGTAATAGGAATTCTAGGAGTGGTATATGTTGTTCATCCACACTTCTTGGCAGGTACCTTGCCGCTTTAAGATGTGCCAGAAAGTCTTCAAGCTGGCTCCTCCCACCCACCCGGGTGGTTAAACCCTCGGCTCCACCTCATGACGCCAGACCTAGCCCACTGGAAGCCAGGTTGCGAGTCGAAGCCAGGGAGGTCAGGTGGGTCGTGTGGATGAACAACATATACCACTCCTAGAGCTCCTGTTACAGGTGAGTTACCTGTATTTCTAGGGATGTGGATATGTTGTTCAATCCACACTTCTTGGCAGACTCCTAGAAGTTCACTGGGAGGAAGGAGGCAAGGTGCGCACCCCCTTATACTTACCTGGGGAATAAGGACTGGAGAACAGAGGTCCCAAAACAAGCATCCTGGCATGACTCTAGGTCAATGTGGTAATGGGAAATAAAGGTGTGTGCTGACTTCCAGGTAGCAGCCCTGCAGATTTCCTGGATAGGGACATCCCTAGAAGCAGCCACCGAAGCAGTAGTATGGCGGGTTGAATAAGCTCTTATCCCTCTGGATGGCTTCATGCCCACCAACCTATAGCAGAGAGCTATGCAGAAGGTGACCCACCTGCTTATAGTCTGCTTGGCTGCAGATCTGCCAGGTGCGGCTTCAGCGTAGGTGACAAACAGCTGGCGAACCTCTCCCCAAACTTCACTCATCCACTCCTTATAATAAGCGAGTGCTCTTCTAGGGTCCAGAGTATGGAGCCTATATTCAGCCTCCGAGGTGTGACTGGGGTAGAACACTGGCAGAGTCAACATCTGTTTCAGGTGAAACTCCAACACCACCTTCGGAAGGAATTGTGGGTGGGGGCGAAGGACAACCTTGTCCCTGTGAATGACCACATACGGAGACTCTATGGAAAGCGCCTGGAACTCTCCCATCCTTCTGGCTGACGTGATAGCCACCAAGAAGGTGGTCTTCCACAACAGGTGGGAGATATTGCACCTGTGCATCGGTTTGAATGGCTTACCCATGAGCTTGGCCAATACCAGCAGTAGATCCCACGGAAGTGGAGGTTCTCGCACCAGAGGGGATATGTGATCTAAGCCTTTAAAAAAACACCAGACAACCTTCTCCTGTGCCACCAACTGCTTGCTGGTCCGTGCCTGGTAAGCAGAGATGGCTGCCAGGTGCACTTTAAGGGTCGTCGACCGATGCCCTAGCTGAGAAAGAGACCACATGTAGTCCAAAATGCTAGCCAACGGGCAGGATGAAGGTTCCAACCCCTTGCCCTGACACCAAATGGAGAATCTCTTCCATTTAAAGGCATAAAATGTTCTGGTCAACTCCTTATGGGACACCTCAACAACACTGAGGATCTTGTCAGAAAGACCCAAGGTTTGGAACTCTAGCCGCTCAGGAACCAGGCCATCAGGTGCAGGGATTGAAGGTCTGGATGAAACACCTTGCCCTCGCTGACTGAGATCAGGTCCAGGCGGGCTGGAAGCTACTTCGGGAGCCTGGAGCTGAGGCTGAGGAGATCTGGATACCAGAACTGGCGAGACCAGTCTAGGGCTACCAGAATCACCTGCGCCTTGTACCGCTTCACCTTCAGAAGCACCTTGTGGATCAAGGGAAATGGAGGAAAGGCATAGAAGAGGCCCAGGGTCCATGGCCTCAAGAAGGCATCCCCCTGCAGCGAGCCTCGCTGAGGGGTGCGGGCAAGAAACAGCCTCAGCTTCGCGTTCTCCCTGGAGGCGAACAGGTCCACCTGAGGGGTGTCCCAATGGGAGAACAGGTCTAGAACTATTTCCGGCAGGAGAGACCACTCGTGAGATGCATCGCCTATCCGGCTGAGGGCATTGGCCAGACTGTTTGAGGCTCCTGCCACATAGACGGCTAGGAGATCCACCTCCAGGCTGAACACATGAGACCAAATGCAGACAGCTTCCTTGCACAGGGGCAAGGAGTGCATCCCTCCCTGATGGATGAGATTGTACATGGTCGTGGTGTTGTCTGTCTGGACCTGAACCACTTGACCCTGTATGAATGGAGCAAAGGCGGTGAGGGCTAACCATACCGCTTGAAACACCAGCAGGTTGACGTGGCATCAGGACTCCTGAGGGGACCAGAGACCGTGGGCCCTGAGCTCCCCCAGATGGGCACCCCCAACCCATCAAGGAGGCATCGGTCAAAAGGATGACTGTTGGCTCGGTGTGGACAAATGGGATACCCTCTTGCAGATGAACTGGGACGAGCCACCACTGCAGGCCATCCCACATCTTCTGGGTCACGCTTACTGGTTGGTCCAGAGGACCAGAGCGCTGAGACCACTGGTGGGCCAACCCCTATTGCAGGGGGCGCATATGCCAGCAGGCCCAATGGACCACACTGGTGCAGGCCACCATGAGACGCAGAAGGTGCAGGAAGTCCCAGGTAGGGCGCAATTGCCCACCACAAAATGATTGGGCAAAGGGGGGAAGGACCTCAGCCCTGTCCTCCAGGAGCAGAGCTCTGGCTCAAAGGGAGTCAAGCTCTGCCCCGATGAATTGAATTACCTGCAATGGCATGAGTTCCAGTTTGACCTCATTGATCAGGAGGCCACGTTGGAAGCAGACCTGGAGGCCAGATCTCTGGACCACTCCACCTCCAACCTGGAGGGGGCTGCTATCAGCCAGTCATCCAGGTAAGGGTACACCCAGACCGCTTGGCACTGCAGGGATGCTGTCACCACTGCCATGCATTTGGTGAAGACCCTGGGAGCAGGAGAGAGGCCGAAGGGCATGGCCTGGAACTCGTAAAGGGATCCTTCCACTCTGAAGTGGAGGAATCACCGATGAGACGGATGGATTGGGACATGAAAAAACACATCCTGGAGATCCAGAGAACAAAACCACATGCCTAGTTCCAGGGATGGTATGATCTGAGCCAGAGTGACCATCCTGAAGGTGCACGGCCTTAGGAACTTGTTCAGGTCGTGCAGATCGAGAATAGGACTCCAGACCCCCATCTGTTTTGGGACCAGGAAGTACCTGGACACAAACCCTGGATATGGAGGAGGATCCGCCACCTTGCTGATCACCCTCTTTTGGAGGAGCAGAGCTATGTCGGCTAGACAAGCCGACACAGAGGCTGTGGAACCGGTAGCCCCCTGAGGGGCGCTGGCTTGGAAAGGAGGGATCTGCTCAAATTCTAGAGGCAGACTCTTGCTGACCACTTCCAACACCCAACTGTCCGTGGTTATAGCAGACCAGGTGGAAAGGAAGTGGTTGAGCCGGCCCCCCATTGGGGGACCCGGGGGGGGCAGCACCCCTCAACCCGTCACTGGGCAGGCTTGGAGGAAGGGCTGGCTGAGGAGCTGCCTGGACCCTTCCCTCCAGGCTTCCTGTTGGAGGAAGCAGCAGGCTTGGCCTTAGGGCGTCGAGCATGAGCCTGCTGGCCCTGCTGCTGGGCCAGTCGTGCCGCAGGAGTGGAAGGACGAAAGTGCTTACGCTGTTGCTGGCAGCCTCTGTCCTTGTGGGCAGATGTGACCGAGTCCAAGGTGGCATTGGACTTCTCGATCCGCTGGAGGTGGCCCTCCACCCCGAGCCCGAACACGTCGGTGCCCAAGAAGGGGACATCTGCCAGCTTGTGCTGGGTATCTGCCATGAAGGTCGAGATCCGCAGCCAAGCTCTGCGGCGCATGGCTACTGCGGCCACTACTGACCTGGCACAAGAGTCTCTGATGTCCAGAGCAGTCTGGAGCTGTTGCTTGGCCACCGCCCTTCCCTGATCCCACACCTGCTTGACTGTCATTTGAAGGTCAGCCAGGAGATGAGAAAGCACCTCATCCAGGGAGCCCAAAAGGGCGTGTGAAAAGTGTGTCATCAATAGAGCCGAGCTAGCCTGTCGAAGGCCTAGGGAGGCGGCAGCATAAACTTTGTGCCTGGAGTAGTCCAGCTTTTTGGACTCCTAGTATGGGGGTTCTCTATGTCCCTGGCATTTCCAGAGCGCCAGAAAACACTATAGGTTACCAGCCCTTCAGCCGAGGGGTGCTCCAAAAAACCGGAGAGGAAACTGGTCGGGACTGTGTACTTGCAGGCCATCCTGGCCAAAGGCACAGGACAGGAGGCAGGCTGCTGCCACAAGTCCAAGGCCAGACCAACAATGGCCTCGGCCACAGGAAAGGCCTCTGTAGGGGAATCCCCTCGGTCCAAAATCTCTGTGTGGGGACATTTGGCCCGTCTCTGCATGGATTCGAGCTGCATCCCAGTAGATTCTGAGATTAGCCGAATAATACCAAGGAACGAGGATGGGCTCTCGTCCACCGACAGACCCCTGGAGGATTCCAGGTTGAGGGGCCTAGAATACAGAGAGGAGTCTTCTGACTCTGAGGAGTGCACAAACAGCTGCCAGCCACCTGAGCCACCGTCCACTCACTGAGGCTGATTGGGGGTGAGGGTGACTGATAACCTGTGGGGCACGCCCTGTCCTGACAGAGAATCCTTGGTCAAGGCCCCAGTCATAGGCTGAGGAGGCGGCGGTTCCACCACAATGGGTGGAGCAGCCGGTTTCGGCAGAGCAATTGGTGCCAGAGTTGGCTCCTCGACCAAGAAACGGAGGGCAGGAGATTGCTTTGGCTGCTTGGGCGACAGCCACTTTAATGCCAGTGAAGGCGATGGAGTCAGCTTATTGCTGGCCAGTAAGAGTTGCTGCCACATCATATCCTCATAGCACTGACACAACTTGCGTCAGAGCCTCTCCAAGGAGGAGGATGATGAGGATGAGTGGTGACGCTGCTTTCCGTGATGTCGGGACCAAGACTGCCAATGTTGGCAGGACTTGCCCGACACGGAAGAGGGCCGAGACCGAGACCATCGGGGTCGCCGATGGTGGGTCAAAGAAGTGGTGGGGGAGACCTGCACATCCTCCAGTTGGGGGTCCTTGACTGGGGACCTCGGCTCAGGAGGCCGGTGCAAGTCCTCGGTAGGCACCGGGGAAACCGGTCAAGAAGGGTTGTCAGCCTCTCCAGTCGACAGCCTGTCTAACGGATCAAGGAAGATGTTGACCACATCGACAGGTGTCTCAGTCTGCTGGCCTGACGAGGACACCGAAAAGCCAGCGGCCTTGGCCACAACCTCGACCGAAGTCAATAGAGGATGGTCCGAGGAGAGAGATCTCTCCCGCTCTCATGAACGTCGACGGTGAGACTTACCTTTCTGGTCCTTCTTCTTCGACCGAGAGAAGTGAGTCCCTAAAGGCCCCTCTCCCTTGGTGGAGAGGGTCTGGCAAAGCTCCCAAAATGAAGCAGTGTAGTAGGAGCCCAAGGAGAGCGGGATAAACGCAGATGCCGAGGATGAAGAAGCTGCGGCCTGGGCTGCCTCCTCCTCGAGGGCGATTAACTGATCCAGCTGCTCTGCGGAGCCCAACGCTATGGACACTGCCCAATGGGCCTCCTTCAACTGCACTGGCAGAAACCGTTTCCTTGGACGCCCCAGATGGAGTTGGGCAGCGCGGTCTTCGAGAAGCGATGACGAAAAGGACTTGCACAGATTGCAAGCCTGCGGATCGTGGCCAAGACCAAGGCAGTAGATGCATGTGGCATGCGGGTCGGTTCGAGACTTCTTCTGCCTGCAAGGGCACCAACGGAAGCCGGGAGTGGATTTCGAGTCCATCGCAGCTATGAGGGACAGTGAAGACTGAAGTCACGTAAACTTCAAGACAATTTTCGGTAAAACTGAAGGTTTAGGATACAGGCCTAGAGACGCAAAAGCGCTAAGACGGAAACCTGAGCTTCCAAGCGGTAAGGAAAATCTGGCGTCATGGGGCAGAGCTGAGGGTTTTATCACCCGAGTGGGTGGGAGGAACCAGCTTGAAGACTTTCCGGCATATCTTAAAGCGGCAAGGTACCTGCCAAGAAGTGTGGACTGAACAACATATCCACGTCCTTAGAAATGTAAGTTTTAAAAGAATTTTCATGGGTTAATTATTTGTTTTTGCAGTTTATATGCTGTAATTTTGGGAGAGCTCTCAGCGACCCATTGCTCATCACTCCACAGCGCCACCGAAAGTCGGCATATCCCATCTACTGAACACTGCAGCCAACACCTGCTTGTTCAGGAAGTTCATTCGTGAT
This sequence comes from Neoceratodus forsteri, assembly GCA_016271365.2. Taxonomy (NCBI): domain Eukaryota; kingdom Metazoa; phylum Chordata; order Ceratodontiformes; family Ceratodontidae; genus Neoceratodus; species Neoceratodus forsteri. Next base: position 334,820,137 of record CM057452.1, on the reverse strand, counting down.
GCCCCTAGCTGATTCTGCTCAGGGAATCTGCCAACATACCGTCTTTCCCTGGCAGGTGAACCGCTGAGAGCTGCACTCCTAGGGAACAGGCCAGACTCCAATTTTCATTGCTTCTGTGCATAGCTTTGACAATATTGGTTCTCCCTTGTTTGTTGATGTAATACATTATAGTGGTGTTGCCTGTCTTGACCTGAATGGACTGACCTCTTATGTGGGAGGAGAAAGACTGCAGTGCTAGATACACTGCTTTGAGCTCCAGGAGGTTTATGTGCTCCTGAGACTCCAGATGGCTCCACACCCCACTTATGGTTAAATCCCCCAGATGGGCGCCCCAGCCCAGGATGGAAGCATCTGTTGTAAGCACAATTGGGTCATTGCTAGAGGAAGGGAATCCTCACTCTGAGACTGTTTTCCTCCTTCCACCACTCCAGTACCCTTAACAAGGGCTTTGCGACAGACACTAGCTTTGAGAGTGGTTCTCACTTTTGGAACCAATGGGACCCCAAGTGGTACTGGATGTCCCTCACTTAGAGTCTTGCACCTGGCACTACTGCTGTGGATGAGGCCATATGTCCCAGCAACTGAAGGAAGTCTCCTATAGGACTGGGTTGCCTTGCCTTGAAAGACTCTGCAACCAATATCAGGTTGTCCACTCCTTCCTGAGGAAGGAATTCCCTCCCCTGTTGGACATCCAGTTCTGTACCTATAAATCTCAGAAACTGCACAGGTTCTATCTGAGAATTCTCGGAATTTATCAGAAATCCTAGGCCCTCCAGGGTGTGCTGGGTGAGAGGGAGGGAGGACTTGGCCTCTCGTGTGACTTTCCTGAGACCAGCCAGTCATCCAGGTAGGGAAAAGTTGCCACCCCATCTCCTTAAATGTCCTGCCATATGGCCAAGCTTTTTGTGACTACTCTGGGAGCTAAGGATAGACCGAAGGGTAGGGCTGTGAACTGGTAGGGGCTGTTCCCAACTCTGAAATCTGAGGTACTCTCTGTGCATAGGTCTGACTGGTGTGAGAAAGTAGACAACTTTCAGATCCACTGGCCCCAGCCAAACTCCTTGTTACAGTGATGGAATCACTGGTCCCAGTGTTAACATCCTGAACTTTTTCTTTTTTAGGTGTTTGTTCATGTATCTCGAATCTAAAATGAGTTGCCACTCACTATTTTTCTTGTGCATCAGGAAGTACCAGGAGTAAAGACCCTTCCCCCATTGTGTATTTACTTACATCAACTTCCTTACCTCTAAGTTATTTTGTTGGAGTAAGCGGTTTGAAGTTTCTATGAGCCCTGCAGTTTTGGGAATTTTTTGAACTGCAGAGTCAAACCCTGACTCACTATTTCCAGGACCCACCTGTCTGTGGTAATTCTTTTCCACTCCTGGAAATAATGAACCAGCCTTCCCCCACTGGCAATGGTTGGGTGACCTGTACAAACTTGTCAGGGGTTCTGTTCAACCTGGCTCCTGGAGGCTAAAGCAGTGTCAGCAGGCCTGGGACCTCTTCTGCCTCTAGTTCTGAAAAATTCCCCCTGCTGGGAATAGTCAAAGGTAAAGAAGGCTCGGGGAAAGTATCCCCTACTTCTACTTTCCCTTCCAGAAGGCCTACTTGAGGTGGGCCTTCTCCTTCTCAGTGCTGCTCTTTTAAGTGGCTTTGTATTCATCCACATTCTTCATTTAAGGCTCTGTCTTATCACCAAACAGAGAATTCTCCTCACAAGGGAAATCCATAACCTTTGTCCGTGTATCCTGCAAGAGGTTCATTGTTCTGAGCCATACAAACCTTCTCAGGGACACTGCATGTGCCATGACCCTTGAGGTAGTATAATTAGTATCCACTGTCATGCGGAACTGGTACTTGGTGGCATCCATGGACATTTTGCTGTGTCTGCCAGGTCTTCAGCCAAGTCACCAGCAGACTTTTTGCTCACAGTCAAAATAGAGTTCCAACGGGCCTTCTGGTACTGAGCTGTATAAGCCATGTAAGCTGGCTGCCTCAAAACCAGGGAGGCTGAAGTATAGACTTTCTTGCACATACTGCCCACTTTCCTGGAGTCCATCTCCAGGCACTGAGAGGAAAGGGGGACTTTGACCTTCTCACAGGCTGCAGTCTGAACCATTCCCTCATGGTTAGGGTGGAAATGCAGGTACTCCGCACCCTGCCTGTCCACCTTTCTTTTTTCTTATCAATCCCAGCAAACAAAGTGGGTGCTACCAGCACTTTGCAGGTGGCTTTCTTGAGGGATTTGTGGATGGACAGCAACAATCTCTTAGTGGGAGTTAAGCCCATCATGTCTAGAAATTCCACCTTATTCTCTCCTGTGTGGAAAGGTCAAAGGTATTGACCACCTGCCTCATGAAAGATCAGTGTGAGGTAAACTGTCAGGTGCACAAGAAGGGGAACCAAACTCCTGCTCAGGGGAACTGTTGGGTTCTGTAGTTTCCCCTTCTTCCTCTTCCTTGAAAAATTCAGCCTCCTCCTCCTCCACTGGTACCACAGCAGGTACATAGCCTGGAAGGCCTGGAGGAACTGCCATGCCTTAGTCATGTCCTCTGCTGAGGGTATCTTATTTTTGTCCACTGATATCTCCTTTCCTTCTTCAGAAGGAGGGGCAGCAACATGTTTTTCTTTCTGATTTTTCTTGGCAGGCACCATCTCTGGTGTCTGCCGAGAGGCTCTCTTATTTTACCAGACTCAGGGTACCCTCATTCAGACACTCTGACCTCTGAACCATCTCTAGCTGTTTGTTCTTCTGCTCACTTAGAGGGGCTGGACCTTCATCTGAGCCTTTAGATGACAGAGAGGCAGACCGAGAAGCCATTATGTCTTTCAATTTCCTAGGCCTTTTCTTGACTGTCTTAGGGGAAAACTTACACAAAACTCACAATGAGAAAAATCATGATCTGGATCCAGCCACTTCAAACACAGTTGGTGGCAGCCTGCCTCAGCCAGGAGCTGAAAATAAGTTTTACAGTTTATAAAGCCTGTAGGTCCTGTTCTCTTTTTGGGTCTGTCAATCATGCAAGTCCATGAACACCTAAAAATACTTCAGTTCCCAACAACAATAAGATTGCGGTTCAGTTCCCTGTAAAAAGGAAAACTGCTAAAGAACACTGCTTTAGATGAAAATAAGCTAAATACCATCTTAGTTCCAATAAAAAGAGGCACCGAGATGGGAAAGTGAAAACTGCAATGTGGTTACCAAAATAAAACACTACTTTTTCTGATTTACTTTTTAAACTGACATGGTTCCCTGAAAGCAGGAACCCTGATGCAAAGACCTTTTCTCCGGTTCCTAGCAAGCGACAAGGAACCAGGGAAAAAGATACAAAATGCTAACCAACAACAAAATAACACCCTAACTCATGAAGAGTATCGAAAAACTAAATAAAATAAAGTTTACTAAGGCCTACTAAAAAAACAAACCATCAAACGACACAGAAGATGCTGAGACAACTTTGGGGTGACTTCTTCCTCAGGCAGAGAAATAAATATGATGTTAGAGGGCAGGGATAAACATGACAGCAGAGTTTTGAATTTTTTTTCTAAGATTATATAATTAGCATAAGATTATGGCTCTGGAGCAGATCATTCCAGGGGAATGACTGTAGTTAAGCATAGTGAGGGATTTCTGGGGCTTGAATGCCTCCTTTCTTCTATCATCAATACCCCTTCCTACACACCCCAAAGGGCTTTCCTGAGGGGGGGGCATGGTACAGCTTGTCTGCCTTTCTGGGCATGGCAGGGATCAAGCTTGATCAGTGCCAGGCAGCCAGGGTAGCATCCTCTAGTACAGACAATAGAGTAATAATAATAAGAGGTGGAGAATCTGGCAGCTCTAGAAACTCACCCAGATTCCTCCTGGTGATGTCTTGCTCCTCAACATCAAATCCCACTGTAGTTTGGAGTTGCTTCATCATAGAGATGAAGGAGGGGACCTCAGAATATACAATGTGGAGTTCTTACTCCTGGTGGAAATGGTGGAGCCAGACCTCTCAGAGCAGCTTCTTTCCATATCTTCCTCCTCCTATTCCTCCTCTTGTAATAGGAGATCAGGGTTGTATTCCTGATCCTCGTCGACCGGCTCTGAGGCCATAAGGAAGGAAGTGAGGACGTCGATGTCCTGGAGTGTGTAGGGCAGGTCAGCCTAGCAGAAGTTGATGTGGGGGCTGGTCCGAGAGGCCCTACAGGTACCGTGTCTGATGTAGGAGGAAGAGGTATAAGGAGCTGTATTTTCTCCACAAAGGAGGACAGTACTGTCTGAATGTCGATGGTGGCCTGCACTGCAGGGGTGCCTCGGACATCGACGAGGGTGAATGGAGCCCCGACATCAATAGGCCATTGCAAGCCATAGTAGGTCCAGTGGAACTCACTGCCAGCTGACCTTGAGAGTTTGGAGGTCTGAGTGACAGGACTTGAGACATCAATGGGGGTGTCTGCAGCTCCAATATCGATGGGCCTTCGCTGGCCATAGTACGTCAGGTGAAACTCACTGCCAGAGCTGACCTTGTGGGTTCTGAGGTCTGAGCAGCAGGAGGTGTTGCTGCCGAAGATGCTGACAATGCTGCAGAGGTCAGCGCCAAGAGTAGCAACGACTGGGAGCATAGCGAGGGTGGGGGATTTATCCTTACTTTGCTTCCTCTCTCAGTGTTTGTGCTTTCCTGAGGTTTTCTCTCAGGCTTTGGAAGAATGGGAGCCCAAGGAATGGGCTGGCAACATGGTGGAGCTCCTTGCCTGAAGCTCTCTCTCTCTCTCCAGTCTGACTACCTGCTGCTCGTGGAGGAAATTATGCAGGGCATTTTGACGGCGTCACCAGGTAGTCTGATTAAACTTCAAACAGATCTCGCAGGCCTTAACGCTGTGGGCTTCTCCAAGACAGCACACACAGACATCGTGATGGTTGCCTGAATAGATTTTTCCACTGCACTCACAGTAATGGAAGAGTTTGGTGGCATCTTTCATCAACATACACAACAATGGCAATCACTTTAAAATAAAGTGATAACTACTAGGGTGAGAAAAACAATAAAACTTGGAAAATCTAAAGATTCAGTAGTCGACTGTAGTGGCGGTGTCTCCGTGGAGTCCGGTGAGTATGGTTGATGGTGGGAAAAGAAATGAAAATTACGTACCTACCGTAATTTTTGATCGTCTTGGACGAAGTCTCCACCACTCATTCACACTGATGGAACTACGCCAGAGGCGCTAGGACCCAGCGGGAGCAAACTTTTTGCAGGAGGGCCGGCGCCAGAGATGGAGCTGCGAGGAGCGGCACTGTGAGCCTCGGCTCATGTGACAATGACTATCTCGGCGTCAACCCTCCAACCACATTATTCCCTTTTTTCTGAGGAGGTGCAGCATAACTAACCTAGAAGGATAGCTTAACAAAAACTGGACATAAGATACTCCGGGCGACCCTTATAATAAGGGTCAACAAAGAAGTTTTCACAGCCTAAGGATTGAGGGAGTGAAGACCAACAACAGAGGTGAGCTCGGGGGATGGTGGGTGGGCGTGTGAATGAGTGATGGAGACTTCGTCCAAGAAGATCAAGAATTACGGTAGGTATGTAATTTTCATATCTTCCTGGACATAAAGTCTCCACCACTCATTCACACTGATGGGAGAGTACCGAGCTAATAATCCCCCGGAAGGGCGGCAGGAGAGACCAAGAGCTCACAATCTTAGGACAGAAGTCCTTTCAGGATGGTTCTGTCTAATGAGAAATGCCACTTGGCGTGGACGTCCAGGGCATAGTGCTTGATGAAATTATGCACTGAGCTCCAGTTAGCCGCAGTGCAAATATCTGCAATGGGCACATTGCAGATTTCTGCCATTGATGCAGTGACTGTTCTAGTAGAGTGAGCATACACTCTGCCCTCCAGCTTAACCTGCGCCTTGGAATAACAGTGGTGGAGGCATGCAACCAGCCATGCAGAAATGTATCTGATAGTGACAGACTGACCCAGCCGGGTCTCGCTGAAGAAAACAAACAGTTGTTCAGCTTTGTGAATTTATTTTGTTCTATCTAAATAGAAGTGCAGGGCTCTTTTGACATCCAAAGAATGAAGGGTACACTCTCCCTCATTCTGGAAGTTTGCAAAGTAAGTAGGTAGGACTAAAGGTTGATTTAGATGGAATTCTGAAACAACCTTAGGGAGAAACTTAGGATGGGTCCTAAGAACTACTTTGTCCTTATGAAACACAGTATATGGAGGGTCTGTGACCAATGCATGTATTTCAGAGATCCTGCGAGCTGAGGTAATGGCCACCAGGAAGGTCGTTTTCCAAGTGAGAGATTTTAGCTCGCAGGTTGCTAGAGGCTTGAAAGGCTTTCGAGTGAGCATGTCTAGCACAAGGTTAATATCCCAGGCTGCGACTGAACATCTGATAGGGGGTCTGGTATGCAGAATACCCTCAAGAAACCTTTTAACTACTGGTAACTGAACCAGCAATAAGGAGAGTACTGGCTCATGGTAAGCTGAAATGGGTGCAAAGGTGAACTTTGACTGTAGAGTATTGCAGACTTGAATTTGAGATGTCAAAAGGCACTCTGGAACCTTATTTGGTAGGCAGGAAAAAGGATTCAAAGAGGATCTTGCACACCAGAGAGAAAAACGTTTCCATTTGGCCGTGTAAATTCTTCTAGTGGTCGGCATACGCGCAGCCAAGAGAATATCTGAAACTCCCCGAGAGGCATTGAACCTGTTCACTTCTATGTCTTCAGGAGCCAGGCGTGAAGGTGAAGCGACGTCAGATTGGGATGGACCACTGGCCCTTGGGTCAGAAGGTTCGTCTGAAGGGGAAGCACTTTCGGACACGTTACCGACATACTGAGTAATGGAAACCATATCTGTTGAGGCCAGAAGGGCGCAATGAGGATCATTTTGTGCCCCTGGGACTCGAATCTGAGAAGTACCCTCTGAATTAGAGGCAGAGGAGGAAAGGTGTATAGAAAGCATATTGTACACTGCAGCCTGAATGCATCCTGACAGAAAATGCCAGGCCCTGGATTTCTGGAGCAGAAGAAAGGCAGTTTTTTGTTAAGTGGGGATGCAAAAAGGTCCAGTTCTGGAGTTCCCCACTCTGCAAATAGAGACTGAACTACAGTTGAATCTAGAGACCACTTGTGAGTCTCTGTCTCTATTCTGCTGAGATGGTCTGCTAGTTCATTCTGCACTCCTGACAGGCAGACCATCTGAATTAGAGCTTTGTGGTCCAGGCACCATTCCCACACTCTCATTGCTTCCCTGCATAAAGGGTAAGAGTGTGTACTGCCCTGCTTGTTGATGTAATATATCACCGCTTTGTTGTCCATTTGAAGGAGAATGTTCTTGTGACAGAGAATGTCCTTCAAAGCTCGGACCGCATAAAGGACGGCTCTCATTTCTAGGACATTTATGTGAAGCTGGGACTCGTCCTGAGTCCACGTACCTTGGGTGTGGAGATTCTGACAGTGAGCTCCCCAACCCATTAGGAACACGTCTGTGGTAATGGAAATCTGATGATCTAGGAGAGCAAAGGGATATCCCTGTAGAACATTGTCCTCTTGCGTCCACCAGGTGAGAGACCTCTTCAGAGGTTCTGTCACCTTGATGAGAAAGGACTGAGGGTGAGTGCTTGGGGACCACTGAGTACTGAGCATCCACTGAGAGGTTCTCATGTGGAGGCGAGCTAGGGGTACAGTGAACACCGAGGATGCCATGAGACCGAGCATCCGTCGCACTGAGATAGCTTGAACCAAGCTGTTCTCTCTGATGTATTGGGCCATCTGTAGGATATCGCATCTTCTGTCCCCTGGTAGAAAAACTTTCACATAGGAGGTGTCCAGAAGTGTTCTTATAAAAAGGAGCTCATGGGAGGGCTGCAACTGTGATTTCTTGAGATTTAGCAGGACTCCCATGGACGTGAGAAAGTCCAAGGCAGTGGCTACAGCGTCGATAGTGTCTTGCCTGGAAGGGCTTGCCAGAAGCCAGTCATCCAGATATGGGAACACTTGAATCCCGATCTTTCTGAGATGCACTGCAAGAACTGCACAACACTTTGTAAAAACTCGCGGTGCCAAGGACAGCCCAAAGGGCAGGACTCCGAACTGATAATGCTGGCCCAAAGCCACAAAACTGAGATTTTTGTAATACTTTGGCTGAACAGGAATATGTTGGTAAGCGTCCTGCATGTCCAGGGAGGCTAACCAGTTGCGCTGATGAAGCAAAGGTAACAGAGTTCCTAGCAAAATCATTTTAAACTTTTTCTTGGGAAGAAATTTGTTCAATTGTCTGAAGTCCAAAATGGGACCAGAAAATAATGGAAGTAGAACCCTACGTTCTGCTGATCCAGCGGAACTATTTCTACTGCCCTGTTGTTCCGAAGGCCTTGTATCTCGGAAGCGAGAAGCTTTGACTGAAGTACTGACAGCCTGGGCTGAAGTTTAGAGGGATGATCCGGAGGGATCTCTGAAAAACTGAGTAAATACCCCTTGCGGATTATCCGTAGGACCCATTTGTCTGAAGTTATAAACTTCCACCAGTCGTAGAACTGAGTCAGATGACCTCCTACTGCCGAGAAAGAGTCCCCCTCAGGCAGCTGAGGAGGGACTTGGGCCAGAAACTCAGAAGGCAGCACTGGGCGCTTTGGTCTCTTGTGCTTTGTGTTGCATTTTCTTTTCAGGTTGGGAGGTTTGATTTTTATTAAAACCTCCCCTGCCCTTGCCTCGAAAGGACTGATGGTTGTGAAATTGTCGCTTATTAATGCCCCCCCCGAAGGGGAGGGGAAAAGGCCGAGCCAATTTAATGGCACACCTAGTCTTTTGAGTGGCCTCTAGAGCTTGCTCCACTTGAGGGCCAAAGAAATACACACCATCAAAGGGTAACACCATGACCTGTTGCTGGCCATCATTTGTGAAGCCTGAAGTGCGCAGCTAGGAGTGAAGGCGGGTACAAATACCCGCCACTGCCGCTCAGGTGGCAGTATCGAAAGCATCCATAGCTGCTTTAACCTGCTGGTTGTTGGACTTGATACCCCTGGTTATGGTCTGAAGAAGCTCTGAAGTAGAATCCAACTCTGGTGTAGCTTCTAGATGGGCCTAGCGGTCCTTATCTGCCGTCAAAGTCTATGTTTCTATGTTTCTTCTACCAATTGTTTGAGTGAATGCCAAAGAACATACTCATATTGAAAGAAATAACCCTGGTAGCTGGCAATACGCATACCCAGGGTGGATGCAGCAAAGACTCTCTTACCTAAGGTATCTATCTTATGAGATTCTTTGTTTATAGGTCGGGTTGTAGTAGCCTGAGGGAGGACGACCTTATCATTCTCTGCCAGGACTACAATAGGGTCCACAAAGGCTTGGGAGGCCAAAATGGGTCGATCTTTGGGTGCAGCATACTTTCTATCTATGGACTTAGCCACAGAAGAAATGAGAGCGGGATTATTCCATACCATTTGAGAAAGCGTCTCAAAAGAGGGCTGTACTGGTGGAGTTAAATCCATAGGGATTTCTGGGACATGAAGGTATTGGAGCTGTAAAAGCTTCCCAGGATCAATATCAGTAGTCTGGAGAGAAAGAGTGGAATTCAAATTTTTCAGCAGATACTTAAATGACAGGTTCTCAACCACAGGCTCTGCAACAGTATTAGGTGCAGGTCCTTCCACATCGTCACCCAGTTGAAGGTCTGGATCAGGCTCAATATCATCTCCTGAGAGCCCAGGTGGGACTGTATGGACAGGAAAGGAGAGAGAGAATCAGGGGGAAATGAGGAAGGAAAAGGATTCAGAGAGGAGAAGCCCTGAAGACTGGCAAACATAAACCCAAACCTCGGCGCCGAAGAAGAGCACAGCGCCGCCTAACCCAGCGCGGAGGGTGGCGGCAACAATCTCGACAGTGCCAAGGATGGTACCGAAAAGCCGTATGGCACCAAGGATGGTGCCGACAGGCACATTGGCACCAAGGATGGCGCCAAAAACCCATCAACGCCAACGGCGTCGAAACCAACATACAGCTCCGAAAACTAGGGTTTGAGGAGAAAGAAGGAAGAATACCAGGAGATAGAGGCATCGGTGTGGGCCCCAGCACCGCAGCCATGTGAGGGGGGGAAGACACCTGAGCATGGAGTCAACAGCACTGAGGAAGGCGCCGCATGACAAGGGAGGTCCAACTGCCCTACTGACCCCTTGAAGAGCCCGACGGCCTCAGAGTAACCGGGACAGGCTGCTGGACTAACCTCCGAGCCCATTGCTCTATCAGAGCAGCCCACTGATGAAACTGCTCATCTGAAGCCCTACCAGAAGGCAGGGAAGTGCTCCGATGTCGAAGAGGGTGGTGACCAGGACCAGAAGCCGGCGACTCCGAGGGACACCGGCAACTGACCCCAATGACCAAACATCGATGCACAGACATACCAGAGGGCGACCTCGAGTGATGCCTTCTCTTTCCTGACCTGCGGGCCAAAGAAGAGCTCGAGGTTGAATGGGACCGAGAATGCGACAGTTTCCTTTTATAGCTCCGGGGACCACCTACTCCCGGCACTGGACCATCCATTGTCAGACCCCCCCCCCCCCGAGAGGGTGGCAGACCAGACCCAGCCAGGCTGACTAAACAACTTTCATACGAAGTCTTCCTACCGTCACCTGACCCGCTCATGGTCGACTCCATCAATGTAGGCTGAGACTTCTTTCTTCAATAAGAATAAATTATCGTAAGTGGTTCTCATTCAACATATACTACAAAATAATAAAACTGAAAACTATGCTGCTAGTTTGCAGTTTGACTCCCAGTGGGCGGGCGACATCGTCACTGAACCGCACTCGGTGGGAAAAAAGGAACTGAGGCGGTTGGAGGGTCGATGCCGAGACAGTCATTGCCACACGAGCTGAGGCTCGCAGTGCCACTCCTTGTGGCTCCATCTCTGGCGCCGGCCCTCCTGCGAAAAGTTTGCTCCCGCTGGGTCCTAGCGCCTCCGGTGTAGTTCAATCAGTGTGAATGAGTGGTGGAGACTTTATGTTCAGGATGATCTGAGGAGGGCCCCTAGTGGACTGAAGCATAGAAACTGTTGGCAGATAAGGACTACTAGGCCCAGCCAGTCTGCCCGTAGGCCCTATACATTGTATGTGGCCGGCTGCAAAAAAATTTCTAGCGTTTGGCAGCTATAGTTCCATAGGTGTCATCTGATGAAAGAGATATCTTCGAAGAAAGATCTCATTTTTGGCAAGAGGCTGACTGGGGATATGCTGATCCAAATTCTGAATTTACTGATGCCAGAAATTTTGGCCGGACTCCCTCGTTAAAGTATTAGTCCTTTATGGTATATTAAAAACTGGACCATATTCAGTTCTCATTTAGTCCATATTTGGTATTAGTTTTTTCAAGTGTAAAAATCCATCATGCTTCTCTTTTTAGAACTAGTTTCTCCCTGTTTCCATCCCTTCTGAACTTTTGAACCTTTCAATCCCAAATAATCTTAAAGTGGTCACTTGTTCACCCCTTCTGATATCACTTTTGTGCTCTGAAATACAGGTTTTCAGTGATCTAGAAGTTTTGCCTACATAGCATAATGAACATGGGCACATGATGCAATAAACTACGTGATCAGAGGTACATGTTATTAAATCTCTTATTATGTATGATTTGTCCTGGCATGTGCTTTTGAATTCTTTGGTTCTGATAAAATACGTACATTGCACACAATTGGCACATCTGAAAAATCCAGCAAAATTGGTGTTTAACTAGGTGGATGGTTTAGCTAACGGTGTCCATTGTGGGATCTTGACTATTTTGTCTTTGATTGTTAGTATTTTCCTTGCTATTACCCCAGTTTATTCTCTAAACACAGCTGACCCCTTATTGGCTGAAGAAGAATGTCCACTTTCTCATTTAACGTCCTTTATTCTACCAAAATAGGCTGATCATGAGACTGACATTCTAATCTTCTCTTTTTGTTGTCTTTGTGGTTTGTCTGTGGTGAGTTCCTCTCTCTGTGTCAAATCCACTTTTTCTTTAGCATCCTGTAACATCTATAGTTTATATCCACTGGCTGTAAAATGTTTGGTCATTTCCAGGGAATTTGCCACATACAGTATCTCTCAGGTGTGCCGCTATTCCTTTTTATTCTTAAATATTGACTGTATGGTATACTGTTTATCAACTTAGGTGGTGGTTGCTGGTTGCATGTAGTAACAAAGTATTTCTGTCTGATGGTTTTCAGTAAAGGTCCATGAAAAGAGATTTATTTTCCTTTAATACATTCAAATTCAAGAAGGATATTTCTTTCCTATTGCTATTCAACGTGAAACTCATATATGCAATACAGTAGTCAAAGTATGTGAAAATTCTGTAAGGTATTCTTCTGTGTCATTCTATATAATAAAAATATTATCAATAAAGTGTCTGTATAGCAATATAATTTTATCTGTTGTGTTCACTATAAATACTATATATATATACACATATGTATATATATATATATATATATATATATATATATATATATATATATACACTGTCCTTCAAACGATCATATGAAAATGTTGGCAAATGTGGGGGCCATGGTGGCCCCATGGCTGAACCTTTTATTTGAAAATATAGAAACATAGAAGTTGATGGCAGATGAGGACTGCAAGGCCCACCCAGTCTGCCCATTTCTTTTTCTACCTTATAAATGTGCCATCGGCATTCACTCTGTCAATGGCCTATCTATTCATACTTATCTGTATTGCTCCCTTATGCCTATCCCATGCCTGTCTGAAGCCCTGCACTGTAGTCATATCCACCACTTTCTCAGGTAGACCATTCCATGCATCCACTGCCCTTTCTGTGAAAAAGAACTTCCTTACATTATCCCTTAATCAGCCTCGTTCTAATCTCATGCGGTGTCCTCTTGTCCTGCTATTTTTCTTATATTAAAACATGTTAGACTCTTTCACCTTGTTAATGCCCTTAAGGTGTTTGAATGTTTCAATCATATCACCTCTCTCTCTCCTTTGCTCCAGGGTATACATACTGAGTTCTGTTACTCTGTCCTCATATGTTTTCTGATGCAGTCCCTGCACCATTTTGGTTGCCCTTCTCTGGACTGCCTCAATTTGGTTAATGTCCTTGTGAAGGTGTGGCCTCCAGTACTGCATGCAGTACTCTGGATAGGCCTAACCAGTGTCTTGTAAGGAGGGATTATTACCTCCCTCTTACGACTTGTGATACTCCTACTAATACACCCCATCAGCCCTCTAGCCTTATCTACTGCCTTAGTGGTCTGCTTGGATGATTTCAGGTCATCTGCGATGAAGATGCCCGTCTCTTTCTTCCCTTGTCACTGCCAGCAGCTCCCATCCCAACCTGTATGTGGCTTCAGGGTTTCTCTTCCCTATGTGCATGATCTTGCACTTCTTTGCATTAAACCCCAGTTGCCACTATTCCGACCATTTTGCCGGTTAATACAGCTCTCTTCTCATTCTGCCCATCCCATCCCATCTGGATCATCTACTCTGTTGCAGATCTTGGTGTCATCTGCAAACAGACAAACCTTACCCTCCAGTCCATCTGCAATGTCACTGATGAAAATATATAGCAGGAGCCTCAGCCAAGGTTCCATTAGCTGAGTAACCCCATTATTTTAACCTGCTAGTGAGTGCTATTCCCTTCTTCTTCATGGATTTTTTTGGAATCATAAGATTAGCAGAGGATGGACAAAAGGCCACTGTCCTTAATGATTACTTTAGCTCAGTTTCCACTAAGAAGAATTATGCGCCCTTGCCAGAGAATGGCATCAAAGTGACCACTACAGGGTTCCCCAAGATAAGGCAGCCAATATTTATTTACAAGTGAAAGGATCCAGTAAGGGCTGGCAGCACTAAAAATAGATAAGACCCTGGGACCAGATGGGTTGCATCCAAGGTTACTCTGGGAGCTGGCAACAGAAATAGTTGAACCCCTGGTAGGTCTGTTCAACAGCTCTTTAATGACAGGGGTAGTTCCTAAGGATTGGAGGGTGGCGGACGTAGTTCTGCTCGGGGAAGGGAACAAGGACCATGCAGGCAACTATTACCTCTATTGGAGGAAAGCTGATGGAGCCACTGGTCAAAGAGGACTTCATGGACTACTACAGATCCCTGAGGTATCCCACTTGTGATCTGCGTCTCGTCTGACTGTATACTGTTTACCACCGCTCTCTGTTTTCTGCCCGCCAACCAGTTTGCCACCCAGTTGACCAACTTCTGACCCATCCCAAACCTACCCAGCTTATTAAGCAATCTTCTATGTGGAACAGTATTGAAAGCTTTGCTGAAGTCAAGGTAGGCGACATCAACTGCTCTCCTATGGTCCACCACTCTGGTTACCCAGGCAAAGAAATCTATGAGATTAGTTTGATAGGACCTTCCTGTTGCAAACCCATGCTGTCTTGTATCTTTTACTCCTATGGATTTCAGGTGTTGCACTGTCCTTTCCATAAACACATTTGTTCCCATAGACGCCATATGGCATCAGAACCATCCATTGCTAGATCCAACCCAAAATGGCCACCGGGAGCAAATGAGTTAAGGAGTGCCTCCATAATCTTGACCACTACTGAGGTAAGACTGACAGGTCTGTAGTTCCCTACCTCTTCCCTACTACCACTCTTGTGGAGCGTGATCACATGAGCCCTTCTCCAGTTTTCTGGGACCTCTCCTGTGCTCAGAAACTCACTAAACAGTTCTGATAAAGGCTCTGCTAGTTCCACCTTTAGCTCTCTTAGTATCCTGGGATGTATGCCATCAGCTCCCATTGCCTCGTCCACCCTGAGCTTATCGAGCTCTTGTAGGACCCTTTCTTTTGTGAAGGAACTAGTGCACACCTTCCTCCCTCCCCCTGTGTCCATGGTGCTGAGCTGTGGGCCCTGCCCTACCTTCTCCTCAGTAAATACTGAGCAGAAGTATCTATTTAGGATAGGTGTTTTTACATGGTCCTCCTCCTCCTCCTTACGTGCCCTCCGTATCTCCTTTGATCTTAGCAATACTCCCTCTGGACTTTCCCCTTTCACTAATGTATCTATAGAAAGTCTTGTCACCTTCTTTTACTGTTCACGCTAGTGTTTCCTCGGTTTGGGCCTTTGCCTGTCTTGCTGCCTTCCCTGATTTCCTTAGGGAAGTTTGGTATGACTCCCTATCTTCATCCCACTGCGTTCCTTTATATTTCCTGAAGGCCAACCTTTTGGCTCTGACCTTTTCTGCTACTGTATTTGAGAACCAAAGTGGTTTCCTTCTTTTGCACTTCCTTTTCTCTCTAACACAATGGGATGTTGCTTCAAGTATTGCATCCTTAATACTTGCCCACTTTGCCTGCACCCCCTCACCTGTACTTCTTCTTGCCAGGGCTAGCTTAACTCTGTTGGGCATCTTATCAAAGTCAGCTCCTCTGAATTCCCATATTTTTGTCTTGGAATGGGATGATTTAGTTCTAGTGGCCAAACTTGAATCATACCATGTGATGGTCACTGGCCCCCAGGTGACCTTCTACCTGGAGATCTGTGATCCTTTCCCTGTTAGTCAGTACTAGATCTAAGATAGCCCTGTCTCTTGTGGGTTGTTGTACCAGTTGTTTGAGGCCCTCCCCCTGCAGGGAATCCACTATGTGTCTAGTTCTGGCAGATGTTCCTGCTGGTATTGACCAATCTGTATCTGGCATGTTGAAGTCTCCCATTATCAGAACCTCCCTTTAGCGGTCATGTTTTGTATATCTTCTAACAGTAATGTGTCTATGTCCTCCCCTGGTCTGGAGGCCTGTAGACAACCCCAGTTCGTATGGCTGTCCCATTTCCTGTTTCCAGTGTGACCCACAGTTCTTCTGGCTCCTTATGTGTATTCTGAATTTCTGTAGCTTTGATATTTTCACTGACATAAAGGGCCACTCCACCCCCCCCCCTTGCACCTCAGTCTCTTCTGAGCAGTACATAGCCAGGTACTGAAGTCTCCCAAGTGTGGTTACTGGTGAACCATGTCTTGCTAATGGCTACTATGTCCAGTTTTGCCTCTGTCATTATTGCCTGCAGGTCTGGGATCTTGTTTCCCAGACTGTGAGCATTTGTGTACATGATTTTCCACTGGACAGATTTTGGTGTGTTCGTTGTTGGGCAAGGTCTGGCGTTTCCCCCATGCATTGTATGGGGGAGCCGGACCTTTCTCCTTACCTGGTGATGCAAATGAACTACAAATATGACTGATTTTCAAACATATAATAGTTGTTGTTTAATATAATTTCAGGGAATTTCTGAAGTAATAACGTTGGCGGTGTTGGATTATTCCTTCTTTTCAGGGGGTTCCTCAGTGCTATTAAACCCATGTGGTGTGATATATTTGTATATACATTTTTGATGTCCAAAGAGTTCAGTAAACAGTTATCCATATCCTGCTCATTTATCAATAAATTATTTAATGTTTGTATAAAATGTTTTGAATCCTTTATATATGACGATATTAAAGGCACAAGATCTTTACAATAGTGATCCACATATCTGGATCATTTATTTTTATTTTTTTATTCTTTGTTTACCGGATAAGGCCCACTAGGCACAGGTGCCTATTTTCAGGGTGACCCGGGAGCACCGGGGTGGTTAAGTGACTTACTCAGACTCACGCAGTATGCAAGTGGAGGTTGTGGGAATCAAACACAGCAACAGACGCCGTGAGGAGGGGAGGAGAGGGTGACCTACTCCGAGGGTCCCCCCCCCCCCAGCACTGCCAAGAGGTTATCCGGATCACTGAGTGGAGGTGCCGTGGGCTATTGTGAGCTCCGGCGGGCCTCCTCGGCTTCAAAACAGCGGCTCTCCCAAGATCGTGGCCCCTGCCCAGGTGCAGAAGAGAAACTGCAGAAATAACTTTTTTGACTGAAATCGCATCGCCCCCTTACCTGGAGGGCTGCTTCATCAACGCACACTTGGAAGGCGAAGAGGTGGACTCCCGTTTTGTTCCTGTAGCTAAAATTGGATCCCCGAACCCATTGCTGAGATTTCTGCGGTACTCAATCCTGCCCTTTGTTTCTTGGTCGTCTTTGCCACCGAAATTCACTGCTTCCCATTGGGCTCTGGCAGTGGTGACGCTCTCCCTCTGCTTCCTTAATTGGGAGCGCTGTCCCAACACCCGCAGATACAGCAACAGACGCCGTGAGGAGGGGAGGCAAAGGCGACCTACTCCGAGGGTCCCCCCCCCAGCGCTGCCAAGAGGTTATCCGGATTGCCGAGTGGAGGTGCCGTGGGCTATTGTGAGCTCCGGCGGGCCTCCTCGGCTTGAAAACAGCGGCTCTCCCAAGATCGTGGCTCCTGCCCAGGTGCAGGAGGGAAATTGCAGAAATAACTTTTTAGTGGCCCACCCTCCTTCCCTGTGTTGAGGGTGAATTTATATGCAGGTTGCTGGCCTCGCCTATTGACACATTACCCTATCAGTCAAGAGGGGAGGTTCTTCCCAGTCTAACGAGGGGGTTTCCCCTGCACAAATTTCCTCCCTGTGTACTGGATTGGGCATGTTATGTGATCCTTGGGTATTCTCCTCCCTGTTTATTGGATTGTCATGTTATGTGATCCTTGGGTATACTAATTCTGCTGGACAGTACCATTGTCTTACCTAATTTATGGACTATTATTAGACTATTTCCTGTGTTTAACCTGATTCATGGTCAATTATAAGTCTATTTTTCTGCTGGACAATCACTATTGCTTAACCTGAGTAAGGGACTACTACAAGAATATTTTTCTGCTGATACCTATACCTTAAGTTTTTGTTGCATAGCTCTGGCTAAGAGCTTGTCCTACCTCTTTTGAGCTGTTCAACGCTGTAATTCATGTCTCTTGATGTCCCTTGCCTATAGCTCCTGGAGTTGGGGGTCGGCAGAGGGTCATATTAGCACCTCTGGCTGCCCTGACTGCTTTGTTTGTTATGCCTGGACTTGCCTCCTAGGGCTTAGGGCTATTCCATTTCCCTGTACCTCCGGTTGCCTAGGCTACTTCGGTTGCCGTGCCCGGACTGGCCCTCTTTAACCTAGTGGGACACAGTCCTGGTTAATCAAATGCACTCAGGCCTCTGCCCGCTGGTAGCCTTGCTGCGCTGTGAAATCGCAGCGTGAGAGGACCTCCCCCTTCCAGGCCATCCCTGGCAGGGTGACCGGACATGCTCCCCCATGCTGGTCTCCTGGTGCCTCCAACCAGAAGGGTGCGGTTCCTCCCGTCCTTTCCTATGGAAGGTGGGGAAGCTCCCTATGCAGTACTCAGGGGTAGGCCGTCGGCTGTCCTTACGGTCTTTCTGCTCGTAGTGCTGGCCCTGGGGCTGGTCCTCCTTCAATGTGCTACCTCTCCCCCAATATCCCTGGGAGTCTCTTGGAAGTGGCCCTCCCCCCATGATGACACTGACTTCTCCTTGCAACTAACGTAATGCACTACTGTACTATTCTCAGTCTAGACATTAGGTGCCTTATGTACACGGCCAGGGCCAAGAAAAACCGAAACATTAATTGTCCTGGTGGTCATCCGCTCTTTAGGCGGTACCTCCCCTGGCTCTTCCTCCTTGCATTACTTATGGCCGGGGATACAGAGCTCAACCCTGGACCCCCTAAGCTGTCCACCAATATTCCTGTGGTTTGGAGTATGAGCAAGGGGCTCAAAATAGCTCATCTAAATATCAGGAGCTTGCTACCTAATCTTGATGAGCTCTTAGCGTGGGTTGAACTATATAAACCAGACATCCTAGGGGTAACTGAGACTTGGCTCAAACCCTCTATTCCTGACCCTGCCTACTCCCTAAAAGGATATGAGTTAATCCGTCTTGACAGGCCCGGGGGTAGGAGGGGGGGTGGCATCCTTATCTACTATAGAATCCACCTGAAAATCCCCCTGGTGACTCAGTGTCAACCTGAACATCCTCCATGTGAGTTACTTCATGTGCTTCTGCTGTTAGGGGATACAAAGAAGCTGCATCTGGTGTGTGCCTATAACCCTCCTAGGGGAGGTCTAACAGGGCTCACTTATCTTCTGGATGCCATCAGGCCCAGTATAGGAGACAACAAACTTATTATCATGGGTGATATCAACCTAAATTGGGAGAGTGGCAATATTAAGAAATGTGAGCCTCAATTTCCCAGCCTATCCCTAACCCAACTAATTCATGACCCGACCAGACAGACTGCTAATGGTTCCTCGAGTACCCTGCTGGATTGGATCCTGTCTAACTGTCCGGAGAGGATAGCATCATCAGGCACGCTATCTGACTCCATATCAGATCACTCCCCGGTGTACTGTGTCTGGAAAATTCCCTCCCCCAAAATCCCACATAAAATCATACAAGTCAGAAACTACTCCAGGTTTGACTCAGAGGGGTTCCTGGATGACTTAAGATGTACTGACTGGACCAGGGTGCTTGAAGCCTCTGACCCCTCAGTGGCAACCTCCTGCTTCATTGATACCTTTGGTGATCTCCAGGACAGACATGCCCCCAGGGTCACTCGGAGGGTGAGGGAAACTGCTACCTTCTGGCTGAATGGTAATCTTCTAGCCCAGATGCATGAGAGAGACAAATGCTGGGCCCGTACCAGGGGATCCAGTGATCCTTCTAATCTCCTGAGATACCGGCACCTCAGGAACCAGTGTAAAAAGGCTATTAGGGTAGCTAAAAGCGACTTCTGTAAGTCTGTGCTACTTAGCTCTGCCAGAGACCCTAGGAGGTTTTGGAGGAATATCAAATTCCTTGTCAGTGGGCCCTCCCACACGGGTGTCACGGATATGGTTATAGATGGAGTCTCGTGTAATAATCCCCATACTATAGCCAACTCTCTTAACCTTCACTTCTCAGACCTCTTGGCCCTCACCTCTCGTTTCATGTCTGTTGGGGGGAGCTCGTTCATTATCCCTTCCCTCCCGAGTCAGGGTGATCAACCTCCTCGGAGAGCATTTAATCTCAGGGCAGTATCAGTCCTGGATGTTCAGAACTGTCTTGCTGCCCTCTCCCAGCACTCCAGTCCAGGTCTCGACAACCTGGAACCTAGGCTTCTCAAGCTAGGAGCTGTTTACATTGCCTCTCCAGTTGCCCACATCTTTAATCTATCCCTCAGCTCGGGGATAATCCATGATATCTGGAAGGATGCCAGGATAGTCCGTGTTCTGAAGCAGGGCAATCCCAAACTTCCTGACAACTATCGCCCTATTGCTATTCTCCCATCCCTTGGCAAACTTCTGGAAAAGGTGGTGGCCGAACAACCCTCGGAGTATTTGCACACTCACGAACTGCTATCCAGGACCCAGCATGGCTTTCGAAAGGGACATAGTACCACAACTGCCCTGATTACTGTAACCTCAAGCATAAGATCTGCCATGGACCAGGGCAAACTGTCAGGTGCTATATTTATAGACTTGTCAAAAGCTTTTGACCTTGTCAATCATGACCTACTTGGGGAGCAGCTATGGGCACTTGGACTCTCTCCCCATGCCATGAGCTGGTTGATGGGCTACCTGAAGGGCAGAAAGCAGCGTACCTGCTTCAACAAGGCCCTCTCGGAGCCTAGGGCAGTGACTATGGGAGTCCCCCAGGGATCGGTGCTAGGTCCTCTCCTATTCTCGCTTTTTATTAATCAACTGCCACTGGTGACTTCTCATTGCCAAGTCACCCTATATGCAGATGACCTGGTGCTAGTGGCCCATTCTCATAATGCTGCAGCCCTAAACCAGAGCCTGTCTGAAGATTTCAGCAGAGTCTTGGCCTGGGTTACCAACCACAGACTGGTGTTGAACCTAAATAAAACACAGGCCATGCTCTTTGGTTCCACGGCCAAGATCAAACCCTCATCAGCTTTGCTCAACATAACTTGTGATGGTGGCCCCCCAATGCCAACAGTGAACACAATCAAATATCTTGGGGTTACTCTTGATCCCCAGCTTGACATGGGGAGTCATATACTCAACATCTGTAGAGCTACAAATTGCAAGCTTGGCTTGGCCTACAGGGCCAAATACAACCTAACCCCGGAGGCCAGACTTACACTTGCGAGAGGAGTGCTTCTTCCCTCCCTCAGCTATGGATTCCACCTATTTGCCCGATCACCCCAAACTCATCTTGTCCGGTGGAACACGGCATATAATGATATCTGTCGGTTTGCACTAGCTGCCCCCAAACTCACCCATCGCTGTGAGCTCTATGACAAACTCTGCTGGCTCCCCCCAGGTGAATACTTGGATTTTGGTGTTGGAACTTTCTCCAAGAAAGTGCTCGCTACTGGTACCCCGCTGGGACTGGCGCATCTCCTCCCAAAAATGGACACCATGCCCTACCAGCTTAGGTCCCAGACTGCTGGGTTGCTCAAAGTCCCCCCCACCCGGACACTTGTGGGGGACCGTGACTTTGCTGCAAGACTCTGGAACTCTCTCCCTGATCATGTCCGATCGGCCCCCTCCCATGGGATCTTTCGCACCTCCCTGTGGTCTCACTTAAAACAATCATCAGTGTGTGACTGTTCCAAGCCTCCATAGTGAAATGAATCCAGATTAATTCTGCAATCACTAATGTCAATCTATGTACTCTTAATAAGTTGTGTAATTGTTGCTTGTGCATCTGCTTTTCTACAATTGTTATTATTTCCTGTAATAAGCTGCTCCTCCCAAGTTGCCTTGTATGTATTTTGTATGTTTGTGCTCTCCCAGGTCGTTCCTGAAAATAGGCATATTACTTGTCTAGTGTACCTACCCAGTAAACAAAAGCTAAATAAATAAATAATAAATAAACCCAGGTCTGTCTGCTGGATGTACCCAGCTCATTCACAGCTCATTGCTCTAACCTCTAGGCTATACTGCCAGCCCCATCGTGGCTCTGTTATTGATCCTATTCCTGACATTATCAGTCAGCCTGGTAGCTTCTGGAGGTCTTTGTGAATTTTGGGTAAAGTGTAGAATAATGGTGTCTTGGGTTTGGTGTTTACAAGTTGTTGTTCTGTCTAATCTTCTAGCCAGTTGTTTCCTACTACTTCACTTATTATATCTTTTACATTTGTTAATGTCAATTAAGGAATGGATTGCACTTTAAGGTAAGTACAAGAACAAGTAACAACAACAACAATCGAAAGGGACCTTGGAGTAGTTGTATCAGATGACTTGAAGGTGGGCAAGCAACATGAGAAGGCAGTAAGGAGGGTTGGGGAGATACTGGGATGCACAGGGAGAGGCATCAACAATAGAAAACAGGAAGTTGTTATTCCTCTGTACAGACAGTTGGTGAGACCCCATCTGGAGTACTGCATGCAGTTCTGGAGACCCTGTCTCTGCAAAGACACAGAAAGAGTGGAGGCTGTTCAGAGGAGGGCAACCAAAATGGTGCAGGGTCTGCAACAGAAGACATATGAAGAAAGACTAAAGCAGCTTAATATGTATACCCTTGAGGAAAGGGGGAAGGGGACATGATAGAAACGTTCAAGTACCTCAAGGGAATTAACAATGTCCAAGAGGGCAGCATCTTTCAGAAAAAGAGATCTGCAAGAACAAGGGGGCACAATTTGAAGATAGAGGGGGGACGGCTCAGAGGTAATGTTAGAAAGTATTTTTTCATGGAGAGGGTTGTGGATGCATGGAACAGCCTTCCTGAGGACGCTGTGGAGTCAAGAACAGTGGGAGAATTCAAGAATGCATGGGACAGACATAAGGCAATTCTAGTGGGGGGTAGGAGGAACTAGGCTGTTAGTTAACTAGGATCTGCAGCTTATCCGTTAGGTAGGGAAATGGGCAGACTAGGTGGGCCAAGTGATCCTTATCTGCCGTCAAATTCTATGTTTCTATGTAAGTCTGAGCATCACTGAGCTGTGATAAATAATCATCATCACTGTATTGCAAATAGTGCATTATTACCACCCCCCATCTGCTGGTTTGATTATTATGGACTTGTCCTCTGCTAGGTGTTTCAGTCCCTCATTTTCTTGCTTACTGAGACTGAATATTGGTCTCTCACTTTCACTCTGTTTCATGATAGACTCTATTTCTCCATCTATCTTTTGAATAAAGGATTCTATGTTAGTTGGTGTTGGTCCGGGGTGTGCAAATGATGATTTGATTCCTAGTGCCTGTTCCTTTCATCTCCCCTGAACCCTCTCTCTGGCACTATCTTCTCCCCTCCCCTCCCTTTTCTTCTCTCCAATTAGGGGCTAGACATGGTCTTTCTGCCAACTCTCACCCCCTCTCCCTGTCCACACCCCACATTAACCCCTCTCTCTATCCCGGGGCACGACAATGTCTCTGTGTTGATTGCTCTACTTTACCCCTCCCTCCCTTTCTCCACTCATTTAGATGACAAAGTCAATTTGAATGGCTGCCCTAAAGTTACAATATTGCAGAAATGATGCACCTACCAGTAATTTGTAATTGCAAAGTTGTTCTAATTAACTGTAACCTACCTGCCTGTAACCATTTACACTTGCACTTTGTAACCAATAATGCACAAGTGATGCACCTACCAGTAACCTGTAATTGCAAATTTTTTATACCTACCTGTAAACTACCTGCCTATAACCGTTTACCCTGCACTTTGCAACTGTAACACTGCTTGTTGTGTGAACTTCTTGTATTGTTTTTCAATCTGTCCTGTTTTGTTAACTCATATTCTGAAAATGAAACTGATGTGGGACCTCTGTAAAAGACCATCTAGCTCAAAGGTAATTGTAATCCAAGACATAAATAAATAAAATAAATAAATAATAGAAATGTGTCTCAAAATCAAAAGCGGTTTCAGTTTTCTGTAAAATTTATTTGTATCTATTTTTAATTCAAATTTGTTGCATCTTAAGTCAGCTCGGTGGCGCAGAGAGCTGAGGCACTGGGCACCTTACCTCTCGCCATGTCAGTGACCCATGTTCAGGAATCAGCATGGGCTGCAGGGGTGGGGGGGCTGAGAGAGGACAGAGCAGCCACCAGGCAACTCTCCTCTCCTGGATCAGGGAGGTTGGCTCTCCTGGCCAAAAACCACCACCATGTGAAAGTGTGATGGTGGTGCAGGCATGAGTGGGAGTGAGGTGCTAGACTAGGGGTGAGCAGGGTGGAGTCGGCCAGGCCAAGGCATGCGTACGCACCTCCATGCATGCTCCTGACCTTGTCTGACGCTCCGGGGATTAAGGGGAGAAAATGCAGAAAATGCGGGTGTTGAGGCTAGATGATGCCCCCAGGCCGGCTCCGGTGGTTCCACCGAGGCAAAGTGGGGGTGGCCTCGAATGATGGCTGACACAAGCTGCCAGCCCGCCACGGAGAGATAAACACCTATATGGAAAAAATTTGTTTGAGTCTTTATGTAGCACTGAAACTTAAACCTTTACTTCATACTTCAATTTCTGTTTCTGAAAGTTGCTTCTCAGATAGACTGAAAAAAATTCTGAAATGTTTTGGAGTATATTTTATGCATTTTCTGTGTGTCTCCTCTTCCTGGGCCTGTATCTCCTTGTCCTTTTGTGCCTGAGGTACTGGGTGTCTCCTGTGAACATCTTTCTAAAAAGTCTCTCCAGCCCCTTGATGGGCCAAGTGCCCAGTCAGGTCTTTATGATCTCTCATGGTAAGTTTTGTCCCTGGAATCACAGTGGTCTGGATAATAATTTCTATAGAGACTATTCATTTGACTAAAAGGTCTGTTGAAGTATGGTCTCCTTTTGCTGTATCTGGGATATCTTCTTCTGTTCCTAATGTCTCATGTATCTCCCATGCCTTCTGATGTATCTGACATAGATGTGGGTAAGGGATTTTCTGAATCTACCAGATTATACTGATTGATTTTTTGGTCAAATTTCTTACACAGATATACCAATCCTTCCTTATAGTCTACTGCAGGGAGGAGATGTTCATCTGTATTGGGGACTGGGAGGAGATCTGGTCAAATAAAGCACTCTTTTCACCAGACAGGTTACACCTCAGTAGGGAGGGTTTGAGGGTACTCGGGGACAAACTGGGGGAATACATAACCACTTCACTTAATTCAAACTACTGAGGGGGGGACAGTGGGCCTGCAGGCCCACACACTCTGAGAGGAGAAGGTCAGTGAACCTCCCTCCAACAGTGACGGAAGAAGTCTGGAAGGAGGAGGTGGAAGAGGCAAGAACACAGTTAGCAAAGGGTGGAGGGGGTGAGTGTAGGGGAACAACTTTGTATATCAGACCATAATTTTTTTTTTTAAAACTCAGTTGCAACAGCCCTTGTTAGTTCTATCCTTTCTCTTTTCCTTCTAAATATTTGTATAGGCTGGCCACCTATATAAAGACTCTCTCTATATATTTTTGTAATGGTCCTGGTATATGAGGTTTAACTCGATGATATCAAATGAACATTTAAATTGACAAAAGGAAGATAAAGCCTGTAAAACAAAAGTAGTTTTGGGGTATAAACCCCTTTGATAATAACTCCTGTTCTCATGGCCCTTTAGTGTGAGTGGCAATAATTGCCGGGGGGCATTCGGCTGGGAGTAAATGGGATTGGAGTCTGTTTGATCCTCCGTGGATATAAACTTGCTGGACTCTTGAACTTGCTGGATCTCTTTTGGACTAATTTTTCCTTTTGGATTTGTGCGACTGCCTTTTCCCTGGACTTGGACTGTTTTGGACCTATGTCATATTTGAGAAGCTGCTGATTTTTGTCTCCTGCTGACTCTGTTTTGGACCTTGGGGTTGTGAGAGGACCCTGGGTCCAAAATTTTTTGTTTATTTAATTATTTGTTTTATTTATTTGATTTGATAGTGTGTGTCTTTCTCCTGGTTGGGAGAAAGACTAATTTTATTTCTCCCCTGTTGTGAGAGAACTGGGGGGAATTTAAATATTTGTATGTTTTTTATTAATGTGGCAGTGAGAGTGCCTTTGTACCCCCGCTCCCCAGTGGTGAGAGGACTGGGGTGGGAGGGGTTTATTTAAGTTTATTTTTTGTGTATTTATTACAATTTGTTGATTTAATTTTGTTTATTAGTTAGTCTGGATAGCTAGTGTAGGTTAATCTAAATATTTTGGGTGGTGGGTTTGTTCCTATTGTTTAATTTGGTAAGCAGCGTCATGTGCTGGCCTTTTTCCTCCACGGTGGTGCGTTATTACTCCTTCTCTCTTCATGCCCTCTGCCCCTTTTGTACTCCTCCCTTACAGTTCGAGGTTTATCAGCGTTGTAGGGCGTTGGGGATTGCTCGTGGGAGGGTGAGGGGGGGCCGGGGTACACGAACAGGGTAGGAGGAACGAGCGAGGTCATCATGTTGGGGTTATTAAGTCCAGAAGGCGCCCTAGGGCGAAATGGAATCCAGATCGGGGTCCGCCTTGTCTGATCTCCATACCCATGGGCACTACTGATTTCAGTAGGCAGATAGGCCCGACAACCTTCGAGGTTTGTCCAACTCGGACGGTGTTATGCAATGCCAGGTCTGTTAGGAATAAAACTGCTATTATTGACGACCTTATTGGTTCGGTTGATCTGGCTTGCATCACCAAGACCTGGCTGGATGAAAATTCTGGCCCTATAGTGGAGGCCATGACTCCGGCCGGGTACTCGGCGATACACCACCCGAGATTGGACCGCAGGGGCGGGGGGGTTGCAGTCTGTTTTAAGACTGAATTTGGGCCTCTCGAATGTGGTAGTGGGTGAGGCTGAGTCCTTCGAGTGCACAGTTGTAGCAGGTGTAGGCATTCGAATCATTCTCATCTACCGTCCACCTGGAGATGGGAAACGTTTCTTACAGGAAGTGGCAGACTTCCTCGTCGACATGTCGTTTGAGTCACCCAGATTGATGGTGCTGGGTGACTTCAATGCCTGGGCTGACGATGAACTCTCACAATTTGGTAAACACTTCCTCCAACTAATGTCTTCTTTGGGCCTCACACAGGTAGTTTCCACTGCTACACACAAATCTGGACACTCTCTCAACTTGGTCTTCCTTCTTGGGATTGATGCATCCGACATGGGGGTAGAACCAGTCGTTTGGTCTGACCACCACATCGTGAGGTTCAATTTTTGCACACCCCCGCCGAGAAGGCCATCCCCTGTGGAGATGGTCAGGTACCGCCCATTACGGAATGTTACTTCACAAGGCCTAGCGGCGATCCTTGACCTATCATCCCTCGTGTTGGTGGGCAGTAGCCCAGAGGCACTGGTGCTGGCCTATAATGAGGCCATCACGGTTGCCCTGGATTCTATTGTTCCTGTTCGCAAGCACCCTCTTTCCCGTCACCCCAGGGCCCCTTGGTTTGATGGGACTCTGAGGGAGATGCGGAGACAAGGGCAAAGGTTAGAGTGTTGCTGGCGTAAGTCCGCCCTTGATGCCAACCGTCTTAGATTGATTAAACATTATACCAGCTACCAATCTGCAATCACCCATAAGAAGGCAGAATTCCTGTCCAGGGATATTGCAGTTGCTCAGAATCAACCGGCTCAGCTGTTCCGAACTGTAGATAGACTGCGCAACCCAGCCTGTCTACAAGTTCGGAAAGCCTTTTCGCAAATTGAGTGCGATGAGCTTGCTCGATACTTTGCAACTAAGGTGGCTGACATCAGGGCAGACTTGTGTCCGACAACCTCTAAGAGTGACGTGGTAGGAATGTGTGAGAGCACAGGGCCTCGTCTCTCCTGGAGTTCCTTTTGTCGACCTGAGTTTGTGGATATTATGAGTATCTTCCATAGTGTGCGCCCTACAAGCTGCGGCTTGGATCCTGGACCGACTACCCTAATTTTGGGTTGTGTAGACATCATTGGTCCAGTTTTGGCGCAAATAGTCTGGTGCTCCTTGGAGTCGGGTGAGTTTCCTAGCTCCTGAAAGAGGCGGTGGTGACACCTCTCTTGAAAAAAGCTTCCTTGGACCCAGACTGTTTTCTAACTACAGACCCATCTCTAACCTTCCCTTTATTGGGAAGGTTATTGAAAGGGTTGTAGCTGCTCAACTGGATGACCATTTAACCATCCATAGTATCTACGAATCCTTCCAGTCTGGTTTCCGTAAAAGACACAGCACCGAGACTGCGCTGGTTCGGGTGCTAAATGATCTTCTGAGGGCAAGGGATCAAAGGAGACATTCCATCTTGGTTCTCCTTGATCTCTCTTCAGCTTTTGACACTGTGGATCACATGGTGTTGCTAGCACACCTGGGGCAAATCTGTGGAATGTCTGGAACCATTTTTAAATGGTTCAATTCATTCCTTACTGGGAGATCACAAAGAGTTGTGTCGGGGATTTTTTCCTCCAGCCCAGTCTCTTTGTTGTGTGAAGTGCCTCAGGGTTCTGTGCTGTCACCCATGTTATTTGCAGTGTATATGCTGCCCCTCGGAAACATTATAAGACGGTATGGGCTGAGGTTTCACTGCTATGCAGATGATATCCAGCTATACCTGTCTTTTGCACACGACCGGGATGGAACTCTCTCGGTGTTTAATAACTGTCTGGGGGAAATCCAAGACTGGATGGATTCTAGTTGGTTAAAGTTGAACTTGGAGAAAACTGAGGTTTTGGTCATGGACCCGGGTGGTTAGATTGAGAGGTCGTGTGCTGGCGTGCCTTCTGGAATTTTCTTGGTGGCGTGTCACTACCCGGCCTCTAAGCGAATCTTGCGTAACGCAGGGTGATTAACGGCGATAGGCTGACTTTTCAATCTCAGGTGTCAGCCGTCATCAGGACTTCCTTTTACCATCTTAGGAATATTGCCCGGGTTAAGCACCTTGTACCGTCTGACTCCTTGTCAACCTTGGTCCACGCCTTTGTGTCCTCGTACCTAGACTACTGCAACGCCCTTTACTTTGGGCTCTCTGGGGTTGAAATCCGCCGCCTACAGCTTGTGCAGAACGCGGCAGCCTGGGTTTTGACTGGGACAAGTCGGTCCTGTCATATTACCCCGGTGCTGCCCCAGTGCTGTGCGAACTGCACTGGCTCCCAATACGGTGGCAGATCACCTTTAAAGTCATTTTATTGACTTTTAAAGCCCTTCGCGATCAGGGTCTATCCTATCTGAAAGACCTACTGGTTCCTTACTGCCTCGGCCGATCACTCCGCTAGGCTGACATGGGGTTGTTAGAAATTCCAAGAGTGAGTTTGAAATCCTCTGGCAGCAGAGCATTTTCTCATGCTGCACCCACTCTTTGAATTCTCTACCATGCCAGTTACGGGAATGCACCTCCGTGGAGATATTTAAGAAGGAATTGAAAACATATTTATGGAGAATGGCCTTCTTGGAAAGTTAATGTGTACTGTAAAATGTTTAAATCTAGATTTAGTAGTTGCCGTATTGGTCCTTGCAATAAAAGATCCAGAAGCAAATGATTTGATACCTTTTAATGGACCAACATAGATGTAACAAGAACAAAGTTTGTTCAGAAAGTTTGTTCAGTTTGTTCAAAGAACAAGAACTTTGTTCTTGTTGTTACATCTATGTTGGTCCATTAAAAGGTATCAAATCATTTGCTTCTGGATCTGTAAAATGTTTGAAATTTTATTGTAATTTATTATGTTTTTATGATATATTTTATAATGTTTGTGGTCTTTGATGCTTTGTATTGAATACTGAAGTTTTAATTAATTTGTTCAGCGCCTTGATATAGTGAAAGGCGCTATATAAATAAAATTATTATTATTAAGACAGTTTGCAGCTAGCGTGTATATGCATGGTAGAAAGAAAGAATTTAAAACCCCCTCATTATGTTATAATACCCTATGGCAACTATTTGGCTTGGTTGATGCCATAATTTAGGATGTCCATTCGATGTTAAAAGAAAAGGAGTAACTTCTATATACTTTAAAATAGGCAGAGTTGCCTTAGGACTGAAAATATTATTTCCAGAGTAAAATTCTATGTTTAAGGTACTGAAAGGCAAGACGTTCAAAGAAATATACAAAGTGGTGGGGTCAGTTCACTGTCGGAGTATGTGTGCTGTTTTCCGTTATATGGTTTCTAGAAGGACGAATTTGGAATTCATAATTATGGAATACTTTAGCAAGAAATTCTAAAATGTAAGTAGTTATCCCATATTTGTTTAATTCCAGCATTTGTCTCCCCCGAACCTACTCTGATCATGCGAATGTCCACTTTGCGACATTGCAAGTGGTTCCCTACGCCTATCTCGACGCAATATTCACTTACTGGTTACTCCTGAAGTGAAGGTATGCGTCAAGATTATTTTTCTTTATTTTAGAAATTAAACATTGTTGTCTTAGGCATATTGTTCACAACGCGACACTAAATACTAAGTATTTAGTGTTACCTAGTCTGTATTTAAATATTTTCTAAACCTTCCTATATTCGGCAGTCGGCCGAATAAAACGCTGCTTTATGTTTACGTCTAAACGCTAAGTCATACAATAGTAACATTGCAACTTCTTTTCTTTTTATGTGCTTTTCTATACCTTAAATTCGTTTAGAAAAACACTTTAAGTGTTTGAAGTCTCGTACTGAAAGTGTAGGCTTAGCTTCAAAATTAACTCCTCCCTTGAGAAATGAGTATAACCTCTGTTTTAGTAAACACTTAAAATCCTATAAAGAACAGGTTAATTATGATATAAACAGGAGGTTTTACCAACCTTTTTATTTAAATATCGCCATTTTGAGTGGCTGTGTAATTCCTAAATAGCTCACTAAGTCCAAATTGTTTGCTCACTTCTTAGCTCTATAGAGCTGGGTGGCTGGTATCCTCCTATATTTAAGGATACAATACAGGAGGTGGAGCTAAGTTTGGTAATTTTAAAACCTAGCTTAGTTCCTAGCCTTTATTATTTCACTACAGAAAGGGAACATCTGTTAAAGTGAGAATATAATGTGTTTGGTGTTTTGGGCTAAATAAATTTCTCCCTATATTTTGTAAAAGTATTTTTGATTGTACTTAAGGGAGGAGCTTCTAAGTCACATGTGTTTAAGAGTATATAAGGGATGTTTTGTCCTCAGTTCTACAGATAGTCTGGTGAGGTGCAGACATGTTCTGACCTCAGAGTGTGTGTTACACTAGCCTATTCTAGTGTTTCAAGAAGATGTTACTTTATATATTGTGTTTTTGATTCCTTTTCTATTCCGCCTGAAGTCTGGCTTTGTCTTTTTGATTTCTGTAAATAAATATTATTTTTGGTGCATCTACAATTGTGGAAAGGCATCCTCCTTGCTATCCAACACCTCACAGTGAGGAACACATAACAAGAGTACGTGGAGGGGTGCACACAGAGGGAATAAATGTGAATAGAAGAATAGAGGGAAGAGAAGGAAAGTCAGATTCTAGGTAGAGGGTGGTGTCTCTGAATGCATGGAGTCTTGGAAACAAGATGGAAGATCTGCAGGCACTATTAGCGGACAGGAGGGTGGACATGGCTGCAGTAATCAAGACTTGGGCAATATCACACCATGACTGGGACTTTGCGATCCCTGGATATAAACTATACAGGTGGGACAGGGTAATCAGGAAGGGGTGGCAGTTCATATCAGGGAGGGAATAACTTGCCCGAGGGAGGAGTCGGAGGAAAGGGGGAAGGGGTGGCAGCACTATGGATTCAGTTAAGGTCCAACAGAGGAAGAAAGGTGAGGTCGGGGGTGGTTTATAGACCACCCAGTCAGGATTAGGAGAGGGACGGGGAACTTAGCTCACAAATATTGGGAGCTGCAGGGAAAGGAGAGCTGGTAATTGTGGGGGACTTCAATCTGCCTAAGGTAGACTGCAGCATACCATCCATGACATGTGCTAGGAGTCAAGTGTTCCTGGAAGGACTGCAGAGTGGGTTTCTGACTCAGGGCATCACTGAACCAACAAGAGCTGAGGCAATTCTTGATCTGGTGCTCACAAATGGGGAGCATGTACAGGAAATAATGGTCAGGGAGCCACTGGGAGGAAGTGACCATTGCACACAGTAATTCCATTTGGATATGGGCAGGGAAAGCATCCCGACTAAGACCAAAATCTTGGATTTCAGGAGGGCGGACTTCAGGAAAATGGGCAAAGTGCTAAGGAGCCATCTGGTGGGCATCAGAGCAGATATGGGGGTGGACCAAAGGTGGTCCATCATTAAGGAAGGAATACTGGTTGCCACAGATGAGTGCATTAGGCTCAGGGGTAAGAACGCAAGGGCCAAAGCGCCCAGCTGGTTCAGTTCCGGGGTTGCTCAGGCAGTAAGGGAAAAGAGATTGGCCTATAGAAAATTCAGGAAGCCCAAGAGAGAGGTGGATAGGGAAAATTACCTAAGGTTGGCTAGTGAGCAAGTAAGAAAGTCAGGCGAGCAAAGTCACAGAAGGAGCTGCAGATAGCTGAAGAAATTAAGAAGAGGGAGAAGGCTTTCTTTCGCTATGTAAGTGAGAAAAGGGACACAAAGGAAGGGACTGTTAGGCATAAGAAAGGAGTGGAGTGGAGTGGGTGGAGGATAATGGGAAAAAAGCAGAGACACTAAATGAATATGTAACCCCCCCTGCAAATAGAGGTTCCCAAAAGTCTTCCAGGAGCTTGCCTGAATGCTCCCAAGTCTGGGCAGTGTTCGGTGTCTGAGCTGTTTAAATGTGGTTCCAAGTGAGTGCTATTTGAGCCTCCACATACTGTCTCTTTAAGAGCTGTCTGCTTGCAGACTTAATTAGTTTGTTTAGGGGGACTGTGTATTTAAAGCTTGAATCCCGCCTGAGCTGCTGCCAATTCGCTCCATTTCTGCCGCTGCTACATGTGCAGAGGGAGCCTTGTTGAAAGATATAACTGTTTGCCAGGAATCATTTAGAGTGACTGAGAAAATGTAGTTTGTCTAACCTGTCTTTATTTTAGCACGAACTGCTTCAGTGTAGCTCTTTTATTTTGGTCCTGAACTGCTGTGCTGGGCCAATTGGGTTAAGGGAGCCCTAAAATGGAGCCTGTGAATGAATCAGAACTTGGACTCTTAATTTTGAGCCAGCCACAAGGGGACTGTATGAGCAGTGACTCTGGGAAATGTAGTTTTGACCTTGGCGCCTTTTTCCACCAACAGAGGGAGTCTTATTGTGAGTGACAGCTGAACCAACCAACAGAATGGTGTGGAGCTAAAGGAAATGCCCTGCTCTGTGACTGGAAAGATCAGATCAGTTGTGAAAGTGAAGAGAGAAGGAGCTCTGTGCTTCTGCGGTGTATAGTTTCACATGGGAAGCGCGTGTGAGGCCCTGAGGTTGGGCCTGCAGCCATTGCAAGTGCCAGTTCAGACTGAATCCGATTGTGAGGGGAAAGAAGGAAGTCTGAAGAGTGGAAACCAGGCTGACCATGTAGAAGACTGTAGAAATTGCTGAATCGCGCTTGGTCTGTCAGGAACTGAAGCTGCTGTGTGTGCTCCCAGGTATTTTGCAGTAATTGCGATCAGCACTGAGGAGCAACCTGCCTGGTATAGTACTTTCCTTTTACATATGAATGTGCGTAGTGCTTGTGGGGAATCGCTATTTCCAATCCCCCGTGCTGTGTGCTGAACCTCGAAGCAAACCCCAGCTTAGCTTGGACTAAATACGTTTGCTATCAACTACAGTGGGGTCCTGTCACAAGGACCTTGTCTCCATGTCCTGTTGTTCTGGCAATCCAGAAGAACATCTACCATCCGGTCCTTAGCTTGGATATTGTGAGTACAAATCAGGGTATTCCCCTGCAGTCTGTTTCAATCACAAGTGTGTCATCTAATTCTTGTTTTTTCCCTGCTTCATGGACTGAGTCATCTGGCTCCGGATTACAATTGGGTGTTGTGCATATGTTTTCTTCTACAGGACCCTATCCATCTGCACCTGCCGGTCAACCCCAGGCAACAGACCTGGCTAGCCCCCCCCAACTTAGGTACCCAGAGTGTGACTTTTCAGACCCTGTATGTGTGCACAGTACTGTGATTTAATGCCACCAATTAACCTGATTTCGCCCTCCCGTGTTACTGCCCCCTAAATAAATCAGATTTGTTGTTTTTATACTATATACTGTCTGTGATGTTGGTACTTATGGAAACAGTATTGTGTTTGCTGTGTATGTTGTTTAACCTTATTTTACAGGGCGTCCTCAGAGACGGCTGAATCAGTCTCAAGGTCAAGTGGTATCTATATGGGAGGAACAGTGTATATCGCCATATTGGGGCTGTAACTCCGTGTATGTGTGGAACCACTAGAAGGAATAAAAAGGGGGTCCCAGTGTCCCAGAGGGCTGCGACCAAGCTAGTCTAACCACTACAAACCCTGACCTCTGGGAAGAGGCACCCGCCATAGGACCTAGGCCCCTCAACCTGTCTGTAGTCAAACAGGCAGGGGTAGTAGCCTTTGGGATAGTGCCACCAAGGGGTTACAAATACTTCTGTTCCATCTTCACCAGGGAGAAGGACGGACCAGTGCCTTCAGGAGGGAAAAGAGGAGCCGGGGGGAAGGGAACATAGATGTAGTGATAGAGGAGGATACAGTGAGGCAGAGGCTGCTGGCATTGAAGATGGACAAATCACCAGGTCCGGATTGAGTACATCCAAGGGTACTACAGGAACTGGCTGAGGAGCCGGCAGGGCCACTGGCAGACCCATTTAATAATAATAATAATAAATTGCATTTAACACAGCGCCTTTCAAAAATCAAAGTGCTAAACAAATAAATAGAAAAGCAGCAAATATAATGAATATCAATAAAATCAGCGAAATTCAGAATAAGCTTTACCCCATAAAAAGGTCTTCAGGGCTTGCTTAAAGCACCCCACTGTCCTGCACTCCTGTAGCTGACGGGGCAGAGAATTCCAAAGGGTAAGGGCAGCAAACCCAAAGGCACGGGCCCCAGATAACTTTAAACTAACCCTCGGAATCTCCAGCAACCCCTCGTCAGCCAAGCGGAGCTGTCGCAACGGGGCGTAGAGAACTAGGAGCTCTTTCAAGTAGTCGGAACCCAGCCTGTGTAGGGCTTTGTAAGTTAATAAACCTACCTTAAAGGTAATCCACCACTGAATAGGCAGCCAGTGCAGATCGCGCAGCACTGGGGTAATATGAGATCTCCCAGATACTCCAGTCAACAAACGTGCAGCAGCGTTCTGTACTAGCTTCAAGCAGTGGATATCAACCCCAGGAAGCCCCAGATAAAGGGAGTTACAGTAGTCAAGGCATGAGGTCACAAGTGCGTGGACTGAAACAGGCAGATCGCTAGACGGAATGAGATGCTTGATCCTGGCAATGTTCCCAAGATGGTAAAAGGCCAGCTTGACGACTGACGACACCTGATGATGGAAGGTCAGCCCATCGTCAAGCACCACTCCCAGGTCACACACCTGCTCAGAGGTAAGGATCTGAGCCCCCCCCCGGACTAAACCAGAGGGGAGATCAGTCTTCAGCTCCTCTGTCCTGCGACCTGGGTCCACCACCAGAACCTCAGTCTTTACTGAGTTCAACTTTAAACCACTGGAACTCATCCCATCTTCGATTTCCATGAGACAACAGTTCAAGACCGAGATAGCACTAACCTGGTTGGGGGCAAAAGACAGGTAGAGCTGGGTATGATCAGCATAGCAGTGAAACCTCAGCCCATACGGTCTTACAATGTCTCCGAGGGGCAGCATGTACACTGTAAATAACATGGGAGACAGCACCGACCCCTGACGTACCCCGCAAGGCAGAGAGAAAGACTTGGAAGAAAATATTCCCGAGACAACTCTCCGAGTTCTACCGGCGAGGAAAGATAAAAACCATCTGAGAACTGTCCCCAACAGCCCACAGATGAACCTCAGGCACTCGAGCAGAACCCCATGATCCACAGTGTCAAATGCTGATGACAAATCAAGAAGTACCAAGATGGAACGGTTTCTCTGATCTCTCGCCATCAGGAGATCACTGAGCACCTGAACCAGAGCAGTCTTAGTACTATGCCTCTTATGAAAACCTGATTGGAGAGGTTCGTATAGATTATGTAAGGAATAAGATACGATGAGGTGTGGTTTATGGGCTGATAAGAGCACTTGGGTGCATAATGAGGCACGAGGCGCTTTGTGCCGGAAAAGTGCCTTTAGAAATCTGGGCGTGTTTTATCAGCGCCCATAAAGCAGCCACTCTAGTGTCTTATTCTGCTTATAAATGGGTCCCCTATTAAAAATCATCCCGGAAAATAATTATTTAAAAAGTCTGATAATCATAAGTGTTAAAATTTTGCTTAATTAAGGTATACACATGAAAAAATAGTCCCTGTATTTGTGATGCAGAGCATATATAAAATTCAGCTTTAGGTCATTGTGTCTGTCTAGATTTTAGGTCACTGTGTGTATGTGTCTGTGTGTCCCCCCTCCTCACACACAGGCACTCCTGTTTCTCTCTCTACACACACTAACATTTACTCGAACAAGCGGCAGCGGGACAGAGGTCGGAGAAATGACAAAGTCTTCAGTATAAGCATAAGCATGTCTTTCTGGAAGAGCCATGGTAAGAGGGAGTTTTGTGCTTAGCGCTGTTACCTATGGCGCTGCAGTAAGAGCGAATAAAGTGTCCAGCCCTCATGGTTTTCTGTTTTACATTGCTCGCTCTGCATTATAGTTTTTAAAATCTGGCAGCCTGACTGTTGCAAACACTGTTAGGGGGGGAGGGCAAGGTCTGGCTACCGCAGGAAACGAAGACTGTAGAAACGGCTGCAGTGACAAGGATCAACTGGAGAAAGTGAAGTTGTAAGCAAGAACAAAAATAGAGGTACATTACAATTCAGATGTTAACAAGTCATGCTTTGTGGACTTTTGGAAGCATGAGGTAGAAGTGAGCGAGCTGTCCATCCGTTGTTCTCAGTGTTTTGTGCTTCCCGCCCGATTTGAGCAAGCGGCTTACTGGTTGATCACTGACTGCAGTTTCGTCACACCGCTCGCTCTAGCAAAGACGTTTCTTTTTTAAATTCAATTCAGTATGAATATGATGTTTCATTATTTGCTGTGCTACTGTAACTGGGGTGAATTTTTGTCGCCGATCTCGGCAGATTGGCAGGTGGATTCACTCACCTGCTCGAATAGCAGACTCGAGAGACAATGATACAGGCCAGTAAATGAAACACGTTTTGCTATGGGTTACATTTTTTACTATAAAAAAAGAGCTGCATAGTGGGGGGTGGCTGGTGAATTACAAGAATAGTGTTTGGGGAAACTCTGACTTCAGGTGAGAGGCTATCATTTACTAAAAGGTGTGGTATTGATATCTGCCAGTGCAGCATCCTTCTTGGTCTAGGTAGGACCGGTTGGCAGGTTATGGCTTGATAAGGACACACCAAAATATGCCTTTCAGCCAATCAGAATACTAGAAATTTTCTACCCATTTTATAAGGATGGTTAAATGGTTCTCCAGTTGAGCTGCCACAACTTTCTCAATAACCTTTCCCACAAAAGGAAGGTTAGAGATAGGTCTGTAGTTTGCTAGATTCTTCAGGTCCAAAGAAGCTTTCTTCAGAAGGGGTGTCACCACCGCCTCCTTCAGGGAGCTAGGGAACTCACCCAATTCCAAAGAGCACCAGATGATCTGAACTAAGACTGGGCCGATAATATCACTACAACCCGAAATCAGGGAAGTAGGGCCCGGATCTAAACTACAGCAAGTGGAACGCATCCCCTGGACAGTCCTCATAATATCAACAAACTGTGGCAGATCAAAGGTACTCCAGGAAACTCCTGGCTCCGTGACTAAGCACCGACCAATAGCATCCCCCATACAGCGAGTCTGACGGAGCTCTTGTCTGATGTCGGCCGCCTTATTCGCAAAGAAACAAGCAATCTTATCACACTCAATCTGTGAAAAAACTTGATGGAGCTGCAGACTGGTTGGGCTGTACAAACTGTCCACAGTTCGGAAGAGTTGAGCTGGTCGGTTCCGTGCAACAGCGATTTCTCTGGACAGGAATTTTGCCTTCTTATAAGAAATCTCTGATTGATAGAGTTTGTAATGCTCTAACAAAATAAGATGGTCAGCATCCAAGGCAGAGCTCCGCCAGCAACGCTGTAACCCTACGCCCCAATCTCTGCAATTCCCTCAGGAACCCATCAAACCATGGGGTCCTGGGGCAAAGTGGAAGGGGGCAAACATGGATGGGAGCAATCAGGTTGAGAGCTGAAGAAATGGCCGTATTATAGGCCGTGACTAACAGCTCCGGATCTGTGCTGGTCTCGCCAAACACTGAGACGTCAATCACCGCAGCCAGGTCTTCAGGGACTACATCCCGCAAAGGGCGATAACTGACCATCTCCACAGAAGCTGACCTACCCAGGGGGGCAGAAAAATGTAACCTAACGGTGCAGTAATTGAACCAACCGACAGGTTCCACCACCAAATCGGAGGCCTCGATTCCCAGGAGGAAGACCAAATCAAGAGAGTGACCGCCATTATGAGTAACTAAGGAAACAACCTGTGTGAAGCCCAGGGATGTCATCACCTGGAGGAAGTGTTGTCCAAAAAGCGAGGATTCGTCATCGACCCAAGTATTGAAGTTGCCCAGAACCATCAGTCTGGGCAACTCCAATGCCATGTCGGCGGCGAAGTCTGCTACTTCCTGCAGGAAGAAAAAATTACTCACCTTAGTAATGTTGTTTCTTCTAATGGAGTCTTGCTATATTATGACTATTGCAGTTTGTCCCACCATTAGAACTGCTCCGGAGGTGAAAGAGTTAACTTCCATGCCAGGCATGGAACTTGGAGCGTGAGCTCGGTTTGAGAAGCTCTGTCTGGAAGATTTCAAACTGAAACTGTCAGATCTTTACGAGCAAAACTCACTAAGGTTCTGTGTGGAAGCTGTAACCTACACTAACCAACTGGCTACTTAAATATTAACACACTTTCCTAGTCCCAACACTAAGACTCAAGTCAGGGGACCAGAAAATTAAAATAAGATGAAATAAGATAATATAAAACACAATACCCAAACACCCCAAAAAGAAGGGGTGGAAACAAAAAATGGGCATCAAAAAAAAAAATGCCAACACTGAATGCCCACCCCATACCCCAAGTAGAAGTTCTGAGAGGGCAGGCTGGGTAGTCATAATATAGAAGACTCCATTAGAAGAAACAACATTACTAAGGTGAGTAATTTTTCTTCAAAAACATGAAGTTTTGCTATATTATGACTATTGTGGAATACACAGCAGTACCTCCATGGAGGAGGACAGAACCTACTTAGGGAATAGGCTCAGTAACGTTGTGCCAAACCGAGCATCTCTCCTGGCCTGGATATCCAGGAGTAATGCTTGTGAAAGTGTGCACTGCTTTCCAAGTAGCTGCTTGACATATCTCTAAGATAGGGATGTCTCTGGCAGCAGCTAGAGACGCAGCTGTACCTCTGGTAGAGTGAGCCCTCAGGCCTGAAGGGGGAACCTTTCCTAGTTTTTGATAGCAAAATTGGATACAAGAGACAATCCACTTGGCAATGGATCTCTTAGTGGCAGGTTTCCCTTTTCCAACCTCACCATAAGTGAGAAATAGTTGGAGAGATTCGAACCTGTGACCCTTGGTATGCTCTATGTAGTAACTTAGGGCCCTCTTAACGTCTAAGCTGTGCAACCTCCTCTCACCAGAGGAGGAATGATCAGTGAAGAACACTGGAAGGGAGATAGATTGATTAAGGTGGAAATCTGAAACCACCTTAGGCAAAATCTCCTGTTAGTCCTGAGACTACCTTATCCCTGTGGAAGAAATAAAGTCAGTCTCCACTGACAAAGCTTGAACTCACTTATGCGCCTGGCAGAAGTGATGGCTACTAGAAAACAGTTTTCCAAGTCAAGTACTTAAGCTCTGCCGAAGACAGAGGTTCAAAGGGGTTGCATCAGCTGAGCAATGCAAACATTAAGATCCCAGGCAGGAGCAGAGGTCCCTGAAAGGTGGATTAGTATGAAGTAATCCTTTGAAAAACTTGGAAAATACAGGGTGAGGGAAAGAGAAGAGGCTTTCCTGCTGAAATAAAATCAGAGACAGCTGCCAAATGCACTTTCAGGGTAGCTGGTCTCAGTCCCAAAGAATTAAGATGGACCATATAGTCCAAAACAATGGGCAAATCAGCAGATTCCGGGGAAATATGCTTCCCAGAACACCATATGGAAAACCTTTTCCATTTAGAGTTATAAGTAGCCCTAGTGGAAGGCTTCCTAGAAGCTTTCAGGATTTCGAGAACACCTTGAGAAAGGTGTAGGTCAGCAAATTCTAACTCCTCAAGAGCCAGGCCTTGAGGTTGAGGGATTTGAGATTCGGATACCAAACTCTCCCCTGGGCACAAGTTAACAGGTTGTGGTTCCTGGGGAGAAACAGGGGAAGATGGACTGCTAAGGACAGAAGGAGTGGGTACCAGGGCTGCCTGGCCCAATCTGGAGCAATCAGGATCATCTTGCAGGGCTGGGATCTGATTTTGACTAGCACCTTGAACAGGAGAGGAAGGGGGAGGCATATGAAACTTCCTTCCCAATCGAGGAGAAAGGCATCCAGGGGGACTGAGCCCATCACTGGGGGCCTGCAACAAAACAGTGGAAGTTGGTGATTGTCTGGGGCTGCAAAAAGATCTATCTGAGGGTGCCCCATCTGGCAAAAACTATCCCCAGTACTGGGATCCAGTGACCATTCGTGATGGCCCTGGGAAATCCTGCTGAGAGCATCTGCGGACATTGTCCTTGCCTGGGAGGTGAACTGCTGTGAGGGAAGTGTTCAGGGAATAAGCCAGAGACCACAACTTCATTGCCTCGGTGCACAAGGCAAGATCGAGTGCCCCTTGTTTGCTGATGTACCACATTGTAGTGGTGTTGTCTGTTCTGACCTGTACCACTTTGTTCTGAACAGATGCAGAAAAACCTGAAGTGCTAGAAAAACAGCTCTGAGTTCCAGCAGATTGATGTGAGCAGAGATTCCTGAGGGGACCACACTCCTGGGTGGAGAGGTCGCCCATGTGAGCTCCCATCCCAGAAGGGACGCATCTGTAGTAAGGGTCAAGGAGTGGGATAGAGGGATGAAGGGGACCCCTAGTCTCAGATTGCTCTGATCCTGCCACCACTGAAGGGCCTGGATCAGGGTTCGAGTCACTGGGATCAACTTGGATGGGGATCTTTCCTTTGAGACCAAAAGGCTCTCAAGTGGAACTGAATGTCCCTCATCTGAAATCTTGCTCCTGCACTACAGCTGTGGAAGCAGCCATGTGTCCTAGGAGCTGTGGGAAGTGCCTTGCTGGTCGGAGACCTGCAAAGTGAAGGAGGAGGCCAGGGCCACTAGGTTCCTTACCCTCTAGGGAAGGAAGGCTCTGGCTCTGCTTTGTGTCCATTCTGCACCTATAAAGGTGAGTACCTGGACAGGTTCCAGAATTGACTTTGAAGATTGAGAGAAAGCCCGAGAGGTGAGCAGCTGCTGGGTAACTTGCAGGTGTGATTTGACCTGGTCTGGAGACTGACCTACAATGAGCCAGTCGTCTGGGTAGGGAAAGATGGCAATCTTTGCCTTCTTAAATGAGCAACTGCTACTGCCAGGCATTTGTGAATACCCTTGGCAGAGAGAGTAAGGCCGAGGCATTGCTCTGAATTGGTAATGGCCTGAGGGCAGTTCGAATCTGAGGTACTTTCGTGGGAGCTTCTGATAAGAACATGGAAGCAGGCATCCTTGAGGTCCAGGGAAGCTAGCCAGTCCCCTGGCCTTAGAGAAGGTAAAATCATTGCCAGAGTCACCATTTTGAATTTTGGTTTTAAAAGGTGCTTGTTCAGATATCTTATGTCCAGAATGGGCCGCCATTCTCCTGTCTTTTTTGGAGTACAGACCCTTGCCCTGGTGTAGGGGAGAAACCCTTTCTACAGCTCTAAGAGCCAGGAGGGTTGAGACTTCTGTGTCCAAAGCAAAAGTCTCTAGAGAGTTTGCAGGTGGAAAAGATCTGATTCTCATCTTTAGAAATTTTTTGAAGCTGAGAACCAGACCCTGGCTTACTACTCCAGGACCCACTTGTCTGATGTTAAAGACTCCCAGTCCTGAACGGTAAGCCAGCCTGCCCCCAGGTAATGGAGAATCAGCCCTGGGCACCCCATCAGGTGCCTGTTTGGCAGGAGCTTTAGGCTGAGGGAGCAGGCCTGCTTGCACCCCATCTGCCTCTCCTCTGAAGAACCCCCTCTGAGCATACGCCGAAGAGGAGGCCTGAGTTTAGTAAAAGGTCTGTGAAAAGGCCTGCCTCTACCCCTGGGGTCTGCCTCTGAGGAGTGGCTTGCCGCTCCTTGGCTTGTGCACTCCTATAAGTGGTTCTATATTCATCCATTTCTTCATATAATTCTCTGTCTGCTCCCCAACAGAGAATTTCCTACCACAGGAAAATCCATAGCCTTAGTCTGGGTATCCTCAGACAAACTAGTACACCTGAGCCAAGCCAATCTACGAAGGCCACAGATGTAGCCATGACTCTAGAGGATACATCATTAGAATCCACGCAGCATGGAATTGCACCTTGGATGCCTCAATACCATCAGCAGCCACCTGCTCCAGCTCCTGGCAGCTGGGCTAGGCCTGTTTGGCCAAAGCCATGACAGTGTCCCATCTAGATTTTTGGTATCTTGCCACATAAGCCACGTAATTTGCTTGTCTGAGTCCCAAGGACGCTGCCATGTATTGTTTTTTAGTCATGGCAACAATCTTCCTGGAGTCCTTGTCAGGAGGATGTGAAGCCAGGGGAATATTAGCCTTACCACAGGCTGCAGCCTGAACTACCCCAACATGACTGCATTGCTGTGAAAGAAATTCTGCATCAGGACCTGACAAAGTGTACCTCCTGTCCATCTTTTTGTCCACAGGAGGCACAGAATTAGGAGCTTTTAACATTTTTATTGTTTGTTTCCTAAATGATTTATGTAAAGGAATAGACAATCTCCTGGACTCTGGGATATCCATCATTTCCACAAAGTCAGGTTCCTCTTGCTCATCCACAGCTTCCTCCAATGGGAGCTGGAGGTTTCAGCAACCTTTTATAAAACAGAAAATGAGAAGGGACTCAGAAAGCATAGGGGAGATTCTAAAGGTCTGTCTGGAGAGATGTCCAGTTCAATGGGCACATCCAGACTCTCAAAGTCACATTCACACTGTTCATAATCATCCTCCCCTCCTCTGGTTCATAAAACTTCTTCTATATCCTTATTCTTGAACCCGGTGGAACCGGCAGAACCGACCTTTTGCAGACAGTGGCGGTTGAGACGGACCGAAGAAAGTGAACTGGACAATTTGTATTGCTTTAGCTATCTCTGCAGCAGTTGGAGAAGGAATTTTGACTCCACACCCTGATTTTCTAGTTTTCTTTGCTGGAACTGGCCCTCAGAGCCAGCTTTACGCTTGCCCGATGAAGTCTCGCCTGGTCAGAGGGAGACTTCCTCCGGTTCGGCTGGCCCCAACCGGCTGGCCATCCGGTCAGCGGACTTTTGGCCTCTCGCTCCTGAGCCTACCAACTCTCTTATCCAGGGTAGCTGCAGGAAGTTCTTACAAATCTGGCAGTCTGAACTGAGTGGTCAAACCTCAGACAATATACACATGTGGTGTGTGGGTCAGCCTTGGCAAAGGCTTCCCCACAGACACTACAGTGCTGAAACCCAGTGGGCCCGGTTTTTCTTTTGGGTTTCTCAGACATAATGCCAGCCTAACCAAAAACTTGCCCTTTTAAATGGCAGTGCCAGGCAAGACACCCTTATTGGTTCCCAACCGTGTCACGGGTCGTGGAAAAAAACGTAATGACATCCGTTTTTTTTATTTATTTATTTGCTTTTATTGACCAGGTGGGTACACTAGACATAGAAATGCCTATTTTCAGGTACGACCCGGGAGGATACAAGTGACATACAAAACATCAGTGTGATGCAGCACACATAAACCATACAGTAAAATAGTTAGACAGAAAAGTACAAAACATCTCAAACATTAAATAGACTATGAAAGTACATAAGCAAGCAAAGTAGGTTGTATAGAAACAAAGATAACAGGATCATAGAGAAGAAATGAGATAAGTGCAGCTCAGGTCAGGAGATTCTGTAGATCCTTAGCCGGTAGCTAGTTGGCAAGTCCAAGCTAGCACAGTGACTGAGGGAGGCAGAGGGGAAGGGGTAGAGTAGGAGAGGATAGATTGGAGAGAAGTAGCAGGCAGTGTGCAAATGGGAAAGGGCAGGCTGAGCCGGTATTGGTTTATGGTGGCTGGAAGCAGGTGCAGGGA
The DNA here is from genome assembly GCA_016271365.2 of Neoceratodus forsteri. Classification (NCBI taxonomy): domain Eukaryota; kingdom Metazoa; phylum Chordata; order Ceratodontiformes; family Ceratodontidae; genus Neoceratodus; species Neoceratodus forsteri. The sequence goes on along the minus strand of CM057452.1, from coordinate 334,776,101 downwards.
CTTGCTGTGAGTAGGTATTGACGGTGGAGCTTCTTAAAACAGGTGTGCGTTGGGGCACGACGAATAACTAGAGGGATAGTATTCCAGTATTTAGGAGCAGCATGGGAGAAAGCTCTGTACCCATTAAGGTCCTACTTAGGGATATAAAGAGGTGTCTGGTCAAGTGACCGGAGACCACAGAAAGGGGTTTGAGGGCGTAGTAGCAGGGCAAGAAAATTAGGGAGGCCTTCCCGTATCGTACCATCAATCAAGGAGCCATAGGAATGGAGACGATGGGCCACAGGACTAGGCCATTCAAGGTCCGCATAAAGCAGACAGTGATGTTTGGGCCGAGGAGAGGAAGACGCATAGTGGCAGATGTTATTATATGTGGTGTCCCATGTATGGAGGGAGGTCTTTGTAGCACCAAGATAGACGACAGAGCCATAAGCCATGGATGGGAGAAGAAGGCCTTGTGCCACAGCAAGCCTAGCTGATGGGGTAAGGGCATAATTCGTACGGTATGCTCCTCCGATCTTTGCACTGACTGATTTGCAAGTCATGGTAATGTGGAGATCAAAGTCCAAGGAGTCATCAAGAAGAATGCCAAGGTATCTGAAAGATGAGGTGTTTACTAACTGGGAATTATCGGAACAAGTTATTTTGAAGGAGTTCCGATTAGCTTTTAGTTTGGCTGGAGAGCCAAAGAGCATTGCCTGAGTTTTTGCTTCGTTGAGAACGAGACGATTTACAGAAATCCAGGATTGAATGTTTTGGAACTCTATGGATAGAGAGTTTGTTAAGTCCAGTACGTTTTTAGCGCTTATGGTAGAGCAAAGGTCGCCAGCATAGAGCAGGGTAGAGCAAGTAGATACTTGTTGAGGAGGTCGCTCACGAAAATCGAGAAAAGCAGTGACCAAGTATGGATCCCTGTGGGACACCAGTTTGTATGTACGATAGGTCGGATAGGGCAGAGTTAAAAGCAACAGCCTGCTGTCGATTTGATAGGTAACTCCGAAACCAGTTCACTGGTTCCACTGAAAAACCCAGGGAGGTAAGCTTCGTAAGTAGGAGGGTGTGGTCAACAAGGTCAAGAGCCTTGGTGAGATCAATGAAGGTGGTACCAGTTAGGAGACCAGAGTCCATGGCTGTGTAAATATCATTTGTGAGTGTCAGAAGGGCAGTGGAGGTACTATGACCTTTGCGAAATCCATGCTGGGATCCAGAGAGGAGGTTGTGTTTATGGAGATATTCAATAGTTTGCATAGCAACTAGTTTTTCGAGAATTTTACTAAGCACCGAGAGAATGGCAATAGGTCGGTAGTTGGCCATCTCTTTAGGATCACCTTTCTTTAGAATTGGTGTTATCCTGGCTATTTTCCAAACGTTCGGAACTACGCCATGACATAGCGACAAGTTAAAAATTTGGTTAGAGGTGAGGCTATAAGCGGGGCAGCAGTCTTCAGAAGCCGGGGCAGCAGTCTTTAGAACTGATAAGAACCGGGAACCGTACTCTAAAAGCTTTCAAATGCTTGAGAACAAAGTTTTAAAACAACCTGATCGGTTCGAACCGAACCGATAAACATTTACAAGTTCCACACAGAAATAAACCTGTCTATTACTTACAATACCACAGACAGAGCTTGAACCGATCGGTTTGTGGTTAAAATAATAATAATCGCGGTTGAATTTAACCGAGAAAATACTGTTTAAACCGAGAAATGAACCGAGCAGTAGGAGGAATCTCCGGAGCGACTGTTCAGTGAGGCGGAGTAAAGAATCTGACAGTTTTAGTTTGAAATCTTCCAGACAGAGCTTCTCAAACCGAGCTCGAGCTCCAAGTTCCATGCCTGGCATGGAAGTTAACTCTTTCACCTCCGGAGCAGTTCTAATGGTGGGACAAACTGCAATAGTCATAATATAGCAAGACTTCATGTTGTTTGAACAGCTTCTCATCACCTGGTGGATGGTAAATGAGCGTAATCCTGCACCCCACACCAGTTACCACGGTACACTCAAATGATGTGGCCTCCTCAACTGGAACCCCAAGTAGGCCCAATTCGGTCTTGAAACAGACCGCAACCACCGACGCATCCAATCTCAGTGCATGTATAACCAAGTACCTGGAGGTAAAAGCTGCCTCTACAATTGGAGCAGCATTCCCATCTAACCAGGTCTCGTGTGCAAGCCAGATCCACTGTTTCAACAAAAACTACAATAAGGGCAGTTTTGTTCCTAATGGATCTGGCATTGCATAGCAGCGCCCGAGTTGGACGATGTTAGCGGGTCGTCCCAGCTACTTGCCCTCCCAAAAAGGAGGTGCCGTTGGGTATGGGAACCAGGCAAGGATCACCACGTTCCTGGCACCATTTCGCCCCAGGGTGTCTTCTGGTCTTAACCACCCCGATGGGAGAGCGCCACTCATTCAGATTCCACTGTCCACGCCCCCACCCCCACGGGCAATCCCCAGTGCCCTACAGTACTGGTAGATGTGAACGGGGGGGAAGAGAACAGGCGCAGGGCGCGGAGAGCGGAGGCCAAATAGCACAGGACAGGGGGAGCAGGCAAGCACATTCCACCAAATTATTACAAAACAAGTGGAATAACACAAAACTTAATTTCTTAATACAAACCAAAACAGAGCTGCGATTAAGTTTAAAAACTTCTAAAAAACCCCAAACACAAACCCCCAAAAAACCCAAAACAACAAATAATAAGGTTCTCTCTCTCACTACCAAAAAATAAAACAATGAAAAAATAATAACTAAACAATCAAATATAATAAAGCAAATAAATAACTTAATTAAAAATATAAAAAAAATCAAACAGACAACCTTCAAAACTATAAATGAAACCAGTCACTGGAAGTCTTTCAAGTGGAAACTGTAGTTCGTGGAGCTCAGTCTGCTCAGTCTCTCACAAAGGCAGATGACACCATAAACTAAATGTAGAAAGAGTAATTGACCAAATACTCTCAATACCTGAGGAAATAATGAGAAACCAAAGACAATTCACCTGCGCTACCTCTCACGTGGGCAGGGAGGATCTGAGAAGTTGTTTAGAAAATGACTGTTTAAACTGTTTAGAAAATGACTAACCAGGTACTCTCACTACCTGTTAAATAAAAAAAACAGATATGGTTCCGTCTGAACTACCTCCCACATGGGCAGGCAGAACCATAAGTATTATAAGCAAAATCGTGTAAATACTTTCACTGCTTTCCAGATGAACATATAAAAATAAAGGAGGTCTGACCGCATCCAAAGTCCGGTTCATGCAGAGTTCAACAGGTCTTCTTCTTCGAAGATTCCAGGATCTCAGACCACCTGAAAGCTGGCAGGGGACCCAAAAAACTCTGCCCTAAAGGAAACCCTACTGGAGATATTCCCCTCCTGCAGCTACGGCCCACAGTTAGAGTCAGCCCACCAGCCGACTCCCCCAAAACCTAGGAGCCCCCGGGCAGATCAGGTTAACTAGAGACAGGCACAGTACTGCAGGACTGGAGAACAGCACATGCAGTGCCGCTCCACAAAAGCGGTCCCAAGGATGACCCAGGGAATTACAGATCAGTCAGTCTGACCTCCATTGTGGGCAAGCTCATAGGGAGACTATACTAAAGAAAAGGTTGGCGGAATATCTAGAGGAGCATAGTCTCTAGGATGAGAGGCAGCATGGGTTCATGGAAGGGAGATAGTGTCAAACAAATCTGATTGTCTTCTTTGACGGTGTCACTAAGACAGTAGACAGGGGCCAAGTGTAGACATCCTCTAGCTTGATTTCAGCAAGGCCTTTGACTCTGTGCTCCACAAAAGGTTGATCATGAAGTTGGTGGATCTCGGGGTTGGGGAAAAGATGGCCAGATGGGTAGAAAACTGGCTGAAGGATAGAACCCAGAGGGTGGTTGTGGAGGGAGAGTTATTTGGCATAAGACAGGTAACCAGTGGGATTCTGCAGGGCTCAGTGCTGGGGCTGGTGTCATTCAATGTCTTCATCAATGACATTGGAGATGGCATTAAGGGCAAAATATGCCTATTTGCGGATGCCACCAAGCTCTGTGGGAGAGTGGACACAGCTGAAGGGATACAGGACCTACAAGAAGATCTGGAAAACCTAGAGAGGTGGTCCAGGATCTGGCAGCTTGGCTTCAATGCCAAAAAATGCAAAGTTATGCATATTGCAGCCAAGAATCCTAGGACAGAGTACTACCTCGGCGGAGTCCGAGTATCTGCATCAAAGGAGGAGAAGGACCTGGGAGTGATGATCACTAGTGAGTTGAAGCACTTCACACAGTGCAAGAAAGCAGCAGCAAAGGCAAACGAGATGCTGAGATGCATATCTAGGGGGATCAGTAGTAGGAGAGAGGAGATTATACTGCCCTTGTACAGGTCACTGGTTAGGCCGCATCTAAAGTATGGAGTTCAGTACTGGTGCTCACACCTCAAAATAGACATTAACCTGGCACAGTGGCGCTGAGGGTTGAGGCGCTGGATGCCACACCTCGCACCATGCCGGCAACCCAGGTTCGGGAGCAGACACGGGTTGCTGGTGGGTCGTTCGGAGGGGAGATAGGCTTGAGCGTCCCATGACAGCTCACCTTCTCCGGGGAGGGAACAGACCAATGCCTGACACTTGCATGGCTCCAAGCGGTGGCTTGAAGTACTGCAAGCCCCACTAGAAGGGGATGGAGGCCACAGTACAGCGTGGACATTGGCGCCTTGCGCCATGATGTCGGAGGAGTCACACGCTGTACGGGGAGGGTACAAAATGGAAAAATAGCCTGCCACTGCTGGGGAGATGGGGAACGGAGACGTGCCTATGATTTGCCTGCGCCCACCCAACAGACCTTAGACTGACGAAATGTAAGTAACAGTGCGTCTGTGCCCCCACCTCATCCCCGCCCAAGGGGTAAAAATCATGACTCCATGGGGCTCGGGGGTCCGTTTGGGTTGGGTTGCAGGCAGTGGGATATCTAATGTCTCCCCTGAAGGGTCGAGGGTGGCAGGCTGGGAATAGGTGGAAAAAAGAATTAAAAAAAAAGGACATTAACCTACTGGATAAGGTCCAGAGGAGGGCTACAAAGATGATAGCTGGTCAGCAGGGTAAGGCACATGAGGAGAGGTTGAGGGCACTGAACATGTACTCCCTGGAAGACAGGAGAGAGGGGACATTATTGGGACTTTCAAGTACTGGAAAGGGATAAATAAGGTTGCTAAGGAGAGTCTCTTTAAGCTGACTGACAACCATAACATGAGGGGGCACAGTCTTAAGCTGGAAAGTGGGAGGTTTAGGAGGGAAGTCAGGAAGCGCTTCTTCACAGAGGGTGGCGGACACTTGGAATGTGCTGCCAGAAGAGGTAATCTCGTTGAAGACAGTGGGTAGCTTTAAGAGAGGCTGGGACAGGTATAGGGGGAGGGGGAGGGTCATGGGTAGGGAGGATGGGAGGTGTGGGGAGAGGGGGCAGGGACAGCAGCTCAAGCTGTGGACACTGCAACACGAGCAGACTTGATAGACCAAATGGCCTTCTGCTGGCTTTTTTGTATGTTTGTATGTTTCATGTCTGAATGCGTATAGCTTTATACTTTTAATTTGATATCAAAATCCTCTAATGATTTTTCTATCTTGTGTACAACAGCTTTCAAATCATTTGGTTCCACTGATTCTCTCTGTTTTGTTGCTATATGTTGCATCTTTGTGGTAAGAAGGACTTCTTGTGTTATTACTAACAAGAGGAGCATAAAATCCAGAGAATATCTCACCCTTACTCCACCATACCTTTCTTAGAAGCCCTCAGGTAAAAAACCTAGACTGAGCCTCTACCAAGATTAGGGCTGTCCAAGCCTCCCAAAGTTCAACCACACAAACTTTGACCACTGAATTATGCAAAGCTTGCCAAAGTTCTCTCAGTGGTGGACTACTCTACACTGATTCAGCCATTAAAAATGATTAGGAAACAGAATAAAATGAAACAACATAATGCACTGGGCTGATGAAGCACCCAGAACAACATGATGATGATGATGACGCAGTGGGCCATACTGAGAAAAACTGTGTCCATTCAGTCAGTGCCAAACATGGACAATGCTAGTAGCAAACAACAGCATGTGGCTAACAATGCTCAAATAAAATGGTTGCAATTGTAAGGCCTGTGTAAGCCCACAACATGTCAGCACAGAATCCCACAGAGTAGCATACTGGCTCCATACACTGTGTAACCACTGGGACAGTGCCACACATGGACTAAGTTTCCCATTATGCCATGGACAAGTGTTGTACACAGTGGTTTGATGAGCAACGTTGCCCCAAAAATGATTTATTCAACCTGTGTAGATCGGGCACAAATTCACAAACCATTAAAGAGCAACTCTGCACTTCAGCATGTGCTTTCATAAATAAGATGTTTCAGCTGTTACGAGTTACTACAGAATGCATTTTTTCATTTTCAATGTTCCTTTCCAAGATTTCCAGCACATCTTGGTAGTCATCTAAAAAGTCTATAGAAAACATTTATCTCTCCCCTGTTAACCTCACAATGCCTTTGTTTGTGACATAATTAAAAAAATACCACCAACAGCTTAATCTGATTCAGTTTCAGTTGGTTACCATCTGTATCCCGCTCCCCCCCCCCCCCGGTCGCCCCTGAAAAAGGGACTTCTAGTCTCAGTGGGCCTACTGGGTCAAAAAAATTCAATAAATAAAATAACTTCACAGTGCTCACCATGAAAACAGTCTGTGATGTCACAAACAGTAATTGTGTGGATAGCAGAGGACAGTCAGACACATTTTGAAAGACTGTGAAATAATTGCTGAATTAGCTACAATATTTAATAGACCAACAGAAGGAGAAAGTAAAAGAGGTAACAAATAACTAGAAAACACTGCAGTTAAAACGTAATTGGTGTAAATGTAGTGTTTTTAAGCCTTTTATAACAATTGGGGAGTGTTTTCTCCCACAGGGAAACCCGGTTATAATTTCCTTGTTATTACTCACGGTTTATAATAGCGAACACGTGCCAGGTTTCCCTCACACTGAGCATGCGCAGCCATCACTCTTTCACTCCTCGGTGCTGGCCGTCATTCCCCAGCGCTAAACAGTCTGCCACATTCGGAATCAGCAGCAATACGTTAATTTAAAAACAATAAACCAACAACTGGCCTAAAGTTTTTTTCTTTACCTCGGCTGCTTTATAAAAAATCAGCAATTGTTTTTATCACGAGCCACAGAACGCACTGAAACCTGACCGGTCCGTGGCTCCCTAGGAATATCTTTAATTTATATAATTGCTGTGACAAGAAAACGCTCCACTGGAATTAGATAAAATAAAGGCTGGGTAGGGGGTATAAAACTCAAATGTTACACACATCCTCGGTGTGGGATGCTTTTATAAAACCCCTCAAGCTTCGCTCTCAGGTTTATGTGGCATCCCACACCTCGGGGGGTAACATTCTCATTATAACCCCCCTTCCCAGCCATTATTCTCTGTATTATAATAGAGCTGCTCTTTAAAGGACACTATCAACCCTTTTTTGTATGATATTATTTCTTGTTAAACCCCCCACATTTATGAGTGCTTACCTACTCTAAAATCCATTGAGGTTCCTGTTTTTTGTATCTTCCTTTTTGTTCAGTAGGACTGAACTGCATGCTAATGTATAGTAGAAATAACTTTGTTTTGAATCCTGGATCTATTTTTATTGCATACTTCCCGAACAATAGAAATACCCCCAAACAGTGTAGCCACTCATGATACAACAGCCTCCTCTACTCCCACTAATAATGAGTGGCTAGACCATGTTGAGGGTGCTCCTAGGTCCAGCAACAATACAATGGGAGTTGCTCAAGGAATGTAAACAAACATGTTTTGGTGTGGTAACACCAGGGTGGGCAGTCTGTTTTTCATTGTTTAACAGAAAAAAAGAACCAGAATCAAACAACCAACTACATCAGCGGTCTCCACAGAATGTGAACAGTCATAAGATGTGTTTTTTTTTTTTAAACTAGGGACACTCCGAGGCCTAAGGGGGTAATCTGAAAAAGACTGAGTGAAGACAACAGTGTAGCACCCCACAATGTGGGTTACTAGCTCCAAAAACTGTCTGCCCACTGAGACAGTGCCATACATGGACAAGGCTTCCCATTCTGTCATGGATAAGTGTTGTATACATTGGTTTTATGGGCAACGTTGCCCCCAAAATTATTCATTCGGCCTGTGTAGTGCTTCCAAAAATTCAAAAAACATTAATCTGAAGAAGACTGAGGGGAGATAACAATGCAGCATCCCACATCGTGGGCTACTGCTTCCAAAAATTGTGTGCCCGCTTGGACAGTGCCACACATGGACAATGCTTTCTTTTATATCATGGATATGTGTTGTACACGCTCGTTTTATGGGTAATGTTGCTCTGAAACTTATTTATTCAGCCCATGTAGGCCTTCCAAAAATTCACAAAATGTTAATCTGAAGAGTGAAAACAGCAGTGCAGGATCCCACTGTGTGGGCTACTGGTTCCAAAAACTATATGGGGGCCACACATGGACAAGACTTCTTATTATGCCAAGGATAAATGTTGCGCATTCTGGTTTCACAGGCAACACTGCCCACAAAATTATTTATTTGGCTTGTGTAATTCACATAATATTAATCTGAAAACAACTGAGTGAAGACAGTGCAGCACCCCACAATGTGGGCTACTGGTTCCAAAAACTGTGGGCCAACTGGTCAGTGTCACGCATGGACAAGGCTTCCAGCTATACCATGGATAATTGTTGTTTACACTGGTTTCATGGACAACGCTGCCCCAAAACATATTTATTTGGCCTGTGCAGTGCTTCTAAAAATTCACAAAACATTAAAGAAGACTGAGTGAAGACAACAGTGCAGCATCCCACAGTGTGGGCTACTGGTTCCAAAAAATGTCTGCCCACTGGTACTGTGCCACACATGGACAAAGCTTCCTGTTATTCTCTAGAGGATAGGAGGGAAAGGGGAGACATGATAGCAACATTGAAATACCTCAATAATATTGATATACGGTACAGGAGGGTGGCATTTTACATACAAAGGAATGCTCAAGGGGACATGATACGAAGCTGGAAGGGGGAGGCTCAAAGGGGATGTCAGGAAGTACTTCTTCATGGGATGGGTGGTGGACGTCTGGAGCAGACTCCCAGCAGATGCAGTGAGTAACAAAACAGCAGCAGGATTCAAGCATGCATGGAATAGACACAAGGGCACCTTAGTAACAAGGTGGGAGGGGGGGCAGAAGATCAAGTAGGGTCTGTGGTTACACAATAGGTAGGGCACTTTTAGGGCAGACGAGGTGTGACAAGAGGTCCTTTTCTGCTGACAGTTACTGTGTTATAACATGGATAAGTGTTGTACACAGTGGTTTCATGGGCAACATTGCCGCAAAATGTATTTATTCAGCCTGTGAAGGTCTTCCAAAAATTCACAAAAAATTAGTCTGAAGAGTGAAGACAGCAGTACAGCATCCAACAGTGTCAACTATTAGTTGCAAAAACTGTGTGCCCATTGGGACAGTGCCACACGTGGACAAGGCTTACTGTTATATCATCGATAAGTGTTGCGAACTCTGGTTTCATAGGTACTAGGTCAATATGTCATGCGCTTAATAGCTTACGACACAAGCACTAAACAGAAACAGCACTGTACATGACAGGGAGAGCATGCAATACCGTGAATGGTTCTGTGTGCAGTACTGCACCCTCTCACTGTCCCAGGCAGAGAATAAGACCTCTGTTGGGATGGGCTTCTGCCTAGCAGCTGCTGTGGCTCGATGAGATGAGCCACTGACAGCAAGGGATGGAAGCAGAGAGTTTAGGACTGGGTTTGATTCTTGGTCCCAGACACATGGAAATGTTATTTTTTTCTCACACTTTGTGCGATATTTACTGTAACCCCCCCCCCCCGAGTTAGTAATCTTAGTTGGGGAGGGTTCGGGGGGCACAGCCCCCCATAACGGGGTGTGCAGCAGAGGAGCCTCCCGCAGAAAAAGAGACTTATGCCACATGCAAGAAATCGCGCTGTATTGGCAGCGTGCTTCAAGGATGCGGCATAATATCTTGTGACATCATGACCCCGTGCCAGTTTCATAGGCAACACTGCCCCAAAACTATCTATTCGGTCTGTATAGGCCTTCCAAAAATTCATAAAACATTAATCTGAAGAAGAGTAAAGACAAAAGTACAGCGTCCCACAGCGTGGGCTACTGGTTCCAAAAACTGAGTGCCCATTGGGACAGTGCCACACATGGACAAGGCTTTCAGTTATGCTATGGCTAAGTGTTGTACACACTGGTTTCATGGGCAACACTTCCCCAAGAAATTATTTATTCAACCTGTGCAGGCCTGGAAAAAATTCACAAAACATTAATCTGAGAGGACTGATGTGGAGGGGTTGTGGGATAACAGATGAACCAGACACCGAACTTCAGGTTCAACACACAATCATTCTGTTATATTTATTCAAAATACAAGAGAACCTTTAGCAATGGCATATCCCCTTCTTCAGTACATCAGTTTGTAGCAACAGACTATGCAAGTCTTTCCTCTACACTTAGCCAGCACCTACTGATCTCTAATCTATCTGTTGAGATTTAGCCTCCCCTATGTGGGCCTTGTTTGTTTGGTTTGTGGGAGCTCAAATAAAAAAACAAGAAAAAGACAAAGAACTTTAGTGCAGAAACACTGAAAAGTACAGTTATGTAAAAACTTACTATAACAGTAGATCTTCGAGGAGTGTCTGTTGCAGTAGGTAATAGTTTTGGGTATCCAGCAGAGGTCACTGTGGCACACGGCAGCTCTTCTAGCAGTTTTTTTAACAGGGACATAGAAACACAGAAACATAGAATGTGACGGCAGATAAGGACCGCTTGGCCCACCTAGTCTGCTCATTTTCCTACCTAACAGATAAGCTGCAGATCCTAATTAACCAACAGCTTACTTCCTCCTACCCCCCACTAGGACTGCCTTATGTCTGTCCCATGCATTCTTGAATTCCCCCACTGTTCTTGACTCCACATCCTCCTCAGGGAGGCTGTTTCATGCATCTACAACCCTCTCTATGAAAAAATACTTCCTCACATTACCTCTGAGCCGTCCCCCCTCTATCTTCAAATTGTGCCCCCTTGTTCTTGCACATCTCTTTTTCTGAAAGATTCTACCCTCTTGGACTTTGTTGATTCCCTTGAGGTACTTGAAAGTTTCTATCATGTCCCTCTCCCTCCTTTCCTCAAGGGTATACATATTAAGCTCCTTTAGTCTTTCTTCATATGTCTTCTGGTGCAGACCCTGCACCATTTTAGTTGCCCTCCTCTGGACAGCCTCCACTCTGTCTATGTCTTTGCGGAGATGGGGTCTCCAGAACTGCACACAGTACTCCAGATGGGGTCTCACCAACTGTCTGTACAGAGGAATAACAACTTCCTGTTTTCTACTACTGATGCCTCTCCCTATGCATCCCAGTATCCCCCCCAGCCATCCTTACTGCCTTCTCACATTGCTTGCCCACCTTAAGGTCATCTAATATAATTACCCCTAGGTCCCTTTCTATTTTTACTGTTGTCAGTATCTCACCCCCCATTGTGTACTCTTGCCCTGGGTTTTTTGTTTCCCAGGTGCATTACCTTGCACTTCTTTGCATTGAATCTGAGCTGCTATACATTTGACCATTCCTCCAACCTTGCCAAGTCCCTTCTCATCCTTTCCACTCCATCTGCGTATCAACCCTGTTGCAGATCTTTGTGTCATCTGCAAAGAGACATCCTTTTCCTTCCAGTTCCTCTGCAATGTCACTTATAAAGACATTAAAAAGGACCGGTCCCAGTACTGAACCCTGCGGTACTCCGCTAGTAACCCTCCTTTCTTCACTGTGGACTCCATTTACTACTACCCTTTGCGTCCTGCTGTCTAGCCAATTTTTTATCCAGGCTACCACTTTGGGACCCACGCCAAGGCTGGCTGACTTGTGTATTAATCTTTTGTGTGGGACTGTATCAAATGCCTTGCTAAAATCTAGGTAAGCCATGTCCACAGCCCCTCCCTGGTCTACTACTTTGGTCACCCACTCAAAGAAATCTATTGGATTCGTCTGACACGACCATCCCATCGTGAATCCATGCTGTCTTGGGTCCTGTGCCCCACTGGCCTCTAGGTACTCAACAATTCTTTCCTTCAGAAGTGATTCCATCATTGTACCTACCACTGAGGTCAAACTAACTGGTCTGTAGTTTCCTACCTCTGTCCAGCTCCCACTTTTGTGAAGAGGAATCACATCCGCCCTCCTCCAGTCCTCAGGTACCACCCCATCCTCCCACGATTTGTTAAAGAGAGTAGTCAGCGGTGTCATTAGTTCTACCCTTAGTTCTTTTAGAATTCTTGGGTGAATCCCATCAGGCCTCATTGCTTTGTCCACCTCCAATTTTATTAGTTCTTTCAGAACCCTTTCTTCTGTAAATGGACTGGTATCGACCCCGTCTTCACAGTGTTTCTCTTGTTTGGTTTAGGTACCTCCCCTCCTCTTCCTTTGTGAATACTGAGCAGAAATATTCATTCAGTATCCCAGCTTCTTCATTGTCACCCTCTACCCACATTCCCTCCCCTTTATTAAGCCTCAGTATCCCTCCTTTGGTCTTTCTTCGCTCCCTAATGTACCTATAAAAGGTCTTATCCCCCTTCTTAACAGAGTTGGCTATCCTTTCCTCGGTTTGGGCCTTTGCTATTCTGACTGCCTTCCCAGCCTTTTTCTGCTTTAACTGATAAAGTTCTCTGCCCTTCTCCTTCTGTGTTTCCTTATATTTCTTGAATGCTATCCTTTTCTCTTTAACCTTCCCTGCCACCTCTTTTGAGAACCATAGCAGTTTTTTCCTTCGTTGTGTTTTGTTGATTTGCTTTACACAAAGGCTTGTTGCCTCTGTGATGGCTGTTTTGATTACTCCTCATTGTTCCTCCACCCCCTCCTTCTTGCCTGTTTGCTAGTGCTTTTCTGAGGCACTCTCTCATTTTCTCAAAGTCAGCCCTCCTAAAGTCCAATACTCTTGCTTTTGTATGGCTTGATTGTATGGCTGTGTTTATCGTGAACCACTCTGTTTGGTGGTCGCTTGTTCCCAGATGGCTACCCACTTCTAAATCTGAGATTCTTTCTCCGTCCCCATTTGAGAATACCAGGTCTAAGATTGCTCCCTCTCAAGTGGGTTCCAATACTAGCTGTCTGAGGCATACCCCTGTAGGGCATCAAGAATGACCCTGCTCTTGGATGTGCCTGCAGCAAAGGTGCTCCAGTTAACATCTGGCATATTCAGGTCCCCCATCAACAATATCTCCCCTTTTTCTGCCATTCTAAGGAAGCCTTCTATCATTTCCTTGTCCATTCCCTCCCCCTGAGATGGGGGTCTGTATACAACCCCATGCGGATTGTGGTGCCATTTCCTGTCTCCAGGGTGACCCAGAGTGTCTCATCTGCTCCCTGTTTACTCTATAGTTCTGTTGCTTTGATCCCTTCCTTTACATAAAGAGTTACTCCTCCTCCTCTTTTACCCTCCCTGTCCCTCCTGTAGATTGTGTATCCTGGTATGTTGACATCCCAGTCATGGTTCTCTGTGTACCATGTTTCTGTGACTGCCACAATATCCAGGCAACCCTCTTCCATCAAGGCCACTAGTTCAGCGAGCTTGTTACACAGACTATGGGCATTGGTACTCATCACCCTCCACTTTTTGATGGCCTTACCCCTTTTAGCCCCACTCCTGTCCTTACTGCCTTTGCCTTTTTTACATTTACTTCTGTCCTGCTCCCAAATGACTTCTCCACCTTGGTGTTTACCTCACTAATTACTGTTGTTTGTGGGGGGAGGCTGGGACCACCCACACATGACATCAGCTTCCTGTTTTCTATATAAGTGTGGGCGGTCCTTGGTATTCTCAGTTCCCCCGGCGGATTCAGCTCACAAAGTGAGGACCGAAGGGAATCCGAGATACCAAGGGAGTCCCAACCCATAGTCATTGGACCAGAATTTTCTCTCTTAGAGAAAGAGGGGGATGGAGGGTGGGAACAGACTTACTGCAAGAGACACTCCTCGAAGATCTACAGTTACAGTAAGTTTTTACGTAACTATACTATCTTCCACTGAGTGGTCTATTGCAGTAGGTAATACTTTTGGGATGAATCCCAAGCAGTTATGTCCATGTGGAAGGACAGTTATGATAGAAGACCTTGTAGGACTGGACGGCTGAAGGCCGCCCTACGTCGTGAGGCAATATCCAGATTGTAATGCCATGTGACTGTATGAATCGTGGACCAGGTAGCTGCATTGCAGATATCTGAAATGAAGGCTCCTTTAAATCAGGCCACAGTAGTGGCCATAACTCTAGTGGAATGGGCTTGGACAGGTCCTGGTAAGGCTTGCTGTATTTTTTGTAACAAAATGTAATACAATTTGCCAACCAGCCAGAAAGGGTTCTTTTGGCAACTGGGAGGCCGTCTTGGCCTGAGGCAAAAGAAATGAACAGTTGAGACATTTTTCTAATCGACTGTGTCTGATTAGTATAGTAACATAGTATACAATGGACATCTAAAGTATGCAGTAGATGTTCACCTTGACTGGAGTATTCAAGATAGTATACTGGGAGCTCCAAGGATTGATTCAAAGTATGTTCAGAGACTACTTTAGGAAGGAAGGAAGGATTGGTATGAAGTACCACCCTGTCTTTGTGGAAAATCAAGTAAGGTTCCCTACACGAGGGCATGAAGCTCAGAAATACAGCGAGCTGAGGCAATAGCCACTAGGTATAAGGTTTACCATGAAAGGAAATGGAGGGCACAAGTGGCCACCAGTTCAAAGGCTCAAGAGTTAATTTCTCTATTAGAAACTGAGATCCCATGGAGGAGTGGGTCATCTAATAGGTGGTTTGATATGTAACATTCCTTTCAAAAATATTTCGGCTAGACGATGTTGGTACAGTAATCTGTCATCTAGCAGTCCATGGAAGGCTGAGCATAGCAGCCAAATGTACCATGATGGAGGAATAACTCATATCGGACTCAGACAGCGAGGCCCAGTAGTCGAGAACTTTTGTCAGTGGGCAGGAATAGGGATTCAATGATCGAGAAGCAGCCCATATGGAAAGGCGTTTCCATTTGGAGATATGTTTCCCTGGTTGCTGGCTTATGTGAGGCCAAGAGAATATTGGCAAGAGGGGAGGATACTTGCAATCTGACCATGAAAGCATCCTCAGGAGCCAAGCATGAAAGTGTAGAGCCTGCAGGTTGGGATGTGACAGGGTTCCATAATTTTGAGTCAAGAGGGTTGAAGATTGGAGCACCTCCTTGCTTGTTGAGGTATAATACCACTGCAGTGTTGTCTGATTGGAACAGCAATGATCTAGACTCAAAAGAGGTTGGAATGCCAGAAGGGCTAAGCGGAATGTCCTCAGCTCTAGGAGATTGATGTGAGACTGAGGGAAAGAAGTGGTCCACTTGCCCTGTATCCGATAAGGACCCAGGTGTGTGCTCCATCCTGCTAGGGAAGTATTTGTGGTGAACGTCTGCGTGGGAGGGAGGGACTGAAAAGGCATTCCTTGTCATAAATTGGTTTCGATTGACCATCAAGTCAGAGTTGACGTCAGAGAGGGCGTGACTCTGATCTTGCTTTCAAATTTTTCTTGTTCTTTGAGACCACTGAGACTGGAGGGTTCATTGAATAGGTCTCATATGAAGATGGGTGAGTGCTACCATAGGGGTGGCAGCAGCCATGTGACCCAGAAGGCATAGCCAAGGCCCCTAGAATTCTGCGGCCGCAGAATTTAGCGCAGAACTTGCAATTTACCGTAGAACTTCATGCCGCAAAATTCACTCTTCTTGGTGATTTTTATTAATATTTCTGTTTATCCAAAGAATCTGGTTCCTCTCTCTTTATATCCAAAACCCCCCTATATGCTCAGAATGTGATGTTATCATTGCTATAACATCATACATTAGCTAATGAAATGGCTGCATTCTGCAACAGAAATGAACAGTCACTTGCGCTGTACACATTTTTGCCAGGGTTATTGATTACATATTGTCATTGGTTGATAGAATCACCTAAAAGTTATGGAGGAATGTTGTGTGCAGGGACAGCTGTTGGGCCAGAGGGTAGCATGCTGTGTTTCCATGCCGGCAACTCAGTTTCAGAGATTAACTCGGAGCTGGCTGGGCAGCACAAGGATTGGTGGAACACATCACTGCTCAGAGCCTGGGAAGGTATGGTGCAGTGTTCTGTCACATGGTGGACACATTGTGATGGACTGGAGAGCTGTATCTCACAATCGGTTCACATGCATGTCATGGCCTGATGATGTTACGCAGTGTGTCAGGGTAAGCCAGTTGACATGAAAAATGAGTTTTGCAATAAATCCTCTATTCCGTTTCCAATGGGACCTGCATGAATGTGGATGCAAGTTCATGGAAATTGAAAAAAAAAAAATATATATATATATATATACACACACACACACACACACACACACGCATACAGTATCTCTGTCTCTCTCACCACACAAGCACACACACATTTGTATGTATGTTACAAATTGCATATAAATATATAAGTGATACACAGTGGGAACCTCATGAGTGGTCTAGAAAGCACATACAAATATATAAGTGACAGACAGTGGAAACCTCATTAGTGGGATAGAGAGCATGCATATAGAAATATCTTATTTATCACATAAGATCCCCTCTGCATATGTCATTTATGCAACAGGCTAGGACCTTAAGTGAGAGACATTTGTTTTGCTTTTTTAGGCATAAAATTATTTTTGTAAATCTGTTATTTTTTGAACTAGTGTTACTGTGCTTTCCACCATCCTGATTGCTATAACCACTGCCATGAAAGTGAAGTCAGGATGACAAGCTGACACTGTGATGTGGTAGTTTGTCAGTGCCACAGAACTTCTGCAGAAATTACAAACCACCGCCGCAGAAGTTCTGTGGCAAATGGTAGTCTTGCCGCAGAACTTGGTCTCACTGTGCCGCAGAAAAGTAGGGGTCCTGGGCATAGCAGTTGTCTAGCTGTGACTACTTTCTGAGTCTGTATGCATGATGCCAGAGACAAGGGGGTGGCCTGCCGGATGGCTGGACGGTAAGTTCTGGCTGAGACTGTATCTAGGACGGCTCCAATGTATAGGAGACTGAGTCAGGGTCAGGTTGGACTTTGGCCAATTGACTGTGATCCCCACAGTGTGAAAACATTTGCAAGGTAGCCTCTAGGTAAGAAACTAAAGCTGTTCTACTTTGATTGGCCAGCTATCTAGACATGGGAAGATAAAGTGCCTTTTCCTTCCTAAAGCTGCTGCAACTAACTCTAGGTATTTGGTGAACACACTCAGGGCCGAGGAGAGGCTTGAAACTGGTAGTGTTAACCTAGCAGGTAGAAAGGAAAAAACCTGCGATGAGCAGGATGGATAGGGATATGCAGGTAGGCACCCTTCATATCTACGGCACAAAGCCAATCTCCCTGTTTCAGAATTGGCATGATGGATGATGGAAGTCAAGGTTATCATGCAAAACCGTTTGTACTGGATGGAAAGGTTCAGTTTTCTGAGGTCCAGTATCAGACCGAGGTCTCCAAATTGTTTTGGGTACCTGAAAGAAGTGGGAGTGGAATCCCTTTTGATGTGTGAGGGGGGTACTGGAGAAATGACCTGTGTCACCAGTAGAGTCCTCAAGTCCTCTTGAAGGATAGGTATATAATTTGATGGATAATGATTTTGTCAGGGAGGACGGGGGATTCAGAGAATGATCACTCTGTATAATTTGGAGTACCCATTCATCTGAAGTGACTGCTTGCCCAGCCTCTAAATGGAGTGCAAAACAACCGCCCACAGCCACCGAGGCCTGTGTTGAGGAGGGATGGGAAAAAACCCTAGTGGGTCACAGGGTATTGGGCAGCCCAGCTCTCCCGGGAGAGTGGGGGCGGAAGCCACAGCAGCGGAGGTGGTGCCTCTTGTGGGTTGAGTATGACTTCTATAGCCGCCTGTATTGATATCTCTATATTTTCAACCTCTTTTAGAGTAGGAAGAGGATCGAGTATGGTAGGTTGTATGTGGAGTATGGTACATACCATGAACTGTATATCGAATTCTGCCTGATGTCTGTAAGTTTTCAAGCAGTAAAATTTGAGTGCTTGGCCCGAAATAACTTGGACCCGTTAAAAAGGGCATTAGCTACTTTATGTTGCACATCAGGCGTAAAAACCTGAAAAGCCGAGCCAGGTGTGGCATTGCAAATAAATGCCAATAGCTGACAGTCGGGCAGAGGTATCTTTGGCATCATATCCTGAGCTGGGTAGGTGATGATAAATAGCATTGCTAGTTGACATAGTAGCCAATAATCGCTCCCGTTCTGGTGAAGGAGGGAGGAGATTAATAATCTCAATGGCAGATGACCCAAGGGTATGTTGGTATTTAATCATATGACCCATATAATTTAGAATTCTGATATTCATGGTACTGGAGAAAAGACCTGGTTCTCCAGAAAGGCAAGTTTTTGGGATTCTTTATCAGGTGGTAAGGAGCTCATGTGATCATGAGTGACAGAACAGAGTTCACTTCTGGGATAGCTTGAAGGAAGGGATGAACCACAGTAGCTTGATAAATTTGATCCACCTTATGGGGAACAGCTGAGATAGCTGGAGGCTGATGTCAAGCAGCCAGCATGATATTCTGGTAAGATTGAATTAGTGAGGAAACCACCAAGATGGGCTCCTCTGGCAGATCAGGGTATTCTGCCATATACTTATTTTGCCATGCTTCTGTGGTAGAGAATCTCATTGTATCATCATTTCGTGGAATGAAGGGTCATCAGGAGGGTGTGCTGCGGATTCTAGGCAGGCCCTCACCCAAAGAAGAAATTTCTAAAAAAAAGGAGACTGAGGAAGAAATTTCAGCTCCTGGAAATCTTTGTTTTCAAAGTCACCGGTGAAGACAACCGGGAGCACTGGTTCATCTGAAAATAGTCTTCCATATAAGGAGGAAGTGACCAGGGTGGTATGGATCATAGAAACATAGAATTTGATGACAGATAAGGACCACTTGGCCCACCCAGTCTGCCCATTTCCCTACCTAATGGATAAGCTGCAGATCCTAGTTAACCAACAGCCTACTTCTTCCTACCCCCCACCCCCTGGAATTGCCTTATGACTGTCCCATGCATTCTTGAATTCCACCACTGTTTTTGACTCCACAACCTCCTCCGGAAAGCCATTCCATGCATCCACAACCCTCTCTGTGAAAAAATACTTCCTTACATTACCTCTGAGCCACTCCCCCATCTTCAAATTGTGCCCCCTTGTTCTTGCACACCTCTTTTTCTGAAAGATGCCACCCTCTGGGACTTTGTTGAGTCCCTTGAGGTACTTGAAAGTTTCTATCATGTCCCCCCTCTCCCTCCTTTCCTCAAGGCTTTACATACTAAGCTCCTTAAGTCTCTCTTCATATGTCTTCTGGTGCAGACCCTGCACCATTTTAGTTGCCCTCCTCTGGACTGCCTCCATGCTGTTTATGTCTTTGCGGAGATTGGGTCTCCAGAATCCCGGTCATCATGAAAATTCTTAGGCGGAAGAGTAGGAGATCGTATAGGGTCACCCTGCTCGCTTGGATCGGAGGGCTGGGAGTGCCATATGGCATGCAACATGTGCCATACTACAGTGGAGATGTCCAGTTCCTTCTGAGAAGGGGGGAGAGTGTTTGAGACAGAAGCGGGGTGATGAAGGAGAGTGGATGAGTAGCCTGAGCAGGTCTTACCCCTGGGTGGTAAAGTCCAGGGTTCCGATCTATGTCCACCTGACCCCTGTGACTGTCCACCTAAAAGGGTGGAGGGGTACAAACATGGCATAAGCCATTGTTTTTTTATGAAGCCCTATTTACTAAGAAAGAATATGAGGGCACGCTGTCGATGGAGGGACACCTGGAGCAGTGGCCGTCGACGAGGTGACGAAGCACAGAGGTTGAGGAGGATCTCTCCCACTCGGTGACTCTAATGAAACCCAGAAAGGGTTATTTATGTATTGCTTTTTTATAGTGCTGAAAGCATCGTTGACGAGTGAGTGAGAAAATGTCCCGTCAATAAGTAGGCAGAATAATGATGCACCATCGATGGGGGGAGAGCTGTCAATGAGAAATAGGGATGCATCATTGACGGGGATGTCTGCCAATGAGAATACAGATACATCATCGACGTGTCTGGCAGTCGATGAGAATATGGATGCATCGTTGATGGTGGTAGCCGTCAATGATAATAGAGATGCATCTTCGACGGTGGTAGTCATCGATGATGATATTGACGGGTATGGCTGTCAATGAAAATATAGATGTAGAGGGTTACCTTGTCTGTTCACTGTACACAAATCATATGCTCAGAGGTTGGCACTTTGGGAGTAGAGGGCTGACCGGCTGAGCGAGACTGTGACACCCTGCACTATCTCTTTTTAGGGAAAGTCCATCAAATTTTACTGCCCGAAAATCTGGATGGCTGTAAAGTCCAGTACCATAGAAAGACTTTCTCTGTAACAGTTTGCCAACATGAGAATCTTTAGCCTGCAGTATACCCCAGACAATACTGTTAATAGATTTAGCTACATCAATACAAGAAAACGTCCCTTCAGCCTCATAGGCTTCTTCTTGCTTGGAGTCTTCAACCCCAGCACAATATCACTAGACACAGTCTTACCTGGGGTCTCACATTCAAGTTCCATACTTGCATCTCCTACCTCCAACAGGTAACATCCTGGAATCAAAGGCAACAAAGGAATATCCTGCTCAGTCAGGGGGTCCTCCTCCAGCTGAGCCCATGAAAAATCTTCCTCCGATTCTTTATCCAAACTCTCTGGAAGGGGACCTCTCGAGCACCTGGCACCAGTGTTCCGCCTCTCTGTGTAGTCGGTCTGCCTCGACCCCATAGTAATTACTCATCCCTTTGCATCTCTTCGTCATCTTCAGGCTTGGCCTTCCTTCGAGCTCCCAGCTCCAGTCCAGGCAGCAGCTTCTCTCCGCCTGTCTGCCATGGTACTGGTCAGAACTCCATGGGCATTCTTAGAAACATAGAACATAGAATCTGACAGCAGATAAGGACCGCTTGGCCCACCTAGTCTGCCCATTTCCCTACCTAATGGATAAGCTGCAGATCCTAGTTAACCAACAGCCTACTTCCTCCTACCCCCCACTAGAATTGCCTTATGTCTGTCCCAAGCATTCTTGAATTCCCCCACTGTTTTTGACTCTTCTCCATGTTCTCCTCTGGTAACTCCTGGTGCATCGGTCCACCTGGGATATCTGGGCGATATCCACCGGACAACGTCCCTCTTCGGCCAGTCCAGATGCTTCCACCAAGTTATCCCACTTCTGACACCAAGTCTGTGAAGGGGTTCCGGGATAACAGATGGACCAGACACTGAACTTCAGGTTCAGCACACTATCTCTGTATGATGTTTATTCAAAATGCAGCAGAAAACCTTTAGCAATGGCATATCACTTCTTCAGTGCATCAGTTTGTAGCATATGCAAGTCTTTCCTCTACACTTAGCCAGCACCTACTGACTCACTGATCTCTGATCTAACTTATCTGTTGAGATTTAGGCTCCCCTATGCTGGCCTTGTTTGCTTGGGTGGTGGGTGTTCAAATAAAAAATAAAAAAACAAACTAAAGACAAAGAACCTCACTGCAGACGCACTGAAACAAGGGTTACCCCAAAGGGCCCTGACAGTAAGCCAAGTTTCAAAGAAACACAACATCACACATACTTCCATAATGCAAAGCATCATGGGCTATATGCAAATCACCATGAAATTTCAGACTTCTTCAGTTTAAAGCAATTTATATGCATTTTAAATAGCACAGCTAACCCGATTTCCATCACACAGTTCCCCAGTAACTCTTTAACTCTATCAAAACCACCTAGTGCCATGATATTTTCAACATTTACAGGTTTTATACACATAAGATATATACAGTAAAGTATTTTATGACATAGTGCCATTACATACTAAATCCAACAATTAGGAACATAGCCTGTTGTTTTATATCAGCTCGGAGGTCACAACAGTAACCTCCCAGTACAAGAACCTGTGAAGGAAAAGGAAAATTAAAGAGGAAACTATAGCATAGTCAAGAAAAGGAAGGGGGTGCCATTAGGTAGCCAATCTTATGGACTAGAAATTGTAATGGCTAGATTAGGCTAAGAAATAGAAGAACTGTTGCAACAGATTTAAGAAAAAGTTGGTCCTTAAGAGTGGCAGGATCTCCCTGTCACAACTGAGTGAAGACAACAGTGCAGCATCGCACAGTGTGGGCTACTGATTCCAAAAATGTTGTGCCACTTGGAACAATGCCACACTTGGACAAGGCTTCCAGTTATGCCATGAATAAGTGTTGTACACACTGGTTTCATGGGCAACGTCGCCCCCAAAAAGTATTTATTCGGCCTGTGTAGTGCTTCCAAAAATTCACAAAACATTAATCTGAAGAGTGAAGACAGCAGTGCAGCATCCCACTGTGTGGGCTACTGATTCCAAAAAGTGTGTGCCCATTGTGACAGTACCACACATGGACAAGGCTTCCTGTTATACCATGGATAAGTGGTGTACACACTGCTTTCATAGGCAATGTTGCCCCAAAACGTATTTATCCGACCTATGTAGTGCTTCTAAAAATTCACAAAACATTAATCTGAAGAAGACTGAGTGAAGACAACATTGCAGCATTCCACAGCATATGTATAGGCCACCAGTTCCAAAACCCCATCATCTCATCATCCTCCTTTGTCTTTTGACCAGCTGGTAGCGTTGGAGATTCATCATCCATAAACCGTGGCAAAAAGGGCTTTGGAAAAAGGGGCAGGTTAATTTTTTACAGCTACAGTGTGCAGAGCCTGCAGCGGTCTTGCAGTAGCTCCACAAACGAGCCATCGGATGGATACCAAAGAGTGGAACTGTTCTGGAGTTGCAGTATGATCATTCCGCAACTCCAAAACAGTCTTCTCACTCCCCGTCAACCGCTGTGGGCACACTATTTCGGTTGCTGGTCACCTGCCATGCTCAAGATGGCCACCAATGTTTAGTGTGCATACGCAAGTAATTCCACACGCATGACTGCACCATGGCCATCTTGGACATGGCGGATTGTTACGATGTAAGCTAGGCGAGCACAGCTGCAGCTGTGTCGACTCTGGCCAGAGTTTGTTATAAATGTGAGCATGTCTGCATTTTGGGTTGAAAGGCATGTTCTCTTGTTGGTGACGATATAGCAAGCAGCACTGAAAATCCTGAGTATGTACTTGCAGGTGGGTAACTGAGGTGTTCAACAGCTACCTATGTCAAGAGGGCCAAATGGTCTTTTTTTGGTACCAGTACAATACAGGCTCATCTCTTTCTGCTAGTGGCATGTTCTCACCAGAAAAAACCTGCATCATTTTGTTTGCTGGCATCTCAGGCAACTGAGACTCAGAAAGTGATTTGCAGTGTGTTTTCATCACACCAAAGTCAAACAGTTTTTCCCAGAGTGGTTTGTCATCAATGGCAGTCTTTCTGGGGGGTGTAGCAGCAGTAGTAGCAGCAGGCTGACTTTGAGACAAGTGACTGTGACATTCAGTAGTAGCAGTGGAAACACACTGGGATCTTCCTTCTTCCCTCTCCTCCACCTGGCCTATCAGTGTGACTACAACAAGGGATGATGATGATGATGATGATGATGAGTGTTGTTCTTCTGCTCTATTCATGTTCCTGTTCTTGTTTTGTGCCACATGCACAGAGACCAGATGAATGAGTCAGGCTTTATAGCACTGCTGATCCATATCACAATCTTATGCATCAAAGAATGTTTCAAATATATCTTTGAACCAAGGGTCCAAGAGAGTGGCCATGATATAGTGGTCATCTGTACGCATTTCTGAAATGCGTGTGTCATTCCAGAAACATGATCTTTTCCTTTCTACTAGACTGAGAGCAGTGGTATCCTCCTTTTCATCATATTGAGTTTTCATTTGATGCAGTCACAAGTTAATGAGGGCGATGCCTGGCTTAGACCAGCTGCATTAGCAGTTTCCACCCTTATGACTTCCTCAAAGGGCTTCATCGCCATGCAAAGGATCTCCAT
This sequence comes from Neoceratodus forsteri, assembly GCA_016271365.2. Taxonomy (NCBI): domain Eukaryota; kingdom Metazoa; phylum Chordata; order Ceratodontiformes; family Ceratodontidae; genus Neoceratodus; species Neoceratodus forsteri. The sequence continues at coordinate 334,751,977 of CM057452.1, read as the reverse complement.
CAGGCACCACTGATTTGGGTCGATGTTTGAGGATGATGAGTAAGTAGCACACTCACCTCTGAGGCCGGGAAATCAGAGGGCTGTGGGTTCAGTTCCCACACCTGGCACTTGGGTTAATATCCCAATACTGACATTGTAGTGCAGCATGAGGGGGGTGCTGCAGTTCTGAGGTGCCGTCTTTCAGATGAAATGTTAAACTGAGGTCCCATTTGCCTGAATTGGTGGTAATTCAGATGGATGTTAAAGATCCCATGGCACTTATCGAAAAGAGTAGGGGATTTCCCTGGTGTCCTGGCCAAATTTCCCCCATTCACTAAAAATACCACCAACAGCTTAATCTGGTTCAAGTTCAGTTGCTTACCATCTGTATCCTCCAGTCACCCCTGAAAAAAGGACTTCTAGTTCCAGTGGCCTACCGGGTCAACAAAATTCAATAAATAAATACATTTACGTTTCCCTTGCCAATAACATGGCTCAAAAGCATACCGGTGGATAGCCTTCTCTTGTTCTAGCAGTTGTTCTATTGTGTAATAGGTAGAATTCCATTCTGTTGCAATGTCTTGTTTCAGGTGGTGGAGGGGAAGGTGGTTCCACTGCTGAATGTTTTATAACAGCTTCTATACCTTAAAGCAGTAGTACTACGGAAAAAAAAAATTGCGCTTTTTTGACAGTTTATTCCCTGTGCCCTACTAATCATATACCTGGTGATCTTTCTCGCTGGCACTGTACTATCGCCGAGTAATTTGCTCAGTTATTCTCTGCTTTCGTTTACATTTCTGCCACTAAGCATGCTGCACTGGAACCCCTCTGCTGCCAACTGCACGTAAAATGACTTGCAGGGACATCGGGAATGGTCAGCAGAGGGTCCTCTGCTGTTGTCAAAAGACGGATGTGGCTGTAGAAAAGCTTGAGCTGAAAATTAATCAGCCGCCACATTTGTTGTAGCACTACAACACTTCAAATAAATTGAAAATATCTAAAAACCTAAAGACGACTGGAAAAAAAACATTTACAGGAATGGAAACTGGAACTTTGGCCGCATGCTTACAGCTGAAAAACAGAATTTTGATAGATCACTTCCTGATTTCGTAGTACTGCTGCTTTAACAAAATGGCTAAAATGACCACAGACATTTTTGGCCAGACCTACACATGTCTGCACAGCGGTGCCTTCCTCATCTACGAATCCCCAAACTACCAGATTTATCAAGTGAGCAAAACATGGAGCATGTATAATCACCATCATCAACTGCCTTTACAGTGTTCTTTACGTTATTTGATACTGTGAAACCTGATGTTAATGAGTGTGGTGTCAGCCACTCATCAAACTTCTATTGAAGGAATTGTAACATTTTTTCTGTACGATGGTCATTGTTAAAGCCAGCAATACATAAAGCTACTTTCTTGCAGAGGTTGGAGGCCCCAGTGACTTGTGGCTACTGCTCCTGCTGGCAATTAATCCAGAGGAGGAGGAATGAAGAGGGGAAACTGACCCAATGTACAGTCACTGGCATGTAATCAGTAGTCTGAAAACTGGCCCCTATGTCAGTGGTGATGTGAACAGCTAGAACAAATAATGTTTTCAAGTCATGTGACAGTCTTGTAGACACTCTGATAACAAGCATTTGTCAATGCCAAATGTTGCTTGCTTGTATGTGCTGTTTAGGTATTTGGAAGTGACAGTTTCATGCCTTCCTCCCAAGACATCCACTGTGTCTTTCCACTTAGTATTCACAGAAGAGTGGGAGGGGCAAGGGGCCACAGCAGTACAGCAGTTGCCAAGGGGGTGAAGAGGTGGACAAAAGAGTCCTGCAGGAGCTCACTAAATTGAAGGTAGACAAAGTGATGGAACCAGATGGCATACGCCCAAGGATATTAACAGAACTGCGAAGGGAGATAGCAGTACCTCTGGCAGCCATGTTCACTGAGTCATTCAACATGAGAGAATTGGAGGAGGGCACATGTGGTCCCGCTACACAAGTCTGGCAGCAGGAAGAGGCAGGGAACAATAGGCCATTCAGCCTCACCTCAGTAGTGGGGAAGATCATGGAGACATTGCTTAAAGAAAGGATAGTGGGGCATCTAGATGCCATCGGAACCCAGGACCATAGACAACATGGATTCACAGTGGGGACATCATGTCAGATAAATCTGGTTGATTTATTTGACTGGGTGACAAAGGAAGTGAATCAGGGTGGTGCAGCGGACAACGCTTACCTTGATTTCAGCAAAGCCTTTGACACCATCCCATATGGAGGCTGATAAACTAGCTGGGTAGGCTGGACATGGGGGAAAGGGTGGTAAACTGGGTTAGAAACTGGCTAACAGACAGGAGGCAGAGAGTGGTGGTAAATAGTATGCAGTCTAGGGAGAGGGGGCGACCAGTGGGGTGCTGCAGGGATCGGTCCTGGGGTCAGTTCTGTTCAATGTCTTCATTAGTAATATTGCAGAACATCTGAAGGGAATTTTTTCACCAAATTTTCAACATAGCCATTTTAAGACCTCTGCTCATGAACAGTGTCACTGTGATTTTCTTAATTTGTCCCGTACATTGATTTCAGGACACCGATCATGCTCCATAGCGCTACATGGGCGGAAACACGCTTTGGGTGAGATGTGAAAATGACAGCTATACTACTCATAAAAGGTGTGGTAAAATGGCAATGTTGAAAATCTGGAGGAAATATTGAAAATTCATGAACTTTGGCGTCGCATTAAAACTGTACAACGCACTTTCGTAAAACAGTCATTTTTGGAATTTTTTCACCAAATTTTCAACATAGCCATTTTAACACCTGAGCTCATGAACAGTGTCACTGTGATTTTCTTAATTTGTCCCGTACATTGATCTTGCACACCGACTGCGCCATTCTGCGCTACATGGGCGGAAACACATTTTGGGTGAGATGTGAAAAATGACAGCTGTACTACTTATAAGAAGGTATGGTAAAATGGCAATGTTGAAAATCTGGAGTGAAAATATTGAAATTTTGCGAACTTACGAGCCTGCATAGGAACTGCACAACGCACTTTCAGAAATAGTCATTTTTGAATTTGGTTCTAATTTTATACTTGACTGATAAACATTGTCATGGCGGAGTTAGTCCGGCGGCGATTTTAGTCAATGGCGCGAAATCACCCTTCGGGCCCGACTAACGCCATGACAGTGACATCATTCATGAGAAGGGGTCCTAAACCCCATGTTGAAAATTGGGTCAAAAATTCCCAAAAATGCCTGAGATATGCAACAAAGTTGAAACCCCTATCTAGCCCATTATACAGCTTACTGGCATTTCCTCAGTTCGCGGGTCGGCTTTGAAGAGTGCAGGCGTGTTCCTGGTCCACCAAGATCGCCGCGCCGGGTCCAGGAGGTATGGGGGGGGTGTGTGGGGAGGCTGGGTGCGCAGTGGGTGGCGCGGGTTGTGGGGAGGGGGTCGGGAGACGCGGCATGGGACCGTTTTGTTTTACAGGTTTAAAAAAAAAAAAAAAGAAGCGTCGTGGATGTTTGCCACCCTGGGGTGGGCTCTCAGCGCAAGTACAAGGACGGGGGTGTTCAGCCGACGGGGATTGGGCACCCCTGTCAGCCACTGGGAGCCCTACTACTGGGGACGACGCAGTTCAGCCGGCGGGATTGGGCACCCGTCAGCTATACAGTGCGTCTTGAAGCGCCGCGACGCTGTGGTGGGGAGCTAAGCTTCTTATCGCTGCTCACTGAGCGTAGCTCTCCTTTCAACTGTATACCACTGCATTTTGGGCGTGTCATAGACAGCTCCAAAATGCATTACTACAGAGGCGCGCCTGCCAGCTCACTGACTGAACTGGAGGAGAAGGTGACACACCTCCGAAATCTCCGATGATGGCACTATGTTTCTTGCACATGCGTGCAAGCAACATAAAAATCAGGAAGAGCCACTGTGGAAAAGTAGGTATGGCTTGGTACTTGGCACTGCAACTTGCATTAGTGACAGAAAACCAGCGTTGCTCACAAAAGAGAACTGTAGCAAGTCAGGGGCTAGGATTTCCACAATTGCTCTTGTTAACTTTTTTGCCTCTGGTCTGTTGGCTTTATATTTCTGGAAGAAGCCAGATTGAAAAAAACAAGGCCCACTCACCCATAATTTTAAATAAATATTTTCAATACTATTAGGCCTAACACAGATAGAAAGAGCGGGGGACCGTGCTGTGTTTTAAGAAATAAACGGGCACTAAAATAACAAAAGAAAACACAGAGATTTGCATTGTGAAACATAAAGGGTCAGTGAAATTACATCTTTAAAAATTAAAGGTGCCCAGTGGGAACAAAATAGTATGTGCATTCGATTAAATTGATTCAAATAATTTTAACCAGTATAACCCTGAGGAAGGAGATTCACTCTAAAACTTGGGTTTTTGTAAATGCACTATTTTTTTCCTTTCGAGAGCTAACTTTTATGAACTTTTTTGGGTGTTCACTGCCAGTAGGCAGTATTTTTCCTATGGCCAGACTCCCTGGTAATCTTTTTTTTGCAGGCTGCCCACAAGATATTGAGGGTGCTTGAGCACCCCAGCATCCATGGAGGTGGCACTGTATACACTGAATGCATTTATTTAAACTTATGGGTGAGTGGGCCTTGTTTTTCCAATCTGTCTTCTTGCATTTGTTGTTGCCTTCACTGGAATTGGCTACTCCCTTAATGAGTTCTGCTATTACCAAAGCTGACTGTACTGGAATCCTCCTTGATTTGTATTTCTAGCCCATTTACTGACCACGGACCTGTGAGAGTCAAGTGTTTTTTTCCCCACCAGGACATGACAGCTGGCTCCTATTTTTGCCACCCCTTGGGGTGAAAATGACTGGGAATGTGCATGCCCTGAGAGGTGTGGGAGTCAGTGGGCTAAAGAACTGATGAAAGGAAAATGTTTGAGTTGTGCATCGACTACCACTTGAAAGACTTTCTTCCTTTTCCTGTCTAGCTGATCTCCCAATGTTCTCCTTCCCATGAGTATCAGCATGATCATCATCCTCCTCAGCTTCACTGCCTGGTGGCGGTGCTGCTGCATTGGCATGCCTTCTCTTACTGAGATCTGTAGGACTTCAGCAAATGCCATTTCATGGTAGATGTTTCCTAGGCTTAATCCCTCCTTAACCCAGCTCAACCAGTCTTTTTTACAGGAAAGACACACTACATGTATCCACGATTCTTTCTCCACTCGAAAGAAAATCCCACGCCACCATCATCGCCAGTTTGATCTTTCCCCCTGGCATTCTCAGCTGTTGTGTAATGGGCTGACTACTGTGGGCTACTTCCACATCATCACCCTCCTCCTCTTCCTCCACCTCTACCAGTTCTCCATGGTCAGGGAATTTTCTTCTTCACCTATCATGTGTCCCGGGCCAACATTTTTGCTTGTGTCTTCTTTATTTGCTGTCATTTCACATGCTTGTTGTTGTGTTTCCCCTTGTTGTTTTGTGCCCTTTTTTTTGTTTTACCACCTCTTCTGGTCTTTTTTGTTCTCTTATGTGCACCTGCCCCAAGTTGAACTCCCATCTGTTCACCACCTCCTCTTCCTTCCCACAACTGTTGCTTCTGCTATCACTTTTATTGGGTATATAATTGCAATCTGTCTCTCTGTCACCAAACTCCGCCAAATCACTTTGCTCCTTCTCTTTTGCCTGTGTCACTGCCTGACTACTACTCATTCCTTTTTTCTAAGACTGCTCAATGATAAGTTTAAATACTACATTGACAAGCATTTAAACTAGCAAAGGGGGGTGGCAGGCCAGCAAGGAGGGTACATACTTGCTTGCCCCCCCCCCACAGCTAGCAGTGGAACCAGTGAACTGGAGGAGTGGCTATCTCTACAAAGCAGTGTGCCAAAGATGGAGATTAGCACCCAAGAGGTGGCTAGGCAGAAAAGGGGCAAAATTCATCAGAAGGGCAGACAGCAAGGAGAACCAGGGATAAAGGACAACCAAGGAAGGGGCTGGAGTAACAGCAAACAGTCTAGGGAGGTCAAATCATGGAAAGCCATGTGCCAATGCCAGGAGCCTTAGCAACAAGATGGAAGATCTGAGGCTGTCATGGTAGTCAGACCTGGACATTGTGGCCATCACTGAAACCTGGAGTAATGATAACCACAACTGGGGATGGCCATACCTGGCTACAACATATTCAGAAGAGACAGGGCAGGTAGGAAGGGAGGAGGAGTGGCACTGTATGTGAAAATTACATAAGGGCCACAGAGATCTAGGAGGAACAAAATGGGAGAGATACTGTGGGTTAAGCTGGAAAGGAAAATGGGCCAGCTATCCGCACAGGTGTGGTCTATAGACCACCAGCCCAGGAGGAAGAAACAGATAGGGAGCTGATGCTAGCCATCCAAAGGATGGCAGACAAGGGTGAGGTAGTACTGGTTGGAGACTTCAATATTCCAGACGTGGATGGCAGCATCCCAGCAGCAGCATCAACTAGGAGCAGATTTATCCTGGACTCTCTTCAGGGTGCCTTCCTCAAGCAACTGGTCATGGAACCAACTCGGCAGAAGGCAATACCAGACCGTGTGCTCACAAACAGGGACAGTGTGATGGGGGTAACAATGGGGGAGCACCTGGGGAACAGCGCCCACCAGTCATTGTGGTTTGAAATCACAGAAAGAGCGGAACCAAACCACACAAAAACACGTATCCTGGATTTTAGGGGGCAGACTTTGGGAAAATGGGGAGATACTTGAAAGAGGCATTAAGGGGAATGGGGCAGGAATCAGGGGTTGAGGAACAGTGGGCAGTATTTAAAATGGGGATTACAAAAGCAACAGAATTATGCATTAAGCAGGTTAGCAAGAGGAAAAGGAAGAGGAGACCATTATGGTTTTCCAAAGAGGTAGCAAAGAAAGTGAAAGCCAAAAAGATTGCATTCAGGCAATACAAAAAGACACAGGCAGAAGGGGATAGGGAGAAGTACCTGGAGAAGCAAAGGGAGGCAGGGAGGTCAGTAAGGGACGCCAAAGCTCAGACAGAAGAACACATTGCAAAATCAGTGGGTAGAGGGGACAAAACCTTTTACAGGTACATAAGTGAAAAAAGAAAGGCAAAGGGAGAGATAGTGAGACTGAAGAGGAGGATGAGGGCCGCATGGAGGATGACAACAGTAAAGCTGACATATTGAACAGGTATTTCTGCTCAGTCTTTACTGAGGAAGAGGAGGGTAATGGGTCTGAAGGGAGTACAAGGGTGAGAATGGCAGAAATGGACACAAGTCCCTTTACACGAGAAAGGGTCCTGAAGGAACTGGAAGTAATAAGAGTTGAATAGCAATGGGGCCAGATGGGGTGCACCCCAGGGTCCTTAAAGAACTAAGAGAGGTGGTGGCTGAACCTCTGGCTATCCTGTTTAGCCAATCACTGAAACAGGGAGGTACCCAAAGACTGGAGGACAGCAGATGTAGTCCCTTATACAAAAGTGGGAACAAAGAGGAAGCGGGAACTACAGACCAGTCAGCCTCACCTCGGTAGTGGGGAAGATCATGGAAGCACTACTGAAGGAGAGATTGGTGGAACATCTGGTTGTCAATGGACTACAGGACCCAAGGCAGCATGGTTTCACCAGGGGAGGTCGTGTCAGACCAACCTCGTTGAATTTTTTGACTGGGTGACTAGGGAGGTGGATCGGGGAGGGCAGTGGACATGGCCTATCTGGACTTCAGCAAGGCCTTTGACACTGTGCCACATAGAAGACTATTACACAAACTGGGGAATATGGGTGTGGCAGGACAGTAGTATGGTGGGTAGAAAACTGGCTGGGCGGCAGGACACAGAGGGTGGTAGTAAATGGCTGTCAGTCCAGAGAGGGAAGAGTGACCAGTGGGGTACCACAGGGATCGGTGCTGGGACCAGTCCTATTCAGCATCTTCATCAGTTACATTGTGCAAGACCTAGAAGGCAGAATTTCACTGTCCGCTGATGACACAAAGCTCTGTAACAGAGTAGACACACCAGAGGGTGTAGACAGAATGAGAAGGGACCTGCAGAAACTTGAAGAATGGTCAGGGGTTTGGCAGTTGAAATTCAATGCAAAGAAGTGCAAGATAATGCATATGGGGCACAAAAACCCTGGCACAATATATCAGTTGGGGGTGAGGATATAGCATGCACCAAGCAGGAAAGGGATCTTGGGGTTATCATCTCTGATGACCTCAAGGTAGGGAAACAGTGTGACAAGGCAGCAGGTAAAGCAAATAGGATGCTGGGATGCATAGGCAGGGGCATCACCAGCAGGAAAAGGAGGCCATAATTCCACTATACAAGACACTAGTGAGGTCCCACCTGGAGTACAGTGTAAATAGTTCTGGAGACCCTACCTACGTAAGGACATAGACAGGGTAGAGAAGGTTCAGAGGAGGGCAACAAAGATGGTACATGGATTGCATCACAAGTCCTATGAGGACAGGTTGAAGGAACTGAACATGTACTCCCTGGAGGAGAGGAGGGAGAGAGGGGATATGATAGAGACATACAAGTATCTTACAGGGAGGAACAGGGTGCAGGAATACACTATTTTTAAGCGAAAAAGATGTTCCAGGACTAGAGGGCATGGGATGAAGTTGGACGGAGGACGATTCAGAGGAAACATGAGAAGACTTTCTTCACAGAATGGGTGGTGGACAAGGGAACACCTTGCCAGAGGAAGTGGTGGGGGCTGAAACAATCACGGGATTTAAGAATGCATGGGATAGACATAAAGGAATTCTGGAGGTCAGGGGTAAGGGGCAACAGACTTCTAGGAAAACATAAACTGAACTTACAAGCTCAAATGGGCAGACTGGGTGGGCCATAGGCCCTTATCTGCCGACACTGTCTATGTATCTATGTGTTGCAATCCATGCAGTGCCACTGTGAGTGGCTCCTACAATTTCTGGTACTTTATGGGCTGATCGACCACTACTGTCATTATCCTCTGTACCTGTAGTTCCCATTGAGGCAGAGGATCTATAACTAAGGCCACTCGGCTTTGTTTCTTCTTTGCTGCGACTGGATGATCCCATGCCACCATCTCCTTGGCCTCTATAGTGCTCCATTTTCTAATGCTTGCAACTTGGATGATGAATGATGAAGAGTAAGTCTTTATTTAATTTTTTGATTTTTGTTTTTAGTTTATTTGTATTTAATTTTTTGATTTTATCAATGGGATGCCACCAAGGATTACCAGAGGCCAGGATCTGACTTGCCACCTGCTGACACACACTTGCTGCTCACTGCCCAGATCACTCTGCAATAGCACAGCTCAGGGCAACACACACAGACAGGTTGCTTCAGGACTCAGGAGAAAGGAACCACAGCAACATGGGGGAACGTGAAGATTAGGAGTTTTAATTTGAAAACTTCCACCAAAAGAAAAAAAATATTTTTTTCTACATTTTTTAAAGGGATGCCACCAAGGTACCAATTAGCAGCAACTGGGCACCAGCACTCTGCCAGCTGTCACACACTTGCTGCCCACTACCCAGATCCCACTGGAACAGCACAGCTCGAGACCACACACACATACACACATGCTGCTTCAGGACTTAGGAGGAAGACGAGGAAGGACCTTCAGCAACTTGAGGGAATGTTTAGAGGTTTTTCTTTTTCTTTTTTTTTTTTATGGGATGCCACCCAGGTGCCAACTACCAGAGTCTGAGCACCGGTATGCTGACACACACTTGCTGCCCACTGCCCAGATCACAATGCAACAGCACATCTCAAGACAACACACAAGCTCTTTCAGGACTGAGAAGAAAATAAGGAGCATGAATACTAAGAGTTTCAATTTGAAAACTGCCACAAAAGAAAGAAAAATAATGTTTTCAAATTTTTTTTTGTATTCCACCGAGGAACCAACTACTAGTGGCCATGCTGCCAGCTGGCACACACCTACTGTCCACTAAAATTACTAAATAAAAGTAACTCAACTCCCCACCTCCCAAAATAAAAATCACATCTCAGGCTTCTGCCAGGGGCTTCAGTTAAAATCTGTTTGTATTTGTAAAGCCCTCTTAAAATGTTAGTTCTGCAATGAAAAAAAAATTGTTCTGCACTGCTAAGATTTGGCAACAAGTGCATACTGGCAGACTGCCACCTCATGCTCCATCTGCCCACTGCCTAGCCCCAAGCACACTTCTCCTCCTCCTCCAGAGTACAGTCTCTACCCCATCCCTCTCAGGCAAGCCTCTGGTCCCAGAGGCCTGCTGCAACCCCACTGCATAGCCTGCCTTTTTGGTTTTCTCTTCCACCTCTTTTTTTCCTCTTAAATATACCTCTTCAGCATCCCTGCTTTTGTAGGACTAGAGTAGGTCAAACTTTTGAAAATGTATTTTGTTTTGATGAATTTCCCAGCTAATCTAACTAGAAGTGAATCACAGCCCTGCCTGAGCTACCTAACAGCCCAACAAAGAGCACACTAGTGAGCTTTCCCATTGGTTCACACGGCCAAGCTGAATCTAGTTCCAAAATGCACTATGCACATAAGGCCCTGGATGAAGGCAAACTGATGGGGTCTGTCTTTATCGACCTCACCAAAGCCTTCGATACAGTCAACCACCCTCTGTTACTGACCCAACTGCAAATCATGGGTGTGGCGCCCATTGCCCTTTGCTGGTTCCAAGACTACCTGCTAGAGAGAAATCAATGTGTCAAAATTGGGCAAACAGTATCCACCACAACAGAGGTATCATTAGGGGTACCCCAGGGATCAATACTGGGGCCCCTACTCTTCAGCCTCTTCTTAAATGACCTTCCCACAGCCTGTGACACCAAACTCATACTATATGCAGATGATGGTGTGCTCCTGAGCAGCAGCACGTCTCAGGCTGCCCTACAATTTGAGCTGCAGAACTCCTTCTCCAAACTCGAGGACTGGTTCTGTAGTCATAAGCTGCTACTAAACTACAAGAAGATCAAGGCCATATTTATATCCAGTCCCCACAACAAAAATAAGCACCACCTCCTCATCATCTCCAACTCTTGCAGTGAGCCACTGGAACAAGTCCACTTGTTCAAGTATCTGGGGGTCATAACAGATGATACCCTCACGTTTGCGCACCATATTGACTTTCTGATCAAGACAGTCAGTACCAAGATTGGTGCCCTGTACAGGCACAGGCAATATCTCTCTCCGGGAGCCCTCTGCCTCTCAGTCCACAGCTCCATCACATCTACTATTGACTATGGACTAGTGGTCTACGGGGTGGCAACAGATACAGCGCTCAAGAGGGTTCAGACTGCGCTCAACAAAGCCTGTAGACTCAGATGTTGAGCGTGGCACGCACACCTGTACTCTGTACGAACATACAAATTGGCTGTCATTAAGAAACAGGGTCAAATTCCAGATTTGCATCCTAGGAAGGAAAGCTCTATTGAGTAAAACACCACCTTGTGTAGGCAATATGATCAAGGCAGCCAACTCGTTACAGGTCACCAGGGCGAGGACTAGAGGGGCCTTGGCTATCCCCTTCCATCGCACCTCGCTTGGGCAATGTGCATTTGCCTACCAGGCCCCGCTGTGGATGAATGAACTCCCCCGGCACCTCTTGGCCACCAACTGTCTGGCCCAATTCAAAACTGACCTCAAAAAGCTATAACAACAGTCTCTAAGTGCACCTGCCCCTAAGTCAAGCCACACCCGCTCTCTCTGCCCCCTAGTAAGCACTAGACAGGCCTCAGGTACCCCCTCCCTCTGTCCCTTCTCATGACTTGCCTCATCAATCAGTTCGTATCATGCTCCTTCGGCACCCACCCCCCCCCCAACTCCCAGTCCCGTGAGTTTCCCTAACAGTCACTACTAATGCAAGCTGCCTGACCATGCCCCCTCGCACCCCACTATTTACTCTAGCATGTCTTCTCCACTCAGCCTCCCCTCACCCTCCTTTTTCTCCCTATACCTTATCACTCTTCTTCCCCCACCCTTTACCTCCACCGCAGTACCTACCTCTCTCTCGTACCTCCTTTCTTCACCCCACTGCCAGTCGTCCCCGTCCCTCTGAACTACTGACAAGGCACTGTGTGGCTGCTTATTCCTCCCCCCACCCTCATAAAGTGTTTTTCTTGTTATTTTAACTTGTACCTATGTTTTGAGTTATTCTGTAAGTTCTGAAGCCAAGCTGTATCGTTCATTGTGATGTACCTTTGCTTTCTCCTATCGTACTTTATTTTGCAATCTATGCCATGAACTCTTTGCAAAAGAGCTTGTGCTCAAAAGTCTTTTCTGAATCACTAAATAAATAAAATAAATAAATAAAAATGAGGCTGTGACTCACACTTTGCCATAGTTAACTGTTTCAGCTGCAAATTGTGGTTCACAGTTCCACTGGTTCACCTGGTCTGCACCATTTGGACTAGGGTGAACCAGTCGAACCAAAAAAACATCTATTTCCCCTAAAATCAAGCCACTGTCCGAAGGATTCTAAAACCTGAAGTTCAAAGTGTTCGATACTTCTGTGGAACTAAACTTACAGCCCTAACCAAGACCCTTAGGCCCCTGTATATGTTTCTGCTTGGTATATTCCAAAAGGGTAACAGCATGCCAATCAAGTCTTATCTCTGCTTCTTTTAATGATTCTAGTTTATTGATCAATGTTTTCAGTATTCCAGTGTTCATTATGCTCCTTTTGCTCTTTACCAGACCCATGATGTATTGTGCATCCTCAGTATTAATAGACACTGGTGAGGATCCAGCTTCAGTGACAGTATCTAGTTCAGAAAATGTTGCCATTTTGATGGCACTAATATTCTTACCTTATGTCCGAACTGCTGTTCATAGAATTTTCCTAAAATCCATGATGCTAATTTTTTATTATTAATCATTTATTCAGGAAGAACTTGTATACCTACTCTGGAAATAAAAATTACTTACCATAATAATCTGTTTCTTCCAAGGGAATCTTACAGTATTCTGACTACTGCAGTATGGTCTCACCATAGGACTGCCCCAGAGCCGAAATGGTTAATAGAATGTATGCAATGATGGAATGTTAGGCTCAAGCTTGGTTTTCAAACCACTGTCCCTGGTTACAGTTCTTCAACTGTCAGATTCTTATGAAGCATGCGCAATGAACTATCTAACTATGCTAATATTATTATTTAAAAAGCTAACCTCCCTTTTTATTAATTACCACTCCCCACACCATCAGAATGGCATCCTAAAGACTCAAGTCGCAGATGCCCAAGAAAAACATAATACCCAAAGGTTTGCAACAATACGTATACAGCTGGAGTGCAGTGACCCTCAGGTTCTAGAAGGGGAGTGAGCTCAGAATATAGTAAGATTCCCTTGGAAGAAACAAGATTACTATGGTAAGTAACTTTTTTTTTCAAACCCTAGGAAATCTTATTGTATTCTGACTAATGCAGACTACCCAAGCAGTATCTTTGGAGATGGGTACAGAACCTTCTTAGGAAACTGGCTCTGCAGGACTGCTGTGCCAAACCTGGTATCCCCTCTGGCCTGAACATCCAAGCAGTAATGCTTGGTAAATGTGTAAGCAGTTTTCCAGGTACGTGCTTTACAGATTTCCACATGGGGAATATCCCTAGCAGCTGCTAAGGAAGCAGCTGTACCCCTGGTCGAATGGGCCCTGAGGCCTGTGACTAGCTGCCTGCCCACTTTGCTGTAGCAGAACTGGATGCAAGCAACAATCCATCTTGCAATAGACCTTTTAGTGGCTGGTTTACCCTTCCCCACTTCTACACAGGTGAGGAAGAGTTGAGTATGTTCCTGCCTGTGGCCCTTTATGTGATCCAGATAGTAACTGATAGCTGTTTTCACATCCAAGCTATGCAGTCTATGTTCCCCTGAAGTGGAATTATCAGTAAAAAATACAGGCAATGTAATGGACTGGTTCAAGTGGAATTCAGATACCACCTTGGGCAGAAATTTCCTATTAGTCCTCAGAACAACTTTGTCTTTGTGGATAGCAATGTAGCCAGGCTCTGTCGATAAGGCCTGGAGCTCGTTAATCCTCCTGGCAGAGGTGATAGCCACTAGGAACACTGTTTTCCAAGTCACGTACTAGACGTCTGCTGAGGACATGGGCTCAAAAGGGGGCTGCATAAGCTGGGCAAATACATATATTGAGATCCCACATAGGTGTAGGCTTTCTATATGGGGATGTAAATGCAGTAACCCCTTGAAAAACTTTCTGAACACTGGATTGGAGGCTATGGACAGCCCCTTGCCAGCTGACAGGTAAGCTGAAACAGCTGCTAGGTGCACCTTTTATTTATTTATTTCAGTTTAGGATTAACAACCTTTGAGCCATAGGCTCGTTTACAAAGGCTCCAAGTCGGCAGAAAACACATGACATAACAGGACAGACTTGTACATATGGGAAAGACACAAATTATCATCAATGTTACAAGTGCAGTTACAACCCGTACAAGATTACACGTCAGCAAGAGCCAGCATATTTCAACACCTGCGGAATTATCAGTCTTAAAACAACACTACTAGAGTGCGGTCCAGCACTTAGAGACAGAGAGTAGTCAGAGACAGGAGTGTCACACGTGACTGTGTAGTATGCAATAATAGAGTCAGTGAGTAGTTAGAGACAGAAGTGGCCACAAACGGCTAGAAGGTGAGGTTAATAGGATCAGCCAGGCATGGCATTGTCGGTCAGGAGGAAAGAGGGGGTGGTGTAGGGAGTGGAGCTGGGGGGGAGTGGGGGGAAGAGATGGGGTTTAGGAAAGGGGTGAGTGTGGGAAGGGAGGGGAGGAAAGAGATAGAGGGCTGGAGGAAGGGAGGAATCATGGGGAGTGAGGTAGGTGGAGGTTCAGGAGGGGTGAGGCTGGGAGGGGGTAGGGAGAGGGATAAGGTATTGGGCAAGCAGGAGATGAGGAAAGGGGCTAATCTAGCCAAGTTTAAGAAAAACCAATGCCCCAGAGAGGGTGTGAGAGAGATAGGGCGAGGAAAAGGGGGGGGGATACTGGAGGAGGCGGAGGGTGGAGTGAGGGAGGGGAAGGAGGAGGAGGGCGGGGCTAGATAAGGGGAGGAGGGAGAAGAGGGATGTGGGGGTGGGGAGGGCAAGCCCTCAGGTGGGAATGATTAGCTAGAAGGGGCAATGGCAAGCATTTTTGCTGGCTAGGTGTGTAGGTAGCTCAGTTTTGATCTGATTGAGCCCATTACATTTGGCTAGAGCAGTAGGCAGGTCATTGAACCACTTGGGTCCACTATACGAAAGGGATCTCTGAGCCAGTGAGGTACGTTTAAAAAGGGTACTTGCAGTCCTCCCTTGGTTGTACTCCTTGTGCTGATGCTGGGTAGAGCAGTTACAAAGAGGGCAGAGGTCGACTCAGGCGTGAGCCCAGTAAAGCTTTTTTTGCAAGTAAGCAGGCCTGGTATTGAATCCTGAGATGGAAGGGGAGTCAGCCAGTGTAAGTGTAGAGTGTACATGTATGCGTCAGGTGGTGAGCTCCCAGGACCAGTCGGCAGGCCTTGTTAAGTAGTGTTCCGACCTTTTTTTAGTGCTGTGTCAGAACCAGCCCTGTAGATCACTAGGCCATTGTCCACCATGGATAGGACTGAGCTGCAAGTAACGAGTTTTAGGGTATCTGGCATCATGGTTTATTGGTGGTGGTAGAGAATACCTAGTCTTTTGTCTGCAGATTTGATTAGTTGCTCAATGTGTGTGGAGAAGGTGAGGGTGTCATCAAGGAGAACACCTAAATATTTAAATGTGAAAACTTAATCAAGTGTGTCTCCTTTGCTGCTGAGTATCCTCAGGAGGCACCTCTCATCTTGCTCTGTGGTGTACTGAAGAGCATGACTTGGTCTTTTTGCAGTTGAGCAGTAGTTTGTTTTGGAGGAACCACAATTCCAGTTTTAGAAAGTTGTCCTGTAAGTCAGAATTGATTGATGCCAGCTCTTTGCCGGAGACAGAAATAACGGCTGTCACAAACGCACTCAGCAGGTCAGGCCCTCTGCTACCACACTGCCAACCTCCGAGCACAGTAATGTGAACAGGTAACAGACAGGGTAACCCTCCTATCTGCTTTTGGGTCCGAATCACCTTTAGTCTCAAGTTCTGAGGGGATTCAAACTGTGAACCCTATGTACAGGCTCAGATACGCACCCTCTTCAGGGATTGCGGTACAATCTTTCACCAGGGGCACCAAGCCAGGCTTCCAAAATTAACTCTTAAAACTCTATATAAGACTTTAGGTATATTCTTACTTTTTCCCAGTTTGGTAACACCATGAAGCTGTTGAACAATTGTCAGACTTAACCCTCTATACGTCACATGCAAAAAGAACTGGCAGACACCCATGCAGTCTTTCAAATAATTGGTACTTTACTAAAAGATGATAAAAATATGAAAAATCTAAACACAGAACAATATATCAGTGAGCTCACAATCACATAAAAGAACAAGGGAAGATTACAAAACAAAAACTCCTACCACAATACCGTTAGACTTTTTCTATCTAATATGTTACCTCTAAGTGCTTATCAGAGAGATCTTGTTTCTTAAGAGCCCAAAAAGATATGACATATTCCCCATTACAAGGATACATTTCAACTCCATCTCCCCCACCCCTTTGGTGAGTCATCTAGCTCCTTCTTTTTAGAATTAAAAAAAGACAAACTATGATTTCCTGTCAGGAGATATATTAAATAATGTGACATCAGCAAAACGTGGAAATTACGTACCTACCGTAATTCTTGATCTTCTTGGACGAAGTCTCCACCACTCATTCACACTGATGGGATCTACGCCTGAGGCACTAGGACCCAGTGGGAGCATACATTTTTGCATGAGGGTCGGCGCCAGAGATGGAGCCATGAGGAGCGGTGCTGCGAGCCTCGGCTAGTGCAGCAATGACTATCTCGGCGTCGACCCTCCAACTGCCTCAGTACCTTTTTTTCTGAGGAGGTGCAGCGTAACTAATCTAGAAGGGTAGCCTAACAAAAACCGAACATAAAATAGTCCAGACGATCCAGAGCAAGAAGGGTCAATAAAGAAGTCTTCACACCCTAAAGATTGAGGAGTGAAGACCAACAACAGAGGTGAGCCTGGATGGTGAGGGAGCGTAGAATGAGTGGTGGGGACTTCATCCAAAAGATCAAGAATTACGTAGGCAATGCACTTCATATCTTCCTGGACACAAAGTCTCCACCACTCATTCACACTGATGGGAGAGTACCGAGCCAATAATCCCCCGAGAGGGTGGCAGGAAAGACCAAGAGCTCACAATTTTAGGACAGAAGTCCATTAAGGATGGTTCTGCCAAATAAGAGATATCGCCTGGCATGGACATCCAGGGCATAGTACTTGACGAAAGTATGCACTGAGCTCCAGGTAGCCACATTGCAAATATCTGCAATGGGCACGTTGCGGATTTTCACCAGGGATGCCGCGACTGCTCTAGTAGAGTGAGCGTACACTCTGCCCTCCAGCTTAACCTGCACCATGGAATAACAGAGGCAAAGGCATGCCACCAGCCATGCTGAAATGCATCTGATAGTGACAGGCTGACCCAGCCGGGTCTCGCTGAAGGAAACAGTTGTTGAGCTTTGCGAATGTCTTTTGTTCTATCTAAATAGAAACGCAGATCTCTTTTGACATCCAAAGAATGAAGGGTATGCTCTCCTTCATTTTGGAAGTTCGTAAAGTAAGTAGGTAGGACTAAAGGTTGGTTTAGATGGAATTCTGAAACTACCTTAGGGAGAAACTTAGGATGGGTCCTAAGAACTACTTTGTCCTTATGAAACACAGTATATGGAGGGTCTGTGACCAAGGCATGTATTTCAGAGATCCTGCGGGCCGAGGTTATGGCCACCAGGAAGGCCATTTTTCAAGTGAGAAATTTCAGCTCAGAGGTAGCTAGAGGCTCGAAAGGCTTTCGAATGAACATGTCTAGTACAAAATTAATGTCCCAGGCTGCAACTGGATGTCTGATAGGAGGTCTGGTATGCAGAATACCCTTAAGAAACCTCTTAACTATAGGTAACTGAGTCAGTGATAAGGAAAGTACTGGCTCATGATAGGCTGAAATGGCACAAAGGTGAACTTTGACTGTAGAGTATTGTAGACCCGAATTTGAGAGGTCTAAAAGGTACTCTAGAACCTTATTTGGTGGGCAGGAAAAAGGATTCAAAGAGGATCTTGCACACCAGAGAGAAAAATGCTTCCATTTGGCTGTGTAAGTTTTTCTAGTGGCTGGCTTACACGCAGCCAAAAGAATATCCAAGATTCCGCGAGAGACATTGAACCTGTTTACTTCTATCTCTTCAGGAGCCAAGTGTGAAGGTGAAGCGACCTCAGATTGGGATGGACCACAGGCCCCCGAGTCAGAAGGTTCGTCTGAAGGGGAAGCGCTTTCTGAGGGGTTTTCAACATACTGTTAAGTAATGGAAACCATATCTGTCGAGGCCAGAAGGGAGCAATGAGGATCATTTTGTCCCCCTGTGACTCGAACTTAAGAAGTATTCTCTGAATTAGAGGAAGAGGCGCAAAGGCATATAGAAAGAGTTTTGTCCACCACAGCCTGAACGCATCCTGACAGAAAATGTCAGGCCCTGGATTTCTGGAGCAGAAGAGAGGCAGTTTTGTGTTGAGTGGGGATGCAAAAAGGTCCAGTTCTGGAGTTCTCCACTCTGCGAATAGTGACTGAGCTATGGCTGAGTCGAGAGACCATTCGTGAGGATCTATCTCTGTTCTGCTGAGACGGTCTGCCAGTTCGTTCTGCACCCCCGGCAGACAGACCGCATGAATTAGAGCCTTGTGCTCCAAGCACCATTCCCACACCCTCATCACTTCCCTGCATAAGGGGTAAGAGTGAGCACCGCCCTGCTTGTTGATGTAATACATCACTGTTTTATTGTCAATTTGAAGGAGAATGTTCTTGTGACAGAGAATGTCCTTCAAAGCCCGGACTGCATAAAGGACAGCTCTCATTTCCAAGACATTTATGTGAAGCTGGGACTCATCCTGAGTCCACGTACCTTGAATGTGGAGAGTCTGACAGTGAGCTCCCCACACCATCAGGGACGCATCTGTGGTAATGGAAATCTGATGATCCAGAGAAGCAAAGGGATACCCTTCCAGAAGATTGTCCTCTTGCGACCACCAGGTGAGTGATCTCTTCAGAGGTTCTGTCATCTTGAAGAGAAAAGACTGAGGGTGAGTGGTCGGGGACCACTGAGTACTGAGCATCCATTGAGAGGTTCTCCTGTGAAGGCATGCTAGGGGTACAGTGAACACCGAGGATGCCATGAGACCTAGCATCTGTTGCATCGAGAGAGCTGAAACCGAGCTGCTCTCTCCGATGTATCAGGCAACCTGAAGGATATCGCTCCTGCTGTCCTCTGGAAGGAATGCTTTCACAAAGGAGGTGTCCAGAAGAGTTCCTATGAAAAGGAGCCTCTGGGAGGGCTGCAGTTGCGATTTTTTGAGGTTTAGCAGGACTCCCATGGACGTGAGAAAGTGTGAAGCCGTGGCTATGGCGTCTAGAGTTCCCTGCCTGGAAGGACTTGCTAGAAGCCAATTGTCCAGATATGGGAACACCTGTATTCCGATTTTTCTGAGATGCGCTGCGAGAATTGCACAACACTTTGTAAAAACTTGCAGCGTCGAGGATAGCCCAAAGGACAGGACTCTGAACTGATAATGCTGTCCCAAAGCCACAAACCTTAGGTATTTGTGATGCTTTGGGTGAATAGGAATGTGCTTTTAAGCATCCTGCATGTCCAGGGAGGCTAACCAGTCATGTTGATGAAGCAAAGGTAACAGGGTTCCTAGTGATATCATTTTGAATTTCTCTTTGGGAAGGAATTTGTTTAGTTTTCTGAGGTCCAAAATGGGGCACATGCCCCCGGTTTTCTTTGGAACCAGAAAGTAATGGGAGTAGAACCCTGTGTTCCGTTGATCCAGCAGAACTACTTCCACTGCCCTGTTGTTCAGAAGGCCCTGTATCTCGGAGGTGAGAAGATCTAACTGAAGAGCTGACAGCCTGGGCTGTCATCTGGGGGGACGATCCGGAGGGGTTTTCCAAAAGATTGAGGGAATACCCTTCGCAGATGATCCGGAGACCCATTTGTCCGAGGTTATGGACTTCCACTGATTGTAGAAGTGAGTTAGATGACCTCCCACCGCTGAGAAAGAGTCCACCTCGGGCAGCTGATGTGGGACTTGGGCCAACAACTCAAAAAGGCGGCACTAGGCGCTTTGGGTCCTTGCGCCTTCTGCTGCATTTTCTTTTCAGGCTGAAGGGCTTGGATTTTATTAAAACTTCCCCTGCCTTTGCCTCAAAAGGACTGATGGTTATGAAACTGGCATTTATTAAACACCCCCTCGAGAGGGGACAGGAGGAGGTCGAGCCAATTTAATGGCTGACCTAGTCTTTTGTGTAGCCTCTAGAACCTGTTCTACTTGACGGCCGAAGAGATACACACCATTGAAAGGCAACGCCATTACCTGTTGCTGTGCATCATTCATGAAACCTGAAGTGCGTAGCCAGGAATGACGGCAGGTAGAAATGCCCACCGCCACCGCTCGGGAGGCAGTATCGAAGGCGTCCATAGCTGCTTTAACCTGCTGGTTGTTGGACTCAATACCCCTGGTTATGGTTTGAAGAAGCTCTGAATTAGTGTCCGACTCCAGTAGAGCTTCAACCATTTGTTTGAGTGAATGCTAAAGGATATACTCATATTGAGAGAAACAGCCTTCGTAGCTGGCAATACGCATACCTAGGGTGGAAGCAGCAAAGATTCTTTTACCTAAAGTGTCTATCTTATGAGATTCTTTGTTAATAGGTCGAGCTGTAGTAATCTAGGGAAGGATGACCTTATCGTTCTCTGCCAAGACTATAATAGGATCTGCAAAGATTTGAGATGCCAAAATGGGTCGATCCTTGGAAGCAGCATATTTCTTATCTATGGACTTAGCCACTGAAGGAATGAGAGCAGGATTATTCCATACCATTTGAGACAGCGTCTCAAAGGAGGGCTGTACTGGAGGAGTTAAATCCATAGGGATCTCCGGAACATGAAGGTATTGGAGTCTTAACAGTTTCCCAGGATCGATATCTGCAGTTTAGAGAGAAAGAGTGGAATTCAAGTTTTTCAGCAGAGACTTAAAAGACAGGTCCTCAACCGCAGGCTCTGCAGCAGGAATAGATCCTGTTCCTTCCACATCATCACCCAGCCTAAGGTCTGGGTCAGGCTCAATGTCATCTCCTGACAGTCCAGGAGGGACTGTATGAACAGGAAAGGAGTGAAAATCAGAAGGAAATGAGGAGGGAAAAGGATTAAAAGAGGAGGAGCCCTGAAGACTGGATGACATCCTAACAGGTCTCGGCTGTGAGGAAGAGCACGGCGCCGAAGAGGGCGCCGAGAGGCTGGACGGCGCCGAGAAGCCACACAGTGCTGAGAAGCCACACGGTGCCAAGGACGGCGCAGATGAAGTGCACGGTGCCGAGGACGGCGCCGACGAAGCGCACGGCATCAAAAACATCCCAAGACTCCAAAAAAACAGGATTTAAGGAGAAAGAAGGATGAATACCAGGAGATAGAGGCATCGGTGTGGCCCGCTGTGCCGCAGCGTGTGTGTGTGGGGGGGAGACACCTAAGCGCAGAGCCGACGGCACCGAAGATGGCGCCGCGTGAGTAGGGAGGCTCAACCGCCCTACCTGATCTCCCAAAAAGCCCGAAGGCCTCTGAGTGACCGGGCCAGGCAGTTGGACCAACCTCTGAGCCCACTGCTCCATAAGAGCAGCCCACTGATGAAACTGCTCATCTGAAGACCTACCAGAGGGCAGGGTAGGGCTCCGATGTCGAAGATGTCAGCTATCAGAAACAGAAACCGGCAACTCCAAAGGAGGAAACCGGCAACTAGCCCCAATAACTGACTGTCTACGCACAGACATATCAGAGGGCGACCTCAAGTCATGCCTTCTCTTTTTTTTTTGGCCTCTGCGCCTCTCTTCGACCATCGACTCTGGTCACGGACCCCTGGAGCCCCAACCACCGGATATTGCCATCTCCCCTGGTCATCCCTGGCTTACCCCCCAGAGAGTGGGGCCGCAGCTCCAACCCCAGATATCGGACCGCGGAACTGTGACTGGTTGGGGGAACGGCTCCGGTGGTCTATCGGGGCTTCCAGGGGCAGAGCTGCCACCGAGACGCATATGCGAGATTTTTGTCCCCTTTAAGCAGGATGGGGACGGGTAATGACGGGCCAGCCTGCCCCATCCTGAGAGCTCTGTTATTCCTCGACGCGGAGCTGCACCCAGCCTCCGCCAGGTGCCGCCATAGCCGCTGCAGCCCCTGCCCTTCCCCCAGGGAAGGAGAGCTCATGGGACACTCAATCCTTCCCAACCTGGCCGTCCTCCGGCCCACCCAGGTCTGTTCCCCAACCCAGGTTGCCGGGCGTCATAAGCGGAAATCCAACCGGCCAGCAGACGGGACCGCCTGCCTTCTTTTTTGACCTGTGGGATGAAGAAGAGCTCGAGGCGAATGGCGCAGAGAGTGCTAACCGTTTACTTTTATGCTTTCGAGGACCACCCCCCACGACATTGGACTGTCCGTTGTCAGACCCCAGGCGGCGGACCGGACCCAGCCCAGCTGACTGAACAGCTTTCATACGAAGTCTCCCTACCGTCTTCTGACCCGCTCATGGTCGACTCCGTCAGTGTAGGCTGAGATGTCTTCTTTAAATAAGAATAAATAAACTAAGCAATACTTATTTGAGATATTACTACAAGACAATAAAACTGAAAAACTATGCTGCTAGTTTGAAGTTTGACTCTCGACGAGCGAGCGACGTCGTCACTGAAATGCACTCGATGGCGGGAAAAAAGGAACTGAGGCGGCTGGAGGGTCGATGCCGAGACAGTCATTACCGCACAAGCTGAGGCTTGCGGTGCTGCTCCTCGCGGCTCCATCTCTGGCGCTGACCCTCTAGCAAAAAAAGTTTGCTCCCGCTGAGTCCTAGTGCCTCCAATGCAGTTCCCATTAGTGTGAATGAGTGGTGGAGACTTTATGTACAGGAAGATCTGGAAGGCGGGCATGGGGGACTGCCCCTTTATACCGACGTCGTATGACGCCGGTCACCTGATGTGGGTGCGGTCCCCTGCTACAGACTGCAAGCTAGAAATTTTTCCATGGGGTCCTGACGCCTGGCGGGTCAGTCCTATATGTGAATACCTACTGCAAGAGCCCTCTCGAAGTAAGATCTGCGGTAGCTGATGATTGTCTGGAACTGCGAAAAGGTCCACTTCTGGGGTGCCCCATCTCCTGAATACAGCCTCCAGGACCTGCTTGTTCAGTGACCACTCATGGTGGTTCTGATTGATTCTGCTGAGGGCATCTGCTAAGTCACTGTCCTTCCCTGGGAGATGGACTACTGAGAGGGAGGCCTCTAGAGAATATGCCAGGCTCCACATTTTCATGGCCTCTGTGCACAGTGGGGTTTGACCTTGTGCCCCCTTGTTTGTTTATGTAGTACATGGTGGTTGTGTTGTCTGTCCTGACCTGCACCACCTTGCCTTTACTAAGCTGGCAAAGGACTGGATGCCCAGAAGGACTGCCCTGAGTTCCAACAGGTTGAAATGTAGTAGTGACTCCTGTTTTTTCCATGTGCCATGCACTGTGTGCTCCCCCAGATGTGCTCCCATCCCAGGAGTGATGCATCTGTGGTTAGTACCAGTGAAGAGGGTTGCTGCAAGAATGGCACCCCTTGTCTGAGGTTGACCTTGTCTTGCCACCACTATAGTGCTTGAAGGAATGCTGCTGTGACAGGCACTAGCTTTGATAGCGAGTCTCTTTTTTGTAGCTAGTGAACTCTGATGTGGAACTGAATGTCCCCGATCTGGAACCTGGCCCCCGACACTGTTGCTGTGGATGCTGCCATGAGGCCTAGCAGCTGCAGAAAATGCTTTGCCGGCCCAGGGACATGCAGCCTGAAGGAGCTTGACACCTGCACCAGGCTGTCCACTCTTCCCTGTGGTAGGAAAGCCTTGCTTTTTTGAGTGTTCAATTAGGCTCCTATGAATTCCAGGAGCTGGACTGGTTCCAGTACTGACTTTTTCAGATTCATCAGGAACCCCAAGGACTGCAGGGTGTCCTGTGTGACTGCCAGTGCCTCCTTGACTTGATGATATGACTGACCTACAATTAGCCAGTCGTCCAGATTGGGGAAGACTCTAACCCCCTGCCTCCTTAGGTGTGCCACGACCACAGCCAGGCATTTTGTGAACACCCTTGGGGCAGAGGTCAGTCCAAAGGGCATGGCCCTGAACTGATAATGGCCTGATGGCAATCTGAACCTGAGATACTTTCTGTGGGACTGCCTGATAGGAATGTGAAAGCAGGCGTCCTGTAGGTCCAGGGATGCCAGCCAGTCTCCCTGCCTTAGAGTCGGAAGGATAGTAGCTAGAGTTACCATCTTGAACTTTGGCTTTGACAAGTGTCTGTTTAGATGTCTGAGATCCAGAATGGGTCACCACTCCCCTGTTTACTTTATTGTGAGGAAATATCTGGAGTACAAGGCTTTTTCCCTTTGAGCCAAGGGAACTGGCTCTAGGCTGGATACTTCCTCCTCTAACAGAGCTGTTTCTGATGGGGTAGAGGGTATGAAGACCCTTGACCTTAGCTTTGGCATGGATTTGAAACTGAGGATAAGACCCTGGCCCACTACCTCCAGGACCCACTTGTCTGTGGTAAAGTAAACTTGGCAGCAGGTAAAGCAAATAGGATGCTGGGATGTATAGGCAGGGGCATCACCAGCAGGAAAAGGGAGGTCATAATTCCGCTATACAAGACACTAGTGAGGCCCCACCTAGAGTACAGTGTACGGTTCTGGAGACCATACCTACGTAAGGACATAGACAGGGTAGAGAAGGTTCAAAGGAGGGCAACAAAGATGGTGCATGGATTACATCACAAGTCCTATGAAGACAGGTTGAAGGAACTGAACATGTACTCCTGGAGGAGAGGAGGGAGAGAGGGGATAGATAGAGACATACAAGTATCTTACAGGGAGGAACAGGGTGCAGGAAAACACTATTTTTAAGCGAAAAAGATGCTCCAGGACTAGAGGCATGGGATGAGTTGGAGGGAGGATGATTCGAGGAAACATAAGAAAGAATTTCTTCACAGAACGGGTGGTGGACAAGTGGAACACCCTGCCAGAGGAAGTGGTGGGGGCTGAAACAATCATGGGATTTAAGAATGCATGGGATAGACATAAAGGAATTCTGGAGGTCAGGGGTAAGGGGTAAGGGGCAACAGACTTCTAGGAAAACAAACTGAACTTACAAGCTCAAATGGGCAGACTGGGTGGGCCATAGGCCCTTATCTGCCGACACTGTCTATGTATCTATGTATGTATGTATGTGATATTTTGCCACTCCTGGAGGTAGTGGGCCAGCTTGACCCTACTGGGGCTGGGAAAGCGACCCAAGCAGGCACCTCAGGGTGTCTGCTCTGGCTGTGTGCTGGGGCTAGTGCAGCCACTGCCTCTTCTGCCCCTGCCTCTGAAGTATCTCCTCTGTTGTTGGTACTGGGGGAAAGCTTGAGGCTAGAAAAAGGCCTGTAGTGGGTCCTGCCTCTACCACCTCTATTCTGGTGTTTCTGGGGTGTGGATGCCCTTTCTTTTGCTGCAGCACTCTTGTAGGCAGCTTTGTATTGGTCCATTTTCTTCATATATGCTTCTGTTTGTTCCCCAAACAGAGACATAGGATGACAGGGAAAATCTAAAGCTTTGGTCTGTGTATCCTGTGTCAGACTGGTGGTTCTGAGCCAGGCAAAACTTCTGAGGGACATTGATGCTGCCATGACGGGGGTAACAGTGGGGAGCACCTGGGGAACAGTGACGACCAGTCATTGTGGTTTGAAATCACAGAAAGAGCAGAACCAAACCACACAAAAACACGTATCCTGGATTTTAGGGGGGCAGACTTTGGGAAAATGGGGAGATACTTGAAAGAGGCATTAAAGGGAATGGGACAGGAATCAGGGGTTGAGGAACAGTGGGCAGTATTTAAAATGGGGATTACAAGAACAACAGAATTATGCATTAAGCAAGTTAGCAAAGGAAAAGGAAGAGGAGACCATTATGATTTTCCAAAGAGGTAGCAAAGAAAGTGAAAGCCAAAAAGATTGCATTCAGGCAATACAAAAGACACAGGCAGAAGGGGATAGGGAGAAGTACCAGGAGAAGCAAGGGAGGCAGGGAGGTCAGTAAGGAAGCCAAAGCTCAGACAGAAGAACACATTGCAAAATCAGTGGGTAGGGGACAAAACCTTTACAGGTACATAAGTGAAAAAAGAAAAGTCAAAGGAGGGATAGTGAGACTGAAGGGGAGGATGAGGGCCACGTGGAGGATGACAACAGTAAAGCTGACATACTGAACAGGTATTTCTGCTCAGTCTTTACAGAGGAAGAGGGAGGGTAATGGGTCTGAAGGAGTACAAGGGTGAGAATGGTGCAGAAATGGACACAAGT
Organism: Neoceratodus forsteri; assembly: GCA_016271365.2. NCBI lineage: Eukaryota > Metazoa > Chordata > Ceratodontiformes > Ceratodontidae > Neoceratodus > Neoceratodus forsteri. Next base: position 334,725,526 of record CM057452.1, on the reverse strand, counting down.
CCCTTTACAGAAAGAACTTGAAGGAACTGGAAGTAATAAGAGTTGATAAAGCAATGGGGCCAGATAGGGTGCACCCAGGGTCCTTAAAGAACTAAGAGGTGGTGGCTGAACCTCTGGCTATCCTGTTTAGCCGATCACTGAAACAGGAGGTACCCAAAGACTGGAGGACAGCAGATGTAGTCCCTTTATACAAAAGAACAAAAGAGGAAGCAGGGAACTACAGACCAGTCAGCCTCACCTCGGTAGTGGGGAAGATCATGGAAGCACTACTGAAGGAGAGATTGGTGGAACATCTGGTTGTCAATGGACTACAGGACCCAAGACAGCATGGTTTCACCAGGGGAGGTCATGTCAGACCAACCTCATTGAATTTTTGACTGGGTGACTAGAGAGTGGATCAGGGGAGGGCAGTGGACATGGCCTATCTGGACTTCAGCAAGGCCTTTGACACTGTGCACATAGAAGACTATTACACAAACTGGGGAATATAGGTGTGGGCAGGACAGTAGTGTGGTGGGTAGGTAACTGGCTGGGTGGCAGGACACAGAGGGGTGGTAAGTGGCTGTCACTCCACAGAGGAAGAGTGACCAGTGGGGTACCACAGGATCAGTGCTGGACCGGTCCTATTCAACATCTTCATCAGTGACATTGCACAGGACCTAGAAGGCAGAGAATTTCACTGTTAACTGATGACACAAAGCTCTGTAACAGAGTAGACACACCAGAGGGTGTAGACAGAATGAGAAGGGACCTGCAGAAACTTGAAGAATGGTCAGGGGTTTGGCAGTTGAAATTCAATGCAAAGAAGTGCAAGATAATGCATATGGGGCACAAAAACCCTGGCAGAATATATCAGTTGGGGGTGAGATATAGCATGCACCGAGCAGGAAAGGGATCTTGGGGTTATCATCTCTGATGACCTCAAGGTAGAAACAGTGTGACAAGGCAGCAGGTAAAGCAAATAGGATGCTGGGATGTATAGGCAGGGGCATCACCAGCAGGAAAAGGAGGTCATAATTCCGCTATACAAGACACTAGTGAGGCCCCACCTGGACTACAGTGTACAGTTCTGGAGACCATACCTACGTAAGGACATAGACAGGGTAGAGAAGGTTCAGAGAAGGCAACAAAGATGGTGCATGGATTGCATCACAAGTCCTATGAAGACAGGTTGAAGGAACTGAACATGTACTCCCTGGAGGAGAGGAAGGAGAGAGGGGATATGATAGAGACATACAAGTATCTCACAAGGAAGAACAGGGTGCAAGAATACACTATTTTTAAGCGAAAAAGATGTTCCAGGACTAGAGGGCATGGGATGAAGTTGGAGGGAGGATGATTCAAAGGAAACATGAGGAAGAATTTCTTCACAGAACGGGTGGTGGACAAGTGGAACACCCTGCCAGAGGAAGTGGTGGGGGCTGAAAGAATCACGGGATTTAAGAATGCATGGGATAGACATAAAGGAATTCTGGAGGTCAGGGGTAAGGGGCAACAGACTTCTAGGAAAACATAAACTGAACTTACAAGCTCAAATGGGCAGACTGGGTGGGCCATAAGCCCTTATCTGCCGACACTGTCTATGTATCTATGTATCTGTCTGGCTGCAGTGTCACTGAAATCCACTGCCATCCTGAATTGTGTCTTGGCAGCTTCAGTGCCTCTCTTGGCAGCTTCCTCCAAGTCAGCTGCCATGGAGATGGAACAGCCTTTTCCAATCTCTAGGACTGTGCTCCAAAGAGTTTTCTGGTACCTAGCAACATGTGACATGTAGAAGGCCTGCCTAATGGCAAGGGATGACCCCAGGTACATTTTCTTTGCCACTGAATCCACTTTCCTGGAATCCTTACCTGGAGGGCAAGAATCCAAGGGGATGCCAGCTTTGTCATGAGCTGCAGCCTGCACTACTCCCTCATGGCTAGGGTGCCCAAACAGGAATTCCGCTCCTCCTTTGGCAACCCAGTACTTTTTGTCCACCTTTTTGTTCATAGGAGGTACTGAAGTGGGTGTCTGCAAAATCGTTAGGGTCTGTTTCTTGAGGGATTTGTGGATTGGAAGCAGCAATCTCTTTGATGCTGGAAATGAAAATTGCGTACCTACTGTAATTCTTGATCTTCTCTTGTATCTTCACCATTCATTACTTCTTGGGTGTAAGCCAGAGAGCGCACCATGACGAACTTTTTTTTTTTTTTTTAAAGCTAGCTCTAGGTGCAGCCGCCTCAGACCGACGCTATGCCTATGCGCGCGAGGGGCGGCCGTTAGTAGTTAACTACCGACCTCCTCCATCTCAGTTCTGTGAGCCGGAGAGGCAAAAAATTATATTGTGGAAAAAGAGAAAGCGAGGCAAGATAGCCAAGGGATAGCAAAGGAAGGAAAATAAACTGAAAAGGAATAAGCCGATGGAGAATAGACAGAGGAAAGAGAATTCCTGCCCTAAGGGATCGGAGGGCCTCCTTACTGGGGCGACTCTAGGAGGAACAGATAGAGAGAAAAGGGAAGGAAAAAGAAAGAAGCAGAGAGAGGAAAAAGAAAATGGGATGTTGAGGAGACAATAATGCCCAACGAGCATAGTTAGCTGAGAGGCTTAAGGCTCGACTTAACAAGGGAGCAAGAATCCCCGTTGGTAGTGCTGAACCTGCTAGACAGACTAAGGAGGGCATAGTCTTTGACCTCAACATGCCATGGTCCTTTATCCTAGTTGAGGGGCCCCTGGCCTGATTGAGCAGACCTTTGTTCCGGAAGAGCGCCTAGCTAGGAAAGGATTGGTTCCCAGGCAGCATGTAAGAGCTGCTCAAAAGGGTATAGAAAGAAACTTAGCCTTTTAAAGGCGGTTTGTAAGAAATATAGCGGAACTCAATCGGACTTGCTATGTCAAGGCAGGTAGAGACTTGAAACTGGCAAGATCTGCCCGTAGTTGGCACTGCTTTTCCTGCAGCACTGCTTGCAGAAGGACCCTTGAAAAAAGGGGGTCAAGACAGAGCATGAGTCACAGGCTTATGAGGAAAAACATGACCTGAGAAGCAAGGCATTGCCTTCAAAGCAGCCGGAGAGAGTTCCCTCAGCTTTTAAGAGAGCAATTGTATAACCGTACCCGTTCCTCTTACTCTGTAAAAAAGGGGGCTGGTTTCCAGGGCTTAGTAACTGATTAGCAGAAGATTCCGGGACCAAACACTGCACAGACAGAGTCAGGCAAAGTCCCTAGGAGTGCCTCGCCTGAAAACATGGCGGTGAGATAGTTGTGCAGCTCCCTCACGACCCAGCACTCCTGCAATAAATGCCAACGAATCTTAGAGTAAATAATTTCCTGGAAACCATTAAGAGAAATGGCAAGGACAGAGATTTTTTTTTTTTTTTAATTTTTAAAAAAATTTTTTTTTTTGTTTGCATAAGGGCCAAAAAGAGGGAGGAACGAGATGGGAGGGGGAGACGCCACAGAAGGAGGCCACTGAGGGGACGGAGGGAGGGATCAGTAATGAATGGTGAAGATACAAGAGAAGATCAAGAATTACGGTAGGTACGTAATTTTCATATCTTCCCTTGTCAATCTTCACCATTCATTACTTCTGGTGAGTATTAAGCCCTCTTCCCCAGAAGGGGAAGAGGTAAAACCCTGAGGAACAAGACCCCAGCCTCCTGTTGGTGAGAAACAGAAGGGAAGACCTGGCTAGTTCAGAGAAAAGCCTAAGTGGGAGAAGAGCTAGGAGGTGCCTCCCGAGGACGTGGAGACAGGTAAGCCCTGCAAAGTCTCCTAGCTCTGGAGGAGAAGAGACGGTCCCCAGGCGGGAGCGCATCACCTCACGCCGGGCCAGGGGTGACAACCTTGAAAGACGAATATGCCGTCCGCCTAATGCAGATCGCTGTCCCCGCAAGCCTGGAAGCCATCTCATTGGCGTCGTGAAGATGCCCTTGCTCGGTATCTGCCAGCTCCAGGCCTATAGCGGAGAGGGCAACAGCTTGTCTGGTTTGCTCCGCATCAGGCATCGACGCCAGAAGTTGAAAGAGCATCGACCACAGGTGCCGATTGTAGGCAGCGTGGTGAGCCTGATGATGCTATACAAGCAACCACACGAGAAGAAGAGAACACTCTTCGCCCTCACCGGGTCGAACTGAAGAGAGTCCGTCCGGTGGGCAGTCGTGGCGCCAGGCAGCGGCGCCCGGAGGGAGTATCCAGGTAGACCAAGCCAGAAGGGGGGTTGGGGAGAGTACCTAGAGACTCCGAGGGGGCACAATACCTATGCTGACAATCAGCCGGGGCTGGAGAAGAGGCGGCTGGCAACTGCCAGGAACGGATAGACGCCTCCTGGAAGGGAATAGGCCAGGAAGGTACCGCCAAGTGTTGGGCACTGAATTCTCCAAGGAATCTCACGGCTCCGCTCGGGTATTGTCTCCGTATGTAAGAGATCCAAAGGTCCTCACCATCTCGAAAGGAATCGCTGATATTCAGTGAAATCAGCACGGAGGAGAGATGAGCAGGGGGTACCTCTCCCTCAGAGGAGGGAGACGAGGATGATGGAGAGCTGGAGTGCTCAGAGAACTCCTGTGGCGGTGGGGAGAGTCGAAAGACCCGCTCATGCATACATCTAACGTATGAGGGGAAGGCCGCTGCAGAACCTCTGAACTGCTCCCAGGATAACGGACCGTAGGACCGACATGGCCCGGGAGCGGGGGTGGTGGAGGCAGAGATATGGGAGAGGGGCACCTACGAGGAGGCAATAGATGTCTGCCAGGGCTCTGGAATCCGGGGAACGGAGCCCGAGCTGGCGGGGTCCCGGACAACAAACCAGGCCGCAAGACGGAACCCTGAGGAAGCGGAGCCTGGAAGAGCCCAGGGGGAGAACCTCCCCTGCGACGAAGTCGGGACTGCATGGATCCAGAAGGGCAGCCCACAACAACGCCAGTGGATGGCACCCTAGAGTCCCGGAGGGAAGGGCGGGGTTCAGCACTACGGCTCCTGGCTACCCCCCCTGAGGTGGCCAGAGAAGACCAAGGTCCTGTCCCCTGCCCCTCAACCCCTCGGACTCCGAGAGAGCCCTCCTCCATGACCGCAGCGTTCCCATCCCCCCAGAGGGAGCAACAGCACCCGGGAGATAGAAAAAAAGAACAGTCTTACCGTGGTATGGCGTCGAGCTGAATCGAGAAAACAGAGTAGTCGGCAAAAACTATTGCGTACTTCATGAACTATAGCTCTCACGACACGCAGCAGGTACAGCCTCAATGGCGGGAGAAACAGAACTGAGATGGAGCCTCCCCCTTAGTCGCCCCCACGTCTCCCCCCTGGGACTCAAGGCCACCCCTAGCCGGAGAGCCCTCAGGGGAGGACGGAAGGGGGGACAGAGGGAGGGGCCCGCTGCACCGCCTGGTACCTCGTGCCACAGGAGACCCCGACCCCGAAGAGTGGGGGTGCCAGGATGGGTCCACGTCCGAATTGTCGGCCTCCGAGGAGGACGAGATCAGCAGGACCTCAATACTGGCCACCCCGAGGGTCCCCGTGGCAACGGCGCCACGAATGGCACCGCACCAGAGGCGCACCGCTGACCCCGAGCATCAGCAACAGCCAGGCTCGTCCCAGCTCCTGTGGTACCAGCAGGCCAGCGGCACCGCTCCGCGCCGAAACTGACCCGGCACCACAAGGAGGAGAAACCAGGCCCAGTAGCAGCTACTTGACGCTGGAGGCCAAAGCAACCTGGTAAGTGCCGCCTCGATCACGGCACTGAGCAGTGCCAGGATCAAACGGCACGAGAGGTGGCGCTATGGTCCGCCGTGTCCGCCCAGAAATCATGGGCCTCGACACTGGGGAGCCTGCACCTCCGAGGAGGTGACTGCCGAGGCGGTGTCTGACGCCGCAGCCCCGGGAGGGACCTCACGCCTCCCGACACCGCAGAAGGAGCCTCGCGGCAAGATAAGATGAGGAAGCCCCTCCTCCACGGAGATCAGATAGGCCGGAGGGGACCCGGGAAGGGCCTAAACACCTTACCTGGGAGTCCCGGTGAACAACGCCTGGCCCCTCGAAAGTCGGGCGGGCCTTGCCGAGCTTGAACGGTGGACTTCGAGGACATGATGGTCCATGGAGAAGCAGGCATCGCGAAATCCATGTCATGGTTGGGTCCCAGGCATCGAAGACACGTCATGCCGGTCCAAGACGGAAAAATGCCGGCCACAGGAGCACCGACGCATGGGGGCGCGGCCCGTCTTAGAAACGCCACTCCAGAACCGGACATAATGCGAAACAATTAAGGTAAAAAACAGTAGGAAAACACCTGACGCCTTACAGATGGAAAAAAAGAACAGTCTTACCGTGGTATGGCGTCGAGCGTAAATCAAGAAACAGAGGAGTCAGCTAAAACTATTGCGTTCTTCATGAACTATAGCTCTCACGACATGCAGCAGGTGCAGCCTCAACGGCGGGAGAAACAGAACTGAGATGGAGGAGGAGTCGGTAGCTACTAGCGGCCGCCCTCGCGCATGGCCTAGGTCGGTCTGAGGGCGGCACGTTGAAACTAGCTTTAAAAAAGCTCCCGTCGTGCGGGTGCGCCTCGGCTTACACCCAAGAAGTAATGAATGGTGAAGATTGACAAGGGAAGATCATCCATCATCTCCCTGGAGTCCTCGTCCTCCTCATCCTCAGCGGATTCCTGAGTGGGGAGATCAAGGGTCTGAGCCACCTGTTTCATAACGGAATACTATGAGGTAAAATCCTCAGTTCCCTTATCAGTGGAGTTAGGGCGATGAGGATCCGGGGAGATGTCCAGTTCAATGGGCTCTCCATAGTCCTTATCCTCCTCTTCTTCCTCCTCCTCTTCTTCCCCATAACAGTCACAACCAGAGTTAAATGAACCAGGAATCTGGGTTGAACCGGGGGTTTGTATCGTTGCATGCAGTGGTCGTTTTTCAACTGGAACTGGGATTCTGGACTGCAAAGACTGGATGATTTTGATCACGTTAGCAATCTCTTCAGCAGTTGGAGCCGCAACCTTCTTCGGTTGTGGTTCCTGTCCAGTATGCTTCTCTTTCTTTTTCTTATTGCCCGCAACAGCCAGTTCAGCGGCAGTATCAGCGATACGTCTTTTACTTGAAGAGTTTTCACCCCGTTCAGAGGGCAGCTCCTCCAGTTCTTTCTGAGGAGGAACTGGTTTATTTATGGCCGGGTCAGTAGCCTTTTCAGTCATTTTTTCTGCGGTCTTTTCAACTGCCTCTCAACCATTGACTGTGGAAAATTCTTATAAATCTCATAGACTGTCTTAAAGTGTTCAAACCCAAGACAGAATACACAGACTAAATAAGAATCATAGCAAAAGGTTCCCTGCACTCAGTGCAGTGCTGGAAACCTGCAGGTCCCATTCTTTTCTTGGTTTTCTATGACATAACCAGAAGAGAAAACCTGTCTTTCTCTCTTATTTTTTTTTCGTTTTTTTTCAGTTAACACCAACCGATAAAGAACCAGGAGTTACCCAGGTAAAACAATAAGTAAACAATAAATGACTTACTTCCTGAGTCTGAAAACTTAAATTAAACTGAAATTTACTTTAGAAATAAAAGAAATGTTGGTTCCTTCCCAGTTAGGGGAACCGAAAAGGAACCGAACAACTTACCCAAAATAAGCTAAATCTAATTCTACCTGAATACCAAGGACAGTGCTTCAAATTCCAAAATAAATAAACAGTACTTCATGAAAAAAATGAGAAATGAAAATTACGTACCTACTGTAATTCTTGATCTTCTCTTGTATCTTCACCATTCATTACTGCTTGGGTTGTGCCGGAGGCGTGCACCCACTACGGGAGATTTTTTTTTTTTTGGAGTCGGCTCCAACGGCGCCACCCCCAAGAGCGACATGCTGCGTCATGCACGAGGGGTGGCCATTAGGTGCCGCAGACTCCTCCTCCATTTCAGTTCTGGTAGCCGGAGAGGCGAAAACAAAGGGCAAGGAAAAGGGAGAGCGAGGCAAGAGAGCCGAGGGACCGAAAAAGGAAAGGATGTAAACTGAAAAAGGAATAAGCCGGTAGAGGACAGAAAGATAGAGAGAGAATGCCTACCCTAAGGAACCACAGGGCCTCACTTCTGGGGTGGCTCCAAAGGAGGAACAGATAAAGAGAAAGAGAAAAAGGGAGAAGAAGAAGAAGAAAGGGAAGGAAACAAGGGATGTTGAGAGGGGGAGAACACTGCCCATAGATATATTGGTTGAGAGGCTTATAAGCTCGGAACCAAAAACAAGGGAGCAAGAATTCCTCCTGATAGGATTGGGAGAAGGTTCAACTGAACTGCCTGCACAGATAGGACACAAAGGGCAGATTCTCTAACCTCCCATCTTCCCAACCCCCTACACTCTAGCTGAGAGCTCACAGACTGCCCAGGCAGAAAATCTGTTCCGGAAAGAGAGTGCCCAACTAGGAAGGGGAATAAGCCCCTTAGCATCTTAAGTGCTAACACAGATGTGTGTGGGGAGGGGGTAAGCCCTACAGAAGGCAGCTTTGTATAAAAGGATAGAGTGGGAACTCAATCGGACTCCCTGAAGACAAGGCAAGAACAACAGCTCAAGGTAAATGAAGTGTCAGAAGCACCAACCAGAAGGAGCTGACACAATATTAATTAATAACTGCTAGAGGGAACCTGAAAATTGGGTCCAAGCCATAGAGGGACGGTCTCTTCAGCTGTGAACTGAACAACATGGCTAAGAAGCCAAGAGGTCACCCCCTAGGGGCAATCAGAAAGAGTTCCTCATGATAGAATAAATCCTACTCGTTCCACTTTACCTTGAGGAAAAAGGATCCGTCCGGAGAAGAATGGAAAATCAAGATAGGGATTTTATTTTTTTGGCTTAAATGCCAATGAGGAAGGGAGAGGAACGAGTGGGGGGGGGGGACGCCGCAGTAGGAGGCCACTGAGGGGAAGGTGGGCGGGTACCAGTAATGAATGGTGAAGATACAAGAGAAGATCAAGAATTACAGTAGGTACGTCATTTTCATATCTTCCCTTGTCAATCTTCACCATTCATTACTGCTTGGGTGAGTACCAAGCTCCACCCCCCCAAGGGGGGTGGATAATAGAAACCCTGAGGGAACAAGACCCTCAGCCTCCTGCTGGTGGGAAACAGAAGGAAAAGACCCTGGGCTAATCAGACGAGAAGCCTATGGCGGAGGAGAGCTAGGAGGTGTCCCTCGGAGATGGGGAGACGGAGGAAGCCCCTGCAGAAGCCTCCTAGCCCTGGAGGAAAAAAGACGGGTTCCCCAGAAAGCGGAGCGAATCACCCTACGCCGGGCCAGGAGTGATAACCATGATAGACAAAGCTATGCCATCCATCTAATACAGATCGCTGTCCCTGCAAGCCTGGAAGCCACCTCATTGACGTCGTAAGATGCCCTTGCTTGGTGTCTTGCCAGCTCCAGGCCTATAGCAGAGAGGGCAATGGCCTGTCTAGATTGCTCCAAATCAGGCATTGATGCTAGAAGCTGGGATAGCATGGACCATAAATGCCCATTGTAGGTAGCATGGTGCACCTGATGTGAGGCAATGCACAGCATCACACGAGAAGAAGAGAACACCCTTCTCCCCACCGGTCAAACTGTAAGGAATCTGAATGCGGTGGGCGGTCGTGCACCAGGCGGTGCCCAGAGGGAGTTTCTAGGAATGCTAATCCCGAAGGCGGGTTGGGAAGGGAACCTAGAGACTCCAATGGGGCAGAATACCTTCTCCTGCAGTCTGCCGGGGCTGGAACAGGGACGGCTGGCAACTGCCAGGAACTGATAGTCGCCTCCTGGAAAGGAATAGGCCAGGACAGTACCACCAAATGCAGGGCACTGAATTCACTGAGGAATTGATGCATGTCCCGTTCGGTACTGTCTCACCTAACATAGGAGATAATGAAGATCCCTCACCATCCTCGAAAGGAATCGCTGATATTCAGTGAAATCAGCATCGAAGGAGAAATGAGCAGGGGGTTCCTCTCCCTCCGAGGAAGGAGACGAGGATGATGGGGAGCTCGAATGTCCAGAGGACTCCTGCGGCTGTGGGGACAGGCGAAACACCCGCTCATGCATACATCTAACGTACGAGGGGAAGGCTGCCGCAGAGCCTCTGAACGTCTCCCAGGATAACAGGCCCGTTGGACCAACATGGCCTGGGAGAGAGGGGAGTGGCTGCAGAGGAATGGGAGAGGGACACCTATGATGAGGCAACTGTCCTCTGCTGAGACTCTGAAATCCGGAAAACGGAGCCTGAGCTGGCGGGATCCTGGACAACAAGCCAGGTCGCAGAATGGAACCCTGGGGATGCGAAGCCTGGAAGAGCCTAGTAGGGGATCCTCCCCTGTGACAAACCTGGGGCTGCATGGGTCCAGAAGGGCAACCCACAGCAATGCCACCAGAGGGGTCCCCGAAGCCCGAGAAGGAAAGACAGGGCCCAGTGCTACGGCTCCTATCCGCACCCCAAGGGGTGGCAAGTGAAGACCGAGGCACCTCAACGCAGTCTCTCAACCCCTGGACTCTGAGAATGCCCTCCTCCACGACCCCAGCGACAACCCACCCCGAGCAGGTGCAGCAGCACCAGGATCGGCAGCTACCGCAACCCCCTCAGGAGGATGAGCCCCTTCCCCTGCCTTCACACCATCCCCCTCCAGGGACCCCAGGCCACCCCCAGCCTGGGAGGCCTCAGGAGAGGACAGCAGAGGAGACAGAGGAATAGGCACGCTGGGCCGCCTAGCACCTCGTCTCACTGGAGACCCCGACTCTGAAGAGTCAGGGTGCCAGGATAGGTCCACGTCCGAATCACCTTCCTCTGAGGAGGAAGGGACCAGCTGGACCTCAATACTGGCCACCCCAGGCGTCTCCAGAGAAACGGTGCCATGATCGACGCAGTGCCAGCTACAGTGCCAGGCGGCTTCAGTGCACCAGATATACCAGAACCCAGCCCTGACTCACCAACAGCACCGGTCAGACCCCCAACACTGCCCTCGGTGCCGGGACCCAACACAGCACCGCTAGAAGAATTAACTGGGCCCATGGCGCCGCTGGCAGTTCTGAGAGCCAACATGGTACCACGAATGGCGCTGCACTGATCACCGGTGCCGCGAACAGTGCTGGGATCCAGAATGGTGCTGGAGGGCGGTGTCGAGGGTCCACCAGCGCCGGGCCCAACAGATCTGGATCTTGACACTGGGGGAGCCTGCACCTCCAAAGAGGTGACTGCCAAGGCGGTGTCTCCACCGTGGCCCCGGGTGGGACCGCAGCATTCCCCCAACACCGCCAAAGAGGCCTCCTCCTCGGCAAGACCAGAAGGTGAGGAGGCCTCCTCCTCTCCAGACCGTATAGGCCTGGGAGGGGACCCGGAGGAAGGGTCTAAAGATCTTATCTGGGAAGCTCTGGAGCAACACGGTCCCCCGAAAGTCAGCGGAGCCTTGCCGATCTTGAACGCGTGGACTTCTAGGACGCGACAGTCCATCAAGAAACAGGCTTCGCATTAATCCATATCATGGTTGAGTCCCAGGCAGCAAAGGCAAACATCATGCTGGTCCGCAACGGAAAAATGCCGGCCACCGGAGCACCAAAGAAAATAGTGGCATGGCCCGCTTTAGATTTACGCTTTGCTCCCGAACCGGACAGGATGCGAAAACAATATAAAACACAGAAAAAGGCTCCCGGCGCCATAGAAATAAGGGAGGGAGGAACTGGAGAAGGAGTCGCAGGAAGGCCTATGATGCAGGTTCACAATATCACACACGCGGTAGCAGGTGCAGCCTCGGCAATGGGAGAAATACAACTGAAATGGAGGAGAGTCTGCGGCACTCCACGGTCGCCTTCACAGATGACGAGCTGTCGCTTCAGGGGCGCACCGCTAGAGCCAATTCCAAAAAAAAATTTAAAAATATCCTGTAGTGGGTGCACACCTCCGGCACAACCCAAGCAGTAATGAATGGTGAAGAAACACATTTTTCAAGTGAATGCAGGCGTGTTCTCTGGAGACGTCTTACTGAGGCAAGCGTAGCAAAGAATCTGACAGCTGATGAACTGTAACCAGGGACAGTGGTTTGAAAACCGAGCTCAAGCCTAGCATTCCATCATTTGCATAGGTTCTATTAACCATTTCGGCTCCAGGGCAGTCCTATAGTGAGACCATACTGCATTAGTATGAATATAGTAACATTTCCTGGGGATTGAATGTAGGAAAATTCATAGAAAATGTCAAATAATCCTTCTCTGGTTCCTTTTTATTATTTTGAATAACTGTTAGTGTAAATATAATCCTTTGGGAGACAATCATCGAGGCAGTGGTCAGGAAGCACAGCAAAAGCAGGAGCAGTTATAAAATTCACAAGTAGCATTTTATTATCACCATCATCAATATCGGTAAAAAAAATAAAATTGTTCAGAAAAGCTATTTACAAAGGCAGTACAAAGAAAACAAAAGTCCTTCATCTGAGGGTATCTCTAATCCTAAATTTCAATGTCTCTCTCTCTCTCTCTCTCTCTCTAACAAAAGATTGCTCTCTTTTTATATGATATATTTTCCTGGCAATTAGCTTCTGCATCCTAAGTTCATTAAGAGACATCCTGTTTCCCACAAAATGTATCCGAACTTTGTCAGTTTCTTTCCTTGCAGGTACAACAATATAGGACATTGTCTCCCAGAACTCATCTCCTGTTGGCAACTCTGCAAAAGAGTTTGTGGGGGTCAAACTGCATCTGAAAATTAGCCCCGACTTCCAAATATTTTTTTGTAATCATTTCAACAATATAACTAGACACATTTTTCAAACCAAGAGATCCCAGTTTCACACAATGATTCACATAAATTTTTATAACCACAGATACACAAGGGGAAGAAAAGACAGAAACAGCAAGTGAAGACAGGGACATAGCAGGAGGAGAATAATGAGACTGTCAGAGTGAACAGTTCCTAGGTCTCACAGGAAAATTTGATTACACAATTAGACAGACAAGAGACAGGAAAGGAGAAGATAGAACAGACTCTTGCTTTTAACTCTCTGCATAACAAATGGGACAGGGTCTTATTCAACCCTATCGTATACTCCCCCAAGAGGGGACCGGCTTTAAAAAAAACAGGTTTCCAAAACTTTCTTTTAATTCTCTTCTAACATTACCTTATAACCTTTACAGTTCTGTGCAAATGCAGTATCCCTTTTTACTTGTGTCTAACAGACCAACCACATCCATTGCAATTCTCTCAAAAGGCACATCATTCAAGGGTAGGGGCACCAGGGACACTTTGTCTTTTTTAGTCACTGGAGCCATTTTCTGACATTCAACACAAGAATGGCAATAGGCAGCAACATCTTTATGAACTCCAGGCCAGTAAAATCTGTACAGCAATCTGGCAAGGGTATGATCCATCCCTGAGTGACTAGCCATAGGACTTTCATGTGCGATCTGTAGCAACTCAGTTCTATACTTCTTTGGTATGGCCAATTGTTCTGTCTGTTCCTGTGTCTGAGGTTTAACCCAAACTCCGTACAGTAACCCATTACATTTTTTAAACATTGCTACATCCTGTTTTTGTTTCACCCCCAGCTGCTTAAAAGGAACATAAACAGATCTGTCTGAGAAATAAAACAAAACAAAACCCACAGTCCAGTAGGTTATAGGCTTACCTACTTAATGATACATTCCGTTTGCCTCACAGATATGTTTAAATCCATTTCAGTACGGTTTAATGTCCCAAAAAATGTAAACAGACCCTGCTTCATACAGAAAGATTGCGCTCTGGTAGGAGCCTAAAATGGCTGTGATGTCCTTAACATGATGATGTTAGTTTAGTGGGACCTGCTATGAACATCCACGCAGCGAGAAATGAATCTTTTTATGTAGCAATACACAGCAGAAAAAATGTAAAAAAAACAAACAAATAACCTGCCATCTGCATACTTTATTCATGTCCAATTATGTAGTTATCAGTTTAAATGAGATAGGAAACAAAGGGGAAAAGTGGGGCAGACTTGATGGCCGGTATGGTATTTTTCTGCCATCAAGCTTCTATGATTCCATGATTCTATGAATTGCTGGTTTTCTTGCTGGTTAAATAAATCATAAATGTGAAACGATACCCTCTGTGTGTCATTTTTTAGGGCATAAATGGTTGAAATACTAATTTGTAGGCACCCTTCCATTTTTGAATGGAGGACTTGCTTCACAGTCTTTTTTCTGTATCGAGAGTCAGCACGTGTCAAGCTTTGAAATGCTCACGCCACTGACTCTCAACACAGCGTGCAGTTAACTTTTAACTGCAGCATGTGGCTGCCTGATGCGTTTGTTTTCAAGACTGATGCCACACTCCATCAGAGTAAATAATGCCAACCAAAATAATCACCCCTTCATTTAGCGACCAGCTCAGATCCCCCCCCGCCGCACAAAGACTCCTAATTATTTAAAAAAATAGCTTACGTTTTTAAATAAGCTAAATGAATGTTTTTCTTTCCGGTGGGTTTTGACTCCCTATCCTACCCACTTGTTCCATATTATATAAAAATAAGTTACAAATGGGCAATATCCAGTAGCAAGTGTGGTTTGCTTTTTTGTCAGTCAATGGCCAGTGAGGATGGCTGTATCTGTCATCCAAGTAGCAATCTCCACCCCATGTTGCTAAGCAGCTCCTGCAGCACCAGAAGTAATTGGTGCTTGTGTGATTCAAGTCCCCCCATACCCCCCAAGAGGACTTTGGGGGGATTAACTAACAGGAAATGACTCACTCGCCGGCTGCACATCATGGGCATGATCAAGGCCAAGAAAAAGGTTACTGCTCCTTATGTGTTCTCTCTCTCTCTCTCTCTGCTGTCTTGTGTTTGGGCTACACTGAAGTTGGCACAACGAGATGTCAGGAAGCGTTGCTGTGCTTCCCAGCCCCAGTGTCAGTCCAGGAACGGTTTGAGAAACTGAAAAATACTGCTTGCTTTAACACAAAATGAAAGCTTAGGTAGACACCGATACTGGTGTTGGGTCCAGGCAGGGGCCAAGGTAAGCTATGGACAGGTGATGGTGGTACGTGTGTGGTATGGGAGCATGTTTATTTGTAACTTCCAGGCAGGGGCCAAGGTAAGCTATGGACAGGTGATGGTGGTCGTGTGTGGTGTGGGAGCATGTTTATTTGTAACTTCCAGGCAGGGGCCAAGGTAAGCTATGGACAGGTGGTGGTGGTACGTGTGTGGTGTGGGAGCATGTATATCTGTAACTTATTTTTATATAATATGGGGCAAGCGGGGAGGGGAAGGAGTCAGAACCCACTGAAGAGAAAAACATCCATTTAACTTATTTAAAAACTAAAGCTATTTTTTTTAATAATTAGGCTTTGTATGGCAAAGAGATCACGGGGTCTGAGTCGGTCACCAAATGAAGGGTTGATTATTTCAGTCAGTGTTATTTACTCTAATGGAGTGTGGCATCAGTCTTGAAAACAAAGGCATAAGGCAGCCACATGCTACAGTTAAGTATTGGGAGTCAGTGATGTGAGCATTTCAAAGCTAAAATATCACCAACAGCTTAATCTGGTTCAAAAGTCAGTTGGCATTCATCTGTAACCCCCTCCCCCGGGTCGTGCTTGAAAATAGGCAGAATTTGTCTCGTGCACTTACCCAGTCAACAAAAACTAAATAAAAAATAAAATAAAAAGCTTGACACACATGCTGACTCCCAATGCAGAAAAAGAGACTGTTGTCAAGCCAGTCCTCCATTCAAAAATGGAAAGGAGCCTACAAATTAGTATTTAAACCATTTATGCCCTGAAAAGTGACATACAAGGCTACTGTTTCACATTTATATCTGTGCCAAGGATAGACTACACTTGAGTTAGGAGGGAAAGAAAGTGTTGAAACAGAGGTTGGAGGAGTACATAGAAGTAGTAGCAAATTTAAACTAGGAGCAGGGGGTGGCAAGTGGGCAAGGGACATGCAGAGACCACAGGTTGGGAAGCCATATGAGCTTACCCCCCATAACAGGACAAAGGGCAAGTACTAGTGGTGATGCTAATAAAGGAGGGAGGAGGGGAGGGGGGAAGGGAAGGGGTGGAAGGTGGTCATCCTGAATGCTAGGAGCCTTGGGAAGAAAACTGCAGAGCTACAGACTCTCATGGCAGAAGGGGGAAGTGGACATGGCGGCCATCACCGAAACATGGGCCACCCAGTACAATGACTGGGACCTGTCAATACCAGGGTACAGGATATTTCATAGGGCTAGAGCGATTGGGAAAGGGGGAGGTGGCACTATATGTGAGGGAAGGACTGAAGTGTGTACGGGAGGAAGGGGAGGAGGGTAGTACAGAGCCACTATGGATACAAATCCAGGATTCCAAGAATAGAACTCTCAGGATGGGAGTGGTGTACAGGCCACCCTCTCAGACACAGGAGTTAGACAGGGAACTAGCGGGACAGATCAGGAGGACCTGCAAGAAGGATAGTGGGTTGATCATGGGGGACTTCTACATGCCAGGAGTGGACTGGAGTACCTCAACAACCAGGAATAGAAGGGAGCAGGTATTGCTGGATGTCTTCCAGGACAGCTTCCTGATGCAAATGGTCAGCAAACCAACTAGGTTAGGGAATACTTTTGACCTCGTGCTGGTAAATGGGGAGTTTGTGAGGGGACTGAGGGTGGAACAACTACTGGCAGGG
This sequence comes from Neoceratodus forsteri, assembly GCA_016271365.2. Taxonomy (NCBI): domain Eukaryota; kingdom Metazoa; phylum Chordata; order Ceratodontiformes; family Ceratodontidae; genus Neoceratodus; species Neoceratodus forsteri. The sequence continues at coordinate 334,708,917 of CM057452.1, read as the reverse complement.
AGTGACCACCACTCAGTATGGTTCACGTTGGATATCGGTAAAGAAAGGAGTGGAATCTGGCACAAGTGTGCTGGACTTCAGGAGGGCTGACTTCGGGAGGATGGGGAAATGGTAAAAGGGTACCTGGCCAGAATTCAGCCTAGTACAGGTACTAACTAGAGGTGGGAGTTCATAAAGCTGGGGATAGTGGAGGTAACCAGAACATGCAGCAAGGCCCACAGCAAGAAGGCTAGGGCATAGAAACCTAGCTGGGTGAGCAAGGAGGTCATGGAAAAGTAAGGAGGAAAAGAGCTGACTTCAGGAGGTACAAAAACGGGGGGACTGGGAGGAGTACCTGAAGGAGGTGACAAGGGCAGTAAGTGCAGCCAAGGCATCTAAGGAGCTCAAGCTGGTGCAGGGCATTAAGAAGGGGGAAGGACTTCTTCAGGTACATCAGGGAGAAAAGGAACTGTAAGGACCATATAGTAAGGATTAGGAAGGTGGGGGGTGAAAGCAGGGGGTGATAAGGAAGAAGCGCTAAACGATTACTTCTGCTTGGTATTCACTAAGGAGAAGGGGGTGATACCCAAGGGGGGACAGAAGGGCAGAAACAGAGGGGGAAGGGGTGATGGATGGGGAAATCATGGAGGACAGGGTTCTGGAGGATTTGAGGGCACTGAGGGTGGACAAGGCGCCAGACCCAGATGTCATCCACCCCAGAGTACTGAAAGAGCTGGCAGAGGTCCTGGTGGGACCTTTAGCAGACCTATTAAATGCCTCACTACACTCAGGGTATGTACCTCAAAACTGGAGGATGGCTCTTGTGGTGCCCCTCCACAAGAGTGGCCCCAGGAATGAACTGGAGAACTACAGACCGGTGAGCCTCACATCCATCATGGGTAGGCTAATGGAGACTATCCTGAAGGAAAGGCTGGTGGCCTTCCTGGAGATCAAGGGCTACAGGACAGCAGACAGCATGGCTGTGTAAGTGGCAGATCCTGCCAAACCAACCTGGTGGAGTTCTATGGCTAGGTGACTAGGCAACTGGATGGGAGCCATGCAGTGGATGTCCTGTATCTGGACTTTCAGTATGGCATTCGACTCAGTGCCGCATGGGAGACTGGGAAGCAAGTTAGAAGGCACAGCGGCGGGTGCAAAGCTAGTGAGATGGGTAGGGAAATGGCTTCAGGGAAGGCAACAGAGGGTGGTGGTGAGTGGGGAGCTCTCATCCCCAAGGGTAGCGATGAGTGGTGTTCCGCAGGGCTCGGTGTTGGTACCAGCGTCGCTTGGGATATTCATTGCAGACATATCATTGGGCATCATGATGGGAGCAGTGGTGGACAACCTAGGGGGATGGCAGGGGATGCAGGATGATCTGGCAAAGCTGGAAACCTGGTTGGACACCTGGCAACTGGGGTTCAATGCCAAAAAGTGCAAGGTGCTGCATTGTGGGATGAAAAACCCAAGGAGGAGTTACCAGCTGGGGGAGTACAGCTAGCTGAGACAGAGGAGGAGAAGGATCTGGGGGTGCTCATTACGGTGTCAATGAACAACTTGGCACAATGTAGGAAGGTAGCTGCAAAGGCCAACAAAATGCTGGGTTGCGTTGCAAGGGGTATATCCTCGAGGAGGGGGGAAGTGATTCTGCCACTGTATAGATCATTAGTTAGATCGCACCTGGAGTACTGCGTGCAATACTGGCACCCGTATCTGAAGAGGGACACTAAGTTACTGAAGGGGGTGCAGTGCAGGGCAACAAAGATGATCAAGGGGCTGGGGGACTTACCATACAAGAGTAGGCTGAGGGAGTTGAACACATACTCACTGGAGGAGAGGAGGTACGGGGGGATATGACTGAAACCTTCAAGTACATGAAAGGAATAAACAAGCCCAGTACGGAGGGGCTGTTCAAAGTAAGGGAGAGAGGAACACCAGGGGCCATGATATAAGACTGGAGAGAGGAAGGTTCAGGAAGGAGATGAGGAGACACTTTTTTATGGAGAGGGTGATAACTGGATGGAATGCATTAAAAGGGGCTGGGACAGGGCAAGAAGGAGGGTCAAGGGAGGAGAAGGGTGGGAGGGAGAGGCAGCTGCAGAATAAGGGATGTTAGCTGCACACTCGAGCAGACTTGATAGACCACTAGGCCTTTATCTGCTGGCAAATTTCGTGCGTTCGTATTTTACCAGCAAGAAAAACAGAAATTCATTTCCTATCTCCTTTAAGGTATGAATATCATTTCTGAAAATGGAAACATTGCAGAGAGCTAGTAATTCATGCTAATTTACCGTCCTCTTTCAGAAATTAACAAATCAGATTTTAGACAGGCTATTGATAACAAACAAACAAAACAAAAAAAAAACTCTGAATGGAAAATCCCCTCAGTCTATTTTCTGTATACTTGTGTAGTTTGTAGGCATGAACAATGACTCCATCTCTTTCATCACCCTGATTTCATCCTAATTTAAATATAAATGAGGTCGTTTCACTCTGTTCTGCCCTGGTATGAAAAATGAAAATTCCGTAGCTACCGTAATTCTTGATCTTCTCTTGTATCTTCACCATTCATTACTGATTGGGTTGTGCCGGAGGCACGCACCCACTACCGGAGATCATTTTTTTTTTTTTTTTAGGTCGGCACCAACAGCGCCACCCCCGATAGCAACGTACCGTGTCACTGTGTCATGCGTGAGGGGCGGCCATTAGGTGCCCCAGACTCCTCCTCCATCTCAGTTCTGGTAGCCGGAGAGGTGAAAAAAAGGGTAAGGAAAAGGACAGTGAGGCAAGAAAGCCAAGGGACAGAAAAAAGAAAGAATATAAACTGAAAAATGAATAAGCCGGTAGAGGACAGAAAGAAAGAGAGAGAATGCCTACCCTAAGGGACCACAGGGCCTCCCTTCTGGGGTGGCTCCAAGGGAGGAACAGATAAAGAGAAAAAGGAAGAAGAAGAGTGGGTGATTGGCTGGTCCTACTGTCTGTCCCCTGTGGGGATCGAATTTGGGAGGGATTAATTCTGTCCTCACAACTTTAGGGGACTACTTGTATTACGCTGCTGCCTTTTTCCCCCTTCTCCTCCATACTTACTGTGGGGGTGTTGTCTAATCCTCTGGGTGGTACAGATCTTTATAGCTGATCTTTCTCTGCAGTCAGCTGTGGTCAATAAAGTTGTAGTCAATTGTAGTCACTAGCCACTGGTGACGTGTGTTTATCTTACTGTCTGCCCTTGTCTCGCTGCTTTACCGTGGGCTGCTTGCTTGAAAATTACTGTGTTGGGCTACAAGTGTGAAATAGGCTACCCAGTGGTACTCTGCTCCTGGTGGAGTGATGGCTGCAGGGCTAACTGTCCTTTTTGACTGCTCCTTAGTGCCCTCCAGGTAGCCTGGGGGGGGGGGTCTGGTCACCCCTATCTTCCTCATTTCTCCTGGGCCCATTGTATTTAAGTCTGACTCCGGTGTGCATTTAGAGCTATGGGGGCCCTGAAGCATTCCAGGAGGGAGGTTGCATCAGCCCCCATCTCTCTAACGCCCTCGCCATAGGGCTGCTCATGGTATTGTTCCTCCCTATTATCACTCTGGACTGTGCTCCCCACATGGAGCAACTCGGGTTCTCACCAGGATTACTTGATGAGTGGGACTTTACTTTTTCTAACCTAATAGCCACCAGGGACAGACAGACTCCCTGGCCCATCTGCTGCCTTAACCTGCGGAGCTTCCTGTACCCTATCAAAGTGGTCAGGCGCATCGGCCGCAGAACGCCCACTAAGGCGGGCACTCCCCCTCTGAGGCATTTCCTCTGGCTCCTACTGGTGACACTCGCCCTGGCAGGGGATGTGGAGTTGAACCCAGGTCCTACATGTCAAGTCCTCTCCTCTCCTGTGGGCTGGCAGTCAGAGAATGGGCTGAAAATAGCTCATCTTAATGTCCGTAGCCTTCTGCCCAACATGGCTGAACTCCATGCCTGGGTCACCCACTACAAGCCTGACATCCTAGGGATAACCGAATCTTGGCTTAAACCCTCGATCTCAGACTCTGCTTGTGTGCTTCCTGGCTTTGACTTCCTCAGGCAGGATCGTCCAGGAAAAAAGAGGGGGGGTAGTATTCTGGTTTACTACAGGAGCCACCTTAACTTGTCAGTGCTGACCTGCCCTCAGCCAGAGCAGTCTTCCTGTGAGCTGTTGCACACTGTTCTGCTACTTGGGAATGCAAAGAAACTGCACATTATATGTACCTATAATCCCCCCATGGGTGGTGTACTGGGCTTATCCTCCCTTCTTGAATCTGTTGGTTCCAGGACAGGAAACAATGAGGTAATAATCCTAGGGGATCTCAACCTTAACTGCTTGGAGGCAATGTCAAGCAGTATGAAACTCTGACAGCTGGCTTCTCAATGCCCCAACTCATTCAGGAGCCCACCAGATGGTCGTCCATAGGTGGTAACAGCTCTCTCTCCTGGACTGGGTCCTGACCAACAGGCCTGAGTGGATTAGCTCCTCAGGTACCCTCCCAGGCTCCATCTCTGACCATGCCCCGGTGTACAGCATATGGAAGATCTCTGCCCCCAAGATCCCTCCCAAAATCATCCAGGTCAAGGACTTCTCCAGGTTTGACCTGGGGACTTTCCAGGAGGATCTCATGTTGCTTGACTGGTCTTCAGTGATGGATGCCCAGGATGCTTCCTCGGCAGTCTGTCACTTCAATAGTATCTTTGGGATGTTACAGGATAAGCATGCCCCCCTCGACAGACGGAGGGTAAGGGGGGGCTGTAACAAAATGGTTGCATGGGAGCCTCCTTGCTCTCATGAGGGCTAGAGATAAATGTTGGGCCAGTTTCAAGGTCTCAATGGACCAGACCATATTCCAACATTACAGGAGGCTCAAGAATGAGTGCAAAAAGGCTATCAGGGTTGCCAAAAGCGACTTCTGTAAAGCTGCCTTGCAGACCTCAGCTAAGGACCCTAGGAACTTCTGGAGGAATATTAAAAACATAGTGAGTGGCTCCTCCTCCTCCTGTGAGGCTCCGGACATACTCATTGATGGTGCTAGCTGTAATAATCCTCTAACCATCGCAAATGCATTCAATGCTCACTTCTCGGACCTGTCTGCGTCCACCTCACTATTCTCCATCACTAGTCATGATAGTCCTATCCAAGTCCCCTCTGCCTCAAATGGCACCTTAACCCCATCCTCCATTCTATCTCAAGGCTGTGACAGTAAAAGAAATGCAGAGATTGCTAACTGGTCTCTCACCCTTTTCTAGTGCTGGCCTTGATGGCATGGAACCACAGCTTCTTTGCCTTGTCGCTGCCTACATTGCCTCCCCTGTGGCCCATATCATCAACCTATCCTTAGCCTCTGGGGTTATCCCAGACCTGTGGAAGGTGGTACAGGTTGTCCCTGTGCTCAAACAGGGTAACCCTAGGATCCTTGACAACTATCGTCCGATTGCCATTCTGCCTGCCATCAGCAAGCTCCTTGAGAAAGTTGTGGTGGGACAATTCTTGGATTATATCCAAGCTCATGAGCTTCTGTATCCCTCGCAGCATGGCTTTTGAAAAGGGCACAGCACCACCTCTGCGCTGGTCTCTGTCACTTCTGGGATAAGGGCTGCTATGGACCAGGGCAGACTCTCTGGGGCCATCTTTATTGATCTCTCTAAAGCCTTTGACCTTGTTGACCATGCCTTGCTATGCTCTCAACTTGGGTCTTTGGGCTTATCCCCTCTGGCCCTGAGCTGGTTCTCCAACTACCTTCATGGAAGGCAGCAACTGACCAAATATAGTAAGGTGCTCTCGGACGCCACCCCCATGTCCTCAGGGGTCCCCCTGTGGTCAGTCCTTGGACCCCTGCTTTTTTCCATCTTCATCAACGACCTTCCCTCCTCAGCGGCCTCCTGCAGGGGTGTCCTGTATGCTGATGATCTTGTCATCCTCACTCATTCAAAGGATATTGGGGTCATTAACCACCAACTGAGTGAGGGTTTCAGGAGTGTCCATTCCTGGATATCATCCCGTAAGCTGGTCTTAAATCTTAAAAAGACCCAGGCCATACTGTTCGGTTCCCTGGCCAAGTTAAAGGCCTCCTCTGTTCCTATGTGCATCTCGGGTATTGATGGCACTCCTGTTCTCACCACCGATTCCGTCAAATACCTTGGGATGACACTTGACCTGCAGCTCGATCTTGGTCAGCATATCCAAAATGCGTGTAGAGCTGTTAACTGGAAATTGGGTCTGGCTTACAGGGCAAAGAATAACCTTACTCCGGCTGCTCGCCTAGCATTGTCTAGAGGGGTGTTTCTACCATCCCACTGTTACGGGCTCCTTTTGTTTACCAATACCTCCAAGATCCACCTCTCTAGATGGACCGTTGCCTATAATAACATCTGCCATTTTGCTCTTGGATTCCCTCGTCTCACTCACCACTGTGATCTGTACAGTAAGCTCAACTGGTTCTCCCCACCCAATTATTTGAATTTTGTTGTGGGCAGTTTCACGGGTAAGGTACTGGGTACTGGCACCCCCCCTGAACTGGCGGAGCTCCTTGTGCCAGCAGCCCCCACTACCTACCCCTTAAGATCACTGGCCCTGCTATCCTTAAGGTCCCTCCTACTCATACCAAAATGGGGGACAGGGACTTCGCGTCATGTGCCCCTAGACTGTGGAACTCCTTTCCTGTCCAGGTCCGAGCCTCCCCCCAGTCAGGCCTACGCACCTCCCTGTGGAACCACTTGAAGCTCTCGTCAGTATGTGACTGTCTTAACCTTCCCTGATTAGCTAGGTCCTCTGCACAGTATACTTGAGTGTATTCATTCCATGTATCTTGCAAATGTGTAAATGTTGTATATATCTGTACATATATTGCTGGTGATGTTGTGTCAGTGATGCTGCACCTTAACATATTGACTATGATTACTGTCGTGACCTGAGATATCTTACTGTGTATGTTATGCTTCTCCTGACATCTGTGTATCTGCTCTACTTGTTTCAAATTGTACTCCATATGTTCTTTGATTTCCTGTACTCTCCCGGGTTGTACTTGAAAATAGGCATGTGTTTGTCTAGTGTACTTACCTGGTTAACAAAAGCTAAATAAATAAAATAAGAAAGGGAAAAACACTGCCCATAGATATATTGGTTGAGAGGCTTATAAGCTCAAGACCAAAAACAAGGGAGCCAGAATCCCTCCTGATAGGACTGAGAGAAGGTTCAACTGAACCACTTGTACATACTGGACACAAAGGGCAGATTCTCTAACCTCCCATCATCCCAACCCCCTACACTCTAGCTGAGAGCTCACAGACTGCCCAGGCAGAAATTATGTTCTGGAAAGAGAGCACCCAACTAGGAAGGGGAATAAGCCCCTTAGCATCTTGTTAAGTGCTAACACAGATGTGTGCTCAAGTTCAAGTTCAAGTTTATTGCAGGAAAACTCCATTGAGCAAGCTCATTCACAAGGAGGTCCTGTGACATAAACACTTAAAGTACAAACACAGATAGGTAATAACAGTATATACATGAAATGCACGTTACATGATACAGGCTGGATATACATACAAGGGTACCACATAGGGTGACCGCGGTGGTAAACATTGATATGAGACAGGAAGCGACTTACAGGTTGCATACTGATAAATGAAACATGATGACTGGTGTGTGCAATACATATACAGTATTTTGGCAGCTAGAACAAACAACAGTCTACAACTGACATGGGGAGGAGGAGAGATTTGATAGAGTAGCAGTGGAGCGTAACCAAAGATAAAGCCAGGAGTAGAAGGGGAAGGGAAAGCAGTTAATATGACAAATCAATTATACCTTACCAGTGGATAAATATAGCACACATGGGGAAGGAAGAGACTTAATGACAGTTACAGGTGTCTTTTATTTTGGCTGAACTTAGCCATTTGTAGAAGTTTATTGAAACTGTGCTAGTTAGTTTCAATCGGTTTGTAGTGGCTCCAAATGGAGGGAAGGGCATATGCAATAGCATCGCTTACCAAAAGGCAGTCGTCCTTGGTATGTTAAGCATAATAAAGTCAGATTTTCTTAACATATGCACTATGTGAGATACTAATAAGGAAGAGAGATAGTTGGCAATTTCTGCAGGAGCAGTTTAAGAGTCCATAGCCCAGCATGGAGCAGGCGTCTAGTAGTAAGGGATGTCCAACCAACAGCTGCATATAAGTCACAGTGGTGCAAACGGTAAGGGGAGTTGGTAATGAACCGTAACGCACAGTAATAAAGGATGTTCAGTTTACTTAGATTTGCAAGAGTGGTGGAGGAATAGACTACATCGCCATAGTCGAGTAGGGGGAGAAAAGTGGCCTGTACAAGCTTGTTTTGAGTTTCAAGGGGGAAAAGGGGCCTATTTCTGTAGAAGAAACCTAACCTTGCTTTTAACCTTCTAGAGACATCTTCGATGTGGTCACTGAAAGATAATTTATTGTCGATCCAGATACCTAGATATTTAAATTTGGTTACAACTTCCAGAGGCTCGTTTAGCGTGGTGACAATGAAGTCTTGGGCAAGGGTATTGGGGGCCTGAGACAGCACTGCGGAGAATATCATCGCTTAGTCTTCTTAGCATTGAGCAGAAGCTTTGCCTTTATTAGATTATGCTCAGTTGTGCGAAGTCCGCTTGAAGCACTCCCTTGACTTCAGATAACGATGAGCCAGAAGTATACAACACAGTATCATCTGCAAAAGTGCAGACTGGACGATATGTTAGCATCTAAGTCATTGATGTACAGAGAAACAAGATAGGGCCTAAGATGGATCCTTGGGGACTCTCTTGCAACTGGCAAGGCAGCAGAAAAAGCCTTCTGCCTTTACTTTTGGAATCTTCCAGCTAGGTAGCTAGAGAACCACTGGGTGGTATGGTATGTGGCACCCAACTTTGCAAGGCAATTGACTAATAGTTTGTGATCAACAGTATCAAAAGCTTTGCTGAGGTCCAAAAAGACTGCACCAGTTACCTTCTTAGCATCTATAGCAGAGATCCAATCATTGGTTACTTTGCTAGTGCAGTGATTGTGCTATGATTAGCCCAGAAGCCAGATTGAGCTGGTTAATGAGAGAAGGTTTCAAGTGAGATTTTAACTGAATATGGATCAGTTTTTCGAGAACTTTAGAAAGGATAGGCAATATGGAGATAGGCCTATAGTTGTTTACATCGCATGGGTCACCAGATTTAAATAGAGGAAGGATATGTGCTGATTTCCAGCAGGACGGCACAGTAGCAGATGTAATGGAAAGATTGAAGAAGTGGAGAATTGGGGCAGTGAGATGGGCATAGCCTGACCTTAGGAAAAAGGGTTCCAAGCCATTGTCCCCTGTGCTTTTTTTGGTGTCTAAGTTAAGAAGAGAATCTTCTACTTCTTTATGAGTTATCTCGTGCAGTTGGAAGGGGCTGGGTGCAGGACTAGATGTGGTGGGAGGGGTATGCTGGCTCACCGCAGCACCAGCATAAGGTGACGAGTCAAAAGCTAATCCAGCTGTTGCAAAGTGGGAGTTAAGTTCCTCCAGGATTAGGGACTTGTTTTCCACAATCTTGCCACTTGCAATTATCTTTGTTGGGACAGAGGGGGCCATGGGCCGTCCTTCTATAGCTTTGATAGTCTTCCATATTTTATGAGGGTTACCTTTAGCTTGTTCGAGAGTAGAAATATAACAGTTAGCTTTAGCAGAGCAAAGTTTTTTCACACAGTTATTCCTGGCTGTTCTAAAGGCCTGCCAATCCGAAGATTCTTTGAATGTCTAGCTTTAGCCCAGAGCTTATCTTGAGCTATAAGGGCTGCCTTGAGATCCGAGGTGAACCAGGGATTGGAATTGTTCCGCACTTACTTTGATGAAAGGGCATGCTTATTTATTATTGTAGTGAGTTTGTCATTAGAGGATGCAAGCTGCCTTGTTGACATCTTTGGCTAGGTAAAGATCTTGCCATCTGATCATGCTCAGGTCAGATAGGAAGTTTACTGCACTGAATTTGGCGAAAGGATCTTTTGTTATAAAGATGGGTGTGGACGGGCCTTAATTTGAGATCTTATGCAAACAACAATTCCATGATCGCTCATGTCATTGTGAAACACTGCCAAATGAGATATTTTCTGTGGATGGGTGGTTAGTATCACGTCTAGAATGGAACTGTTGGCAGTATTTAGAGTGTTGTTCCTAGTAGGTTCACTGACTAATTGCCCAAGACCTAGCTCGTCACAAAGGGATTTGAGGCCGTGTGATTTAGGTGACAGCCAGTCCATATTTAGATCTCCTAGAAATATTGTTTCAGTTTTTGTATCTACGAACATGGATTTCAAAAGATTATGGACTTCATCACCACCAGACGGGGGTCTATAGCCTCCTAGGATAGTGATACATTCCGAGGAGGGGAGATGAAGGCTCAGCGAAACTAACTCAAATTTCTTGGCTAGAGATTTGCAACTAATATTGGTGACCAAGTACTTAGATTTGGCATGGATAACCACACCCCCGCCTCTAGACTCTCTATCTGCTCTAAATAAATTGTAACCCTGCAGTGATATTTGTTGATCAGTGTTCGTCTTTTTTAACCACGACTCAGTAATTGTGATAAGGTCTGGGTTAACGTGTGCAGCCCAGGCTTGCAGCTGTACAAGTTTTTTAGGCAGGCTTAAAATGTTGACCATCATCATTTTGAGACCTGTGGCCTCAGCAAAATCAATAGGCGAGGTAAGTTGTAGGGGAGGGGCAGGGTTGAGCTCCACATTTCCTGAGCAGAGAAGAAGCAGAAGTATAACTTTCTTTAAGGAGCTTATAAGAATGGAGACTGCTTTTTTATTTCTTCGCGGAAACCCATATCGTGCTGCGCAAGAGGCGGCGCCACTGTAATGACAGTTGATTGTGATCAATGTAAGTGCTTGGGTAAACATAGGTGAGGACAGTAGCAAGGGGTGTAGGATATCCAGGGGGATTAGGCTAAAAGGGGAGAGGAGAATGACAGAGTGTCTGCACGGTAGACTGTTATAACATTAGGTATTGATAAGGTACATTGGAGAACTGAATTGCATTGAGGTACTTCGAATTGCACTGTATTGCTGAAAACTCTGCACCTTAGGAGCAATAAAAACACAATAAGGAGAGCCGTGGTCCCAGATTGAGTGGTCTCGTGATCTGTATTAGTGCAATATTTTCTAGGCAAGAAATTTGCCCACCTAGGTACTCACTTAAAACCTAGATGAGAAAATACAGCAGAAAGGGAAACAAGGAGAGCAGGAGCAGCTTAGTTAGTGGCCATCCACCCTTCAGACTCAAGTCCCCTTGTAGCAGAACCGGGAAAGAAGTAGAATGATAATGCAGGCCATATTGCCCACGAATGAATACAGTGATTTATGTAGAAGACCAAGAATCCCTCTAGTGGCAGGTCTGTATAACCTGCTAATGGAAAAGGCAGAGTGCTTGGATGGGGGGGGGGCTGCAGGAAGAGCAGTCAGACAGAAGAGGTGTAAGCAATTTAAAACAGTAGTAGAAATTGCAGTTGAAAAACTCCTAATAACACAGTTGAAATGTGCTTAGTTCTATGGAAAGTCTAACAAAGTGCCAGGTGTCTATAGCAGGGGAAAATTCCTGCCAATCAGAGTGGGTTTGCTGCAAGCACCCGTGTTCCGATTGGCTGCGCTGTCCCGTACCTTCCAAGGAGCTGCAGGTGGGTGTCCTGGTCTTGGTCGGTGGCTGGCTGGCTGGGTGCCGGCCGACCGTGGGTGAGCTGGAGCAGCCCTGTTCAGGGACAAGCAGCTAGAGAGAAGAAGACAGAGCAGGTCTTAAATAGCATAGAGGTAAAGGGGGTTAGATTTGAGCAGTTTAGTAAGACAAAAGGTAGTTAGACTTATCGGCACCAAGGCAGAGTGCTTGGATTGGGGTGTTGCAGGAAGAGCAGTCAGACAGAAGAGGTGTAAGCAATTTAAAACAGTAGTAGAAATTACAATCCAGCTAATACAGTTGAAAAACTCCTAATAACACAGTTGAAATGTGCTTAGTTCTATGGAAAGTCTAACAAAGTGCCAGGTGTCTATAGCAGGAAAACTCCTGCCAATCAGAGTGGGTTTGCTGGAAGCACCGTGTTCGATTGGCTGCGCTGTCCCGATACCTTCCAGGAGCTGCAGGTGGGTTGTCCTGGTCTTGGTCAGTGGCTGGCTGGGTGCCGCCAACCATGGTGAGCTGGAGCAGCCTCTGTTCAGGGACAAGCAGCTTCAAGGAGCTGCAGGCGGGTGTCCTGGTCTTGGTCGGTGGCTGGGGTGCCGGCCGACCATGGTGAGCCTGAGCAGCCCTAGTCAGGGACAAGCAGCTTCCAAGGAGCTGCAGGCGGTGTCCTGGTCTTGGTCGGTGGCTGGCTGGGTGCCGGCCGACCGTGGGTGAGCTGGAGCAGCCCTGTTCAGGGACAAGCAGCTGTGTGGGGAGGGGGTAAGCCCTACAGAAGGCAGCTTTGTATAAAAGGATAGAGTGGGAACTCAATCGGACTCCCTGAAGGCAAGGCAAGAACAGTAGCTCAAGGTAAATGAAGTGCCAGAAGCACCAACCAGAAGAAGTTGACACAATATGAATTAATACCTGCCAGAGGGAACCTGACAATTGGGGCCGAGCCATAGAGGGACTGTCTCTTCAGCTGAGAACTGAACAACATGGCTAAGAAGCCAAGAGGTCACCCCTAGGGGCAATCAGAAAGAGTTCCCCAGGATAGAATAAGTCCTACTTGCTCCCTTTACCTTGGTAAAGGGATCCGTCCCACAGAAGAACGGAAACTCAAGATAGGGTTTTTTGGCTTACAGAATGGTTCAGGAAGGGAGAGGAATCGAGAAGGAGGGGAGACGCTGCAGTAGGAGGCCACTGAGGGGAGGTTGTAGGAATAGTAATGAATGGTGAAGATAAAAGAGAAGATCAAGAATTATGGTAGGTAACGGGGCACTTCATAGTCTTTCCCTGTCACCCTTTCACCATTCATTACTGCTTGGGTGAGTACTGCTCCCCCAACCGGGGGGATAATAGAAACCCTGAGGGAACAAGATCCTCAGCCTCCTGCTGGGGGGAAACAGAAGGGGAAGACCCTGGGCTAATCAGATGACAAGCCTATGGCGGAGGAGAGCTAGGAGGTGTCCCCCGGGGATGGGGAGATGGAGGAAGCCCCTGCAGAAACCTCCTAGAACTGGAGGAAAAAAGACAGGTCCCCCGGAAAGTGGAGCTAACCACCCTATACCGGGCCAAGGGTGATAACCTTGATAGACGAAGCCATGCCGTCCGTCTAATACAGATCACTGTCCCTGCAAGCCTGGAAGCCACCTCACTGGCGTTGTAAGATGCCCTTGCTTGGTGTTTTGCCAGCTCCAGGCCTATAGCAGAGAGGGCAATGGCCTGTCTAGACTGCTCCAAATCAGGCATTGATGCTAGAAGCTGGGATAGCATCGACCATAAGAAAAAATTACTCACCTTAGTAATGTTGTTTCTTCTAATGGAGTCTTGCTATATTATGACATATGCAGTATAACCCCAGGTTAGAACTGCTCTGGAGGTGAAAGAGTTAACTTCCATGCAGGGCATGGAATCTGAGCGAGCTCGCTGAACACTCTGTCTGTTGAAGCTCAAACTTAAACTGTCAGATCTTTACAAGCAAAAACTCACTAAGGTTCTGTGTGGAAGCCGAACCTACACTAGCCACTGGCTACTAACTACAAAAACACCTTTTGTTCTTGATCCCAAAACAAAGACTCAAGTCGGGATTCAAGAAGGAAAATTTAAGCATAACACCTAAACACCTAGAAGGGTGAAATAAAGTGGGCATCAAAGAAGTGCCAACATTGCACTGCCCACTCACATCCCAAAAACAGAGGTTCTGAGAGGGGCAGGCTAGGGGGGAGGTCATAATATAGCAAGACTCCATTAGAAGAAACATTACCAAGGTGAGTAATTTTTTCTTCAAACAACATGAAGTCTTGCTATATTATGACATATGCAGACTACACAGCAGTACCTCCATGGAGGAGGGACAGAACCTACTTGGGAAACAGGATCTGAAGCACAGCTGTGCCAAATCGAGCATCACTCCTAGCCTGGATATCCAAGCAGTAATGCTTAGTAAAAGTGTGAACTGTTTTCCAGGTAGCTGCTTGACATATCTCTAGAATAGGAATGTCCCTGGCAGCAGCCAGAGATGCAGCTGTACCTCTGGTAGAGTGAGCCTCAGGCCTGAGGAGGAACCTTACCCAGTTTTTCGTAACAGAATTGGATACAAGAGACAATCCACCTGGCAATGGATCTTTTAGTGGCAGGTTTCCTTTACCAACCTCACCATAAGTGAGGAACAATTGGAGGGATTCAACCTGTGACCCTTGGTACGCGTACTATAGTAACTAAGGGCTCTTTGACATCTAAACTGTGCAATCTCCTCTCACCAGAGGAGGAATGGTCAGTGAAGTCACAGGAAGAGACATGGATTGATTAAGGTGAAAGTCTGAAACCACCTTAGGCAAAACTTCCTGTTAGTCCTGAGGACTACCTTATCTCTATAAAAGGAGATAAAATCAGGCTCCACTGACAAGGCTTGTAGCTCACTTATGTGCCTGGCAGAGGATGGCTACCAGAAACACAGTTTTCCAGTCAAGTACTTCAGCTCTGCTGAAGACAATGGCTCAAAGGGGTTGCATAAGCTGAGCGATGCAAATATTAAGATCCCAAGCAGGGGCAGGATCCCTGAACGGGGGGGTTGGTGTGAAGCAACCCTTTAAAAAACTTGGAGAACATAGGGTGAGCTGATAAAGAAGAGGGCTTACCTGCTGACAAGAAGACAGACACAGTTGCCAAGTGCACTTTTAGGGTAGCTGGTCTCAGCCCCAAGGAATTCAAATGCACCAAATAGTCCAGGATCGTGAGCACACCAGCAGATTCTGGGGAACATGTTTACCAGCACACCATGTGGAAAATCTCTTCCATTTTGAATTATAGGTAGCCCTGGTGGAAGGCTTCCTAGAGGCCTTCAAGATATCCAATACACCTTGAGAAAGGTGTAGGTCAGCAAACTCTAACTCTTCAAGAGCCAAGCCTTGAGATTGAGAGATTTGAGGTTCGGATACCAAACTCTCCAATGGGCACAGGTTAACAGGTTGTGATTCCTGGGAAGGCATAGGGGAGGGTGGACTGCTAAGGACATGAGGAGTGGGTACCAGGGCTGCCTGGCCCAATCTGGAGTAATCAGGATCGTCTTGCAGGATTGAGATCTGATTCTGACTAGCACTTTGAAAAGAAGGGGGAAGTGGGGAAAAGCATTGAGAAACTTCCCTTCCCAACTGAGAAGGAAGGCATCCAGAGGGACTGAGCCCAACACTGGGGGCCTGCAGCAAAAAAGGGGAAGTTGGTGATTGTCTGGGGCTGCAAAGAGATCTATCTGTGAAGTGCCCCATCTGGCAAATATTACCTCCAGTACTAGGGGATCCAGAGCCCATTCGTGATGGCCCTGGGAAATCCTGCTGAGAGCATCCGCTAGGACATTGTCCTTGCCTGGGAGGTGAACTGCTGTAAGGGAGACGGTCAGAGAATAAGCCAGAGACCACAACTTCATTGCTTCGGTGCACAAGGCCGTAGACCGAGTGCCCCCTTGCTTGTTGATGTATCACATTGTAGTGGTATTGTCTGTTCTGACCTGAACTACCTTGTTCTGGACCAATGTGGAAAAAACCTGGAGTGCTAGAAAAACTGCTCTGAGCTCCAGCAAATTGATTTGGAGCAGAGATTCCTGAGGGGACCACAGCCCTTGGGTGGAAAGGTCGCCCATGTGAGCCCCCACCCCAAGAGATGCATCTGTGGTAAGGGTCAAGGAATGAGATGGGAATGACGGGAACCCCTGTCTCAGATTGTTCTGATCCTGCCACCACTGAAGGGCCTGGATCAGGTTCGAGTCACTGGAATCAATTTGGTTAGATCCATCCTTGAGACCAAAAGGCTCTCAAATGGAACTGAATGTCCCTCATCTGAAATCTCGCTTCCTGCACCACTGCTGTAGAAGCAGCCATGTGCCCCAGATGCTGTAGAAAATGCCTTGCTGGTCGAGAGACCTGCAGGGTGAAAGAGGAGGCCAGAGACACCAGGATCCTTGCTCTTTCCAGAGGAAGGAAGGCTCTGGCCTCCTTTGTGTTCAGTTCTGCGCCTATAAAGGTGAGAAGCTGGACAGGCTCCAGAACTGACTTTGGAATATTGAGAAGGAAACCTAGAGATGTAAGCAGCTGCTGGGTTACTTGTAAATGCAGTTTGTCCTGTTCTGGAGACCGGCCTACAATGAGCCAGTCATCCAGATAAGGAAAGATGGCAATCTTTTGCCTTCTTAAATGAGCAACTGCTACTGCCAGGCATTTTGTGAACACCCTTGGAGCCGAGGAGAGGCCGAAAGGCATTGCTCTGAACTGGTAATGGCCTGAGGGCAGTTCAATCTGAGGTACTTTATGGGAGCTTCTGATGAGAACATGGAAGTAGGCATCCTTGAGGTCCAGGGAGGCTAGCCGGTCCCCTGGCCTTAGAGAGGGTAAAATAATCCCCAGGGTCACCATTTTGAACTTTGGTTTTAAAAGGTGCTTGTTTAGATACCTGAGATCCAGAAGGGGCCGCCATTCTCCTGTCTTTTTTGGGGTAAGGAAGTACCTGGAGTACAACCTTGCCCTGGTGTATGGGAAGAACCCTTCCACGGCTCTGAGAGCCAGGAGGAAGAAACTTCTGCTTCCAGGGCAAGTGCCTCTGATGGATTTGCAGGTGGAAAGACCTGGCTCATCTTCGGAAATTTTTGAAGCTGAGAACCAGTCCCTGGCTTACTACTCCAGGACCCACTTGTCTGATGTTAAAGACTTCAGTCCTGGACAAAGTAAGCCAGCCTGCCCCACCGTAGTGGAGAATCGTCCCTGGCTACCCCATCAGGAAGCCTGTTTGCAGGGCTTTGGGTTGAGGGGTAGAAGCTTACTTAGAGCCCTTCTGCCCTTCCTCTAAAGAACCCCTCTGGGCATAAGCAGAAGAGGAGGCCTGGACTTGTCAAACGGCCTATGAAAAGGCCTGTCCCTGCCCCTGATGTGCTGCCTTGAGGAGTGACTTGCCTTCTTTGGCCTGTGCACTCCTATAGGTGGTCCTATACTCATCCATTTTCTTCATATAATTCTCTGTCTGCTCCCCAAACAGAGAATTTCCCACAACAAGAAAATCCATAGCCTTAGACTGGGTATCCTGTGACAGGGCAGTACATCTGAGCCAGGCCATTCTGTGAAGAGACACAGATGTAGCCATAACTCTAGAGGAAACATCATTAGAGTCTACAGCAGCATGAAATTGCACCTTGATGCCTCAATACCATCCGCAGCCACCTGCTCCAGCTCCCCGGCACGTTGTTCAGGGCCTGTTTTGCTAGGGCCAGGACAGTATCCCACCTGGATTTCTGGTACCTAGCTGTGTGTTTCATAATTTGCCTGTCTGAGTCCCAAAGATGCTGCCATGTACTGCTTTTTGCCATGGCATCCATCCTCCTGGAATCCTTTTCAGGAGGGTGAGAGGCTAGAGGAATATTAGCCTTGTCACAGGCTGCAGCCTGCACTATCCCCACATGGCTGCACTGCTGGGATAGGAACTCCATATCAGAGCCTGATAAAGCATACCTCTTGTCCATCCTTTATCCACAGGGAGGATAGAATGAGGAGTTTTCAGAATTTTTACTGTCTGTTTCCTAAAAGATTTATGCAAGGGAATAGACAGTCTCCTAGACTCTGGAATATCCATCATTTCCACAAAATCAGGCTCTTCTTGATCATCAACAGCTTTCTCAACAGGGAGTTGCAGAGTGTCAGCAACTTTCTTGTAAAACAAAAATGAGAAGGGACCAGATAGCCTGGGGGGATACTCCTGAGGGTCTGTCTGGAGAGATGTCCGTTCAATGGGCACATCCAGACTGTCAAAATCACACTCACTTCCTCGCATCTCCTCCCTTCCCTGGTTCATAAAAATCTTCAAAATCATAATCTTGAACTCGAGGAACCGACCAACCGGGCGCTGCCCAATGGTGCCTGGTCTCGGACGGAACTGGGGAAAGAGACTGGACAATTTGAATAGCTTTGGCTATTTCTCAGCGGTTGGAAAAATAACTTTTGGCCCCAAACTATCTGACCTTCTAGCCCTTTTAGTTGGAACCGGCTCCTCAGAGCTGGCTCTTCGTTTGCCCGAGGAAGTATCGCCCTGGTCAGAGGGCACTTCAGGTTCGGTTGGAACCGAACCGGGCTGGCCATCCAGGTCAGTGGACTTTTTGGCCTCCCTTTCCCTGAGCCTACCCACTCTTTTTTCCACGGTGGCAGCAAGAAAATTTTACAAATCTGGCAGTCTGCATTGAGGTGGTCAAACCCCAGACAATATATTAATGTGGTGTGGGTCAGCCTTTGGCAAAGGCTTCCACAGAGGCCACAGTGCTGAAACCCAGTGGGTCCAGTTTTTCTTTTGGTTTCTCAGACATAGTGCCAGCCTAACCAAAATCCTGCCCGTTAACGGCAATCCACCAGAAGACTCTCTTATCGGTTCCCACCGTGTCACGGGTCGTGGAAGAAAAAGTAATAAAATCCAGTTTTTTTAGAACCGATAAGAACCGGGAACCGCACTCTAAAGGGCTAGAAAGTAATTTTAAAACCCCTCTGATTGGTTCAAACCGAACCGAAAAAGACGTTACAAGTTCCACACAGAAGAAAAAATAATAAATAAGCCAATCTATTACTTACAATACCACAGACAGAGCTTGAACCGACGATTGCGGTTAAATTTCGGTAAAATAAACCGAGAATTACACTTTAAAACCGACAAACAAACCGAGCAGCAGGAGGAATCTCCGAGCGACTGTTCAGTGAGGCGGAGAAAGAATCTGACAGTTTAAGTTTGAGCTTCAACAGACAGAGTGTTCAACCGAGCTCTCGCTCAAGATTCCATGCCCTGCATGGAAGTTAACTCTTTCACCTCTGGAGCAGTTCTAACCTGGGGCTATACTGCATATGTCATAATACAGCAAGACTTCATGTTGTTTGAAATGCCTATTGTAGGCAGCATGGTGCACCTGATGTGAGGCAATGCACAGCACTGCATGAGAAGAAGAGAACACCCTTCTCCCCCACTGGTCAGATTGTAAGGAATCTGAATCCGGTGGGCGGTCATGCATCAGGCAGAGGCACCCGGAGGGAGTTTCTAGAAATGCCCATCCCAAAGGCAGGTTGGGAAGAGAACCTAGAGACTCCAATGGGGCACAATACCTTCTCCTGCAGTCTGCCGGGGCTGGAACAGGGACGGCTGGTGACTACCAGGAACGAACAGACGCCTCCTGGAAGGGAATAGGCCAGGACAGTACCACCAAATGCTGAGGACTGAAGTCACAGAGGAATTCACGCATCTCCCATTTGGTATTGTCTCACCTAACAAAAGAGATACGAAGATCCCTCACCATCCTCGAAAGGAATCGCTGATAATCAGTGAAATTAGCATCGGAGGAGAGATGAGCGGGGGTTCCTCTCCCTCCGAGGAGGAAAACGAGGATGATGGGGAGCTCGACTGTCCAGAGGACTCCTGCGGCAGTGGGGATAGGTGAAACACCTGCTCATGCATACATCTAACGTATGAGGGGAAGGCCGCCGCAGAGCCTCTGAACGTCTCCCAGGATAACGGACCCATAGGACCGACATGGCCTGGGAGAGAGAGGGGGGTGGCTGCAGAGGAATGGGAGAGGGACACCTACGATGAGGCAACTGTCCTCTGCTGAGGCTCTGAAATCCAGAAAACGGAGCCAGAGCTGGCGGGGTCCCGGACAACAAACCCAGTCGCAGAACAGAACGCCGAGGATGTGAAGCCTGGAAGAGCATAGTAGGGGATCCTCCCGTGATGAACCTAAGGCTGCATGAGTCCAGAATGGCAGCCCACAGCAATGCCACCAGAGGGGTCCCTGGAGCCCGAGAGGGAAAGGCCGGACCCAGCGCTACGGCTCCTACCCACACCCTGAGGGGTGGCAGGTGAAGACCGAGGTGCCTCATCCCAGTCTCTCAACCCCCCGGACTCTGAGAACGCCCTCCTCCTCGACCCCAGTGACAACCCACCCCGAGCAGGTGCAGCAGCACCGGGACTGGCAGCTACTGCAACCCCCTCAGGAGGATAAGCCCCATCCCCCGGCTCCACGCCATCCCCCTCCAGGGACCCCAGACCACCCCCAGCCTGGGAGGCCTCAGGAGAGGACAGCAAAGGAGATAGAGGAATAGGTGTGCTGGGCTGCCTAGCACCTCGTCTCACTGGAGACCCTGACTCCAAAGAGTCAGGGTGCCAGGATGGGCCCACATCCGAATCATCCCCCTTCGAGGAGGGAGAGACCAGCTGGACCTCAATACTGGCCACCTCAGGGGTCTCCAGAGAAACAGCGCCATGAACGACGTTGGTGCCAGCTATGGCACCGGGTGGCTTCGATGTGCCAGAGACACCCGAACCAGGCCCTGACTCCCCAATGGCGCCGGTCAGACCCACGGCACCGCCCTTGGTGCCGGGACCTGACTCGGCGCCACTAGAAGAGTTGACTGGGCCCACGGCGCCATGGGCGGTACCAAGAGCCAACACGGTGCCACCTTCTGGCACCACCCCAATCACCGGCACCGCAAACGGCACCAGGATCCAGAGGGGCTCCGGAAGGCAGCGTCGAAGGTCCACTGGTGCCGGGCCCAACAGACCTGAGCCTTGACAATGGGGAAGACTGCACCTCCGAAGAGGTGACTGCTGAGGTGGTGTCTCCACCACGGCCCTGGGAGGGACCACAGCGCTCCTCCGACACCACGAAAGAGGTCTCCTCCTCGGCAAGACTAGAAGATGAGGAGGCCTTCTCCTCTCCAGACCGTATAGGCCTGGGAGGGGACCCGGAGGAAGGGTATGGAGATCTTACCTGGGAAGCCCTGGAGCGATACCGTCCCCCAAAAGTCGGCGGAGCCTTGCTGATCTTGAACATGTGGACTTCTAGGATGCGACGGTCCATCGAGGAACAGGCATCGCACAAATCCATATCATGGTTGGGTCCCAGGCAGCGAAGGCAAACATCATACCGGTCTGTAACGGAAAAATGACGGCCACAGGAGCACCAACGCATAGGGGCATGGCCTGCTTTCGACTTACGCTTTGCTCCCGAACCGGACATGATGCAAAAACAATATAAAACACAGAAAAGCTCCCGGCGCCATGAAAAAAAAAGGAACAATCTTACCAAAATGAACGGCATCGCGAAAAACTATTTGGAGAGAGGAGTCGCAACAAGTAGGCCTCTGACACAGACAAAAAACTTCACGCCTAGCAAGTGTAGCCTTTGACGCGGGGAGAATAGGAACTGAGATGGAGGAGGAGTTCATGCACCCAATCACCACCCCTTGTGCATGACGAGTGCGTTGCTGTCGGGGCTGTGCCGAGCCGACCCAAAAAAAAAATTCCCAGAAGGGTGCGTGCCTCTGGCACAACCCAAGCAGTAATGAATGGTGAAGACTGACAAGGGAAGATCCTGTTTGACTTCATTGCAAAGGTCATGACACCACTCATGCAAGGCATCATGGGAGTTGATAATACATATCTGCAGAAACCAGCAGAAGTTATACTCTTAGTCAGTTATGTTACATGCCTTGCGAAAGCCCTGTAGTCTATAAAAGCATTTTTTCTAACTCAGATGCACTTTAAATAACAGAAAACAGCAGGGCACTTACTAAACTTTGTAAAGTTTCATGGCCAGCATAAGATAAGAACACAGGGACTTCAGAGGACAGCAACAGTACTGACTAATACAGTACAACTACTGCAAGCTTTAGCTCTAAAACATTATAAAGTTCTAGGATTCCTCATATGACTCAGGTCATGATCTCTGCAATGGAGTCAAAGCAGATTTTCACAGAAGACTTAAGTCATTTTATTTACATTTAAATCCTGATGACCTGGGGGAAGGGGGTGCAGAGGCACTTATTGTTCCTGCCTACAAACTAAACAGGTGAACAGAAAAAAAAAGGCTGAGAGGGACCTTCCCTTTGAAAGCACTGTTGTTCTTAAAAAAGGTTTCAGCGTATCTTTTTGGTCATACTTCACTAGAGGTAGACATACAGGCAGATACATGTGAAAATGCAAGCAGATGAAAACACTGATGTTGTTAGAACTGTCAGCCTGTCCTGATAAAGCACCTGGAAAACTAACATATTAGACAAAAAAAGTAAATTTGCCTGTCACCATGACTTTGAGGCACGCTATATAGCCCATGACCAAAAGTCACTATGGTCTACAATCACGCCAATGAGTAAGTGTCTTCCTCTGGAGCCAAAGACTCACCTTATGCACACTGTGCAGACAAGTTTTGAGGCAGCTAAATACGGGAACACGTCAACTCATCCCGGTCATTTCGCTCTGGGACAACTCACCCTCGGCTATTAGTTCCGGCATCAGTCATCTCCCACGTCAATTCATCCCCAGACAATTCACTCCCACTACATATCATACTTTACTATGATACTCCAAGGAGGTGGCAACCATAGTAAAGGAAAAAAAGGCTGCCTACAAGAAATTCAAAGAAACAAAGAAAGAGGAAGACCGGGAATCATACAGGGGAGAAACTAAAGGAGGCTGGTAAAGCAATAAGAATGGTGAAAGCACAAACTGAGATGATGATAGCAGAAGGTGTAAAAACAGGGGACAAGAACTTTTTTAGGTACATAAGGGAAAAAAGGAAGAAAACGGGGGAATAGTAAGACTAAAGGCAGGGGGACCTAGAAAAGGGGGACAGAGAAAAGGTAGAAGTCCTAAACAAGTACTTCTGGCTCTGTATTTACAGAGGAGACGAAGGGAAATGGTCCAGCTTTAAAAAAGGATCGGCACCCCAGGACTAGGTGTTGATACAAATCCCTTCTCAGCAGACCAAATCCTGAAGGTGCTAAATAGCCTGAAAATAGACAAGGCCATGGGGCCTGATGACATGCACCCCAGCATCCTAAAAGAACTAGGGAAGGAACTTGCAGCACCACTAGCAAAACGCTTCACCAAATCACTGGAGACTGAGGAGGTGCCCATAGATTGGGAGAGGGCAACAGTGGTCCCACTACATAAATCTGGTAGCAGGGAAGAGGCAGGAAATTACTGCCCAGTGAGCCTCATCTCTGTGGTGGGAAAATTAATGGAATCATCATTACTCAAACAGAGGATCATAGCATTCCTTGAAGCCAGACGACAACAGTATCATAAACAGCATGGGTTCCCGACAGGGAGATCCTGCCAAACTAATCTAATTGAATTATCTGACTGGGTTACCAGGACAGTGGATAATGGGGGGGGGTGGATGTAGTCTACCTGTACTTTAGCAAAGCCTTCAACTCTGTCCCACACAGAAGGCTCATAAAAGAATTAGACAACATAGGGGTGGGACAAAAAGTAGTGGCATGGGTGAAAAATTGGCTACATGGTGGAACACAGAGGGTATAGGAAAATGGCACACTATCAGCAGAACAGAGAGCAACCAGTGGGGGTACCCCAGGGCTCTGTATTAGGGCCTATGCTTTTCAATATGTTCACAGCAGACATAGCAGGGGCTTGAGGGGAAGGTGTGTCTATTCGCAGATGACACCAAGATAAGCAACCAGGTAGACTCCCCAACAGGACAAATGAAAATGGAGGCAGACCTTAAGAAGCTGGAGGAGTGGTCTGCAGCATGGCAGCTGAATTTTAACACCAAAAAATGCAAAGTCATGCACATAGGGAGAGGAAACCCAAAAAGGGAGTACTTCTTTGGGGGGGGGGAGTAAAACTAGCAACAACCAGCCAAGAGCGTGACCTGGAGGTCCTAATATCGGATGACTTAAAAGTGAGTAGACAATACGAGAAGGCAGCACTCAAGACCAGTGGCATGCTGGGATGCACTAGGAGAGGAATCACAAGCCAGAGGAGGGAGGTCATACTGCTACTGTATAGGTCACTTGTCCGCCCCTACCTGGAGTACTGTGTCCAGTTCTGGAGACCACACCTTAGAAAGGACATTGACAGAATATAGTACAAAGGAAGGCAACAAAAATGATACATGGAGTACACAAATTTTCATATGAGGACAGGCTGAAGGAATTAAACATGTACTCTCTGGAACAGAGGAAGGAGAGAGGAGACATGATCGAGACCTTCAAGTACATTAAGGGGAAAAATAAGGTTCAGGTTCAGGAACTTTTCAAGGCAAATGAGGGAAGCAGAACATGGGGTCACAATCTTAGACTAAAAGGGGGAAAATTCAGGACCAACATTAGAAAATTCTTCTTCACAGAGAGGGTAGTGGATGCATGGAATGGTGTGCCCTCAGAGGTTGTGGAAGCCAAAACGGTAGTGGGGTTCAAAAACGCATGGGATATGCATAAAGGAATAATACAAAAGGGGTAGAAGGGAGGGGGGTAGTAATCGAAGACCATGGGCAGACTTGATGGGCCTTGAAGTCCTCTTCTGCCATCACATTCTATGTTCTATGTTTTACAACTCGGGTACTGTGAGCAGTGAACATCTTGCAAGGGTGCTACAGATATTGTGAACATCTTGCCCTAAGTTTGTGCTGTTTCTTCCCTCTGCTGTACTGTTCCCCATTTTGTTTCATCACTCAAGCTGCCGAATTGTGAAGGAGGGGATTTGCTGAGAGCGTCAGTGGAGGAGATGGGGCAGTGCGATTTAAAAGGAGCACGCCGCTTACAGCACGAATGCTGTAGCATGAGCATGACACCACTCGGGACTGAAAATAGTTGATTACCATAGCTTGGACTTCAGTGTTAAATGGGAAGGTATTGTACTGTTTTTACATTTAGCATATTTCAGTCAGAGACTTTTAAAAGTAAAAAGTCTTTAAAAGTTATTAGTCTGCCTTTTTGCCAGGTATAGATTATAAGACATATTTATAAAAGTCCTAAATTATCTTTAACGCAGCTATTCCATTATTTGATATTTAAGAAAGGTTTGTTTTTGGATTTGGGTTATATAATATAGTAATTCAGTGATGCATTATATAGGGGTAGTAAGTTTTGTAGTGTATGTTGTTTTGTTCTGCTCTCTGCATGGCTTGGTGCAGAAAATCCACTGGGCAAAAGAAAATGGGATCTATGATAATCGGCTTCAACTGGAATTTCAGAACAAAGATAATAAACAAGATGTTTATAAAATGGTATTTGGTCTTATGGGAAAAAAGGAAGTTGGAAAATTAGGGCATTTTTTTGAATTCTAAGAAATTATATTATTGCTTGCATTTTTTTAATAATAAAAAAAATTACCGGAATCAGGGGATGGTGAGAACCCAGGACCTCCAGATAATTTAGAAACAAAATGGCTGAAAACACAAGGTAAAAATGGTACATTTAAATATCTGTAGCCTTATGCCAAAAAGTAGGAACTGGAGGCCTGGATTGTGTTGCATGAACCAGATTTAATGTTGATAACTGAATCCTGGCTGAAACCTAAAATACATAATAATTTTATAGGGTTTGGGGTTATAACCATATACAAAGGGATAGTCCAGGGAAAAGGGGAAGGGGGTTAGTAATTTTCTATAAAGTGCCCCTTGAAGTAAAATAAATATCTACCCCAGTACTGGAATCAGGATGTGTGTCTTTTTGTAGAATTGACATTGGGTAAAACAAAGGAGCTGAATGTGGGATGTGTTTATACTCCTCCAAACTCTAAGATTCAGGGACTGGAAGAATTAACAAATATGTTGGAAGGATATAGTAAAAAGGAATTAATTGTAATGGGGGATTTTAATCTAAACTGGTGGGGGACTGGGGTAAATAAATATAGGACGTTATTATAAGGAGCTAATCTTGAACAAATTATAACAGATGGAACAATATTAAATAATAAAATAAAGCAATTTAGCTTAATTGATTGGGTATGGGCAAGTAATGCAAAAAATCATGGTATTTCAGGGGTATTAGCTGATGTAATTAGTGATCACCATCCAACTTACTGTGTTTGGGGGAATGGGATACCTAAAGATAAAAATCATACAGTGGAAAACAGGACTTTAAATGAGGAGAATTGTTTAGCTATTAAACAAGATCTATCACTGGTCAGTTGGATCTGATTAAATAGTATTAAAGATGTTAATAAAGCAGTAGAACTATTCTCTGAAACTTTAAATGCAATAATTGACAAACGTGTTCCAATGAAGAAGAGAAGGGTGAGGGGGACTCGAAACAAATGGTTAAGCACAAAATTGTTCAAATTAATGAAGGAAAGGGATGTAGCTAGTCAATTATATAGAAAAACTAGATTAGAATCAGATTGGAACCACTATAGATAATTAAGAAATATATGTAAATAAGAAATAAAAACATCCAAGGTCGAGTTTTATAGAAATGAACATGTTACTACTTTCCATGATAAAAAAACAGTTCTGGAGAAATGTGAACAATTTGCTGGCCCCTAAGAAAGAGAATATTATTATTAGTCTAGTAAAAGAACAACAGGTCATTACCGGGAGTAAGGCTATGGCAGATTGTTTAAACGAAAAATTTACTGATTTAGATGAGCATCTTTCAGAATTTGGGGAGAAGGTAAGACCCAGTATGCCTGATCAAAGTAATAATTCATTAAAATTTTACTTTAAGAAAATTACATGGAAAGAAGTTTACCGGGAACTATCAAAATTAGATGAAACAAAGGGATCTAGGTTTGATCAGCTAAAGTCAAGAATTTTAAAAATAATGGCAAATGAGATAGCAAAACCACTGCAGATAATTTTCAATATATCACTTGAAACAAAAACTGTTCCAAATATATAGAAAAAAGCAATAGTAATACCAATTTTCAAGGGAGTGGGGGTCTGGCAAATTCTGAGGTAAATTGAAGACCAATTTCTTTGCTGTCAATAGTGGGAAAAATACAGGAGACGCTGTTGCACTTCCAAATTGTGGAACATCTAAACAAATATGGGGTGCTGATGGATGCACAGCATGGCTTCTGTAAGGGGTGTGGTACGGCGATGGCCTTGGTCAGGTTCACGAATGACTTGCAAGAAAATATGGATCTGGGGAAGTATACGGGTGCAGTGTTCATGGACTTAACCAAGGTCTTCGATTTAGTGAACTACCAGATATTAATTTCTAAACTGAAAGTGTTGGGATTTGGGAGACCTGTCATTGAATGGTTATACGATTACTTGACTCTGAGAGTACAAAAGGTTAGGATAAATGATTCTGTGTCTGACTTTAGAAAAGTTAAATATGGGGTACCACAGGGATCCATATTGGGGCCTTTGCTGTTTTCCCTGCATATAAATGAATCACCCTCAATATGTGAAGGCTCCTCCTTAGTTTTGTACTCAGATGATGCAGTATTATATGTAGCTGATAAAAACATTGATATGATTACAACAAATTTAGAAAAAGATTATAATAAAATGATATAATGGCTAAAAGTAAATAGATTAGTTCTATATAAAAAAAAAGACAAAGGGTATGTTTTTCTGTATGCCTGCTAAGTTAAGGAGGATGAGGGATGATTTTAAAATAATGGACAGTGAAGGATCTTATCTTGATATGGTCACTAAATTCTGTTATTTGGGTGTGACCTTAGATAGTCACCATTCTTTTATTCCTCATTTAAATAATTTGACTAAACAGATACATAGAACAATTGGTGCTTTATACACAGTAAGGGATTTCTTAATGGATGACACAAGGAAAACTGTTGCAGTAGCATGTCTGCTGCCCATATTGGATTATGGAGGGTTGATCTGGGGAAGGGTGTCTGAAAAGGTAAAACAGCAAAGATACAGCCTCTATAATTCTATATGTAGATTTGCTTTGAGGGCCAGACATAGGAAACATCATTGTAGTTTATACAGTAGGTTGGGTTGGTTACCCCTGGAGCAAAGAAATACCTTACATGAATTATGTTTTGTGCATTAATCACTTTATAGTGCTGTATACAATCCTTTGAAAAAAAATTTTAGTCGAAGAATTAATCTTAGACAGCTTAGATCTAGTTCCTCTGTTTTGTTAGAAATTCCTCTTTGTAAAACCTCAAAAAAACCAAAATCTTTTAAATATTGTGCCTCTGAAAGTTGGAACAAATTGCCTGATGACTTTAGAAATGTTGAAAGGTTAAACTCCTTTAAAGTATCTTTAAAAAGATACTTGTATTCAGTGATGGGTTGTAAGCGTACTTAAGGGTATATTTACAAGTATCACATATAAATATACAACATAATCTGTTTTAGGATTATAGCAAAGTAATGATATAGTGTGCATATTATATTGTTAGGTGTTGTTTTACTGTGCCTGTCTGTATGTACTATAATTTTGTTTGTGTATCCAGGTCAAGCCTGCAAAAGAGCCATATGGCCCAGTGCTTTTTTACCCGGTTAACAAAGTTTTAAATAAATAAATAAAATTACAGTACGACTTCCACTTCTACAACCCTCGAGCACATTGCCTCATCTGTTGAGTGAATTGCACCTATCTGGAGTTTATTTTATAATATTAACGCTGTGGGCAAACTGTCCGGGAATGAATTGACATGGGGACCAAGCTAATGGTCCAGGGCGAGTTGTCGCAGAACAAAATGACTGGGATGAATTGTGACATAGCTGCTAAATATCAACTCTAAATGGCAGTGGGTATAAATGACAGTGCTACCAGGTCAGTTAATAGCACAAAACTAGTGCGCTAACAGACAAATGAATGAGGATCAGCTACAAACGGGCAAACAAACTGGTGCAAGCCAGCACGGTGGGGCTGAGGGTTGAGGCGCTGAACGCCACACCTCATGGCATGCCAGCAACCCAGTTTCAGGAGCAGACTCGGACCATCAGGGGTTGGCAAGGGAGAGGGAGGATCAAGCATCCCGTGACAGCTCTCTTACCTCTGGGGTGGGTAAAGGGGTCTACGTCGCACTGCAGTTGCAACTGGTGGAAGTCGGGGCTCTGCAAGTAGCAGCGAACAGCTGAGGGTTGGAGCATGGCAGGCATTGGCACATAGTGCACTGACGCCATTGCACGTCTGGCTCCAAGGGGGTAGAAAATTCAGGCAGAAAATTGCAGGGCAGCCGTGGCAGCTGATGGCAGTGTGCTGCACCCCCGGACCTGAGAGATGCACCCCCCCAAAGTATTAGGATCCAGCTCCCCATGGTGGGGGGGGGGATACTGTGTGCTGGCCTGAGTGGAAGAGAGTGTGTCGCTGACCAGATCGGGTCCAGTGGTGTGGATGCCGGCAGTCAGACGACCTGTCAGCCTGCTCCGCAAAGGTAGGCGATAAAGAATGTAGTGATTAAAAAAAAACCTGGTACAAAACAGCAAACTGCAGTGATACACTCAAACAGAGACAAATTATTAAAAAGTGCTTTATTGTGAGGACATCCGACAAGCTTTCCCCAGGAAAGATAAGACAATTCATCTCTGTTTGAGTGTATCGTTGTTGTTTGTTGTTTTGCTACCAGGTCAGTGACCAATACAGTGTCCACCAAGAAGGCGTGTGTGACTCAGAATGAATGACTTCTCAGCTGTTCTACAGCAGAAAGCAGCAGATTTTCCCTTCAAAGGTCAGACATTAAATGGAAAAAGGTTAAAAATGATAAATCCAACTTCAATTCACTAACTACAGGGTTTTACAAACCATATACAACAGGAGGTATGAGAATCTGGGCCACTTTAGCAGACCATATTTCCAGTCAGATTACTCTGCTGCTGCTGCTGCTGCTGAAGGAAATGGCACAGGCCAAATCAATGAGCAACTTATTTATTTATTTTATTTTTTATTTTATTTAAACAGCAGTTTGGAAAACCTTTGAGCCATAGGCTCATTTACAAAGGTACCTTGTCACAGTAAGACAAACCAAAATACACAGTATAGCAGTACAACACATAAGTATAACAATAAATTAAGACATAGATACAAACAAGCTGGTACAGGTAGGATGGATGCAAACAATACCAGAGTTATGTTGTCCTTAGCAGCTTAGTAATAAGCTCTGTCATAAGTATTGAGTACGGCTTTGACTAGCGCAGTTACAGCGGGTGTTAATAAAGGTGGTTACGTAGGAAGTTTGAAATACCCATATAGTTGGAGCTCGGAGATGGAGGGGGGGTGTGTTGAACCAGGAGGGGGCCTAAAGCTGAAGGCTCTTGGCCGTGAGAGGTCCTAGCTCTAGGGATAACAAGAGAGGTTTTCCCAGAGGTCCGAGTATTAACTAGTGGGACAGAGCGGCGTATGGTGGTGGTCAATCCTGGTGGGGAAAGCCCAAGGAGGGTCTTTTTTGTAAGGGTACAGGTAAGATATTTGAGGCATTCATCGAGATCAAGTACCAGCGCTTTAGCATACAGTAGACAGGTGTGTGTCATCCTAGGTGCTCCAGTAATTAACCTGCAGGCCTTATTCAGAGTAGTGCTAATTTTATGGAGTGCGGTCTGATCTGCAGCACCATACACCGGCAGTCCATAGTCCACTAGGGACAGGATAGAGGAGGTGACTATGAGTCAAGAGCCTCGGGAGGCAGTGTTTATACCGGCGTAAGATGCCCAATCGGATATTAGTGGCAGGTGGCTAGGCAGCTATGTGTCCATGGAAGGAGAGGGAGGGGTCAAAATGGATCCCTAGGTATTTATAGGAGCAAACTTGTTAGAGTGGGAATGAGGACCCAGAGTGAATGAGGAGTTTGAAGTTGCAGGACTTATTTTGGGGATGAGTGAAGAACATGGTTTTTGTTTTTTTAAGATTTATCACCAATCTATGTTCCTTGAACCAGCCCTCGGCTTCAGTGAAGGACTTCTGCAGCGAGTCCAACTTCAAACAGGAATGGGACAGACAGAAACATAGAGGATTGTCTATGGGGAGTGATGCACAACAAGGGTATTCTTGATTGAGAGGTATCCTTGGCAACGTTTTACCTCGAGAGCACAGTTCAAGAGGTTCAACGTTGCCAAGGATATCTCGAGATCTTTGAATACCCTGTCTGTGCATCACTCACCACAGATAATCTTTTATAGTGTATGGGGAGTCGATTAGATGGCAAGAAAATTAACAAACGGTGGGGTAAAGAATTTCGAAGGTAGGAAGAGAGGGGAAAGGGTAAACATATCCCAGACCCTGGTCCGTCTCCAGATTGCATAGGAACTGCAAGGAGTAGCCAAAGGCTTCTTGCCAGGATTCAAGGCACAGAATAGCTGGCAAACACTCCAAATGAGGAGATACGGCTATTCTGGAAGAAGAACAGGGCTCAGAGAATTAACACCCTCTCAAGGAAAGATTTTTGGTGAAAAAGGAAAAATATATATTTTTTTGTAATAAAGAGTAGTCCAAAGGACAAGGAAAAATAAGATGGATGGGAAAAAGGAGGAGGAGAGAATGGAGGGCAACTGCCAACTCCCACCCCACGGGGTGGAGCTAAAGCACTGGAGAAGGAGTGCCCCCCATGCTGACCACTCTCCCCAGAACCTTATCCCCCTATGTGCCCCTGTACGTCACCCCACTCCTAAGAGAGGAGCAGGGGGAGGCTGGGCACAGAGAGAGGTGGACCCAGAGACTGGGGCCCCAGGGGGATGGAGGGTGGGATTGAGATGAATGGTGAAGATACACAGAAAGATCATAATTACGGTAGGTACATAATTTTCATATCCTATCTGTGTCAATCTTCACCATTCATCACATTTGGGTGAGTGCTGAGCCCCTCCGAAGGGGGTTTCCTTTACACCCTAAGGGACAAAGTCCCTTAGCTCTCAGTAGGTATCACACTAAGAGGGAGAACCTTCAGGGCCTGAGGAAGCCCGAGAATGGGGAGAATGAGACAGGGACCCCCCAGAGGGGGAAGGAAGTTGTCCCGACAAACGCCATCTCGCTCTATGGAAGAAGAGATAGGTTCTCTGGTGAGTGGAGTTAATTACCCTACGCCGAGCTAAGACTGACAACCGGGAAAGATGCAGCCATGCCGTCTGCCTAGTGCAGATCGCTGTCCCTACGACCCTGGTAGCTACCTCATTGGCATCATAGGATGCCCTCGATTGGTGCCTTGCTAGCTCCAGGCCATGTGCAGAGAGTGCAATGGCTTGTCTGGTTTGCTCCATGTCAGGCAACGAGGCTAGGAGTTGACCTAGCCTGGACCACAAGAACCTGTCATAGGCTGCACAGTGGGCCTGATGTGCAGAAATAGAAAGCAACAACCATGCTGAGTAGAAAGCCCTCCTACCCCGGAATTCAAAATCTGAAGAATCTTGATCTGGGGGCTGGTCATGGTGAAGGGCGAGAAGCCCATCAGGAGTGTCCAACTGCGTCAATCTGGACTCCGGATGAGGCATGGAACCTGGAGACTCCGGGGAGGACGCAATACCACTGGCAGAGATCCCTAGGGGCAGGAACTCTGGAGAAGAGCCTCTGCCAGGAGCGCAACAACGGCTCCCATAAGGGAGCAGGGCAGGGGGGCACCACAAGGGTGGCCATGCTGAAATTGCCTAGAAAGGAGTGCAATGAGTGCTCTGGATTGCTTACAGTGGAAGGGGTGAGGTGCAAGTCCTCCAACATCCTCACGAGGAAACGCTGATACTCAGCGAGATCAGCGGCTGGAGAGATGTTGACCGAAGGCTCCTCTCCCCCATAAGAGGCGGATGAAGAGTTGGAGGACACAGACTGTTCAGAGGGCGGCTGCTCGGGGGGAGGTTGAAAAATCTGTCTGTCCATTGCCCTAACATAAGCTGGGAACCAAGCAGCCACAGCCCTGAACTGCTCCCAGCAGAGAGGCCTGCTAAGACCAAGGATGCCTGGAAGTGCAGGAGAATGTGGCAGAGGGATGGGGACAGAGCCGAGAAGAGATGTCGGCTGACCTCTGCCTGGGCTAAGGAGCGGACCAAGAGCACCCAAAGAATAAAGTGCTCCGGAACACTCCACAGCCAACAGCTGAACAACCATTTCGGTACTGCCTTGGCTGCGCCCGGAAGAATCCCCCCTGTGAGGCGACCGGGGCCATATAGGTCCAGAAGGATGGTCCCCTACCTCAAAAGAATGGGGCTCTCTCAAAGA
The DNA here is from genome assembly GCA_016271365.2 of Neoceratodus forsteri. Lineage (NCBI taxonomy): Eukaryota > Metazoa > Chordata > Ceratodontiformes > Ceratodontidae > Neoceratodus > Neoceratodus forsteri. Next base: position 334,675,911 of record CM057452.1, on the reverse strand, counting down.
TACCAAGGAGGAACAGTGGAGATCCACACTACGGCTTCTTCCAGAGCCTGGGTGGGCCCCAGAAAAAGGTTGCCATGCAGACCCCATGCCCCTCGACCCCTTGGAGTCCAAAAGAGCCCTCCTCCTCAAGAGGGCCAGCCTAGGTAGCTGACAGCCCTGGCCAGCACCCGAGGGAGCTATCCAGGGCACAGCACCCTTCCCTCCTGTAGAAGCCCTGATCAGCCACAAAGTTGGGCAATCCAGGCACACTACAGGTGGGGGTACAACTGCTGAGGGGGTCAGTGAACCCACCAAGACCGGGCTGCAGAGCAATGGTGGCCTTCACCACTGCTTGCTGGTCAGCACCCCTGACCCCAACCTCGAAAGCCACCGACCCCACCTCAGAAGGGGGCTGACTCTGGCTTGTCGAGGACACTACAGGGCTGCCCACACCAACAGTCAATCCCAAGGAGTCAGACTGCTCGTCTGACTCACAGCCCAACCCCGCCTCTGAAGAGGTAGAGGCCGAGGCCCTGTGCCAGACCATAGGAAGGCGCCCGGTGCGATCCCTGCCAAATGGGGTGCCGGATTCTGAGACCATGCCTGAGCTAGTGCCAGTGCCCCACAGCACCACGAGCGGTATCCGCAGAGGACATGGCTCCGGCCCGAACAGCAGCCCCAGAGTCAGAACCCCAGTCATGGTGCCATCCAGCCCCATGGCGCTGCGAGTGACACAGAGGATGGGGACGGTGCCGAGGACGGCTCTGACGGTGCCATCGGCGCCATGGAACAGCATCGAGGGCGGGGCGGCGCCGACGATGGTGCCGACAGCAGAATCTGATGCCCACACGGCGCCGAGTCCCGAGGCGGATACGGCGCCGTGCTCAACTTCGGTGCCGCGAATGGCGTCGAGGAGAGAAGACGACAAAGATGGCGCCATAGAGACTCCCGTGGTGCCACTAGCAGTAGCAGCACCATGAACGGTGCCGACAGCAGCCACGGCGTCAAGTGACAAACTGACGCCGATGACGGCTCCATCAGAGCCTATGGTGCCGCGAACGGCGCCAAGGCCCACAATAGTGCCGACCGATGGCATCAAGGACGGCGCCGACCCGGGCCTTGTGAACCGCGGGTCCAACACCGGGGAGCCACCCCTAAGGGGCACTGCTCTTGCGCACCTCCCGCCTCCCGAAGGAGGCAGGTCGGGCCTCCTGCACCGCAAAGGAGCCTCGGCAATGGCCAGGCTACTAGAAGCCGAGGCTCCCTCCTCCTCAGTCCATGTAGAACCAGTAAGGGACCCGGAGGAAAGGCCAAGAGTACGTGGCTTGGCCTGACGAATGCGCACCTGGCCCCCAAAAGTCGGCGGAGCTCACCCCACTTTCCACACGCATTGTTCGATGACCCAGCGGTCCATGGAGAAACAGGCGTCACACGAATCCATGTCGTGAAGCGGGCCAAGACACGTAAGGAAACAGTCGTGCTGGTCGGTGATGGAAAATGTATGGCTGCAAGGGCACCGTCGCATGGGGGGCCGTCCCCTCTTCGAAGTCTTCTTGCCCTCTGACCGAGACATGACCTACAAGGAAAAAAACACCCAAAACAGACTCGACATTGCCAAGAATAAAAATAAATGAAAGATCTTACCAAGCAACGTCGAGTAAGGCAACTAGAACCGGCAGGAAAGGAGCCGATGGACTGTGGCACGTAGGAATAATAGGCAGGACGAAACTGCATAGGCAGTATGCCTCAAGTTCTACAGAGCTTCCACATGAGGTGACCTCGATGGCAGGAGACAAAGAACTGACAGGCAGGCGAAGTTGACAGCGCCTAATGGCCAGCCGCGGCGCCCGCGCGGTCGCGTCGGCCCAGGGCAGTGCCAATGCTGGCCGGCTCCACCTACCAAAAAAAAAAAAAAAAAGAGCTCTGTGGGGTCATGACCTCCGGCCATGAACCCAAATGTGATGAATGGTGAAGGTTGACACAGATAAGATCAACATGTTTAGGAGGCTTGTGGGGCTTTGCATGCCCAGTGCACCTGATTCATATACATAGAAACATAGAATTTGACGGCAGATAAGGACCGCTTGGCCCACCCAGTCTGCCCATTTCCCTAGCTGATGGATAAGCTGCAGGTCCTAGTTAACCAGCAGCCTACTTCTTCCTACCCCCAACCCCTAGAATTGCCTTATGACTGTCCCATGCATGCTTGAATTCCACCACTGTTTTTGACTCCACAACCTCCTCTGGAAGGCCGTTCCAAACATCCACAACCCTCTCTGTGAAAAAATACTTCCTTAAATTACCTCTGAGCCGCCCCCCTTCTATCTTCAAATTGTGCCCCCTTGTTAATATAGTTTGTCTATCTCCGACACTGACAGGGCCTCAGATTGCATAGGTTTATTGCCGTTTCCTATCTTTTTAAATACTTCTATTTTGCTTGTAAAGTGGTCAGAGTTTCTCTAAATACCTCTGTGTTCCCATGGAAAACTGAGTGGCTGTACTTATGCCTAATTAAATACCTGTCTATACTGCCAAGGATGTCATGAACAGTGCTTGGCTCATACTGTTCACCATTCAATCTTTCCAGGTTAAATATAAAGTCTGCTACCAGTTCATTCAACTTGTTCACTGGCATATTGTGCATGTCATGGATTTCTCCACTATTAGTTAGGAAACTTTTGAAGATTCGCATGTCATTTTCCGTCTTTTTAATTGTTCGGCTGTTTTCCTGATCTTTCCAATATTGATTCGGACAGGCAGATCGATGCCATTGTGCTTTCTTTACTGTTTATTTTTGGAGAATTTCATTTTCACAACCGAGATGTGCGATTTACCATTACAATGATTAGTGGTAAATTCACAGTTCATTTAACGTCAGCTGTGTCTCATGGTGAAAGCAGCTCGAGGAGGCATTCGATTTTGTTGTGCTGCACTACTGATGTACTGAGTGCAGCACAACATGATCGTGACATAGTCAGTGCAGCAGAACAAGGATATTTCAAGCATGGATTTCTATGCACAATAACATTCCCCCATACACTATATAGACTTTGATGGCAGATTAGGACCGCTTGGTCCACCCAGTCTGCCCATTTCTCTACCTATCGGATAAGCTGCAGATCATAGTTAACCAACAGCCTACTTCTTCCTACCCCCTACCAGAATTGCCTTATGTCCATCCCATGCATTCTTGAATTACCCCACTGTGTTTGACCCCACAACCTCCTCAGGAAGGCCGTTCCATGCGTCCACCACACTCTCTGAGAAAAAAATACTTCCTCACATTGCCCCTGAGCAGTTCCCCCTCTATCTTCAAATTGTGCCCCCTTGTTCTTGCACACCTCTTTTTTTGAAAGATGCTACCCTCTTGGACTTTGTTTATTCCCTTGAGGTACTTGAAAGTTTCTATCATGTCCCCCACTCCCTCCTTTCCTCAAGGGTATACATATTAAGCTCCTTTAGTCTCTCTTCATATGGCTTCTGTTGCAGACCCTGCACCATTTTAGTTGCTCTCCTCTGGACTGCCTCCATCCTGTCTATGTCCTTGTAGAGATGGGGTCTCCAGAAATGAAAATTACGTACCTACCGTAATTCTTGATCTTCTCTTGTATCTTCACCATTCATTACTGCTTGTTTTTTGTCTTATTTAGTTCGCATCATGTCAGGTTCGAGGGCAAAACGTAAATCGAAGGCGGGCCGTGCCCCTATGCGTCGGTGCTCCTGTGGCCGGCATTTCTCCGTCACGGATTGGCATGATGTCTATCTCCGTTGCCTGGGACCCAACCACGATATGGACGTGTGCGACGCCTGTTTCTCCATGGACCGTCGTGTCCATCGAAGTCCGCACATTCAAGATCGGCAAGACCCCGCCGACCTTTGGGGGACGGCGTCGCTCCAGGGATTCCCAGGTAAGGTCTCTAGGCCCTTCCTCCGGGTTCCCTCTCGGGCCTATATGGCAGTTGCGGGCCTCGACACTGGGAAGCCTGCACCTCGAGGAGGTGACTGCCAAGGCGAGCCCCACCGCCCCGGAGGGACCACGACGCTCCTCTGACACCGCAAAAGAAGCTTCCTCTTTGGCAATAGAAGAGGAGGAGGAGGAAGCCTCCTCCTCCATGGACCGTATAGGCCACCCTTCTGGATCCATGCAGTCCCAGGTTCGTCACAGGGGAGGATCCCCTTCTGGGCTCTTCCAGGTTTCGCTTCCCCAGGGTTCCGCTTTGCGACCTGGTCTGTTGTCCGGAATCCCGCCAGCTCGGGCTCCGTTCTCCGGATTTCAGAGCCCTAGCAGAGGACAGTTGCCTCTTCGTAGGTGCTGCTGCTCCTGCAGCCACCCCCCGCCTCTTCCAGGCCATGTCGGTCCCACTGCCTGCTACCCTGGGAGCAGTTCAGAGGTTCTGCAGCGCCTTCCTCATATGTCAGGTGTATGAATGAGCAGGTCTTCGCCAACCTCACCGCCGCAAGAATCTTCTGACACTCAAGCTCCATCATCCTCGCCTCCTCCTCTGAGGGAGAGGAACCCCTGCTCATATCTCCTCCGATGCTGATTTCACTGAATATCAGCGATTCCTTTCGAGGATGGTGAGGGATCTTCGAATCTCCTACGTTAGGCGAGACAATACTGAACGGGAGACGCGTGAATTCCTTGGAGAATTCAGCGCCCAGCACCTGGTGGTACTTTCCTGGCCTATCCCCTTCCAGGAGGCGTCTATCCGTTCCTGGCAGTCACCAGCCACCCCTTCTCCAGCCCCGGCAGACTGTCGACGAGGGTATTGTGCCCTTCGAATCCCTGGGTACTCTCCCAACCCGCCTCGGGTTTGGTATACCTGGAGACTCCTCCAGCCGCCATGGCGCATGACCGCCCATCGGATTCGATTCCCTACCACCGACCAGTTGGGGCGAAGAGTGTTCTCTTCCTCTCATGCGATGGCTTGCATTGCATCTCATCAGGCTCATCACGCTGCCTACAGTAGGCATTTGTGGTCGATGCTCTCTCAGATCTTAGCATCAATGCCTGATACGGAGCAAACTAGACAAGCTATTGCCCTCTCTGCTATAGGCCTGGAGCTGGCAAGACACCAAGCAAGGGCATCTTATGCCGCCAATGAGGTGGCTTCCAGGCTTGTGGGGACAGCGATCTGCATTAGGCGGACAGCATGGCTTCGTCTATCAAGGTTGTCACCCCTGGCCCGGCGTAGGGTGATTCGCTCCACTTTCTGGGGGACCCGTCTCTTTTCTTCCAGAGCTAGGAGATTACTGCAGGGGCTTCCTCCATCTCCCCGTCCTCAGGGAACACCTCCAAGCTCTTCTCCCCCATAGGCTTCTCTCTTGATTAGCCCAGGGTCTTCCCCTTCTGTTTCTCACCAGCAGGAAGCTGGGGGTTTTTGTTCCTTCAGGGTTCTAACCCCCCCCCTTTTCTAAGGGGGCTTGGTATCACTCTGTAGTAATGAATGGTGAAGATTGACAAGGAAGATATGAAAATTACGTACCTACCGTAATTCTTGATCTTCTCTTGTATCTTCACCATTCATTACTGATACCCACCCACCTTCCCCTCAGTGGCCTCTTTCTGTGGCATCTCCCCCTTCCATCTCGTTCCTCTTCCTTCCTTTGGCCTTTATGAAAAAAAAAAAAATTATTTTTCTGTTCCCATTCTTTATGAATGGTTCCTTTTTTCCTCAAGGTAAAGAGGAACGAGTTTGGTTGTACTTTTCTCTTATTCTGAGGGAACTCTTTCTGACCGCCCTTAGGGTGCAATTCCTCATACCTTCTTCAGGCTATGCAGTTTCACAGCTTAAGAGGCCATGCTCTGACTCGGCCTCGGCAAAATTTAGAATCCCCTGGCAGGTATTAATTTTGAGCTCTTCTACTGCTGATTGAACTTGTCAGCTCTGAGCGTCTACTTGCCTTGCCTTAGGGAGTCTGACTGAGTTCCACTCTATCCTTCATACAAAGCTGCCTTCGAGAAGGCATAGTCTTTCCCATACACTGCTGTGTTAGCACTTAACAAGGTGCTAAGGGACTTAGTCCCCTTCCTGGGCGGGCGCTCTTCCCAGAACAGGTTCTGCCCGGGCAGTCTAGGAGCCCTCAGCTAGGATGTAGGAACCTGGCATGTTGAGAGTTCAGAGATGTTGCCCTCATTCGAATCTGTTCAGGTGGTTCGGTCGAACCTCCCCTCAGTCCTAGCAACTGGGATTCTTGTTCTTGTTAGTCTCGAGCCTATAATCCCTCAACCAATGCCTGATGGGCACCTGTTCTCCCTCTCAACATGCCTCTTCTTCTTCTTCTTCTTCTCTCTCTCTGTTCCTCCTCTAGAGTCGCCTTCAAAAGGAGGCCTCATGTCCCTTAGGTAGGAATTCGCCTCCTCTGTCTATTCTCACCGGCTTTTACCTTTTCAGTTTATATCCTTTCCTTTTTCTGTCCCTCGGCTCTCTTGCCTCGCTTCCTTTTTCTTACCCTTTATTTTCGCCTCCCACTACCAGAACTGAGATAGAGGAGGAGTCTGCGGCACCTAATAGGCTCGCTGATGACGTAGTAATGAATGGTGAAGATTGACAAGGAAGATCTGCATGCAATACCCAGATGGGGTCTCACCAACTGTCTGCAAAGAGGGATAACAACTTCCTGTTTTCTACTGATGATGCCTCTCCCTATACATCCCAGTATCCTCCCAGCCATCCTTACTGCCTTCTCACATTGCTTGCCTACCTTTAGGTCATCTGATATGACTATCCCTAGGTCTCTTTCCATTTTTGTTGTTGTTAATACATCTCCCCCATTGTGTACGCTTCCCCTGGGTTTTTGTTTCCAAGTTGCATTATTTTGCACTTGTTTGCATTGAATCTAAGCTGCCATGCTTTTGACCATTCCTCCAACCTTGCCAAGTCCCTTCTCATCCTTTCCATCCCACCTTGTGTGTCAACCCTGTTGCAGATCTTTGTGTCGTCTGCAAAGAGGCATACTTTTCCTTCCAGTCCCTCTGCAATGTCACTTATAAAGACATTAAAAAGGACCAGACCCAGTACTGAACCCTGTGGTACCCTACTAGTAAGCCCCCTTTGGAGTGGACTCAGTTTACTATTACCCACTGTGTCCTGTTGTCCAGCCAATATTTTTACCCAGGCTACCACCCCGGGACCCACTCCCAGGCTGGCTAATTTGTTTATTAATCTTTTGTGTGGAACTGTGTCAAATGCCTTGCTAAAGTCTAGGTAGGCCATGTCCACAGCCCTCCCTGGTCTACTACTTTGGTCAACCAATCAAAGAAATCTATTAGATTCGTCTTACATGACCTTCCTTCTGTGAATCCATGCTGCCTTGGGTCATGTGTCCCGCTGGCCTCTAGGTACTCAACAATTCTTTCTTTCAGAAGTGATTCCATAATTTTCCCTACCACTGAGGTCAAGCTAACAGGTCTGTAGTTTCCTGCCTCTGCTTTGCTCCCACATTTGTGAAGGGGAATCACATCTGCCCTCCTCCAGTCCTTAGGTACCATCCTCCCACGATTTGTTAAAAAGAGCAGTCAGTGGTGTCACTAGCTCTCCCCTTAGTTTTTTAGAATTCTGGGGTGAATCCTGTCAGGCCCCATTGCTTTGCCCACCTTCACTTTTAGGAGTTCTTTCAGAACCCTTTCTTCTGTGAAAGGACTGATATTGACCCCCTATGCAGAGTACTTCCATTGACTGGATTAGGTACCTCCCTCCTCTTCTTTTGTGAATATTGAGCAGAAGTATTCATCCAGTATCCCTGCTTTTCATTGTCCCTCTCCCACCCACCCACCTCCCCTTTATTAAGCCTCACTATCCATCCCTTAGTCTTTCTTCGCTCCCTAATGTACCTATAAAAGGTTTTATCCTCCTTCTTAACTGAGTTGGCTATCTTTTCCTCGGTTTGGGCCTTTGCTATTCTGACTGCCCTCTCCGCTTCCTTCTGCTTTAACTGGTACAGTTCTCTGTCGTGCTCCTTCTGTGTTTCCTTATACTTCCTGAATGCTATCTTTTTCTCCCTAACCTTCCCCGCCACCTCTTTTGAGAACCATAGTGATTCGTTCTTTCATTTTGATTTATTTGCTTCACACAAAGGCTTGTTGCCTCTGTGATGGCATTTTTGATGTTTCCCCATTGCTCCTCCACCCCTCCTCCTTGACCGTTTGCTAGTGCTTTTCTGAGACACTCTCCCATTTTGACAAAGTCAGCCCTCCTAAAGTCCAGTACCCTCACTTTTGTATGGCTTGACTCCGTGGCTGTGTTTATCGTGAACTACACTGTTTGGTGGTCACTTGTTGCCAGATGGCTACCCACTTCTAGATCTGAGATCCTCTCTCCAACCCCGTTTGAGAGTACCAGGTCTAAGATTGTTCCCTCCTGAGTGGGTTCCAACTCTAGTTGTCTGAGGCATGCCCCCTGTAGGGCATCGAGAAATGGAAATTACGTAATTACCGTAATTGTTGATCTTCTTGGACAGTCTCCTGGAGGATAGCAGTGGCATCCATGGCACCCATGCCATCCATGGGTGCCCACAGCCATCCACAGGCACCTGGCGGGTGCTGGCGCGGCCGCGGTCAGCACCACCCACAGGTGCTCAGCGTCGCCCACAGATGCTCGGTACCACCCGCGGGTGTTTGTACCACCCACAGGTGCTTGCTGCACCAGTGGCACTGGTAACCAATGGCAGCAACAACAGCACCTGTGGCACCACACAGAGCAATGGCACTGGCACTGACCCACAGCACCGACAATGGTGTCGAGCCATGGTGCCAACCAATGGCGCCGAGGCACAGCGCCAACCCAGGTACAGAGGCATGGCGCTGACCAAGGCACCTAGCCACAGCACCAACCAAGTCACCGAGCCATGGCGCCGAAGGAAAATGCCAATGGAAATCCTGAGAGGGGAGAAGAAAAAAAGGTAGTGCCCGTGCTGGCCCCTGCATGGAAAAAGGAGAGGGGAGTAGGCATGAGGGGTCGACACGATGGCGAAGGCACCACGCCATCCTGATCCAATCGACCCTGCTCCGGTCCAACGGCTCTGAGGCCTGGAGGCCCTGAAATCAGGAACACAGCCAGGAAAACTGGAAGAAGTCAAACCCCCTGCTCCACAGGAGCGGCCCAGAGGTGAAACTGCTCACTGGAGCTCCAACGAGGACAGAGATGGAGTCCGGAGTTGAGAAAGTGGCCATTAGGAGTGGGGCCAAGGGGAACACACCAAAGTCGGTTCAGGCCTATCACCCCTCCCAACGAACAATGCTCGTACAGACGTACCAAAGGGCAACCTTTGAGCGGCACCGATTCTTCTTCCCCAAACGAGGAAGAAGAGCTGAAGGTTAAGTGGAGCCAGATCCCTGGAACTGCTAGATCCGTGCTTCAGTGGACTGTCCTCCCCCCCCCGAGCACAGGACTGTCCACAGTCAGAACCCCCCATTTATCAAGGGTGGCGGACCGGACACAGCCCCTCTGCAATAACAACTTTCAAACAAAGTCTTCCTACAGTCACCGCTACCATCTAAGGATGACTCCATTGATGGCAGGAAATAATTTATTTTTCTTCATAATCTTCTTTTCTTGTTTGTAAAATAAGAAATTACTACTAAAATGTTACATTGAACGCTAAAAGCTGCTGTCGTATAGACGAAAACTTTGACTCCAGCAGATGAGCGACGTCGACATCCAAGCGCACTCGACGGCGGGAGAAAAGGAACTGAGGTAGTTGGAGGGACAAAGCCAGGATAGCCTACACAGGCACGAGCTAGTCTCGTGGTGCCACAAAAGTGTGGTCCTGTCTCGGCGTCGACCCTTCTGAAACTTTTTGGCTCCTGCTTGGTCCTAGCGCCTTTGGTGCTATCCCACTAGTGCGAATGAGTGATACAGACTTAGTCCAGGAAGATTGATACTGCTCTTGGATGTGGCTGCAGCAATGGTGCTCCAGTTAACATCTGGCATATTTAGGTCCCCCACCAACAATATCTCCCCTTTTTCTGCCATCCTAAGCATGCCTTCTATCATTTCCTTGTCTATTTCCTCCCCCTGAGATGGGGGTCTGTATACAACCATGCGGATTGTGGGATTAGTTAGAAAAGGGGTGGCAGAAACAAAGGAGGGATGACCACTAAGGCCAGCGCAGTGTAGTTAGGCAGGGTGGGCAGACTAGATGAGTCTATGGTCCTTTTTCTGCTATCATTATCTATGTATCAGTATATCTACGTATCACATAGGAACATGTCAACTTCAAACTGCGCTATACTGCCTTCCTTTGTGAGGCAGTATAGCACAGCGGTTTAAGGTTCTGATCTGCAAATCTGGTGACATCCAGCAGACCAGACCTGGGTTTGAATCTCACAGCTTCCTCCTGCATACTGTGTGACCCTGAGCAAGTCACTTAACTTCCCTGTCCTCCCAGGTCGCACCTGTAAAAAAGCTTTCAGCTTAGTGTGCTACTTCTTGTTAAATTAAAAATAAAAAATAAAAATACTAAAAGAATAACCGGTTAGGAATCAAGAAAGTATGTAATCATGGTTCCCTTGAATTGAGAAAAAGTTGAATATTTAATTATAAAAACAGTGAAGAAATTGAGAAAATACAAAAATATAATATTAAAGCAGCAGTACTAGTTAGCCAGCAAAAAATGTCATCCTCCTCCTTTAAGCATTAATGTATTTCCGATAATCTTAGATTCTTCATTTGGGTATTTTAAATTCAATCCGCTATTTTTAAGACTGCATTTAATTATAACTTTTGTAATTTGTGTGGCTTTACAGTAAAGATGGCAGCCCCCAGCCACTTTAACAAATCTTCTCCCCACAGATCACACACTAAAGGCACCCACTGTTTTTGTAATGCAGATAAGTCAGGAGGTTGCCAGCACATGTTTCTGAATCTTGGCCAGCGACACACCATCACCCTGATCTGCTTACATCATGATGGAGGGCCTGGCAAAGGGACAATAACAAAATCCCCTATCTTGCCTCAGGAATGAAATCCAGCAAAAAGAAAATCAGTTATATTAATGTTTTTGTTGGCCCTAACTGCCAAGCAAATTATTACAATTTCTGCTAACTACTGCTGCTGCTTTAAAAGAAATAAAATAACCTTTAGTCTAAAATACAAGACCTTAACCAGGTTTCTGAGATAGCTGACTTCTGGGGAATTCACATTTTTTGCGGAGAGAAAAGATCTGATCATTAGGAGGTCAGGGTGAGGAGGCAGTATAGTGCAGTGGGTTAAGGTTCTGAGCTGCAAACCTGGAGACCTGGGTTTGAATCCCAGAGCCCCCACTTGCATATTGTGTGACCCTGAGCAAGTCACTTAACTTCCTTGTGTTTCCAGATCGCACCTAGAAACAAGCTTTCAGCTTAGTGTGTCTCTCCTGGCTAAAAAAAAAAGGGCACATGATACCAGCATGGTGCTGCAAATGCCTTCTTTGAGTACCTCAGCATTCTCTGTGACATTACACAGACAATTAGTGTGACATCATGCACCACACTGCTCTGGAAACCTCTGAGCAGATTTGCTGTGATTAAAAACGGATTGTCCTGAATTCAGTTTTGGAGGAATACTGTGCAAGGGTGTTCTGGGGATGCAGACCGGATTGTTTTGCAAGAAACTGTAAATCTCTATAACCTCTCTGCTCCACTGTGAGTGAGATGGCGGTACCTGATTGCAACAGCCAGAAATTTGATTGACAGCCTATGGGATCCATATTTGCCATGTGTTCTGTTACTGCACTAGCACTACAGAATTCATCCTTAGTGAAAAGTGTGGCAAGATTTATTCCAGTGAGCAGGTCTGGTGACTCAGTGCACCATACTGTGCTGCTGTAGCACAGGAAACCCAAATTCTGATGCAACTTGAGTCAGTCTCCAGCTGGGGGTTTACATCTAACGTGTATATTTTAGATAAATGTGATGACCTGTAAATATCTGTCTGCGATCCAACTAGCCTAGGGAGTGTCTACTATAATGTTATAAGTTATATTATGACCAATCCATTCCTTGGACTGTGCTCCACTACTATATGTGATGACCTGTAAATATCTGTCAGTGAACCAGCTAGTCTATAGAACGTCAACTTAAATGATGTAAGTTATATTGTGACCAATCCATTCCTTGGACAGTGCTCCGCTACTATAGGTTTCCCCTTAATGTCAAATGATGTATTTCTTTCCCACATGTTTGTTTGCTGTGACATAATGTACTCTCATTTCTTTGTACCTTGACTGTTTTCCCTATGTTGTATTCTCCCGGGTCGTTCCTGAAAATAGGCATAATACTTGTCTAGTGTACTTACCCGGTAAACAAAAGCTAAATAAATGTGTTGCAGAGGTGATGCGTTCACTCTTTTGGGGTTGGAGGGGTGGTATATGCATGGCTAAGCAGCACAATCACCAGTTAGTTCACAAGTTAGACACGGCAGTAGGATCAGTGATAAACCTCTTGACTAGAGACCTCATGGCTAAGTCAAGGTGCCTCAGTGTGGTTAGAGACAGTGACTGGAGGACAATAAATAAAAAAACGGGAACAGCAGAAAAACATTTAAAAAAATCAGTACTGTACACCTCACCTCTTTTCTTCAAGCTTCTAGCTTTCCAAATCTAATTTCTAGAATGATTTGATGCATGTCCCATAATAGCAGCATTTGTACAAATGTGACAGATACACTCGCTCCCTCTCTGTTCAATGTAGCACAGATGTCATTATATTTCGGAAGCATGTGTGCATGAGTGAACTCCAATTCGATTGCTGAACACTGACAGAGAGGGTAATTAGTCAAGTAAACTACATGTTTTCATTTTGCCTTGTTCTTGAGCTAGAATAATTTATCTTTGGAGGCCGGGAACATGCTTCAAGTCTTTTTGTTTCCAGCTGAAATGACCTGTGCGGTGTTAAGCACTGAGCAACATGAACAGAGGGGCCAAAACAAATCCAGGCTTTATACACTCATAGCTGAGTGAGGGACTCGTTAAGTAACTAAACATTAATCCTATGCTTTGCACCAAATGAACTGTAAGGGAGTCACTACTGTTGTATTCGAATATGTAAGGATGTCTTGTTAATAGATTATTAAGAAACAGACCCATTATTCATCATTATTATTATAATATCAGTATTCCATATGGGGTCTGAGCACAGTGCCTTCTACAGTGGCGCTAAGTGGTACCATCACCTCTGTTTCTTTACTATTTATCCCCTTCTTAATGGTCACTAGCAGTTACCAGTGAAACATTCACAGTATTCTTGGCTTTCAGAAAAAGCAGAGGAACCTAAATGCCCCACTAATACAAAGATTAACAAAACAAAAATTCCAGCTCCTGACACTGTCAGTAGTCTACATCATTTTTTACCCCACCTCCTTCCTTGGCCCACCCCCAGACCCCATATAGTAATATTAAATAGTTGTCCCCCAACCCTCACTGAACCACCCATGATTTGGGCAATGGGGCAATCACAGTTATAATATAACCCTTGCTACATGTCTACTCAACCCCTTATCCTCAAAACTTCTGAAAACAATTTTATCCACTGTCATCCCTGTTATTTCACAGATTAATCTATCCCTTAGCACTGTTTTTTCCTGATAATTTTAAATGTCAGCAGTGTCCCCCACTTAAAAAAATCCTCCCTTTATTGCATGGCTTACTCACACTTCTGCCTGATTTGTCTATTACCATTCATTTCCGATATCTTGGAGCGAGCTGCTGCCGCCCAGTTTTTGAACATTTGACAACTCAGTTGCGTCTTGAAACCCTGTAATCTGGCTTCATGTAGGACCATTCTACCAAAACAGCCCTCCTGAATACTAATAATTATATACTTCTTGCTAGAAGTCAAGGCCGTTTCAATATTCTGATTTTGCCGGACGTTATGTCCGTTTTCCACACTCCTAGCATTAGGTCTCATGTGACTGGTTGACTTTTGAGGTTGGGTGTTTGACATGTTTTATCCTGGTTTAAACCCTTTTTGTCAAATCAGACCTTTCAAGTTACTTTTTTGACATTTTTATCTGGGTTTCACCCACTTTCCTCTGGTGTCCCTCAGGGGTCTGTTCTCAGGCCCCTTCTTTTTTGCTTCTATATTGCCCTTTTTCCTTTCTTAATTATGCAGCTGACACACAGATATATATTTCCTTAACACATTTTCTGCTGCCATTGCTGAGCTTTACTAAGTGTTTAACTGCAGTTTCACTTTGAGCCATTAACATGTCCTCAAAATTAATCCAGAAAAAAACAAAAGTTACAAACTTACTGTAACAGAATATCTTCCAGCATATTTTCTCCACGGAGTACCACATTTGGGTCTAACCTGGAGGCACTAGGACCCCATGGCAGCAAATATTTTTTGACCAGGGGACCAGCAGCTTATGGCACCTGCGTGACACCATATGGTGACAAGTACTGGCCAATAACCATTGCTGGCTCCCTCACCTATCAATTCTGTTCACCAGGAGAGTAAGAAGTGGGGGGGGGGCAAGTAATGCTTGCAGCATAGATCAAAATAAAGGGCTTTAAAAAGGATATATAAGACGAAAAAGAAACAACTGAATATAACCCAACTACCAGCCTAGGTGGGAAATGACATACAATACAACCCCGATTATCAGAACTGCCTGGGAATCATAAAACTAGTTCAGATAATCGGGAGTCCAGATGATCGGGGTTCCATTTAAATTAACTGAATACTGAACACGCAGTAAATGACTGTACTATACCAGCTCATGTGAAAGTGATCTGAGGCTTCACATGGTCTGTACACCTAGCATTTATTGCATTTTATTGCATTTACTGCATAAAATCAAATTGTACATGGACTGATAAATGTTTTTCATTTCGGACTTTCTGTGAACTGCACACCACACAAACAGAACACATGCTGTCTTCGATCCCTCCTTCCTACTCCCTCTCTGCTCACAGTCACCCCTGGACTTGCTCACTAACCTTGCCTTGTCCTTCTGTTCCTGAAATTCTCATATTGAGCAGAAATGGGCAGGGGCAGCACAAAATATGAACCGCAACCCAAAACACAGACATGCCGCAAGACGGCGTGGACCATGTGGGACCAAAAAACGCTGGTGATCGAAAAATTAATTTAAAAAAAATGATAATTTATCACTGCCATCTCCCACTGCACTTAGTACAGAAATGTACCTGTATTTTTATGCAAGCCAACACCACTTTGCCAAAGAAAAAAAAACAGACTACTTGGGTGGAGAGTTGTGACGTCAGGCACGGTCCATACTTGAATTAGCCACTGGCCGCATGGTTCTCTACTCAGGGATGTCTTACCACTGCAGCCCGCTAGCCACTAAGGGACTTGAGTGCCACAAAGCAGCAATAGAACAGAAAAACAATACATACAATAAAACACTGATTATTCACCCCAATTATCCTAGCTCATTCTAACCTATATAGCTAAACACTCGGAAGACAAGGGTCTGGTCTGTTAGATAGGGGGTTCTGGATAATCAGGGTTGTACTGTATATATAAATACATTTTCATTACAAAAAACTGAATTAATGCAAATTAGGGTTGCTTCCGCATAAGACTCAAACCCTCAATGTTTGGGAATGCGCTATTATGCTTTTTAGCCTAATGCCCACAAAATTTGGAAATGTGCTATTAGGGCAGTCAAGTCTAACCCCCAACCCCTCCCTTGCCCTTTTTACCCAAGACTAAGATACAGGTATGGGGTCATGCATCAATGGTGTGGTACCTCATACAGGGCTGGCATATTCAAAATTTGTATATTGCAACCTTAATGCCCACCTCATCCCTACCCTTGACACAAGACCAAGCTACAGACCTGGCTCCATGCTACAAGGCTGTGCTGGTTCATGTGAGCCTCTTTTTGGTCCAATGCCAAGCTGCACAGTTACCACATAATTGTATATTGACAGTGTATGGCCTTGTGAACCCTGTGTTTACTATAACACACATTTAACAGCAACTGTTTCACAGTTTCAAGGAGACACTACGTAAAAATGAAAATTATGTATCTACAGTAATTCTTGATCTTTCTGTGTATCTTCACCATTCATCACTGGTAGGTACTAGCTGAAGGTGATGGGAAGCTTTTCTGCTTTAAGAAAAAGCTTTACTGCTCTAGGAGGAGGGGCAATGTCGGAGACGGTGCCGCCCACAAGGCCGGCGAATTGCGTGGTGCTCACGGGCTGGCCAGTAACCGATGTCCCCTGCATTACCTTAGTTCTGCTAGCCAAAGAGGAAAACAGATTAGAGAAAACAAGGGTGGAGGGTGGGCAAGGAAGCCCAAGGGACAGTAAAAGGAAAGGATATAAACTGAAAAAGGAGTAAGCCGGCAAGAGAGAATAGGGTTTTTTTTTTTAAAGGTTGGAGCCTAGCTGTGTCTGGAGGAGGGCCTCCAACCTCTGGGCAGGCAGGGAGGGAAGGGAGTTAGAGAGAGAGATAATGAAAGAAGAAAGGAAAGAGATAAAGAGACAGAGGAGAGGCAGGAGGAGAAGGAGACAAAGTGGGGGCGAATGGACTATGTTCCCCATGGTTTAGAATCCCTATGGACCAGGGTAACTTTAAGCCAACAGGCTTCACTCCTTGTGAAACAAGGCGTCTCCTTTTTTTATTTTATTTTTTGAGAGCCCGGAGGCACTAGCCCAGAAACTTGTGGCATCCCAAAAGGAGAGGGAAAGTGTAACGCTCACCCACAAAGGGGGATTTGACAGGAGACAAGGCCTACCGGCCAAGCTACCTTCATTGGTCCACAAGGGAGAACACTAGGTTTTTTTAATGTTCCTTCTTCCCCCACCTCTTTAAGAGAGAGAGTGAGAGAGGCTGCTTTCCAGCTAGGAATCACCTTGGCGCCCAGTTGGGACACGGGACGAAAAGGGATAGATTCACTTAATCACAGCACCACCGGGGAGGTGATTATCATGAGAAAAAAACTCCTGTAGGTTCTTAACCTGAAGTCCAGGAGGACTGTAAGTATGACAAGGGATACTGAAGGCGTCCCCTGTAAGAGAGTTAAGGAAAAGGAAATAGGGGTCCTAGTCCCAGCAGAGGGGCCAGAATACTCAGACCCCAAGGGAGAGGGGACAACAGGACTGAGAGAGACCTGAGGACCCCAACTACTACGGGTAGCCCAAGAAAATAGGACAAGGCCCCTACTTGCCCTCCCCCCAGGTGGGCCCCTGTTGCTACAGAGAAGTAGCAGGGGCCCGTAGGTACCAGTGGGATTGTGCCCACAACTGGCCTCAATTGAGGGAGGGGGAGGGTGATCAGGGAGGAGGCACAGCCTAGAAGCTGAGGCCCATGAGGCGATGGAGGGCAGGAAGCAGTGATGAATGGTGAAGATATGCAGGAAGATCAAGAATTACGGTAGGTACGTCATTTTCATATCTTCCCTATATCAATCTCCACCATTCATCACTGGTGGGTGAGTACCAAGCCCACAAAGTGGACTGGTACCTCCCTAAAGGCTGGACTGCCTTCAGCCCCTCATGGGGGAGTCACGAGGGGAGAGGGCCCATCATGGGTCTGGCCAGACCAGCTATTGCTGAGAGCCAGGATGGGTCTACTGACTAGCAAGAGAAGGAGAGCAGCCCGACAGTTCCCACCTGGCCCTCTGGGTCAAAAACCGGGCCCCCCCTGGAAAGGCAAGGCAGTCACCCTATGTTGGACCAAGGGTGACAACTGGCAGAGGCAAATCCATACCGTCTGCCTAATGCAAACTGCAGATCCCATCAGTCTGGAAGCTACAGCACTAGTATCACACTACACCTGTGTCTGGCATCTCTCTACCTCCAGACCTCTTGTGGTGATAGCAATAGCTTGCCTGGTTGCCTCACCATCAGGCAAGGCTAACAGGAAGGATTCCATCGCGGCCCACAGGTGCCTCCCATAGGCTACCATATTTGTCTGATGTGCTGTGATAGACAACAAGAGAAGCGCTGAGGCAAAAACCTGCCTGCCCTGGCTGTCAAACTCCGCAGAGTCCACGTCCGGAGGATGGTCTCTTGTTAGGCACAGACACCCAGAAGGGGTGTCCAGCCACTCCAGACCCAAGAAAAGGTGAAGCAATGATCCTAGAGATCCTGAAGGAGTGCAGTACTGGTGCTGGCAGTCTGCAGGGGCTGGGGAAACAGAGGCAGGCGATTGCCAGGCGTTGTGTGAATTCTCCACAAAGGGCCAAGGCCATGGAGGGATCACTAAGGATTCCTAGCTGTACTCTCCAAGGAACACTATAGCTGCATTAATGGTACTGCATCATACTACTGGGGTTAAATTGAGCTCCTCCAGCATCATAGCCAGGAACCGCTGATACTCCATGAGGTCAGCATCAGACGACTGGCATGATGGGGTGTCCTTTTCCTCAGAGGACGAAGCCGATGAAATTGAGGGGCTCTGAACAGGCAGTGATGGTACTGTACAAAGAGATGCAAATACCAGCTCATCCATGGCCCTTTAGAATGGTGGGAAAGCGCTCACCATGGCCCTATACTGCTCCCAGGTAAGGGGCCCCAATGGAACCAAAAGACCTGGGAGAATGGGAGGAAGTTGCTGGGAGAGAGAAGGCTGGGCAGGATGGTTGTGAAAGACTGCACCCTCCCTGACAGGGCTATGGGCACCAGCAGGGGACCCCTCTACCATGAGTGAGGTGTGCTGCCCAGACCCCACCTGCTGCTTAACCCTTCCCCAGCCAGCAGGGGGAAGCCCAAGGGAAGAACACCCCTGGTGGGGAGATCGGAGCCCAGTGAGCCCAACAGGCTGGCCCCTGTCCCAACCCAATGTAGGGCTCTGTCCCTGAGGAAGAAAGGGGTGCTCAGACCAGCACTCCTACTCCACTCCGAAGTGGCCGAAGCCACCCGGGCAGAGCGGGGTGTGGACCGGCCCCCCAACCCCCCAGGAGAGGACAGAGACCTGCCCCTCGAGCAAGGTCTCCCAATGGCAACTGATCTCAAGGACAAGGGGAGAGAAAAGCTAGCATCAGGGTCGGCCTCTGACTCCCCCAACTCTGCGGCGCACACCCAACAGAGACCCGGTGCCAAAATCCGCCTCCCCCACAGAAACATGCCCTGATGCAGCACTGCCACCGAGGGTGGCACCGAAAATGGTACCAGGGCCAGTCACGGCACTGACCTTGGTGCCATCACCAGACACAGCACTGACACCGACCTCGGTGTCAACATCAGAGGTGGCACTGACATTGGGGACAGCGCCGACCATGGCATCTACCCTTGATAAGGCACTGACTGTGGCACTGGGAACAGTGCCGACTGCAGCACCGTTACCAGCTGCAGCACCGTCATCGACACCGACACTGCCCTTGGCATCATCATCGGGTCGATGCAGCTCGTCCAAGATGGCACCAAGAATGGCACCGGAGTCCTCCGCAGCACAGACCATGGAGCCAGCAGAGGAAAGGAAGGACAGCACCGCGTATGGTGTCAAGTCCAAGCTCTGATCTCACTGAAGTAGTTCTCGAGCAGAATCTGAGGGGCAACCTCTCCGGAGAGCTGGGTTGCGAGTCTGAGTCTTCATGGTCATTCTCTGTATCTGAAGAGGAGACCACGGAAACCCCAAGAGAGGCGACCCTGGTCACCCGTCCCGGCACCAAGGGTGGTGTCGGGAAGGGACTATGCAGCGTGGGAAGGCTGGCATTGCTCACTGACACTTGAATTGTTGTCAGAAGCTGAAACCGCACTCTCCGAAACCCTCGAAGGGACCACCAGTGTAGGCCTCGCGTGTAGCTGAGGTCTCAACACCGGGGTTGTCTGGTTCCCCTTGAGGGAACCGGGCCTGGAGCAGTCAGCAGCCGACCTCCCGGAGGAGGCCGACCATTCCCCCAGGCACCCAGACTCAGTGAGACGAGAGTCTGTGATGGCCTGCTCTCCTCTGGTGCATGTAGCAGCAGCAGGAGGCCTGGGAGACAGACCCAAGGTCCTTACCTTAATGTCCCTCATTCAGCGCTTGCTCCTGAAGGTTGGGGGGTTACGTCCCAACCTCGCTACATTGGTCCACGTCATGGTTCAGCCCATGGCAAGTAAAACATTGGTCATATGGGTCCATTATGGTGAACTGATTTCCATAGTCGACACATGAGGGAAGTCCCCACATTCAGACTTTTACACCCTGAATCCAACATGGCACTGACTGCACAACAGAAAATAAAATGAAGCAAAAGACTTGACTTGAGCAGAAACAGCAAAACAAGTAGTGATGCAGTTGATCCTCTCAGGTATCACTGTCCCATGGAGCACCTGCAGCCTCAATGGTGGGAAGAGCATAGGGTTGCCACCTGTCAGGTTTTTTCCTGGTGGTCAGGTTTTCAGGGTCCTTATCAGGTAATCCTGTTTTGCTCTGTGCTGGTCAGGTTTTTGAGTCATTTTGAGTGCTCACATACGTCTGAAACAGATTCTGTTATCTCATTCATTGTTTTAACTACATGTCCAGGTTATAAACAAGTGCTGTTGTCAGTATAGCCTTTTGTGTGTGAAAGCAGTCAACCTGGGAGGTGTAAAGTATGGCCATTAACACCATTAGCACTTACTTAACCTAATCTTTTCCACTGTATCTTAAAGTGGCATAGCAGCAAAGATGTCCCCACCTTTTGTAACACCAACACAGCCAGTTGTCTTCTACTTTCATTTGCTGGTAAACATTTTCATCTCTAACAGAATTTAGGCATTTTAAATGTTTTAAATTATGTTTTCCTCAAGAAAAAATGTGGCCACTTTGACTTTGAAATATTACTGTGGACATGAAAAGGAAATGGAGCCAGAAAAATAAACAGTACACATTATAGAAAACAATTTCTTTATTATGTATTATTATATACCAAGTATACTGTTGTATGCTATTTAAAGTATTTCCCTTGTCTCCCCATATCATATCTGTAAATGAGATTTATTTTATCTCTGTATGTTTATCTGGTAAACTAATGTTAATAAATCAATTAATACATACATAAGTAAATAAATAAGTAGGAAGAACCTAGGAAAGTAACCTTAACAGGTACAGTACAGTATCTTAAGACTTTTGTTGAACTACTTTAAGTGTTGTATTTTATTGATATAACCATTGGCTTTCTAGGAGGAGCAATGCATGATGAGTCATGAAAAGGGGTGGGGCTAGAGGCGGAGCTTAGGATCCAGTTTTTGCCTCATCCAAAGGTGGCAACCCTAGAAGAGCAGAACTAAGGTAATGGAGGGGATGATGTCAGTTACTGGCCAACCTGCGAGCGCCACGCAATGTGTCGGCTTCGAGGGCAGTGCCTTCTCTGACATCATTTCTCCCCCTAGGGCAGTAATGCTTTTCCTTGAAGCAGAAAAGCTTTCTGTGGGGTCCTGTACCTTCGGCTAGAACCCACCAGTGATGAATGGTGAAGACTGATACAGGGAAGATCAGCATACATGACCAAGACATGAAACATGCTTTGAGTAATTCCACGTATGAGAAAGACAGAAAGAAAGACGGAAAGAAGGAAAGAAGGAAAGAAGGAAAGAAAGAAAGAAAGAAAGAAAGAAAGAAAGAAAGAAAGAAAGAAAGAAAGAAAGAAAGAAAGAAAGAAAGAAAGAAAGAAAGAAAGAAAAGGCAATATGTATAGTGCTGTACTTATAAATCTATAACAAGTCTGCTGGTTTGCAATGGGTCCACAGCATTGTGTGCAAAGCAAGCCACATCATGAATGGATGTAAAACTCTTTAGCTGTGCACCACAAGTATTCTAATTAAAGACCAAAAATGAGTAGGATGCGCATTAAACACCAGACCTGTATGGCATGACTCCAGACTTATAGCTTGGCCTTGGGTCTCATGGGTAGGGGATGTGGTGGGGATCAGGGCTACTATTTACAAATTTTGATTATGTTGGTCCTGCATGAGGCACCACACCACTGATGCATGACCCCATATCTGTAGCTTGTTCTTGAGTAGAAAGAGGAAGTGAGGGGGAGGGAGTGGGAGTTAGGCTCGACTACCCCAATAGCACGTTCCCAAACTTTGCGGGTTTGAGTTTTATGCAGTAGCAACCCTAATCTGCATTAATCTAGCTTTTTGCAATGAATTTCCTTGGTTTTTGAGATAGTAGAGTGGTAGCTTGCTTTGTGCAGGGCCCTTGAGGCACCATGCAAAGAAGAAGGTGACTAGTAGTTTTCTTTGTCTCTTCTAACTTTCTTTGCGTTAGAGCAAGATGCACAAGGCACTATGCTGCCTGTGCTTAAGTCCTAACTTTCTTTTTGCAGGGCATTGAGGTGTGTGAGAACAGCAGAACTCACTGTTTAAGTCATTTGGTAGCCTCCAAAGATAGACACCAGGAAACAGTGATGACGGTAGGAACTTAGAATCTGAAAGTCATTTATGGAAGATCACCATTAGTTCTGGCAGGAGTGTAAGGGATCGCTGGGAGAGAGTGATGATTCTAAGGTAAACTGTAGACAAACAAATAGGGTGCCTTAGGATGGTGAGCCAGTGCCTGACCTGGAGAACTCCAAACTGTACAACACACACAGAAGAAACAGTCACACTCAGTTTGAAACCAACGCTCATAAATATTGCAAAAGGTGAGTTTATTTAGACAAGAAGACACTGCTTCTAACAGCAGTGCTTCAACCACATGGGTCTTCCTCAGGGGGCGTGGCAGTTGGGGTTTAATGCTAAGAAGTGCAGGGTCATGCAGCTTGGAGCCAGAAATCCCAGGAACAGCTACTGGTTGGGGGGAGTGCAGGTAATGGCTTCAGAGGAGGAAAGGGACCTGGGGGTAATAGTCACAGGGCACATGAAGGTATCAGCACAGTATAGGAGGGTGGCAGCAAGGGCAAACAGGATGCTGGGGTGCATTGCCAGAGGGATCACCTCTAGAAAGGGGGAGATCATCCTGCCATTGTATAGATCACTGGTGAGGCCACACTTAGAGTACTGTGTACAGTACAGGTGCCCATACCTCAAAAAGGATGTGAGATTACTGGAGGGGGTGCAATGTAGGGCTATAAAAATTATCATAGGACTAGGGGAGTTGCCGTATGAGGGAAGACTGAAGGAGCTCAACATGTACTCACTAGAAGACAGAAGGGTAAGAGGGGACATGATAGAGACCTTTAAGTACTTGAAAGGCACAAACAAAGTCAGGGAGGGAGGACTGTTCTGTTTAAAGGGAAGGAGGGTCACTAGGAGGCACAGTCTGAAGTTGGAAGGGGGGAAGGCTTAGGAGGGAGATGAGGATGCACTACTTCACAGAGAAAGTAGTGGTGGGTTGGAATGCACTGCCAGAGGAGTTAATCGCTCAAAGGACAGGGGATAGCTTTAAGCGGGGTTGGCAAAGAGTCAAGGGCAGGGTTAGTACATACAAGAACACAAAGTGTTGGGGGGGGGGACCGGGAAACAGGAGGAAGGGAAGGGTTTGGGTGGGGCAGCTGTAGTGATATGAAACTGAGAGCTGTACAATCAGGCAGATTTGATAGACTTGAGGGACTTTTCTGCTGGTAATTTCAGATGTTCATATGTGTCAAAGACAAAACAGCAACCACATAAATAGTGTTCACAATTAAAAACACACAGGTGCAAATAATCCCAATACCAATAGAAAAGACATATTAACTAGTATAAAAAACAACTACAAATCATAAATCTACATTGCTTATTCCAACAATAAATATACACATCAATCATTTTTACACCAAGTTCCCAATTACTTATTAGCTGTTTGTGATTCGTCGTTATAATAAAAGATTTTTAGATATCATAACATACAACTGAGTGTGATGAAATAGTTTTAAAGAATTTTTAGCTCCTAAATAGTTAACAAAGTTTGAACTCGTCACTTAACAAACTAATCAGACCTACACTATAAGGAAACCTTTTAATGCTATTATATTCAGTTTCAAATTATCAGTTTGGGCAATCAGCTATTAAATAGCTACGTTTTACAGATATGGCTTGTAGTCAACTTCTCCATTTAAACCCATTGGTACCAGTGTTTTTAACACAATAATAATCCATCTTGTTTCTTTCTGAAGAAGTAATTCTTTTCAGTTCCCTCCTCTTGTACAGAGGGGTACATGCTCCAAACCTGTAAACTTTAATACATTTACATTTGAATTGTGATATTTATCAAAGTGTGAACCCAAGGCATTTTTTTCTTCCCTGTTAAATATTGCTCTCACATGCTCTTGCATACGTTTTTTTAGGGGCTGAACTGTTTAATCTATATTATATTTTTTGCATGGGCACCATGCCACATAGACCGCAAATGGTGTAGTACAAGCTATTACATGACTTATTTCCACCCTCTGATCATCTTTCATACAGAATCTGTCCTCTGAAGCATATTTACAGCTGATACAATTTTTACAAGCAAAAAAACAGTTGTGGGGTGGGCAACCAATTCCTTGACGCTGCTACTATATGTGCTCTATTCTTTTTAGTCTCAAAATGGCTAGGTATCAGCATATCCCCTAAATTGCTGCTCTTTCTGAAAGTAACCCGTGGGGCTTCTTCTACATTAGATTTTAAAATGGGATTTGCTTGTAATATCGGCCATATTCCATGTACTAGTGCACCTACTTGTCCTGCCAAAGAGAACAGCAGAACACCTTGTTTAGTCATTTGGTAGCCTCCAAAGATAGACACCAGGAAAACAGTGATGACGGAAGGAATTTGGAAAGTCATTTATGGTAGATCACTATTAGTTCTGATGGGAGTGTAAGGGATCACTGGGAGGGAGTGATGATCCTAAGGTGCTACCCTCAAGGAAACTCTGTGGTGCCCTTGTGATGCACACTGGATTCGGTGCATCGGGGGTTGGGGGTGTGGACTGGTCCACGCTGGGACCCCCTCCTCCCCCACTTGGGACCTGCACAAATTTTCTTTTTTGGCACTCTCCCACAGGGCTCCTGGTCTGTGGAGTCGGACCGTGAGGGGAGAGAGAGAGAGAGAGAGGGAGAGAGAGGGAGAGAGTTGGGGAGGAAAGAAAAAAGGCACCAAAAAGAAAACTGCTGGAGCAGTTTAAATTGCAGGGCTTCAGCCCCAACTGCAACTTTCAGCATTTGGTGCATCGGGGGTTGGAGGTGTGGACTGGCCTGCGCTGGGACCCCCTCCTTCCCCACTTGGGACCTGCACAAATTTTCTTTTTTGGCACTCGACCGCGGGGCTCCTGGTCTGTGGAGTCAGACAACAAGGGAGAGAGAGAGAGTCAGGAAGGAAAGAAAAAGGCACTAAAAGAAAATCATGGAGAAGTTTAAATTGCAGCAGTGGCTTCAGCCCTGACTGTGACGCTCGCATTTGGCATCGGGGTTGGAGGTGTAGACTGGTCCTCGCTGGGACCCCCTCCTTTCCCATTTGGAACCTGCACAAATGTTCTGCCCCCCCACGCACCCCATTCCCTCCTCCCAATAAGTGCTTGCAAGCCCCTCCCTAATATGTACAAGTACCCTATCAGCAGATTTGGTGTGGCTAAAAAGAAAAAAAAAAATAATTAGTGTTCTGTACTTTGTCTTTTTCACTAGCCTATGACAACTCACCTCGCATGGGGTTTAGTTACTTGTGCTGCTTACATTTTTCTGTACCAGTCTGATTACTGAATATTTCTGCCTACTCTGTAAAATTACCCTGGAATGTTGCTCGGGTGTTGGCCGGGTTATTAATGGCAAAGGTTACTGTTCTCCAGGTTTCATGCTAGCATATTCCCTAATCTGTCAGTTTCTCCCTAGGATGTTGTAATGGGAATTTGCTGGGCTAACTGTGTAATTAGTTAGGGCACTCAGGCTTCATACTGCCTCTTTGAGTTGGGTGTCACTGGGCACCACTAAGTCAAAATCGAAAATGATGACCCCCAGGCCTACTAGGGAAGGCGTCCTGCCCTCCTTGCCTTGAGCTGCCCTTTCCATCGGC
This sequence comes from Neoceratodus forsteri, assembly GCA_016271365.2. NCBI lineage: Eukaryota > Metazoa > Chordata > Ceratodontiformes > Ceratodontidae > Neoceratodus > Neoceratodus forsteri. Next base: position 334,650,096 of record CM057452.1, on the reverse strand, counting down.
CTCCTTGCTAGCCTTTTTCTCTCCCTAACAACCATAGACTCCTCGAGGTTGTAGGGGGACCACTGGTGGATGATTGCCCCTCATGAGGAGTTTGATTTCACCTTCTCTAACCATCTAGCTCATGACAGACTGCCTCCCTGCCCTACCAGCTGTCTTGACCTCGGATGCCTTCTGGGTACTGCCATGGTGAGAAGACGCCCGTAGGCCCTCGGTCAGAGGTACCCCTCCACCTATTAGGCTTCTCCCCTGGCTCTTACTAGTGATACTGGCCCTTGCTGGTGACATTGAGCTAAACCCTGGTCCTGCCTATCAGGCCTCTTCTATCCTGGAAATTTATACATTGGGAAAGGGGTTAAAAATTGCTCACCTTAACATTCGCAGTCTACTACCCAATCTTGACGAACTATCCACCTGGGTCATCCACTGTAAGCCTGACATACTAGGCATTACAGAGCCCTGGCTGAAACCCTCAATACCAGACTCGGCCTGTGCACTTCCTGGCTATGAGTTTATTAGACACGATCAGCCAGGAAAAAAGTGAGGGGGTGGTATCCTAATTTACTATAAGAGTCATCTGAAAGTATCTGAATTAATCCATCAACAGTCCTCCCAGTCCTCCTGTGAGCTGCTGCACACTGTGTTGTTACTTGGGAATACAAAGAAGCTGCACATTGTATGCACATACAGTCCCCCCAAGGGTGATCTGCCTGGGCTCACCTACCCCTGGATACCATTGGTCCTTATGTTGTGGATAATGAACTTTTGATCCTGAGTGATGTGAACTTAAACTGGACAGGTGGTAACTCCAAGCAATTTGAACCTCTGTTAACATGTCTTGCCTTGTCTCAGCTTATCCAGGAGCCCACTAGATTGTCTGCTAATGGTGGAACTAGCTCCCTACTAGACTGGGTACTATCAAACCATCCAGATAGGATCAGCTCCGCAGGAACCCTACCTGACCCCATCTCAAATCACACCCCAGTGTTTTGTGTGTGGAAAGTCCCTTCACCAAAAATTCCCCACAAGATCATTCAGGTTAGGGATTTCTCTAGGTTTGATCTGGGGTCATTTCATGAGGATCTGAGGATCACTGACTGGTCAGAAGTGTTTAGTACCCATGACCCCTCTACAGTCGTATCCCAGTTTCTCACTGTTTTTGGCACCCTGCAGGACGAGCATGCCCCCTTATTAGGCAGAGAGTAAGGGGGTCTGCCACAAAATGGCTGCACGGAAGCCTCTTAGCCCTCATACATGTAAGGAACAAGTATTGGGCTCACTTCAAAAGCTCATTGGATCAGTCCAACTTCCAACAGTATAGGAAGCTCAGAAATGAGTGCAAAAAAGCCATCAGTGCGGCAAAAAGCGACTGCTGCAAATCTGCCCTGCTTAGCTCTGCTAAGGACCCACGTAGGTTCTGGAGGAACATAAAAAACTTAATCAGCGGCTCCTCCAACTCTGGGGTATCTGAAATTATCACTGGTGAATCGAGTTGTAATAATCCACTTACGATTGCCAATGCTTTAAATTCCCACTTTTCTGACTTGTCTGCGCTTACATCCCTTTCCCCTGCTGCTGAGAACGTCAGTGGCCCATTGGCCTCTGTCTCTCAGAAGGATCACTCCCCTCGACCATTATTTTATCTCAGGGCTGTGTCTGTTATGGAGCTGCAGAGTCTCCTCTCTGGTCTCTCTCCACACTCCAGCGCTGGCCATGATAACATGGAGCCTAAGCTTCTGAACCTGGGTGCTCCCTACATTGCCATCCCACTGGCACATACTTTCAACCTGTCCCTTGCTACTGGTGTTATCCCTGACATTTGGAAAGTAGCAAGGATTGCCCCCATTCCAAAGCAAGGGAACCCCAAAGTCCTGGACAACTATCGTCCAATTGCCATCCTATCGACCATTAGTAAACTCTTAGAGAAAACTGTGGCTGAACAGCTCACTGAGTACATTCAAGCTCATAAGTTGCTGTCCCCCGCGCAGCATGGCTATCGAAAAGGGTATGGTACGTCCACGGCCCTGGTCTCAGTCTCTACTAGCATCAGTGTGGCCATGGACCAAGGCGAACTCTCTGGGGCCATATTTATAGACTTATCTAAGGCCTTTGACCTTGTGGACCATGAATTACTTTGCTCACAGATGCAGTCCCTTGGCCTGTCCCCTCCTGCCTTGAATTGGCTTAGAAACTACCTCCAAGGCAGAACACAGCAGACTAAATTCAACAAGGTCCTCTCTGACCCCACTCTGGTGACCTCTGGTGTCCCACAGGGATCAGTTTTGGGGCTTCTCTTTTCTGCATTCGTCAACAACCTCCCTGCTGCTGCTTCCAACTATAGTGCCACCCTTTATGCCAGTGATCTTGTCATCCTTGCACTCTCCTGGGACGTTGGGGTTCTCAACCTTCAGCTAAGTGAGGCCTTTAAGAACATTCAATCCTGGGTAATGACTCACAAGCTGGTTCTCAACCTAAAGAAAACTCAGGCCATGCTTTTTGGATCAGTTGCCAGGATCAAGGCCTCCCCTGCCCATCTATGTGTCAGTGGAGCTGACTGCTCTCCCCTCTTAACCACAGTTTCAACAAAATACCTTGGAGTGATACTTGACCCCCAACTTGACATGGGGTGTCACATCCTAAATATATGCAGAACCGTAAACTGCAAACTGGGTCTTGCCTACAGGGCAAAGAAAAATTTGACATCTGCAGCTCGCTTGGCGTTGGCCAGAGGTATGCTGCTCCCTTCACTTAGCTATGGCCTTCTCTTGTTTGCTAGCACCTCCAGGGTCCACCTAGCTCGATGGAACACAACTTACAATAACATCTGTCGCTTTGCCCTGGCAGCCCCACATCTCACCCATCATTGTAAATTATACGACAAACTGGGCTGGCTTTCCCCAGCCAATCACTTGAAATATGGGTCGGGCTGCTTCGTAGGACAGGTGCTCAGAACTGGAACCCCTCCAGGGCTGGCACAGCTCCTCAAGCCTGCTGAATCCTCCTCCTACTCCCTCAGGTCTCAATGTCCTGGGGTGCTCAAAGTTCCCTATACTCGAACCCTAATGGGGGGAAGGGACTTTGCTACGAGGCTATGGAACTCCCTCCCAGGCCACGTTCGTACCTCCCCCTCCCTCCTGAGCCTCCAGAATGCCCTGTGGGGGCAATTGAAACTGTCCTCTGTGTGCGGGTGTCCTGAACCACCTTAATCAGGTCTCCAAATTGGTCTCATCCAATCCACTGTCCACTGTCCTTTAACTCTGGGTAGCACTTGATTGCTTGCTATCTGCTTATGAGTTATGTGGCCCTGGTAAAAAAGGGTCACTCATACAATGTAATTGCCATTGAATGTCTCAGTCTATTTATTCTGTATGTACATGTATATTTTTACCTATTTACTGCTCACTGTAGACTCTGTTCATCTTGCTCTCCTGTAGCTATGTACATTGCCCCTCTTGTTGTTATGTACCTTGTTTGAACCTGCATTTTTCACTGTACTCTCCCGGGTTGTACCTGAAAATAGGCATACAGCTTGTCTAGTGTACCTACCTGGTCAACAAAAGCTATATAAATAAATAAAGCAGGTATTTTCACACTTGGGAGAACTGTGGTCCTGTTTGTGACTGAGAGATGCAGTCAGCTGTGCTGACGATGATGAGATATCTGCTGCCAAAGACTGAGCTGCTGAAACATGTAGGAGATGGGCCTACTATTTGTGTGGGGAATCCCAAGCTGGTACTGTATGGATACTGGAGCTGTTACCTCTGCCAGAGGGCCTGGAGAAATTGCCAGCAACTGCCTGAGGGCAGGCTGAAGTAGATGCTGGTGCACTTGTGCCCAGCAAACTGGTGAGGAAAGACCTGGTTAATGTGACGTACCCAGAGCCAGGGTAGATGTTAGCCAGGAATGCCAGAGTGAATGCCCCAACAGGGATGCTGCTTCAAGCCCACCAGCTAAACTGATGCTGCAGTGTCATGGCAGTAAATGAAAAATAAGTGAACTCCAAGTGTATAGCAAGGTGGGAGCTCGGGTAAATTCCGAAGGCAGAATATGAAAGGCTCTGTACTAAGGTAAAACCTCACCCACTGATATACCGCAACAAAAAACAGTAGGTATGGGGCTCCTGTAAGAGATGTGTAAAGGGAAAAAACCTTTTTAAGATACCTTAAGGGTCTGACTTACAGTATGTTCAGGGTCCGAATACAGCCTGTCTTGCAGTGTTGACAAGGATAGCAATTTCTGGGGCTTTGTCCCCATGTGTGTAACTGTAAATATGTTAGTAAACATGACAACAACCCATCATAAAGCAGAGTGATGTATTTCTGACATGATCAAAAAGGCACTGAGTAAGCATACGGACGTACGAAAGAGCCAGTAGAAGAAGGCCATTTGGTCTATCGAGTCTGCTCGTTATTGCAGTGTCCTCAGCTAATGCCACTGACCCAGCCCCCATCTTCCCTACTTCCCTGACTACCTCCCCACAGCCCTATGGGTTCCCCTTGTGCTTATCCCAGGCCCTCTCAAAGCCACCCATTGTCTTCTCTGAGACTACGTCCTCTGGCAGCACATTCCATGTGGCCACCACCCTCTTTGTAAAGAAATGCTTTCTAACATCCCTCTTAACCTCCCCTCCCCACCACCACCACCATCCTAAAACTGCTCCCCTCATGGTTTGGTTGTCTCTTAGCTTAGAGAGATCTTCCCTATCTGCTCTATTTATCTCCTGCAAGTACTTGAAGGTCTCTATCATATCCTCTCTCTCCTCTCCTCCAGGGAGTACATTCTCAGGGCTCCCCCTGCTTACCCACCATCCTCTTGGTTGCCCTCCTTTGGACTTTCTCTAGCAAACTGATGTCCTTCTTATAGCATGGACACCAGTATCTTACCCCATAGTCTAGATGCAGTCTCACCAGTGACCTGTACAAGGGCAGTATGACCTCGCTACACCTACTGCGGATTCCACTGGCTATACACCCCAACATCCTGTTTGCATTCACTGCTGCCTTTTGCACTGCAAGGAGTGCTTCAGGTCACTAGTAATCACCCCCCAGAATCCTGTTCTTCCTCTGTTGCTGCAACCTGGGCCCCCACACCACCCGAGATGATACTCTGTCCTTAGATTCCTTTCTCCATTGTGCATTACTCTGCATTTCTTGGCACTGAAGCAAAGGTTGTCAGATCCCCAACCATCTCTCAAGTTTTATGAGATCTTCCTGCAGGTCCTCTATCCCTTTCACTGTGTCCACCCTCCCACAGAGTTTGGTGTTGTCTGCAAACAGGCACATCATACCCTTAATGCCCTCCCCAATGTCATCTATGAAGACACTGAACAACACTGGCCCCAGCACAGATCCCTGTGGGACCCCACTGGTGATAGATAACTGTCCCCCCACCATCATGTGTTCTGTCTCTCAGACAGCTTTCCATCAAGGAGTGACGGGAAAACAAAGCACACTGTAACTAGCTAAAAACTGGGTGCATTTGATTGCATAACATATTTATAATGAATTCTCAAATGCAAGGGGAAAAGATGGGCATTAAGAGCCCTTTTAAAAACTTCAACATAGAAGATCTGACAAAGCTGATTTGATAAGGCATTCCACATGGGGGGGGATGGGGGTGGCTACTGAAAAGGCCCTTTCACTGACGATTTCCAAAGAACACAGGAAACCACCAGCAGATTCTCCTCTCTTGAGAGGAGCAGCCAAACTGGAGTATATTTATTTATTTATTTAAAAGTTTTACCAGGAAGGCATGCTGAGTGGAGTACACTCGATTCCAGATGCGTCCTGGGGGAAGGGGAAGTTTGGATACACAGCAACATGTAGGGATACAGTATGATTACAGTAGCATGATTACAGTAATACGACGTGATACAATACATGACTGAGTAGAAGACACATTTTACAAGATACACCTGCCTCATGTCAGGGGAAGTAGATATTAGTACCTCTAGGGGATAGCGCCCACCATGAGGTTAAGTGCTGCAGCAGTAGAGGCTTGTTAGCGGTAGGAATAAACATGCAAGCTAAGATATAGACGTACAGCATTGGGTGTAAGGGGCTAGCTGCATGTGCAGGCAGTGGTGAAATGCTGATTGAGGAGACGGTAGAGCTGCAGCGTGGAGGTGGAGTGTCTGAGCTCAGCAGGAAGGGAGTTCCATACATAAGGCATCCTGTACTTGAAGTCAAGCTGGCCTTTGGCAGAGGACATCCTTGGAAGGGACAGTAGCCTGGAGTCGGTGTGCCCAAGGGTGTAAGTAGAAGGGGTTTGGGGAACAAGGGAGGTTGCAAGGTACGGGGGTAGGGACTGGGTCCAGAATTTTGCTGTTAGCCTAGTGCAATGTGCCATTCTACGGTCCTGTAAGGAAGGGAGAGCTAAGGATTTATAAAGGTCACAGTGGTGTGTTGTGGGTGGGCGGTCCAGGGCAAAGTGGCAGAATGAATGGAAGCGAGGGTCCAGCCTGGCAAGGGAGGACTTAGGGGCTGCGCTGTACACAACGTCCCCATAGTCAAAATGCGGGAGTATCATTTTCCGCACAATTTCTTTGCGGGTTGCCAGAGAAATGCTACCGCTGTTCCGGTAAAGGGAACCCAGTTTCGGGAGCAGTTTTTTGTGGATAGCATCAATGTGTGCTGAGAAGTCAAGGCGCTGGTCGAGCCAGACCCCAAGGTATTTGAACAAGGTGCAGGTCTCCAGGAGGGTCCCATCTAAAGTGTGGAAGATGGGGGTTGTGGGGAGGCGGGAGAGCCTTTGCCTGGACCCAAAAGTGAGTGAGACAGTTTTCTTAGGGTTGAGAAATAGCTGGTTTGAGCAGAACCAGAGTTGGATAGCATTAAAATCTTCCTGAAGTCTGGATGACACTTCAGCGGGGGATGGACCTGAGGCATTTAGTACGGTGTCATCGTCGTACATGTGTATGGATGAGCGGGGACATACTGAGGACAGATAATTTAGAAAGACAGAGAAGAGTAGCAGGCAAAGGACCGAGCCTTGAGGCACCCTATAGAGACAGGAAGAGGGACAGAGGTGTGTGAACCAATTTGTACTGCTTGTTGCCTCCCATCCAGGTAAGATTGGAACCAGCTGGTAGCCTCACCTGAGAGGCCGGTGAGGGTGAGTTTAGTTAACACAAGTGAGTGGGAGACCATGTTGAAAGATTTAGCTAGGTCAATGAAGATCGCTGCAGTGACGTGCCCTTTGTCCATGCCGGAGAGGATGTCGTTAGTTAGCCTTAGAAGGGAGGTGATAGTGGAGTGCGATTTCCAGAAGCCAGACTGGTAGTGTGAGAGGAAGGAGGAGGAGTCAAGAAAGGAGGATAGTTGGGCGAGAGCAAGTTGTTCCTGGACTTTGGCTAAAATAGGAGAAGGAGATACTGCACTGTTCGGCGTAGGGAGGGGTCACCACCTTTAGGGAGAGGATGACTGTGGCTTGTTTCATTTAGCCGGGATTTTTGCAAGAGAGAAAGAGAGCTTGTAGGGGGAGGCCAGTGGGGTGGCGATGGCTTGGGCAGAAAGGTAAAGCATCCTGGAGTCAAGGCCAGTGGGGCATTTACCTTTGGAAGGATTGAGTGAACATAGGGCTGTTAGAACTTCGGCTGGGGAGACCAGGCAACACGAGAAGTGGGAGGACAGAGGTGGGGGTGGCGAGGGTGATGCTGGGATCATGGGGGATGCTTGTTATTGGATAGAAGGAAGGAGGCACAGTTAGTAAAAAATGTGTTGAAAGCAGCGGCCACCTCCCCGAGTCAGTGACCATGGAGCCTTTTATATTTAGGGCCGGGTTGGGTGGCTGAGAAGGTGGAGAAAGCAGTGATTTCATTGATTTCCAGAATTTCGCTGGGTGGTTGAGGTTTGATTGGAGAGAGACCTTAAAGTAGATTGCTTTTGCCTGACGAATTAGTCTAGTGCGTACATTACGAAGTGTGCGGTAGTGTTGGAGGGCTGCCTGGGTACCAGTAACCTTGTGGGATTTCCAGGCTATGTCCCTGGCATGGAGTTGGTCGATAATGTTTGCATTAACCCAGGGTAGGTGGGCACCCCTTTCACGTGCTCTTCTGAGAGGTGCATAGTGGTCCCAGATTGCCAGGAATTTGGAACTAAAAAATTCCAAGGCCGAGTCGATGGAGGAGGTGTGTTGAATGCCTGACCAATCAGTGGTGGATAGGTCGGTTAGGAATGCAGCAAGGTGTAGGGAGCAGGAATTTTTTTTTGTTATGTATTCAGTACCCAACTGCTACAGGAACCATGCATGATGCATATGTGCATCATTACCACATTCCCTGTTGGCAACAGGCTCCCAGGACCAAAGGGAGATAGCCCTTCTGAAATGGAATAGTGCCACGACTTCTAGCAGCCATATTCCAGGGGTCATGCTTAACTGTTTTATGCACTGGTCCAGCCTGGAAAGTAGTACCAGTTTGCACTGCCCCCAAGGTTTACACTGGTCCCAAACTATAATTGAGGTTGTGTGTGTGTGTGGGGGAGGGGGTTCCTTCTTAGCCCCTTTCAAATTATTCGCTAGTATCCAGTGGTGCCCTCTCTCCCCCCATCTTCTTGGTTTCTCCCTCGTGTCCAGTGGCACCCCCTCCCCATAAGCCCTCCTGGTGTCCAGTGGCACCGCCTCCCTCTCCCCTTCCCCATAAGTTCTCCCTGATGTCCAGTGGCACACCTTCCCTTTCCCCATCCCCAGACATTCTCTGTGATGTCCAGTGACAACCCCCCACATCAGAACACCCCAACCCCATGGCACAAACCCTCTGCTTACTTCCTGAGCCAACTATCATCTAACTTGTACAACTGCAGCACAGCAGAAATAAAAAAGCTACAGTAATTAATCTCAGCTCCGCCACCCTCCTCACCTATGTCCCCTTAGTCAAACACTCACCCACAAGGTGACAGGTATCAGTATAAAGAAGTCCTAAAGCAGCATGCCACTGGTTGTTTCTTAACAGTCTCACCATTAGGCCTGAATGCCGGCAGTCTCTCCCAGTAGTGCTTTGCAATACAGCATGAGGCAGAGACTGGTGGCATTTGGGCCTGGTGGTGAGACTATTAAGGAGTTTTCTGACTAAGGGGACATGGGTGGTGAGGGTAGTGGGCTTGAGATGGGTATGGGAGAGGCTTTTTTTTTTACACTAGCCCAAATGGGAAAGTCACAGGGGAGTCACACTGGCTGCATGCAGTTTGCAATATGCACAAGGCCAGTAAATTAATGTTAAAATCGACCCCTGTATTCTGTGGCTGGCATGCTACAGACCACATACTTATGGTATTCACAGTGCTAAGGGGCTGTTTGCATGTCATTATGTGGCCATTAGCAGCTCGGTACAATGCGTCCATTCACAACTGCAGGAGGCATTGTACAGAGCCTTGGTTGCCCCCCGCCCCCAATAGAGAGCCCAACACACTTATGCCATCCTTGCAGTCTACCAGAACCCCCTCCTTCACCTGATTCCTGTCAGCATTGAGAAACTGTACTAAAGCCCTTCCCTGGCTGCCTAGTGGACCCCCCCCCCCACCTTACCCAATCACTGTTGCTACTGTGGAAGGGTACTAAATCCCTTCTCTGCCAGTCTAGTGGACCCCCATCCTTCACAAGATCTGGTGTTGTGGAAATGCACTGATGCCCATCCCTGGCACTTTAATGTTACCCACAACCAATCACTGTCAAGCCTTCCTCCCCAGTCCACCCACTGAGCAACCACCAGCTCCACCCCGTCTGTCCATCACTGTCCCATCCATCCATAGGTGAGCTACCATCAGGCTCTCAAACACTGACCAGCTATGATCCCCCGCTCACCACCTTGGCCATCTGCCATCTGATTGATAGGTAGTGAGCGTACACATCCTGTAAAAACAGTTCATTCTGTAGAATCACAGAAACATAGAAACTGTTGGCAGATAAGGACCGCTAGGCCCAACCAGTCTGCCCATAAGCCCTATACTTGTATGCAGCCTCTGACCCTATGAGGTTAGTGGTTTTTCATCACTCCCTCCCTACCACCTCAAGGCTCCCTTGTGCCTGTCCCAGGCATGTTTAAAGCCCCCCACTGTGCTTGCTCCCACCACCTCTTGTGGCAGACTATTCTATGCGTCCACCACCCTCTCTGTGAAGAAAAACTTTCTCACATTTCCTTTTAATCTACCCCCCTCTAATTTCATATCATTCCACATCGTTCTTGTACTCCTTCTACATTGGAAGATGTCTTCCCCCTGCACTTTGTTAATGCCCTTGAGGTACTTGAAAGTTTCTATCATGTCCCCCCCACTCCCTCCTTCCCTCCAGTGAGTACATATAGAGGTCCTTTAATCTCTTCTCATATGTTTTGTGGTGCAAGCCATGTACCATCCTGATTGCCCTTCTCTGGACTGCCTCTATTCTGCAATGTCCTTGCGCAGCTGTGGCCTCCAGAATTGCACACAGTACTCCAGGTGAGGCCTCACTAGTGTTTTATACAATGGCATCACCACCTCCAGCCTTCTGCTAGTGATACCTCTGCCTATGCACCCCAGCATGACACTGGCCCTCCCTGCAACTTCTATGCTCTGCTTTGACGCCTTTAGGTCATCAGAAATGATAACCTTTAGGTTCCTTTCCTCTTTGGTGATTGTCAGCCCCCCCCCCCCCATCATGTAGCTCTCCCCAGGGTTCCCCTTTCCCAGGTGCATTATTTTGCACTTCTTCGCACTGAACCTCAGTTGCCACACCTCTGACCATTTTTCAAGCTTCCCTAAATCCTTCCTCTTTTCTCCACCCCTTCTGGAATATCCACCCTGTTGCAGATCTTGGTGTCATCTGCAAACAGGCAGACCTTTCCTTCCAGCTCTTCCACAATGTCACTAATACAGACATTGAACAGGACTGGTCCCAGGACTGATCCCTGAGGTACCCCACTGGTCACCCCTACCTCCCCAGATTGGATCCCATTTACCACCACCTTCTACCTCCTGTCCATCAGTCAGTTACTAACCCAGTTTATCACCTTGTACTCCACACCCAGACTACCCATCTTGTTAGTCAGCCTTGTATGTGGGACAGTGTCGAAGGCTTTGCTGAAATTGAGGTAGGCGACGTCCACCGCCCCTTCCCGATTTACTTCCTTTGTCACCCAATCAAAAAAAATCTATAAGATTAATTTGATATGACCTTCCTGCTCTGAATCCATGTTGCCTCGGATCCTGGGCACTGCTGGATTCCATGTGTGCCACTATCCTTTCTTTCAGCAGTGCTTCCATTATCTTTCCCACCACTGAGGAGATGCTGACTGGCCTGTAGTTCCCCTCCTCCTCCCTACTGCTGCTTTTGTGCAGAGGAACCATATGTGCCCTCTTCCAGTCCTCCGGAATCACTCCTGTGTTGAGTGACTCAGTGAACATGGCTACCAGAGGCACTGCTAGTTCCATTCGCAGCTCCCTTAATATCCTTGGGTGTATGACATCCGGCCCCATAGCTCTGTTCACCTTCAGTTCTGTGAGCTCTTCCAGAGTTCTCTCCACAGTGAATGGACTGGTATCCACTTCTCCTCCCCCCCTTTGTATCTCCTACCCAGCTGTGGTCCCTGACCCTCCCCCTCCTTAGTAAATACCGAACAGAAGTATTTGTTCAGTATTTCTGCCTTTGCTAGGTCTCCCTCCTTACACTCTCCCTCTTTCCCATTGAGCCTTAAAATCCCGTCCCTGGTTTTTCTTCTTTCGCTGATGTACCTATAGAATGTCTTGACTCCTTTCTTCACTGTCTGCACTAATCCTGCCTCCGTCCATGCCTTTGTGCTCCTAACAGCTTTCTCTGTTTTCCTTAGACACTCAAGGTACACCTCCCTGTCTTCCTCCCTTTGGGTCCCCTTATACTTCCTGAAACTCACCCTTTTAGCCAACACTGCACACACTCGCTCCTTATCAGTCAGACGATGGCCTTCTGTGGTGGCGAGAGGAGGGTTTGTGCCAGTTGTCGCAAGAGGACCAGATGGCAGCTGACTTATGGACAGTTAGGTAAGCAGGCAGCCAACAGGGGGTGCGGGTGGTGGGTGCTCAGTGGGTGAGCGAGGTAAGCTTTGACAGTGATCCATCAGGGGATAACACTAGACTGCCAGGGATGGGCTTCAGTATGATTCCACAAAACCGAAATGGGTGAAGGGAGTCCACTGACTGCCAGGAAAAGGCTTTTGTACAGTTCCAAAATACCGACAGGGATCAGGTGAGGAAAGGAGGTTCACCAGGCTGCAAAGGAGAGTTTTATTATAGCTCCACAATACTGACAGGGTTCAGTTAAGGGGCGGGGGGTGCCACTAGGCTGTGACTATACAAACAAAAGCAGCCATGCTCAAGTGAATGTCCCGGGGGGTGCTGCTGAGAGAGTTGGCTAGTGCTGGGGCCTTGCACATAGTGTGACAAGGCACTGTTCATCTGTACATCTTTCTGCTTTGAGCTAGTTTGGCAAATAAGATATGTGCATCAAGCTGGTGTACAGACCTTATTTTCAATTCAGCAGTGCAGCCATTTTGGTTCACTAAACTGCCAGGCAAGGGCTTTAGTACAGTTCCACAATACTATCTGGGACTGGGCGAGGGACGAGTGTTCACTAGACTGCCAGGGTTCGAATTTTTAATACTGCACAGAACTGGCAGCAACTGAGGTGGAGAACTACTAGACTGCCATGGTTGGGATCTGCAATATAGCTCTGTATTACCAGATATGTGGCAGGTGGAAGCAGGGGTTGCCAGCACCACTGCTGTTTGGGGGGGGGAGGACAGGGGTTACACATCACTGTGTGGACTGATAAAACAGGGCTTCATTAGCATTGATCATGACTGCTGGTTACTGCTTACAAAAGCCTTTGAATATACCACTGCATCCTGTATGCATGAGAGCACCCCCATTTGCAAGGTCGCAGTGTAATCTGTGTATCAACAAAATCCACTGTGCACAGTGCCAGGGACTGTCTGGATATGGTCCAAACCCCGCCCAGTTGCACCTAGTCTGGTTAGCTTCCCGTTGCAGCAACTGGATGAGAGTCTCCGGGTGGGGGGGGTGGCCCTCCCCCTTCTGGTCCCACTATGGGAGACAATCCATGGGGGAACATGGCTGACAGGAGAGTCCTGGTGAGGTGCTTGCTGATGGGGGGGCAGCGAGGAGATATCTGAAGGAAACCAACCTGCCCCGGCCAGGGAGAATAAAGAAATTTGTAGAAAAAGAATACCTAAATACTACTTTACATAGCTTTTATTAAAATGTTATATTTTTACCTGTGGATTGTATTCAAGGGAGGCTTGTTTTGCAAAATCACATTTTTAAGTGCTAAAAATAAAATATTACACATCCTGGATTTGACCAATTTTATTGTTATTGGTCTACTTCATATTAAAATAAGTAAAAGAAACATCAACTAAGATAATCAGTTTAAAAATCTGCAATGATAGTCCTATTAACAAAGATAAAATCTGAGAGTCCCACCCACAGTGTTTAATCTGATATGTAACCCTGACTAGAAGCTGCAGCTTGCATTTGAGAGTGGCTTTTATTAAAGGAAAACTACACCCAAAATTTTAAAAAATATATGTTGTGCAGAGTGTTTTAATTTGTATGTGAAGTTCTAGTGTTTCCTTCCCTCTGACTGGTATTAGGAGTTTTTCCCAAATTAGCTTGCTAGCTTTATGCTAGTTTTACGACCCCTGGGGATCTTCATACCTGATAGTGTAATTGTATTTCTTGTTCCCACAGTGCATCTTGTCTCACATGACTGTGATGTAAGAGAGACCCAACATTCAGCACACACATGCCAAACAAACTAAATATCTTGGAAGCTTTACAAGCTGCACAAAAATTACCAGCAGCAAAGTTTTTCAGGACAGTAAAACCTTTAGGATGAGGGTGGTTGCCAAGCTGAATTCTACAGATTTTAAAATATAGCCATCTCTATTGTTGTGAACTGATTGTAATGCAATGCTTTCTGCTGGATTTATGGGCTCTGCTACATCACCATTACATGAAATAAGGTGCACTGTAGGACAAAGAAATGCAATAAACCTATTTGATATGGAGGCCTCCAGGGGTCGTAAAACTACCCTAAAGCTAGCAGGCTAATTTAGGAAAAACTCCTAATACCAGTCAGAGGGAAGGAAACACTAGAACTTCACATACAAATTAAAACACCCGGCACAGCATATATTTTTTCAAGTTTTGGGTGTAGTTTTCCTTTAAAAGGGGAGGGCAGTGGACGTGGCTTATCTGGACTTCAGCAAGGCCTCTGACACTGTGCCACACAGAATGCTGTTAAACACACTGGGGAATATGGAATATGGGAGTGGCCAGGACAGTAGTGTGGTGGGTAGGTAACTGGCTAGGCAGCAGGACACAGAGGGTGGTGGTAAATGGCTGTCGCTCCACAGAGGGAAGCGTGACCATTGGGGTACCACAGGGATCACTGCTGGGACTGGTCCTATTCAACATCTTCATCAGTGACATTGTGCAGGACCTAGAAGGCAGAATTTCCCTGTTCACTAATGACACAAAGCTTTGTAACAGAGTGAATATTCCAGAGGGTGTAGACAGAATGAGGAGGGGCCTGCAGAAACGTGAAGAATGGTCAGGGGTTTGGCAGTTGAAATTCAATGCAAAGAAGTGCAAGATAATGCATATAGGGCACAAAAACCCTGGAACAACATATCAGTTGGGGGGTGAGGCTATAGCATGCACCAAGCAGGAAAGGGATCTTGGTGTTATCATCTCTGATGACCTCAAGGTAGGTAAATAGTGCAACGAAGCAGCAGGTAAAGCAAATAGGATGCTGGGATGCATAGGCAGGGGCATCACCAACAGGAAAAGGGAGATCATAATCCCACTATACAAGACACTGGTTAGGCCCCAACTTTAGTACAGTGTACAGTTCTGGAGACCTTACCTACGTAAGGACATAGACAGAGTAGAGAAGGTTCAGAGGAGGGCAACAAAGATGGTACCTGGATTGCATCACAAGTCCTATGAGGACAGGCTGAAGGACCTGAATATGTACTCCCTGGAGGAGATGAGGGAGAGAAGGGATATAATAGAGACATACAAGTATCTTACAGGGAAGAACCGGTTGCAGAAATACACTATTTTTCAGCGAAAAAGATGTTTCAGGACTAGAGGGCATGGGATGAGGCTGGAAGGAGGGCGATTCAGAGGAAACGTGAGGAAGAATTTCTTCACAGAACAGGTGATGGACAAGTGGAACTCCTTGCCAGAGGAAGTAAATGAAATGAAACTTTATTTTCATGGTGCCTTTCTTAAACCAAGGTGCCTTACAATAATTTAAAACAATGAACAATGAATAATAAACACAAATCCATAAATAATTTATATTACACTATAGTAATATAAGTAGTGGGGGCTGAAACAATCACAAGATTTAAGAATGCATGGGATAGATGTAAGGGAATTCTGGAGGTCAGGGGTAAGGGACAACAAACTTCTAGGAAAACATAAAGTGAACTTACAAGCTCAAATGGGCAGACAGGGTGGGCTGTAGGCCCTTATCTGCCGACAGTGTCTATGTATCCATGTATCTATTCATTTTAACCTGCAGTTTGTTTTTGAGGGTGGCTTTTATTTGAGGAAGGCTTCTATCTGATGAAATATGGTATTTGTTTTTTTTTTTGTTTTTTTAGTGAACTGAACATGTGCTAACAATAAATCATTAATAACTTCAAAATGAAGTACCATTTTTTTTTCAACAAACCACCAAAAGGACTTATAGCTCCATAACACCTAACAAACCTCTAAGTTTTGAAACGTACATGTAACCCCCCAGCAAATGGGAGTTCCCAAAAGTCTTCCGGGAGCTTGCCTGAATGCTCCAAGTCTGGGCGGTGTTCGGTGTCTGAGCTGTTTAAATGTGGTTCCAAGTGAGTGCTATTTGAGCCTCCACATACTGTCTCTTTAAGAGCTGTCTGCTTGCAGACTTAATTAGTTTGTATGGGGGGACTGTGTATTTAATGCTTGAATCCCGCCCGAGCTGCTGCCAATTCGCTCCGTTTCTGCTGTTGCTACATGTGCAGAGGGAGCCTTGTTGAAAGATATAACTGTTTGCCAGAAATCATTTAGAGTGACTGAGAAAATGTAGTTTGTCTAACCTGTCTTTATTTTAGCACGAACTGTTTCAGTGTAGCTCTTTCATTTTGGTCCTGAACTGCTGTGCTGGGCCAATTGGGTTAAGGGAGCCCTAAAATGGAGCCTGTGGACAAATCAGAACTTGTACTCCTAATTTGGAGCCAGCTGCAAGGGGATTGTATGGGCAGTGACTCTGAGAAATGTAGTTTTGACATTGGCGCCTTTTTCCACCAACAGAGGGAGTCTTATTGTGAGTGACAGCCAAACCAACCAACAGAATGGAATGGTGTGGAGCTAAAGGAAATGCCCTGCTCTGTGACTGGAAAGCTCAGATCAGTTGTGACTGTGAATAGAGAAGGAGCTCTGTGGTTCTGTGGTGTATAGTTTCGCGCGATAAGCGCGTGTGAGGCTCTGAGGTTCGGCCTGCAGCCGTTGCAAGTGCCAGTTCGGACTGAATCCGATTGTGAGGAGAGAGAAGGAAGTCTGAAGAGTGGAAACAAGGCTCACCCTGTAGAAGACTGGAGGAATTGCTGAATCGCGTTAGGTCTGTCAGGAACTGAAGCTGCTGTGTGTGCTCCCGGGTATTTTGCAGTAATTGCGAACGGGATCGAGGAGCAGCCTGCCTGGTATAGTACTTTCCTTTTACATATGAATGTGCATAGTGCTTGTGGGGAATCGCTATTTCCAATCCCCCGTACTGTGTTCTGAAGCTGGAAGCAAACCCCAGCTTAGCTTGGACTAAATACGTCTGCTATCAACTGCAGTGGGGTCCAGTCACAAGGACCTTGTCTCCATGCCCTGTTGTTCTGGCAATCCAGAAGAACATCTACCATCCAGTCCTCATTTTGGGTATTGTGAGTACAAATCAGGGTATTCCCCTGCAGTCTGTTTTCAATCACAAGTGTGTCATCTAATTCTTGTTATTTCCCTGCTTCATGGACTGAGTCATCTGGCTCCAGATTACAATTGGGTGTTATGCATATATTTTCTTCTACAGGACCCCATCCATCTGCACCTGCCGGCCAGCTCCGGGCAACGGACCTGGCTAGCCCCCCCCAACCTGGGTACCCAGAGTGTGACTTTTCAGATCCTGTATGTGTGCACAGTACTGTGATTTAATGCCACCAATTAACCCGATTTCCCCCTTCCGTGTTACTGACCCCTAAATAAATCAGATTTGTTGTTGTTATACTATATACTGTCTGTGGTGTTGGTACTTATGGAAACAGTATTTTGTTTTGCTGTGTATGTTGTTTAACCTTATTTTACAGGGGGTCCTCAGAGACATGCTGCAGAATCAGTCTCGAGGGTAAGTGGTATCTATATGAGTGAACAGTGTGTATACGCGGGGTATTGGGGCTGTAACTCTGGTGTACTGTGTGAGCGACTAGAGGGAATAAAAGGGGGTCTCAGTGTCCCAGAGGGCTGTGACCAAGCTAGTCTAACCACTACAAACCCTGACCTCTGGGTGGAGGCACCTGCCATAGGACCTAGGCTCCTCAACCTGTCTGTAGTCAAACAGGCAGGGGTAGTAACCCTTGGGATAGCGCCACCTAGGAGTTACATACAGTTACGTAAGAACTTATCATAACAGTAGATCTTCGAGAGGAGCTCTTGCAATAGGCAATACCATTAGGACTAAGCCGCCAGGCGCTAGGACCACACAGAAAACTTCTAGCTAGCAGTCTACAGCGGGGGACCTCCCCCCCGCCGTGGTATAAAGGGGGTGATCCCCCAGCCCCGTCTCAGTTCTCCCACTGGAGACCTGTGAAAAGGAGCAAAAGGAGAAGGAGGGGGCTCCTGCAGCCATGGAAAAGGCCAATATGAGAGAAAAAGAGCAGGAGGATGGAGGGAAGGGAAAACATGCCTACTGTAAGAGCTCCTCTTGAAGATCTACTGTTACAGTAAGTTCTTACTTAACTGTACTATCTTACTTTGAGGGGGCTCTTGCAGTAGGCAACATCATTAGGACTGAGTCCCAAGCAGTGCCAACAAACCAAGACAACACTCGGAAGGAGGAGAGCGGTCTGCCGTAAGAAAATAAAGATAGGAGGCCCTAAAGGACTGTTAGTCTGAGGCCAGCCCTGCACCAAAAGATACTGCTCAGTTGGTGCTATCTGGTAAAGAGCTGAAAGAGCCGGCACTGGGTGATGGGAAGCCACATGTGGTAGGCACAACCCAGAGAAAGGTAGTGGATGGGGCCATCCGCACAAAGGAGGGGCCCCGAACTACCCTGATAAGGGACTGGATGTGGTGCTGGTAGCCAGATGAGAAGCAGCATGCAACCCCCCTGTGACTGGCGTCAGAAAGGCACCAAAGCGCCTGCTCGCAAAGAAGTGAGAGGAATGAAGAAAAGACAGGATGGCTGAGAGAGCCCACATCTCAAGGAATAGGCTTTCTGGAAATGGCACACTGTCAAGAAAAGGGGGAGAGGGTCTCCCCTTGAGGAGAAAGTATGGGATAATGCACCTGAGGATGTGTAATCCAATACAGAGGAAACCCAGACACTACTGATGGTAGGAACTGGGAAGGGGCTTGGAAAGTCCTCTTTCCTAGCGAGAGCGTACATAAAGCCCCTCAGCCCAATAGGGCTCGGGGAACAGATATACCTTAAGAAGAAGTAATGGTAATCTCAGATAGGAAAGAAGACAGGGAGAATGCCCCCCCCCCAAAGGGTGGGAGATTCCCCAAGAGGCCAAGGCTCCGCTCCCCACTGGGAATGGACAGGCAGAGAGGCCAAAGGGATGTAACTGTAACTGGGAAGAATTCGGGCACAAGTCCCAGAAAGATGGGAAATCATCCCGAAGCTTTGGCCGACCATCCCTTGGAAGTTGGTCAGAGTGACTAAAACCCCCACCTGGAAGCATTTATGGGTCCAGTGGGGCAGCATGCTGGCTCCCCGTGGAAACCCAAGAGGTTCTGAGGAAGGGAGGAAAGCCTCCAAGCAGGAAATAGCTGCAATACAAGGAGCCAATGGGGAAGTAGGAGGAACTTCAGAACTCTATGGTGCAAGTTGCCCCGGACCAGGAAGAGTGAGACAAACAAGGGGAAGAGTAATGGGAGGGTTCACTGCCCAAAAGGGAAGCAGAAGGAACCAAGCCTGGCACAGCCAGCATGGCTCTAACAGCAGTTGGGGGATCCTCTGGAGAAGCGGGAAAGGAAAGAGTAACAAACGTGTCCCATGAGAGACACCAGGTCCAGGGAGGAGTGGGCAATGGCTGCACAGACCAGTGTTGGATGGGGACCAGACAGAAAATATATTGGTCGCCCCCTTGCCCATCAAAACACAGCCTAGCGCAGAAGCCACCTGCGAGGCTGAGCCCGCGTACTGCTGAGGATGGTTTTCAGGCAGAACTGGACACCTGGCGTCTGCTCCATCAAGAAGCAAAGGAAAGGCTGTATGGTATATGCCCACACACTCCTGACCTCCCAGTAACGGTGAAGGAGGGGGGCAACACTGCCCTTCTTCCAAGGACCGAGACACATAGGAAGAACTTCATCTCAACCTCCAAGACCCTTTTGGACCCGCAGGGTGCACCTTGGAAACTCCTGGGAAGCATAACCAGGGGAACCACAGGGGCAGCCACCACCCAGAGGCTTGGCGGTCATGGGAAGGAGCTGGCTGGGAGCCAGTGACAGGAGACAACTCTTCGTGCATGTCCCTCAGGGTTGCTGTCCTACCAGGAGAGGGAAGGCTGGCCCCTGCTGAAACCTCACAAAGTAGAAAAATAGCAGAGGCTGTGGCATGAGGGCAGAAGCGGCATAGGGTAGGCTGTGACTATCCCTGGAGGAAGGGACAACCACAGGGCATAGTCTAGGAATAGAGTCAGACTTGTCCGGGGTGAGGCCATACGGCACCAATCACCAAAGTCGGGGGCCACAAAGGCTTGTTGCTGTCCCCTGTGCAGTGGCTGGCTGAGACTTGGGGTCTCGAGATAGACCCCAGGTGGACGGGATTCAAATGGTAGTTGTCCTCCAAGAATAAAGGCAGGGGAAATGGCAGAAGACATGAGCAGTGTTAGGGATATGTCCCTGAACGAGAGGACAACATCTGACTCCTGAGAGGATGCATAACGAAGGATCTCCAGGAAAGCCTCCATGCAGAGGTGTGTACACTCCAGGGACTGGCTTAAAGACCTAGGGCCCAATATGTCTGGAGATCCCTTATGCCTCACCAGTCATTGGAGGAGACAGGAAAGAAACTACGCCCAATCTACCTCACAGAAAGGGCTCTGTGGTACTTATTCCAAAGGAAAAATGGGTACCTGCCTAAGAAAGGAAAAAAAGGGGGCGGGGTCCTCGAAAGCAAGTTGGAAACCTCAAAAACAAAGGGCTAGAAAGGCCCTAGGGAATAACAGGAGAGACCACCTGAGAAACGAAAACATCCTCCAACCGTCAGGGTGGAGGGCAAGGGAACCCCCTAACAACTCCAGCAGCATTTTGCGAAGAGAGAGGGGGGTCATACCATGAGTTAGGGGGCGGAAAAGGGCACGGGATGCGTGGCTGCCTAGATTCTGTGAGCCTAAGGGGCAGGGGTGTCAGGTGCTGAAGAGGCCTGATACTTGTCCTTAAAAAAGCAGGTGGTGGGTGGGCCATTCCACTGGGCATCGAAGGAAGGATAGATGCGCCCTGCCCTTGTGGGTGCAGAAGGGGGGGTGCCCTGACAGCAGGGCCCTGCCCGAGTCCTGAAGAGAGGAGAGCATGTCTTGGACTTCGCCACCAAAAAGAGCAGAGCCCCAGAATGGGGTGTCCATAAAGGAGGGCTGAACGCCTGGGGTGAAGTCTGTCAGATAAAGCCAGGCATGGCATAGGAAACAAACTGTCATCGCTGTGCTCTGCGCTGAAGCATCCACCATGACACAAGCAGCATGGAGGATGTGGAAGCTCATTTTGGAGGCAGAATGGAGTAGCTGCTGGAGTCCGAAAGGACTTCTAGAATGCCGGTAGCCTGGCCCAAGATGGACTGTTGATGGACCACCATGTGTTCCAAGTAATCTTGAGCATACAGGGCTACCGTGGAGGAAGCATACACCCACCGATCAAAGTGATCCAGTTGCTTAGATTCCCTATCCGGAGAGAAGTCACCCAGGCATTTAGGCTTCATAGTTCCGACGTCGGCTGCCGCTAGAATGGCGGGGTCAGATTTAGAGTTGATTCCATAATGGGGCTGCCCATCTGGGGTGTGGTACAGCCAATCCGCCTTTCTAGGCAGCGGAGGGACCGATGACAACTGCTGCCAGACAGTGGTAGTAACATCATCGTGAGGTGCCATGAGGGAAGGGATGACCACTGAGGTGAGCTCTGGGAGGCATGCGTGCTCCGCCAAAAGGCATCGCTGAGGGTCCTGATCCTCTGCTTGCCAACCCTGCAATGTCTGAATCAGCCTCATTACCTCCAGAAAGGAAGGGTCTTCGGGGAGGGGGGGGGTTTGGGAGACTCTCTGATCCACATTTCCTTGGGAGAGGAGTGACAGGGGGAGTCTGATAGCTTGATGGAATCTGACTCTGAATCCTCTGAGTAGTCAGAGCCCGGTGCTGGATGCTGAGCCAGGCCTGGGACAGTACTAGCACCTACTCTAGCGTCATATGGCATCTCGGGCAAAGGAGGAGAAGCCCTAGGAGCAGGTTGAGGAGGATCCTGCATCGGTGCAGGGACTGACAGGGGTGCTCTCGGGGCTGGCATCAGGTGCTGAATGTACGCCCACCAGGAGTTAAACAAATCGCCGTAACCGGCCAGCGACGGCTGAGGAGTCATCGGCGAAAGAGAAGGCCCCAGCATCGGGCAGAAAAGCAGGTTATGCGACAGGTTACCTTGGAAAAGACCTGACAGCAGTCCTGTGGGACCAGCCCACAGCCTGATGGGCATCAACAGGCAGTCCAGATCTGTCCCCGAAGGAGGCGGGGGGCTGGGCTGTGGACCCAAAGGGTGGCCCGGCGCCGGACCCGACAGCAGTTGGGAGTTGGTCGCCAGACCCGGCAGGTTCGGGGGGGTCCTGAAGGTGATGCTAAAGACCCATAGGGGAATCTGGCCTTGGCTGGGCCATAGGCGCCAGCTCCAGAAAAGGAGGGCCGGCATGTCCCTGTGTCAGGAGGTCTGGTGCCGGATCTCATGGCAATGGACCAGCAAGCAGCAGTCCTGCCGGCAACAGCTGGGAAAGAATCGGAGCGGGGTCCACTGACAACAACTGACAGGCAGGAGGCGTCTGGGGGCAGGGCCCCTGGCAAAGGCTGTGATTGCAATGGAGCGGGTGACAGCTGGCACTGGTCCAAAGGACCACCACTGGATCCCAAAATAAGGTCAGGTGAAGACACCAGGGCTGGGTGGGCGTCAGTGGAGGTAATGATGTCCTGAGAACTGGCAGAGCCCACTGGCTCAGGACCCTGAGGAGTGAAGGGCCTGAGGAACAGGGGTGGTGGGACAGAGAAAGAGTCCTCTGAAACCATGGAGGAGCCGCCTGACACTGTAATCAGAGTGGGCGGCAGGGCCAAAAGCAGTCCAGAGGAAGGGAGGGCTGGTGTAGCCAGAGGGGTGTGACAGGGAGCTCCTGCCACTCTTGAGGACCAACCTTTTCTTAAATCTGTTGCAACAGTTCTTCTGTTTCTAAGCCTAATCTAGCCTTTACTATTTCTAGTCCATAAGGCTGGCCACCTATGGGCAACCCCCTTCCCTTTCTTGACTATGCTATGGTGTCTTCTCCTTTTCCCGCTCAGGTCCTCGTACAGGGAGGTTATTGTGGTGACCTCCAAGTGTATGTAAAACAGATCATGTTTATTGTTGTTGGATTTAGTATGTAATAGCACTATGTCATAAAATACCTTGATGTATATGCCTTATGTTTATGACACCTCTAAATGTTGAAAATACCATGGCACTAGGTGTTTTTCATAATGGTAAAAAGTACTAGGTGACTATTACAGAAATTAAGTTAGTTGTGCTGTTTAAAATGCATGCAAATTGATGTAAACTGAACAAGTCTAAATGTCATGGTGCATATATCCCATGATGTTTTGCATTATGGAAGTATGTATGATGTTGTATTTCCTTGAAACTTGATTTGTTGCCAATGCCCTTTGGGGTAACTTTTCTTTCAGTGATTCTGCATTGAGGTTCTTTGTCTATAGCTTGTTTTTTTTTTGGTTTTTTTGGGGGCCCCCACTACCCAAGCAAATGGGGCCCACATAGGGGTGGAGGCTGCATCTCAACTGTTATGTTAGATCAGAGATCAGTGTCAGAAGGTGCTGTCTAAGTGCAGAGAAAGGACATACATAGTCTGTAGTTGCAGACTGATGTACTGAAGAAGGAATATGGCATTGCAGAAGCTTATTTCCTGTATTTTGAAAAAACATCACGCAGAGATTGTATGTTGAACCTAAAGTTTGGTGTCTGGTCCATCTGTTATCCCACAACCCCTCCACAAGGGGCCAACCCCCTGGGGTGGGGGAGACCCAGGGTTGGATACAGCCCCCAGAGGTGACCACGGTCTAGAGGTGGACCTATCCCGGTTCCGATGTTTGTCCTGCTTCTTCTTCTTCTTCTTCTTAGAAGGAGCAGCGGTCTCTGACGAAGCCCCAGGGAAGGAAGATACACTCTGGGCCTGCAGCTCTTTTTCCATGGTGGCCAGTTTCTGTTGAAGGAGATAGGCTTTCACGACCCTCTGGTGTCATCTTCATGTGGCCTGGTTGAACTTCAGGCAGACCTGGTAGGCTGTGGTGTCATGATCCAAGCCTAGGCAGATAACGCAAGAGGAATGGCCATCCTTGTCTGGAATCGGTTTACCGCAGGTACACTTGGAATTGTGGGACTCAGCAGAAGTCAGCAAAGACATGCAGCTGATGGTAAATTAATGATGAAAAACCATTGAAAATACAGAAATAATCGAAAAAAAGAAAGTAGTAAAGGCAGTCAACTGAAGCAGCTTTCCACAAGGTCCAGTGAGCACCGGTCAATGGCCGGAAAAGTACTGAGGCATGGCTGGGAGACCGCCCCCTTTTTACCACAGGGGGAGTTCACTGTGCTGACGTTGGGGGAATGGGTCCCCACTGTAGACTGCTAGCTAGAAGTTTCCGTATGGTCCTAGCGCCTGGTGGCTTAGTCCTAACGGTGTTGCCTACTACAAGAGCCCCCTCGAAGTAAGATTATATCTTTAGAGCTTTTTTTTTTTCAGTGAACTGAGCATGTGCGAACAAATATCATTAATAACTACTTAACAAATTAACATTTTTTCACCAAATCACAAAACATAGAAACATA
The DNA here is from genome assembly GCA_016271365.2 of Neoceratodus forsteri. NCBI lineage: Eukaryota > Metazoa > Chordata > Ceratodontiformes > Ceratodontidae > Neoceratodus > Neoceratodus forsteri. The sequence continues at coordinate 334,625,764 of CM057452.1, read as the reverse complement.
GACTTTGACGGCAGATAAGGACCGCTTGGCCCATCTAGTCTGCCCATTTCCCTACCTACAGGATAGGCTGCAGATCCTAGTTAACCAAATCTAGTTAAACCATAATGACCTATTCTTCCATAACATCTAACAAACTTCTAAGTTTCATAACTTAACTACTCGTAGTTTTTTCTCCATCTTTGAGCAAACATTTTGATTGAAAAATGGGCAAAAATACATAAAGCTCAATGCCTTTTTCACATCAAGGCAATGTAGAAGAATAATAATCAGCATTATGTATAGCACTTTTCACACACACACACTGCATCCTAAAGTGCTTTTACTAGCAATGCTAGACTGGTAGTAAACCGACTGAACATGTAATGGCAGCCACACACGGCCTTGGAAAGTTGCATGAAACAGTTTTATGGGACAGGGAATGTTAACCAGGACACTGGGGAAAGTCTTCTGCTCTTGCAAAAAGTGCCTTGGGTTCTTTTACTTCTACCTGGACACCCACCAGGACATCACCAGAGATGGGTAGATGGGACCTCGGTTTAACGTCTCATCCAAAGGACAGCACACCCCGACAGTACAGCACCCCAACCCCCCCCAGGCTGCGCTCAGGTGTCAGCATTTAGGTATAAGCCCAATCCTGGTGTGGACATGTACCCATGTCCTTCTGGCCCAGAGGCAGATGTGCTAACAGTTAAGCCATGCTGATACCTAACTTTTGTTCACCTATGCTGGAGAGATTAAGGACAAGCACAGGTAGAGATGCAGATTGATTCAAGTGGAATTCTCACACCGCTTTAGCAGGGAGGAATTTCCTGTGTGTCCTAAGCCCCACTTTACCCTACGTGTGATAATGTATTTAGACTCTGTGCATGAAGATTGCAATTCAGACCCTGTTTGCAGAAGTCATTATAATACAGTTTTCCAAGTTACGTACTTGAAATCTGATGAGGCCATTAGTTCGAAAGGAGGCTCTACTAGTTGTGCCAGGCAAATGTTTAAATCCCATGGTGGGACTGGTTCTCTCATTGGGGAGTGAAAATGAATCAGACCTTTGAAAAATCTTTTAAATATTGGTTGTGATGCTGGCCTGGTGGTGCTGAGGGTTGAGGCGTTGGATGCCACACCTTGCGCCACACCAGCAACCCGAGTTCAGGAATGAGTACAGGCCGCACGGGGTTGGTGGGGGAGAAGAATGATTGAGTGTCCGTGGGACTCCTCTCCTTCTCCGAGGGGGGGGGGACGCCAGTGTTCAGCGCTCGACTGGCCCCTAGCAGTGCCTAGGGAGCAGTGCGCTGATGCTGCAGAAAAAAGGGGAGGAGGTGGGGCAAGACACCTGGAGGAGCGCATGCGGATGCGCGAATGCTTCCTCCACCAGCGACATTGCATGCCTCATCTCCGGGAAAAATGGAGGAGAAAGAGCGTTGCCACGGAGTAGGATGGAGGGTGCCTCGCAGACCCCACTCTGGCTAGCCACAGCACTGGCTTCACTGGATCCAGTCTCCAGGTGGGGGTTGGGGAACTCTGCTGGCCCTGCCAAGGGGAGTAAGCCCTGGGGGTAGAGGTTGGCACCGGCTGGTGGATGCCAGGGGATGGGGCTAGGGGCTCCCTCCAGAGAAAGGACTGTGGTAACAGGCATAGAAACAGAATATAAAAAAAAAGACTGGTTGTGATGACACAGAGTTTTGTTACGTGTTGACATGAAGGATGACACAGTGCTAGGCGTATCTTCAAGGTGGTTATCTTGAGACCGTGAGACTGTTAGTGCAACATACAGTCCAGAACAATAAGCAAGCCTGAGCGAGAGTTGGCAGATGCTACCAGGAAATGACTGTGTGCAGCATGGTAATGGCAAAATCATGGAGCAAGAAAAAAAAAGTATCAGTGCACACAGATTGCTGCTTGGTCTTAAATTTATTTAAGTATGAAACAGCACCTATATACATACATACACTAACTAAGCCCTGGTGCTTCAAAGCTTGCTGCCTCTTCGTCTGGGGATGTGACTAAGTTGGTATCCTCATGATGTCCTGTATTTTCTCCCTCACCACTTGTCACTGGTACTTTTCTGTCTGATGGATACCTCTTAGGAGTTGTTACATGACGATCATATTAATATTTATTAGGTTTCAAATGCACCAATGAAAAGCAGGATTCAGCGTCATTACTTTAGGTGGATTTGTGATTAAACTTAAAATAAATGCTGTTACAAAACTGACAAGAACATTTAATGCATCTATATTTTAAGTAAGTGAAGAATGGATATCAAAGACAAAAACCAGAAACTGGATCACACATGGGGAGAAGAAAAGGAAAAATGAAACAAATCAGACACTGAGAGCTGTGTGGGGTGGAGCAAGAATACAGAAGGTGTGGGTGATATTTATTTATTTATTTGAAAAGTTTAATCGGGAGTACATACTGAGCTAACAACAGCTTCTTTACAGACGAGTCCTGGGGGAGAGGAGAGGAGGCGATACCCAACAATATAGCATAAGGTAAAATACAATAAAATAGTAATAAAAGCAGAAACATATAAGCATTAAAGGCAAAATAGTAAATGAAGACAATTAGATAATAAAAACACTCTTAATATATACATAGAGAAAATGATGAAAGAGCAAAAAGAGAGCAAGACAAAAAAAAAGAAAAGGAAGGGTCAAAGGCAGTTGCAGGTAGGATGACAAAACTCAGAAAGAAGAGACTTTAGGGAGGAAAGAGAAGAGGCAGAATGAACAGAAAGGGGAAGGGAAGTCCAAAGTCTAGGAAAGCGGTAAGGAAAAGCAGACTGGCCGACAACAAATTTTCTAGAAGGGATATTAACAGAATGGAAAGTATTGTTGCGAAGAGGGTAGGAGGTAGGAGGAAGTAGGGGGAGGGGAGAGAAGGGTATTGAGAGAAGAGGGAAGGGTGCCAAACCAGAATTTGGACAAAAAAGAGACACAATGGGAAAGCACCTCACATTAAGAGAGGGGAGAGACAGAGCTGAGTAAAGAGAAATGGAAATTACGTACCTACCGTAATTCTTGATCATCTTGGACGAAGTCTCCACCACTCATTCACACTAATGGGAGCACTTTTTTCAGGAGGGCTGGCGCCTGAGATGGGGCCGAGAGGAAGGAGCACCGCATGCTCGGCATGTGCGGTAATGACTATCTCAGCGTTGAACCTCAAACCGCCTCAGTACGTCTTTTTTCTGAGGAGTTGCAGCGTAACTAACCTAGAAGGACTAACCTAAGAATCAGCCATAAGATAGTCCGAATGACCCGTGTAAGAAGGGTCAACAACAAAGTCTTCACAGCTCAGCCATTGAGGGAGTGAAGACCATAAACAGATAAGTGAGCTCGGGGGATGGTGGGTGGGTGTATGAATGAATGGTGGAGACTTTGTCCAAGAAGATCAAGAATTACGGTAGCTACGTAATTTCCATATCTTCCTGGTCATAACGTCTCCACCACTCATTCACACTAATGGGAGAGTACCGAGCTAAATAATCCCCCGAGACGGGCGGCAGGAGATAAAGAGCTCACGTGATTAGGACAGAAGTCTGTTAAGAACTGTCCTAACAAATGACTGATGTCATCTGGAATGGACATCCAAGGCGTAGTGCTTAACGAATGTATGCATGGATCTCCAGGTAGCTGCACTGCACATATCTGCAATGGGCACATTATGGATTTCCGTCAGAGATGCCGCGACTGCTCTGGTAGCGTGAGCGTACACTCTGCCTTACAGCTTGACCTGTGCCACAGAATAGCAGTGACGAAGGCATGCCACCAGCCACGCTGAAATGCATCTGACAGCAACAGGTTGACCCAGCCAGGTCGCGCTGAAGGAAACAATTGTTGAGCCTTGCAAATTTCCTTCATTCTATCTAGATAGAATCGCAATGCTCTCTTTACATCCAGTGAATGAAGGGTATGCTCCCCTTCATTCTGGAAGTTCGCAAAGTAGGTAGGAAGGACTAAAGGTTGGTCTAGATAGAATTCTGAGACAACCTTAGGTAGAAACTTAGGATGAGTCCTAAGAACTACTTTGTCCTTGAGAAATACAGTGTACGGGGGGTCTGTGACCAGGGCGTGTATTTCAGAGACTCTATGGGCCAACGTAATGGCCACCAGGAAGGCCGTTTTCCAAGTGAGGAACCTCAACTCGTAACTAGCTAGAGGCTCGAAAGGTTTACGAGTGAGCATGTCTAGCACAATGTTAATGTCCCAGGCTGCAACTGGACGTCTACTGGGAGGTCTAGTATGCAGGATACCTTTAAGAAACCTCTTAACTACGGGCAACTGAGCCAGCGACATGGAAAATACTGACACATGATATGCCGAAATGGCACAAAGGTGAACTCTGACTGTGGAGTACTGCAGACCTGTGTTTGAGAGGTCTAAGAGATACTCCAAGACTTTATTCAGTGGGCAGGAAAAAGGATTCCTGAAGGATTTTGCACACCAGATAGAGAAACGCTTCCATTTAGCTGTGTAGGCTTTTCTAGTGGCCGGCTTGCGCATGGCCAAAAGAATTATCTGAAACTCTATGAGAAATATTAAACCTATTCACTTCTATCTCTTCAGGAGCCAAGCATGAAAGTGAAGCGATCTCAGGTTGGGATGGACCACAGCACACTGGGTCAGAAGGTTCGTCTGAAGGGGAAGCGTCTTTGGAGGGGTTTTCGATAGCCTGTTGAGTAGCGGGAACCAAATCTGCCGAGGCCAGAAGGGGGCAATGAGAATCATTCTGCCCCCCTGGGATTCCAGTTTGAGCAGTATCCTCTGAATTAGGGGAAGAGGACGAAATGCGTTTTGTCCACCACAGCCTGAATGCATCCTGACAAAAAACGGCAGGTCCTGGATTTCTGGAGCAGAAGAGAGGCAGTTTTGCACTGAGTGGGGATGCAAAAAGGTACAGGTCTGGAGTTTCCCAATCTTTGAAGAGTGACTGAATGATGGTTGAGTCAAGAGATCACTCGTGAGGATCTGCCTCCGTTCTGCTGAGATGGTCTGCCAGCTCGTTTTGTACTTCTGGAAGATAAACCACCTGAATCAGAGCCTTGTGCCCCAGGCACCATTCCCACACTCTCATTGCTTTCCTGCATAATGGGTAACAGTGTGCACTGCCCTGTTTGTTGATGTAATACATCACTGCCTTGTCCATTTGAAGGAGAATGTTCTTGTGAAAGCGAATGTCCTACAAAGCTCGGACTGCATAGAGGATGTCTCTCATTTCCAGGACGTTTATGTGAAGTTGAGACTCGTCCTGGGTCCGCGTACCCTGGGTGTGGAGATCCCGACAGTGAGCTCCCCAACCCATCAGGGACGCATCTGTGGTAATGGAGATCTGATGGTCCAGAGGGGTGAAGGGATATCTTTCCAGAAGGTTGTCCTCCTGAGACCACCAGGTGAGTGACCTTTTCAGAGGTTCCATCGCCTTGATGAGAAAGGACTGAGGGTGAGTGGTTGCGGACCACTGAGTATGTAGCATCCACTGGGAGGTTCTCATGTGAAGATGAGCCAAGGGTACAGTGAACACTGAGGATGCCGTGAGGCCCAGCATCCGTTGCATTGAGATAGCTTGAACTGAACTGAGTTCTCTGATGTATCGGGCCATCTGTAGGATATCGCTCCTTCTGTCCTCTGGAAGAAAAACCTTCACACAGGAGGTATCCAGAAGAGTCCCTATGAAGAGGAGCTTCTGGAAGGGCTGCAACTGTGACTTCTTGAGGTTCAGCAGGACTTCTATGGACGTGAGGAAGTCTAAGGCCGTGGCCACGACCTCCAGAGTCTCTTGCCTGGAGGGACTTGCTAGAAGCCAGTCGTCCAGATACGGGAATACTTGTATTCCAATTTTCCAGATGTGCGCTGTGAGACTTGCGCAACACTTTGTAAAAACCGAGGCGCTGAGGATAGCCCAAAGGCAGCACTCTGAACTGATAGTGTAGACCCAACGCCACAAACCTTAGGTATTTGTGGTGCTTTGGGTGCATGAGAATGTGTTGGTAGGCATTCTGCATGTCCAGGGAGACTAGCCAGTTGTGCCGATGAATCAAAGGTAGCAGGGTACCGAGTGCTATCTTCTTGAACTTCTCCTTGTGTTGGAACTAGTTTAACTTTCTGAGATCCAGAATGAGGCGCATACCACCGGTTTTCTTTGGGACCAGAAAGTAATGGGAGTAGAAACCTGTGTTTCGTTGATCCAGCAGACCTACTTTTACTACCTTGTTGTTCAGAAGGCTTTGTACCTCGGAAGCAAAAAGGTCTGACTGTATCGTCGACAGCCTGGGCTGTCGTTTAGGAGGATGATCCGGAAGGGGTTCCGAAAGATTGAGAGAGTACCCCCTTCGGGATTCCCTGAGGACCCATTTGTCTGATGTTATAGATTTCCACTGGTTGTAGAACTGAGGCAGATGTCCTCCCACTGCTGAGGAGTCCCCCTTGGGCAGCTGAGATGGGATCTGGGCCGGAAACTCAGAAGGTGGCACTGGGCGCTTTTGGGCCTTGTGCCTTCTGTTGTGCTTTCTTTTGCAGCTGAGGGTTCTGGTTTCTGTTAAAACCTCCTCTGCCTTTGCCCTGAAAGGACTGACGGTTGTGAAACTGGCGCTTGTTCTCACCCCCTCGAGAGGGGGCAGGTGTAGGTCTGGCTGTCTTAATGGCCGACCTAATCTTCTGAGTGGCCTCTAGTGCTTGCTCCACCTGAAGTCTGAACAGGTACATACCATTGAAAGGTAAGGCCATGACTTGCTGCTGGGCGTCATTCGAGAAGCCCGAAGTACGCAACCAAGAGTGGCGATGGGTGCAGATGCCAGCCGCCACCCAGGAAGCAGTATCGAAGGCATCCATTGCAGCTTTAACCTGTTGGTTATTGGACTTGATACCCCTAGTTATGGTTTGAAGGAGCTCTGAGTTAACCTCCGATTCAGGCAGAGCTTCTACTATTGCTTTGAGTGAATGCCAAAGAACATACTCATATTGAGAAAAGTAGCCCTGGTAGCTGGCAATGCGCATGCCTAGGGTTGAGGCAGTAAAGACTCTCTTAGCCAAGGTGTCTATCTTGCGAGATTCTTTGTTTATAAGACACGCTGTAGTTTCCTGAGGAAGGGCAGCCTTATCATTCTCTGCCAGGACCACTACGGCATCAGTAAAGGCTTGTGAGGTCAAGATGGGGTGATCCTTGGGAGAGGCATATTTCCTATCTATCCCCAGAGGGGTTAAATCCATAGGGATTTCTGGAACATGAAGACATTGGCGATGCAGAAGTTTCCCAGGATCGATTTCTGTGGTCTGGAGAGAAAGAGTAGAATCTAAATTCTTGAGCAGTGACTTAAAGGAAAGGTCCTCAATAACAGGCTCTGCAGGAGGATTGATCCCTGCCCCCAGGGCAGTGTCAGCATCAACATCATCACCCAGTCACAGATTTGGATCAGGCTCAAAATCATCTCCTAACAGTCCAGTGGGAACTGAATAGACAGGAACGGAGTGAAAACCAGGAGGAAGAAGAGAAGGAGAATGAATCTGAGTCGAAAACCTCTGGAAACTAGATGGCACCACACCCATCCCCAGCGCTGTCTAGGCAAATGGCGCCGAGAAGAAAGAAGGAGCCATCATAGAAAATGGTGTCGCACACGACACTGACAAAGAGGGTGACACCGCACCCAGCACTGGAGGCACTGACGGATAGCACGGCACTGCACCCAGCGCCGCTGCCAGCCCCAATGCCGTGGATGGCGCCAACAGAGCCCACAGCACCACAGATGGTGCTGACAGGACTCGCAGTGCTGCAAGGGGCCTCGGCGCCAGAGAAGTCAGCACTGCAGACAACGGCAATGTCATAGAAGTCTGAGAACTGCAATTTGAAGTAACAGGATGAAAAATGGCAGGAGATAAGGGCATCAGTGTAGACCCTGCACCGGAGCCATGTGAGGGGGATAGACACCAGAGCGCGGAGTCAATGGCACCAAAGAAGGCGCTGCATGACTAGGAAGACCTAATCGCCCCACCTACTGTTCCATAACCGAAGGGCCCGAAGGCCCCAGTGTCGGACTGGCCAGTTCAGGCAATTGGGCAAACCTCCAAACCCACTGATCCATAAGAGCAGCACAATGGTGAAACTGCTCATTGGAAGCTGCTCCAATAGGCGGAGAGGAGCTCCAGTGTCGAATAGGTTGGCCACCAGAGACAGAAACTGGTGACTCCGACAAGCGATGGAGATTGGCGCCTGACCCTAATAACCGACCATCTATGTACAGACGTACCAGAGGGCGACCTCGAGTGATGCCATTTCTTCTTCGACCTGTGTGCCGAAGAAGAACTCGAGGCCGAATGGTGCTGAGAATGGGACCGTTTCCTTTTATGCTTTCGGGGAGACCGCCCATCTCCCTGAGTATTGGATTGTCCGTTGTCAGACCCCACCTCCAGGGAGGGAGGCAGACCAGACCCAGCCCCGCTGACTGAACAGCTTTCATACGAAGTCTCCCTACCGTCACCTGCCCCGCTCATGTTCGACTCCTGTCAATGGAGGGCTGAAGACTTCTCTCTTGTATAAGTAGAATTTATTAAATATAATCAGTACTTATTGAAGATAAAATACAAAACAATAAACTGAAAACTAAGCTGCTAGTTTGAAGTTTGACTCCCAGTGGGCGAGCAACATTGTCACTGAAGCGCACTCGACGGCAGGGAAAAAAGGAACTGAGGCGGTTGGAGGGTCGATGCCGAGATAGTCATTACCGCACGTGCCGGGCTCGAGGTGCCATTTCCTCGTGGCTCCATCTCAGGCGCCAGCCCTCCTGAAAAAAGTTTGTTCCTGCTGGGTCCTAGCACCTCCGGCGTACTCCCATTAGTGTAAATGAGTGGTGGAGACTTTATGTCCAGGAAGATCAGTGGTGAGTACAAGAGGGCAATCTAAAGCAAAGAGGCAGACAGAATGAAAATGAAAGAAGATATACAAAATCTATAGAAATTATTCATTTTTTTACTTTATTTTAGTCTTTGGTAGTAATAGTAGTAGATCTTTTTTATTCATATTGTAACCCCCCCCCCCGCAAATGGGGGTTCCCAAAAGTCTTCCAGGAGCTTGCTTGAATGCTCCGAGCCTGAATGGTGTTTGGCGTTTAAGCCATTTATCTGTGAGTGCTTTTAGAGCCTCTGGTACCATCTCTTTAAGAGCTGTCTGCTTGCAGACATAATTAGTTTGTATGGGGGGACTGTGTGTTCTCTGCTTGAGTCGCACTCGAGCTGCTGCCAATTCGATCCGTTTCTGCAGTCGCTAAGAGTGCAAAGGGAGCCTATCTGAAAAATGTAACTGTTTGCCAGAAATCATTTAGAATAATAATGAAAATACAGTTTGTCTAACTTGCTTTCCTTTGTAGTCTGAATTGTTTGCCTAGCCCTCCATTCTAGTTTTGAAATGCTGAACTGGACCAATCAGTGTGGGGGATCTTTTAAAGTGGAGCCTGCTGCTCGCAAATCAGAACGTGGACTCTTAAACTGAGCCAGCCACAAAAGGACTGTATGGGCAGTGACTCTGGGAAATGTAGTTTTGACCTCGGTGCCTTTTCCCCCCAACAGGAGGAGTTTATTGTGAGTGACAGCAAAACCAGCCAAGAACTGGGAGGAACTCAAAGGAAGTGCCCGGTTTTGTCTACTGGAGTTTCAGTTTAGCTCTGGCAGTGAAGAGGGAAGAAGCCCTGTGTTCCTTCGGTGCGCAGTTTTAGTCGGGAAACGCGTGTAAGGCCTTAAGTTTCGGTCTGCAGCTTGTGCAAGTGCTTGTTTGGACTGAATCCGACCTGTAAAGAGAATCAAGGAGATCTGAAGAGTAGAAACCAGGCTCACCCTGTAGAAGACTGGAGAAATTGCTGAATCGCGCTCGGTCTGTCAGGAACTGAATCTGCTGTGTGTTCTCCCAGGTATTGTGCAGTAATTGCGATCGGGATAGAGAAGCAGCCTGCCTGGTATAGTACTTTCCTTTTACATATAAATGTGTGTAGTGCTTGTGGGGACTCGCGTTTCAAATCCCCTGTACACTGAATTGAGTGCATGAAGCTGGAAGTAAACCCCAGCTTAATCCAGACTACATCCATTTGCTCCAAACTGCACTGGGGTCCAGTCACAAGGATCTTGCCCACATGGTCTGTTCCTCCTGGCAATCCAGGACAACCTACTTCCCATTCACTTTTCAGTATTGGGCTGTGAGTGCAAGCAGGGTAGCTCCCTGCCATCAGTTTATCGAATTGCAAGTGTGTCATCTAATTGTTTGGTTTTTTTTCTTCTTCACGAACTGAGCCAACCGGCTCCGGGTTACAATTTGGGTATTGTGCATGCATTTTCCATCTTCAGGGCCCCAAGCAGCTGCACCAAATAGGCTAGCCTCTTATTGCCTTGGTGCCCAGTAAGAGTGACATTTGGGACATTTGGGATTCTGAAATATGTGCACAGTACTGTGATTATTAATGCATTTAAACTAATTAACCTGATTTCCCCCTGTCCTTGTTATATCCCCCAAAATAAATCAGATCTGTTTGTTTCAGCAAAGTTACACTGCCTGATGTATTTGTTTATGTTAAAGTATTGTACTATGGTTTTTGCACTGTATCATCTTGTTTTACAGGGAGTCCCCAGAGTCACGCTGACCGAACCAGTCCTGGGGGTAAGTGTATACTGTGAAGGTAATTCTGATATATTGTGTGGGCCACTAGTGGGAAGAAAGGGGGGTCGCAGTGTCCCAGAGGGCTGTGACCAAGTTAGTTTAACTATTGCAAACCCTGACCTCTGGGTGGAGGCACTCGCCATTAGACCTAGGCCCCTCAACCTGTTAGTAGTTAGGCAGGCAGGGGTAGTAGCACTTGGGATAGCGCCATCTAGGGGTTACAATACGAAAAAGGGAAACATTCAATTGAGCATAACTCATTTACAATGAAGTAACCGGGTAAGGCCCATTAGGCACAAGTGTCTGTTTTCAGGGGCAATCTGGGAACACTGGGCAGTTAAGTGACTTGCTCAGAGTCACACAGTATGCAAGTGGAGGTTGTGAGAATCAAATCCAGGTCCGGTCTGCTGGATGCACCAAGCTTGTTCACAGCTAATTACTCTAACCTCTAGGCTATACTGCCAGCCCAAAAAATTAAGAAAATTAGAAATTAAGAACTAAACATAAAAATGTAATAGTTTACTTGAATAGTTTCACAAATTAAGAACAGAATCTGACACATTTTGTATAGCTGCAGGGTTACAAAACTAAATGTTACACAATGCACAATAAATACATAGTGAAGGGCATTAACCTAAAAATCAAAAAGGACATTAATCTGCTGGAGAAGGTCCAGAGGAGGGCTACAAAGATGATAGCTGGTCAGCAGGGTAAGGCATACAAGGAGAGAGGTTGAGGGCACTGAACATGTACTCCCTGGAAGACAGAGGAGAGAGAGAGAGAGAGAGAGGGGACATGATTGAGACCTTCAAGTACTTGAAAAAGATAAATAAGGTTGATAAGGAGAGTTTCTTTAAGCTGAGTGGCAACTGTAACACGAGGGGGCACAGTCTTAAGCTGGAGGGTGGGATATTTAGGAGGGAGGTCAGGAAGCACTTCTTCACAGAGAGGGCGGTGGACACTTGGATTGCGCTGCTAGAAGAGGTACTCTTATTGAAGACAGTGGGCAGCTTTAAGAGAGGCTGGGACAGTTATAGGGGGAGGGTAAGGGTCATGGGTAGGGAGGATGGGAGGAGGGTGGAGAGGGGGCAGGGACAGTAGCTCAAGCTGTGGACCCTGCAACACGAGCAGACCTGATAGACCAAATGGCCTTCTTCTGGTGGTTTCTTCATATGTTCGTATGTAAGGGTGTGCTGAAGAGGTCCATAGTGGACTTGTGAACGGTGCTGATGAGTGATGGTCATGCTGTATTGACACAGACTAATTTTTGCAGCAATTTGTGTGCGCTGATACTTTTTTCTCACACCATAGGCAAGCCTGCCTGTAAGGAAGAGAGAGTTTTATTGGTACACCACATGGAGATTCTTTGCCATTTTGAGGAATAGGTTTTTCTAGCAGCTGGTTTTCTAGATACCTTCAGAACCTTTAGTACCTTGTCTGAGAGGTTCATTCCAGAGTACTTGGTCTCTTCAAAAACCAAGTCACATATACTGTTTTGCCTTCTAGGAACCCTCCAAATCACAGGAGGGGACTTCTGTAGTCAGTACCTGAGCTGGAGACAGCTGCTGCAAAGCAGCACATTTCCCTGAGATTGTCTCTGTCTTTCCACCACTCCAGGGCCTGAGCAATTTCTTTGAGACCAGAACTGGAAGATCCAGGGGGTCTGTTTTCTGGTGCCAGTTATATTTTCAAACAATAATGCACATCACTATCTGTAGGTAGGCCCAGGGCACTATAGCTGCTGCAGCTGCCATGTGTCCTAGGAGCGGCAGGAATTCCCTGACAGTCTTTCTGAGTCCAGCTAGGAATTAATCTGCACACGAAATAAGGCTTTCCACCCTGCTCCTTGCAATGTGTTCAATTCTGCGCCTATGAACACCAGTATTTGGCTAGGTTCCAGATGCGTCTTTCTCAGAATTAGGTGGAAACCCAACCCTTCCAATATGTTTCTTACTATGGCTGTCAAGCCCACTGCATCCTCCTTCGTTTTTCCTGAGACTGGCCTGTGGTCCAGGTAAGGAAAAAAACACCACCCCTTTCTTTTTGTTTTTTTAGTTGTTTAACCAGGATTAGCACACTAAGCTGAAACTTTTTTTACAGGCATGACCTGGGAGCACAGGGATGTTAAGTGACTTGCTCAGGGTCACACAGTATGCAACTGGAAGCTGTGGGATTTAAACCCAGGTCTGATCTGCTGGATGTCACCAGATTTGTAGCTTAGAGCCTTAAACCACTGCACTATACTGCCTCCCCTCCCTTTCTTTTGCAGGTGTGCTGCCACCACAGTTAGGCACTGTGTGAATGCCCTGGGAGCTGGGGTCAACCCAAAGGGCATGGCTATGAATTATTATTATTGGTATTTTTTTCCTGTTTTAATAATTGAAAAAAACTCTTGAAATCTTGGTACTGACAATTTTCCCAGCCTAAATATTAGTTACTTTCTGTGAGAGGGTCTTACCAGAATATGGAAGTATATATCATTCAGGTCCAGGAACCCTAACCACTCTCCTTTTTGCAGGGATGAGATCACAGTGCACAGTGTCACCATTTTGAACCTTTTTTTTTTGTCTTTAAATGTATGCTTTTTCCCCTTCAGTGGCCAGCTGGCTCCCATCGGTCCAACCCAGACACCCAGCCCCCTCACCTGTCTTCTCCATGGCTTACCTCACCTCCTAGACTCCCTGGCTTACCACCAATGGCAGGAATGCCAGGCGGGGTCCCCTATCTCCTCAGTGGAGACTGGGTAGGAACTTCAGAGAAGAGAGTGCTACAGTCAGCAGTGGGGGGCCTGTGGTGAGGGGCAGATGTCCTCCTACATCGCCTGGCTATTTTCTGTTTTTTTTTCTTGAGCCAGTGCCCCTGTAAGATGCCAAGAGTGCTCCCAACATGCAACATGTCAGAACATGTCGGCATCCTCCCTTCATCTGCAGCTCAGCCTGCACTGCCACCAGTGCTACCCAGATGGCAGTAGCACAGCGGAGTCCATCTACACTTCCTCCTCGAGGTGGAGAGCATCCTGCAGAATGTTCGGCCCACCTCCCCAGGATGGCCCTCTGATGACTCAGGCTCATTCTGAACTCTGGTCATCAGCATCATGAGCAGTAGAGCTATCACCGTGCCAGCGGGCCGGACGGAACCTTTCTTTTTCGATGTGCCTGTTCAGGAACTTTAGATCCAGGATAGGTTGCAAGTCCCCATTTTTCTTTTGGATGGAAAGTACCCAGAAAAGAGGCCTCTTCCTCACTGAGGGGCAGGGACCTTTTCCACAGCACCGAGCATTAGCATCTTTTTCACTTCCCGTTCTGGAAAAATGTTCTTTTCTGGTCTGTGTGCTGGGAAATGTCTTGGAGTTTTCAGCTTTGGAAGTTTTACAAATTCGACAGCCAGATGCTTAACCACTGCTTTCAGGACCCACTTGTCTATGGTAATGCTTTGCCACTTCTGTAAGTCATGGGCCTGACGCCCTCTCACTGGTAGTGCGTCTATGGCGGCCTGGACAAAACTTTCAGGGGTTCTGTTTTTCCCGTGGCTTGAGAATTGGAGCTTGCCTTTGTTTGGCACCTCCCTGCTTCTTTTCTGGCAGTATCTTTTAGCAGTTGGTACTCAGTTGTGTGAGTAGTGCTTTTGGTAACATTTTGATTGGTGGGGCTGCATCCTTTCATAAGTGAGAAGTTTACACCCATTAGCCAACACAGCAGTGCCAGCAGTAGCCTTCTCAGAAATGGGTGTGCAGAAGCACACCTCATGCAGGCTCAGCTGCATTGGCTGCTTATAGCACACACCTCACCAGCCCCTACACTGCTGAAGCAGCACCAATATTTTTGCTTCATGCATGCAAGCAAACATAAAAATTACGTTTCTAAGTTGAATAGTTTAAAAGTTATAACTTTCGAAATATGTCAAGCATTATCAACCATCATAAAAAATATATTTTTGAAATGCTCAAGATATATTAGTGGTTGTTCTATTTAAGAATGTACACATTCTTTTCTAGTTATATATGTAACCCCCCTGCAAATGGGGGTTCCCAAAAGACTTCCAGGAGCTTGCTTGAATGCTCCAAGCCTGAATGGTGTTTGGCCTTTAAGCCATTTATCAGTGAGTGTTTTTAGAACCTCTGGTACTGTCTCTTTAAGAGCTGTCTGCTTGCAGACATAATTAGTTTGTATGGGGGACTGTGTGTTTCTTTGATTGAGTACCACTCAAGCTGCTGCCAATTCACTTCATTTTGCAGTCACTAGGAGTGCAAAGGAACCTATCTGAAAGATGTAACTGTTTGCCAGAAATTACTTAGAGTAATAATGAAATTACAGTTTGTCTAACCTGCTTTCTTTGCAGTCAGAACTGTGTCTGCTAGTTCCCCATTCTAGTTTTGAACTGCTGAACTGGACCAATCAGTGTGGGGTAAGCTAGCTCTAAAATGGTGCCTTGGACGAATCAGAACTTGGACTCATAATCTGAGCCAGCCACAAGAGGATTGTATGGGCAGTGACTCTGGGAGATGTAGTTTGACTTCAGTGCCTTTTGGACCAACAGCAGCAGTCTATTGTGAGTGACAGCCAATCCAGTCAAGAACTGGGAGGAACTCAAAGGAAGTGCCCGGTTTTGTCGGTTGGAGGTTCAGTTGAGCTTTGGCAGTGAAGAAGGAAGGAGCCCTGTGCTTTTTCAGTGTGCAGTTTTAGTCAAAAAACGTGTGTAAGGCCCAGAGTTCCGGTCTGCAGCTTGTGTAACAGCTTGTTAGGACTGAATCCGTCCTGTGAAAAGAATCAAAGGATCTCTGAAGAGTAGAAACCAGGCTCACCCTGTAGAAGACTGGAGGAATTGCTGAAAATCGCACTCGGTCTGTCAGGAACTGAATCTGCTGTGTGTTCTCCCGGGTATTGTGCAGTAATTGCGATCGGGATACAGATGCAGCCTGCCTGGTATAGTGCTTTCTTTTATATGGAGTGTGAAGAGGTTTGTGCACCTCAAGTGAGCCCTGCTGACATTGAAGGACCCTATCTTATTTGGAGGTCGTGAGTACTAATTCAGGGTCGCTCCCTGTTGAATTGCCACATTAAATCCAAATGGAATTACTGTACTGCTGACTGTTTAATTCTCCTTTTCTCTGTGTGAAAGGGCCCCTACCAGCTGCCACGGTTTGGACTAGCCACTAGGGCTTGGGTACCCAGGACATTAACTGATAGGGATAGGCCTGTGCACAGAGCCATAGGTAGATTATTAGAGTGATAAGCTAATTAACCTGATTTCCCTGTCCTTGTTATATCCCCTAAATAAATCAGAGCTGCTTGTTTCAGCAAAGTTATACTGCCTGAGGTATTTGTCTATGTTAAAGTACTGTACTGTGATTGTTGCACTGTATCTCATTTCACAGGAGGTCCCAGTGCCGGAACCAGACCTGGGGTAAGTGTATACTGTGAAGGTAATTCTGATATATTGTGTGGGCCACTAGTGGGAAGAAAGGGGGTTGCAGTGTCCCAGAGGGCTGTGACCAAGTTAGTTTAACTATTGCAACCCTGACCTCTGGGTGGAGGCACCGCCATTGGATCCAGGCCCCTCAACCTGTTAGTAGGCAAATCAGGCAGGGTAGTAGCCCCTGGGATAGCGCCATCTAGGGTTACATCTTGGAGGTTCACCGCTGGGATTGTGTGTCCTCTAGTGGCCATATTTACTAACCACTGTTAAGAAAAATGGGTACCCGACAGAAGTGGCTGTGCACCGCTGGTGGAGTGGTGTACTGGGAGGAGATCGACCTCAAAATGCTATGCTTATCCTGGACATCCCCTGTATCAATACGGACACTGTGCAGGGAGTACTTTCCAAGGTGGAAGGTTTACAAAACCCTGTGGTGGTGGGTCGCATGCTAATCTGCTCACCCACACTTTCCTGGCCCTAGTAGAGTTTAAGGATCCCATAGATAGCTCCAAAGTGCCACAGACCATTACCCCAGAGGGAGCCCCTCACTGCTTGGAGAGTGATAACTAAGGACAGTAAAGACCCGGGGGAATCAGCCCCACCACTATCTGAAACTTTTGAGGAGAAATTTGCTGAATGGTTGTGGGAGAGGGAAAACTGTGGAGGACTTGAAGAAACTATTCTTGCCACCTTGGGGTGTTCCTCCCCCAACACCCTCTCCTGCTCCAGTGCCCGTAATGGTGGCTGAACCAATGCAGACTCCTATTTCTGCACCTGCTATTAGTCACGACTCTTACCGAAGGTTGAGGATCTTCTCTGGCACCCTCCCCACCCCCCAAGGGGTGGATGACTGGGAGACCTGGATAGACTATGTTGCCCCCCAAGTGCTAGAATGGCAATGCTCGGAAGGCGAAAGCAAGAGGGTTAGTGAGAGCTCCGAGGTCCTGCCCTGGCTACCATCCGTGCTAAACGGGCCAGTAACCCTGAAGCGACTGCACAGGCCTATCTTGAGGCCTTGGAGAATGTGTAGGGAGCCCAGATTCTGATGAGGACCTATGGTGGAGAGTAAGAAATGCACAACAGTACCAAGGGAGTTGTTGTCTGTGTATGTCTCTCGGCTGGAAAAATTGTTGCAAGAATGCCTCAGAAAGGGTAGTTTGCCAGCGATTGAACTGGACCGAACCAGACTGGACAGAATCCTTAAGTCTGCCCCTTCTCAGAACTGCTGTTGCTTCAGTCGACGCCTGGCAAATCACTGGAATCCCCACCCTCCTATGATGAGTTAATGGAGAAATTGAGGAGTTGGAGAAAAGGCGACCTCGGGAGGTACCTGCACCAACAGCTGTGGCTACGACCGAGTGACTGAGGGTGACCCATCAAGTGAAGTTCAGGGGCAGAGGTTGACAGTCAATGAGTGCTCTGACAAGGAAAAGATATGCCACAATGGGGCGAACTGTTGAGAGAGATCCAGGAATTCAAAACAGTCCTTTATGAAGGCCACGCCTACAAACACGGCTGACCTATATCCGACTGCATCTGCTGTGGGGTGGGGGGTACCCACCCATGTATCTCCTGCTGATAACAGCTCCAAACTCAATTCCTTGACCATGGAAGTGGAGAAACTGACTAGATGTCTCCAAATGCTTATCACGCCGCAGACAGAGATGGCACCCAGGTTTCCAGTTAGTAATACCCGCCCTGGCTCCCAGTGTGGCGCCTCGCCAGCTCAAACTCCAGAAAGTATGTTTTGCTATAATTGTGGGAAAGATGGGCACATGAAAGGGAATGCCAGTCCCAAAGACACTGACAAAGTTGCATATAGGCTACAAGGAGAGCTTCGAGAAGAAATCAGTGGTTAAGAGGTGCACGACATGATCCCAGTGAGGGCACCAAAATGCTAATTCACGTCCTTTGTGGCAAGGTCAGTTGCCCAGGCCCCCCACTACCGCCTCTCCAGACTGGTCCAGAATAGTGGGTCCCTCCATGGAGACCACTGTAAAGGTGAATGGAGTGTCTACAAGAGCTGTATTAGACAGTGGCTCCCAAGTGACAATTATGTTCCAGGATTGGTATCAGAAGCATTTGTCAGACGTCCCTTCCAACCATTAGAAGGACTGCATGTATGGGGGTTAAGGAGAAGGCCTACCCTATTCCGGTATATCCGAATTTGGCTGTCTTTCCCCACCTCCGTGGCTGGAGTGGCCGAACAAGTAGAGACCCTAGCCTTAGTGTGTCCCCCCACTGGACTGTATGATGGTGTCCTTTGTTGATTGGAACAAATGCTCATATGTTCGGAAGGCTGGCACAGTTGTGTTATGAAAAACAGGGGTCAAAGACTAGTAGAGCTTTAAGAGTTCCGTTTTAATAGAAGGCCTATGAGGCACAGAGAGATGCTGAAAAACAGAACCAGAGGAACCGGTCGAATTGTATGGAAGAAGGATCCTGAGTCTCTGATCCTGGCGCCAAATGCCCAGTGTACCTTACAGGAGAGGTCCGTATCAGAAAGGATGTTAAGAATAAAATATTAATGTTGGATGCACCAGGCGATGGAAAATGCCAGAGGGACTGCTGGTCAAGCCTAGTATTTTGCCCGCTAGAGCCCATGCTTATGCCAGAAGGGTAATGGTCCAAGTTCATAATGTGTCTGAAAGAGACATTCTGAGTAAACAGAGGTTGCATCCTGGCTAATGTGCATTGTGCAGACACTGCAGTGCTACCCAGCAGCAAGAGTTCAAGGAAGAATGACAGAGTAACGCCTGACTTGTTTGATTTCGGGCGACTCCCGCTGCCAGCTGAATGGAAAGTGAGGATCAGTGAGAAGCTTGCCCAGAGAGACCAGGTGTTTTCTTTAAAGGAATGGGATGTGGGATGCGCAAGGAGCTGAGCACAATATCCGGCTGCATGACGAAAGACCATTTCGTGAGAGGTCTCGACGCCTGGCACCTGCTGACATAGATGATGTGAGACGCATCTGCAAGAGATGTTAGCTGCTGGTGTAATACAAGAATCCAGAAGCCCTTATGCTTCCCATTGTGGTAGTGGAGGAAAAAGAATGGAACAGTAAGGATGTGTGTGATTATCGCACTTAAACCGGGCGGACTATCCCTGATCAGTACACAATGCCCCGCATTCAGGATGCTTTGACTGCCTAAACGGAGCAAGTGGTTCCTCTGTGCTGGATCTCCGCAGTGGGTACTACCAGATCCCGATGGCCCCAGAGGACCGTGGAGAAGACGGCCTTTATCTGTCCGTCTATTTCTATGAATTCATGAGGATGCCTCAAGGATATTTCAGGTGCCCCAGCCACTTTCAACGATTGATGGAGCGTGCAGTGGGGACATGAACTTACTAGAGTGCCTGGTATACCTAGATGATGTTATTGTGTTTGGCAGCTCACTGGAGGAACATGAGAGCAGATTATTTAAGGTATTGGACCGACTGGAGGACTTTGGCCTTAAACTGTCCATTGATAAGTGTCAATTCTTTCAAACATCAGTAAAGTATGTGGGACACATAGTATCCACCGAGGGAATAGAGACCGACCCAAGTAAAGTTGAGGCCTTGACCACCTGGCCACAGCCCAAAATCTAAAAGAACTGCAAAGATTCCTGGATTCTTGTGGTTATTATCGGGCGCTCATCAAGGACTATTCAAGAGTGATCCGCCTTTACTTAACCTTACTCAAGGGTATCCCCCAACCCACAAAAATACTAAAAGTCAGCATCCTCAAGACTGAAAGAGTGTATTTTCATCCGAGTGAAGTATTTGGGGCCGCTGGACTCCTGATTGTGAGACTGCTTTCATGAGATCATATATCAACTTACCCATGCTCCAGTGCTGGCCTATGCCGATCCAAGAAAACCTTACGTCCTGCACACTGATGCTAGCTTGCAAGGGTTGGGGGCTGTGTTGTACCAAGAGCACGAGAATGGCCTGAGACCAGTGGCCTTTGCCAGTAGAAGCCTGACCCCATCCGAAAAGAACTATCCTGTACATAAGTTGAGTTCCTAGCTTTGAAGTGGGCTATTGTTGACCAATTCCATGAGTACTTGTATGGGGCTAAAATACTAGTAAAACTGACAATAATCCTTTGACCTATGTGCAGACCTCCTAGCTGTTGGATGCCACTCGGCCATAGGTGGCTTTCTGCATTATCTACATATGACTATGCTTTTGAATACCGAGCAGGTCTGAACCACATAGATGCTGATGTTCTCCCGGAGGCCTGTTCCCAGAATGATTGGGTCCGATTGGCAGAACTCTGACATTTCGGGCACTCTGCCGAAGTTTGACAGGAGGAACAATGTCCGACGGACGCAGTGGACTCGCATGGTGATTGCTTGGGACCTCTGAGAATTGCATACCTGCTGCTTATTGCCACTTTTCTGCAATAGACATTGGTGCACCGCCCTCAGCTGGACAATGACAGTATTAGTGGCTCAATCCCGCGATCCCATGATCAAAGCAGCTTTAGAAGCCCTCTATGCAGGAAAAGATGTGTCCAAATTACGCTCCACTGATTTGAGAACTGCACTGTTATACAAAGAAGGTCCTAAGTTGAAACTGATCAATAAACTGTTATACAGAGAAACAGTAGACAGAGGGGGACAAGTAGACAAACAACAACTAGTGCTGCCCACTGCCTTTCGAGACTCAGTAATGAGGTCCTTGCACAACCACATGGGGCACCTTGGTATAGACAGAACACTTGACTTGGTGAGATCCAGATTCTATTGGCCTAAGATGGGGGCTGATGTGGAGCAACACATTCGAACTTGTAGTCGCTGCTTACAGAGGAAAGCTTTGCCCCAGAGGGCTGCCCCTTGTTAACATCACCACCAGTGCACCCATGGAGCTGGTCTGTATTGATTTTCTGAGTTTGGAGTCAGATCAAAGAAAAATCAGTAATGTGCTGGTGGTCACTGACCATTTCACGAGATATGCCCAAGCTTTCCCACCAAAGACCAGAAAGCATCCACTGTAGCCAAAATACTTGTAGAAAACTTTTTGTTCACTATGGGGCTCCACAAAGAATCCATTCTGATCAAGGAGAGACTTTGAGTCGTCTGATCAAGAGATGCTTTCTCTGTGGGAGTCACGAAGTCCAGAACCACTCCTTACCACCCCAGGACACAGCCTGAACGTTTCAACCGCACTTTGCTAGATATGCTAGGCACCCTGCACCCAAAGGACAAGCTTAGATGGAGCCAACAAATTAGCACCCTGGTACATGCTTATAACTGCACCAAAAGTGATGCCACTGGATTCTCCCCACCGCCTGATGTTTGGAAGAGAAGCTCGACTACCAGTAGATGTGTGTTTTGGGGTCTCTCCTGATGGGGTTCAAGCTGACAACTATTTACAGTATGTGCAAAAGTTAAAGGCCCAGCTAACTCATGCGTACCAACTGGCTCAAACCATGGCTGCCAAAAAGAAATCTGGCCAACAAAGAAAGGTATGATAAAAGGTGAAAGCACAGGAACCCAGGAGGGAGATCGGGTATTGCTAAGAAATCTGGGACTGCATGGCAAGCACAAGATTGCTGACAGATGGCACCATCTCCCTCACATTGTAGTGGGCAAACTAGATGATCTGCCAGTGTACAAAGTAAGGCCTGAGAATAATTCAAAAGATGTAAAACAATGCATAGAAATCATTTACTGCCCATTGGACAAATCTTAATTGAGTCTGAGCCCTAGAAGATGCCCCTCTGGACCAGTGACTAGAGCTGCTGCTAAGAAAAGATCAAGAAAGTCTGCACCTACAGAAGCAAAGTTAAAGTGTTCCTCCACAAGTCCCAGTTGAGCATGACTGTCAGTCCATATCGGAAGAAAGTGAGAGTGACTTTGAATACTATCCTTCTTACGAACTGAGTCAATTGTTTGGGGCAATCCCTAGTCAATACTGAAGATGAAGCTGGGCCTTCTGGACTGTCTAAGCCCCCAGCTTCATCCCTGGAGCCAATGCTCCCAGAAAGTGAAGTGCAAAGCATCAGATCAGATGAAATGGAATCATTGTGCATGGTTGAACTGTTTGAGCTTTCAGGGAGAAAATGATAGATTAGGGCAGACTGGTGATACACCGAACAAGAAGAGTATTTTGAGTGCCCTGACAGTCCACTGCCAGTGTCCGAAAGCTCTCCATGCAGCCAAATGTTGTGGACTCAGAAACTGTAACTCCTGGAGCTGAAAGTGCCCCAAGTTCTAGCCTCTCTACCCCCATGGAGACTCCCTGACAAGTGAGGACAATGCTGAAAATGAGGCTCAGAGTGCAGAGACTATAACAGTTCCCCTAGAAAGACTGGTCGAGCTGTAAAGCCTGTGGTGCACCTCAGTTATGATTCACTTGGGAGGCCTGTGGACTTGCCTCTCAATGTTGTCCATAAAGGAGTGTATGTGTCCCCGAGCTCATTGCCCAAACTGAGCATCAGTGCTAACTCCAAGTTACTTGTGTTGCCTCTAGTATGGTGCCCTTGCCCCATCCAGCCCCAAGGTAACTGATAGGAAGGGCCCTCTCTTCAGGTTTCATGTACAAGAGGTAATAACTTGAGTTATGGTACAATGTGTATGTAATACTGTGTAAAGAGGACGTACTGCAATGTTTCAGAAATGTGTTCTTGGTAAAATGATATATTGACTGATGATTACATGTGCGAGCCTAATGCAAATGTATATGGTTGCAGTTGAAACTTATGGGTACTTGGACGGCAGACGTCAAGCTTTCTCAGGCCAGGAAGGGTGTAACCCCCTGCAAATGGGGGTTCCCAAAAGACTTCCAGGAGCTTGCTTGATGCTCCAAGCCTGAATGGTGTTTGGCCTTAAGCCATTTATCAGTGAGTGTTTTAGAACCTCTGGTACTGTCTCTTTAAGAGCTGTCTGCTTGCAGACATAATTAGTTTGTATGGGGGACTGTGTGTTTCTTTGATTGAGTACCACTCAAGCTGCTGCCAATTCACTTCATTTTGCAGTCACTAGGAGTGCAAAGGAACCTATCTGAAAGATGTAACTGTTTGCCAGAAATTATTTAGAGTAATAATGAAATTACAGTTTGTCTAACCTGCTTTCTTTGCAGTCAGAACTGTGTCTGCTAGTTCCCCATTCTAGTTTTGAACTGCTGAACTGGACCAATCAGTGTGGGGTAAGCTAGCTCTAAAATGGTGCCTTGGACGAATCAGAACTTGGACTCATAATCTGAGCCAGCCACAAGAGGATTGTATGGGCAGTGACTCTGGGAGATGTAGTTTAGACTTCAGTGCCTTTTTGGACCAACAGCAGCAGTCTATTGTGAGTGACAGCCAATCCAGTCAAGAACTGGGAGGAACTCAAAGGAAGTGCCGGTTTTGTCGGTTGGAGGTTCAGTTGAGCTTTGGCAGTGAAGAAGGAAGGAGCCCTGTGCTTTTCAGTGTGCAGTTTTAGTCAAAAACGTGTGTAAGGCCCAGAGTTCCGGTCTGCAGCTTGTGTAACAGCTTGTTAGGACTGAATCCGTCCTGTGAAAAGAATCAAAGGATCTCTGAAGAGTAGAAACCAGGCTCACCCTGTAGAAGACTGGAGGAATTGCTGAAAATCGCACTCGGTCTGTCAGGAACTGAATCTGCTGTGTGTTCTCCCGGGTATTGTGCAGTAATTGCGATCGGGATACAGATGCAGCCTGCCTGGTATAGTGCTTTCTTTTATATGGATGTGTGAAGAGGTTTGTGCACCTCAAGTGAGCCCTGCTGACATTGAAGGACCCTATCTTATTTGGAGGTCGTGAGTACTAATTCAGGGTCGCTCCCTGTTGAATTGCCACATTAAATCCAAATGGAATTACTGTACTGCTGACTGTTTAATTCTCCTTTTCTCTGTGTGAAAGGGCCCCTACCAGCTGCCACGGTTTGGACTAGCCACTAGGGCTTGGGTACCCAGGGACATTAACTGATAGGGATAGGCCTGTGCACAGAGCCATAGGTAGATTATTAGAGTGATAAGCTAATTAACCTGATTTCCCCCTGTCCTTGTTATATCCCCTAAATAAATCAGAGCTGCTTGTTTCAGCAAAGTTATACTGCCTGAGGTATTTGTCTATGTTAAAGTACTGTACTGTGATTGTTGCACTGTATCTCATTTCACAGGAGGTCCCAGTGCCGGAACCAGACCTGGGGTAAGTGTATACTGTGAAGGTAATTCTGATATATTGTGTGGGCCACTAGTGGGAAGAAAGGGGGGTTGCAGTGTCCCAGAGGGCTGTGACCAAGTTAGTTTAACTATTGCAAACCCTGACCTCTGGGTGGAGGCACCCGCCATTGGATCCAGGCCCCTCAACCTGTTAGTGGCAAATCAGGCAGGGGTAGTAGCCCCTGGGATAGCGCCATCTAGGGGTTACATATAGATGGAGTAACAGACATCTGGCTATTGAGGGGAGAATCAAGAGTCATCCTTGGTTGCGAGGGCAGTGCAGGCAGCAGATCAATTGTTCTTAACTGAGGGGTCCAGTGAACAATTTCAGAGCTATGGATGAGTTCACTGATCAAGAAACAGAGTCACAGGCTCCCAACCACCATTACCAGTAGTGCCACAGAGACTGGGAATCCTTGGCTAGGGCTGGTAATACAAGGACAAACTCGGTGGAAAAATAATGCAAAACAAAGTTCCTCGATGCTCTGGGGACTGAACTGGCAAAAGCTTAGCCCACCAATCCTGCCCACACTTTGACATTTTGATCTTTTTTTTTTAAGGGGAATGCCAGTATATATGCCAACTAAAGATTGTTATTAGCTCATGTAGTTTCAAATCACGTTCCATACATTAAAAAGCTGCAAATCATCAAAACCTGTCAAAACATCAAAAACGTTAATAGCTGCTGTTTATGGTACACAAACACTTTCTCTTAAGAAATCTCCCTCTGAAACTCAGAATAAAGATGTAATTAGTCTATTTGCATTCCGTGCTAATGATGAGCATTAGAATTAAGCATTGGAATGAGTGCACGGTTGGGTAGTTTGAAAACAGATGTGTGGTGGTTCTGGAATGCCAAATGAACTTGCTCCTGCTCCATCTGATGCAGTCTCCGAAGAAAGCCCCCTCACCCACATCTGTGACTTAATAATAAGCAGAATACACATGCAGTGCATATTACTATTAGAATCCAAGGGGAAGAAAGCTGTCTGGCTGGGGGATGGAGTTACTGAGTTTCCTATGAAGAGTCACTCATAATATAAGAAACCCAGTGTATGTATAGAATAAAACAGCTACTTATTTGAAAGGGCTATAGCATTTCTCATCCAAAGATCTACAGTACACAGCTGCAGTACTGCCCATGCATGTCCAACTTTTTTAGAATATCATGAATGCCAGCAATGTGCGCTCTATGTCAAAACTGCACAGGTGGTGTGTAAAAAACTTTCAGACCCATCAATTTAATGGGATTGACTGTTGTGGATTGTCACAATCATTTGCACAGGTCTGATTCCAACCACCATGGGTCATATCACAACTTCCCCTTATCAGTCTCCAAGCTGCATCCCACCGCCATCAACCCACTACCCTGGCAAGTTATGTTTTACAGCTAACAAGCAACTGAAAACTATCTACATGACCTCCCAAAGAAAGTTCCTAAGCACATCCTTCTTCCAACAATCTCCCAACAAAATGGAGCATAATGGCCACTGGGAGCTGTACTTTCACATAATCCCTTGCAAGTCAGTCTAGTGGATGATGCACTGTGGAAGAAAATGAAAATCAGGGCTGGGAGAACTTGGTGAAGTTCTGACCCTTATTAAATAAGAACCAGAACATGGTGAAGTTCTGATTAGCTCTGATTTGACAAATATCTGAAAGAAATGAAAAAAATGTATAAAAGTGGCCAAAGTCAGTCACATTTGACACAGAGGCCCAAAGAAAATAATTCAATTGATTATTTGTATAAATATGAATGTAAAACCGCTAAACAAAAAAGCAATCACTTGCTACTAGCCCTTCAGGGCTGTTCTGTTGTTGCTGAGGCACAGGTCATGAAAAGTGTCCCCCGTCTAAAATTTTCTTTGCCCGAGCTCTTGTCACCACAGAAGCTGAAACATCAGGATTTACTCCCTCTTTGATCAACTCAGTAAATCCTGAAAAGTCATTTCCAATAATCACAGGTACAGGTAACTTAGGAACTACACCCACTTTCATTTGGTGTGACACACCCTTTACGGTCAGAGTCACTTGGGTGGTGGGATAGTATCGAGTGTCCCTGTGGATGCAGATGACACCAGTACCTGGTCCCTTTACACAGTGGTTTCCCAGCACTTTAACATGCACTAGGGTCTGTCTGCTTCCAGAATCAATGAGTCCCTTCACAGTCTTATCCTCTAACTTCACATCTGTTAAGTACTCGCCCCAATTTGCCAAGGACAAATCTGCTCCAGTGCCACTCTCCTTAATACAGCAGTTTCTTGCAAAATGGCCTGGCCTATTACAGTTATAGCCAATAACGTCTTTGTGCACAGACTCATTACCGCCAACAGAGTTCTTATCAGGCTTGGAGTTTAAATGGGAAAAAGAGTGTCTTACTGGTGCTTGGCTGTTACCTTGCTTCTGTGGCGTGTGTCTCGCCATTTGGTAGTCCTCAGCCAAATAAGCAGCCTTTTCCCCACTCTCTTGTCGGTGTTCCTTTACCCACAGCTGCACATCTGTAGGCAAGATGTTGATGAATTGCTCCATGGCAAATGTGTTGATCTGTGGGACTGTTTTGCTCTCTGGTTGGATCCATTTTATCAGAAATTCTCTGAGTTGGGAGAAGACTTCTCGAGGATAGAAACATAGAAACATAGAATTTGATGGCAGATAAGAACCGCTTGGTCCACCCAGTCTGCCCATTTCCCTACCTAATGCATAAGCTGCAGATCCTAGTTAACCAATAGCCTACTTCCTCCTACCCCCACCCCTAAAATTGCCTTCTGTCTGTCCCATGCATTCTTGAATTCCCCCACTGTTTTTGACTCCACAACCTGCTCAGGAAGGCCATTCCATGCATCCACAACCTTCTCCATGAAAAAATACTTCCTCACATTAGCTCTGATCCATCCGAGTTGTACCACAGAGATCAACATCTCCGCATGTATGTCTCTCCAGAGATGTCATACCTTTTCAGGATTTCGCTTTTCACCAGGTCATAGTTTTCTGGCTGTGCAGTGTCCATATAGCTGTAGGCAAGCTGGGCTTTCCCTGTCAGGTAGGGTACCAGTCTGACTGTCCATTGTTGCTTTGGCCAGTGGCAGACTGTGGCAACTCTTTCAGAAGTTGTCAGGTATGCCTCAATATCATCTGAGGGACAAAATTTGTAAGTTTAATGGCTTTTAAGTTGCTTGCATTTTGTTGCTCATCTGGATCTGTGCCAGATCCTCTGCCCTTGATAGCTTACAAGGCATGCAGCAATCGCTGCTCCTGTCTCTGCATCTCTTCTCTCATCTGCTGCTCCTGTCATTGCATCTCTTCTCTCCTCTATGCTTCTAAACGTTTAATCTCTTTTTCTCTCTCCTCCTCAGTTTCGTTTTGTAGTATAGCCCACCATTTGAAAAAGTCCATCAGGCTTTCAGGTTCTGTCAGTGCCTGTTCTTTTTCCATAACTTGTGCTGGCTGTACAGTCTCAGACTGGACTTCTGTCTGCTAGTTTGGCTGCCATTCTTCTGGTAACCACTCCTGTACTTGCTGCTGCAGAATCCATAAGTTTCTCTATGCTTACCTGGTACTAGGTCCAGTACCCACGCACAAAACTCCTGTCTTAAGGTATGCACAGCATAAATCCCACTTCTAAAACCATCTGTCGTTGAGGCACAGGTCAGGAAGCATAGGAAAATCAGAAGCAGTTGTAAAATTCACCCAAAATATTTATTTACAGTAGCAGTAACATAAAAAAAAAACGTGTTCAGTATAACTATGTACAAAGGCAAAAATAACGTTTTCCTTCAGTCTCTGTGTCCCTTTCTCTTCTTCTGCAGTTGCAGCTTAGCTCCTTTATAAGTCCTTTCAACTCCCATGCTTAACAAGCATCCTGTTTTTGTAAATATCAGGTAGGAGCTGTTAGAACACAGTGTTCTTCTTGAGTCGAGGCCCCTTTTGCACAGTGTTTGCAAAACGCTCAAAGATTGAACTCTGGTAACCTCTAGCTTCCAACAGCTTTCTGCGGTCATCTCAAATTATAAATATATACATTTCAACAGTAATGCTATATATTTTCCAAACACAAGGGATCTCTGCCAGAAATGCAACGATGCCTCCCGAAAGGGAGCAGACCAGGGGGACACCACAAGGGTGTCCTGACTGAAATCGCCCAGAAAGGCGTCCGCTGAGTGCTCTGGATTGTGTTGAGTGGGAGGAGTGATGTGCAGGTCCTCTAACATCCTCACAAGGAATCACTGATACTCAGCAAGATCAGCAGCTGGAGAGATGTGGACAGATGGCTCCTCTCCCTTCAGAAAAGGGGGACGATGAGTAAGAGGACCTTGAAGGTTCAGAAGCTGGCTGCTCAGGGAGAGGTTGAAAAACCTGTCTGTCCATAGCCTTAACATAAGAGGGAAACTGGGCAGACTGAGCTCTGAACTGCTCCCAGAAGAGAGGCCCGCTAGGACCAAGAATGCCTGGGAGCGCAGGAGAATGTGGCAGAGGGATGGGGCAGAGTCAACAACAGGAATCGGCTGACCTCTGCCTTGGCTAGGAGTGCACCAGGAGCCCTAGGGAAGGAAAGAGCTCCAGAAAACTCCATAGCTGACAGCTGATCGACCAAACTGGAACTGTCTAGGCTGTGCCCTGAAGAATCCCCACTGTGAGGTGACTGGGGCTGTTTAGGTCCAGAAGGATGGTCCCCTACCTCCAAAGAATGGGGCCCTCTCGAGGAAACCGAATGGGAAGAGTGGAGATTTGCACTACGGCTTCTCCCAGAGCCCAGGTGGGCTCCGGAAAAAGGCCGCCACACATACCCCATGCCCTCGACCCCTCAGAATCAGAGCGTGCCCTCCTCCTTGAGAGAACCAGCTTAGGTAGCTGGCAGCCCTGGTCAGCCCCCAAAGGGGCTATCCAGGGAGCAGCACCCTCCCATGCGTGCTCTGATCGGCCCCAAAGTTGGACGATCCAGGCACACCACCTGAGAGGGAACCACCACCGAGGGGACAGAGAACTCTCCGAAGCCGGGCTGCAGGGCAATGGTGACCTGCACCATTGCCTGCTGGTTAGAACCCCTGACCCTGGCCCCAGTAGCCACTGTCTGCTCCTCAGAGGGGGGCTGACTCCGGCCTGTCAAGGACACTACCACGGTGTCCATACCAGCAGCCAACTCCAAGAAGCCAGACTGCATGTCTGACTCAGAGTCTGACTCCTCCTCCTCCGAAGAGGTGGAGATCGAAGTCCTGTGCCAAACAGTGTGTGGATGCCCACTGCCATCCCTACTGAATAGGGCACCAGAATCAGAGACTGCACCATAGTCAATGTCGGCACCCCCCTCCGCACCACGAATGGTGCCAGATGAGGACATGGCCCCAACAAGGGCAGCAGCCTCAGAGCTGGAGTCTGTCATGGCGCCATCCCAAGCTCCAAAATCCCCCATGGCACTGAGCCCATGCTAGGAGCCATGAGCAGCTCCAGAAATGGACACAGCGCCGTGCTCAACCACGGTGCCATACACGGCACCGGGGCGAGAAAGTCAGGGATGGCGCCAAAGAGCCTCCCACAGTGCCAACAGCAGCATCAGCGCTGTGAACGGTGCCAACAGCAGCAACGGCGCCGAGCAATGGACCGGTGACGAAGACGGCGCCACGAATGGTGCCAAGACCCAGAACGGTGCCAACAGACAGCATCGAGGATGGTGCTGACCAAGGCTTTCCGAGCCGCAGGGTACGACACTGGGAGCCTTGCCCCTAAGGCACTGCAAGGCATGTGCCTCCTGCCTGTCTCCCGGAGAGGACAGACCGGCCTCCTGCACCACAAAAGAGGCCTCTGCCATGGCTAGGCTACAAAAGGCAGAGGCCCCCCTCCTCCTCAGTCCATATAGAACCAGGAGGGAACCTGGAGAAAAGGCTGAGAGAATGCATTTTGACCCGACGAGTACACGCCCGTCCCCCGAAAGTCAGCAAAGCTAGCCCCACTTTCCACGTGTGTTGCTCAATGATCCAGCAGTCCATGGAGAAGCAGGTGTCACATGAATCCATGTCGTGAAGCGGGCCAAGACACATGAGGCAACAGTCGTGCTGGTCGGTGACGGAGAACTTACGGCCGCATGGGCACCGTTGCATGGAGGCCGTCCCATCTTAGAAGTTTTCTTGCCCTCCGACTGAGACATGACCTATGGGAAAAAGAATACCAAAACAAAACCCAACATCGCAAAATAAAATAAGGAACTGTCTTACCAGGCAACGTCGAGTGGAGCGAACAGAACCGGCAGGATACTCGGAGTCGACGGACTATGAAGTGACACGGGGTCACGAATACGCAGTTGAAGGCTTCAACAGTAGAGTTAGGCCTCTGAAAATTCTTCTGAGAGCTTCCCACGAGGTGATCTAGACAGCAGGAGATGAAGAATTGGCGGGAGGGCGGAGTCAACTACACCTAACAGCCAACCTGCGAGCGCCACGCAGTGCATTGGCCTTGACGGCAGCGCCAATGGTGCGTCGACTCCGCCATCCAAAAAAAAAAAGGAGCTCCCCACGGGTCATGACCTCCAGCCAAGTACCCAAAGGTGATGAATGGTGAAGATTCATACAGATAAGATACAGACAGCAAGAGAAAACTGAGAGAGAGTGAAAGGCAAAGAATTACGAGACTGACAGACCGATCAAATCCAAGGTCTCACATGAAAATTTGGTTGTGCAACCAGACAGAGAAGAGACAGAAAAGGAAAGATCCTTGCATTTAAATACTTTCTCTAACAACTGGGACAGGGTCCTAGTCTACCCTGTCACACCAGTAATGGCTCCATATCCTGCTCGGGTCCGTGACATGAGTGTGCTGGGAGAGATGGAGAGAGACAGAGACAGACAGATGTAAATACCTATATCATTAGTATTCTAACCTGTAAAAAACTAAGATCCTTCTAACTACTGCGATGTCCTTCTGATGACTCCCACCCACAACCACAGGCCAGGGACAAATTTATTCTCATGCCTCGTGATTGTACACAGCACACTGACAGCACAGCAGTCCACCACCACTTCCTTCCAAGATTACCTGACTGACTCCTACGGTACAGTTACTGTTAAGTGACCAAATTCAGCAACTGTTAAGTGTATCTCAGAATTTGAATTGGAGATGCAGACACATCTGGTGCATAGCCATACGCAGCACAGTCCCACACTGGGGGTTGGTTAATGCTTATACATAATGGTTATGCGATATACTATAAAACTAATGATAATAAGGAGGAATAATGGGGAATGAGTGATGATGATGACACTTGTGTGTACAGTACTTGTACTTTATTTGTGTTATACTGTAAATAGCTTGCTACAAGTCACAGAGGCAGATTATCCCCTGGGCCACCCACACCAGCAGTATAGGTGCATCAACTTGTATGCTGTTTGTCTGAACAGTATTTTTTTTAATATATGCAATTGTGAATGAACGTTGTTAAGTGATCGTGATTCATGATTGGATGGCACCAGTCAAAGATTTATTTTGCCACCCTGCTGCCCTTTCCCTATACACACAGTCACACTGAAGCCAGGAGAAAAAAAATGTATTTGGGATTTCTGGGACTGTTACATTTATTGTGGGCCACCCTGCAGTCTCTCTCTCTCTCTCTCCCTTCTGGATGTCACAAGTTAAAGATTTATTTTGCTACCCTGCTGCCCTTGCCCTGTACACACAGCCACACTGATGTCAGGAAAATAAATTTTATTTGGAATTTTTGGGACTGTTACATTTATCGTGGGCCACCCTGCAGTTTCTTCTCTCTCTCCCCTCTGAGTGTTACAAGTCAAATATTTATGTTGCCATCCTGCTGCCCTTGCCCTATACACACAGCCACATTGAAGCCAGGAAAGGAAATTTTATTTGGGATTTCTGGGACACTTACATTTATTGTGGGCCCCCCCCCCAGTCTCTCTCTTGCTCCCCTCTAGATGTCACAAGTCATAGATTTATTTTGCCGCCCTGCTGTCCTTGCCCTGTACACACAGCCACACTGAAGCTAGGGAAAAAAACTGTTTGGGATTTCTGGGACTGTTACATTTATCGTGCACCCCCCTGCAGGCTCTCTTTCTCTCCCCTCTGGACGGTACACGTCAAAGATTTATTTTGCCACCCTGCTGCCCGTGCCCTGTACACACAACCACACTGAAGCCAGGAAACAATTATTTATTAGGGATTTCTAGAAATGTTACATTTATCATGGGCCACCCTGCAGTCTCTCTCTCTTGCTCTCCCTTCCTCTCCCCCCGCTGGACGAGATCGTGAATGAATGTAAACAAGTGATTGTGATTCGTGATTGGATGGCACAAGTCAAAGCTTTATTTTGCCACCCTGTTGCCCTTGCTCTGTACACACAGTCACACTGAAGCCAGGAACATTTTTGGGGGGATTTTCTGTAACTATAAAATCTCTCTTGGACCCCCAGTAGTCTCTCCCTCTCTCCTCTGGATCTGGAATGGCACAACTTCAAAGACTTTGCCAGCCTGCCCTTTCTCATGTACACACTGCTACACTGTCTGAGGCCAAGAAAAGACAAAAAAACTTTCATTTGGGATTTTCTGTAACTATAAAATCTCTCTTGGGCCCCCAGTAGTCTCTTCCTCTCTCCTCTGGATCTGGAATGGCACAAGTCAAAGATTTTGCCAGCCTGTCCTTTCTCAGGTACACACAGCTACACTGTCTGAGGCCAAGAAAAGGAAAAAAACTTTCATTTGGGATATTCTGTAACTGTAAAATTTCTCTTGGGTCTCCAGTAGTCTCTCCTATGGATCTTCAGCAGTGGCACAAGTCAAAGATTTTGCCAGCCTGCCCTTGCTCATGTACATACAGTCACAGTCATACTGCCACACTACCTGCCTTTTGCAACCCCCACCAGAAGCCATCCAGGCCACCACTATCTCCCCAGTATTCCGTCCCACCAAGTCCTAACTCCTGACCCTCCGTCACCCTCCCCCGACGATCAGTTTCTCCCCCCCTTGACCCAGTAAGTCTCCTTTCTCGGACTCTCCCTAGTTTCTCTTCCCTCCTTTCATATGTATTTTTTCATATTTGTGGGGTTTTTTTTTTGTTTTGTTTTCAACTTTTTCTGGCAGCGTCTCTGTCGAGGTGCCCCATCTCCTCCGACTGTCCTCCTCTCTCATCTGGACCGCGTTGCACACTCAGAACAGTTATATACCATGAGTGCATCATGTGACCATCTGTTGCCTGATTGGATTCCGCTGGCCACCTGTACAGTATGTGAAGCGAGCATGCCAACAGCATCCCCATGGCAACAGTAAACAAAATGGCATTTCCACGGGTCCAGAACTGGACTTCTGTGGTGAAGTCCATATTTATCCGGGTCCATGAACTGCGGGTTTGATTCGGGGGTCAGGATCTCCCACGAACAGTCTGCCCAGCCCTAATGAAAATTACATACTCACCGTGATTCTTGATCTTCTAGGAATCTCGTCACCATTGACTAACACTAATGGGTTTAAGCCAGAGGTGCCAGGACCCTGCGGGAACCAGAATTTTTCAGGAGGGCTATCACTGAGGTAAGCTGCAAGCATGAGCGACATCGCAAGACTGACTTATGCTGCATGGCTTACCTCAGCACCAACCCTCAAATGCCTCAGGACCTTTTTTACCGAGAATGTGTAGCATAAGCTAACTAACACTTATGCACTAAACCTAAGGGAATAAGACAGCCCTGATGACCCTTGTAAGAAGGGTCAACAAACCAGTAGCATAGTGTCTCCATAGCCCAAACCAAGAACAAGGGGTGAACACCAATAAACAGAATGGAGTGAGCCTGGGGCATGGCGGGTGGGTGTGTGAATTGATAGTGAAGATATTCCTAGAAGATCAAGAATTATGGTGAGTACATAAATTTTCATGTCTTCCAGAAACCACCCATCCTTTCCACCCCGCCCCCCCCGGCAGTGTCCACCCTTTGCAGAGTCTAGTGTCATCTGCAAAGAAGCAAACCTTCCCTTCCAACTCCTCTGTTATGTCCCTTATAAAGACATTAAAGGGTACCTAAACAAGCAGTTTTTTAAAACTGCAAAGTCCAAAATCTGGCTTCATAGCGAGGTAAAGAAAAGATGCTCTTTACATTTATGCTAAAACTGCATTTATGTAAATAACATAAATGCAGTTTCATAGCTTTTGAAAAATGTAAACATCAGCCTTTCAGTTTCAAAAAACAGCCTTGCCTGCTCCCCAAAATGTCTGCCAAATGTGTTAAGTGATGACATCACTGGAGCCAGAGGCAGAAACCCACATGGCTCCCTATAGTGCTAACTAGTTCTGTTTCCCCCTTTGTTTTGAATTGTTTCATGAGAATGATCAACACCATGTGTTAACATGTGGATTATTTTGATCAGTACACATGTTGGGCTATGGTTTTGTTTATTTTATTTACTTTTAACTTGCTAAAATTATTTTGTAATCCAGCTGACTTTCTCTTTGGTAAACCGCAGTACAGTACAACACTTCAAATACCTGGTGATCTAGTGGTTATGTGATGTCCTGAAATTTGTAGCAAAGTACTGGTCTGGTCTAATTCCAAAGTTCATGCTTTTGTGGTAATTCACAAATAAGCTCCTCTTGTAGTCTTTTTCCATGTGAAGCCCCTGCACCTAGCCTGCCTTCTGTTGAATACCTCACCATCCACACTCTATCCTTAGTACTGCCTGGGGTCACATATGAGCTTGCGGACTCATGAAGAGAATTATCACACCTCAGATTTTAATTGTAAACCAGAGAGAGCAGTGCACACCTATACTGATACGCATCATCAGAGGGCACTGTTAAAAAATGCCTCCCAAATCACTCTCCAGTCCTTGTTCTCAATGTTTGACTTCCTGTCCCACATTAAACATTGAGCAGATCGCCACCCTTCTAACAGTGAAGGCAGTATGTACAGTCCCCCTGTTGTGTTTTTTTCCCTCCTTATTAACCAACAACTAGGTATTCCCGGAGGACCAAGCAATAAGCATTAAAACACAACTGAAAAATGCTATTCATACCCTCATAAGGGCTGCACTTATTATGGATAACAATATTGTTAGCAGGAGAGGCATTCTAATGCCTTGAGTGAATCCACCCGGCTTCCAGTGTCGGTCTAATCCCTTACCTCTGATCGGCAGAACCCTGCAGGACAGTCCTCAGCAATTCTTTTTCAGTACATTTCTGTGCCCTACTCTACAATGTGATTTGGCTGGCTACCACTCTTCCTAATCCTGAACAAGCTATATACAGCTCCCTCGATACTGTCTCAACAAACCTCAACACCACCGCCTCGAGGGTAATCTCCTTACACTGAATTCAAGTAACAATTTAGGTGCAACCCTGCCACTCTGAGTATTTGTCATTGCTGACTGCTCTCATCCACAGTCAGGTAGTGATAATGGTGCTGGCAGTCCCACATCACAGATCTCACAATGATCTGCTCAACTTTCCCCATTCTTCTCCTACCCTGAATATAGCTTTACCCTGTTGGAATGACCCGTTCAGTCCCTCTCTGGCATTCATTCTTCTCACCTGCTCCCCATACCAAACCTGGTGAGCTCACCACCCTTCTGCACCACGAGGATGCCATGAGACAAACAGCTCACATGCTTAGGACAGAAGTCCATTAACAATGGTCCTGCCAAATGACAGATGTCGTCTGGCATGGACATCCAAGGCGTAGTGCTTAACGAAAGTATGCATGGAGCTCCAGGTAGCCGCATTGCAAATATCTGCAATGAGCACATTACAGATTTCCGCCAGAGATGCCACGACTGCTCTGGTAGAGTGAGCATATACTCTGCCTTCCAGCTTGACCTCTGCCACAGAATAGCAGTAGAAAAGGCAAGCCACCAGCCACACTGAAATGCATCTGATAGCGACAGGTTGATCCAGCTGGGTCTCGCTGAAGGAAACAAACAGTTGTTGAGCCTTGCAAATTTCTTTTGTTCTATCTAGATAGAACTGCAGCACTCTCTTAACATCCAGGGAATGAAGTGTACACTCCCCTTCATTCTGAAAGTTCGCAAAGTAGGTAGGAAGGACTAAAAGTTGGTTTAGATGGAATTCTGAGACAACCTTAGGGAGGAACTTAGGATGAGTCCTAAGAACTACTTTGCCCTTGTGAAATACAGTGTATAGGGGGTCTGTGACCAGTGCAAGTATTTCAGAAACTCTACGGGCTGAAGTAATGGCCACCACGAAGGCTGTTTTCCAAGTGAGGAACTTCAAGTCGCAAGTAGCTAGAGGCTCGAAAGGTTTACGAGTGAGCATGTCTAGCACAAGGTTAATGCCCCAGACTGTGACTGGATGTCTGATAGGAGGTCTAGTATGCAGAATACCCCTAAGAAACCTCTTAACTACAGGAAACTGAGCCAGTGACATGGAAAGTATCAGCTCGTGATATACCGAAATGGCACAAAGATGAACTTTGACTGTGGAGTACTGCAGACCTGTATTTGAGAGGTCCAAAAGATACTCTAAGACTTTAGTCGGTGGGCAGGAAAAAGGGTTCCAAGAGGATTTTGCACACCAGATAGAGAAACGCTTCCATTTGGCTGTGTAGGTTTTTCTAGTGGCCAGCTTACACATAGGCAAAAGAATATCTGAAACTCTACGAGAAACACTGAACCTATTCACCTCTATCTCTTCAGGAGCCAAGCGTGAAGGTAAAGCGACCTCAGGTTGGGATGGACCAGAGGACCCTGGGTCAGAA
Organism: Neoceratodus forsteri; assembly: GCA_016271365.2. NCBI lineage: Eukaryota > Metazoa > Chordata > Ceratodontiformes > Ceratodontidae > Neoceratodus > Neoceratodus forsteri. The sequence goes on along the minus strand of CM057452.1, from coordinate 334,588,867 downwards.
GGTTCATCTGAAGGGGAAGCATCTTCGGGGGGGGGGGTTCCGATAGACTGTTGAGTAGCAGAAACCATATCTGCCAAGGCCAGAAGGGGGCAATGAGAATCATTCTGCCCCCCCCCCCGAGACTCCAATTTGAGAAATACCCTCTGAATTAGGTGAAGAGGAGGAAAGGTGTATAGAAAGCATCTTGTCCACCGCAGCTCGAATGCATCCTGACAGAAAATGCCAGGTCCTGGATATATGGCGCAGAAGAGAGGCAGTTTTGTGTTGAGTGGGGATACAAAAAGGTTCAGGTCTGGAGTTTCCCACTCTTTGAAGAGTGACTTGAATGATGGTTAAGTCGAGAGAACACTCATGAGGATCCATCTCCATTCTGCTGAGACAGTCTGCTAGTTCATCCTGGCAGGTAAACTGCCTGAATCAGAGCCTTGTGTTCCAGGCACCACTCCCACATTCTCATTGCTTCCCTGCATAATGGGTAAGAGTGTGCGCTGCCCTGTTTGTTGATGTAGTACATCACTGCTTTGTCGTCCGTTTGAAGGAGAATGTTCTTGTGAAAGAGTATGTCCTTCAAGGCTCGAACTGCTTAGAGGACGGCTCTCATTTCCAGGATGTTTATGTGAAGTTGGGACTTGTCCTGAGTCCACATACCCAGAGTGTGGCGATCCAGGCAGTGGGCTCCCGAACCCATCTGGTATGCGTCCATGGTAATGGAGATCTGATGATCCAGAGGTGCAAGGGGATATCCTTCCAGAAGATTGTGCTCCTGTGACCATCAGGCGAGTGACCTCTTCAGAGGTTCCATCACCTTGATGAGAAAGGACTGAGGGTGAGTGGTTGGGGACCACTGAGTACTCAGCAACCATTGAGAGGTTCTCATGTGGAGATGAGCTAGGGGTACAGTGAACACTGAGGATGCCATGAGGCCCAGCATCCACTGCAGTGAGATAGCATGAACTGAGCCGTGTTCTCTGATGTATCGGGCCATCTGAAAGATATCGCTCCTTCTGTCCTCTGGAAGAAAAGCCTTCACACAGGAGGAGTCCAGAAGAGTTCCTATGAAGAGGAGCTTCTGGGAGGGCTGCAACTGCAATTTGTTGAGATTCAGCAGGACTCCCATGGATGTAAGGAAGTCTGAGGCCATGGCTACGGCCTCCAGATATCTCTTGCATGAAGGGGCTTGCTAGGAGCTAGTCATCCAGATATGGGAACACTTGTATTCCGATTTTCCTGAGGTGCGCCACGAAAATTGCACAACACTTTGTAAAAACTTGAGGTGCCAAGGATAACCCAAAGGGCAGGACTCTGAACTGATAGTGTTGACCCAATGCCTCGAACTTTAGGTATTTGAGGTGCTTTGGGTGTATGAGAATGTGTTGGTAGGCATCCTGCATGTTCAGGGAGGCTAGCCAATCGTGTCAATGAAGCAAAGGTAGCAAGGTACCTAGTGATATCATCTTGAACTTCTCCTTGTAAAGGAACTTGTTTAACTTTCTGAGATCCAGAATGGGGCGCATGTTGCCGGTTTTCTTTGGGACCAGAAAGTAATGAGAGTAGAAACCTATTTCGTTGATCCAGCGGAACTATTTCTACTGCCCTGCTATTCAGAAGGCCTTGTACCACGGAAGCAAGAAGGTCTGACTGTACTGCTGACAGCCTGGGCTGTCGTTTGGGAGGATAATCTGGAGGAGTTTCCGAAAGACTGAGAGAGTGCCCCTCGTGGATTATCTGGAGGACCCATTTGTCTGATGTTATAGATTTCCACTGATTGTAGAACTGAGTTAGACATCCTGCCACCGCTGATTAGGAGTCCCCCTCGGACAGCTGAGGTGGGACCTGGACCAGAAACTCAGAAGGTGGCACTGGGCGCTTTTGACCCTTGTGCCTTCTGCTGCACTTTCTTTTGTGGCTGACAGTTGTGGTTTTTGTTAAAACCTCCTCTGCCTCTGCCCCGAAAAGACTGCCGGTTGTGAAACTGACACTTGTTTGCACACCCTCGGGAAGGGGTGGGTACAGGTCTAGCCATCTTAATGGCAGACCTAGTCTTCTGCGTGGCCTCCAAAGCTTGCTCCACCTGAGGCCCGAACAGATACATACCGTCAAAAGGTAAAGCCATGATCTGCTGCTGGGCGTCATTCATGAAACCTGAAGTACATAGCCAAGAGTGACGGTGGGTGCAGATGCCAGCTACCGCCACCCGGGAGGTGGTATTGTAGGTGTCCATTGCAGCTGTAACCTGCTGGTTATTGGATTTGATACCCCTAGTTATGGTCTGGAGTAGCTCTGAGCTAACTCCCAATTCAGGCAGAGCTTCTACCATTTCTTTGGGGGAATGCCAAAGTGCATACTCATATTGAGAAAAATAGCCCTGGTAACTGGCAATGCGCATACCCAGGGTTGAGGCAGCAAAGATTCTCTTACCTAAGGTGTCTATCTTGTGAGATTCTTTGTTCATTGGTCGGGCTGCAGATCCTTGAGGAAGGGCAGCCTTATCATTTTCTGCCAAGACCACAATGGCATCAGCAAAGGCTTGTGAGGCCAAAATGGGGCGATCCTTGGGAGGGGCATACTTCCTATCTATGGACTTGGCCACGGAAGGAATGAGAGATGGATTCTTCCACACCATCTGAAAGAGGGTTGTACCGGAGGGGTTAAATCCAAAGGGATCTCCAGGACATGAAGATACTGGAGTCACAAAAGCCTCCCAGGATCGATTTCTGTAGTCTGGAGAGAAAGAGTGGAATTTAAATTTTTGAGCAGAGACTTAAAGGAAAGGTCTTCAACCACAGGCTCTGCAGAAGGATTGATCCCTGCTCCCAGAGCAGTGTCATCAACATCATCACCGAGGCGATGATCTGGGTCAGGCTCAAAATCATCTCCTGACAGTCCAGGGGGGACTGTATAGACAGGAAAGGAGTGAAAATCAGGAGGAAGAACAGAAGAAGAAAGAATCGGAGTCGAGAAGCCCTGAAGACCGGCTGGAGCTGCACCACTCCCCGGTGCCATAGAGGAAAAAGGCACCAAGAACAAGGAGGAAGGCGCAAGCCGAAGCGGCACTGCACACGGCACCGACAGAGCCTGCAGTGCTGCAGACCGCACTGACAGAGCCCCTGGCACCTCACACAGTGCCAACAAAGCCCCCGGTGCTGTGCACGGTGCCAACAGAGCCTGCAGCGCCAAGAGAGCCCATGGCATGGCAGATGGCGCAGAGAGAGTCCCAGGGGTCTGAAAACTGTGACTTGAGGTAAAAGAGGGAAAAATGGCAGGAGATAGAGTCATCAATGTGGACCCCTGTGCCGCATCCATGTGAGGGGGATAAACACCTGAGCATGGAGTCGATGGCACCGATGAAGGTGCCACGTGACTAGGAAGGCCCAACCACCCTACCCGTCCCTCTGAAACAGAATGGCCCGAAGGCCCCAGCGTCGGACTGACCGGCCTGGTCAACTGGACCAACCTCTGAGCCCACTGTTCCATGAGAGCAGCCCACTGATGAAACTGCTCATCTGAAGCTCCTCCAATAGGCGGGGGGGGGCTCCAGTGTCAAGGAGGTCAGCTATCAGAGACAGAAACCAGCGACTCTGACAGAGGTGGAGATTGGCGGCTGGCCCTAATAACCGACCGTCTATGTGCAGACATACCAGAGGGTGACCTCGAGTGATGCCATTTCTTCTTTGACCTATGTGTCGAAGAGGAACTTGAGACTGAATGGTGCCGAGAATGGGTCAGTTTCCTTTTATGCTTTCAGGAGGACCGCCCATCCCCCTGAGCATTGGACCGTCTGTTGTCAGAACCCCCTCCGGGGAGGGCAGCGGATTGGACCCAGACCGGCTGACTGAACAGCTTTCATACAAAGTCTCCCTACCGTCACCTGACCCGCTCATGTCTGACTCCGTCAATGGAGGGCTGAAGACTTCTGTTGTACAATTAAAATATATAATTGGTACTGATTCAAAATAATTCTACTAAACAATAAACTAAACTATTGTTGCTAGAGAAGTTTAACTCCCGACAGGCGAGCGGCATAATCACTGAAGCACATTCGATGGCGGGAAAAAAGGAACTGAGGCAGTTGGAGGGTTCGATGCTGAGACAGTCATTACTGCATGAGCCGGGGCTTGCAGTGCCACTTCTTCGCGGCTCCATCTCAGGCGCCAGCCCTCTTGAAAAAGTTTGCTCCCACTGGGTCCTAGCACCTCCGGTGAACTCCCATTAGTGTGAATGAGTGGTGGAGACTTTACGTCCAGGAAGATCTGCAAAGCACTCTGTAAAGACTCAAGTCACTGAGGAAAGCCCAAAGGGCAGTACTCTGAACTGGAAATGTTTACCCAAGGCCACAAATCTGAGGTATTTGTGGTGGTTTGGGTGTATGAGAACACGCTGATAGGCATCCTGCATGTCCAGGGAGGCCAGCCAATCATTTTGATGAATCAGAGGTAAGAGTGTACGAAGCGATATCATCTTAAACTTTTCCATGTACAGGAATTTGTTTAACTTCCTGAGATCGAGAATTGGGTGCATGCTGCCTGTTTTCTTTGGAACTAGGAAGTAATGGGAGTAGAAACCTGTGTTCTGTTGATCCAGAGGGACTACTTCTACTGCCCTGTTGTTTAGAAGGCCTTGCATCTCAGAAGCAAGAAGGTCTGACTGAGAGACAGACAGCTTGGACTGTCGTTTGGGTGGGTGATCCGGAGGGGTGTTTCCGAAAGACTTAGAGAGTACCCCTCTCGGATTAGCCTGGTTACCCACTTGTCTGATGTGACTGACTTCCACTGGCTGTAAAACTCAGTCAGATGCACTCCTACTGCCGAGGAAGAGTCCCCCTCAGGCAGCTGAGATGAGACTTGGGCAGGAATCTCAAAGCGTGGCACTAGGCCAGGGGTCAACCTTAATCTTTTTTTGCACTAGCCAGCAGGGCAAGTTTATTCAAAATTGCACTAGCCCACAGATGGTTACACTAGCCCTCAATTATAATGGTAAATATTGATCACTTATACAGGAAACAATGCAAGCCAAGACATACTCTGATCATTGCACATTTATCCTGCTCCCACACCGCTTCCAGCTCCCCAGCAGAAAAAAAGACTGCAATGCCATCACACACAGTGAGCCTCCCCCCCCCCATTGTTTTTCAGCATGGCCTATTCTCTTCCTCTTTCTGCCCCCCCTCAAAAAAACCAGAGGACATCACACCAGCAAATGTTCAATCAAGCAGTCCTAGCTCTGCACACACAATAGCTGACATCATCATGCACCTCACCGTGCTGTCACCACCACCTACAGGGTAATGAACAGAGCCAGGCAGAGAAAAACCCTCTCAGCCCCCACCTTATAGTCAACTATAGACCTGCACTTTTTGAAGTTTTTGTACAGTGTTAGGTGAGTCAGAAGCACATCTAGGATTTACTTGGGGAGGGGGAATACACAAACCTAAGGGGCTTGGGAAATAGAAACCTTAAAGACATTTTTATTTTTAAAAGCATTGATTGCTGGCAGTATAGCCTAGAGGTTAGAGGAACAAGGTGTGAACGAGCTTGATACATCCAGCAGACCAGACCTGAGTTTGATTCTCACAACCTCCACTTGCACACTGAGTGACTCTGAGCAAGTCACTTAACCACCCAGTGCTCCCAGGTCGCCCCTGAAAACAGGCACTTCTGCCTAGTGGGCCTTACCTGGTTACCAAAGACTAAAATAAAAATAAAAATTTTGAATATGCTCTGCCCAACAATAAATGAAAATTATGTACCTACCGTAATTCTTGATCTTCTCTTGTATCTTCACCATTCATTTCTGCTGGGTGTAAGCCGGAGGTGAGCACCCGCCACGGGAGGTTTTTTTTTTTCCAGAGGAGTCGGCACCGACGGCACCACCCCCGAGAGTGAAGCATCGCATGATGCCCAGGGGGCGGCAGTTAGACTCCTCCTCCATCCCAATTCTGTTAGCCAGAGAGGCGAAATAAAGACAAAGATAAAGAGAGCAAGGCAAGGAAGCTGAGGGATAGAAAAAGGAAAGGATATAAACTGAAAAAGGAATAAGCCAGTAGAGGACAGAAAAAGAAGGGAATGCCTACCCTAAGGGACCGCAGGGCCTCACTTCTGGAGCGGCTCCAAGGGAGGAACAGATAAGAAAAGGAGAAAAGGGAAAAGAAGAAGAGAGGGAGAGAACAAGGGATGTTGGGAGGGGAGAACTCTGCCCACTGATATATCGGTTTATGGCTTATAAGCTCAGAACCAAAACAAGGGAGCAATGATCCCGCTCGATAAGGCTGAAGAAGACTTAACCGAACTGCTTGCACAGATTGGACAGAAGGGCAGAATCTCTAGCCTCCCATCATCCCAACCCTTCAAATTCTAGCTGAGAGCTCACAGACTGCCGAGGCAGAATTCTGTTCTGGAAAGAAAGCGCCCAACTAGAAAGAGATTAATCAATCAATCAATCAATCAAATCTTTATTTAGTCAGGCGAACATCATTGAGCGAAGCTCATTTACAAGATGGACCTGAGTGGTCATATAAATAAGAGTACAAGTATTTTTACATAGACAAGAATAACATAAGCAGTCGTACAATAACATAAAAAGATAATATACAACAATTTACATATATACAAGGCCCAGTAAAACCATTTAACCTGTAAGAAAAAGGAGACAATGGGTATAGCAGGCAAAATATACAATTTGTAGGGCCTAGTTGGTTTTTTATGAGAGTATAACAGGTGATTGGAAAATAGAAGTAGAATTAACATAATGGAACATGGAAAAGGGGGTGGGAGGGTAGGTAGGGTAGGGGATTAGGCCTTATAAAAGCAATTGCAGTGTTCTGGAAATAGGATGGAGAATAATCTTTTGAAGGATGTTAAAAGTAAGAGGCTATTTAGCTTGATGGATTTTTGGATTGAGTTCCAAGTAACTGCTAAAGTGTAGCTGATAGCGGCCCTCCCAAACCGGGGTGCAGGCATTGGGGACTTTTAGAATGATAAGTTTACTGTTCCTTAAGGTATATGGCCTAGAAGTAATTTGGGTAAAACAGTCTGTGATATATGCGGGTAGTTTGCCTGATAAAGCTTTGAATATCCAGATTGCAGCATTCCTATTTCTTCTGTGCTGTAGGGATGTCCAGTTGACTGCCATATAAAGAGAGCAATGATGGGTGCTGGAGGAAGGTCAGTAATAAATCTGATGGACCTATGATACAGGGTGTCCAGCTTATTTAAGAGGTGGAGTGAACAATGGCCATAGAAAGTCAGCATAATCAATGAGGGATAGGAATGATGCCTGGATTAACCTTTTTTTGGAGTCTCTGTTAAGGTAGTGTTTTATTCTAAAAAATAGACCAAGCCTTTGTCTCAGCTTTTTTAGTAGCTCTTCAATATGAACAGTATAGTCAAGCCTGTTATCAATCCAGACTCCAAGGTATTTGAAGTTAACAACAAATTCCAGCTTCTCTCCAAGTAGGGTGGATAATTGTAGGGTGGTGGGTGATGGGGTAGTGGCAGAGCAACTCTTTGTGGCAAGGAACATAGCTTTTGTTTTTTTGGCATTTAGAAGTAGTTTTTTATCCAGTAGATTGTGTTGCAGGATGGAGAATTCGGATTGTAACAGTTCACAGGCTTTTGATGGTGAGGGATTGCTGACATATAATACAGTATCATCAGCAAACAGATGAATGTTAGATTGAGTGAGATTGGCATCTATATTATTAATATAAATGGCAAAGAGGATAGGGCCAAGAATAGAGCCTTTGCGGTACACCTCTTAGCAGTGGTTTTAAGGTGGATAGGTAATTTCCATTTTTTACCAGTTGTGACCTATCTGTTAGGTAGCCCTTAAACCAGTTGAGTGAGAGAGAATCCAGTCCTAGTGAGCTAAGGGAGATGATTAATGATTCATGATCCACTGTGTCAAATGCTTTACTCAAATCCAGGAACACAGCACATGTACTGTCCTTCTTATCCAGGGCAGTCTGCTAATCGTTGGTTACTTTGGCTAGGGCAGAAATGGTGCTATGCCTTGATCTAAAACCCGATTGTGCTGAATTTAGAAGGTTATTGTTATCCAGATAGTCCCTTAATTGTGAGTTTACTAATTTTTCGAGCATCTTGGATAGTACTGATAGGATGGAGATGGGCCTATAATTGTTGAGGTCCATGGGATCACCAGATTTAAGTAGTGGAACTACTTGAGCTATTTTCCAAGTGGAGGGAATGGATCCAGTAGTTAGGGAAAGATTGAAGAGATGAGTGAGGGGGGCAGATAAGACGTGTGATGCAATTTTAAGGAAGTAGGGATCCAGGGGAGTCTGTACCTGCACTCTTAGAAGTATCTAAATTAGAGAGGAGATCTTCCACTTCTTTCAAGGATATTGGGCTGAAGGCTAGAAGAGAAAGAGGTCCTCCCGCACTTTGTTAAGCACCAACACAGATGTGTGTGGGGAGGGAGTGAGCTTTACAGAGGGCACCCCTTTGTGAAAAGGATAGAGTGGGAACTCAATGGGATTCTCTGAAGGCCAGGCAATAGCATCAGCCCAAGGTAACTGAAGTGCCAGGAAAGCACCAACCAGAAGAAACTGATACAGAAGAAGAATAAGACCTGCCAGAGGGACCAGGACAAAAGGGGAACCCAGCCATAGAAGGACGTTCCTTTAACTGTGAATTGAACAACATGGTTAAGAAAACCAAGGGGTCACCCCTAAGGGCAATCAGAAAGAGTTCCCTTAGGATACAATAAATTCCACTCATTCCCCCTTTACATTGAGGAAATAGGATCTGTTCAAAAAAGAACAGAAAAATCAAGATTCATTTTTTTTTGTCTTAAATGCCAAAGAAGGAGGAGGAGGAACGAGCAGCGAGTGGGAGACATCGAAGAAGGAGGCCCTTGAGGGGAAGGTGGGTGTGAATCAGTAATGAATGTTGAAGATACAAAAGAAGATCAAGAATTACGGTAGGTACGTAATTTTCGTATCTTCCCTTGTCAATCTTCACCATTCATTGCTGCTGAGTGAGTACCAAGCCCCCCCAAAGGGGGCTTGGATAGACCCTGAGGGAACAGATCCCTCAGTTTCCTACTGGTGGAAAGTAGGAAGGGGAAACACTAACCAGCAGACTGGGGCAATCTAAGGTTGGTGAGGATGAAGAGGTGTCCCCCGTGGGCTGGAGGAAGGAGGATGCCCCTGAAGAAGCCTCCTCGCCCAGCGGAAGAACAGACGGGTCCCCCGGAAGGCAGAGCTAGTCACTCAATGCCAGGCAATAGGTGACAGTCTGGAGAGACGAAGCCATGCCGTCTGCCTGATGCAGATCGCTGTCCCTGCTAGCCTGGGTGCCACCTCATTGGCGTCATAGGATGCCCTTGCTTGGTGCCTTGCAAGCTCCAGACCTTGCACAGAGAGGGCAATGGCTTGTCTAGACTGCTCTGTGTCAGGCAAAAATGTTAGGACTTGCGATAGCATCAACCACAGATGCCTGTTGTAAGCAGCATGGTGTGCCTGATGTGAATTGATGCACATTAACACACGACTAGAAGAGAAAACCCTTAGTCCCCACTGGTCGAATTCAGCAGAATCCGGATCCGGGAGTCTGTCGTGCACCAGGCTCCGAGGCCCGGAAGGAGTGTCTAGGGACGTCAAGCCCGAAGGTGGGTGAGGCAGAGAACCTAGAGACTCATGGGGGGCACAATACCATCTCCTGCAGTCTGCCGGGGCTGGAGAAGGAGTGGCTGGAGACTGCCAGGTGTGGACAGACGCTTCCTGGAAAGGGATCAGCCAGGAAGGCACCATCAGGTGGCAAGCGCTGAATTCGCTAAGAAATGCACGTGTCTGCCACTCAGTACTGTCCCTATAGATGTAGGAGATGCGAAGCTCCAAAACCAGCCTCGAAATGAACCGCTGATAGTCAGTGAAATCAGCGTCAGAGGAAAGGTGGACAGAAAGTTCCTTCCTCAGATGAGGAAGTTGAGGAGGAAGTGGAGCTCGAATGTTCAGAAGACTTCTGTGGTGGAGGGGACAGGTGGAAAACCTGTTTGTCCATGGTCCAGACATAAGATGGGAAGGCCGCCACAGTAGCTCTGAACGTCTCCCAAGTTAATGGCCCTGTGGGGCCCACATGGCCTGGGAGAGAGGGTGGTGGTTGCAGAGGGATGGGAAAAGGGCACCTAACAGCATGTGTCTGGCCTCTGTCAGGGCTCTGAGATCCAGGGAGCAATGCCGCCAGGATTGGGGACACTGAGATCATGCCGGGTTGCAAAGAAGAAAGAGAGGGAGGCAAACCCGGGAAGAGCCCTGAAGGGGAATCTCCCCTGTGATGCACCTGGGACTGCATGAGTCCAGAAGGGCAACCCTCAGAACCGCCACTAGAAGGCACTTTAGAGACTTTGAGAGAGAGGCGGGAATAAGCACTGCGACTCCTCCCCACACCCCGCAGGGCAGTGGGGGTTTGCCGCCACTCTTCACCCCGACCTCTCAATCCCTTGGACGGACTCCGAGGCGCCCTCTTCCTCGATGTCAGCGGGGGAGGTCTCTGCTGAGCAAGCCACCAAAGGGAACATACTGTGGCAGGGTCCTCCACCCTCTCCAGAGGGACCCTAGCAACACCAGAGATGGCAGCTGACTGGGACCTCCGGGAAGAGGGCATCCCCTCCCGATCTCCTGAAGAGTCTGCCACAGAAGACTCCAGGCCACCCCTAACCATGGAATCATCTGGGCTAACCAGCTCCAGGGACTCGGGGAGAGGAACACTAGATTGCCTGGTGCTGCGGCCTACAGGAGGTTCTGAGTCAGAAGACTCAGGTTGCCGGTCCGGCCCCAGTCATCCTCCTCTGAAGAGGGGTCGACCAGGGTAGACTCCATCGAGGTGACCGCAGGAACCTCACCCAAAATGGCACCAGGCCTGGTACCACTGAAGGCCACAACACCAATGGCGCCAGAAGAGTCAGCAGCACCTCCATCAGCACCGGGAACCCTAGCAGCACCGCAAACGGTGCTGCCCAAGTCACCGGTGCCACAGACGAGCAGTCCAGAGGAGGGCAACTAAAATGGTGCAGGGTCTACATCAGAAACCATATGAATAGAGACTGAGAGAGCTCAATATGTATACCCTTGATGAAAGGAGGAGGCAGGGGGACATGATAGAAATGTTCAAGTACCTCAAGAGATCAACAAAGTCCAGGAGGGTAGCATCTTTCAGAAAAGAGATGTAAGAACAAGGGGCACAATTTAAAGTTAGAGGGGACGGCTCAGGGTATGTGAGAAATTCTTTTCACAGAGAGCGGTGGACACATGGAACCGCCTTCCTGGAGAGGTTGTGGGGTCTAAAACAGAGGGAATTCAAACATGCATGGGACAGACATAAGGCAATTATAGTGGGGGGTTGCAGGAGGTAGGCTGTTGGTTAACTAGAATCTGCAGCTTATCCAATAGGTAGGAAATGGGCAGACTGGGTGGGCCAAGTGGTCCTTGTCTGCTGTCAAAGCCTATGTTTCTATAGAGCCAAGATGGCACATCAGCTCACCAAGTCCTGCTGCTGAGCGGCACCTGGAACCCAGCGACACTGCGAATGGGGCTGCCCGAGTCCCAGGCACTGCGAACAGCGCCAAAACCCATAACAGTGCCACCACTGGCGCTGCCAGAGTCCCCGGCACCGCGGACGGTGTCAGACTCCACGGCGGCAATGCTAGGCAAAATTGAGGGTCCACCAGAGCCGGGCCCCGGAACCGGGGGCCGCAACACTGGGACAGCCTGCACCTCCGAGGAGGCGACTGCCAGGAGAGCGCAGATGGCGTGACCCTGGGAGGGATCACACCGCTCCTGCGCCGCCAAAGAAGAAACCTCCTCCTCGGCAAGGCTAGAAGTGGAGGAGGATCCATCCTCGCCGGGCCGTATAGACCCGGGAGGGGACCTGGACGAAGGGTCGAGATATCTGGCCTGGGAAGACCACGGGCAACATCATCCTTCGAAAGTCAGCAGAGCCCTTCCGACTTTAAATACGCAGATTTCTAACACACGGCGATCCATGGAGAAACAGGCGTCGCAGTGATCCATATCATGGTAGGGTCCCAGGCACCAAAGACAAACATAATGCCGGTCCATGATGGAAAACTGCCGGCCGCAGGGGCACCAACGCATAGGGGCACGGCCTGCTTTAGACTTACGTTTTGGCCCAGAACCTGACATGATGCGAAACAAATAATATAAACAGCAAAGCTCCTGGCGTTGTCAAATACAAAATAAAAGGAACGGTCTTACCAGCAGACGATGTCGGGAAAAGACTAGTAAGAAGGAGCGTCATCGAAAATTGATACGTGGCCTATGACGCAGTACTAAAACTCTTAACTCCGTGCAGCAGGTGTAGCCTAGACGGTGGGAGAAACAGAACTGGGATGGAGGAGCAGTCTGTGACGCCTAATGGCCGTCCCTCATGCATCACGTGATGTGTCACTCTCGGGGATGCCTACCGCGCTCACCTCTGAAAAAAAAAAAAAAACCCCCGTGGTGGGTGTGCACCTCCAGCTTACACCCAGCAGTAATGAATGGTGAAGACTGACAAGGGAAGATCTGTTTTTTCTTTAATGTTGCCCTTTCATCAGTCCAGGGGAAACAGCACACAGGCACAATGCTATTCTATCTCTGTTTCTATATAGGATGATCTATGTACCCCAGGAATGTCTATTTTAAGCTTTCAAATTATGTATTTTATTAAGGTTTATTTTTGTAGCATACATGATCCAAAGTTTTGGTTTTAGGATGAAAGGACATGCTGGGTGGGATAAGGGTGGGACTGAATGGATGGTGATAGCTGGCTTGGTCCATTTAGAAGAGCTGGGTACCCCCTACAAGTACCCGTAATGGCAGATATGGATCTGTGGATGGGCATTTAGGAGTCTGATCTGCAGTAGTGTCCAGGGAAAGAACAGAGTTAAGAGATTTGGAGGGGAGAGGAAAGTTATGGTGAGGCTGGGATAAACTCCACCACCTGCAGGGATGACCCTGTACACCTCCTCTCATTTTGTCACTGAAATGTTTGATACAGACACTCAAAATGTAGGGAAATTTGGGACACTGGTCTTAATAATATGGGACAAATTGTTAGACAGAGACACATTCTGAAAACTTGAAGCTTGTGACTTAACATCACACTGCCAATGATCACACCCTGGACACTAGACACTAACTGGTCCTAACAATGGAGTGATAATGACTTACATTGAGTCATTTATGGGATCCCCCTGTTGAACTGCCAGATAATTACAGCTGTTAATGAGCTGCTAATTGCACCAGGTCATCTGCAACACTGAGACAGATTAGTATGAGGACTAGAGCCTGCTAAAGTAGGGACATTTTTAACTTCATTAACAGCCATAGAAAACCTGCACTAGTCAAGATGGACAAGTAGAGAGTTAGCTGCACTAGCCCTGGTCAATTTGCACTAGGGTTTGGGCTAGTAAAATAATGTTAAGCTCGACCCCTGCACTAGGCGCTTTGGGGCCCCATACCTTCTGCTGCATTTTCTTTTGCGGCTGAGGGGTCTGGTTTCTGTTGAAGCCCCCCTTTGCCTTTACCATGAAAGAACTGACGGTTATGAAACTGATGCTGGTTCCCACCCCTTTGAGGGGCTGCGCATGGCAGTCTGCCCGTTTTGATAGCCATTCTAGTTTTCTGTGTGGCCTCTAGTGCCTGCTCAACCTGAGGACCAAATACGTACATACCATCAAAGGGCAAAGCCATAACTCTCTGCTGGGCATTGTTTGTGAATCCCGACGTGCGCAACCAAGAGTGGCGTCGGGTGCATTTACCGGCTACTGCTGCTCTGGAGGCAGTATCAAAGGCATCCATGGCAGCCTTAAGCTGCTGGTTACTGGATTCAATGCCTCTAGTAATGGTTTGAAGAAGCTCTGTGTTAACTTTCAAATCTGAGAGAGCTTCTACCGCAGCCTTGAGTGAATGCCAGGGTTTATACTTGTACCCAGAGAAATAACCCTGGTAGCCAGCAATGCATATGCCCAGGGTGGAAGCAACAAAGACTCACTTTCCCAAAGTGTCGATTTTGTGAGATTCCTTGTTTGTCGGACGTGCCATAAATTCTTGCAGAAACGGCCTTGATTCTCTGCCAGGACAACTAAGGCATCAGCAAAGGCTTGCGAGGCCAGAATGGGCCAATCCTTGGGAGGGGCATATTTCCTATGTATAGATTTAGCCACAGAGGGAATAAGCACAGGATTATCCCACACCATTTGAGAGAGAGTCTCAAAACAGGGTTGCATGGGTGAAGTCAATTCCACAGGAATGTCGGAATGTGTAGGTACTGCAGACGCAGCAATTTCCCAGGATCAATCTCCGAAGTCTGGAGAGAGAGAGTAGTATTCACGTTTCTAAGCAGAGACTTAAAAGAAAGGTCCTCAACCAGAGGCTCTGCTGTAAGAGATGGTTTATTCACCACCCCTAGGGAGGAATCGTCGTCAAAGTCGTCCTCCAATCGAAGATCAGGATCAGGCTCAATATCATCTCCTACTAGTCCCAAAGGGACTATATAGATCGGAAAGGGAGGAAAAGAAGGAGGAGGAGCATCACGAATCAGAGCTGAAAACACCAGCGTCATATGCAGCATCGCAGGTGCTCCTGGCACTGGAACAGAAGGCGGTGCCAAGAACACAGGCAGCGCTGGCACAGGACATGGCACCAAGTGCGGCACCAGTGCTGGAGTCGGCGGCGCTGAACCAGAGGTTCTCAACCCCCCAACTCGCTGAGAAAAAGATGAAATTCAGCAGGAGATAAAGGCACCAGTGTAGACCCCTGCGCCACAGCCGTATGAGGTGGAAAAACACCAGAGCACGGCATCGATGGCACCGAAGGAGGTGCCACGTGACTAGGAAGCCTCAACCGCCCTGCCCACAGGTCCGAAACTGAAAGGCCTGAAGGCCCCAGTGACGGACTCACTGGCTCGGGCAGATGGGACAACCGCCGAACCCAGTGTTCCATAACAGCGGCTTAATGGTGATACTGCTCACCGGAGGATCCTCAGGGGGCAGGGAAGGATTCCAGAGTCAAGAATGATGGTCACCAGAAACAGAAGCCGGAGAAGACCCCAGAAGGAATGGAGTCAGACCCCTGCCACTGGTAACTGATGATCAATGCACAGATGTACCAGAAGGCAACCTCGAGCGGTGCCGTTTCTTTTTTGACTGGGAGGCGAGGAAGAAGTTGAGGCCAAGCAGTGCAGAGTCCTCAATGAGGATCGAGAATGGGACCACTTCTTTTTGTGCTTTCGGGAAGTCCGCCCATCCCCCTGAGCACTGGATTGCCTGTAGTCAGACACCCCCTCCATAGAGGGTGTCGGACCAGACCCAGCCCTGCTGACAACACAGCTTTCATGCGAAGTCTCCCTACCATCACCTGACCCATTCATGGTTGACTCCATCGAAGGAGGGCTGAAGATTTCTTCTGATGAAAAATGTACTTACTAAAATTTACTTATTTATTTTTCTTTTAAACTGACAATAAAATAATAAAACTAAACAAAACTGAAAAGACTATAGCTGCTGTCATATAGATGTGAAGTTATGACTCCCGGCGGGCAAGCGACGTCATCACTGAAGCGCACTCGACATCGGAAAAAAGGAACTGAGGTGGTTGGAGGGTCGACACCAAGGTAGCCTATACGGCATGAGCCAAGCTCGCGGTGCCGCTTCCTCACCGCACTACCTAGGCACCAGCCCTCATGAAGATTTTTGGCTCCCACTGGGTCCTAGTGCCTCTGGCGTAGTCCCATTAGTGTGAATGAGTGGTGGAGACTTTATGTCCAGGAAGATCGCCATGTCCTGGATTTCTGGAGCAGAACCGAGGCAGTGTGGTGGTGAGTGGGGGTGCAAAAAGGTCCACATCTGGGGTGCTCCATTTGTCAAATACCGATCTCACGATGTCTGGAGCTAGTGACCACACATGAAGATTGGCCTCTGTTTGGCTGAGCTCATCTGCCAGAGTGTTCTGGACTCCTGGCAGGTAAATCGCTTTGAGTAGGATCTCCTGCTCCAGGCACTATTCCTACACTCTCACTGCTTCCCTGCAGAGACTGTACCACTGTGCTCCTCCTTACTTGTTGATGCAATACATCACAGACTTGTTGTCCATCTAGAGGAGGACTGCTTTGTGGCTGATGGGATTCAACAGGGCTCACAAGCTGTACAACACAGTTCGCATCTCCAACACACTGATATGGAGACGAGTCTCTGACTAGTCCCAGACACCTTGTGTTTGGAGGTCCTGACTCTGGGTGCCCCACCCCAACAGGGAGGCATCCATGATGAGAGTTACCTGAGGCTCCAGCTGGGAGAAGGTAAAGCCCTGGAGGAGACTGTCCTACACTGTCCACCACGTGAGTGACTGAACTAGGTGCTTGGTCACCTGTATGGGTTAAGTCTGAGAATGTGATGCTTGTGACTACTATGCACGGAGCATCCACTGAGTGATTCTCATGAGAAGTTGTGTCGGGGCACTGTAAACACCGAGGAGGCTGTGATACCCAGCACATTAAGCAGGTTAGCAAGAGGAAAAGGAAGAGGAGGCCATTATGGTTTTCCAAGGGCGGTTCAGAGGTAATTTAAGGAAGTATTTTTTCACAGAGAGGGTTGTGGATGTATGGAACGGCCTTCCAGAGGAGGTTGTGGAGTCAAAAACAGTGGTGGAATTCAAGCATGCATGGGACAGTCATAAGGCAATTCTAGGGGGTGGGGGTAGGAAGAAGTAGGCTGCTGGTTAACTAGGATCTGCAGCTTATCCATCAGGTAGAGAAATGGGCAGACTGGGTGGGCCACGCGGTCCTTATCTGCCGTCAAATTCTATGTTTCTAAGGAGGAGCAGAGAGAAAGTGAAAGCAAAAGATTGCATTCAGGCAATACAAAAGACACAGGCAGAAGGGGATAAGGAGAAGTACCAGGAGAAGCAAAGGGAGGCAGGGAGGTCAGTAAGAGAAGCCAAAGCTCAGACAGAAGAGCACATCGCAAAATCAGTGGGTAGAGGGGACAAAACCTTTTACAGGTACATAAGTGAAAAAAGAAAGGCAAAGGGAGGGATAGTGAGACTGAAGGAGGAGGATGGGGGCCGTGTGGAGGATGACAACAGTAAAACTGACATATTGAACAGGTATTTCTGCTCAGTCTTTACTGAGGAAGAGGAGGGTAATGGGTCAGAAGGGAGTACAAGGGGTGGGATTGGTGCAGAAATGGACGCAAGTCCCTTTACATGAGAAAGGGTCCTGAAGGAACTGGAAGTAATACTAGTTGATAAAGCAATGGGGCCAGATGGGGTACACCCCAGGGTCCTTAAATAACTAAGAGAGGTGGTGGCTGAGCCTCTGGCAATCATGTTTAGCCAATCACTGGAAACAGGGGAAGTACCCAAAGACTGGAGGACAGCAGATGTAATCTCCTTATACAAAAGTGGGAACAAAGAGGAAGTGGGGAACTACGGACCAGTCAGCCTCACCTTGGTAGTGGGGATGATCATGGAAGCACTACTGAAGGAGAGATTGGTGGAACATCTGGTTGTCAGTGGACTACAGGACCCAAGGCAGCATGGTTTCACCAGGGGGAGGTCATGTCAGACCAACCTCGTTGAGATTTTTAACTGGGTGACTAGGGAGGTGGATCAGGGAGAGCAGTGGACATGGCCTATCTGGACTTCAGCAAGGCCTCTGACATGGTGCCACATAGAAGACTATTACACAAACTGGGGAATATGGGTGTGGGCAGGACAGTAGTGTGGCAGGTAGGTAACTGGCTGGGCGGCAAGACACAGAGGGTGGTGGTAAATGGTTGGCACTCCACAGAGGGAAGAGTGACCAGTGGGATACCACAGGGATCAGTGCTGGGACCGGTCCTATTCAACATCTTCATCAGTGACATTGCGCAGGACCTAGAAGGCAGAATTTCCCTGTTCGCTGATGACACAAAGCTCTGAAACAGAGAAGACACACCAGAGGGTGTAGAAAGAATGAAAAGGGACCTGCAGAAACTTGAAGAATTGTCAGGAGTTTGGCAGTTGAAATTCAATGCAAAGAAGTGCAAGATAATGCATATGGGGCACAAAAACCCTGGCACAATATATCAGTTGGGGGGGTGAGGATATAGCATGCACCAAGCAGGAAAAGGATCTTGGGGTTATCATCTCTGATGACCTCAAGGTAGGGAAACAGTGTGACAAGGCACCAGGTAAAGCAAATAGGATGCTGGGATGCATAGGCAGGGGCATCACCAACAGGAAAAGGGAGGTGATAATTCCACTATACAAGACACTAGTGAGGCCCTACCTGGAGTACAGTGTACAGTTCTGGATACCTTACTTACGTAAGGACATAGACAGGGTAGAGAAGGTTCAGAGGAGGGCAACAAAGATGGTACATGGATTGCATCACAAGTCCTATGAGGACAGGTTGAAGGAATTGAATATGTACTCCCTGGAGGAGGGAGAGAGGGGATATGATAGAGACATACAAGTATCTTACAGGGAGGAACAGGGTGCAGGAATACACTATTTTTAAGTGAAAAAGATGTTCCAGGACTAGAGGGCATGGGATGAAGTTGCAGGGATGACGATTCAGAGAAAGAATTTCTTCACAGATCGGGTGGTGGACAAGTGGAACATCCTGCCAGAGGAAGTGGTGGGGGCTGAAACAATTATGGAATTTAAGAATGCATGGGATAGACATAAAGGAATTCAGGAGGTCAGGGTTAAGGGGCAACAGACTTCTAGGAAAACATGAAGTGAACTTACAAGCTCAAACGGGCAGACTGGGTGGGCCGTAGGCCCTTATCTGCCAGCACTGTCTATGTATCTATGTACATGCTGCATGGAGTGGGCTTGAACAAAATTGCACTCCATTATGTAGCATGCCATCTGCAGGATCAGCTGCATTCTGCTCTCTGGAAGGAAGGCCTGGGCTTTCATCATATTCAGAAGCGCTCCTACGAACAGAAGATGCTAAGAGGGTTGGAGATGAGACTTCACTAGATTCAGCAGAACCCTCATGGAGATGTGGAACTGAGGAGTCCGTGGTCACTACCTGTTTCATCTCTTGCTTGGATGAACTGGCAATCAGCCAATCATCGAGATAAGGGTAAACTTGGAGTTCTAGTTTTCTCAGGTGTGCTATGACTATTGCAAAGCACTTAAGACTCGAGGTGCTAAGGAAAGCTCAAAGGGCAGAACTCTGAACTGATAATGCTTCCCCAGCATAATGAATCGGAGGTATCTGTGGTGGCTGGGGTGCACTAGTATGTGCTAGTATGCATCCAGAATATCCAGGGAGTCTAGCCAATCCCACGGTTTCAGGAAAGGAGTCAGATACAATAGAGAAATCCTCTTGAACCTTTCTCGATCCATGAACTTGTTCAGATTTCTAAGGTCAAGAATGGGGCACATGCCTCCTGATTTTTTAGAACTAGGAGGTAGAGGGAGTAGAAGCATATGTTTCATTCTGACTCTGGCACTACTTCCACTGCCCTATTCTCAGAAGGCCTGCAATCTCCTGTGCCAGCAGGTCTGACATATGGGCTGATAAGAGGGGTTACCTTCGGGGTGGATAGTCCTGAGGGATTTCTGTGAAATCCAGGGAGTATCCTTCCCAAATGATCCTGAGGACACAACTACTCCATCGTGAGGAACTTCCACTGATGGTAGAACTGGGTCAAGTGCACCTCTACTGGTGAGGAAAGGTCTACCTCAGGCAACTGAGGCAGGAGTGGGGCTGGAGCTTCAGAGGTTGGCACTAGGAGTTTTAAGTGTCTGTGCCTTCACCTGTGAGGCTGAGGAGGTTGAGATCTGTTTCCGACTCCCCTGACTTTTCCCAAAAAGGATTGCCAGTTGTGAAAGAAACAATGTCCTTTCCCCCCTCTGAGGGTTAAGCAGCAGCTATTCTGGAAATCTTCAGGATCGTTCTAGTTTTCTGAGACACTTCAAGAGTCTTCTCTACCTGCTGTCCAAACAGGCATGTGCCATCAAAGGGAAATGAAAATTACGTACCTACCGTAATTCTTGATCTTCTTGGACGAGTCTCCACCACTCATTCACACTATTGGGATCTGCGCCGGAGGCACTAGGACCCATCGGGAGCAAACTTTTTGCTGGAGGGTCGACACCAGAGATGGCGCCGTGAGCACTAGCTCACGCGGCAATGACTATCTCGGCGTCGACCATCCAACCGCCTCAGTACCTTTTTTACCAAGGAGGTGCAGCGCAACTAACGTAAAGAGTAACCTAACCTTAAGACCGGACATAAGATAGTCCGGGCGACCCGTGTAAGAAGGGTCACCAAAGAAGTCCTCACGGCCTAAAGATTAGAGGGAGTGAAGACCAACACAGCGTAGAGCTCGGGATGGAGGGTGGGCATGTGAATGAGTGGTGGAGACTCATCCAAGAAGATCAAGAATTACGGTAGGTACGTAATTTTCATATCTTCCTGGACATAAGTCTCCACCACTCATTCACACTATTGGGAGAGTACCGAGCTAATAATCCCCCGAGAGGGCGGCAGGAAGACCAAGAGCTCACGTTTCTAGGACAGAAGTCCATTAAGGATAGTTCTGCCGAAGGTGGAATGTCGCCTGGCATGAACATCCAGTACATAATGCTTAACGAAGGTATGCACCGAGCTCCAGGTGGCGGCATTGCAGATGTCTGCAATCGGCACATTGCGAATTTCCGCTAGGGATGCCGCGACCGCCCTGGTAGAGTGAGCGTAAACCCTACCTTCCAATTTAACCTGTGCCATGGAATAGCAATGTCGAAGACATGCCACTAGCCACGATGAGATGCATCTGATAGCGACAGGTTGACCCAGCCGGGTCTCGCTGAAGGAAACAAACAGTTGTTGGGCTTTGCGAAAATGCTTGGTTCTATCTAGATAGAAACGCAAGGCTCTCTTAACATCCAAGGAATGAAGAGATCGTTCCCCTTCATTTTGGAAGTCCGCAAAGTAAGAAGGAAGGACCAAAGGTTGGTTTAGATGGAATTCCGACACAACCTTGGGAAGAAATTTAGGATGAGTCGAAGAACTACTTTGTCCTTATGGAACACAGTATATGGAGGGTCCGTAACCAGGGCATGTATCTCAGAGACCCTGCGGGCTGAGGTAATGGCCACTAGGAAGGCCGTCTTCCAGGTGAGAAATTTTAGCTCACAGGTAGTCAGAGGTTTGAAAGGTTTCCGAGTGAGCATGTCTAGCACAAGGTTAATGTCCCAGGCTGCAATCGGACGTCTTATAGGGGGTCTGGTATGCAGAATTCCTTTAAGAAATCTCTTAACCATAGGTAACTGAGCCAGAGACAAAGAAGAAACCGGCTCATGATACGCTGAAATGGCACTAAGGTGAACTTTGACTGTAGAGTACTGAAGACCTGAATTTGAGAGGTCCAAAAGGTACTCCAAAACCTTGTCTGGTGTACAGGAAAAGGGATTCCAAGAGGACTTTGACACCAGAGCTAAAACGCTCCACTTAGATGTGTAAGTTTTCCAGTAGCTGGCTTCCCGAGTAGCCAGAAGAATATCTGAAACTCTCGAGAGACATTGAACCGGTTCACTCTACCCTCTTCAGGAGCCAAGTGAAGGTGAAGCGATCTCAGGTTGGGATGGACCACCGACCCTGAGTCAACAGGTTCATCTGCAGGGGGAGTGGTCTCAGAGGGGCTGCCAACATATTGTTGAGTAGTGGAAACCATAGTTGTCGAGGCCAAGAGGGAGCAATGAGAATCATCTTGGTCCCCTGGGACTCGAATTTGAGAAGTACTCTCTGAATTAGAGGAAGAGGCGGAAAGGCATAAAGAAAGCGTTTTGTCCACCGCAGCCTGAACGCATCCTGACAGAAAATGCCAGGCCCTGGATTTCTGGAGCAGAAGAGAGGCAGTTTATGCTGAGTGGGATGCAAAAGGTCTAGGTCTGGAGTCCCCACTCTTGAATAGTGATTGAACTATGGTTGAGTCGAGAGACCACTCGTGAGGATCTGTCTCTGTTCTGCTGAGATGGTCCGCCAAGTCGCTTTGTACACCTGGCAGGTAGACCGCTTGAATTAGAGATTTGTGTTCCAAGCACCATTCCCACACCCTCATCGCCTTCCGCATAAGGGGTAAGAGTGAGCACCGCCTGCTTGTTGATGTAATACATCACAGCTTTGTTGTCCGCTTGAAGGAGAATGTTCTTGTGACAGAGGATGTCCTTCAAGCCCGGACTGCATAAAGGACGGCTCTCATCTCTAGGACATTTATGTGAAGCTGGGCCTCGAGTTGAGTCCATACACCTTGAGTGTGGAGAGAGCGACAATGAGCTCCCCATCCCATTAGCGATGCGTCTGTGGTGATAGAGATTTGATGATCCAGAGGAGCAAAGGAAATTCTTCCAGGAGATTGCTCTCTTGAGACCACCAGGTGAGAGACCTCTGCAAGGGTTCTGTCACCTTGATGGGATAAGACTGTGGGTGAGTGGTTGGGGACCACTGAGCACTGAGCATCCACTGGGTGGTTATCATGTGCGAGCTAGGGGTACAGTGAACACTGAGGATGCCATGAGGCCTAACGACGTTGCATTGAGAGAGCTGTAACTGATCTGTTCTCCCCAATGTAACGGGCCATCTGAAGGATATCGAGCCTTCTGTCCTCTGGAAGGAAAGCCTTCGCGCAAGAGGTGTCCAGTAGAGTCCCTATGAAAAGGAGTCTCTGGGAGGGCTGCAACTGTGACTTCTTTAGATTCAGCAGAACTCCCATGGACATAAGAAGGCGAGAGGCCGTCTGAACGGCTTCCAGGGTCCCCTGTCTGGAAGGGCTTGCTAGGAGCCAGTCGTCCAGGTAGGGAAACAGTCGGATTCCGAGCTTCCTGAGATGCGCCATGCAGAACTGCACAACACTTTGTAAAGACTCATGGCCGAGGATAGCCCAAAGGCAGGACTCTGAACTGATAGTGTTGACCAGAGCCACAAACCTCAGGAATTTGTGATGCCTCGGGTGAATAGGAATGTGCTGGTAAGCGTCCTGCATGTCCAGGGAAGCTAGCCAGTCGTGTTGATGAAGCAAAGGTAACAGGGTTCCTAGAGAAATCATTTTGAATTTCTCCCTGGGGAGAAATTTGTTTAGCTTTCTGAGGTCTAGAATGGGGCGCATACCCCCAGACTTCTTTGGAACCAGAAAGTAGTGGGAGTAGAACCCTGTGTTTCGCTGATGCAGAGGCACCAGTTCTACTGCCCTGTTGTTCAGAAGGCCCTGGATCTCGGTGGCGAGAAGGTCTGACTGAAGGATTGACAGCCTGGGTTGTCGTTTGGGAGGACGATTTGGAGGGGTCTCCAGAAAACTGAGAGAATACCCCTCGCGAATTATCCGAAGGACCCATTTGTCTGAGGTTATGGACTTCCACTGGTTGTAGAAGTGCATGAGACGACCTCCCAACGGAGAGGAAAAGTCCACCTCGGGCAGTGGAGATGGAACTTGGGCCGGCAAGTCATAAGGTAGCACTGGGCGCTTTGGGCCCTTGCTTTCTGTTGCGTCTTCTTTTGAGGTTGGGCAGGTTGGTTCTTATGGAACTTCCTCTGCCCTGCCTCGAAAGGACTGGACGATTATGAAACTGACGCTACGACATGCCCTCGAGAGGGGTAGGAGGGTCGAGCCAGCTTAATGGCCGACCTAGTCTTCTGAGTAGCCTCTAGAGCTTGCTCTACCTGAGGACCAAAAGATGAGCCGTCAAGAAGGCAACACCATCACCTGCTGCTGTGCATCATTCGTGAAGCCAAGGCACGCAGCCAGGAGTGACGGCAGTACAAATACCAGCGCTGCTGAACGAGAAGCAGTGTGAAAGCATCCATGGCTGCTTTGACCTGTTGGTTATTAGATTCAATACTTCTGGTAATGGTCAGAAGAAGCTCTGGCTTAGAGTCCGAGTCCGGAAGAGCTTCAACCATTTGTTTGATAGAGTACCACAGGATATACTCATACTGAGAAAAATAGCCCTGGTAACTGGCAATACGCATACTTAGAGTGGATGCAGCAAAGACTCTCTTACCTAATGTATCAATCTTACGAGACTCTTTGTTAATAGGTCGAGCTGTAGTAGTTTGAGGAAGAATGAACTTGTCATTCTCTGCCAGGACTACAATAGGATCCGCAAAGGCTTGGGATGCCAGGAAAGGACGATCCTTGGGAGCTGAGTATTTCCTATCAATGGATTTAGCCACTGAAGGGGTAAGAGCAGGATTATTCCATACCATTTGAGACAGCGTCTCAAAGGAAGGTTGAATCAGAGGAGTCAAATCCGTAGGGATCTCCGAAGCATGAAGATATTGGAGTCTTAACCGCTTCCCAGGATCGATGTCTGTAGTCTGAGGAGAAAGAGTGGAGCTCAGGTTCTTCAACAGAGACTTAAAGGACAGGTCCTCGACCACAGGCTCTGTAGCAGTGAAAGATCCTGCCGATCCACTTCATCACCCAACCGAAGGTCTGGGTCAGGCTCAACGTCATCTCCTGATAGTCCAGGGAGGACTGTTTGGACAGGAAAGGAGTGAAATACAGGAGAGGAAGGAAGAATTGAGATGAAAGAGGAGTCCTCGAGAGCTCCTGGTGCCGAGGAGGCAAACGGGACCGAAAACGGCGCCGAAGAACAGCGTGGCTCTGAAGATGGCGCCGAGAAGTCCCGCGACGCCGCGGATGGCGCCGAGAAGGCACACAGCACCACAGAAGGCGCCGAGAAGCTCCGCGACACCGCGGACGGTGCCGACAAGCCCCACGATGCCGAAAACGGCACCGACAAGCCCCGCGACGCCGCAGATGGCGCCGAAAGGCCAGACGGCACCGCGGACGGCGCCAAAGGTGCCGAAGCATCCCAGGACCCTGAAAAACATGGTTAGAAGGGAAAATAGCAGGAGATAAGGGCATGGGTGTGGCCCCTGCACCAGCCATGTGAGGGGGAACACTGCGCTGAGTCGCCGGCATCGAAGAAGGTGCCAGCGACCAGGAAAGTCCAACCGCCTACCTGGTCGCTCGACAAGCCCAAGACCCACGGGCAACCAAGCCAGGTAGCAGAACCAACCTCCGAGCCCACTGCTCCATAAGAGCGGCCCACTGATGAAACTGCTCATCTGAAGACCTACCTATAGGCGGGGTAGGACTCCGATGCCGAAGACGCCGGCTGCCAGAAGCAGAAGTTGGCGACTCCGAAGGAGGAGACCGGCAACTAGCCACTATAACAGAGCGTCAACACGCAGACATATCAGAGGGCGACCTCGATTGATGCCTTCTCTTTTTAGACCTGTGGGCCGAAGAAGAGCTCGAGGCAACGGTGCAGAATCGACCGCTTGTTTTATGCCTCAGGGACCTCCCCCTCGTGGCATTGACCCCTTCGGAGAAGGAGGCGGACCGACCCAGCCCAACTGACTGAAGAGCTTTCATACGAAGTCTCCCTACCGTCACCTGACCTGCTCATGGTCGACTCTGTCAAGTAGGCTGAGACTTCTTTATTGTATATTAAAATAAAATAAACTTAAGCGTATACTATATCGAGATAATACTACAAAAAAATAAACTAAAAACTATGCTGCTAGTTTGACGTTTGACTCCCGACAGGTGAGCGATGTCGTTACTGAAGCGCACTCGACGGGCGGAGAAAAAGGAACTGAGAAGTGCTTGGAGGGTCGATCGCTGAGATAGTCATTGCCGCTGAGCTATGTCATGGCGCCATCTCTGGTGTCGACCCTCCAGCACAAAGTTTACTCCTGATGGGTCCTAGTGCCTCCGGCGCAGATCCCAATAGTGTGAATGAGTGGTGGAGACTTATGTCCAGGAAGATCATTAATTACCTGTCATTAGACATCTTTTTTTTTCTTTTTTTTTTTTTTAACATCTTGAGTGAAGTTTCAAAACAGCAAAACAAGGTCAGATGCATTTGTTAGCATACGGAAATGTCAAGAGTTCACAGTAAAGGTTCATAGTACACGTTACATGGATGGACTAAGGAGGTAGCTGTTGGAGATAAACCTGGTAACATACAGCAATCCAGATATTAACATTTACTGGTTATCAGATATTAATATTTGGGAATCCAAGGTTGGCAACACTGGGCCTCTGGGCACAGGTGTGGAATGCACGTGACATAATGATAAAGAAGCCAGCCCACAGAACCCCCTTGTGTGGGTTTTGGGACTTTACTATTTAGGGAGAGTTGTTATATGCTCTTGCAATCCCTATGGTCCCTAGGATGGAAGGGATCCACCCTCCCTAATCTTAAAAAAGGGGGCTAAACAGAAAGCCCACACTGCCTGCCAGTGCCCATTACCTGCATGGGATGTCTGTAGTTGACAGTCTATAAGGGGAGATATTCCAACACAACTATCTCTCCATAACTCTATGGAGAGGATCCGCATTTCTTCCATTCTTCACAGGGTAAAGGTACCTTCTTCTATGGCTCTCTCTAGTTTACTCCACATTACCACAAACCTCAGACTCTGCCCCATGGCAGTCAGTTACATAGAAACATAGACTTTGACGGCAGATAAGGACCACTTGGCCCACCCAGTCTGCCCATTTCCCTACCTACCTACTGAATGAGCTGCAGATTCTAGTTAACCAACAGCCTACTTCCTGCCACCCCCCCACTACAATTGCCTTATGTCTGTCCCATGCATGTTTGAATTACCCCACTGTTTTAGACCCAACAACCTCCCAGGAAGGCAGTTCCATGCATCCACCACTCTCTCCATGAAAACATTTTTTCTCACATTACCCCTGAGCCGTCCCCCCTCTATCTTCAAATTGTGCCCCCTTGTTCTTACACATCCCTTTTTCTGAAAGATGCTACCCTCCTGGACTTTGTTGATTCCCTTGAGTACTTGAACGCTTCTATCATGTCCCCCGTCCCTCTTTTCATCAAGGGTACACATATAAGCTCTCTCAGTCTCTCTTCATATGATTTCTGATGCAGATCCTGCACCATTTTAGTTGCTCTCCTCTGGACTGCTTCCATCCTGTCTATGTCCTTGCATAGATGAGGTCTACAAAACTGCACGCAGTACTCCAGATGGGGTCTCACCAACTGTCTGTACAGAGGGATAACCACTTCCTTTTTTCTACTTGTGATGCCCCTTCCTATGCATCCCTGTATCCCCCTGGCTCTCCTTACTGACTTCTCACATTGCTTACCAAACTTTAGATCATCTGATATGACTACCCCCAAGTCCCGTTCCATTTTTGTTGTTGTTAGTACCTCCACTGCTATTGTGTACTCTTCTCCTGGGTTTTTGTTTTCCAGGTGCATTACTTTGCACTTCTTTGCATTGAATCTAAGTTGCCATATGTCTGACCATTCCTCCAACCTTGCCAAGTCCCTTCTCATCCTTTCTACCCCCACCCCTGTATCAACTCTGTTACAGATCTCTGTATCATCTGCAAAGAGGCATACCTTTCCCTCCAGACCCTCTGCAATGGCACCTATAAAGATGTTAAAGAGGACTGGACCCAGTACTGAGCCCTGAGGTACTCCACTAGTGACCCCCCTTTCTTGGGACTATGTTCCACTCACTATTACCTTCTGTGTTCTGTTGTGCAGCCAGTTTGCTACCCAGGCTACCACCCTGGGAACCACTCCCAGGCTGGCTAACTTGATTATTAATCTTTTGTGCGGGACTGTGTCAAATGCCTTGCTAAAGTCTAGGTAGGTCATATCCATAGCCCTTCCCTGGCCTATTACTTTGGTCACCCAGTCAAAGAAATCTATTAGATTTGTCTGACATCACCTTACTGCTGTAAATCCATGCTGCTTTGGGTGCTGTGCCCCGCTGGCCTCTAGGTACTCAACAATTCTTTCTTTCAGAAGTGATTCCATCATTTTCCCTACCACTGAGGTCAAACTTACAGGTCTGTAGTTTACTGCTTCTGCCTGCTCCCACTTTGTGAAGGGGAATCACATCTGCCCTCCTCCAGTCCTCAGGTACCACCCCATCCCCCCATGATTTGTTAAAGAGTGTGGTCAGTGGTGTCACTAGGTCCTCCCTTAGTTCTTTTAAGATTCTGGGGTGAATCCTGTCAGGCCCCATTGCTTTGTCCACCTTGAGTTTTAGGAGTTCTTTCAGGACTCTTTCTTCTGTAAATGGACTGGCGTCAACCCCCTACCCAGAGTACTTATATTGTCTGGTTTAGGTAACTCCTCCTCATCTTCTTTGTGAATACTGAGCAAAAGTATTCATTCAGTATCTCTGCCTTTTCACTGTCTCCCTCTGCCCACCTCCCCTCTCCCTTATTAATCTTCACTATTCCTCCCTTAACCTTTCTATGCTCCCTAATGTACCTATAAAAGATTTTATCCTCCTTCTTAACTGAATAGCCTATTTTTTCCTCAGTTTGGGCTTTTGCTATTCTGACTGCCTTCCCTACCTCTTTCTGCTTTAATTGATACAGTTCCCAGTTGTGCCCCTTTAGTTCGTAAACATATAAGGAGATTGTTGCCCCACTGTATCAAGAGAGGAGCCTCTGAGACCCAGCATTGTGCTATAGTTTTGCAGGCGTTTATAAGGACAATGGAAAGCAATGGAGGAATATGGCCCCAATGTAAACTCCAGAGGGGCTCTGGGTGGTCTGCTGCCCAGGACCCTGCCATTATTCTATTAACCTCAGACCAAAAAGCTAGATTTTTGGGGCACAAGAGAACCATGTGGGTGAATGTGCCTTCTTCAGGTGTGCACTTAGGGTACACCTTCAGTTTGTCCACACTGACACTGTACAACTTTACAGGTAACAAGATGGAAGACCTGCAGGTGCTATTAGCTGAGGGGAAGGTGGACACAGCAATGATAACCAAGACTTGGGCCACACTACACCATGACTGAGATCTCTCAATTCCTGGATACAAACTATATAGGAGAGATGAGGTGACAGGCAAAAGGGGGTGGGTGGCAGTTTATATCAGGGAGGAAATAACATGCACAAGGGAGGAGATAGAAGGCAAGGGGGAAACTCTACGGATTCAGTTACAGTCCAATAGAGGGAGACAGGTGAGGTTGGGGGTGATCTGCAGACAAGCTAACCAAGAAGAGGAAAGGGATAGGGAGCCGAGTTCATAACTCTTGGAAGCTGCAGGGAAGGGAGAGGTGGTATTTGTGGGCATACCTCTCAACCTCCTGCCTCATAAATCAGGGACACGGTTTAAAAAAATCAGGGACATAGGACCAAAATCAGGGACACATCTTCAAAATTAGTGATATCCACTCAGGAAGCTGGTAGAATAAAGGGCTTAGTGTAAAATCCATTTTCTAAGGAAGAACAAGTCTGTAACTTTAATGTTTAACATTATTTTGTACTAACAACCCCCACTTTTTGGTCATGGAAACACAATTTTTAGGTGAGACAGAGTAAACATTTGAGGTAAAATCAGGGACAGTTGAGAGGTATGGTGGTGGGGGACTTTAACCTGCTCAAGGTGAACTGGAGCATACCATCCACATCCTGTGCCAGGAGTCAGGTGATCCTTGAAGCCGTGCAGAGTGGGTTCCTGACTCGGGGTGTCAGAGAGCCCACCAGAGAGGGAGAAATCCTTGATTTAGTGCTCACAAATGAGGGGCATGTACAAGAGATAATGGTCAAGCAGTCCCCAGGTGGTAGCGACCATCACACAGTGTGATTCAGCTTCGATATGGGCAGGGAAAGCATCCCCACTAACTCCAAAATCCTGGATTTAAAGAGGGCATACTTTAGGAAGATGGGCAAGGTGCTAAAGAGGCACCTGGCAGGTGTCAGAGTGGATATGGGTGTCAACCAAAAATGGTTCTTCATCATCAAAGAAGGAATACTGGCTGCCACAGTGGAGTGAGTTAGGTTCAAGGCAAAGAACATGAGGGTCAAAGCACCTAGCTGGTTCAGCTCTGAGGTTGCCCACGTGATGAAGGACAAGAGGTCAGCCTACAAGAGATAAATACCGAGAGAAAGGTGGATAGGGAAAACTACCAAAGGTTGGCCAACATGGCAAGCAAGGTAGTGCGGCAGCCAAAGGACAGCATTGCTAGGCTTAGAAAAGGGAAAGAATGGGTAGAGGAGACTGGATCAATGTCATAATAGCGCATCCGCAATAGAGATAAACATTTAAGAGCTTCCATTTTAGCATGGGTTCTAAATTGCGCTGTCAGAAATATCGACTGCACTTTATAGCGTGCAGCTCGAAAATGAAGTCCACATTTTTTTTTACACACATCCTGGCAAACATTACACAGTAGTGGTAAATGTTTAGAGACAGCAGATATTATTCTGGTGCCATTCCTTTGACACTTTTAATGGAAACAGAGTTTTACACAATTATATCCTACGTTCAGGCAGTGAAGCTTTGAAAAGCTCTGAACAAGCTTGGCAAAACTTAAACTGCAGGGAGACGATATAACTGGCATCAAACAAGGAGCAAAGAGGGAACAGAGTCCTTGGGGCAAGAGTATGATACAAAGAAAAATTTAATCTTAAAAAACGTGGTATCTCTGCTACTCTTATTTTACGTAGAATTTATCACTTGACTGCAGCATAGGCTGTGAACATTTTGCGTTTATGCTGAGCACATTTGATATCTGAATTTTAATATGGGCTAGTATACTGAGGCATTCAACTGGTGATACACTTGATAGGTAATACACTCGTCTCTTAAACTCTTTTACTTACTGCCTCGGCTTTCACTGGTATTTACTTTTTATCAGAATTAGGACAGGAAGGGAGGTACCCCGGACTGGCAAATGTAAATCACGCTATTCAAATACACAACATTTTCCGCAAACGCTGTTTGTGTTTGCACGATTATGATAGCACAATTTTGTCTCGCACTATTGTGGGTGCACAATTATAACCGGATCCTGAGGAGAACAGAGGAAAGGCTGAGGTGCTGAATGAGTACTTCTGCTCCATCTTCACCACGGGAAAATATGGACCAGTGCCTATAGGGGGGGAGAAGGGGAGCAGGGGGAAGGGAACATGGATGTAGTGATAGAGGAGGAAATAGTGAGTGAGGGGCTGCTTGCAGTAAAGGTAGACAAATCACCAGGCCTGGATGGCGTACACCCAAGGGTACTGAGAGAGCTGGCAGGGGAGCTTGTGGGGCCACTGGTGTGCCTGTTCAATAGTTCCCTGGAGTTGGGCATGGTACCATAGGTTTGAAGAATGGCACATGCGGTGCCCCTCCACAAGAGCGGTCATGGGGATGACCCAGGGAATTGCAGACCAGTCAGTCTGACCTCAGTCATGTGCTGCAAGCTCATGAAAGGTTGGTAGAGTAGCTAGAGGAGTATGGTCTCTAGAATGAGAGGCAGCATAGGTTTGTGGAAGGGAGATCATGTCAAATGAATCTGATTGACTTCTTTGACTGGGTCACTAAGGCAATGGACAGGGGCCAGGCGGTGGAAATCCTTTTTCTGGACTTCAGCAAGGCCTTTGGCTCTGTATCCCACAACAGGCTTATCAGGAAGCTGGCAGATCTTGGGGTTGGGGAGAAGATGACCGGGGGGTAGAAAGCTGGCTGACGGACAAGACCTGGAGAGGGGTGGAGAGGAGAGTTACCTAGCACCAGGGAAGCCACCAGTGGGGTCCCGCAGGACTCAGTGATGGGGCCAGTGTTTGTTTAATGTTTTCAGCAACAACACTGGGAGGGCATTAAGGGCAAAATGTGCCTACTGCAGACGACACCAAACTCAGTGGGAAGGTGGACACAGTGGAAAAAGATACAAGACCTGCAGGAAGATCTGAGAAAACTTGAGAGGTGGTCAGGGATTTGGCAGCTTGGCTTCAATGGCAAGAAATGCAAAGTTATGCACTATGGAGCCAGGAATCCAAGGACCAAGTACTACCTTGGGGGGCGGGGGGCTGGGTAGCAGCAGTAGAGGAGGAGAAGTATCTGGGAGTGATGATCACTAGTGACCTGAATTACTTCACGCAGTGCAAAAATGCCACAGCAGAGGCAAACAAGATGCTGGGGTGTATAGCCAGAGGAATCAGCAGTAGGCAGAATGATGTTATACTGTCCTTGTACAGGTCGTTGGTGAGGCCACATCTAGGGTATGGAGTAAAATATTGGTGTCCACACCTTAAAAGACATCAACCTGCTGGGGATGGTCCAGAGGAGGGCAAATATAATGACTGCGGGTCAGCAGGGTAAGCCTTATGAAGAGAGGATGGGGGCCCTGAATATGTTCTCCATGGAGGACAGGAGGGAGAGAGGGAACATGACAGAGACCTTCAAGTACTTGAAAAGGATAAATAGGGTGGATAACGAGGGTCTCTTCAAGCTAAGTGGCAGCTGAACTACAAGGGGACACAGTCTAAAGCTGGAAGATAGGAGGTTAAGGAGAGAGGTTTGGAAGCACTTCTTCACAGAGTGGGTGGTGGCCAGTTAGAATGCACTACAGGAGGAAGTGATCTCGATGAAGTCAGTGGGCATATTCAAGGGAGGCTGGGATATACATAAAGGGAGAAAATGGGGCAGAAGGGGGAGGAAGGGAGGAGAGGGGGCAAGGTTAGTAGTGTAAGCTGAGGACTCTGCAATTCCAGCAGACTAAATAGACTAAACAGCCTTCTTCTGCTGACTTCTTCATAAGATCATATGTGCAGGAGATGTATATGCTCTATACATGTAGTCTAACTGAATCTGACATAGCTTATTACTTCTGGAACAATTAAGTGTTTAATGGCCTCTTCTCAGATTTCCGGGGTCATTGTAGTTCCCAGATCCTCCCCCCCATTTTAAAAGAGTTCTCTACTGTGGGGGTGCAACTCCTCCAAAGAGCATTCTATAGTAGGCTGAGAGTGGTTTAGTACATGGCTGGGGCCTGTACAGCTCCTCTTGCAGGAGAGAAGAGTCAGAAACA
The DNA here is from genome assembly GCA_016271365.2 of Neoceratodus forsteri. NCBI lineage: Eukaryota > Metazoa > Chordata > Ceratodontiformes > Ceratodontidae > Neoceratodus > Neoceratodus forsteri. Next base: position 334,556,039 of record CM057452.1, on the reverse strand, counting down.
GCCTTGGTGACTATGTTCAGTCCCACAAGTCTCTGTCTCACCTTTAAGTAGACAAACATGAACATGTCTTTATTAGCAACATTGCAGAGCAACTAAAAGGGAAGGTATGTCTTTTTGCAGATGACACTAAGATCTGTAATAGGGTAGACACTCGGCGGGGGGGGGGATGAAGAGGGATCTAGGAAAACCTGAGGCGTGCTCAAGAGTGTGGCAACTTAATTTTATTTATTTCATTTTTGGATTAATACCTTTGAGCCGAAGGGCTCCTTTACAAAGGTTCCAAGTGAAAAAATACAGGACAATACATTTTTTACAGGAAAACACAGGCAGACAAGACAGTAATTACATAAAAGGTTACACAGTTTCAGTTTCATAAGTGCTTTGGGTGAAAATACAACAGCACTCCATGAGTGCGGTATATAGTTTTGGCAGGTTCAGTATGCAGCTTAAGGCCAGAGAGAATTCCTGGGTTACCTAGGTATATAGAGTTAAAATATATGCAGCCAGAAGTGGCTTTGTCAGGGGTAAAGCAGAGAGTAGTAGTATTGAGGGGTGGGAGTAGGAGAGATTGAATAGAGGGGGGAAGGTGAGCAGAGGGAGGAGAGATGTGGCAATGAAAGGGAGAGAGGGAGCCGACCCGGTGGCACTGAGGGTTGAGGCACTGGACGCTACACCTCGCACTGCACCGATGACCTGGGTCCGGGAACCAGCCCGGGCCGCTGGGGGTCGGCAGAGATGGGAGAGAATTGAGCATCTGATAGACAGTTCTCCTCTCCCTGGAGGGAGGGGGGTTGTGCTCGGTGCTCGTCTGACCTCTGGTGGAAGCCAGAGGTACAGCGAGTGTCACAGCTATCTCGAAGGGGTGGGGCGTGGCAACATCGGCGGTGATGCCATGATGTCCGGTGCACGCCACTCTCTCTAAGAACGGGAAAATTGTGTGCCTGGTCTCCTAGATGACGGAGACCGCGGCAGAGACCGTAACTGCTTGCGTGCCTGCCCGACGTCCCCGAGTCCACCACTAGCAAGATTCTCAGGGTGCAGCTGCCCTGCCCCATACCCACCTAGGGGGCAGGTATAGCCACGGCCTGATGGGGACTCAAGAACAGAACTGGGCAGGTCATGAAGCGGGAGACTGCCACAATGAATCTCCCAAGGAGTGGAGACTAGTACAACGAGAAGGCGAGTAAAAAAAAAAAAAGGGAGAGGGGAGGAGCTCAGGGGTAATACTTGGGTAGTCAGAGTTTATACGGGCAGCAGCAGTCATTTTCATGGGCTAGGTACGAGCAGAGACCAGTTTTAAACTTGTCCAACTTACTGCATTCAATAAGGGAGGCAGGGAGGTTATTTAACCACTTAGGTACCCGGTATGATAGGGATCACTGTCCAAGCATAGTGTGCTTAAAGGGCACCAGTAGGCCCCCCCCCCCCACATTTCTGGTGTTTTTGGTGGGTAGGGCGTTCTTAAATAAATTGGCAGTGGATTCAGGTGTCAGTCCTAGGAGTGATTTTTTTTCCCCTGCAGGCAGGACTGGTATTTTACTCTGAGATGGAGAGGGGAGCCATCCAGTCTCTTTATATGGTGAACAGGTATGGGTCAGATAATCTGCCACAAGAACCAGTTTACAGGCCTTACTGAGGAGGATTTTGACCCTTTTCAGTGCCGTGTCTGAACCAGCTCCATAGATCACCAGCCCGTAATCGATGGTGGACAGCACAGAGCTGCACATGGCCAATTTCAATGCACCTGGTGTCACTGCATGCCTCTGTCAGTAGAGAACACCTAGCTTAGTATTTGCTGATTTTCCGACTTGGTCGATATATGTGAAGAAGGTGAGCGTGTCGTCTAGGTGAACACCCACGTATTTAAATGTGCTTACTTGCTCCAATGTTTCCCCTTTATCGCTTTGTATTAACAGCGGACTGTACTTTTTTTTTGCTATGGGGCATAGTGAAAAGCATGCCTTTGTGTTTTTTTTGTAGTTGAGCAACAGCCTATTCTGTGCAAACCACATTTCTAGCCCTTAAAAGTTGGCTTGCGGTGCCGTTGTTATTTTGGACAAATCCTTGCCAGATACTGAGATGACTGCATCATCAGCATAGAGTTCCATGCCAGCAGGGCAGGTGGAAGGTAGGGAATTAATGAATAGGCTAAATAGCAAGGGGCCGAGTATTGAACCTTGAGGGACTCCAAGGTTCATTTCCCTTGGTTCAGAGAATTTTCCACTGATTTGTACGGATTGTGATCTGCGGGAGAGATAGCTGTCAAACCAGGCTACCGTGTTAGCGGACAGGCCAATGGACAGAAGGCAGTTTAGTAGAAGTTGGTGGTTTACTGTGTCAAATGCTTTAGTGAGGTTTATGAAGATATACCCCACAGCCATACCATAGTCCAATGCATGATAAAGTTGTGTGGTGTAGTCAACCAGTGCAGTCAGATAGCAGTGGTTTTTCCGAAACCCATGCTGTTGTACACATAGGAGACTGTACTTATCCAGATAGCCTGTTAATTGATCAGATACAATTATTTCCAGGGCTTTAGATTGGGGGGGGGAAGGTAATATTGAAATAGGCCTGTAGTTTGACATATTGAGTCTATCGCCACTTTTAAAGACAGGGGTGACAAGTGCTGACATCCATTTGTCAGGGAACACTCCCATTCTTAGGAATGTACTGAAGATTTTAGTGAGTGGTGCCGCCAGCTCATCCAGGGTGAGGGCTACCATCTTCATGTCAATTAGATCACTCCCCATCCTAGTCTTACCTGGGACCCTCTTGACATATTTTATGGTTTCAGCTCTGTTTATATTTCTGAAATAAAATGGTGGTATGCCATTATGGTGTGTGTGTGTGTTGTGGGGAGGGGGGTAAGTCCTTAGAAAGAAGCTGTCCAGGCGGTGGGTGGGGAGGGGGGTTAGGTAGTTAGAAGGTAGTACATCATTTAGGTCGTTTCAATGCGAAAAAGTGTAAAATCATGCACTGGGGGCGCAGAAACAAAGGGGCAGAGTATAAAATGGGGGGAGTGGTACTGGCGACCACCAAACAGGAAAGAGACCTAGAGGTAATCATATCTGATGACCTAGAGGTGGCCAAACAGTGTGATAAGGCACTAGGAAGAGCCAGTGGGATGCTGGGGTGCATAGGGAGGGGTATCACCAGCAGAAAAAGGGAGGTGGTGATACTGCTGTATAAATCACTGGTGAGACCTCGCCTAGAGTACTGTGTCCAATTCTGGAGACCACATCTCAGGAAGGACAAAGAGCAGAGGCAATCCAGAGGACAGCAACTAAAATGGTGAAGGGTCTGCATCAAAAGCCCTATGAGGAGAGAATGAAGGACCTCAATGTGTACACCCTTGAGGAAAGGAGAGAGAAAGGGGATATGACAGAGACTTTCAAATACCTCATGGGTATAAATAAGGTTAAAGAAGTAAGCCTTTTTTAGAGCAAAAGATGTTCAAGAAGAAAAAATTACTCACCTTAGTAATGTTGTTTCTTCTAATGGAGTCTTGCTATATTATGAAATATGCAGTATAACCCCAGGTTAGAACTGCTCCGGAGTTAACTTCCATGCAGAGCATGGAATCTTGAGCGTAAGCTCGATTGAACACTCTGTCTGTTGAAGCTCAAACTTAAACTGTCAGATCTTTACGAGCAAAAACTCACTAAGGTTCTGTGTGGAAGCAGTAAACCTACACTAGCCGTTGGCTACTAACTACAAAAACACCCTTTTGATCTTGATCCCAAAACAAAGACTCAAGTCGGGGGATTCAAGAAGAAACTTAAGCATAACACCTAAGCACCCTAGAAGGGTGAAATAAAGTGGGCATCAAAGAAGTGCCAACATTGCATTGCCCACCCACCTCCCAAAAACAGAGGTTCTGAGAGGGGCAGGCTGGGGAGGTCATAATATAGCAAGACTCCATTAGAAGAAACAACATAACTAAGGTGAGTAATTTTTTCTTCAAACAACATGAAGTCTTGCTATATTATGACAAATACAGACTACACAGCAGTACCTCCATGGAGGAGGGACAGAACCTACTTGGGAAATAGGCTCTGAAGCTAATAGCTGTAAAGAATCGAAGCATCACCCTAGCCTAGATATCCAAGGAGTAATGCTTAGTAAAAGTGTGAACTGTTTTCCAGGTAGCTGCTTGACATATCTCTAGGATAGGAATGTCCATGGCAGCAGCCAGAGACGCAGCTGTACCTCTGGTAGAGTGAGCCCTCAGGCCTGAGGGAGGAAACTTACCCAGTTTTTCGTAACAGAATTGGATACAAGAGACAATCCACCTGGCAATGGATCTTTTAGTGGCAGGTTTCCCTTTACCAACCTCACCATAAGTGAGGAACAATTGGAGGGATTCGAACCTGTGACCCTTGGTACGTTCTATATAGTAACTAAGGGCTCTTTTGACATCTAAACTGTGCAATCTCCTCTCACCAGAGGAGGAATGGTCAGTGAAGTACACAGGAAGAGACACGGATTGATTAAGGTGAAAGTCTCAAACCACCTTAGGCAAAAACTTCCTGTTAGTCCTGAGGACTACCTTATCTCTATGAAAGGAGATAAAATCAGGCTCCACTGACAAGGCTTCTAGCTCACTTATGCGCCTGGCAGAGGTGATGGCTACCAGAAACACAGTTTTCCAAGTCAAGTACTTCAGCTCTGCTGAAGACAATGGCTCAAAAGGGGGTTGCATAAGCTGAGCGATGCAAATATTAAGATCCCAAGCAGGGGTAGGACCCCTGAATGGGGGATTGGTGTGAAGCAACCATTTAAAAAACTTGGAGAACACAGGGTGAGCTGATAAAGAAGAGGGCTTACCTGCTGACAAGAAGACAGACACAGCTGCCAAGTGCACCTTTAGGGTAGCTGGCCTCAGCCCCAAGGAAACATACATAGAAACATAGAAGTTGACGGCAGATAAGGACCAGAAGGCCCATCCAGTCTGCCCATTTCTTTTCTACCTTATAAATGTGCCATCGGCCTTTGCTCTGTCAGTGACCTATCTATTCATAGTCATTTGTATTGCTCCTTATGCCTATCCCATGCCTGTTTGAAGCCCTGCACTGTATTCATAGCCACCACTTCTTGTGGTAAGCCATTCCATGCATCCACCACCCTTTCTGTGAAAAGAATTTCCTCACATTCCCCTTAATTTACTCCCTCTAATCTCATGCTGTGTCCTCTTGTCCTGCTATTTTTCTTATATTTAAACATGTTAGACTCTTTCACCTTGTTTATGCCCTTAAGGTGTTTGAATGCCTCAATCATATCACCTCTCTCCTCCTTTGCTCAAGGGTATACATATTGAGCTCCGTTAATCTGTCCTCATAAGTCTTCTGATGCAGTCCCTGCACCATTTGGTTGCCTTCTCTGGACTGCCTCAATTTGGTTAATGTCCTTGTGAAGGTGTGGCCTCCAATACTGCAGTAGTCTCAGATGGGGCCTAACCAGTGTCTTGTACAGAGGATTATTACCTCCCTCTTACGACTTTGATACCCCTACTAATACACCCTAACACCCCTAGCCTTACCTACTGCTTTAGAGGTCTGCTTGATGATTTTGGTCATCAGTGATGATGATGCCCAAGTCTCTTTCTTCCTTTGTGACTGCTAGCAACTCCCCTCCCAGCCTATAGGTGGCTTCAGGTTTCTCTTCCCTATGTGCATGATTTTGCACTTCTTTGCATTAAATCCCAGTTGCCACTCTTCTGACCATTCTGCTAGTTTATCCAGATCTCTTCTCATTCTGCCCACCCCATCTGGATCATCTACTCTGTTGCAGATCTTGGTGTCATCTGCAAACAGACAAGCCTCACCCTCTAGTCCATCTGCAAGGTCACTAATGAAGATGTTGAAGAGGACAGGCCCCAGGACTGATCCCTGAGGTACCCACTTGTGACTTGCATCTCTTCTGACTGTATACCATTTACCACCACTCTCTGTTTTCTGCCCGTCAACCAGTTTGCCACCCAGTTGACCAACTTCTGACCCACCCCGAGCCTACCCAGCTTATTTATCAATCTTCTATGTGGAACAGTGTCAAAAGCTTTGCTGAAGTCAAGGTAGGCGACATCAACTGCTCCCCCTTGGTCCACCACTCTGGTTACCCAGTCAAAGAAATCTATGAGATCAGTTTGACAGGACCTTCCTTTTGTAAACCCATGCTGTCTTGGATCCTGTGCCTCTATGGATTCCAGGTGTTGCACTATCCTTTCCTTAAGGAGTGCCTCCATAATCTTGCCCACTACTGAGGTAAGACTGACTGGTCTGTAGTTCCCTGCCTCCTCCCTGCTACCACTCTTGTGGAGCGGGATCACATGAGCCCTTCTCCAGTCTTCTGGGACCTCTCCTGTGCTCAGAGACTCACTAAACAATTCTGCTAATGGCTCTGCTAGTTCCTCCTTTAGCTCATCAGTACCCTGGGATGTATGCCATCAGGTCACATTGCCTTATCCACCCTGAGCTTAGCAAGTTCTTGTAGGACCCTTTCTTTTGTGAAGGGAGTAGTGCTTACCTCCCTCCCCTGTGTCCATGATGCTGAGCTGTGGGCCCTGCCCTACCTTCTCTTCAGTAAATACTGAGCAAAAGCATCTATTTAGGATAGATGCCTTTACAGGGTCCTCCTCCTCACATGCTCCCTTTTCTCCATTAAGCTTAGCAATACCCCCTCTGGACTTTCTCCTTTCACTAATGTATTTATAGAAAGTCTTGTCACCTTCTTTACTGTTCGTGCTAGTGTTTCCTCAGTTTGGGACTTTGCCTGCCTTACTGCCTTACCTGCTTCCCTTAGGGCAGTTTGGTATGCCTCCTATCTTCATCCGCTGTGTTCCTTATATTTCCTGAAGGCCAGCCTTTTGGCTCTGACCTTTCTGCTACTGTATTTGAGAACCAAAGTGGTTTCCTTCTTCTTTGCACTTCCTTTTCTGTCTAACACAATGGGATGTTGCTTCAAGTATTGCATCCTTAATGCTTGCCCACTTTGCCTGTACCCCTCATCTGTGTGTTTTTTTGCCAGGGCTAGCTTAACTCTGTTGGCCATCTTATCAAAGTCAGCTCCTCTGAAGTCCCATATTTTTGCCTTGGAATGGGATGATTTAGATGTAGTAGCCAAATTGAACCATACCATGTGATGGTCACTGGCCCCAGGTGACCTTCTACCTGGAGATCTGTGATCCCTTCTTTGTTAGTCAGTACTAGATCTAGAATAGCCCTGTCTCTTGTGGGTTGCTGTACCAGTTGTTTGAAGCCCTCCCCTGCAGGAATCCACTATGAGTCTAGTTCTGGCAGATGTTCCTGCTGGTATTGACCAATCTGTATCTGTGTTGAAGTCTCCCATTATCAGAACCTCCCTTTAGCTGTCATGTTTTATATATCTTCTAACAGTAATGTGTCTATGTCCTCCTCTGGTCTGGGGGCCTGTAGACAACCCAGTTCTTATGGCTGCCCCATTTCCTGTTTCCAGGGTGACCCACAGTTCTTCCGGCTCCTTATGTGTATTCTTGAATTTCTGTAGCTTTGATATTTTCATTAACATACAGGGCCACTCCTCCCCCCCTTTTTGCACCTCGGTCTCTTCTGAACAATACATAGCCAGGTACTGAAGTCTCCCAAGTGTGGTTACTGGTAAACCACGTCTCACTAATTGCTACTATGTCCAGTTTAGCCTCTGACATTATTGCCTGCAGGTCTGGGATCTTATTTCCCAGGCTGTGAGCATTTGTGTACATGATTTTCCATTGGCCAGATTTGGTGTGTTAGTTGTTGGGTGAAGTTTGGCATTACCCGTGCATCGATGGGAGACAAACCTTTTTCTTACCTGGTGATGCAAATGAACGGCAAACACACTGAATTCCTATTTGACCACTAGCTGAGGGGGGAGGGGTGTTCTTCCCATTCAACGTATGGGGTGCTGCACCCCTCTCCCCATTTGCTAGTTTAAATATTCTGCAAAGACGTCAAACTTCTGCCCCAATGCACTGACTCCCTCTTTAGTCAGATGCAGTCCATCAAATTTAAAGAACTTTCGCTCCCAGAACTGTTGCCAGTTCCCTACAAATCTGTGTCCTTTTTCCTGGCACCAGTCCTTGAGCCACATGTGTAGCTCCCCTATCTCCCCTTCTCTGACCTTCCGTCCATCTGCTCCCCTCACCCAGACTGGTAGGATCTCAGAGAAGGAGATGCCGGACGAAATAGATGATAGTTTGTCACCCAGCCTAGTCAGGTGTTCCTTGGTCTCCACAACTGACCGGCTGGCGAGATCATTAGTCCCTATGTGTACTAGGACATCAATGTTTTCTCCTGCTTTGTGAACAATTTTAGCAATGCGGTCAGTGTCTCTCCATGTTGATGTACCTAGGAGACATCTGACCGTCACCCCCTGGCTGGAGATGGGTGTCAACTCCCCGAATCATGGAGTCTCCTATGATCAGAAGTTTTTTGGATTTCCTTTGTGCTTGTTTAGTTTTGGTTCCTGATTTGGGTGAGTTTTGTTGTGCTAGCTCCTGTGCTGCAGTGTCCTGCTCTGCAGTGTCTTCTGCCTCTTTATTTGATTTCAGAGATAGAGGCAGATACCTGTTTCTAATGTTTATATGGTTTTTGGAGGTAATGTGTTGGAGAGCAGAGAGTGATGGGGCACCTGATTTGCTCCTCCTAACCACCTGCCAACCTCCTGGACCAACTACCCTCTGCGGTCGAGGTTGTTCTGTTGGATGCTGGGGAAGTGGCGGGTGGTTCTTATAATGTATTTCCTCTTCAATATGAAATTTGAGGCGTGCAATCTCTGCCCATGCTGCCCGGAGCTGAGCCCTAAGATCTCCAAAGGCCCAGCATGTAGGACAGTGTCCCTAAATCCTGTAAGACTGTCCTTCTGAAAATTGTTCCACAGTACCTGCAGTTAATGAAATCCATTCCAAATAAGTTGCTGGGTTTGTAACCTAGTCAGAGTAATTAGAAGGGAAAAAAAATGCAAGTAATGGTTTAATTGTGCTTTGTTTAACTTGTTATAACAAGTTAAATTACTAGTGCCCCTGTAAATGAGATCACCTTGTGGAGGCCCCACTGATCCGCCCCTTCCTGCTCTGCCACAGGAAATGTCACAACTGTGGTACCCTATAAAAGGAGTGTAGCGTGGGGTGGTTGGGATGGGGTGGGTGGCTGGGCCCTTCCCTGCCTAAAAAGAACCACGGACGAAAGAACAAGGAGGTAGAGCAGAAACAATCAGTCAACAACAAATGCAGTAACCCTGAAAGCTTATCCTAATGTTAGATAAAACTGTAAAACCTGTAAAGCACCACCTGTAATAATTTCAGAGAAGATATACGCTGTAAGAAACACTTTGCTCCAAGAGAAAATAAAGCAGTAACAGAAGATATACCTTGCAAAAGACAATTTGAATCAGAAGATTACAGGAGTAATCTGTTAGCACACACCTGTAGGCACCTTGTAATAATGCAGAAGAAGGTATACCAGCAACAACAATTTGAATCAGAGAAAAATAAAGCAATGAAATGTTAGCAACAAACAGTAGCAATCCCTGTGAGTAAAAAATAAAAACACCACCACACAGTAAATCTGCTTAGCCAAATTAAGTCTTAATCCTTTTTCCTTGCTCTGGTAAGTTTCTCTACTCTGCCTTTCAAGCAGTCTTAGAAGGAAAGAGCTCAGGTGAAGCTAGGTGCCTTGGCCAGCAAACCAAGTCTTCTACTTCTAAAGGAATTCAAATGCACCAAATAATCCAGGATCGTGGGCACACCAGCAGATTCTGGGGAAATATGTTTTCCAGCACACCATATGGAAAATCTCTTCCATTTTGAATTATAGGTAGCCCTGATGGAAGGCTTCCTAGAGGCCTTCAAGATATCCAATACACCTTGAGAAAGGTGTAGGTCAGCAAACTCTAACTATTCAAGAGCCAAGCCTTGAGATTGAGAGATTTGAGGTTCGGATACCAAACTCTCCCCTGGGCACAGGTTAACAGGTTGTGATTCCTGGGAAGGCATAGGGAGGTGGACTGCTAAGGACATGAGGAGTGGGTACCAGGCTGCCTGGCCCAATCTGGAGCGATCAGGATCATCTTGCAGGATTGAGATCTGATTCTGACTAGCACTTTGAAAAGAAGGGGGAAGGGGAAGCATAGAGAAACTTCCCTTCCCAACTGAGAAGGAAGGCATCCAGAGGGACTGAGCCCAACACTGGGGGCCTGCAACAAAAAAGGGGAAGTTGGTGATTGTCTGGGGCTGCAAGGAGATCTATTTGAGGAGTGCCCCATCTGGCAAATATTACCTCCAGTACTAGGGGATCCAGTGCCCATTCGTGATGGCCCTGGGAAATCCTGCTGAGAGCATCTGCTAGGACATTGTCCTTGCCTGGGAGGTGAACTTCCGTAAGGGAGGCGTTCAGAGAATATGCCAGAGACCACAACTCATTGCTTGATTGCACAAGGCCGTGGACCGAGTGCCCCCTTGCTTGTTGATGTACCACATTGTAGTGGTATTGCCTGTTCTGACCTGAACTACCTTGTTCTGGACAGCTGTGGAGAAAACCTGAAGTGCTAGACAAACTGCTCTGAGCTCCAGCAAATTGATTTGGAGCAGAGATTCCTGAGGGGACCACAGCCCTTGGGTGGAAAGGTCGCCCATGTGAGCTCCCCACCCCAAGAGGGATACATCTGTAGTAAGGGTCAAGGAATGAGACTGGGGAGTGAAGGAACCCCCTGTCTCAGATTGTTCTGATCCTGCCACCACTGGAGGGCCTGGATCAGGGTTCGAGTCACTGGAATCAATTTGGTTAGGGGATCCGTCCTTTGAGACCAAAAGGCTCTCAAATGGAACTGAATGTCCCTCATCTGAAATCTCGCTCCCTGCACTACTGCTGTAGAAGCAGCCATGTGCCCCAGGAGCTGCAGAAAATGCCTTGCTGGTCGAGAGACCTGCAGGGTGAAAGAGGAGGCCAGAGACACCAGGGTCCTTTCTCTCCAGAGGAAGGAAGGCTCTGGCTTCTTTTGTGTTCAGTTCTAGCCTATAAAGGTGAGAAGCTGGACAGGCTCCAGAACTGACCGGAAGATTGAGAAGGAAACCTAGAGATGTAAGCAGGTGCTGGGTTACTTGTAAATGAAGTTTGACCTGTTCTGGAGACTGGCCTACAATGAGCCAGTCATCCAGATAAGGAAAGATGGCAATCTTTTGCCTTCTTAAATGAGCACCTGCTACTACCAGGCATTTTGTGAACACCCTTGGAGCCGAGGAGAGGCCGAAGGGCAGTGCTCTGAAATGGTAATGGCCTGAGGGCAGTTCGAATCTGAGGTACTTTCGATGGGAGCTTCTGATGAGAACATGGAAGTAGGCATCCTTGAGGTCCAGGGAGGCTAGCCAGTCCCCTGGCCTTAGAGAGGGTAAAATAATCCCCAGGGTCACCATTTTGAACTTTGGTTTTAAAAGGTGCTTGTTTAGATACCCGAGATCCAGGATGGGCCGCCATTCTCCTGTCTTTTTTGGGGTAAGGAAGTACCTGGAGTACAACCCTTTGCCCTGGTGTATGGGTAGAACCCTTTCCATGGCTCTGAGAGCCAGGAGGGCAGAAAATTCTGCTTCCAGGGCAAGTGCCTCTGATGGGTTTGCAGGTAGAAAAGATCTGGCTCTCATCTTCGGAAATTTTTTGAAGCTGAGAACCAGTCCCTGGCTTACTACTTCCAGGACCCACTTGTCTGATGTTAAAGACTTCCAGTCCTGGACAAAGTAAGCCAGCCTGCCCCCTACTGGTAGTGGAGAATCATCCCTGGCTACCCCATCAGGAAGCCTGTTTTGCAGGGCTTTGGGTTGAGGGGTAGAAGCAGGCTTACTAGAGCCCCTTCTGCCCTTCCTCTAAAGAACCTCTGGGCATAAGCAGAAGAGGAGGCCGGGCTTGGTAAACGGCCTATGAAAAGGCCTGCCCTGCCCCTGACATGCTGCCTTTGAGGAGTGACTTGCCTTTCTTTGGCCTGTGCACTCCTATAGGTGGTCCTATACTCATCCATTTTCTTCATATAATTCTCTGTCTGCTCCCCAAACAGAGAATTTCCCTAACAGGAAAATCCATAGCCTTAGACTGGGTATCCTGTGACAGGGCAGTACATCTGAGCCAGGCCATTCTCATGAAGAGACACAGATGTAGCCATAACTCTAGATGAAACATCATTAGAGTCTACAGCAGCATGAAATTGCACCTTGAATGCCTCAATACCGTCCGCAGCCACCTGCTCCAGCTCCTGGCAAGCTGTACAGGGCCTGTTTTGCTAGGGCCAGGACAGTATCCCACCTGGATTTCTGGTACCTAGCTGCGTAAGCCATATAATTTGCCTGTCTGAGTCCCAAAGATGCTGCCATGTACTGCTTTTTGCCATGGCATCCATCCTCGGGAATCCTTTTCAGGAGGGTGAGAGGCTAGAGGAATATTAGCCTTGTCACAGGCTGCAGCCTGCACTACCCCCACATGGCTGCACTGCTGAGATAGGAACTCTGTATCAGAGCCTGATAAAGCATACCTCTTGTCCATCCTTTTATCCACAGGGAGGATAGAATAAGGAGTTTTCAGAATTTTTACTGTCTGTTTCCTAAAAGATTTATGCAAGGGAATAGACAGTCTCCTAGACTCTGGAATATCCATCATTTCCACAGAATCAGGCTCTTCTTGATCATCAACAGCTTCCTCAACAGGGAGTTGCAGAGTGTCAGCAACTTTCTTGTAAAACAAAAAATGAGAAGGGGACTCAGATAGCCTGGGAGGGATTTCTGAGGTCTGTCTGGAGAGATGTCGGTTCAATGGGCACATCCAGACTGTCAAAATCACACTCACTCTCCTCACCTCCTCCCTTCCCTGGTTCATAAAAATCTTCAAAATCATAATCTTGAACTGGGAGGAACCGACCGAACCGGCGCTTGCCCAATGGTGCCGGTTCGACAGAACTGGGGAAAGAGACTGGACAATTTGGATAGCTTTGGCTATTTCCTCAGCGGTTGGAGAAAGAACTTTTGGCCCCAAACTAGCTGACCTTCTAGCCCTTTTAGTTGGAACCAGCTCCTCAGAGCTGGCTCTTCGTTTGCCCGAGGAAGCATCGCCCTGGTCAGAGGGCACTCCCTCAGGTTCGGTTGGAACCGAACCGGGCTGGCCATCCGGGTCAGCGGACTTTTTGGCCTCCCTTTCCCTGAGCCTAACAACTCTTTTTTCCACGGTGGCAGCAGGAAAATTCTTACAAATCTGGCAGTCTGCATTGAGGTGGTCAAACCCCAGACAATATACACAAATGGTGTGTGGGTCAGCCTTGGCAAAGGCTTCCCCACAGAGGCCACAGTGCTGAAACCCAGTTGGTCGGTTTTTCTTTTGGGTTTCTCAGACATAGTGCCAAGCTAACCAAAACTTGCCCGTTAATGGCAATCCACCAACAAGACTCTTATCGGTTCCCAACCGTGTCACGAGTCGTGGAAAAAAGCGTAATAAAATCCGTTGTTTTTAGAACCGATAAGAACCGGGAACCGCACTCTAAAGGGCTAGAAAGTAATTTTTAAACCCCTCTGATCGGTTCAAACCGAACCGAAAAAGACGTTTACAAGTTCCACACAGAAGAAAAAATAATAAATAAGCCTATCTATTACTTACAATACCACAGACAGAGCTTGAACTGACGATTGCGGTTAAATTTCGGTAAAATAAACCGAGAATTACACTTTAAAACCGACAAACAAACTGAGCAGCAGGAGGAATCTCTGGAGCGACTGTTCAGTGAGGCGGAGTAAAGAATCTGACAGTTTAAGTTTGAGCTTCTACAGACAAGAGTGTTCAACCGAGCTCGCGATCAAGATTCCGTGCTCTGCATGGAAGTTAACTCTTTCACCTCCAGAGCAGTTCTAACCTGGGGTTATACTGCATATGTCATAATATAGCAAGACTTCATGTTGTTTGAACAGCGGGCCATGCTATGAAGCTGGAAGGAGGTAGACTCAGGGGAGATGTAAGAAAGTACTTCTTCACAGAAAGAGTGGTGGATACCTGGAACAGCCTCCCAGAGGAGGTGACGGGGCAAGAGCTGTAATGGGATTCAAGAGGGCATGGGGCAGGCATAAGGAAACCTTGTGGCAGAGGAAGGGGGGAGGGTAACGCCAGAGATCAAACAGGATCTGCAGTATTACAATAGGTAGGGAAAATGGGCAGACTGGTTGGGCCAAGTAGTTATCTGCCATCAAATTCTAGGTTTCTAAGTCCTCTAGCTGCAAGAAACAAATCCCCTTGTGCTCCCTGAAGGATAAGAGTCTCTCACCCTCACAGTGTTGACCAAGATGCCTAAGGCCTTTCTTATGCCACCTCAGCAGCCCTTTGTGTAAAAATTCAGAGTATTTAGGGGTGAACTTAAGATCTGCCAGTATACCCTTGTACATTGAGATTCTCTGTGGTATATTCAAGTGCTTGTGGGCTGCTACCCACACTCTCACCACATTGCGAGTAAATGGGTTGCTACATTCTCGATATGGTTGCTACGTCTCGATATTGGGTGAGAGCCAATGCTGAATAGAAAAGTAAACATACAACTTAAAAGCAGTCTTGCCTGCCCTATTGCTGTACCTTTCCCAGGGCAGCCAGAAACCCCTTGATTTGCAATGGCTTAGAGTGGTTACTAGGTAGCAGGTAAGATATCACAATTGTATTAAATTTGGTAGCTTACAACACAGCAACTTCTCACTATGATTGGCAGAGGGAAACAGAATGTTGTTCTCACCAGCAGCCCCCCCCCCAATGAACCAATCGCTTGATGTAGCAGCCAGTAAACTCTCAGAACCTTTATGAGTGAATAGACAGTACTATACTACTTCCTGAGCTGGGAAAGCAATGTTCAACTCTGAGGCATCTAAGTCAATAAATTTTGCATGCTGGACACCTGCCACAGAAGCAATAGTCATAATGGGAAAGGACGGGAGCTAGACAGGCATCTGCTCCCAAGCTGTCAGAATTGTCAATGGAACAGAATCTCAAGCCAGTGCCACCACTATGTACATGGGTCTGTTCATGAAAAGGAGTTGCCAATGCCCACCATACAATGCATACCACATTTTTAAAAATCAAGAATGGTCAGTCATATGTTTTTGACTAAATCTGAATGCTGGCTATCTGTGCAGATAAATAACATAATTACAGAATTCTAGGGTATCCATATTTTTTGATGGGGTGTCTCACCCCATTTTGCTGCTTTTTTACCTGAAAAAGTGTGACATGCAAAAACACGTTTTACCAATTGTTTTCACAAACTTTATTTACTGTTTTCACTTAATAAAGAAAATCTGCTTACTAATCTGGAGTTGTGTTTTTTTATTATCTCTACTCTTTAGCTCATTGCAATGCTCCATTTTTAATTTGTGCAGCTTTGTATTTAGTGTGATGAATGTAACAGTTGGTGTCACAGCATGTTACAGTCACCTGAATGGCCCCCAAATCTGTAATTGTGCTATTAGCACTTTAAAAGTTTTTCTGGTTTCTCTCCTAGTTTGCCTCCTTGTGATAATATACTGTGTTACTGCCTGATCCAGCTTCCCCACAGAAGAGAGAGCAATCTTTGACCCTCACTCTACTTGGAGTCACATCAGGCCCAATGTTTACCCATCAGTCTGCGACAGTTGCAAAGTCATAGCCTGCCCATCAGAACCAAGCAGCAACCATATAGGGAGGAGCTAAGTTGTTTAAAACCAATTGTTTGCATGTGGCTCCTCCATTTTGTAGGGCTACATTCCATGAAGATAAGCACTGCATGCAACAATGAGGGCTGGTGACATTCACCACAGGTAGGCTTTGGTTACCATCATTCGCTGATTGTGGGGCAAATTTTCAGAGAGCATATTTCAGTGACAACTGTATGTCTAGGGAGAGTGCTGGCCATCAGTTGTAAAAGGGATTATACTATGTATATGGGATGGAGGGTTAAAATTAATTTTCTTTGTGGTGTCACTCGTTACATTCACCACGATATGTGGTGTCAAACATCACACCTACCAGTACTGTTATTATTGTCAAATTCCTCCAGGTTTTGTAACACTATGTCAGTTATTAGTAGTAGTGCGATAGCCATGAAACATGTCCAGTAAACATTTTAAAACTGAAAGAAATGTATGGTATCACTTGTTACATTCACCACGTTATGTGGTGTTAAACATCACACTTGCCAGTAATGTAATAGTTGATTTTTTTTTATGTTTTATAGTAGTATGTCAGTCAGTAGTAGTAGTATGTTAGTTGTTAGGCAAGTTTAGTATAGTTTTAGTAAGCCAAACATAAGTGCGGTGTCACTTGTTACATTCACCACGGTATGTGGAGTCAAACATCACACCCATCAGTAACATTAATTTTGTCAGATTTCTCCAGGCTTTGCAGCACTATGTCAGTCATTAGTAGTAGCATGTTAGCCATTAGGCATGTTCAGTAAACTTTTTTCTACTGAAACAAATGTGTAGTGTCACTTGTTACATTCACCACGGTATGTGGTGTCAAACATCACACCTGTCAGTACTGTTATTATTGTCAGATTTCTCTGGGTTTTGTAGCCCTGTGTCAGTTATTATTAGTAGCATGTTAGCCATTAGGCATGTTCAGTAAACTTTGTAAAACTGAAACAAATTTGTTGTGTCACTAGTTACATTCACCAACATATTTGGTGTTAAGCATTACACTTACCAGTAATATAACTGTCAAATTTGTTCCTTTTTGTATAGCAGTATGTCAGTCAGTAGCAGTAGTGTGTTAGTTGTTAGGCATGTTTAATACAGTTTTAGTAAGTAAAACGTAAGTGTGGTGCCACTTGTTACATTCACCATGATACATGGTGCAAAACATAACATTTGCAATTAATGTAATGTAATTCTTATAAATATTTGTTTCTCGTGTTTTAATATAATTCATTACATATCTTTATTAAAGTTTTTACTACTAAAACAAATGTTTTGTGTTAGGTGTTACATTCACCACGGAGTGTGGTGTCACTTGTTACACTCACCACAGTACAGTTCTTTTATCTCAGGAACCTGTGAGACTTTTATTTACCTATATGTTTCTTTTTTCATACTTGGGTCATAATATCTTGAAATGCATCACAAATGTAATCTAGAAATAATTTGAAAATGTGACCCTTATGTCACACTTTGGTAACCCCTTTTCATGAACAGATCCATATAGCCTGCTGGCCTGACTCAGCTGATCACTCACTAGCAAGCAAGATTGCATCCTGGGTCCTCTGATACCACCTGCTGAAGCCTGCACCCCTTGGTGCAGTCGGAGGTATTGTCCTTTGTATCCATTCAGGGATTCCAAGAGGTACCTATGCATAGGTACTGCTGCAACTGTGCTCCCCGTACCTTCCCTTTGCCTACTCTATTAACTATTAGCAACCTACTCAGGGTGAGTTTCGATGATGCAGGGAGTTCGCACAGTCCAGTGCAAATCTGCAAGCAAGCTCCTGCTCTCCTGCATGAACACTACTGGAGACCATCTTGAAGGAAAGGCTAGTGGAGTTCCTGGAAGTAAAAGACCTTCAGGATGTTCCACAACATGGATTCGTACTTGGGAGATCTTGTCAAACTAACCTGTTGAATTTTTGATTGGGTGACAAGGTCCCTGGATGGGGGTCGGTCAGTTGATGTCCTGTACCTGGACTTCACCAAGGCGTTAGACTTGGATTCCACATGGGAGACTGCTGGGCAAGCTGGGGAATCTGGAGGTGGGGGTAAAAATGGTGAAGTGGATTGGAAACTGGCTGAGCAACAAGCAACGGCAGGTGGTTGTAGGGGGAGAACTTTTGTCAACCAGGAGGGTCATTAGTGGGGTCCCACAAGGATCTGTTCTGGGTCCACTGTTATTTAATGCATTTGCTGCAGACATTACAGGGAGTGGGGGAGTTATGAGCAAGACGAGCCTGTTCGCCGATGACTCTAAACTAGGAGTAGTGGTGGACAGAGAAGAGGGGTTGGGGACTCTCCAGGAAGACCTGGAAAGACTTGAACAGTGGTCAGACACTTGGCAACTAAGGTTTAACGTTTGGAAGTATAGTGTACTGCATTTGGGGGCTAAGAATCCAGGGTGCAACTACCATATGGGGGGGATGTTTACAGTCTCTGAGGAGAAAAAAGATCTAGGTGCGGTGATCACTGGCAAAATGAATCACTCAGAACAGTGCAGGAAAGCAGCAGCAAAGGCAGCCAGAATGCTGGGGTGAATTGCTAGGGAAATCACTTTGAGGAAGGAGGAGGTTATCCTGCCACTGTACAAATCCTTAGTGAGATCGCACTTGGGAGTACTGCGTGCAGTTCGGGCGTCCTTACTTAAAGAAGGACGTCATGCTCCTAGAGAGAGTCCAGAGGAGGGCATCTAAGATGATCCAGGGAATGGGGAAAGGCCCTATGAGGTGAGACTTAGGGAGCTTAATATGTACCCTGGAGGACAGAAGGGACAGAGGGGATATGATCAAGACCTTTAAATACTTGAAGGGCATCTGAAGAGTAAGCACTGAGAGTTTGTTCAGATTGAAGGGGGAAGGGAACACAAGGGGTCATAGCCTAAAATTGGCGGGGGGTGGAGTACAGAAGAGAAATGAAAATTACGTACCTACCGTAATTCCTGATCTTCTCTTATATCTTCACCATTCATTACTGATAGGGTTAAGCCGGGCGGCGCACCGCTCAGGAGTTTTTTTTTTGGAGTGGCTCCAGCAGCTGCACGCCCTCGGGACGCACTGCATCAGCGCTGTGCGCGAGGGCGCCGTTAGGTGCCGCAGACTCCTCCTCTATCTCAGTTCTGGTAGCCGGAGAGGCGAAAATAAAGGGTAAGAAAAAAGAAAGCGAGGCAAGAGAGCTGAGGGATAGAAAAAGGAAAGGAAATAAACTGAAAAAGGAAAAGCCGATGGAGAATAGACAGAGGAGAGAGAATTCCTACCCTAAGGGACCGCAGGGCCTCCTTTCCGGGGCGGTTCTAGGGGAGGAACAGAAAGAAGGAAAGGGAAGTAGAAGAAGAAGAGAGAAAGAGGCATGTTGAGAGGGAGAACAGTGCCCATCGAGCATTGGTTGAGAGGCTTATAGGCTCGAAACTAACAAGGGAGCAAGAATCCCAGTTGCTAGGACTGAGGGGAGGTTCAACCGAACCACCTGAACAGATCCGAATGAGGGCGGACTCTCTGAACTCTCAACATGCCAAGTCCCTTCATCCTAGTTGAGGGCTCCTAGATTGCCCAGGCAGAACCTGTTCCGGGTAGAGCGCCCATCCAGGAAGGGGACTAAGTCCCTTAGCACCTTGTTAAGTGCTAATACAGTAGTGTATGGGAAAAACTATGCCTTCTCGAAGGCAGTTTTGTATGAAAGATAGAGTGGAACTCAATCAGACTCCCTAAGGCAAGGCAAACAGATGCTCAGAGCTGGCAAGTTCAGTCAGTATCTAGAAGAGCTCGAATAATACCTGCCAGGAGGATTCTAGACTTTGCTGAGGCCCAGTCAAAGCATGGCCATTTGGGCTGTGAAACTGCATAACCTGAAGAAGGTATTTAGGAATCACACCCTAAGGGCGGTCAGAAAGAGTTCCCTCAGAATTAGAGAAATACAACCGTGCTCGTTCCTCTTAAACCTTGAGGAAAAAAGGGGATCCATTCACTAAGAACAGAAAACAGAAAGTTTTTTTTTTTTGGCATAAAGGCCAAGGGGAGTAAGAGGGACGAGACGGGAGGGGGAGACGCCACAGAAGGAGGCCACTGAGGGGAAGGAGGGTGGGTATCAGTAATGAATGGTGAAGATACAAGAGAAGATCAAGAATTACGGTAGGTACGTAATTTTTATATCTTCCCTTGTCAATCTTCACCATTCATTACTGTTGGGTGAGTACCAAGCCCCCTTCCCCCTTAAAAAGGGGGGGTAGAACCCTGAGGGAACAAGACCCCCAGCCTCCTGTTGGTAAGAAAACAGAAGAGGAAGACCCTGGCTAATACAGAGAGAAGCCTAAGTGGGAGAAGAGCTAGGAGGTGCCCCCTGAGGATGGGGAGACAGAGGAAGCCCCTGCAGAAGTTTCCTAGCTCTGGAGGAAAAAAGATGGGTCTCCCGGAAAGCGGAGCAAATCACCCTACGCCGGGCCAGGGGTGACAACCTTGATAGACGAAGCCATGCCGTCCGCCTAATGCAGATCACTTTCCCCGCAAGCCTGGAAGCCACCTCATTGGCGTCCTAAGATGCCCTTGCTTGGTGTCTTGCCAGCTCCAGGCCTATAGCAGAGAGGGCAATAGCCTGTCTGGTGTGCTCCGTATCAGGCATTGATGCTAAGAGCTGGGAGAGCATCGACCACAGATGCCGATTGTAGGCAGTGTGGTGAGCCTGATGCGATGCAATGCAAGCCACTGCACGAGAAGAAGAGAACACTCTTCGCCCCCACCGGTCGAATTGTAGGGATTCCGAATCCAGTGGACGGTCGTGCGCCAGGCGGTGACGCCCGAAGGAGTCTCTGGTAGACCAAACCCAGGACGGGTTGGAAGGGTACCCAGGATTCCGAGGGGCACAATATCGACGACAGTCTGCCGGGCTGGAGAAAGGGCGGCTGGCACTGCCAGGAATGGATAGGACGCCTCCTGGAAGGGGATAGGCCAGGAAGGTACCACCAGGTGTTGGGCACTGAATTCTCCAAGGAATTCACGTGTCTCCCGTTCAGTATTGTCTCTCCTAATGTAAGAGATTCGAAGATCCCTCACCATCCTCGAAAGGAATCGCTAATATTCAGTGAAATCAGCGTCGGAAGAAAGGTGAGCAAGGGGTTCCTCTCCTTCAGAGGAGAAAGACGAGGATGATGGAGAGCTCGAATGTCCAGAAGATTCCTGCGGCGGTGGGGAGAGTTGAAAGACCCGCTCATGCATATGTCTAATGTATGAGGGGAAGGCCGCCGCAGAACCTCTGAACTGCTCCCAGGATAACGGACCCGTAGGACCGACATGGCCTGGAAGAGCGGGGGTGGAAGCAGAGGTACTGGAGAAGGGCACCTGTGAAGAGGCAACTGACTTCTGCTAGGACTCTGAAATCCGGGTAACGGAGCCCGAGCTGGCGGGATCCTGGACAACAAACCAGTCCGCAAGACGAGACTCTGGGGATGCGATGCCTGGAAGAGCCGGGGGGGGGATCTTCCCCTGTGATGAACGTGGGACTGCATGGATCCAGAAGGGCAGTCCACAGCAACGCCACCGGAGGAAACCCCAGGGCCCAAGAGGGAAAGGCGGGGTTTGGCACTATGACTCCTAGCCACCCCACGAGGTGTGGCCGGCGGAGACCGCGACAACTGTCCCCCGCCCCTCGACCCCTCGGACTCCGAGAGAGCCCTCCTCCTCGACTCCAGTGTTCCCCCACCCCGAGGGGTGGCAACAGCACCCAGGAGGGTAGCTGTCACAGATCCCTAGGAGGGGGAACCCCCTCAGTCCCCACCACATCACCCCCCCCGGGACCCAGGGCCACCCCTAGCCTGAGGGCCCTCAGGGGAGGACGGGAGAGGACGAGGCCGCTGTGCCGCCCTAGCACCCGTGCCACTGGGGACCCGACTCTGAAGAGTCAGGGCCAGGATGGGTCCTCATCCAAATCATCAGCCTCGAAGAGGACAAGACCAGCAGAACCTCGATGCTGGCAACCCCAGGGTCCCCGAGGAGCAGGCGCCCCGAAGGGGCGCCGTGCTAGGGACGGTGCTGGACGGCCCCGCCCACCCGTGACAGCCAGGCCCGTTCCTGGCCCCCCTGCCACGCCAGTTAGGCCCACGGCGCCACCCCGGCGTTGGAACCCAACTCGGCGCCGCCGGGAGTGCAAACTGGGCCTGCGGTGCCACGAGAGGTGCCGAAGGCCACAGCAGTGCCGCCTACGGTGCCGTCTCGCTCACCAGCGCCAAGCGGCGCTGGGATCTGAAACAATGCCGGAAGGTGGCGTCGAGGGTCCACCGGTGCCAGGCCCAGCAGGCGTGGTCCTCGACACTGGGGGAGCCTGCACCTCCGAGGAGGTGACTGCCGAGGCAGTGTCCCCGTCACAGCCCCGGGTGGGACTACGACGTTCCCCCCGACACCGCGAGAGAAGCTTCCTCTTCGGCAAGAGAAGAGGAGGAAGCCTCCTCCTCCACGGACCGTATAGGCCCAGGAGGGGACCCGGGGGAAGAGCCTAGAGATCTTACCTGGGAGTCCCTGGAGCGACGCAATCCCCCGAAGGTCGGCGGGGCCTTGCCGAGCTTGAATGCGCGGACTTCGAGGACACGACGGTCCATGGAGAAACAAGTGTCGCACGCATCCATGTTGTGGTTGGGTCCCAGGCAACGGAGACAGACATCATGCCGGTCCGAGATGGAAAAATGCCGGCCACAGGAGCACCAACGCATAGGGGCGTGGCCCACCTTCGACTTACGCCTTGTGCCCGAACCGGACATGATGCGAACTAAACAAGGAAAAAAAGCAATAAAGCACTCGACGCCGCAGATAGAAAACAAAAGGAACGGTCTTACCGTGTACGAGGCGCGAGTGAATCGTGAAAACCTTCTGAGAAAACGAGGAGTCTTGAAGAAACCGAAAACACTATATGATACTGCAGCAGGTGCAGTCTCGACGGTGGGAGAAACAGAACTGAAATAGAGGAGGAGTCTGCGGCACTAACGGCCTCGCATGACGCGAAGATTCGTCATCCGAGCTGGCGCCTGGAGCCGACTCCAAAAAAAAAAAAACCTCCCGAGCGGTGCGCGCCTCGCTTAACCCAAGCAGTAATGAATGGTGAAGATTGACAAGGGAAGATCTGAGGAAATGTTACTTCACGGAAAGGGTGGTGGCGCCTTGGAACGTGCTACCTGAGGAGGTGATTTCAATGGAGTTAGTGGGAAGTTTTAAGAGGGGATGGGATAATTACACGGGCAAGGTACAGGTGGAGAGGGAAGCGACCAGGCAGATGGGCAAGGTACAGGTGGGGAGGGAAGTGATCAGTAAGGGTACAGATTGGGAGGGAAGTGACCAGTAAGGGAACTCAGGGTTGGAAACCTTGGGGGGAGGGAGACAGAAGAGGAGGGGGTTGCAGCAGCAGTGAATGTACTGTAAGCTGTATCTCGAGGAGATGTAATAGACCTTAAGGCCTAATCTGCTGGCATTTTCATATGTTCGTATGAAGGTTCTGTCTAAAAGCATGTGAGTCAGGTGTGACGCAGGAACAGTTTCTGGGGTGCTGAAAGTGGGTTTGCTAGCTCTCACTGTTGAACAAAAGCATCAGGTTTCAGCACTCCAGGTTACAAAAATGCAGGGAACCCCGCCCCCCCCCACCGCCGGTAGTCTAATATTCACTATGGTGGTAAAGAAGTAGGTTCATTTATACCAGCTCTCCAGAATTTTGGATTATATAATCACCCAATGATATGACTCTCTAATCAACTAGGCAACCATTTGAAGCAAGTCATGCTGTAGTTATAAGGAGGTTGTTCCACTGTTCTGCCCCTTCCTCCACTGTGGTTCCTTCACCTCCTTGGATCGTTAATGTGCCCCACTGGCTTCACTCCAACAGTGCTTCTTGTCCCCTTCCCGCCTAGAAATATGAAAATTATGTACCTACCGTAATTCTTGATCTTCTCTTGTAACTTCACCATTCATTACTGCTTGGGTGTAAGCTGGAGGCGTACACCCATTTTCTTTTTTTTTCCAGAGGAGTCGGCATCAATGGCCGCCCGAGAGTGACGCATCGCATGATGTGCAGGGCTACTATTAGCCGCAGACTCTTTCTCCATCCCAGTTCTACAGTCGGAGAGGCAAAAAGGGTAAGAAAAAAGAGTGAGGCGAGAGAGCCGAGGGATAGAAAAAGGAAAGGATATAAACTGAAAAAGGAATAAGCCGGTAGAGGACAGAAACAAGAAGGAAATGCCTACCCTAAGGGACCGCAGGGCCTCACTTCTGGGGCAGCTCCAAGGGAGGAACAGATAAAGAAGAGGAGAAGAAGGAAGAAGAAGAAGAGAGGGAAGAGAACAAGGGACGTTGGGAGGGGAGAACTCTTTCTATTCAGATATTGGTTTAAAGGCTTATAAGCTCAGAACCAAAAATAAGGGAGCAAGGATCCCACTTGATAGGACCGAACAGCACGCTCAACTGAACCGCTTGCACAGAACGGACACAAAGGGCAAATTCTCTAATCTCCCGTCATCACAACCCCTTAAACTCTAGGTGAGAGCTCACAGACTGCCAAGGCAGAAATTCTGTTCCAGAAAGAGAGAGTCCAACTAGGAAGGGGAAAGAAGCCCCTTAGCACCTTGTTAAGTGCTAACACAGGTGTGTGTGGGGAGGGGGTGAGCTCTACAGAGGGCACCCCTTCATGTAAAGGATAGAGTGGGAACTCAGTCAGACTCCCTGAAGGCAAGGCAAGAACATCAGCTCAAGGTAAGTGAAGTGCCAGGACAGCACCAACAAGCAGAAGCAGACACACTAGGAGATTAAGACCTGCCAGAGGGAACCTGGAAAAAGGGGGCCGAGCTATTAGAGGGACATTCTCTTTAACAGTGAATTGAACAACATGGCTAAGAAAGAGCCAAGAGGTTACCCCTAGGGGCAATCAGAAAGAGTTCCCTCAGAACAGCAATAAATCCTACTCGTTCCCCCTTACCTTCAGGAAATGGGATCCATCCAGAGAAGAACAGAAAAATCAAGATAGGTTTCATTTATTTATTTTTTTTTTGGCTTAAAGGCCAATGAAGAAGAGGGAAGGAATGAGCAGGAAGGGGGAGACGCCAAAGTAGGAGGCCCTTGAGGGGAAGGTGGGCGGGTATCAGTAATGAATGGTGAGGATACAAGAGAAGATCAAGAATTACGGTAGGTACGTAATTTTCATATCTTCCCTTGTCAATCTTCACCATTCATTACTGTTTGGGTGAGTGCCAAGCCCTCCCCCCCGAAGGGGGGGACAAGAGAAACCCTGAGGGAACAAGACCCTCAGCCTCCTGCTGGTTGGAAACAGAAGGGAGAGACCCTGGGCTAATCAGACAAGAAGCCTAAGGCTGAGGAGAGCTAGGAGGTGTCCCCCGGAGATGAGGAGATGGAGAAAGCTCCTGCAGAAGCCTCCTAGCTCTGGTGGAGAAAAGCCGGGTTCCCCGGAAAGCAGAGCGAATCACCCTACGCCGGGCCAGGGGTGACAATCTTGATAGATGAAGCCATGCCATCTGCCTAATGCAGATCACTGTCCCTGCAAGCCTGGAAGCCACCTCATTGGCATCGTAAGATGCTCTTGCCTGGTGCCTTGCCAGCTCCTGGCTTATAGCAGAGAGCGCAATGGCCTGTCTAGATTGCTCCGTGTCAGGCATTGATGCTAGAAGCTGAGATAGCATTGACCATAGGTGCCTGTTATAGGCAGCATGGTGTGCCTGATGTGATGTGATACACAGCATTGCACAAGAGGAAGAGAACACTCTTCGTCCCAACTGGTCAAACTGTAGAGAATCTGAGTCCGGTGGTCAGTTGTGTGCCAGACGGCAGCACCCAGAAGGAGTCTCTAGGGACACCAATCCCAAAGGTGGGCTGGGAAGAGAACCGAGGGACTCAGATGGGGCCCAATACCTCCTCCTGCAGTTTGCCGGGGCTGGGATTGGGTCAGCTGGAGACTGCCAGGAAGGGATAGATGCCTCCTGGAAAGGAAGAGGCCAGGATGGCACCACCAAATATTGGGCACTGAATTCACTGAGGAATTCATGCATCTCCCATTCAGTATTGTCTCACCTAACAAAGGAGATACAGAGGTCCCCAACCATCCTCGAAAGGAAGTGCTGATATTCAGTGAAATCAGCGTTAGAAGAGAGGTGAGCAGAGGGTTTCTCTCCCTCCGAGGAGGGAGACAAGGAGGATGGGGAGCTCGAATGTCCAGAGGACTCCTGCGGTGGTGGGGATAGGTGAAAAACCCGCTCCTGCATACATCTAACATATGAGGGAAAGGCCGCCGCAGTGCCTCTGAATGTCTCCCAGGATAACGGACCTGTAGGACTGACATGGCCTGGGAGAGAGGACGGTGGCTACAGAGGAATGGGAGTAGGGCACCTACGAAGAGGCAACTGTCCTCTGCTCAGGCTCTGGAATCCGGGGAATGGAGCCCAAGCTGGTGGGGTCCCGGATAACTAACCAGGTCACAGAACAGAACCCTGGGGATGCGAACCTTGGAAGAGCCTGGAAGGGGATCCTCCCC
This sequence comes from Neoceratodus forsteri, assembly GCA_016271365.2. Lineage (NCBI taxonomy): Eukaryota > Metazoa > Chordata > Ceratodontiformes > Ceratodontidae > Neoceratodus > Neoceratodus forsteri. The sequence goes on along the minus strand of CM057452.1, from coordinate 334,529,845 downwards.
TGTGACGTACCTGGGGCAGCAAGGATCCAGAAGGGCAGCCCACAGCAATGCCACCGGAGGGGTCCCTCAAGCCTAAGAGGGAGAGGTGAGGCTTGGCACTATGGCTCTTACCTACACCCCGAGGGGTAGCAGGTGAAACTCGACATGCCTCACCCCGGCCCCTCAACCCCTCGGACTCGGAGGATGCCCTCCTCCTCAATGCCAGTGACAGAGCCCGTCGATCCTGGGATCTCTGAGGGAAGCCCCCAGAAGACAAGGCCCCTAGTTCACCCTGAGAGGGCACAGCAGCACTGGAGATGGCAGCTGCTACAGCCCCTTCTGGGCAAACAGACCCCTCCCCGACCCCCATGCCATCCCCTCCCAAGGACCCCAGGCCACCCCAGCCTAGGAGCCCTCAGAAGAAGACTGCTGTAGAGACTGAGGAATGGGCGCGCTGGGACGCCCGACACCATGTCCAACAGAAGACTGTGATCCTGAAGAATCAGGGAGCCAGGACAGGTCCACGTCAGCATCGTCCACCTCCGAGGAAGAGACGACTAGCAGGACCTCAATACTGGCCACCCCAGGAATCTCCCAAGAAACAGTGCCGCGAACAGCGTCGGTGCCACTCACAGCGCCGGTCAGCATTGGCACACCAGGGACCACGCTGGAACCTGGTCCTGACTCGCCCGTATCCCCAGCCGAGTCCCCAGCACTGCCCTTGGTGCCAGAACCAGACACAGCGCCACCAGCGGAGTCGACAGGGCCCGCAGCACTGCCAGCAGTGCCGAAAGCTAACACTGCGCTGCAAGTGGCGCTGCCCCAATCACCGGTGCTGGGGGCAGCGCCGGGATCCGAGACAGTGCCGGAAAGCAGCATCGAGGGTCCACCCACGCCGGGCCCAGCAACCGCGGATCACGACACTGGGGGAGCCTGCACCTCTGAAGAGGTGACTGCCGAGGCGGTGTCCTCACCGCGGCCCCAGGAGGGACCATGGTGTTCCCCCGACACCGAGAAGGAGGCCTCCTATTCTCCAGACCATATAGGCCTGGGAGGGGACCTGGAGGAAGGATCTAAAGATCTGACCTGGGAGGCCCGAAAGCGACGCCGGGGGCCTTGACAATTCTGAATGCGTGGACTTCGAGAACATGGCAGTCCATTGACAGGCGTTGCATCTATCCATATTATGGCTAGGTCCCAGGCAGCGAAGGCAAACATCATGTCAGTCCGTCACGGAAAAATGCAAGCCACAAGAGCACAGACGCATAGGGGCATGGACCACTTTCAACTTTCGCTTAGCTCCCGAACCAGACATGATGCGAAAATAATCAAGAACACAGTAAAGCACCTGGCGCCATCGAAAAAGAAAAGGAACGGACTTACCAGCAGACAACGGCGTCAGGAAAAACAGCGGGATGAAGGAGTCGCAGATGAACTAGGCCTATGGCGCAGACAGAAAACTCACTTGCACTAGCAGGTGCAGCCTCGACGGCAGGAGAAACAGAACTGGGATTGAGAAAGAGTCTGCGGCGCCTAGCGGCCACCCCTCGTGCATCACGCGATGTGTCACTCTCGGGGGCGGCGCCGTCGGCACCGACTCCTCTGAAAAAAAACCAAACTCCCATGGCGGGTGTGTGCCTCTGGCTTATACCCAAGCAGTAATGAATGGTGAAGACTGACAAGGGAAGATCTGTTTTTACACTGCTCTGGCATCTCACCATTGTCATACACATTTTTACTGTGTGTGGCTATGAAGTGGTTTCAGTGTGACTTGCAGTTAGGGGTCAGCCAGAGCGGTGAGGATGGGATAGTCAGGGAGGCTCAGGCTTGCGGTCGGGGACAAAGGGGCAATTTTTACACTGTCCTTGTAGAAGGAGAGAAAAGCACATCTTATCCCTGTGCAGAAGCTGTGCCACAGATCAGTGAGCACCCTTCCACCGCAGCATTTCCCTCTTCAATGAACCGTTATGTTCAGTCAGGATCTGTAAAAAACCTTGACGATCTTCTTGGTCTCGTCACTCGGAGCTTGGAAGGATATACTGTAGATGGGAGAACTCCCACCCTCTAAGGTGTAGTTTAGATATGATCCCATTAAGCTGCTGCATCCTTTGCTGCAAGTCCCAGCTGAAGTCCTGGAAAACCAACACTCTCTGTCCCCTGAAATGAATAGGACCCATTGCTTTTGCTGCTCAAGTATCTTCTCCTTATCTGTGTATCTAAAATACTTAATAAGAAAATGCCATGGGAGTTCTCCCAGTCACAGCTTCAGTCTGGTGTGGTGTGCCCTTTCTACCTCATAGTGCTGGCCGTCTTTACCCAGTATCAGGTGCTGCACTAGCCAAAGGTGGATCTGTTTCTCCAGATTGTTCTTTTCAGTCCCCTCAGACAGACCTATGATCTGCAGACTGGACCTGCAGGATTTGTTTTCTAGGTCATCCGTTCTCATTTTGGGATCTTCTAGGGCTGCATTAAGGGAGTCTCTCTCCCTGCTGATGTTGGCTATGGTGCCCTCCAGCTTGTCAATGTGCTGCTCTGCTTCTTCCAATCAGGCTGTGTGGCCACTGTAGTCTCAGATAAATGAGTAACCACAGACTGAAGGTGGGTCAATTGAGCAGTGGTATCTGTAAAGCCAGCCTGCAACTCAGCCTGTAGGTTGACGTGCATAGCCAGCATCCTGGACATGGATTTTTCCAGCTCTGGCATTATGTGGTTTTCCCATGCAATGGCCATTTGTAAGCAGGTGCATGCCTCGTGGTGTTGCTGTGGCTCTCCCAAGGACTGTACAGGTTCTAAATTTAGCTTTGTCTGCCTCTTACCGAGTTTATTCGTGGCCATGGGAGATTCAGGAGCAACCGGTGTCATATGCCAATGGACTCAGGCGCTGCTACACAATATTTGCCGTTTAGCATTTTTGCCTCGCTGGAGCTAACCTAAGAAGTGTCTCCCATCTTGCTCAGCTGGCCATGCCCCTTGTTAGAATCTTGAGAAAAACCAAGTACGAAGCGAAGAGTGCCTCCTGATCCTAATGCCAGCCACAGTCTGGTAAGGACTGTGCCAGAGACTTAAGAAAGCTCCAAAGGGTTATTGGTGTTTTGTTGTAACCGTCTCTTTTTTTCTGTTTAAAAAAAAAATTCAATAAAGTTTACTTAATTGCAAAAAAAAAAAGCTACAAAGGGTATAGTCATACTGGAAAAATTTGTGTGGTAGCTAGCAATTTGCATGCCAAGGGTGGCTTCTGCAAAAGCCTGCTTGCCCATAGTGTCAATCTTGCATGACTCCTTCTTAGTAGGGTGCAGCAAAAGAGGGGATGTGACTTGCAGCTGACAGTAGCAGACATCCTTTCCAGGAGCTCCGGATTGCTGCAATAATCCTTCTTATTTTAGGGTGACTTACCTACAAATTTGGGAGAAGTCCCCAGTATTGTTTTCCTAGCCTGCGATTATCCTTAAGAGCTGCCTTTATTGACTCTTCTGTGTGTTTTGGGTGTTTTATTCTACAAAACATGGGCCGCCCTAAGAACACCCCACAGCAAGGCCCACAGCATGGTGCAGATAGTGAACCCTCGAATGCAGCCACCTTAAAAGCTGTTAAAGACTTGGACTCTTTTGTAAAAGAACTGGACAAGGTAGACAGCTTTACTTCGATGGTGACAACCATCAAAATCAAATTAGATTCAGTCTCTATGTAGTTACAGCAGTCAAAATCTTTGGCAGAAAAGACAGTGACTGCCACCACAGGCTTGATAAATGAATATCGCCTGCTCTATTTGAAGGTCGAAAATCTTGAAAATGGAGCCAGACTTTCTAATGTGCATATTCTAGGTGTACCAGAGGAGCAAGAGGGACAGAATTTGATGGGGTTTGTCAATACATTGTTACAGACTACCACTGGAGTTTTCCAGGAGGGTTCACTAGAACTAGAAATAGAATTAATCCTCGGAGACAACCTGTGCAGGAGGGAACACCTTGGACTATCCTTTTGGTTACCTCGGGACCCGCCGTCAAGGAAAGGATCTTAAAAGCAGCAAAATAATAATAATAATACTTTATTTATAAGGCGCCTTTCAACAAGCCAAAGCGCTTAACAATAAGCTAAAACAACACATAAACCAATACATACTAACTCATGAAATTCAGATAGCAGACAGAATAAAATCAAACAAGGTAGGCTTGATGCCATAAGTGTGTTTTAAGGGCCTGTTTGAATCCCTCCACAGTTGCACACTCCCGTAGCTGACAGGGTAGAGAATTCCAAAGGGCTGGGACAGTGTACATAAATGCCCGGGCCCCCGAAGATTTTAAAGAAACCCCTGGAATCTCTAGCAACTCCTCGTCAGCTGAGCGGAGTGATCGCCCGGGGCAGTAAGGAACCAGAAGCTCTTTCAAGTAGTCCAGGCCCTGTCCATGTAGGGCTTTATAAGTCAGAAGTCCGACTTTAAAGGTGATCTGCCACTGCACTGGCAGCCAGTGCAGCTCGCGCAGCACTGGAGAGATGTGACAAGACCGAGAAGCCCCTGTCAATAGCCAGGCTGCAGTGTTCTGTACCAGCTGCAAGCAGCGGATATCCACCCCAGGTAGCCCTAGATAAAGGGAGTTGCAGTAATCAAGGCATCAGGTCACAAAGACGTGGACCAACGTAGGGAGGTCGCCAGATGGAACTCGGTGCTTAACCCTGGAGATTTTCCTCAAATGGTAGGAGAAGGATATGACAACTGCAGATACCTGCGATGGTAGTGTCAGCCCTTCGTCAAAAATCACACCCAGGTTTCGCACCCGTTCAGAGGTAAGGAGCTGGGAGCCCCCAAGCAAAAGTCCTGAAGGTAGACCTCCCCCAACCCCTCTATCTGGCACCCCGGGTCCACGACCAACACCTCAGTCTTTTCCGAGTTCAACCTCAGCCAGCTCAAATTCATCCAGCCCTGGATTTCAGCGAGGCAGTTGTTGAATAGCAAGAGAGCTCTATCCTGGTCAGGTGCAAAAGAAGAAAAAATTACTCACTTTAGTAATGTTGTTTCTTCTAATGGAGTCTTGCTATATTATGACAATTGCAGTATGACCACAGGTTAGAACTGCTTCGGAGGTGAAATAGTTAACTTCCATGCAAGGCATGGAATCTTGAGCACAAGCTCGGTTAAGGAAGCTCTGTCTGCTTGCTTTCAAACCAAAACCGTCAGATCTTTACGAGCTAAAACTCACTAATGTTCTGTGTGGAAGCTGTAAACCTACACTAGCCAACTGGCTACTAACCTAACAAACACACTTGTTGGTCTCGAAAAAAGACTCAAGTCAAGAGACCCAATAATGAAATAAAACACACTCACCCTAGGGAGGGTGAGACAAAACAACAAATGGCAAGAAAACAGAGTGCCAACCCTGTGATGCCCACCCACAGCAAAAGCGAGGTTCGAAAAGGAGCGCAGAGCAGGGAAGGAGGTCATAATATAGCAAGACTCCGTTAGAAGAAACAACATTACTAAAGTGAGTAATTTTTTCTTCAAACAACATGAAGTCTTGCTATATTATGACAATTGCAGACTACACAGCAGTACCCCCATGGAGGAGGGACAGAACCTACTTAGGGAATAGGCTCTGAAGGACAGCTGTACCAAACCGAGCATCACTCCTAGCGTGAATGTCCAAGGAATAATGCTTGGTAAAAGTATGAACCATTTTCCAGGTAGCTGCTTGACATATCTCTAGAATGGGGATGTCTCTGGCAGCAGCCAGAGAAGCAGCTGTACCTCTGGTAGAGTGAGCCCTCAGGCCTGAGGGGGAAGACTTACCCAATTTTTCATAACAGAATTGGATAGAAGAGACGATCCACCTGGCAATGGATCTTTTAGTGGCAGGTTCCTTTTCCAACCTCACCGTAAGTGAGGAACAGTTGGAGGAGTCAAACCTATGACCCTTGGTACGCTCTATGTAGTAGCTAAGGGCCCTCTTCCCATCTAGCTGTGCAGCCTCCTCTCACCAGAGGAAGAATGATCAGTGAAGTAAACAGGAGAGAAATAGACTGATTAAGGTGGAAATCAGAAACCACCTTAGGCAGGAACTTTCTATTAGTCCAAGGACTACCTTATCTCTGTGAAAAGGAGATAAAGTCTGGCTCCACTGACAATGCTTGTAATTCACTTATGCGTCTGGCAGAGGTGATAGCTACCAAAAACACAGTTTTCCAAGTCAGGAACTTAAGCTCAGCTGAAGACAAGGGCTCGAAAGGAGGTTGCATGAGCTGAGCAATGCAAACATTGAGGTCCCAGGCAGGGGCAGGGTCCCTGAATGGAGGGTTAGGTGAAGCAAACCCTTAAAAAACCTGATAAATACAGGGTGAGATGAAAGAGGAGAGGGTTTACCTGCTGTAAGAAAAGCAGAGACAGCTGCCAAATGTACCTTCAGGGTAGCTGGTCTCAGCCCTAAAGTGTTTAGATGGACCATATAATCTAGGACTGTGAGTAACTGAGCAGTGTCTGGGTGAATATTCTTTTCCGAGCACCATATGGAAAATCTTTTCCATTTAGAGTTATAAGTAGCCCTGGTAGAAGGCTTCCTAGAAGCCCTGAGTATATCCATTACACCTTGAGAGAGGTGTAGGCCAGCAAACTCTAGCTCTTCAAGAACCAGGCCTTGAGGTTGAGAGAGTTGAGATTTGAGTACCAAACCCTTCCCTGGGCACATGTTAACAGATTGTGATTCTTGGGAAGGCACAGGGGAGGATGGACTGCTAAGGACAGGAGGAGAGGATACCAGGGTTGCCTGGCCCAATCCGGGGCAATCAGAATGACCCTGCAGGATTGGGCTCTGATTTTGACTAGCACTTTGAACAGGAGAGGGAAAGGAGGGAAGGCATAGAGGAACTTCCCTTCCCAGCTGAGAGCTACGGTGTCCAGAGGAACTGAGCCCAAGACTGGGGGCCTGCAGCAAAAGAGAGGAAGTTGATGATTGTCTGGAGCTGCAAAGAGATCTATTTGTGGGTGCCCCATTTGGCAAATACCACTCCCAGAACCAGGGGATCCAGGGACCACTCGTGATGGCCCTGAGAGATCCTGCTGAGAGCATCTGCCAGGACATTGTCCTTGCCTGGGAGGCGAACTGCCGAAAGGGAGGTGTTCAGGGAGTACGCCAGAGACCACAACTTCATGGCTTTGGTGCACAAGGCCGTAGACCAAGTGCCCCCCTGCTTGTTGATGTACCACATTGTAGTGGTGTTGTCTGTTCTGACCTGCACAGTCTTGTTCTGAACAGATTCTGAGAAAGCTTGAAGTGCTAGAAAAACTGCTCTGAGCTCCAATAGGTTGATGTGGAGCAGAGATTCCTGTGGGGACCACAGTCCCTGGATAGTGAGGTCGCCCATGTGGGCCCCCCACCCCAAGAGGGATGCATCTGTAGTAAGGATTAATGAGTGAGGCTGAGTGACAAAGGGAACTCCTTGTCTCAGATTGCTCTGATCCTGCCACCACTGAAGGGCTTGGATCAGGGTTCGAGTAACTGGGATCAGTTTGGTAAGAGGATCCTTTCTTTGGGACCAAAAGGCCCTCAGATGGAACTGAATGTCTCTCATTTGAAACCTTGCTCCTTACACAACTGCTGTGGAAGCAGCCATGTGCCCTAGGAGCTGCAGAAAATGCCTTGCTGGTCGAGAGACCTGCAGGGTGAATGAAGAGGCCAGGGAGACAAGGGCGTTTGCCCTGTCTAGAGGGAGGAAGGCCCTGGCCTCCTGGGTGTTCAGCTCTGCGCCTATGAAGGTTAGGAGCTGGACAGGCTCCAGTACTGACTTTGAGAGATTCAGAAGGAAACCTAGTGACGTAAGCAGTTGCTGGGTTATCTGAAGATGTAGGTTGACCTGATTTGGGGATTGTCCTACTATGAGCCAATCATCCAAATAAGGAAAGATGGAAATCTTTTGCCTTCTTAGGCAAGCTACTGCTACTGCCAGGCACTTGGTAAATACCCTTGGAGCCGAAGTGAGTCCGAGGGCATTGCCCTGAACTGGTAATGGCCTGAGGGCAGCTGGAACCTGAGGTACTTTCGTGGAGCTTCTGATGAGAATATGGAAGTAGGCATCCTTGAGGTCCAGGGATGCTAGCCAGTCCCCTGGCCTTAGGGAAGGTAAAATGATTGCCAGAGTCACCATTTTGAACTTTGGTTTTAAAAGGTGCTTGTTTAGGTATCTGAGATCCAGGATGGGCTGCCATTCTCCTGTCTTTTTTGGGGTAAGGAAGTACCTGGAGTACAACCCTTTGCCCTGGTGTAGGGGTGGAACCCTTTCCACGGCTCTGAGAGCGAGGAGGGTGGAGATCTCTGACTCTAAGGCGAGTGCCTCCGATGGAGATGCAGGAGGAAAAGATCTGGTCCTCAGCTTCTGAAAATTCTTGAAGCTGAGGACCAGTCCCTGGCTTACTACTTCCAGGACCCACTTGTCTGATGTGAGAGACTTCCAGTCCTGGACAAAGTAATCCAGCCTGCCCCCTACCGGTAGAGGAGAAGGGGCCCTGGCTACCCCATCAGGGTGCCTGCTTGGCAAGGGCTTTGGGCTGAGGAGTGGAAGCAGGCCTGCTTGAACCCCTCCTGCCCCTTCCTCTAAAGAATCCCCTCTGGCTATAGGAGGAAGAGGAGGCTTGAGCCTGATAAAAAAGGCCTATGAAAAGGCCTGCCTCTGCCCCAGGAGGGCTGCTTCTGAGGAGTGGCCTGCCTTTCCTTGGCCTGTGCACTCCAATAGGTGGTCCTGTATTCATCCATTTTCTTCATATAATTCTCTGTTTGCTCCCAAACAAAGAATTGCCAATCACAGGAAAATCAATGGCTTTTGACTGGGTATCCTGTAACAATGTGGTGCATCTGAGCCAGGCCATTCTGCGAAGAGCCACAGAAGTAGCCATAACTCTAGAAGATACATCATTCGAGTCCACCGCAGCATGAAATTGCATTTTTGATGCCTCCATACCACCTAAAGCTACCTGTTCCAGATCCCTGGCAAACTTGTCAGGGAGTTGTTTGACTAGAGCCAGCACAGTATCCCATCTGGATTTCTGGTATCTGGCAGCATAAGCCATGTAATTTGCTTGTCTGAGCCCAAAGGATGCTGCCATGTACTGTTTCTTTGCCATAGCATCAATCTTCCTGGAGTCCTTTTCAGGAGGATGTGAAGCTAGGGGGATATTTGCCTTGTCACAGGCAGCAGCCTGCACTACACCCACATGGCTGCATTGCTGTGTGAGAAATTCTATGTCAGGACCTGATAAAGTATACCTTCTGTCCATCCTTTTATCCACAGGAGGTATAGAATGAGGAGTTTTTTAAACTTTTACTGTCTGTTTCCTGAAAGATTTATGAAGGGGAATAGACAGTCTCTTAGATTCTGGAATATCCATCATTTCCACATAATCAGGCTCTTCCTGATCATCCACAGCTTCCTCAACAGGAAGCTGAAGAGTTTCAGCAACCTTCTTGTAAAAGATAATTGAAAATGCAACCTAATCGGTTCAAACTGAACCGATAAATGTTTTACAAGTTCCACACAGAATTCGTATGTAAAACCTATCTATTACTTACATTACCACAGACAGAGCTTAAACCGAACGGTTGCGGTTAAATTTACTATTTTTAAACTGTTTTAAACCGCGAAAATGAACCGAGCAAAAGGAGAAATCTCCGGAGCGACTGTTCAGTGAGGCGGAGTAAAGAATCGGACGGTTTTGGTTTGAAAGCAAGCAGACAGAGCTTCCTTAACCGAGCTCGCGCTCAAGATTCCATGCCTTGCAAGGAAGTCAACTATTTCACCTCCGGAGCAGTTCTAACCTGCGGTCATACTGCAATTGTCATAATATAGCAAGACTTCATGTTGTTTGAAAGGTAGAGCTGGGTATCATCAGCATAGCAGTAAAACCTCAGCCCATACCTTCTTACAATGTCTCCGAGAGGTAGCATGTACACTGCAAACAACATGGGGGACAACACTGAACCCTGACGAACCCCACATGACAGAGAGACTGGGTCAGAGGAATGAATCCCCGACACCACCCTCTGAGTTCTGCCAGTGAGAAAAGATGTAAACCACATGAGGACTGTACCTGACAGGCCACAGATGAAAGTACAGATACGTAAGAACTTACCGTAACAGTAGATCTTCGAGAGGCGCTCTTGCAGCAGGCTATTACCATCAGAACTAAGCCGCAGGCACTAGGATCTTTCCGTGAAAACTTCTGCCAGCAACACCAGCGGGGACCGCCCCCGACGTCGGTCAGGGTACAAGAGGGGGAGGACCCAGCTACACCTCAGTTCTCCCGCTAGGACCCAGCAGAAGGCCTGACAAGAGAAGGAGGCGAAGCCTACCATGAAGAGAGTCGGAGAAGAAAGAAAATGGATCTGCACACCTCAAGGGGGAAGGCGGGAGGGAAGTAGCGCCTGCTGCAAGAGCTCCTCTCGAAGATCTACTGTTACGGTAAGTTCTTACGTAACTGTACTATCTTACTTCGAGTGGGAGCTCTTGCAGCAGGCTATTACCATCAGGACCGAGTCCCAAGCAGTCCCCCAGCAAGGAGGTAGCCGACCCCGGGAGGTGGAACATGCTGACTCCAGAGGCCTTAGGACAAAAGCCCTTGTAAAACAGCTAGGCCGAAGCCAGCCCAGCGTCTAGAGACAATATCCAAGCTGTAATGCTTGATAAAAGTATGCACCGAGTTCCAGGTTGCCGCCGCACAGATGTCCTGCATAGCGACATTTCGTAGGGTGGCGAAAGAAGCTGACACCCCTCTAGTGGAGTGACCCCTAACTGGGCCCGGCAGGGGTTTATTGTGATGCTCGTAGCAAAACGAAACACAGCGAACTATCCATTCAGAGATAGTTTGCTTGGACACCGGTTGACCCAAGCAATGTGGCGCAAAGGCCACAAATAGCTGCTCCAATTTACGATGCTGAACCGTCCTTTTGAGGTAAAACCTCAGAGTCCTGTGGACATCCAATGTGTGGAGGAGAGCCTCCCCTCTATTGGAAGGGGAAGGAAAATAAACAGGAAGATCAACCGACTGGTTGAGGGTCAATTCCGAGACCACCTTCGGAAGAAACTTAGGATTCGTTCTAAGGGAAACCCTTTCCCTGTGGAAAACCAAATAGGGCTCTTTACACATCAGAGCCTGAAGCTTGGAAACCCTTCGAGCTGAAGTAACAGTAACCAAAAAGCAAACTTTCCAAGAAAGGTAACGCAGCTCACAATCCGCTGCTGGCTCAAAAGGAGGGAGGGTGAGTTTCTCCAACACAAAAAGGAGGTCCCAGGGTGGGACAGGGTCCCAAATGGGAGGTCTCATGTGTAGAATTCCCCTAAGAAAGGTGCGGGCCACATCCAATTGTGCTAATGCTCTTTCTCCCACGAGAGCATGGTAGGCGGAGATAGCCCACATGTGCACCTTGATAGAGGAGTAACTCAGGCCGTTATCGTACAAGGAGAGGAGATACTGTAAAGCTGAGTTCACAGGGCAGGTGACGGGATCCAAATGTTGCGGCAACATCCAAAGACAGAAACGCTTCCACTTCATAGCATAGGTGGAGCGAGTAGAGGGCTTTCTAGCTGAGACTAAGACTGCCGCCACTTCCAGGGAAACCCCATGTCTATTTTGAGCTACGTCTGAAGGAGCCAAGCATGTAGGTGTAAGGATCGAAGATCCGGATGGACCAGCGACCCTTGGTCCTGGGACAGTAACTGCGAGCATATGGGCAGCGGAAGTGGAGGTTCCATGGATTACCGCTGCTGAAGTGGGAACCAAATCTGCCGAGGCCATTTGGGAGCCACTAGGATCATTCGGGCCCCTTCTGCCTGTAGCTTGAACAATACTCTCTGAATGAGAGGGAAGGGCGGAAAGGCATAGAGAAACCTCCCTGCCCAGCAAAGGGATAACGCATCTAGCCAAAAAACTCTAGGCGCGTGCTCTCGCGAGCAAAACATTGGCAGTTTGGCGTTGCGTGGTGACGCAAAGGGGTCCAGCTGTGGAAGACCCCATCTGTCGAAGAGCTGGTCCGCCATGGATTGTAGCAGCTCCCACTCGTGTGCTCTGGTGCACTGCCTGCTGAGGCTGTCAGCCAGATTGTTTAGGACACCTGGAATGTGCATCGCGGACAGTAGAATGCCCCGCTCCAGTGCCCAGTACCAGACTCTCATCGTCTCCCTGCAAAGAGGATACAAATGAGTGCCTCCTTGCTTGTTGATGTAAAAGACGACCGCCATGTTGTCTGTCTGAATTAGAAGAGAGCCTGGTACCAGATCCTCTCGAAAGGCTTGGAGGGCATAGAGGACCTCTCGCATTTCCAGTACATTGATGTGGAGGGACTGCTCCTTAGGTGACCAAACCCCCTGCATTCGATGTGCACCCAGGTGTGCCCCCCCACCCCAGGTCCAATGCGTCTGTTGTCAGAGTCTGACCTGGTGGCTCCGGACGTAAGCTGACCCTTTCTCCAGATTGTTGGGATCCATCCACCAAAGCAAAGTTCTCCTGACTGGCTCCGAGATCCTGACCAGAGAGTCTAGGTCATCGCAGTGTTGGTCCCACTGCACCCTGAGCATCCACTGTGGGACTCTCATGTGGAGGCGGGCCAAGGGAGTGACTGGAATGGCCGCCGCCATGTGCCCCAGTAAAATGAGGAAGTTCCGAGCCGGAACTCGAGACGCTATAGAGATCCGTTCTGCCATCTCTCGCAAGCGAACTCCCCTGTCTTGTGGGAGAAAAGCCATGCCCTGGACGGAATCCATGATCGCTCCTATGAAGGCGAGCTTTTGGCTGGGCTCCGGGGATGATTTTTGTAAGTTCAGGGTGATCCCCAGCTCTCAGAACAGGGTATAAGTGTCTTCGAGAGCTCATAAGAGGCTGCCTCTTGACGGGGCCGTAAGTAGTCAATCGTCGAGGTAAGGGAACACATAGTGTCCCATCCGCCTTAGAGCCGCAGCCACCACTGCTATGCATTTTGTGAAGACTCGCGCAGCAGAAGAGAGGCCGAATGGAAGCACTCAAAACTGAAAATGCTCCCCTTGGAAGTGGAACCTCAGAAACTTCCTGTGGGAAGGACAGACCCCAATATGCATGTATGCATCCTGCATGTCGAGAGAACATAGCCAGTCCCATTGATGCAGCAAGGGGAGGAGTCCTTGAAGAGTCACCATCCTGAACCTTTTGTACTCAATAAAGAGGTTTAGAGGGCTGAGATCCAGAATGGGACGAAGGTCTCCAGTCTTTTGGGGACCAGAAAAAAGTGGGAATAGAACCCCTGACCCCGCTGCTGCAAGGGGACCCTCTCTATTGCTCTCTTCTGCAGGAGAGTCTGAATTTCTCCTTCTATTAGTGGGATGTGAGAAGGAGGATAGCGGGAGAGCTTTGGCGAAGTATGCAAAGGAAACTCTGTGAACTCTAGCGTGTGTCCTCTCCGTACAATATCCAAGACCCACTGGTCTGCGGTAACAGACTTCCACCCTTCGAAATGAAGGGAGAACGGCCCTCAACCGGCTCCCCTAAGACTTCTGGTGGAAGTGGGGGGTAAAAGGGAGTCATTGGGCAGAGCCGGGAGTTGGGAGAGAGATCTGGGAGGACTTGGGCCCACAGGCGGGAGGTCCACCAGACTGCTGGTTCCTGGATCTCCTGCGGAAGCCACCTCTCTGCCCCGGTTGGTTGCCATGGGCTGAACCTTGACTGCCTGAGGGCTTACGAAAGGGCCGTCTATGATGCTGACGTCGCTGGTCAACACGGTACATCTGGAGGACCGACCAGATCGACTTGCCAGACTCCTGGAGGCGGGAGATCAAAGCCTCCGTCTTCTTCCCAAACAACACGGTACCCTGGAAGGGTAAATCCCAGATACCGGCCTGCAGATCCTGGTGAAAGCCCGAGACTCTCAACCAGGCATGGCGCTGGAGGCACACCCCAGAGGCGGCTGCCCTGGCTGCCGTGTCTGCAGTGTCATTCGAGGCCCTCAATACGTGGGAGCCTACGTCTGAGCCCAACTGCAGAAGGGCCAGGAGCTCTGTCTTTTTGTCAGAGTCTGGCATGGCCTGTCTCAGCTCTAGTCCCCATTTCCATAGCGCATTCTGGTACTGTACCATATGCGTTAGGAAATTAAGGGAGCGGATGGAACAGGTGGAGGCTGCATAAACGTTTTTGCCCACCTGGTCCAGGTATCAGGACTCCGGGTAGGGAGGCTATGAGCTGAGGTGTTTCGGTTGCCGAGATTTGTCATGGGCAGCCGTGATCACTGACGAGTTGGCCTGAGGGTGTTCCGCTAGGAAGGGTTCCACCCTCGGGGCCTTATACAGCCTATCCGACTTCTTAGTAACTGCTGGGATCGAGGCTGGATGCATCCAGGTGGTCCTAGTAAGATCCTGGAATGTATCCACCAAAGGAGGAATAACCAGAGGCTTTGGCTCCTTCTGCCTCAGGTACTTGGCCAATCTCCGGCGTTCCAGATCCTCCATGTCCCACTCGTTGGAAGCCTGAATGTGCCTCATGACGTCCATAAAAGTAGGATCATCTGGAGGCGAGCGAGGCTGGCCCTTCTCTCCCAGGGAGTGCTTGAGGCTGAGAGAGGATGAAGAGGAGGATCGACTATCCGACTTGGAATAGTCTGACCCCGTCCTATGACCATGCCTTTACTGACATCAGTAGCTAGGGGACCGACGTCGGTCCAAAGACCGACTCCGGTCCCTGGACTGGTGACAGAGCAATGACTGACGTCGGTCAGAGGACTGACGTCGGGAGCATTCTCGCCAAGCACGAGAAGGGCTTCTGGAGCGTGACCTAGACCGACGTCGGTCACCAGAATCCCTGGAGTGACATCGGTGGTCCTTGGACCTAGAGCGGGAACGAGCCCTGAGGGGGGGTGAAGGCTGGCGCTCCGGTGACTTCCGCGTGGAAGACTCACCCCCCCCGGCAGTGGTTCTCCCACAGGGTCCGGTACCGGTGTCTGGGCCAGCGACGGGGAGGACCGCTTGTGGACCTGCCCCCACCAAAAGGAGAAAAGATCCTTGAGCTCGTCCTTGGAGAAAATTTCAGCTGCTCGCTTCGGAAATGAAGTCTCTGGAACATCAGGACATAAAGGAGAGCTCTCCTGAGTGCCCAGGGGAGAGGAGGACTTGGGTGACAGGGATGTCAGTATCTCCACGACCGACCCCGTGTCCTTCATCCCTTAGACCGGCGTCGGTGTAGAGACCAACGATGGGGTGACGTCAGGGGGTGCTGGAGAGTCCTTGGTCTCCGGAGGCGCGCCTTTGGCAGGCAGCGTCAGTGCCTTAGCAGGTGGGGCCAATGCAGGCACCTCTAAGGACTTGGTGATGACCCTTAGCGGAGTCACCTTCGGCTTGGCCGGCTTCTCCCCCGATGGGCCGGCCTTAGCCTGTGGAGTCTTCGGAGGTTCTCCAGACCCTGAAGGATGGGCCTTTTTGGGAGAAGGCCGTGAATGCGAATGGGACCGAGACGGGGACTGGTGACGGGAACAACTATGGTCCTTGCTGTGATGCTTCTTCTCCTTCCTCTTCTCCTCCAGAGAGTGCAGATCCATCTTCTGCTCCAACAGGTAGGCCTTGAGGGCTTTCAGGCAGCGGATGCGGGTCCGGCTGGTGAAGGCCTGGCAATCTGCACAGTTGGCGGTGCCGTGGTCGGGGGCCAGGCAGAAGATGCACCGCCGATGACCGTCCTTAGCAGGGATCTGTCTCCCACAGTCGCACTTATTTAAGTGTTTGGGTGATGCCGATGCCCGGGAAGACATTGAACCTGGCCGGGTAAGAAATGGCTGACGTCGGTACTGGAAAGTGGCAGGAGTGAGGAAAACAACGCTCCAAGGTGGGAAGAAAGAGATAAGGCGACAGCAGCGAACTGACGTCGGTACCGGAGAACGGTAAAAAAAGTCGAAAGAAGCAGGAATCTTGCTAGAAGAAGTTCTTTTTCGCTGAATCGCAGACAGAAGCAAAGACACTGGGCTTCACGTGCAGGTACGCGGCAGGAAAGAAATGAGGTGGAGCTGGGTCCGCCCCCTCTTGTACCCTGACCGACGTCGGGGCGGGCCGGTGTCGGGGGCGGTCCCCGCTGGTATTGCTGGCAGAAGTTTTCACTGAAAGGTCCTAGTGCCTGCGGCATAGTCCTGATGGTAATAGCCTGCTGCAAGAGCTCCCACTCGAAGTAAGATCCTCAGGTGATCGAGAAGAACCCCATGGTCCACAATGTCAAATGCTGATGAGACATCTAGAAGAACCAAGATGGAACGTTTTTTCCGATTCCTTGCCATCAGGAGATCACTGAGCACCCAAACTATGTTTCTATAGCAATTCTAGTGGGGGTAGGAGGAAGTAAGCTATTGGTTAACTACAATCTGTAGCTTATCCAACAGATAAGGAAATGGGCAAACTAGGTGGGCCAAGCAGTCCTTATCTGCCATCAAATTATTTATTTTTATGTTTCTATGAACCAGCGTCATCTCAGTACTATGCCTTTTTCAGAAACCGGATTGGAGTGGTTCATAGATGTCATGGATGGTCAAATGGTTCTCCAGTTGTAGGGCCACTACTTTCTAAATCACTTTCCCTACAAAGGGAAGGTTAGAGATTGGTCTGCAGTTAGCAGGGCAGTCTGGGTCCAAAGAAGCTTTCTTTAGGAGAGGAGTCACCACCGCCTCCTTCAGGGAGCTAGGAAACTCACCTGTCTCCAAGGAGTATCAGACTATCCGTGCTAGGACCAGGCTGATGACATCACTACAACCCATAATCAGGGTAGTTGGTCCCGGATCCAAACTACAGCATGTTGGGTGCATACCCTGGACAATCCACATGACCACTATGAACTCCGGGCCAGTCGAAGGTACTCCAGGAAAATTGAGGGACAGTGACCGAGCGCCGATCCAAAGCATCTCCCACCGAGTGTGTTGGTTGGAGTTCCGCCCTGATGTTGGCCACCTTAGCTGCAAAGAATTGAGCAAGCTCATCACACTCCACTTGTGAAAAAGCTCTTTGAGTCTGCAGGCAGGCTGGGTTGCACAGTCTGTCTACAGTTCGAAAGAGCGAGCTGGTTGGTTCTGAGCAGCCACAATCTCCCCGGACAGGAACTCTGCCTTTCTTACGGGTGATTGCAGATTGATAGACTCAATAATGTTCCATCAATCTAAGGCGGTCAGCATTCAGGGCGGATATCCACCAGCAATGCTCTAACTTACGTCCTAGTCACTGCATCTCCCTCAAGGTCCCATCAAACCAAGGGGACTGAAGATGAAGGGAGAGAGGACAAACACGGATAGGAGCAATGACATCCAGAGCCGCAGAAATGGCCTGATTATAGGCCACGACTAAAGCCTCTTGGTCATTGTTTGCCCCTGGTTGCACCAACAGGTCAAGCACCACCGCCAGGCCTTTGGAGCTTATATCTTGTAAAGGGCGGTACCAGACCATCTCCACAGGGGTAGGCCTATGAAGGGGGGTGCGGAAACTGAACCTCACGGTGCAGTGATCGGACCATCCAACAGGTTCCACACCCAAATCGAAGGTTTTGATTCCCAGGAGGAAGACTAGGTCAAGAGAGTGACCGTGTTTATGAGTGGCAGTGGTAACAATCTGTGTAAGGCCCACAGATGTCATCAACTGGAGGAAGTGCTGTCCAAATTGCGAGAGTTCGTCATTGACCCAGGCGTTAAATTCGCCCAGGACCATCAGCCTGGGTGACTCAAATGCCACGTCAACCACGAAGCCCACTACTTCCTGAAGGAAATGCTTCTCATCCCCAGGTGGACGGTAGATGAGGGTGATCTTACAACCTACACTTGCTACTATAGTGCACTCGAATGACCCATCCTCCTCAACTGGTACATTCGTGAGGCCCAGTTCAGTCTTGAAACAGACCACAACCCCCCCCCCCGCCACACTCCAATCTCAAGCAGTGTATCACCGAGTACCCAGCTGGAACTGCAGCCTCCAATGTGGGGACAGAGTTCTCATCTAGCCAGGTCTCAGTGATGCATGCCAGGTCCGCTGTCCCAACAAGGTCTGCAATAATTGCAGTCTTGTTTTTAATGGACCTGGTGTTGCATAACACCGCTTAAATTGGATGGGATTCTGGGGCCACCCGAGCTGCCTGCCCACCAATATTGGTGGTGCCCTTGGGTATGGAAACCAGGCATGGGGAGCCACGATCCATGTTCCATTTTGCCCCAGGGCATATTCTGGGCTTTACTACACCGATGCGCTGGCTCCGCAGCTACAGGTCAAGTTCAACACACAGATGGCACCAGAATTTTCTATTTTCTAGACCTCTTATTTGCCTCTCGTCAAAGACGGAACGCTTTTGATGGGGTTCATGCAGAACTCCGGCAATTGGGTATTTTGCATGTTCTCTTACGCCACGACAAACTTCATCTTTCTTATGCTGGAAAGATATATTTGTTTTGTGATCCTATGGAAGCGGGGAAGAAAAAATTACTCACCCTAGTAATTGTGTTTCTTCTAATGGAGTCTTGCTGTATTCTGACAATCTGCAGTTAGCCCCAGCCTTTAAACTACCCCGGAGAGTATAGGGTTAATTTTCTATGCAGAACATAGAACGTTGAGCTCGAGCTCGGTTGAAGTCTCTCTCTGCAGCACTTTGAAACCCAACCGTCAGATTCTTACGAGCAAACACTCACTGACTAATTTTTGTGCAAATTGTAAAATTTTTAACTAGCCAACTGGCAACAAAAAGTTTTGGATTCCCAAAGCAAGACTCAAGTCAGGAAACCCAAAACCAAAAACCTATCCAAATAAAGATTATAATACAAGCACCCAAGTAAAAAGGAGGGTGTGCTGAAGACACCCCTAGGGTGCAATACTGCACCTGCCCACCCACTTCCCAAAAACAGGTTCTGAGAGGGAGGCAGGGAGGGAGGTCAGAATACAGCAAGACTCCATTAGAAGAAGCACAATTACTAAGGTGAGTAATTTTTTCTTCAAACAACATGAAGTGTTGCTGTATTCTGACAATCTGCAGACTACCAAGCAGTACCTCTATGGAGGAGGGACAGAACCTACTTTGAGAATAGGCTCTGAAGTACTGCTGTGCCAAACCGAGCATCACTCCTAGCCTGGATATCCAGAGAGTAATGCTTGATAAAGGTATGAACTGTTTTCCAGGTGGCTGCTTGACAAATTTCTAACAGAGGGATATCCCTGGCAGCAGCCAGGGAAGCAGCTGTACCTCTTGTGGAATGAGCCCTCAGGCCTGAGGGTGGAATTTTTCCCAGTTTCTCATAGCAGAATTGTATACAAGAAACAATCCACCTGGCAATAGTTCTCTTTGTGGCAGGTTTGCCCTTTCCCACTTCCCCATAAGTGAGGAACAACTGGAAGGAATCAAACCTGTGACCCTTGGTACGCTCTATGTAGTAGCTAAGGGCTCTTTTAACATCTAAACTGTGTAGCCTCCTCTCCCCTGAGGAAGAATGATCAGTGAAGAAAACAGGGAGAGACATGGACTGATTCAAATGGAAGTCTGAAACCACTTTGGGCAAGAACCTTCTATTGGTTCTAAGGACCACTTTATCTCTATGGAATGAGATAAAATCAGGTTCCACTGACAGGGCTTGCAATTCACTGATACATCTGGCAGAGGTAATGGCTACCAAAATATGGAAATTACGTATTTACCGTAATTATTGATCTTCTTGGACAGTCTCCATCACTCATTCACACTAGTGGGATAGCGCCAGAGGCGCTAGGACCAAGCGAGAGCCAAAAATTTTCTGAAGGGCCGGCGCCAAGGTAGGACCACGCACGCGCGGCACCGCGAGACTGACTCACGCCTGTGTAGGCTATCTCGGCGTCGACCCTCCAACCGCCTCAGTACCTTTTCGACCAAGGAGGTGCAGCGTAACTAATGAGAATAATTCATTCTGAGTTTCTGGGCCTGAGAGGGCCCAGATGGCCTTTGTAAGAAAGGTCAAAGAACAATGTCTTCACAGTCTGAACCATAGGCCATGAAGACCAGGAAAGAAAAACGAGTGAACCCAAGGGATGGTGGGTGGGCGAATGAGTGATGGAGACTGTCCAAGAAGATCAATAATTACGGTAAGTACGTAATTTCCATATCTTCCTGGACTAAGTCTCCATCACTCATTCACACTAGTGGGAGAGTACCAAGCTAAAATCAAAAACCCTGAGTAGGGTGGTAGGAGATAGGGTTCACTCAGAAAGGACAGCCAAGGACTGTCCTGTTAATAAAGACAGCTGTCTTGTAAAAGCATCTATAACATAGTGCCTACAAGATAAACGCTCGAGTTGTAACTCGTCACCTTGCCGACGACTACAATGGGCAAAAAATGAAAGTCTGCCAGGCAGCCGCAACTACTCTAAGACAGCGGCAAGAACCTGGCCTCACGATTTGATCTAGGACCAAAATTAATAGTGTCAAAGACATGCACTAATCTAATGTAAAGGACCTCAGGAACTGCAAGAGCCGGAGGTAAAGTGTACAGGTTCAGGGTAGACCGAAAAGCGGAGACGGAAAACCCACTACCAAGTATGGCTGACCTGCAAACAACAGGTCCAGTAGCACTTGAACCCCTTACCTGGTGAGCAAAAGAAGGTCCAGGTGGGGTTAGCTCATCAAGGAAAAAGGTTTGTACTAAGTCACTGAAAACTTCCTGATGGAAGGCAAAGCACAACTTAGAAGCCTCTTGTAGTGGCCTAGTAGAATCAAATCCTAGTCACTGCATAATCCAAAAGGGATCATCCTGCCCCTATGTGTATGACTGTATGTGAATATTGAAGGCTGCCTCAGAAAGACCTACTTGACCAATGGTCAAGAAAGGAACATGTCATCTGTTAAGTTGAAGCAAACATGGAAGTAGGAATCTAAGTTCTGACTTGCTGAAGAGTCACTTCTGTTGCTGCAAGGCTCTGATCAAGAGAAGAAAGCCTGATTAAAAAACCAAAAGGGACTAAAAGACTGGTTAGACGCCTAGGTTTTGGAAATATCTCGGAATAAGAGACATTCTCTAGAGAAAAGAGGTGAGCTATACCACTGCTGGATTGGACTGCCCCCTAGGGGTAGAAGAAAACAGGTACTCTTTACTGAGGTTTAGAGATGACCGCCTCAGGGTTGAGGCGGAACCTGATCAGATCCAAGTGTGGTATCGGGAAATTCCAAGTAGGCCCTGTGCTGTGGTAATTCTGACCCTTTTTTTTTTTTTTTTTTTTAAATATCATTAGTCCGAGTCTGACAAGGTTGCTGGCTGCTGTTTGGCAAGTATTGCCTGATACAGAAATGACAAGGATTTCATTCGTCTGAGGAGCAGGAGGAGCCTGAGGATCCATAACCGAACCCCTGACTGGACTAATAATAGCTAGACAGATGTTAACTACCTGTGGCGAAGCAGCCACCAGAGGGGCAGCATCAAAAGAGGGCTGTATACCCTATCAAAGGAGCGGAACAGTCTGTGCGTCCCTTCACTCATTGAATTAAAATGTTCCAAAGAGTGTAATTGTCTTGACCACTGAAAAAGTCTAGACGCAGAGGTATATAGTCCACAGATGCAGTCTGAACACTATGGTGGACCCCATAAATGAGGAACTACTAAAAGAGCTTGCATCACAGACTCTGATGATAGAGAGGGTGTGTCTTTCAGTATATAAAATGAGTCATCCGCTGTATCACTGACCAGAAGGACAGGGAGAGACTCATCTAGATGCCTTTCTACCACAGAAGGACCCCAAAAAGAGATCTAGGTTAGAGCCACTAGAGACTCCGCCACCAGGAAGGGTGTCGAGGAGCTTGGCACCACGTAGGGGGCTGAGAAAGTGCCCAGCGGAATGAGAGATTCCACTGATAGAGCAGAACAGAAGAGTCCCATCAGCGGAAAACCGCTGGATGAGGAGATCCGATGCAGACCGCCACCCACTAAAATGTGTGGAAAATAATCTGCAGAATAGGACTTCATTCCATGGAAACATCCCAACACAAGTCCTGCGGAAGAGAGGTCTGCAAAAAGAGATCTTTCCCTAGTTCTGTCAGACAGCACCAGCTGGCACCCCTGTGGCACCAGCATCACTCGTGGCACAGGAGGGCACCAAGCAGTACCCATGCCAACCTGAGAGACACCAGAGGACACCCACGGCAGAACCCACAGGTATTCTCGGTACCAACGGCAGCAATGGCACGCAAGGGCACCCCCGACACCCATGGCACCCATGGTACCATGGCACCCTGGGGGCACCCATGGCCCCATGCCACCCGCGGGTGCCAGGTGCCAACTGCGGGTGCCTGGTGCCACCCGCAGGTGCACGGCGTCACCTGTGGCACCCGCGGGTGCACGGTGCCGCCCGCGGGTGCACAGCATCGCCTGCGGGTGCCCAGTGCTGCCCGCAGCACCTGGGTGGCTGGTGCTGCCCGCAGAGCACCCATGGGTGCCCGCAGGCATCAGTGGCACCATGAGACCCCACAGCACCACTCAGCGGCGCCGCAATGAAGCACCCATCGGAGCGCACAGCGCCAAGCCGTCGCGAGCCACGGCGCCGAGCACGGCACTGCCGCAGTGCCGAGCCACGGTTTCACTGTGGCATCGGAAAGCACGGTACCGACCACGGCGCCAAGTCCTGGCACCAACCCAAACACCAGCGGCGCCGTCTATGGCACCAATGCCAAACCAGTGGCACGGTACCAGACCTGCGGTGCCACCAAGGTGTTGAGCGCAGTGCCAGGAAAAACACCGTGGAAGCCAATGGAAAAGGTGGAGAAAGGTGGTGCCCATGCCGGCCCCAGCATGGAAAAGGAAGAGGGGGTAGGCACGAGGGGCTGACACGATGGTGAGGGCACCAAGAGGGCACCGCACTCATTCTGACCCAATTGACCCGGCTCCGGTCCAACGGCTCCGAGGCCCCGAAACCAGGAACACAACCAGGAAAAAAGGAGTCAAACCCCCTGCTCCACAGGAGCGACCCAGAGGTGAAACTGTTCACCGGAACTCCAACGAGGACAGAGATGGAGTCCGGAGTCGAGTATGCAGTCATAGAGTGGGCCAAGGGGGAACCCACGCAAGTCGGTTCAGGCCTATCGCCTCTACCAACTAACAATCCTCGTGGCAGAGATCCCCCGCTACTTAAGGGTGGTGGACCTGGCACAGCCCTCTGCCATAACAACTTTCAAACGAAGTCTTCTAATCAATACCGCTACCGCCTAAGGATGACTCCGTGGATGGCAGGAAAGAATTTCTTCATAATCTTCTTATTCATAAAATAAAAATTACCACTAAATAGTTAAATTAAAACATTTAAATTAAACACTAAAAAGCTGCTGTCGATAGATTCCAAAACTTTGACTGCAGATGAGCTTAATGCCGACATCCAAGCGCACTCAACGGCTAGAGAAAAGGAACTGAGGCGGTTGGAGGGTCGACCAGATAGCCTACACAGGCGCGAAATGTCTTGTGGTGCGCTGCATGGTCCTACCTTGGCGCCGGTCCTTCAGAAAATTTTTGGCTCCCGCTTGGTCCTAGTGCCTCCAGCACTATCCCACTAGTGTGAATGAGTGATGGAGACTTAGTCCAGGAAGATCACAGTTTTCCAAGTCAGGTACTTAAGCTCTGCTGAAGACATAGGTTCAAATTGGGGTTGCATAAGTTGAGCAATTCAAACATTTAAGTCCCAGGCAGGGGCAGGATCCCTAAAGGGAGGATTGGTATGAAGTAATCCCTCGAAAAACTTACAGAATACAGGGTGAGATGACAGTGAGGAAGGCTTTCCCACTGACAGAAAAGCAGAAACAGCTGACAAGTGTACCTTGAGTAGCTGGTCTGAGGCCTAAGCCATTCAGATGGACCACATAATCCAGAACTGTAGGCAATTCAGCAGTTTCTGGGGATAAATGCTTCTTGGAACACCAAATGTTGAATCTTTTCCATTTGGAGTCATAAGTCTTTCTGGTGGCAGGCTTTCGAGAGGCTTTGAGAATATCCAGAACCCCTTGGGACAGATACAAATGTGCATACTCTAGCTCTTCAAGAGCCATGCCTTGAGATTGAGGAACCGAAGATTGGGTTACCAAATCCTCCCCTGAGAGGAGGTTAACAGGCTGTAATTCCTGGGAAGAGACAGAGGAAGATGGACTGCCAGGGACTGTACAAGGGGGTACCAGGGCTGCCTGGCCCAAATTGGAGCAATCAGAATCACTTTGCAGGGTTGTGACCTCACTTTGACCAGAACCTTGAACAGTAGAGGAAAAGGAGGGAAGACATAGAGAAATTTCTCTTCCCAGTTCAACATCAGAGCATCCAGAGGGACTGAGCCCAAGACCGGGGGTCTGCAACAAAACAGAGGAAGTTGGTGATTGTCTAGGGCTGCAAAGAGATCTATCTCTGGAGAGCCCCACCTTGAGAAAATCACTTTTAATACCAGAGGGTCCAGGGTCCATTTGTGATGGCCCTGGAAGATCCTGCTTAGTGCATCTGCTAGCACATTGTCCTTCCCTGGAAGGTGGACTGCTATCAGAGAGGTCTGCAGAGAATAAGCCAGGGACCACAATTTCATGGCTTCCTGCACAAGGTCATGGACCAAGTGCCTCCCTGCTTGTTGATGTAGCACATGGTGGTGATGGTGGTGTCTGTTCTGACCTGAACCACCTTGTTCTGCACTGACTGAGAGAAAGCTTGCAGGACCAGAAAAACTGCCCTGAGTTCTGTTCTAGGAGACTGATATGAAGAAGGGATTCCTGAGGGGACCACAGTCCCTGGGCTGTGAGAGCCCCGAGATGGGCTCCCCACCCCAAAAGGGAAGCATCCGTGGTAAGGACCACCGAATGAGCCTGAGTAACAAATGGGACCCCTTGCCTTAAATTGTCCTGATCCTGCCACCATTGAAGGGCTTGGATCAGTCACAAGGCAGTTCTGGGGGATGGGGGTAGGAAGAAGTAGGCTGCTGGTTAACTAGGATCTGCAGCTTATCCAGTAGGTAGGGAAATGGGCAGATTGGGTGGGCCAAGCGGTCCTTATCTGCCATCAAATTCTATGTTTCTATGTAGTGTCCGAGTCACTGGAATCAGTTGGTAAGAGGATCCTTCTTTTGGGACCAAAAGGCCCTCAGATGGAACTGAATGTCCCTCATCTGGAATCTTGCCCCTTGGACCAATGCTGTAGAAGCTGCCATGTGGCCCAAGAGTTGAAGGAAATGCCTTGCTGGTTGGGACACCTGAAGGCTGAAGGAGGAAGCCAGTTCTATAAGAACTCTTGCCCTTTCCAGGGGAAGAAAGGCTCTTGCTTTGACAGTACCTAGCTCTGCCCCATAAAGGTAAGAAGCTGCACCAGTTCAAGAACTAACTTGTGGAGGTCGAGAAGAAATCCCAGGGAAGTGAGCACTTGCTGGGTCACTTGCAGGTCTGACTTGACTTGGTCTGGAGACTGACCCACTTGGAACCAGTCATCCAGATATGGAAAAATTGAAATCTTTTGCCTTCTGAAAAAGGCAACTACTACTGCCAGGCACTTTGTGAAAACCCTTGGAGCTGATATCAGACCAAAGGGCATTGCTTTGAACTGATAATGGCCAGAGGGAAACTTGAACCTGAGGTACTTTCTGTGGGAGCACCTGATAGGGATGTGAAATTAGGCATCTTTGAGGTCCAGGGAGGCTAGCTAGTCCCCTGGCCTTAGAGAGGGAAGAATTATTCCCAGAGTCACCATCTTGAACCTTGGTTTTAAAAGATGTTTGTTCAGGTATCTTAGATCTAGGATGGGTCGCCACTCCCCTGTCTTTTTTGGGGTAAGGAAGTACCTGGAGTACAGACCTTTGCCCTGGTGTGGGATAGGAACTCTCTCTGTGGTTCTTAAGGCCAGAACAGATGAAACCTCTGCCTCTGGGGCAAGGGTTTCGGAGAGACCTGCAGGTGGAAAAGATCTGGCTCTCATCTTCGGACATTTTTTGAAGCTGAGAACCAGTCCCTGGCTTACTACTTCCAGGACCCACTTGTCTTAAGTAACAGATATCCAGTCCTGGACAAAGTAAGCCAGTCTGCCCCCTTCAGGGATAGGAGAGTTGACCCGGGTAGACCCATCAGGGTGTCTGCTTGGCAGGGGCTTTAGGCTGAGGAGTGGATGTAGCCCTGATCATCCCCCTTCTGCTTCTCCCTCTGAAGAACCCCCTCTGTGAAAAGGGAGAAGAGGCCTGTGCTTGGTAGAAAGGCCTATGAAAAGGCCTGCCCCTGCCCCTAGATTGCTGCCTTTGAGGAGCTGCCTGCCTCTCCTTAGCCTGAGCACTCCTATAAGTGGTCCTGTACCCATCCATTTTCTTCATGTAATTCTCTGTCTGCTCCCCAAACAGAGAATTACCCACCACAGGAAAATCCATGGCCTTAGCCTGGGTGTCTTGTGAGAGGCTAGTACATCTGAGCCAAGCCATCCTCCGAAGAGCCACAGATGTAGCCATGACTCTTGATGACACATCACTGGAGTCCACAGCAGCATGAAATTGTACCTTTGATGCCTCAATCCCATCAGCAGCCACCTCCTCCAGCTCCTTGGCCAGCTGGGGGGAGGCCTGTTTAGCCAGTGCCAGTACAGTGTCCCACCTGGACTTCTGGTACCTGGCTGTATAGGCCATATAGTTAACCTGCCTGAGTCCCAAGGAGGATGCCAAGTACTGTTTCTTAGCCATGGCATCCATCTTCCTGGAGTCTTTGTCTGGGGGGGTGTGAAGCCAAGGGAATATTTGCGTTGTCACAGGCTGCAGCCTGCACTACCTCAACATGGCTGCATTGCTGGTATAAAAACTCTGTATCCGAGCCTGATAAGGTGTACCTCTTATCCATACTTCCGTCAACAGGAGGTACAGAATTAGGAGACTTTAGGATTTTTTGTGTCTGCTTCCCAAAGGACTTATGAAGGGGAATAGACAGTCTCCTGGACTCTGGGATGTCTATCATTTCAACAAAATCAGGCTCCTCCTGATCCTCCACAGCCTCCTCCTTAGGAAGCTGGAGGGTTTCAGCCACTTTTCTGTAAAACAGATAGTGGGGAGCGGACTCAGAGAGCCTAGGAGGGGAAACACCAGAAGGTCTGTCTGGGGAGATGTCCGTTCCACAGGCATATCCAGACTTTCACCATCATCCTCAAAATCCCCTCCTCCTCAAACTCTGGTTCATATAAATTCTTCAGGGTACCAATCTTGAACACGGAACCGACGAACCGAACCCCTGCCAAAAGGCACGGTTCAGTCAGAACGAGCCAAGCGATTCAACAATCCGAATCGCTCTGGCTATTTCTTCGGCGGTCGGAACATGAACCTCTGGATCCGAACCGGTCGATTTCTCTTTGCGCTTTCTTTTTGTAGGAACCGATCCCTCAGGATCGGCTCTCCTCTTGCCCAAAGAAGTATCGCCGTGGTCAGAGGGCACTCCTTCTGGTTCAGTCGGAACAAACCGGGCTGGCCATCCGGGTCAGCGGACTTCTGGGCTACCTTTTCCCTAAGTCTACCTGGTCTTTTTTCCAGGATAGACTTAGGAAAGTTTTTACATATTTGGCAGTCTGTATCGAGGTGGTCAAACCCCAGACAATAAACACAGGCGGTGTGGGGATCGGCCTTAGCAAAGACCTCCCCACACTCACTGCAGTGTTGAAACCCAGTGGGCCTGGTTTTTTTCTTGGGTTTCTCAGACATGGCCAACCTAACCAAACTTACCCTTTTTACGGCAACCGCCATCAAGACTCCCTTATCGGTTTCTAACCGTGTTACGGGTATTGGAAAAAATGTTTAAACACGTTTTTTT
Organism: Neoceratodus forsteri; assembly: GCA_016271365.2. Classification (NCBI taxonomy): domain Eukaryota; kingdom Metazoa; phylum Chordata; order Ceratodontiformes; family Ceratodontidae; genus Neoceratodus; species Neoceratodus forsteri. The sequence goes on along the minus strand of CM057452.1, from coordinate 334,502,136 downwards.
CAAACTGATTAGGACCGGTAACCACACACTAAGAAAGAACACAAGAATTCAATATAAGGGATCTGTTCAGCCGAACCGATCGAAAAACAAGTTTACAATTTCCACAATAATCAGAGAAACTATCTAAGTACTCGCGGTACTGCAGACAGAGCCTGAACCGACAATGTGGAATTAAATTCGGAATAAAACCGACAACTTTAACTGACTTTGAACCGAGCAGAAGGAAAAATCTCCGGAGCAACTGTTCAGTGAGGCGGAGTAAAGAATCTGACGGTTGAGTTTCAAAGTGCTGCAGACAGAGACCTCAATTGAGCTTGAGCTCAACGTTCTATGCACTGCATAGAAAATTAACCCTATACTCTCCGGGGCAGTTTAAAGGCTGGGGCTAACTGCAGATTGTCAGAATACAGCAAGACTTCATGTTGCTTGAAGAGATTTACCAAAATCAAGGATGATTTCGATAGCAGACCTGCTCCAGAAGACACTGTGGATGGTGAAGAGTGATATTTGGGGGATTTCTGGGCACTGTACCATACTGATTGTTTTTTACCCGGGCTCTGTTAATGTTTAGCTGATGCATCTGCAGCACCTGCTGTTTACATGTTTTTTAAGGATCGCTAGCTATCAGGGAACTTTTGGTAGTCTTTTTTCCTTTATTTTTGATGCTGGGTTTAGCAATGTTTAGTTTAGTATAACTTTGATGACTTTTGAGAGCCGTGGACATAGCCCTGTGGTTCAGCTATGACTCCCCCATGTCTTCATTCAATGGCGTTAATACTCTCTACCCACCCACATCGGATTGCGTTAGCTAGTACCCTCCCTGACATTTGCAATGACCACCTAATAATCTTCTGTGTACGCAAAATTCATACTCCCTGTTCCCCCCATCTACTGGTGGATTTGCTTTTACAGGTCCCTTGACTCGGCCACATGCCTCCACGACCTTCACTCTACAAACTGGTCACTAATATACTCCATGCCCAATATTGACTCCACCCTCTCCCTCTTTACTCACCTCCTTCTTGAAGTCTGGAAGCACCATACCCCGCTTAGGAGGTACAGAGAAAAGCAATGACACCAACCTTGGATTTCCTCTGATATCGTTCACCTGTGCAAATCTCATGACCTAGCCTGGGCCCGATACAGAACCTCATGTGACCTCATGTGCCCTGTCTGACCTTCACCACTACAGGACCCTAAGAAATGCCTGCACCAAAGCTATTAGAAACATAGAAACATAGACTTTGACGGCAGATAAGGACCACTTGGCCCACCCAGTCTGCCCATTTCCCTACCTACTGGATAAGCTGCAGATTCTAGTTAACCAACAGCCTATTTCCTGCAACCCCCCACTATAATTGCCTTATGTCTGTCCCATGCATGTTTGAATTCCTCCACTGTTTTAGACCCCACAACCTCTCCAGGAAGGCGGTTCCATGCATCCACCACTCTCTCCATGAAAATAATTTCCTCACATTACCCTGAGCCGTCCCCTCTAACTTTAAATTGTGCCCCTTGTTCTACACATTTCTTTTCTGAAAGATGCTACCCTCCTGGACTTTGTTGATTCCTTGAGGTACTTAAAAGTTTCTATCATGTCCCCCTGTCCCTCCTTTCATCAAGGGTATACATATTAAGCTTCTCTCAGTCTCTCTTCATATGGTTTCTGATGTAGACCCTGCACCATTTTAGTTGCTCTCCTCTGGACTGCTTCCATCCTGTCTATGTCCTTGCGTAGATGAGGGTCTCAAAACTGCTGCAGTACTCCAGATGGGGTCTCACCAACTGTCTGTATAGAGGATAACCACTCCTTTTTCTACTTGTGATGCCCCTCCCATGCATCCCAGTATCCCCTGGCTTTCCTTACTGACTTCTCACATTGCATACCCACCTTTAGGTCATCTGATATGACTACACCCAGATCCCTTTCCATTATTGTTGTTGTTAGTACCTCCCCTGCTATTGTGTACTCTTCTCCTGGAATTTTATTTCCCAGGTGCATTACTTTGCACTTCTTTGCATTGAATCTAAGTTGCCATATGTCTGACCATTCCTCCAACCTTGCCAAGTCCCTTCTCATCCTTTCTACCCCCTTGTGTATCAACTCTGTTACAGATCTTTGTGTCATCCGCAAAGAGGCATACCTTTCCTTCCAGACCCTCTGCAATGTCACCTATAAAGACGTTAAAGAGGACTGGACCCAGTACTGAGCCCTGAGGTACTCCACTAGTAACCCCCCTTTCTTCAGAATGTGTTCCATTCACTATTACCTTCTGTGTCCTGTTGTGCAGACAGTTTTCTACCCAGGCTACCACCCTGGGACCCATTCCCAGGCTGGCTAACTTGATTATTAATCTTTTGTTTGAGACTGTGTCCAAATGCCTTGCTATAAAGTCTAGGTAGACCTTATCACAGCCCCTCCCTGGTCTATGCTTTGGTCACGCAGTCGAAAATGATTAGATTTGTCTGACATGACCTCCTGCTGTGAAGGTCATGCCAGACAAATCTAATCGATTTCTTTGAGTGGGTGACCAAAGTAATAGACCAGGGAAGGGCTGTGGATATGGTCTACCTAGACTTCTGCTCTGTGCTACACCTGAACCAAAACTTCCCTGCCAACTTCTGGCGCACACTCCATTCCCTTCTTGACCCACCAGTCCAATCCTCTAACCCTACGGTTATCGACGGTGTTCCCATCTCTGACCCAACCTCAGTAGCCTCCAAATTTAACTCCTTCTTCACTACATGTGCACTCCCCTATAACCCCCCCCCACTTCCTTCTCCTCCCCCATTTCTTTACATGGCTACACCTTCCCTCCCATTTCCAACCTTGAACTCTACCAAGCCCTTTTATCTCTCAACTCTAATAAGACCAGTCCTGACAGCCTTGACCCCTTTCTTCTACGCATCTCTGCACTAGCAATCTCACTCCCTTTTACCCATCACCTGAATCACACTTTCAACCTTTGCTCAGTCCTTCAGAACTGGAAGATTGCTAATGTTATACCTCCCCACAAAGGTGGGGATCTTGAGACATCGGGTAACTATAATCCCATATCCCTTCTTTCCTCTTTGGCTAAACTTCAGGAATCCCTTGTCCTCTCACACCTTACTGATTTTCTAAACTCCACTGACTTTCTTTCCTCTTTCCCATCCAGTTTTTGAGCCAACCACTCAATAGATACCTCTCTCTTTCAAGTCACTAACTCTATGCTTTCCAGCACGGACAAAGGCCACATAACTGCAGCCATCCTCATAGACATAGCCAAGGCATTTGATTTGATCTCTCCTTCCCTCTTACTTAACAAGCTCAGTTCTTTTGGACTCTCCACCTCATATGTAAACTGGTTTAAATCCTACCTCTCCTGCCGCTCCCAATGAATCCTAGTAGGTGATACTGTCCCCCTACCTCCCCATCCAAGCTGGAATCTCCCAAGGCTCCATCTTGAACCCGATACTCTTCTCTATTTTTTCTAAATGGTCTCTTATCAGCCTGCTCTATAGTTAGTATACAGATATATGATGACGATACAGTTCTTTACACCTCTGGTCCTTCTGCTCCAGTTGTTGAATCCCAGCTCTGAGCCGATGTCCACCTAGTCCTTCACTGATTTCAGGCAATCATCTCAAAGTCAACGTAAAGAAAACAGTATCAATGACTTTCGGTACCCCTCAGAAATTGGCAAACCTCTTCTCCGCTCTCTCAATCTATACCCTGGATGGGTCCTTACTGGAGGAAGTCCCCTACTACAAATACCTGGGTGTCTGGCTTGACCGCTAACTGGACTACACTAAACACATCAAGCATATTCACTCTAAGCTTCATCCCAAACTGGGAGCCTTGTACAGAAATAAGGACTCCCTTCCCCTGCCTACTCATCATACACTCCTTACCAAAATGACTCTTCCTTCTTTCAACTATGCCAATGCTATCTATGGTACTGTCTCTGCCTCCTCTCTAGCCAGGTTCAATTCCCTCTTTAATGCCTTTTTCTGCTTCGCCTTGAATGACCCCAGGCACTCATCACTGCTCCTTCTACTCTTCCCTTTCCCTTTCCTCTCTTCACTGTCACTGTATGCTAAACTCTTCTCTCCTCATCTCCAAAGTCTGGCTTGGTTCCCTCCCCTCCTACCTCTCATCTCTCCTGCATCCGAGGCCCCCTATCCTCTCCGATCTAGAGACACTGGCACTTTCTTCCTCCCATGCCCCGTATCTTGCTCTGGCTCTACTTCCTTCTCTTATAGGCTTTCCTCTCTCTGAATGCTCTCCCACTCTCCATTAGACACTCACCTTCCATTTTGGATCTAAAAAGAGCCTTATCCAAATGTCCTCTGTTCTCAGACTCCTGCTCGTACTAGACCCAACCTCACCTCCAGTATCTCTATTTCCTGTTGCTGCTCTACGCACCACTGAACCTAGTTTACCTTTGTACAATGTAGACTTTTGCTTACATTTACTTATGCCTCCTGAATTTGTGTAACCTTTCTGTACCTTTGACTGATGGTAGCATAACAGTAGTAGTCACCCCCCTTTTTAGATACCACATCTGTTATCAGAATTTGATGACTACTTTAGTTGTATGTTTTGCATTCTAGCAGTCAGTAGGTCAACTCTTAACAAAATCCTGGATCCAGCCCCTGGGAGGGATTTGTGCTATTTTATTAACAAAGACTTGCAACACTTTCAAAGGGCTTGTAGACCTTAAGACATTTGATCTGTGGACTCTTTATGGGGTGCTGAAGAGGGTCCACCAAGGAAGAAAGGAAGAAAAGTGTGCATGTTAATGGTTCAACCATAATAATTTCTAAATGACCTCTAGAATTTAGTTTCTAGTCCCTTTGGCATACAAAGAAAAGATTAAAAAGTTGTGTGTATACTTTGGACTATACTGTTTGTTAGGGACATGGTTCATTTGTGGTATTAGTGTTTGTGTTGTTACACAATTCTGTTGCACGCCCCTCCTATTTGTCTTGGCAGTGGAAGGAAACCATCCGGTGTAAGGTGGCAGAGTGTGGCAAACAGTAAATCAAAGACCCTGGAATAAACAATCAGTTATTGTAATGTAATGTGTTCATTTTAGCAGGAAATAGTCTGTGTCACTCCACTGAGGCATGGCCAAAATATCACTGTCAGAAACGGTTTCCTCACTTCAGCTCAAACATCCCTGTCAAACTTTTACTTCACATCAACTCTCAGTCAAAGGGATTTTGCCTGAATACTTATTAAATGAGTACTTTCAAAGAAACAAACAGCATTTTTTTGGTTTTTATACCCATACAATTGCACACTAGTTATTAGAGCAATCGTTTTAATCAAAGTTTTACACACACACTATAAAAAAAAAATATATATATATATATTAGATATAGATATATTGCATGCACCAGGGTGTGCATTCAAATGAATCAATGTACACTGATTGAATAAATTTTAAATAACAAAGTATAAGCATGGACTAGTCCCTGATTTTATAGGTAATGAGGCATTTTTGCCTTGGTAATGAGATCCAGCACATGACAATGCAGTGCTAGGAATTTTTTCCATAAAAGTTTTTATGCCATCACAGTCTGGTAACCATCTCCCCAGGGATTTACCACAGCCTGGAATTCCCCTATGAATTCCCCCTAGTGGTAGGGATGGTGGGAGGAGGGCCATCCTCCCCCCAGTACAACAATCCAGAACAGACCATCAGTATGTTCCGGGTGGCAGTGCAGTCTCAGGAACGAGCAGGCAAGGCTTCACTAAGCCCCCGACTTCTCCTTTTTCCAGCTTTCTCCTCGCCCCTTGCTGTAAGACGTCAAGCACATGCATGGAGTGCGCACACATGACATTCCCACAGCCCCCTCCCTTCTTTACCGCCAACATGGTACTGCCGCGAGGTCTCCATCTGGTGGCAGTCTAAGGCAGGTCAACAACCTTCCCCTTCCTGGGAGAGGATGGCAGTCCCTCTGACGGTATCCTATGATAATAGCGAGGAAAGAGTAGCGAATAAAGAATAGCAACTAAAGAATAGTGCAAGACATAATAGCGAGTGACATTTAATAGCAGGCGCCATTAATGGCAATTTTCCCCGGGTCAAATTAGCGCCAGTAGCAAGGACTGCTTCAATGACTTTGTCTTTCATGACTTTGGTGACATCGGACACTGTGCAATATTGACATTACTTCAATTGCAATGTACACATGAGATATGCAGTCTCAAAGAAAAAGTACACTGGAAGCAGGCTGAAGAATGAACTGGGACACACCGCAGTACACCACTATAAACAGGAGCACAGCTCTGATGTGTACACAGGCAAGTAAGCTGTGGGCCAACTGACTGATACACCTTAAGTAATGTCATTAATTACAGTGACAGGACTGAACATCTCCAGGATAGGATCTGCCCAGTTCCTTTTTAAGGACACGATCAACGGGACAGGCTGACAATTAAGTAAACAGGAAAAATAACTGAGGAATTTAGCAGTAGAGAACACAGTACACTGAGGATTATGAGGCATGAACAAAACAAGAAACACAAAAAGTGTTTTTTAACCAGTACCAGAAAGTCTGCGATGAAAAGAGCTCTCTCCCTCTCAAACAGCATGCGAACTGTCACTATGAGTATCCACTGCAGCAGCGTGAACGCATGCATCACAGGGAGCAGAGGAAGTAACAAAAGACATGCTGTGGCCCGGGTGAGGGGTGTGGCCAAAGTACAGGGAGCTGCCATATTTCCTGTTGCTCTACAGAATTAAATTAAAAAAATCAGGAAGTGAAGAATAGTGAATGCCAGAGAAAGCCAGAGAATACAGCAGCAGAACACAGAGCGCTATACTTGTTCTTGAGGTATTTTTACACTCGCTATACTTTCCACCGCTATATTGCGTTTCGCTATTGTGCACTTGCTATTATTGAACTCGATATTTTTATTTCACTATTTTGACATAGAACCCCCTCTGACACTTGATCCTCTCCCACCCTGTCCGACTCCCAACAACCCAAGTCTATTCCCCAGCCCGGGTTGTTGGCATGGCAGGAGGCAAGTTGCCAGCACCTCAGCCCTCTACACCACCGGGCTGGCCAGTGCTAGGAATTTAATGCATAGTCAGATGACATCTCTTGGTCAATCAGCTTTCTTGATTTTTTTTCTTATGATGATATATATATATATATAGAGAGAGAGAGAGAGAGAGAGATTCACTGCAGGAAAACTCTGTTAATGCATCAGTTAGGGTTCCTATTACAGAGACAAAAGTATGGAAATTCAGTGTTACGGTTTCCACCCCTACCAAACCACCCCAACCTTCACACACCAACAGGCATTGGGGTGTGCCTTGGAGTCATCAGTACTAACTCCATCCTATTCCATGTGTAAGGAAGCTGAGATGGTAAAGTATAGGATAATGGGGTGAGACTTGAACCTGGCTTCAAGGCACACCCAAGGCCTGTTGAGAAGTGTGAAGTGTGGGGGTGAGAGGGTGGGTTGGTAGGGTGGAACCCTAACACTGAATTTCCATACTTTGTTCTTCTGTAATAGGAACTCAACTGGCTACTAATGGAATTTAATGTAAAAATGCCCAAGTTATGGCACCGAGTTCAAAACCCCATTGAAATACATTGAACTGCATACCTCTGTCTTCAGTTCGCGGTCTAGCTTTGAAGAATGAAAATGTGTTTGAGGATTACAGCATTGGACCCCTAATGTGTAAGTAAGGGCTTGGGAGGGTGGATGCTCAGTGGGAAGGTCAGGTGGGGGTACAGAACAGGCACAAAGAAAACATTACTTACCATAGTAATTGTGTTTCTTCCAAGGGAATCTTACTGTATTCCAACAAATGCAGTATGGTCTCACCACAGGATTGCCCCGGAGCCGAAATGGTTACTAGAACCTATGCTAACAGTTGAATGCTAGGCTCAATCTCCATTTTCAAACCACTGTCCCTAGTTACAATTCCTGCAACCATCAGATTCTTACGAAGCATGCAGAAGCTAAACAAACTAGTTAACTAATCAATCTTAACAAACAAAACCAATGGGGGGGGGGGGTGCCTGGCTCTAGAAGGAAGTGGAGGTCTAATTCATCTCTCCTGACAAAACTCTGAAATCCCTCCTCACCAATGGCCATCTGAGACAAATACAAGCAGGACCTGGCTGGTAAAAGAATATACTTTAATACTGCAGCTTTTCTGATCTTATTTTGCTTCAATTATAAACTTGTTTGATCGGTATCTCCATCTGTACCGATTCTCTGAGCTGCATTCTGCTTACTTGCAAACATGGAAGACCTTGCTTCACATAATACCTCCTTAAGTAAAGTTGAAGTTATGTTTGAGAAGCTATTACAGGACATGAATAACCCTAAAATCACAACACAGCAGAATACAGGCACTTTAAAAGCAATTGATCTGCGTTTATCAACAACAGGACATAAAGCAAGACAAAATGAAGTATCTGTACAAAACTTAGAAGCCACTATTAGAGAACAAGACCACACCATAAAAGAGCTTCAACGTAAATTAGATGACATAGAAAATCGAAATTGAAGGAATAACTTTCGTTTCTTTGGCTTTCCTGAAGGGTCTGAACTGAAAAATACCTCAGACTTCCTTCTACATGTCCTGCCTGCTATACTAAAGCTTCCACCGGATCTATGCTTCACTATAGAGTAGTCTCAGCATTCCCTAGGCCCCACACTTGCACCAGACCAGCGGCCTAGACCAATTATTGCCAGATTTTTGAATTATGCACATACTGAGATTATTTTAGGTAAAGCAAAAGAAATCGGAATCATCACCTGGCAGGATCATTGCATCTCTATTTTCAGGGACGGCTACAAAGAGGTTTCAAGCAAATGAGTTTTTACACCCGCGAGATGCATTATGCACCAGTTAAACATGAATATTCAGAAGAGACAGAGCAGGCAGGAAGGGAGGAGGAGTGGCACTGTATGTGAAAAATGACATAAGGGCCACAGAGATCCAGGAGGAACAAAATGGGGGAGAGATACTGTGGGTTAAGCTGGAAAGGAAAATGGGAACAGCCATCCGCACAGGTGTGGTCTATAGACCACCAGCCCAGGAGGAAGAAACAAATAGGGAGCTGATGCTAGCCATCCAAAGGATGGCAGACAAGGGTGAGGTAGTACTGGCTGGAGACTTCAATATTCCAGACGTGGACTGGAGCATCCCAGCAGCAGCATCAACTAGGAGCAGATTTATCCTGGACTCCCTTCAGGGTGCCTTCCTCAAGCAACTGGTCATGGAACCAACTCGGCAGAAGGCAATACTGGACCATGTGCTCACAAACAGGGACAGTGTGATGGGGGTAACAGTGGGGGAGCACCTGGGGAACAGTGACCACCAGTCATTGTGGTTTGAAATCACAGAAAGAGCAGAACCAAACCACACAAAAACACGTATCCTGGATTTTAGGGGGGCAGACTTTGGGAAAATGGGAGATACTTGAAAGAGGCATTAAGGGGAATGGGACAGGAATCAGGGGTTGAGGAACAGTGGGCAGTATTTAAAATGGGGACTACAAGAACAACAGAATTATGCATTAAGCAGGTTAGCAAAAGGAAAAGGAAGAGGAGACCATTATGGTTTTCCAAAGAGGTAGCAAGAAAGTGAAAGCCAAAAAGATTGCATTCAGGCAATACAAAAGACACAGGCAGAAGGGGATAGGAGAAGCACCAGGAGAAGCAAAGGGAGGCAGGAGGTCAGTAAAGGAAGCCAAAGCTCAGACAGAAGAACACATTGCAAAATCAGTGGGTAGAGGGGACAAAACCTTTTACAGGTACATAAGTGAAAAAAGAAAGACAAAGGGAGGGATAGTGAGACTGAAGGGGGAGGATGGGGGCGCGTGGAGGATGACAACAGTAAAGCTGACATATTGAACAGGTATTTCTGCTCAGTCTTTACTGAGGAAGAGGAGGGTAATGGGTCTGAAGGGAGTACAAGGGGTGAGAATGGTGCAGGAATGGACACAAGTCCCTTTACACGAGAAAGGGTCCTGAAGGAACTGGAAGTAATAAGAGTTGATAAAGCAATGGGGCCAGATGGGTGCACCCTGGGTCCTTAAAGAACTAAGAGAGGTGGTGGCTGAACCTCTGGCTATCCTGTTTAGCCGATCACTGGAAACAGGGGAGGTACCCAAAGACTGGAGGACAGCAGATGTAGTCCCCTTATACAAAAACAGGAACAAAGAGGAAGCAGGGAACTACAGACCAGTCAGCCTCACCTCGGTAGTGGGGAAGATCATGGAAGCACTACTGAAGGAGAGATTGGTGGAACATCTGGTTGTCAATGGACTACAGGACCCAAGGCAGCATGGTTTCACCAGGGGGAGGTCATGTCAGACCAACCTCATTGAATTTTTTGACTGGGTGACTAGGGAGGTGGATCAGGGGAGGGCAGTGGACATGGCCTATCTGGACTCAGCAAGGCCTTTGACACTGTGCCACATAGAAGACTATTACACAAACTGGGGAATATGGGTGTGGGCAGGACAGTAGTGTGGTGGGTAGGTAACTGGCTGGGTGGCAGGACACAGAGGGTGGTGGTAAATGGCTGTCACTCCACAGAGGAAGAGTGACCAGTAGGGTACCACAGGGATCGGTGCTGGGACCGGTCCTATTCAACATCTTCATCAGTGACATTGCACAGGACCTAGAAGGCAGAATTTCCTGTTAGCTGATGACACAAAGCTCTGTAACAGAGTAGACATACCAAGGGTGTAGACAGAATGAAGCGACCTGCAGAAACTTGAAGAATGGTCAGGGGTTTGGCAGTTGAAATTCAATGCAAAGAAGTGCAAGATAATGCATATGGGGCACAAAAACCTGGCACAGTATATCAGTTGGGGGTGAGGATATAGCATGCACCAAGCAGGAAAGGGATCTTGGGGTTATCATCTCTGATGACCTCAAGGTAGGAAACAGTGTGACAAGGCAGCAGGTAAAGCAAATAGGATGCTGGGATGTATAGGCAGCAGCATCACCAGCAGGAAAAGGGAGGTCATAATTCCGCTATACAAGACACTAGTGAGGCCCCACCTGGAGTACAGTGTACAGTTCTGAGGCCATACCTATGTAAGGACATAGACAGGGTAGAGAAGGTTCAGAGGAGGGCAACAAAGATGGTGCATGGATTGCATCACAAGTCCTATGAAGACAGGATGAAGGAACTGAACATGTACTCCCTGGAGGAGAGAGAGAGAGAGAGAGAGGGGATATGATAGAGACATACAAGTATCTCACAGGGAGGAACAGGGTGCAGGAATACACTATTTTTAACCAAAAAAGATGTTCCAGGACTAGAGGGCATGGGATGAAGTTGGAGGGAGGACGATTCAGAGGAAACATGAGGAAGAATTTCTTCACAGAACGGGTGGTGGACAAGTGGAACACCCTGCCAGAGGAAGTGGTGGGGGCTGAAACAATCACGGGATTTAAGAATGCATGGGATAGACATAAAGGAATTCTGGAGGTTAGGGGTAAGAGGCAACAGACTTCTAGGAAAACATAAACTGAACTTACAAGCTCAAATGGGCAGACTGGGTGGGCCATAGGCCCTTCTCTGCCGACACTGTCTATGTATCTATGAATAATTTCTCCCTACATGACCCTGCAACTATGCGTATTTTTCTACAAAACTCCTACAAAGATTTTACATCACCAGAAGCCTTGATCATATTTCTAAATAAAATATTGCCTAAACCAGTGCCAGATCCCAATTCTGGCAAGGGAGAACCAATCGAATCTAGCGCTGCCATTCGGGATGCAGATCTGACCTCTTCTTTTAAAGCTCCACAAAATATGGGACTTACCCCAACTACTTCAAGTCTGCCGGAATGTCCGAATCCAGATAATCTTCTCAGATCTAACAAAAAACATCTATGAGCAACGCTACAACCACAGATGCTGCAGCCCTGAGAATGTGCAAACTTTAACAAGTGCTAAATGGAAATTACTTACCTACTCCACCACTCATTCACACTAATGGGATTTCGCCGGAGGCACTAGGACCCAGTGGGAGCAAACATTTTCAAGAGGGCCGGCGCCTGAGATGGAGCCGCAAGAAAAAATTACTCACCTTAGTAATGTTGTTTCTTCTAATGGAGTCTTGCTATATTATGACAGTAGCAGTTTGATCCAGCTCTAGAACTGCTCCAGAGGTGAAATGGTTAATACCATTCCAAAATAGAACTTTGAGCACGAGCTCTAAGAAGCAGCTCTATCTGTGTAATTTCAAACCTGAACTGTCAGATCTTTACGAGCAAAAACTCACTAAGGTCTGTGTGGAATCTGTAACCTACACTAGCCAAATGGCTACCTAAATACCAACAACCACTGCTGGTCCCAACACCCAAGACTCAAGTCAGGGGACCAGAACTACTAATACAATTCTAACAACATGAGAATAAAACAACAGTATAATAAAACACACCCCAAACCCCCAAAAGGGGGAGAAACGCTAAAAGCGCACAAAATAGTGCCCACACTAGGTTGCCCGCACTCCACCCAAGTAGAAGTTCTGAGAGGGGCAGGCTGGGAGGTCATAATATAGCAAGACTCCATTAGAAGAAACAACATTACTAAGGTGAGTAATTTTTTCTTCAAACAACATGAAGTCTTGCTATATTATGACAGTAGCAGACTACACAGCAGTACCTCCATGGAGGAGGGGCAGAACCTACTTAGGGATAGTGAAGAACAGCTGTGCCAAACCGAGCATCTCTCCTGGCCTAGACATCCAGGGAGTAATGCTTGGTAAAAGTGTGTACCGTTTTCCAAGTAGCAGCCTGGCATATCTCTAATATAGGGATGTCTCTGGCAGCAGCTAGACACGCAGCTGTACCCCTGGTAGAATGAGCCCTCAAGCCAGAGGGGGGTCTCTGCCCAGTTTCTGATAACAAAATTGGATACAAGAGACAATCCACCTGGCAACTGATCTCTTAGTGGCAGGTTTGCCTTTCCCAACTTCACCATAGGTAAGGAAAAGTTGGAGGGATTCGAACCTGTGACCTTTGGTACGCTCTATATAGTAACTAAGAGCTCTCTTAACATCCAGGCTGTGCAACCTCCTCTCACCAGAAGAGGAGTGATCAGTGAAAAATACTGGAAGGGAGACAGATTGGTTAAGATGGAAATCTGAAACCACCTTAGGTAAAACTTCCTATTAGTCCTAAGGACTACCTTATCCCTGTGGAAAGAAATAAAGTCAGTTTCTACTGACAAGGCTTGCAACTCACTTATGCCTAGCAGAAGTGATAGCCACCAGAAAACAGTTTTCCAAGTTAGATACTTAAGCTCTGCAGAAAACAGAGGTTCAAAGGGGTTGCATTAACTGGGCAATACAAACATTAAGGTCCCAGGCAGGGCCGGTTCTGAAAGGGTGGATTAGTATGAGTAATCCCTTAAAAACTTGGAAAACACAGGGTGAGTGGAAAGAGGGATGACTTTCCTGCTGAAACAAAAGCAGATACAGCTGCCAAATGGACTCTCAGGTAGCTGGTCTGAGACCCAAGGAATTAAGATGGACCATGTAATCTATGACAATGGGCAAATCAGCAGATTCTGGGGAACGTTTTTCCCAGCAGACCAAATGGAAAACCTTTTCCATTTAGAACTATAAGTAGCCCTAGTGGAAGGCTTTCTGGAAGCCTTTAGGATTTCAAGAACACCCTGAGAGAGGTGTAAATCAGCAAACTCTAACTCCTCAAGAGCCAGGCCTTGAGGTTGAGGGATTTGAGGTCCGGATAACAAACCCTTCCCTGGGCACAAGTTAATAGGTTGTGATTCCTGGGGAGGCAAAGGGGAAGATGGATTGTCAGTGACAGAAGGAGTGGGTACCAGGGCTGCCTGGCCCAATCCGGGGCAATCAGAATCACCCTGCAAGGCTGAGATCTGATTTTGACTAATACTTTGAATAGGAGAGGGAAGGGGAAGCATAAAGAAACTTCCCGCCAATCCAGGAGAAGGGCATCCAGGGGGACTGAGCCCAGCACTGGAGGCCTGCAACAGAACAGAGGAAGTTGGTGATTGTCTGGGGCTGCAAAAGATCTATCTGAGGGGTGCCCCATCTGGCAAAGACTATCCCCAGCACTTGAGGATCCAGGGACCATTCATGATGGCCCTGGGAAATCCTGCTGAGAGCATCTGCTAGGACGTTGTCCTTCCCTGGAAGATGAACTGCTATGAGGGAAGTGTTCAGGGAATAGGCCAGAGACCACAACTTCATTGCCTCGGTGCACAAGGCCGAAGACTGAGTGCCCCCCTGTTTGTTGATGTACCACATTGTTGTGGTGTTGTCTGTTCTGACTTGTATCACCTTGTTGTGGACAGATGCAGAAAATGCTTGAAGAGCTAAAAAGACAGCTCTGAGTTCCAGCAAATTGATGTGGAGCAGAGATTCCTGGGGGACCACACTCCCTGAGTGGAAAGGTCACCCATGTGGGCTCCCCAACCCAGAAGGGAAGCATCTGTAGTGAGAGTCAAATTGTGAGCAGGGGAAATGAAGGAGACCCCCAATCTTAAATTGCTCTGATCCTGCCACCACTGGAGGGCCTGGATCAAGGTTCGAGTCACTGGGACCAACTTTTATTTTATTTATTTATTTTATTTTATTTAAACAGCAGTTTGGAAAACCTTTGAGCCATAGGCTCATTTACAAAGGTACCTTGTCACAGTAAGACAACTTGGAAAGGGGGTCTGTCCTCTGAGACCAATAGGTTCTCAAGTGAAACCGAATGTCTCTCATCTGAAATCTTGCTCCCTGCACAACAGCTGTGGATGCAGCCATGTGCCCCAGGAGCTGCAGAAAGTGTCTTGCTGGTCGAGAGACCTGCAGAGTGAAGGAGGAGGCCAGAGCCACTAAATTCGTCACCCTTTCTAAGGGAAGAAAAGCTCTGGCTAGCTTTGTGTCCAACTCTGCCCCTATAAAGGTGAGTACCTGGACTGGTTCCAGAACCGACTTTAGCAGATTTAGCAAAAGCCGGGAGGTGAGAAGCTGCTGGGTGACTTGCAGGTGAGATTTTACCTGTTCTGGGGACTGGCCTACAATGAGCCAATTGTCTAGATAGGGAAAAACAACAATCCTTTGCCTCCTTAAGTGAGCCACTGCCACTGCCAGACACTTTGTGAATACCCTTGGGGCAGAGGTGAGGCCGAAGAGCATTGCTCTGAACTGTAATGACCTGAGGTAGTTCGAATCTGAGATACTTTCGATGGGAGCTTCTGATTGGGGACGTGGAAATAGGCATCCTTGAGGTCCAGGGAGGCTAACAGTCCCCTGGCATTAGGGGAGGGTAAAATCATTGCCAGAGTTACCATTTTGAACTTTGGTTTCAAAAGATGCTTGTTCAGATATCTGAGGTCTAATATGGGCGCCATTCTCCTGTCTTTTTGGAGTAAGGAAGTATCTGAATACAGACCCTGCCCTGGTGCAGGGAGGAACCCTTTCCACTGCTCTGAGAGCCAACAGGGTTGAGACCTCTGCTTCTACAAGCAAGGGTCTCTGAAGCACTGCAGGTAGAAAAATCTGGTTCTCAACTTGGGAAACTTTTTGAAGCTGAGAACCAGACCCTGGCTTACTACTTCCAGAACCCCACTTGTCTGAGGTTAAAGAAGCCCAGTTCTGACTGAAGTAAGCCAGCCTGCCCCCTACCAGTAAAGGAGAATCGGCCCTGGGCACCCCATCAAGGTACCTGCTTAGCAGGTGCTTTAGGCTGAGGGGTGGGAGCAGGCCTGCCCACCCCTCATCTGCCTCTGCCTCTGAAGAAGCCCCTCTGAGCATAGGCAGAGGAGGCCTGAGTCTGATAAAAAGGCCTGTGAAAAGGCCTACCCCTACCCCTGGGGGTATGCCTCTGGGGAGTGGCTTGCCGCTCCTTAGCTTGGGCACTTTGCAAGTAGTCCTATATTCATCCATCTTTTTTCATGTAATTCTCTGTCTGCTCCCCAAACAGAGAATTTCCCACCACAGGAAAATCCATAGCCTTAGTCTGGGTATCCTGTGACAGGCTATACACCTGAGCCAGGCCAACCTCTGAAAGGCTACAGATGTGGCCATGACCCTAGAGGAACATCATTAACATCACAGCAGCATGAAACTGTACCTTAGAAGCCTCAATGCCATCAGCAGCCACCTGTTCTAGTTCTTCGCCAGCCAGCTGGTCCATGGCTTGTTGACTACCCATAACAGTATCCCATCTAGATTTCTGATACCTAGCTACATAAGCCATATAATTTGCTTGCCTGGTCCCAGAGAGAGGCTGCCATATACTGTTTTTTTCGCCATGGCATCAATCTTCCTGGAATCCTTGTCAGGAGGATGTAGCCAGGGAATATTAGCTTTATCACAGGCTGCAGCCTGAACTACTCAACATGACTGCATTGCTGAGAAAGGAATTCTGTATCAGGACCTGACAATTGTACCTTCTGTCCATCTTTTTATCTACAGGAGGCACAGAATTAGGAGCTTTAAAATTTTTATTGTTTGCTTCCTAAAGACTTATGCAAAGAAGACAATCTCCTAGACTCTGGAATATCCATCATTTCTACAAAATCAGGCTCCTCTTGCTCATCCACAGCTTCTTCCAAGGAAAGCTGGAGGGTTTCAGCAACTTTTTTGTAAAACATAAAATGAGATGGGGACTCAGATAGCATAGGGGGAGATTCTAAAGGTCTGTCTGGGGAAATGTCCGGTTCAATGGGCACACCCAGACCTTCCCAGCCACATTCATACTGTTCTAATCATCCTTCCCTCCTCTGGTTCATAAAACTCCTCAACATCATAGTCCTGAACCACTGGAACCCGGACGAACCGACCTTTTTGCCAGATAGCGGCGGTTCGGAATGGAACCTGAGACAGTGACTGGACAATTTGTATGGCTTTTGCTATCTCTGCAGCAGTTGGAGAAGGGATTTTGGACTCCAAACCTGCTGACTTTCTTGTTTTCTTTACTGGAACTGGTTCCTCAGAACCAGCTTTTCTTTTGCCCGAGGAAGTCTCGCCCTGGTCAGAGGCACTCCCTCGGTCGGTTGGCACCGAACGGGCTGTATCGGGTCAGCCGGACTTTTGGCCTCTCGTTCCTGAGCCTGCTCAATCTCTTTTCCAGGGTGGCTGCAGGGAAATTCTTACATATCTGGCAGTCTGACTGGAGGTGGTCAAACCCCAGACAATAGACACATGTGGTGTGTGGGTCAGTCTTGGCAAAGGCTTCCCCACAGACATCACAGTGTTGAAACCCAGTGGGCCCAGTTTTTCTTTTGGGTTTCTCAGACATAATGCCAGCCTAACCAGAAAACTTGCCCTTTAAACGGCAGTGCCAAGCAAGACACCCTTATCGGTTCCCAACCATATCATGTGTATTGGAAAAACGTAATAAAATCCGCTTTTTTAGAACCGATAAGAACTGGGAACCGCACTCTAAAATGTTAAACTTTAAAATTAATGAGTTTTAAACCAGCTGATCGGTCAAAACCGAACCGATAAACTTACAAGTTCCACACAGACAAAACCTTTAATTACTTACGATTACCACAGACAGAGCTTGAACCGAACGGTTTTCGGTTAAATAAAACTATTCTCGGTTGAATCGGACCGAGAAAACACTGTTTAAACCGAGAAATGAACCAAGCAGTAGGAGAAATCTCCGGCGACTGTTCACTGAGGCGGAGTAAAGAATCTGACAGTTCAGGTTTGAAATTACACAGATAGAGCTGCTTCTTAGAGCTCGTGCTCAAAGTTCTATTTTGGAATGGTATTAACCATTTCACCTTCGGAGCAGTTCTAGAGCTGGATCAAACTGCTACTGTCATAATATAGCAAGACTTCATGTTGTTTGAAAGAAGTGGAACCACAAGATCCGGCTCATGCAGTAATGACTATCTCAGCGTCGACCATCCAACCACCTCAGTACCTTTTTGTCCCGAGGAGGTGCAGAGTAATCAACCTGGAAGGACTAGCCTAAAAATCGGACATAAGATAGTCCGAATGACCCGTGTAAGAAGGGTCAACAATAAAGTCTTCACAGCCCAGCCATTGAGGGAGTGAAGACCATAAACAGAGAAGTGAGCTCGGGGGATGGTGGGTGGGCATGTGAATGAGTGGTGGAGACTTCATCTAAGAAGATCAAGAATTACGGTAGGTATGTAATTTCCATATCTTCCTGGACATAAAGTCTCCACCACTCATTCACACTAATGGGAGAGTACCGAGCTAAATAATCCTCCGAGACGGGTGGCAGGAGATAAAGAGCTCATGTGCTTAGGACAGAAGTCCATTAAGATTGGTCCTGCCAAACGACAGATGTCGTCTGGCATGGACATCCAAGGCGTAGTGCTTAAAGAAAGTATGCACGGAGCTCCAGGTAGCCGCATTGCAAATATCTGCAATGGGCACATTACGGATTTCCGCCAGAGATGCCGCGACTGCTCTGGTAGAGTGAGCGCATACTCTGCCATCCAGCTTGATCTGTGCCACAGAACAGCAGTGACGAAGGCATGCCGCCAGCCACGCTGAAATGCATCTGATAGTGACAGGTTGACCCAGCCGGGTCTCGCTGAAGGAAACAAACAGTTGTTGAGCCTTGCGGATTTCTTTTGTTCTATCTAGATAGAACCACAGTGCTCTCTTAACATCCAGTGAATGAAGTGTATGCTCCCCTTCATTCTGAAAGTTTGCAAAGTAGGTAGGAAGGACTAAAGGTTGGTTTAGATGGAATTCTGAGGCAACATTAGGGAGAAAGAAAAAATTACTCACCTTAGTAATGTTGTTTCTTCTAATGGAGTCTTGCTGTATTCTGACTATTGCAGTGATATCCAACCTTTGAACTGCCCCGGAGAGGAAAGAGTTAACTTTCCATGCAAGGCATGGAAAGCTGAACTCGAGCTCGATTGAGACTTTGTCTGTTGTTGTTTGAACCCAAACTGCCAGATCTTTACGAGCAAAACTCACTGGGCGCCCTGTGTGGAAACTGTAAACTTACACTAGTCAACTGGCAACTAAATCTAATAAAAAGTTTTTTTGGTTCCAAGGCAAAGACTCAAGTCAGGAAACCCAAAAAACAAAACACAACACATACCAAAAAATAAGAGGGTGAGAAAAAGGGGGGGCACCTATAGGGTGCCAACACTGTTCCTGCCCACCCACATCCCAAAACTCAGGTTCTGAGAAGGGAGGGGAGGTCAGAATACAGCAAGACTCCATTAGAAGAAACAACATTACTAAGGTGAGTAATTTTTTCTTCAAACAACATGAAGTCTTGCTGTATTCTGACTATTGCAGACTACCAAGCAGTACCTCCATGGAGAAGGGACAGAACCTACTTCGGGAACAGGCTCCAAGGCACTGCTGTGCCAAACCGAGCATCACTCCTAGCCTGGATATCCAGAGAGTAATGCTTGGTGAAAGTATGTACTGTTTTCCAGGTGGCTGCTTGACAAATCTCTAAGATAGGAATATCCCTGGCAGCAGCCAGGGAAGCAGCTGTACTTCTGGTAGAGTGAGCCCTCAAGCCTGAGGGTGGGATCCTACCTAATTTTTCATAGCAAAATTGAATGCAAGAGACAATCCACCTGGCAATAGATCTCTTAGTGGTAGATTTTCCCTTACCAACCTCAACATAAGTGAGGAACAGTTGGAAGGAGTCAAACCTGTGACCCTTGGTGCGCTCTATGAAGTAGCTAAGGGCCCTTTTCACATCCAGGCTGTGCAGCCTCCTCTCCCCAGAGAAGGAATGGTCAGTGAAGAAAACAGGAAGAGATATAGACTGGTTAAGGTGGAAATCCGAAACCACCTTAGGCAAAAACTTCCTATTAGTCCTGAGGACCACCTTATCTCTATGGAAAGAGATAAAATCAGGCTCCACTGACAGGGCCTGTAACTCACTTATGCGTCGGCAGAAGTAATGGCTACCAAGAACACAGTTTTCCAAGTCAAGTACTTAAGCTCTGCTGAGAACAAATGCTCAAAAGGGGGTTGCATAAGCTGAGCAATGCAAACATTAAGGTCCCAGGCAGGTCCAGGTTCCCTGAAAGGAGGATTGGTATGCAGCAATCCCTTGAAGAATTTACAGAATACAGGATGAGCTGAAAGGGAAGAGTGCTTGCCTGCTGACAAGAAGGCAGAGACAGCTGCCAGATGCACTCTAAGTGTAGCTGGTCTGAGTCCCAAGCTATTGAGATGAACCACATAGTCAAGGACTGTAGGCAACCCAGCAGACTCTGGAGAAATATGCTTCCCAGAGCACCAAATAGTAAACCTTTTCCATTTGGAGTTGTAAGTCTTTCTGGTGGAAGACTTTCGAGAAGCCTTTAAAATATCCAGAACACCTTGAGAGAGAGATGCAAATCAGCAAACTCTAACTCTTCAAGAGCCAGGCCTTGAGATTAAGAGAGTTGAGGTTCGGATACCAAACCCTCCCCTGAGAACATGTTAACAGGTTGTAATTCATGGGAAGAGACAGGGGAAGGTGGACTGCTAAGGACAGCAAGAGAGGGTACCAGGGCTGTTTGGCCCAGTCTGGAGCAATCAGAATCACCTTGCAGGGTTGAGACCTGATTTTGACTAGTACCTTGAACAGGAGAGGGAAGTGGGGGGAAGCATACAGGAACTTCCCTTCCCAATTGAGAACTAGGGCATCCAGGGGGACTGAGCCCAACACTGGGGGTCTGCAGCAAAAAAGAGGAAGTTGGTGATTGTCTGGGGCTGCAAAAAGATCTATCTGCGGGGTGCCCCATCTGGAGAAGATCACCTTCAAAATCAGAGGATCCTGGGACCATTCGTGATGGCCCTGAGATATCATGCTGAGAGCATCTGCCAGGACATTGTCCTTCCCTGGGAGGTGCACTGCTATCAGAGAGGTATTCAGGGGAATAGGCCAGAGACCACAACTTCATTGCCTCTGTGCACAAGGCTGTAGACCGAGTGCCCCCTTGCTTGTTGATGTACCACATTGTGGTGGTATTGTCTGTCCTGATCTGAACTCCTTTGTTCTGAACAGACTTGGGGAAAAACTTGGAGTGCTAGAAACACTGCTCTGAGTTCTAAGAGATTGATGTGAAGCAGAGATTCTTGAGGTGACCACAACCCTTGGGTGGTCAGGTCCCCCAAGTGGGCTCCCCAGCCCAAGAGGGAGGCATCTGTGGTAAGGATTAGAGAATGAGATTGAGTGACAAAGGGAACTCCTTGCCTTAGGTTGTCCTGATACTGCCACCATTGCAAAGCCTGGATCAGGGTTCAGTCACTGGGATTAGCTTGGTCAGAGAATCCTTTCTCTGGGACCAGAAGGCTCTTAAGTGGAACTGAATGTCCCTCATCTGAAATCTTGCTCCTTGGACCACTGCTGTAGAGGCAGCCATGTGGCCCAGGAGCTGCAGAAAATGCCTTGCTGGTCAAGACACCTGGAGGGTGAATGAAGAGGCCAGTGTAACAAGGGTCCTTGCCCTGTCCAGGGGAAGGAAGGCTCTTGCTCTTATTGTATCCAGCTCTGCCCTTATGAAGGCGAGGAGCTGCACTGGCTCTAGAACTGACTCTGAAAGATTCAGAAGGAATCCTAGAGAAGTGAGCAGTTGCTGAGTTATCTGTAGGTGTGACTTGACTTGGTCTGGAGACTGACCCACTATGAGCCAGTCGTCCAGGTATGGAAAGCAACCATTACTGCCAGGCATTTTGTGAACACCCTTGGAGCTGATGTTAGGCCAAAGGGCATTGCTCTGAATTGATAGTGGCCTGAGGGCAACTCGAACCTGAGGTACCTTCTGCGGGAGCATCTGATGAGAATGTGGAAATAGGCATCCTTGAGGTCCAGGGAAACTAGCCAGTCCCCTGGCCTTAGAGAGGGTAGAATTATTCCCAGAGTCACCATTTTGAACTTTGGCTTTAAAAGGTACTTGTTTAAATATCTGAGATCCAGGATGGGACGCCATTTTCCTGTCCTTTTGGGAGTTAGGAAGTACGTGGAGTACAATCATTTTACCTTGTGTAGGGGTGGAACCCTTTCTATGGCTCTCAGAGCCAAGAGGGAAGAGACCTCTGCCTCTAGGGCAAGGGCCTCTGAAGGATCTGGTTCTCATCTTGGGAAATTGTTTGAAGCTGAGAACCAGTCCCTTGGCTTACTACTTCCAGGACCCATTTGTCTGATGTTAAAGACATCCAGTCCTGGACAAAGTAAGCCAGCCTGCCCCCTACGGGTAGTGGAGAATCGGCCTGGGCAAACCCATCAGGGTGCCTGTTTTGCAGGGGCTTTAGGCTGAGGGGTGGTAGCAGGCCTGCTTGTACCCCATCTGCCTCTCCCTCTGAAGAACTCCCTCTTGGCAAAGGCGGAAGAGGAGGCCTGGGCTTGGTAGAAAGGCCTATGAAAAGGCCTGCCCCTGCCCCTGGAATGCTGCCTCTGGGGAGTAGCTTGCCTTTCCTTGGCCTGAGCACTCCTATAGGTGGTCCTGTACTCATCCATTTTCTTCATGTAGTTCTCTGTCTGCTCCCCAAACAGAGAATTACCAACAACAGGAAAATCCATGGCCTTAGTCTGGGTATCCTGTGACAGACTAGTACATCTGAGCCAAGCCATCCTACGAAGGGCCACAGATGTAGATATGACTCTAGAAGAAACATCACTGGAGTCCACTGCAGCATGAAATTGCACCTTGGATGCCTCAATACCATCTGCAGCCACCTGCTCCAGCTCCTTGGCAAGCTGGCCAGGGACCTGTTTAGCTAGAGCCATCACAGTGTCCCATCTAGACTTCGGGTATCTAGCTGTGTAGGCCATATAATTAGCCTGCCTGAGTCCCAAAGATGCTGCCATGTACTGTTTCTTTGCCATGGCATCAATCCTCCTGGAGTCCTTATCTGGGGGGTGTGAAGCCAAGGGTATATTTGCCTTATCACAGGCAGCAGCCTGCACTACCCCAACACGGCTGCATTGCTGGGAAAGGAACTCCGTATCTGAGCCTGAAAGAGTATACCTCTTGTCCATTCTTTTGTCCACAGGAGGTATAGAATTAGGAGGCTTTAAAATTTTAAATGTCTGTTTCCCAAAAGATTTATGGAGGGGAATAGACAGCCTCCTGGACTCTGGGATGTCTATCATCTCAACATAATCAGGCTCCTCCTGATCCTCTACTGCTTCCTCCATAGGAAGCTGAAGAGTTTCAGCCACTTTTTTGTAAAACATAAAGTGGGAAGGGGACTCAAAAAGCCTAGGAGGAGAAACCCCTGAAGGTCTGTCTGGGGAGATGTCTGGTCAATGGGCACATCCAGACTTTCATAATCACCATCACTATCCTCATACTCTCCTTCCTCCTCCTCCGGTTCATAAAAATCCTCTAAATTATAATCCGGAACCGGGGGAACCGACCGAACCGAGCCCCTAACCGATGGTGCCGGTTCGGTTGGAACCAGAGTTAGCGACTGAACGATCCTTATCGCTTTGGCTATTTCATCAGCGGTCGGAGAAAGAACTTGTGGATCCGAACTGGCTGACTTATCCCTTCTTTTTCTTTTAACCGGAACCGACTCCTCAGAGTCGGTTCTCCTTTTGCCCGAAGAAGTTTCGCCCTGGTCAGAGGGCACTCCTGGTTCGGTTGGAACCTAACCGGGCTGGCCATCCGGGTCAGTGGACTTTTTGGCCTCCCTTTCCCTCAGCCTACCTACTCTCTTTTCCAGGGTAGCTGTGGGAAAACTTTTGCAAATTTGGCAGTCTGAAACGAGGTGGTCAAACCCCAGACAATAAACACAGGTGGTGTGAGGGTCAGCCTTAGCAAAGGCTTCCCCACACACACTACAGTGTTGAAACCCAGTGGGCCCGGTTTTTCTCTTGGGTTTCTCAGACATGGCCAGCCCTAACCAAACTTACCCTTTTTGGCAATCCACCAGGCAAGACACCCTTATCGTTTCCTGACCGTGTTATGGGTAGTGGAAAAAAAACGTAATGAAATCCGTTTTTTTTTTAGAACCGATAAGGACCGGTTACCACACTCTAAAAAGCAGAACAAACTTTTTTAACAAACCTGATCGGTTCAAACCGAACCGATGCGACATTTACAAGTTCCACACAGAAGCTAACAATAATAAACCTATCTAGTACTCATGATACCACAGACAGAGACTGAACCAACAGGTTAGATGGATTAAATTCAGTTGAAACCGAGTGAAAAAACGACACTTTAACCGACTAAATTGAACCGAGCAAAGGAGAAATCTCCGAAGCGACTGTTCAGTGAGGCGGAGTAAAAAATCTGGCGGTTTGGGTTCAAATAACAACAGACAGAGTCTCAACTGAGCTCGAGCTCAGCATTCCATGCCTTGCGTGGAAAGTTAACTCTTTCCTCTCCGGGGCAATTCAAAGGTTGGATATCACTGCAATAGTCAGAATACAGCAAGACTTCATGTTGTTTGAACCTAGGATGAGTCCTAAGAACTACTTTGACCTTGTAAAATACAATGTACAGGGGTGGTCTGTGACCAATGCATGTATTTCAGAAACTCTATGGGTCGAAGTAATAGCCACCAGGAAGACCGTTTTCCTAGTGAGGGACTTCAAGTCGCAAGTAGCTAGAGGCACGAAAGGTTTACAAGTGAGCATGTCTAGCACAAGGTTAATGTCCCAGGCAGCGACTGGACGTCTGATAGGAGGTCTAGTATGTAGAATACCCCTAAGAAACCTCTTAACTACAGGCAACTGAGCCGGTGACATGGAAAGTACCAGCTCGTGCAGGGTTTTAAATAACTGATTAGCAGTTTTTTTCCTGGGACAATACTAACTGTACAGAACGTATTTATACAGGTTTTCTAGAAGAGTTATGTTTGTTAAGCACAGTGAGGCAAGTGCTATGTGTTTTCACAATGTTTTAGAACTTTTATGAGCAAAACGCTAATCAGTTTTTAGAGTTAAATAAAACCCTGTTGTGATGTGCTGAAATGGCGCAAAGATGAAATTTGTACTGTGGAGTACTGCAGACCTGTATTTGAGAGGTCTAAAAGATACTCTAAGACTTTATTCGGTGGGCAGGAAAAAGGGTTCCCAGAGGATTTTGCACACCAAGAGAAACGCTTCCATTTGGCTGTGTAGGTTTTTCTAGTGGCCAGCTTACGTGCAGCCAAAAGAATATCTGAAACTCTACGAGAAACGTTGAACCTATACACCTCTATTTCTTCAGGAGCCAAGCATGAAGATGAAGCGACCTCAGGTTGGGATGGACCACGGGACCCTGGGTCAGAAGGTTCATTTGAAGGAGAAGCGTCTTCGGGGGGTTTCCGACAGACTATTGAGTAGTGGGAACCAGAGCAGCCGAGGCCAGAAGGGGGAAATGAGAATCATTTTGCCCCCCCCGCCCGAGAATCCAATTTAAGTAGTACCCTTTGAATTGGGGAAGAGGAGGAAAAACGTACAGAAAGCATTTTGTTCACCAAAGCCTGAAAACATCCTGACAAAAAATGCCAGGTCCTGGATTTCTGGAGCAGAAGAGAGGCAGTTTTGCGTTGAGTGGGGATGCGAGAAGGTCCAGGTCTGGAGTTCCACACTCTTTGAAGAGTGAGTGAATGATAGTTAAGTCGAGAGACCACTCATGAGGATCCGCCTCCATTCTGCTGAGACAGTCTGCCAGCTCGTTTTGTACTCCTGGCAGGTAAACTGCCTGAATTAGAGCTTTGTCATCCAGGCACCACTCCCACACTCTCATTGCTTCCCTGCATAATGGATAAGAGTGTGCACCACCCTGTTTGTTGATGTAGTACAGCACTGCCTTGTTGTCCATTTGAAGGAGAATGTTCTTGTGACAGAGTACGTCCTTCAAGGCTTGGACTGCATAGAGGACGACTCTCATTTCCAGGACGTTTATGTGAAGTTGGGACTCATCCTGAGTCCACGTGCCCTGGGTGTGGAGATCCTGGCAGAGGGTTCCCAACCCATCAGGGACGCATCCGTGGTAATGGAGACCTGATGATCCAGAGAGGCAAAGGGATATCCTTCCAGAAGATTGTCCTCCTGCAACCACCAGGCAAGTGACCTCTTCAGAGGTTCCGTCACCTTGATGGGAAAGGACTGAGGGTGAATGGTTGGGGACCACTGAGTACTTAACATCCACTGAGAGGTTCTCATGTGAAGATGAGCAAGGGTACAGTGAACACCGAAGATACCATGAGGCCCAGCATCCATTGCATTGAGATAGCTCGAACCGAGCTGTGTTCTCTGATGTATCAGGCTATCTGTAAGATATCACTCCTTCTGTCCTCTGGAAGAAAAGCCTTCACACAGGAGGTGTCCAGAAGAGTTCCTATGAAGAGGAGCTTCCAAGAGGGCTGCAACTGTGACTTGTTGAGATTCAGCAGGACTCCCACAGACATAAGCAAGTCTGAGGCCATGGCCACGACCTCCAGAGTCTCTTGCCTGGAAGGACTTGCTAGGAGCCAGTCGTCCAGATATGGGAACACTTGTATTCTGATTTTCCTGAGGTGCACTGCAAGAATTGCTCAACACTTTGTAAAAACTCGAGGCACCAAGGATAGCCCAAAGGGCAGAACTCTGAACTGATAGTGTTGACCCAATGCCACAAACCTTAGGTATTTGTGGCATTTTGGGTGTATAAGAATGTGTTGGTAGGCATACTGTATGTCCAGAGAGGCTAGCCAATCGTGTCCATGAATCAAAGGTAGCAGGGTACCTAGTGATATCATTTTGAACTTCTCCTTGTGAAGGAACTTGTTTAACTTTCTGAGATCCAGAGTGGGGTGCATGCCGCCAATTTTCTTTGGGACCAGAAAGTCATGGGAGTAGAAACCTGTATTTCATTGATCCAGCAGAACTATTTCTACTGCCCTGTTGTTCAGAAGACCTTGTACCTTGGAAGCGAGAAGGTCTGACTGTACTGCCGACAGCCTGGGCTGTCATTTGGGAGGATGATCCGAAGGGGTTTCTGAAAGATTAAGAGTACCTCTCACAGATTATCCAGAGGACCCATTTGTCTGATGTTATAGATTTCCACTGCTTGTAGAACTGAGTCAGATGTCCTCCCACTGCTGAGGAGGAGTCCCCCTCGGACAGCTGAGGTAGGACCTGGGCCAGAAACTCAGGTGGCGGCACTGGGCGCTTTGGGCCCTTGTGCTTTCTGCTGCGCTTTCTTTTGTGGCTGAGGGTTGTGGTTTTTGTTAAAACCTCCTCTACCTCTGCCTTGAAAGGACTGACGGTTGTGAAACTGATGCTTGTTCGCACCTCCTCGGGTGGGGCGGGTGCAGGTCTAGTCCTCTTAATGGCAGACCTAGTCTTCTGCGTGGCCTCCAGTGCTTGCTCCACCTGAGGCCTGGACAGAGACATCCCATTGAATCGTAAGGCCACGACCTGCTGCTGGGCATCATTCGTGAAGCCCAAAGTATGCAGCCAAGAGTGGGGGCAGGTGCAGATGCCAGTCGCTGCCAGGGAGGCGGTATCGAAGGCATGCACTACAGCTTGAACCTGTTGGGTTTTGGACTCGATACCCCTAGTTATGGTTTGAAGTAGCTCTGGGTTAACCTCCGATTCGGGCAGAGCTTCTACCATTTCTTTGAGCGAATGCCAAAAGACATACTCATATTGAGAAAAATAGCCCCTGGTAGCTGGTAATGCACATACCCAGGGTTGAGGCAGCGAAGACTCTCTTACCTAAGGTGTCTGTCTTGTGAGATTCTTTGTTTATAGGCCGGGCTGTAGATCCCTGAGCAAGAACAGCCTTATCATTGTCTGCCAGGACTACAATGGCATCAGCAAAGGCTTGTGAGGTCAAAATGGGGCGATCCTTGGGAGGGGCATTCTTCCTATCTAGGGAGTTGGCCATGGAAGGAATGAGAGCCGGATTCTTCCACACCATCTGTGAAAGGGTCTCGAAAGAGGGCTGTACTGGAGGGATTAAATCCATAGGGATCCCCGGGATATGCAGATATTGGAGTCGCAAAAGCCTCCCAGGATCGATTTCTATAGTCTGGAGAGAAAGAGTAGAAATTAAATATTTGAGCAGAGACTTAAATGAAAGGTCTTCAACCACAGACTCTGCAAAAGGATTAATCCCTGCTCCCAGGGCAGTGTCATCAACATCATCACCCAGGCGAAGATCTGGATCAGGCTCAAAATCATCTCCTGACAGTCCAGGGGGGACTGCATGGACAGAAAAGGAGTGAAAATCAGGAGGAAGAACAGAAGAAGAAAGAATCGTAGTCAAGAACCCCATAAGACCCGGAGGCGCTGCACCAGTCCCCGGTTCTGTCGAGGAAAATGGCGCAGAGAAAAGGGAAGGAGGTACCATCGGAAACGGAACCGCACATGGTGCCAACAGAGCCCCCGGCACTGCAGACAGTGCTGACAGAGCCTGTGGTGCCACACACGGTGCCGACAGAGCCCATGGCGCCGCGGACGGTGCCAACAGAGCCGTCGCACCATGGACGGTGCTGACAGAGCCCATGGTGCTGTGGATGGTGCCGACAGAGCTCGCAACACCACAGACGGTGCCGAGGGTGTCACAGGGGTCTGAAAACTGTGATTTGAAGTAAAAGAGGGAAAAATGGTGGGAGATAGAGGCATCGGTGTGGACCCCTGCACTGCAGCCACCTGAGTGCACAGTAGACGGGACCGGAGGCGCCATGCGACTAGGAAGGCCCAAATGCCCTACTCGTCCCTCCGAAACCAAATGGCCTGAAGGCCCCAGTGTAGGACTGACTGGCTCAGGCAACTGGACCAACCTCCAAACCCACTGTTCCATAAGAGCAGCCTACTGGTGAAACTGCTCATCGGAAGCTCCTCCAATAGGCGGGGAGGAGCTCCGGTGTCAAAGAGGTCGGCCACCAGAGACAAAAACAGGCGACTCCGACAGAGGAGACCCGGCGCCTAGCCATAATAACCACGACCGTCACCAGCAGCAGACATACCAGAAGCGACCTCGAGTGATGCTGTTGTTTCTTCTTCGACCTATGCCAAGAAGTAGTCGAGGCCTAACGATGCCAAGAATGAGATTGTTTTTTATGCTTCGGGGACCACCCATCTCCTGAGCATTGGACTGCCCATTGTCAGACCCCGGAGGGCGGCAGACCGGATCCAGCCTGGCTGACCGAACAGCTTTCATATGAAGTCTCCCTACCGTCACCTGACCTGCTCATGGTCGACTCCATTAATGGAGGGCTGAAGACTTCTGTTGTACAATTGTAGAACTAAACATAGAAACATAGACGTTGACGGCAGATAAGGACCGCAAGGCCTATCCAGTCTGCCCATTTCTTTTTCTACCTTATAAATGTGCCATCGGCCTTTGATCTGTCAGTGGCCTATCTATTCATAGTCATTTGTATTGCTCCCTTATGCCTATCCCATGCCTGTTTGAAGCCCTGCACTGTATTCATAGCCACCACTTCTCGTGGTAAGCCATTCCATGCATCCACCACCCTTTCTGTGAAAAAGAATTTCCTCACATTCCCCCTTAATTGGCCTCCCTCTAATCTCATGTTGTGTCCTCTTATCCTGCTATTTTTCTTATATTTAAACATGTTAGACTCTTTCACCTTGTTTATGCCCTTAAGGTGTTTGAATGCCTCGATCATATCACCTCTCTCCCTCCTTTGCTCAAGGGTATACATATTGAGCTCCGTTAATCTGTCCTCATATGTCTTCTGATGCAGTCCCTGCACCATTTTGGTTGCCCTTCTCTGGACTGCCTCAATTTGGTTAATGTCCTTGTGAAGGTGTGGCCTCCAATACTGCACGCAGTAATCCAGATGGGGCCTAACCAGTGTCTTGTACAGAGGGATTATTACCTCCCTCTTACGACTTGTGATACCCCTACTAATACACCTTAACACCCCTAGCCTTACCTACTGCTTTAGAGGTCTGCTTGGATGATTTTAGGTCATCAGTGATGATGATGCCCAAGTCTCTTTCTTCCTTTGTGACTGCTAGCAACTCCCCTCCCAGCCTATGGGTGGCTTCAGGGTTTCTCTTCCCTATATGCATGATTTTGCACTTCTTTGCATTAAATCCCAGTTGCCACTCTTCTGACCATTCTGCTAGTTTATCAGATCTCTTCTCATTCTGCCCACCCCATCTGGATCATCTACTCTGCTGCAGATCTTGGTGTCATCTGCAAACAGACAAGCCTTACCCTCTAGTCCATCTGCAAGGTCACTAATGAAGATGTTGAAGAGGACTGGCCCCAGGACTGATCCTGAGGTGCCCACTTGTGACTTGCATCTCTTCTGACTGTATACCATTTACCACCACTCTCTGTTTTCTGCCCGTCAACCAGTTTGCCACCCAGTTGACCAACTTCTGACCCACCGAGCCTACCCAGCTTATTTATCAATCTTCTATGTGGAACAGTGTCGAAAGCTTTGCTGAAGTCAAGGTAGGCGACATCAACTGCTCCCCCTTGGTCCACCACTCTGGTTACCCAGTCAAAGAAATCTATGAGATTAGTTTGACAGGACCTTCCTTTTGTAAACCCATGCTGTCTTGGATCCTGTGCCCCTATGGATTCCAGGAGTTGCACTATCCTTTCCTTAAGGGTGCCTCCATAATCTTGCCCACTACTGAGGTAAGACAGACCGGTCTGTAGTTCCCCGCCTCCTCCTGCTACCACTCTTGTGGAGCGGGATCACATGAGCCCTTCTCCAGTCTTCTGGGACCTCTCCTGTGCTCAGAGACTCACTAAACAATTCTGCTAATGGCTCTGCTAGTTCCTCCTTTAGCTCCTTAAGGTACCCTGGGATGTATGCCATCAGGTCCCATTGCCTTATCCACCCTGAGCTTAGCAAGCTCTTGTGGGACCCTTTCTTTTGTGAAGGGAGTAGTGCTCACCTCCCTCCCCTGTGTCCATGATGCTGAGCTGTGGGCCCTGCCCTACCTTCTCTTCAGTAAATACTGAGCAAAAGTATCTATTTAGGATAGATGCCTTTACAGGGTCCTCCTCCTCCTCACATGCTCCCTTTTCTCCATTAAACAGCAATACCCCTCTGGATTTTCTCCTTTCACTAATGTATCTATAGAAAGTCTTGTCACCTTCTTTTACTGTTCGTGCTAGTGTTTCCTCAGTTTGGGACTTTGCCTGCCTTACTGCCTTACCTGCTTCCCTTAGGGCAGTTTGGTATGCCTCCCTATCTTCATCCCGCTGTGTTCCTTATATTTCCTGAAGGCCAGCCTTTTGGCTCTGACCTTTTCTGCTACTGTATTTGAGAACCAAAGTGGTTTCCTTCTTCTTTTGCACTTCCTTTTCTGTCTAAAACAATGGGATGTTGCTTCAAGTATTGCATCCTTAATGCTTGCCCACTTTGCCTGTACCCCCTCACCTGTGTTTCTTTTTGCCAGGGCTAGCTTAACTCTGTTGGCCATCTTATCAAAGTCAGCTCCTCTGAAGTCCCATATTTTTGCCTTGGAATGGGATGATTTAGATGTAGTAGCCAAATTGAACCATACCATGTGATGGTCACTGGCCCCCAGGTGACCTTCTACCTGGAGATCTGTGATCCCTTCTTTGTTAGTCAGTACTAGATCTAGGATAGCCCTGTCTCTTGTGGGTTGCTGTACCAGTTGTTTGAGGCCTTCCCCCTGCAGGAATCCACTATGAGTCTAGTTCTGGCAGATGTTCCTGCTGGTATTGACCAATCTGTATCTGGCATGTTGAAGTCTCCATTATCAGAACCTACCCTTTAGCTGTCATGTTTTGTATATCTTCTAACAGTAATGTGTCTATGTCCTCCCTCTGGTCTGGGGCCTGTAGACAACCCCTTCTTATGACTGTCCCATTTCCTGTTTCCAGGGTGACCCACAGTTCTTCTGGCTCCTTATGTGTATTCTGAATTTCTGTAGCTTTGATATTTTCATTAACATACAGGGCCACCTCCCCCTTTTGACCTCGGTCTCTTCTGAACAATACATAGCCAGGTACTGAAGTCTCCCAAGTGTGGTTACTGGTAAACCACATCTCACTAATTGCTACTATGTCCAGTTTAGCCTCTGACATTATTGCCTGCAGGTCTGGGATCTTATTTCCCAGGCTGTGAGCATTTGTGTACATGATTTTCCATTGGCCAGATTTTGGTGTGTTAGTTGTTGGGTGAAGTTTGGCATACTCCATGAGTCGTATGGGGAGACAAACCTTTTTCTTATGGTAATGCAAATGAGCAGCAAACATGCTGAATTCCTGTTTGACCACTAGCTGAGGGGAGGGTGTTCTTCCCATTCGACGTATGGGGTGCTGCACCCTCTCCCCATTTGCTAGTTTAAATATTCTGCAAAGACGTCAAACTTCTGCCCCAATGCACTGACTCCTCTTTAGTCAGATGCAGTCCATCAAATTTAAAGAACTTTCGCTCCCAGAACTGTTGCCAGTTCCTACAAATCTGTCCTTTTCCTGACACCAGTCCTTGAGCCACGTGTTTAGCTCCCTATCTCCCTTCTCTGACCTTCCGTCCATCTGCTCCCTCTCCCAGACTGGCAGGATCTCAGAGAAGGAGATGCCGGACAAAATAGATGATAGTTTGTCACCCAGCCTAGTCAGGTGTTCCTTGGTCTCCACAACTGACCCGGCTGGCGAGATCATTAGTCCCTATGTGTACTAGGACATCAATGTTTTCTCCTGCTTTGTGAACAATTTTAGTAATGCGGTCAGTGTCTCTCCATGCTGATGTACCTGGGAGACATCTGACCATCACCCCTGGCTGGAGATGGGTATCAACTCCCCGAATCATGGAGTCTCCTATGATCAGAAGTTTTTTGGATTTCCTTTGTGCTTGTTTAGTTTTGGTTCCTGATTTGGGTGAGTTTTGTTGTGCTAGCTCCTGTGCCGCAGTGTTCTGCTCTGCAGTGTCTTCTGCCTCTTTATTTCATTTCAGAGATAGAGGCAGATACCTGTTTGTAGTGTTTATATGGTTTTTGGAGGTAATGTGTTGGAGAGCAGAGAGTGATGGGGCACCTGATTTGCTCCTCCTAACCACCTGCCAACCTCCTGGACCAACTACCCTCTGCGGTCGAGGTTTTTCTGTTGGATGCTGGGGAAATGGCAGGTGGTTCTTATAATGTATTTCCTCTTCAATATGAAATTTGAGGCGTGCAATCTCTGCCCATGCTGCCGGAGCTGAGCCCTAAGATCTCAAAGGCCCAGCATGTAGGACAGTGTCCTAAATCCTGTAAGACTGTCCTTCTGAAAATTGTTCCACAGTACCTGCAGTTAATGAAATCCATTCCAAATAAGTTGCTGGGTTTGTAACCTAGTCAGAGTAATTAGAAGGAAAAAATGCAAGTAATGGTTTAATTGTGCTTTGTTTAACTTGTTATAACAAGTTAAATTACTAGTGCCCTGTAAATGAGATCACCTTGTGGAGGCTCCACTGATCCGCCCTTCCTGCTCTGCCACAGGAAATGTCACAACTGTGGTACCCTATAAAAGGAGTGTAGCGTGGGGTGGTTGGGGATGGGGGTGGGTGGCTGGGCCCTTCCCCTGCCTAAAAAGAAGAACCACGGAAGAAAGAACAAGGAGGTAAGAGCAGAAACAATCAGTCAATAACAAATGCACTAACCTGAAAGCTTATCCTAATGTTAGATAAAACTGTAAAACCTGTAAAGCACCACCTGTAATAATTTCAGAGAAGATATACGCTGTAAGAAACACTTTGCTCCAGAGAAAATAAAGCAGTAACAGAAGATATACCTTGCAAAGACAATTTGAATCAGAAGATTACAGGAGTAATCTGTTAGCACACACCTGTAGGCACACCTTGTAATAATGCAGAAGAAGGTATACCAGCAACAACAATTTGAATCAGAGAAAAATAAAGCAATGAAATGTCAGCAACAAACAGTAGCAATCCCTGTGAGTAAAAAATTAAAACACCACCACACAGTAAATCTGCTTAGCCAAACTAAATCTTAATCCTTCTCCCTTGCTCTGGTAAGTTTCTCTACTCTGCCTTTCAAGCAGTCTTAGAAGGAAAAAGCTCAGGTGAAGCTAGGTGCCTTGGCCAGCAAACCAAGTCTTCTACCTAACTAATAAATATAATCAGTACCGATTCAAAATAAAACTAAACTATTGCTGCTAGTGAAGTTTAACTCCTCGCAGGCGAGCAATGTCATCACTGAAGCACACTCAACGGAAAAAAAGGAACTGAGGCGGGTTGGAGGTCGACGAGACAGTCACACATCAGCATGAGCTGGGGCCTCGTGGGTGCTGCCTCCTGCTCCATCTAAGGCGCCGCCCCTGAAAAGCTTGCTCCCACTGGGTCCTAGCTCCTCCGTCGAACTCCCATTAGTGTGAATGAGTGGAGGGGACTTTATGTCCAGGAAGATCATGGTGACGGGTAACAAATTACTAGCCCACAGTCTTAAATCCCAACAAATAGAAAGATTCATAAATTGTTTGAAGGACTCTGCTGGTAACACGTGCACAGAGAACACTGCAATTAATAAAATCATCACAGAATTCTATACAAAACTTTATTTCCGCCCTCTGAATGCACAACCAATCCATATTCAAAAATTCATAGAAAAATAAAATCTTCCACAGCTTCCCGCAGACCTAGCTGAAACACTAAATGAACCCTTTACACTGAAAGAGATGCAGCAGGTTCTCTCAAGGTTAAAATCAGGTAATTCCCCTGGTGGAGATGGGTTTTCGGTAGAATTTTATAAATCATTATCTGATCTCCTTTGCCCCTTACTAACTGTGGTATATAATGAAGCTATCCAACTGGGAAATTAACCTTTAACTATGACAGAAGCAGTAATTACTGTACTCGCTAAGAAAGATAAAGCTACATATCTCCCATCTAATTACTGTTCCTTCTCATTACTCAATACAGATGGTAAGATATATGCTAAGATTCTGGCTATACGCTTAGAAGCACTTATTCCTCAATGGATTCACCGCTCACAGGTGGGCTTTGTGAAAGGCAGAGTTGGTTCCGACCATCTCAGATCCCTATTTAATCTCATATATAAAGCTAAATACCTCAAATCTCCCACTGCAGCTATTGCTGTAGACTATGAAAAAGCTTTTGATTCTTTACACTGGAACTATCTCTACACCGTACTTTCCCAGTTTGGACTCCCTGAACATTGCTGCTCATGGATCAAATTGTTTTACAACTCCCCTTCAGCTAGAGTGCATACAAACTCTGCTTTATCTCAATACTTTTTACTAGCAAAAGGCACCAGACAAGGATGCCCACTGTCTCCATCTCTTTTCATTCTGGCTCTCGAACCATTAATAACTGCTCTTCATCAACCCAGCAAAATAAAAGGCATCACAATAGGCAATTTGCAGTACACCTCCCTGGCCTATGCAGATGACTTGCTAATTTTAGTAGAAAAATAGAAATTACGAACCTACCGTAATTCTTGATCTTCTTGGACGAAGTCTCCACCGCTGATTCACATTGATGAGAATTACACTGGAGGTGTCAGGACCCAGCAGGAGCAAACTTTTTGCAAGAGGGCCGGGCCGGCGCCAGAGATGGGGCCACGAGGAGCGGCGCCGTGAGCCTCAGCTCGTGCGGCAATGACTATCTCGGCGTCGACCCTCCAACTGCCTTAGTACCTTTTTTTCCTGAGGATAGTCCGGACGACTCGTATAAGAAGGGTCAACAAAGAAGTCTTCATAGCCTGAAGATTGAGTGAATGAAGACCAACAACAGAGGTGAGCTCGGGGGATGGTGGGTGGATGTGTGAATGAGTGGTGGAGACTTCGTCCAAGAAGATCAAGAATTATGGTAGGTAAGTAATTTCTATATATCTTCCTGTACATAAAGTCTCCACCACTCATTCACACTGATGGGAGAGTACCGAGCTAATAATTCCCCGAGAAGGCATCAGGAGAGACCAAGAGCTCACAAATTTAGGATATAAGTCCATTAAAGATAGTCCTGCCAAACAAAAGATGTCGCCTGGCATGGACATCCAGGGCATAGTGCTTGACAAAAGTATGCACAGAGCTCCAGGTAGCCGCAATGCACATGTCTGCAATGGGCACATTGCAGATCTCTGTCAGGGATGCCACAACTGCTGTAGTAAAGTGAGCGTACACTGCCTTCTAGCTTAACCTGCACCATGAAATAACAGTGGCAAAGGCATGCCACCAGCCATGCCGAAATGCATCTGATAGCGACAGGTTGACCCAGCCAAGTCTCGCTGAAGGAAACAAACAGTTCTTGAGCTTTGCAAATTTCTTTTGATCGATCCAAATAGAAACGCAGAGCTCTTTTGACATCTAAAGAATGAGGGGGTATGCTCCCCTTCATTTTGGAAGTTCACAAAGTAAGTAGGCAGGACCAAAGGTTGGTTTAGATGGAATTCTGAAACAACCTTAGGGAGAAACTTAGGATGGGTCCTAAGAACTACTTTGTCCTTATGAAACACAGTATACGAAGGGTCAGTGACCAAGGTTTGTATTTCAGAGACCCTGCGGGCTGAGGTAATGGCCACCAGAAAGGCCGTTTTCCAACTTTTATTTATTTATTTAAATTTTGGTGACCGGGTAGGCCCACTGAGACTATAATGGTCCCTTTTTCAGGGGGCTCCAAGTGAGAAATTTCAGCTCACAGGAAGCTAGAGGCTCGAAAGGTTTTCGAGTGAGCATGTCTAGCACAAGGATAATGTCCCAGGCTGCGACTGGACGTCTGATAGGAGGTCTGGTATGCAGTATACCCTTTGAAACCTCTTAACTACTGGTAACTGAGCCAGTGATAAGGAAAGTACTGGCTCATGATAAGCTGAAATGGCACAAAGGTGAACTTTGACTGTAGAATATTGTAGACCTGAATTTGAGAGGTCTAAAGGGTACTCTAGAACTTTATTTGGTGGGCAGGAAAAAGGATTCAAAGAGGATTTTGCACACCGGAGAGAAACACGCTTCCATTTGGCTGTGTAAGTTTTTCTAGTGGCTGGCTTGCACGCAGCCAAAAGAATATCCGAAACTCTCCAAGAGACATTGAACCTGTTCATTTCTATCTCTTCAGGAGCCAAGCGTGAAATTGAAGCAACCTCAGATTGGGATGGACCACAGGCCGCTGGGTCAGAAGGTTCGTCTGAAGGGGAAGTGCTTTCGGAGGGGTTTCCGACATACTGTTGAGTAATGGAAACCATATCTGTGAAGGCCAGAAGGGAGCAATAAGGATCATTTTGTCCCCCTGGGACTCGAATTTGAGAAGTACCCTATGAATTAGTGGAAGAGGAGGAAAGGCATATAGAAAGTGTTTTGTCCACTGCAGCCTGAACGCATCCTGACAGAAAATGCCAGGCCCTGGATTTCTGGAGCAGAAGAGAGGCAGTTTTGTGTTGAGTGGGGATGCAAAAAGATCCAGGTCTGGAGTTCCCCATTCTGCGAATAGTGACTGAACTACGGTTGAGTCGAGAGACCACTCATGAGGATCTGTCTCTGTTCTGCTTAGACGGTCTGCCAGTTCATTCTGCACTCCCGGCAGGTAGACCGCCTGAATTAGAGCCTTGTGCTCTACGCACCATTCCGACAATCTCATCGCTTCCCTGCATAAAGGGTAAGAGTGTGCACTGCCCTGCTTGATGTACTACATCACTGCTTTGTTGTCCGTTTGAAGGAGAATGTTCTTGTGACAGAGAATGTCCTTCAAAGCTCGGACTGCATAAAGGACGGCTCTCATTTCTAGGACATTTATGTGAAGCTGGGACTCATCCTGAGTTCACGTACCTTGGGTGTGGAGACTCTGACAGTGAGCTCCCCACCCCATCAGGGACGCATCCGTGGTAATGGAAATCTGGTGATCCAGAGGCGCAAAGGGATACCGTTCCAGAAGATTGTCCTCTTGCGACCACCAGGTGAGTGACCTCTTCAGCGGTTCTGTCACCTTGATGAGAAAGGACTGAGGGTGAGTGGCTGGGGACCACTGAGTACTGAGCATCCATTGAGAGGTTCTCATGTGGAGGCATGCTAGGGGTACAGTGAACACAGAAGATGCCATGAGACCCAGCATC
This sequence comes from Neoceratodus forsteri, assembly GCA_016271365.2. Lineage (NCBI taxonomy): Eukaryota > Metazoa > Chordata > Ceratodontiformes > Ceratodontidae > Neoceratodus > Neoceratodus forsteri. The sequence continues at coordinate 334,464,204 of CM057452.1, read as the reverse complement.
CGTTGCATCGAGATAGCTCGAACTGAGCTGTTCTCTCTGATGTATTGGGCCATCTGTAGGATATCGCTCCTTCAGTCCTCTGGTAGAAAAGCTTTCACACAGGAGGTGTCCAGAAGAGTTCCTATAAAAAGGAGCTTCTGGGACAGCTGCAACTGCGATTTCTTGAGATTTAGCAGGACTCCCATTGACGTGAGAAAATCTGAGGCCATGGCTATGGTGTCGAGAGTTCCTCGCCTGGAAGGACATGCTAGAAGCCAGTCGTCCAGATATGGGAACACTTGTATTCTGATCTTACTGAGATGCACTGCAAGAATTGCACAACACTTTGTAAAAACTTGTGGCGCCAAGCATAGCCCAAAGGACAGGAATCTGAACTGATAATGCTGACCCAGAGCTACAAACTGTAGTTGTTTGTGATGCTTTGGGTGTATAGGAATATGATGGTAAGTGTCCTGCATGTCCAGGGAAGCTAACCAATCGTGCTGATGAAGCAAGGGTAACAGGGTCCCGAGCGACATCATCTTGAATTTTCCTTAAAAAGAAACTTGTTTAACTTTCTGAGGTCCAAAATGGGGCGCATGCCACCGGTCTTTTTTGGGACCTGGAAGTAATAGGAGTAGAAACCTGTGTTTTGTTGATCCAGCGGAACTATTTCAACTGCTCTGTTGTTCAAAAGGCCTTGTATCTTGGAGCCAAAAAAGGTCTGACTGTGTTGTTGACATCTTGGGCTGTCGTTTGGGAGGACGATCTGGAGGGGTTTCTGAAAGGTTGAGGGAGTACCCTTCATGGATTATCCGGAGGACCCATTTGTCTGAAGTTATTGACTTCCACTGGTTGTAGAACTGAGTCAGACATCCTCCCACCGCTAAGGAGGAGTCCACCTCGGGTAGTTGAGGTGGGACCTGGGCCAGAAATTCAGAAGGTGGCACTGGGCACTTTGGGCCCTTGTGCCTTCTGTTGCATTTTCTTTTGAGGCTGAGGGGCTTGGTTTTTGTTGAAACCTCCCCTGCCCTTGCCCCGGAAAGGACTGACGGTTGTGAAATTGACGCTTGTTAACACCCCACCAAGAAGGGGTGGGAGCAGGTCGAGCTGTTTTAATGGCCGACCTAGTCTTCTGAGTGGCCTCCAGAGCTTGCTCTACTTGAGGTCCAAACAGACACATACCATCAATGGGTAATGCCATGACCTGCTGTTGGGCATCATTCGTGAAGCCCGAAGTGCATAGTCAGGAGTGATGACAGGTACAAATGCCCACTGCTGCCGCTCAGGAAGCAGTATTGAAAGCGTCCATAGCTGCTTTAACCTGCTGGTTGTTGGACTCAATACCCCTGGTTATGATCTGAAGTAGCTCTGAACTAGTGTCCAACTTGAGCAGAGCTTCTACCATCTGTTTGAGCGAATGCCAAAGAACATACTCAAATTGAGAAAAATAGCCCTGGTAGCTGGCAATACACATACCCAGGGTGGAGGCAGCAAAGACTCTCTTACCTTAGGTGTCTATGTTATGAGATTCTTTGTTTATAGGCTGTAGTTGCCTGAGGAAGAACGGCCTTGTCATTCTCTGCCAAGACTACAATAGGGTCTGCAAAGGCCTGGGAGGCCAAAATGGGTCGCTCCTTGGGAGCAGCATACTTCCTGTCTATGGACTTAGCCACAGAAGGGATGAGAGCGGGATTATTCCATACCATCTGAGAGAGTGTCTCAAAGGATAGTTGTACCGGAGCAGTTAAATCCATAGGGATCTCCGGGACATGAAGGTATTGGAGTCTTAACAGTTTCCCAGGATCGATATCTGTAGTCTGGAGAGAAAGAGTAGAATTTAGATTTTTTCAAGAGAGACTTAAATGACAGGTCTTCAACCACAGGCTCTGCGGCAGAATTAATCCCTGCTCCTTCAACATCATCACCTAGTTGAAGATCTGGGTCAGGTTCAATACCATCTCCTGACAGACCCGGAGGGACTGTATGGACAGGAAAGGAGTGAAAATCAGAAGGAAACGAAGAAGAGAAAGGATTTGGAGTCGAGAACCCCTGAAGGCTGGACAGCACCACACCCAGCCTTGGCGCTGAAGGCAAGAGAGACGGCGCCATCGGAAACATCCCAGCAGATGGTGCCGACAGAGACCACAGCGCCGACAGGCACATCAGCACCGAGGATGGTGCCGACGACCCCTGCAGTGCAGAGGACGGTGCTGACAACCCCAGCAGCGCTGAGGACAGCGCCGACAGGAGCATCAGTGCTGAGGACAGTGTCGATAGGTGCGACGGTGCCGAGAGATACATTGATGTTGAGAGAGTCCCCAACGGCACCAAAACCAATCCAGGGCCCCAAAGACTCCCATTTGAAGGAAAAAGGAGGAAGAATACCAGGGCATAAAGGCATCGGTGTGGCCCCCTGTGCCACAGCCATGTGAGGGGGGAAAACACCTGACTGTGGAGTCGACGGCACCGAAGATGGTGGTGCGCAGCTAGGAAGGTCCAACCACCCTACCCGCTCCCCCGAAGGCCCAAAGGCCTCGGAGTGACGAGGCCGGGCAACCGGACCAACCTCCGAGCCCACTGCTCCATAAGAGTGGCCCATTGATGAAACTGCTCATTGGAAGCCCTTTCAATAGGCGGAGAAGGGCTCTGTTGTCGAAGAGGTCGGTCACCGGAGCCAGAAACCAGCGACTCTGGAGAAGGAGACCAGCATCTGACCCCAACAACCGACCGTCAACGTGCAGACATACCAGAAGGTGACCTCGAGTGATGCCTTCTCTTTTTTAACCTGTGGGCCGAAGAAGAGCTCGAGGCTGAATGGTGCAGAGAGTGCGACCGTTTCCTTTTATGCTTCCGGGGGGACCACCCATCCCCCTGGGCATCGGACCACCTGTTGTCAGACCCTCCCTCCAGAGAGGGCGATGGACCAGACCCAGCCCGGCTGACTGAACAGCTTTCATATGAAGTCTCCCTACCGTCACCTGACCCGCTCATGGTCGACTCCGTCAATGGAGGGCTGAAGACTTCTTTTTCTCAATAAGTAAAAATAAGCGGTACTTTGTTCGAGATAAAATACAAAACAATAAACTGAAAACTATACTGCTAGTTTGAAGTTTGACTCCCAGTGGGCGAGTGATGTCGTCACTGAAGCGCACTCGATGGTGGGGAAAAAAGGAACTGAGGCGGTTGGAGGGTCGATGCCGAGATAGTCACTGCTGCATGAGCCGAGGCCCATGGCTTCACTCCTTGTAGCTCCATCTCTGGCACCTCTTGCAAAAAGTTTGCTCCTGCTGGGTCCTAGCGCCTCTGGCATAGTTCCCATCAGCAGAGCCAGTTTAAGACCTAATGGCACCCCAAGCAGAAATACTTGTGGTGCCCTTTACACTGCTTCACATCACCCCCCATCCTCCCTTCTTCCCCAATCCACATCCAAAAAGTGATGATAATTCTATGAATGTAAGGGTGATGACAACAAGAAAAAATTACTTACCATAGTAATCTTGTTTCTTCCACGGTATTCTTCTGTATTCCTAACTCCGCAGTCAGCCTCCTAAGTAGAACCGCCCAGAGACAGAACGTTATGCAAATGATAAAACCTATCATTGGCTCATGCCACTTATTCAAACTTCTGCCCTTATCAGCTGCAACGTTCCACCAACATATCAGATATCTAAGGAGCCTGCAAGGCGATTTTAACTATAATTATACCTATCTATCTATCTATCTACAACAAAACTATACTGTCTAGTAGAAACTACAAATATTAACATAAACCCAACACCCCCCTGAATGCCAGAATCACCTGGAAAAAGAAGGGAAGGAAAAACTCCACCCATTAGGTTTAAACAACGTATGTCAGTGTTTGGGACTCCATATTTAAAAGCTCAGTTAGGAGTGCAGAGGCTTTGGTTCTGGAAGGGAAGACAGGGTTGGAGAGTTAAAAATATAGAAGAATACCCTGGAAGAAACAAGATTACTATGGTAAGTAATTTTTTCTTCTCACCCCAGGAATTCTTCTATATTCCTAACTCTCTGCAGACCTCAAAGCAGTACCTTTGGAAGTGGGCACAGAACCTACTTTTTTGGAATGAGGCTTTGCAGGATTGCTGTGCCAAACCTGGCATCACTTCTGGATTAAGTGTCTAGACTATAGTGGTTAGTAAAGGTGTGTTCTGTCCTCCAGGTAGCTGCTTTACAGATCTCCACTAATAAAACATCTCTGACTGCTGCCATGGTTGCAGCTGTGCCCCTTGTGGAATGAGCTGTCAGCCCTGCTGGGGGCTCCTTGCCAACTTTCGAATAGCAAACTGAATGCACTGGATTATCCAGTGAGAAGTGGGCCTCTTTGAAGCTCGTTCCTTTACCCACATCCCCATAAGTCAGGAACAACTGTTTGTCTTGCCCACGATCTCTGGTGTGGATCATGTAGTAACCTAATGCCCTCTTGACATCCAGACTTTGGAGTCTGCGCTCACTTGAACTAGCATGTTCAGTGAAGAAGACTAGCATGGTAATGGACTGGTTCAAATGAAAGTCAGAGACCACCATGGGGAGGAATATTCTATTTGTTCATAATACTACCTCGTCTCTGAAGGAAAGATAATCCTTATAGACACACAAGACCTGAAGCTCACTAATTATTCTAGCTGAGGTGATAGCAACCAGAAAAAGAGTTTTTCAGGTAACATACTTTAGGTGTGCTGAAGCCATGGGCTCAAATGGGGGCCTCATGAGCTGGGTAATCCATATGTTCAGGTCCCATGCTGGTCCTGGCTCCCTAATAGGTGGGTGGAAATGGCACAGACCTTTAAAAAAACTTTTGAAAATGGGACTGGATGCCATGGAGGTGCTCCTCCCAGCAGAAATGTAAGCAGATATTGAGGCTAAATGCACTTTCAGGGATGTATGTTGCAGACCCTGGGAGTGTAAGTAGGTAAGATAATCCAGGACAGCTGGTATCCCCATGTGAGAGGGGGAGGTACCTTTGGAAGCACACCAAACAGAGAACCTCTTCCATTTTGAAGCATAGGTCTTCTTAGTAGAAGGCTTCCTGTAGCCCTTCAGGATATCCAGGACACTTACAGTGTGCAAACTCTTAAGTCCTCAAGAGCCATGCTTTGAGTTGAAGAGATCTGAAGTTCGGGGTACAGGATCCTGCCCTGATGGGAGATCAGCAGGTTGTGCCTCCTGGGTAGATGTATTGGTTTAGCTACAGACATGGAGAATCATACATGGTACCATGGCTGTCTGGCCCAGTCTGGTGCTATCAAGATCATTGATGCAGGTTGTGACCCAAGTTTGATCAGAACTCTGAAAATGAGAGGAAGAGGAAAAAGGAAAAGCACATAGGCTTCCTCCTGACCAGTCCATTGTCAAAGCATCCAGTGGGATTGTATCCTTGGCTGGTGGTCTACAGCAGAAAAGAGGCAGATGATGATTCGAGGGATGCAAAGAGATCTATCTCTGGTGTGCCCCACCTCCTGAATACTGCCTCCAGTATCTGCTTGTTGATGGATCACTTGTGGTGGGCCAGATTGATTCTGCTCAGGGCATCTGCTAGGGTACTGGTTTTCCCTGGCACATGAATGGCCTGTAGGGAGGCCTTCAGTGTGTAAGCCAAACTCCAGATCTTCACTGCTTCAATGTGCGGGGGCCTGACCTTGTCCCCCCTTGCTTGTTTATGCAGTCCACTGTTGTGGTGTTGTCTGTCCTGACCTGCACCACTTTTCGCAGTAGTGGTGCACAGGCCTTCAGTGCCAGGGACACTGCCCTCAGCTCCAACAGATTTATATGCTGGAGTGACTCTGTGCTGGACCAGGTTCCATGAGTGGTGTGTTCCCCTAAGTGGGCACCCCAACCTAACAGGGAGGCGTCGATTGAAAGAATGGCTGATGGGGCTTCCCATTGAAAGGATACCCCCTCCCTGAAGTTGTCTGCTTCCTTCCACCACTGAAGGGCTTACAGCAATGTTCTTGTTACTGGAATTGGTTTTGAAAGAGTGTCTTTCCTTTGGCACCAATGTGCACCAAGGTGAAACTGTATGTCTCTCATTTGGAACCTGGCACCCAAAACTGTGCCTGTTGTTGCAGCCATGTGTCCCAGAAGCTGCAAAAATTGTCTTGCTTGCTTTGGCTCATTCAGCCTGAAAGAAGCCGCTATTTGCCAGACGCGTTGCACTCTGTCCTGAGGGAGGAAGGCTCTTCCCTTTAAGGTGTTCAGTTCTGCTCCTATGAAGTGCAGAACCTGTACTGGAGTGAGAACAGATTTCTCCTGATTTACCAGGAACTCTAGTGAGTGTAACAGGTTTAGTGTTACCTGCAGGTGATCTTGCACATGCCTGGGTGAGCTTCCCACCACCAGCCAATTATCGAGATGGGGAAGACTGATAACCCTAACCTTCTTAGTTGTGCCACCACCACTGCCAGATGCTTTGCAAATACCCTTGGGGCTGAGGAGAGACTGAAGAGTAAGGTTGAAAACTGGTAATGTCCTGATGGAAATCTGAATCTGAGATATTTTCTGTGAGATTCTCTTATGGGAATGTAGAAATAGGCATCTTTCAGATCCAGAGATGCTAGCCAATCTCCCTTCTGAATGACTGTCAGAATAACTGCCAATGTGACCATCTTGAACTTTGGCTTTACTAAAGTACTTGTTCAGTAGACTGAGTTCTGGAATAGGTCGCCCTCCCATTTTTCTTTTGGTGAGAAAGTATCTTGGTAGAAACCCTTCCCTTCTGCTGAGGTGGAACATGCTCTACTGCTTTTAACAGAGGAGGCTTTGAACCTCCTTCTCCAATAGTTTCTTTTCCAAGAGGGAAGCTGGTTTTGAACACCCTTGTTCTCAAGAGAGGGAATTACTTGAAACTTAGGGGCAGACCCTGACTCACCACTTCCAGGACCCACTTGTCTGTGATAATGGACTCCCAAGCCTGGAAATAGTGAGCCAGCCTGCCCCTTACTGGGATAGGGCCATGGGAGATGGCCTTGACCACTGAGTCAGAGATTCTGTTTTGCTTGGGGCTGGGCCTGGGTAGTCTGGAATCCCCTCCCAGAGCCCCTTTTACCCCTGTCTCTGAACTACCTTGTCTGCTGTGGATATTGCTGATATTGAGAGACAGCCTGGGCCTGATTTAAAAGGTCTGGTGTAGGCTGCTCCACCTAAGCCTCCCCTTCTGTATGACCTGTAGGAGAAGGAGGGTCTCTCCTTTGTTGAGTTGCTCTTATAGGCAGCCTTGTACTCATCCACCTTCTTCATATAAGCCTCAGTCTATTGGCCAAATATTGAATGATTCTCCACAGCAAAATCCATAGCCTTGGTTTGGGTATCACGTGTAAGATTAGTGGTCCTAAACCAGGCCAACCTCCTAGGAGCTATGGTAAGGGTCATCCATCTGGAAGCAGTATCACTGCCATCTGCTGCCATCTGAAATTGGTATTTTGCTGCTTCCAGCCCAAACCCGGCTATCTCAGCCAAATCATCTGAGAGGCCCGAAGGAGCCTTATCTACCATGGGCAATCCTGACTGCCACAGTGACTTTTGATACTGTGCAGAATAAGCCTGGTAAATAGCCTGTCTGACTCCCAGTGAGGATGCCAGGTGGCCCTTCTTGGCCATACTACCTATTTTGCATGAATCTTTCTCAGGTGGGGGTGTGATGCCACTGTCACCCTTTCCTTCTCACATGCTGCTTGCTGGATTATCCCTTGATGGTCAGGGTGAGAGAAGAGGAACAAAGCCCCCTGTCTGTCCAGCTGGTATTTTTTTTCTGCCTTCTTGTCCGGGGAGATAGAATTTGGAGTTTGCAAACCTTAAACAAGTCTTTTTTGAAAACTTGTTGATAGGGAGTAATATCTTCTTTGTGGGTGTTAACCCCATCATTTTCACGCATTTGGCCTCTTCCTCATCCTCTGTAACCTCTGTGGTAGCCAAATCAAGGGCTTCCACTATTTTCCTTATGAAGGGAAAATAAGAGGAAAAATCCTCTGCTCTAGGAGGAGACCCAAGTTCCTGTTCAGGTGAGATCTCAGCCTCAATAGGTTCACCCTCAACTACATCAGGCAAATCATTCTCCTCAAACAGCATCTGCTCCTGGGATGGAGTTGGGACAGAAGAAGATCCAACCGGGACTTGGACCGGTGTTGGAGGAGTTGGAGCAGGTATAAGACCCTGCAAAGCCTGTATGGCCTTCATGGCCTGGGCAATCTCTTCTGAGGATGGCATGCTGTGAGGCACAGATGAAACCCCCTTGGTTTCTCAGTCAGGGGTTCAACGTGCTTTGCTTTCTTTGTCTTTTTGGTAGGAACTGGGGAGTCAGCCAGTTCACCCACCTTTTTACTGGAAGCTGCGTCACCCTTGTCAGGGTTGCTCAGTTTGGACAGTGAGGTTTCACCTGCATGTTTAAAGGGTGTAGGTTGGTCAGAATCTGTAGCACCCTTCTCAAGTTTTCTTTGGTGCTTTTCCAGCCTCTTGTCAATTGTCTTTTGTGGAAATGATTAGCAGATTTCACAATCTGCAGAAAACTGTTAATTTCCAAGGCAGACCATGCATAAGCCATGCTTTTCTGCCTTGACAAAAACGTCCCCACACTTGTTTTTTTTTGCTTTTATCTTTCTCCCCCCTTGCCCTGGTCATCTCCTTGTCCAGCTGCCATCCCCATGCTTTGCTCCTTCAGGCACTCACCCCTGCAACTCCCATGGCTTACCCCCCATGGCGGGGCTCTGGGAAGCCCCCTACTCACCTGCCAAGCAGGATTCAGTTCATGGTGTTACCGCCAGAGATGAAGTGCCAGGGGACAGCCATCAAGCCACCACGACCAGCCAACAGGGTCTTTTTCCTAATATTTTCTCCCTAGTGGGCATTCGCCATGCAGTGACACCAGCAGTGGGCATACGCATTCACCCGCACGTGTCCCCACCAAGCGTCTGCTGAGCTCCCATTCCCCTTACTTGCAGCAGCGTAGCGTCAAGCCCCTGCCTCCGCCAGGGGTCAAATGCCACCAACTACAGATTGCCCCCCCTCCCTGGAGATGAAGAGCAGTCCATCAGACGTTCAATCCATCTCCTCCCTGCCGACCCCTGGTGGCCCACACTCATTCCCGAATGCGGATCACTGGCGTGGCGCAAGGTGTGGCATCCAGTGCCTCAGCTCTCAGTGCCACCAGGCCAGGCAATGTCCCTACACTTAAGGCAGTTTTTAAACCCTGGGGGTCCAGCCTTTTTCTTAGGGTTTTCTGCCATCATCAAACTGATTAAGAAAAACAGAACCGCAAATAAAGTAAACTCTTCGTTTTTTTTCCAGTTGCGGTCGGTTCAGCAACTGGTGAAGGTTCCAATACTGAACCAAGAACCGAACAACTTAAACCGGGTTAGCGGTTCACTGAACCGGCTTGGCAGCTAACGAAAGCAAGAATTTATTTAAAATAAAATACTAAAATAACTAAACTGAACTGGAGATAAGGAAATAAAAGCTCTGGAAAGGGATCTAAGGCTTGGTTCCCCAACAGTTATACCGAACCATGAGGAACCGAGAAAATTAAACCAAAAACACTAAAATAAGCGCTAGACTAACAGTAGGAATTTAAACAGAAATAAAAGCAGCAGTAGGAATAATTAAAATACTTATTTTCAGTGAAGAACCACCCAAGGAATGACTGAGAGGGAAGTCTCCGAGGCATCTTGACTTGTCAGGCAGAGAAAGAAATCTGATAAGTTGGTGGAACGTTGCAGCTGATAAGGGCAGTAGTTTGAATCAGTGGCATGAGCCAATGATAGGTTCTATCATTTGTATAACGTTCTGTCTCTGGGCAGTTCTATTTAGGAGGCTGACTGCAGAGAGTAAGGAATATAGAAGAATACCTGGGTGAGAATTATGGTTTTAGATTGACACTTTTGCATTTCTCAAGATGATTTCTGCTTATATGTTCTACTTCAGTGCGCCCCTTCTGTGCTGGCGCCCCAAGCGGCCGCTTGGTTCGCTTGTGCCTAAAACCGCCACTGCCCATCAGTGTGAATGAGTGGTGGAGACTTTATGTCCAAGAAGATCCTGGAATCCTCTGCTCAACCACTCATAGAACTACTTAATTCTTTCACAAAACTGTCTGGATTAGCAGTAAACTATAACAAATCAGAGGTGCTCCCTTTGAATAACTCTTGTAAAGTATATATGAATATTCTGCTCAATTTTGATGGTCACCACAAGGGTTTACTTGTCTGGAGATCAAAATTTTACCGGAAATAGTAAAAATATGGGACACTAACCTTTCTCCACTTCTCATAGAAATCAAGACTATTTTGTACAAAAGGAAAACCCTCAACCTCTCCTTTATGGGAAAATTGCCACCATTAAAATGTCTATAGCTCCCAAAATACTGTATTTATTCTCACATATCTCTTTAACGTTGCCTCCTACATCTCTAATTAAAATAGATAGAATAATAGGCAACTTTATCTGGGAAGGTAAAATTTCAATAATTAGCCGAGTCAAACTAAAACGTCATTGGTCTAAAGGAGGGCTAGGCCTTCTGTGGTTTACAGCATATCTCTGGGCATTTCGAGCAGCTCAGACAGTGAAATGGTTTGATAAACCTACTTCTGGAACCCCTTTATTGGTTGACATGGAAGCAAATCTGATCACAGGTGCTTCCACTTCAAACCTTATAATTAATCCCTTAAATCAACAATTAAGACAACACCCCATTATAGCCCCATCGGTCAAATACTGGTTCAAACTACACAAACAATTAAACTCTGATCCCACTCTATTGATATACTCTCCTATTTGGAGCAACCATTTGGTCATCCTAGATGGACAACCATTATACTGTAGCTCTTGGAAAATTAAAGGAGTTCATTGTCTTAATGATGTTTTATCTAGTGACCATTGCTCACTAGACTCCTTTACTAACTTTCAAATTAGATGGGGTATATCCGAAACCAATTTCTGTAAATATTTACAATTATGGCATGCTCTAACCAATTTACTACTTAAATTAAAAAGAACATCATCTTTAGACACTCAGGTTACTACATTTCTGAATAGTAGGTCTGCTTTAAGTTAGTAAAATATATAAGTCTGTTAGGGATACATTACCAAACCAGTCTCTTTCATCCCCAAAGAAATGGAGTTTTGCATTAAAATATAACAAACCTGACTCTCAATGGAAAAATTGTTGGTCTACTTGTCATTATTCTTACAAAGCTATACACAGTATGTTAATCCAATTTAAAATACTACAGCTCTGGTACAGAACCCCCATCAGTCTTACATCAACTTAAACTAGTTCAAAATGATGTCTGTTAGAGATGTAATTCCACAGGCGGTGATTTATTACATATTACTTGGTCCTGTAACTACATCTCTAATCTATGGAGATCAATACATGACCTGGCTGTCAAAATAATTGGACATGACATTCCTTTTGATCCCAAGCTCGACAAAGAATCTCGCCACTTGCTGACGGAGGGGGAAGTGAGGAAGACCTGAACTGGAGGGTCCACCCCACCCCTCGCCCTATCTACCAAGGACATGCGCTTTCTGCTAAGGTCTGATACCCGAGTGGAGGTGCCGGCTTGACCCTCAAGCTCCGGCGGGCCTCCTCGGGTAAAATGCTTTGGGACTTACATGCAGCATTATTTTATCCCTGGACAAACGAAACGCCCCTGCTGATGCAGGAGACCTCGCAAATCTACCTAATTCCTGGCATTCCTCTGTCTCAACGGCGAGCCCTGCTTTGTTACTGAAGGCGTCGGAGGACTTTTCAAATTTGGCGCCGTCTTGTCCTGTCCTTTGTCTTAGTGACCTGCGATCACTCCGATTGGCCACTGCTGTCGCCCACCTCATGAGCCCTCCTAACTAAAGGAGAGCGCAATAAAGAATCTCACCACTTGCTGATGGAGGGGAAGTGAGGGAGACCTGAACTGGAGGGTCCCCCCCTCGCCCTTTCTACCAAGGACACGCGCTTTCTGCCAAGGTCTGATACCCTAGTGGAGGTGCCGGCTTGACTCGCAAGCTCCGGCAGGCCTCCTCGGGTAAAACGCTTCGGGACTCACATGCAGCATTATTTTCGGCCCTCCCATTCACCCCGTTCCCTCCTCAAATTAAATCCTCGCTTGCCCCGCCCACAAGCCTTGCTATAGCCTATTGGCTTGCAGGGGGCGGCGTTGTGCGCTGACACTGCCTTATACTCGGTCAAGAGACCTGTACTACGATCTATGGAGCTCCTCTCCTTGTGCTTCCTGATCTCTCTCACTGCCTATGAACTGTAATCTCGATCTGCTTTGCACCATTCCTTTATTCTCAGGACCCTGCCCTGGCACTCTGTGTAAACAGTAATCTGTTATTTGCCCTCTCTGGCCTCTCGTAGTACTTGCTAGTCGACCAAGCCAGACAGGACCTGCTCCCTCCATGACAATTACCACTGGCAGGCTAAAGTAGTTAATAGCATTACAGTTTAATACAAATGTGTTTATTGTATTTTGCAAACCCAGTAAATGTGATTAATAGCGTTACAGTTTTTTTACGTAGGCAATCATTGTAATTGCCATTGTGATTAACAGCATTACAGTTTATTTCGTATGCGATCATTGTAATTGCAAGCCCACCACTGAGCACATCAGAACCCTGCCCTACTCTGATCTCAGTCAGTACCTAGCCCCACAGGCCCACAGGGTCCTTGTATCCCCTGCCCAAGGGACCTCTCCATCACTACAGTGAACTCTGGGTGGTCACCCCTCATACTCTACCCAATCTCCACACAGGTTCCTGTTCCCTTGTTTCCCCCTCAGGTGTTTTTACTCACTCACTCACATCCTTCTGAAGTGGGTACCCTGCGAAAAACTGTGCTCTGCCTCTAAAATGGAACCTCCCAAGGGAATCCGCTTTCCACCCCCTCCCTGCAACGCACTCCTAGCTGTACTCTTTCTGGGACTTGTGTCCCTCCATATTGCCACTGCCCCTGACTTGGGCAGTGACCGAGAATGGTCCCCCCCACCGTACTGTGACCAACTTCACCTTCTCTAACCTACTAGCCAACGCCGCGAGTCCCTGCTATCCCACTAGCGGACTGATACCAAGATTTATCCTGTCTCGTACCAGAATCGTGCAACGTCAGGTTCTTAAGTCAACGACCAGGAGGTCTCTCCTCAGAGGACCCCTCCTGTGGCTATTTCTACTGACCCTTGCCCTAGCTGGAGACAGCGAAACCAACCCTGGACCCTCCACCCCGGCCTCTGAAACTCCTCAGGAATAGCGGCTGGGCAAGGGACTGAAAGTGGCTCACCTTAATATTCATAGCCTACTTCCCAACCTGGATGAGCTCACTGCATGGGTCACTCTCTACAAGCCCGACATCATGGGGATAACTGAGACCTGGCTCAAACCCCAGGTTCCTGATTCAGCCTGTGGTCTTCGTGGCTACGAGTTCAAACGGCTGGATAGGACCGGAAGCAAAAGGGGAGGAGGCATCCTGATTTACTATAGGAGCCACCTCAATGTATCTCTAGTAAACCACCATCCCTCGCTGCTGTCTCCCTGTGAGCTGCTTCACACCATGTTCCTACACGGCAATGCTAAAAAACTGCACGTGGTGTGTACCTACAACCCCCCCCAAAGGGAGGGCTCCAGGGCCTCACCTATATCCTGGACACTGTCAGTCCCTGTACTGGAGACAATGAACTCCTAATCCTGGAAAATGTGAACCTAAATTGGGCAGGGGATAATGTCAGGCAGTTCAAGGCCTTGCTTGCCACCCTAACCCTGATGCAACTCGTACAGGAGCCCACCCGACGGATGGCTAATGGACCAGCACCCTTCTGGACTGGATCATGTCAAACCGTCCTGAGAGGATCTCCTCTGTGGGGACACTATCCGACTCCATCTCAGACCACTCTCCGGTCTTCTGTGTATGGAAAATCCCCTCCCCAAAGGTCCCTCATAAAATCATCCACATCCGAAACTTCACCAGCTTTGATCCGGATCTTTTCACGGAGGAACTAAGGCTCACCGACTGGTCAGGAGTCTACAGTGCACATGATCCCTCCACTGCCATTGCTGCGTTCCTCAACTCCTTTGTGGATCTGCAAGACAGGCATGCCCCTATAACTAGACGAAGGGTCTGGGGGACAACCACACAGTGCCTCCTCGCCCTCATGCGAGTGAGCGACAAGTGCTGGGCCCGTTTCAAATGCTCACATGACATGACCCTTCTTCAACAATACAGAAAACTCAGAAATGAGTGCAAAAAAGCCATCGGGGGGCTAAAAGTGACTTCTGTAAGACTGCCCTTCTCAGCTCTGCTAAGGACCCTAGACAGTTTTGGAGAACCATACAAACCCTGGTTAGTGGTCACTCCAACTCTGGAGTTACTGACATGATCATTGGAGGAGCTTCTTGCAACAATCCACACACGATTGCTAATGCTCTCAACTCCCATTTCACCGACCTCCCTGCTGTCTTCCCACATGCGCTAACGGCCAGGAGTGACAACTGCCCCGCTTCCATGGACCAGCAGGAGCCTGGCCCGCCCTGTCCTCCATTCCATCTAAGGGCGGTGTCGGTAAACGAGGTACGGTCCCTTCTCAAAGGCCTCTCCCAGCATTCAAGCCCTGGCCTAGATAACCTGGAGCCCAAGCTTCTCAAACTTGGAGCCCCCTACATTGCCTCCCCGGTGGCCCATATCTTTAACCTGTCCCTCACCTCGGGACAGATCCCAGATATCTGGAAGGTTGCCAGGGTCGTCCCTGTGCTAAAGCAGGGCAACCCTAAAATCCCGGACAACTACCGACCTATAGCCATCCTTTCGGCTGTCAGTAAGCTTCTGGAAAAGGTTGTAGCCAAACAACTCACGGAGCATATCCATACCCATGAACTGCTGTCCCCCGCCCAACACGGCTTTTGCAAAGGGCACGGCACTGATCTCTGTCTCTTCCAGCATCAGAGCAGCCATGGACCAGGGACAACTCTCTGGTGCTGTGTTCATCAACTTATCCAAGGCCTTTGACCTTGTGGACCATGACCTGCTCTGCATGTAGATGAGGTCCCTTGGCCTGTCCCCTTCTGCACTGAAATGGGTCACTGACTACCTGCACAGAAGAAAACAATTAACTAAATTCAATAAAGCCCTCTCCGCCCCCCTGCCCATTACATCTGGAGTCCCTCAGGGCTCAGTGCTGGGACCCCTACTCTTCTCTCTGTTTATTAACAATCTCCCTACTGTGGTTACCAGGTGCTGGGTTACCATGTATGTGGATGATCTGGTCCTCCTGGCCCACTCCTGCAATACAGTCACCCTAAACCGCCACCTATCAGAGGACTTCAAGAACATCCAGGCATGGCTCACCAAACAGAAGCTGGTCCTCAACCAGAAAAAAACCCAGGCTATGTTATTTGGCTCATCAGTCAAAATTCGGGCCTCTGCAAATCGACTGCGATGATGGTACCTCCCTTATTACCGTGACCTCCCTCAAATATCTCGGTGTGACGCTCGACCCCCAACTGGACCTGGGGAATCACATCCACAATGTTTGCAGAGGTGTAAACTATAAGCTGGGGTTGGCCTATAGGGCTAGGTACAACCTTACCCCAGCGGCTCATCTGGCTCTTGCCAGGGGAGTATTACTCCCTTCCCTCAGCTATGGTCTCCACATATTGCTTGTACCTCTAAGGCCCTCCTTAACAAGTGGAGCACGATGTACAACAACATCTGCCAGTTTGCACTGGCCGCCTCCCCGTCTCACCCATCACTGTGAACTCTATGATAAGCTAGGTTGGCTATCCCCGACCAATCACCTCAACTTTAGTACTGGGTGCTTTACGAGCAAAGTGATCAGCACCAGCACCCCCCTGGAACTGGCCCAGCTCCTCTCCCCAGCTGACCTCTCACCCTACCCCCTCAGATCCCAGGGCCCAGGACTACTATATGTACCCTCCACCCGCACCCTTATGGGTGACAGGGGCCTTGCAGCTCATGCACCTAGGCTCTGGAACTCCTTCCCCAACAGGTCCGCACTGCCCCTTCCCATAAGCACCTTCGGACCTCCCTGTAGGAACATCTCAAGCTGACCTCACGCTGTGAATGACTAAAGCCACCTTAGCACATAGTCCTGGATGTCACAAGCCAGGTGGCACACTACTCCCCGAACCACAACCTGAACTAATGCACTACATACTGTCTGATGTCTTGTTGACCCTATGCACCTTATCTTCTGTTGTTCAGTTGACTATGTACCTAATTCACAAAATGTATCTTGCCCCTCATCTTGTTGACTCCTTGTACCTAACCACAAATGTATAAGTATTTGCTCACCCGCTTTGCTGTATTGATGTACCTGTCATACCTGTTGTACTCTCCCAGGTCGTTCCTGAAAATAGGCATATAACTTGTCTAGTGTACCTACCCGGTAAACAAAAGCTAAATAAAATAAAATAAATATTCTAGGAATTTAGTCCCAGCATAACAACATTTCTAACTACCAATATAGATGGTTGAACATATTATCTATGCAAGTGAAATGCCTTCTTTTAATTAACTGGAAATCCAACAAAGGAAAATTACGTACCTACCGTAATTCTTGATCTTCTCTTGTATCTTCACCATTCATTACTTACTGGGTGTAAGCCAGAGGCGCGCACCCGCCACGAGAGCTTTTTTTTTTTTTTTTTTAAAGTTTGCCTAACGGCACCGCCCTCGAGAGTGACGTCATGCGCGAGGGGCGGCCATTAGTAGTGACCGACTCCTCCTCCAACTCAGTTCTGTGAGCCGGAGAGGCAAAAGTGAAAGCAGAGAATATAGATAGCGAGGCAAGATAGCTGAGGGATAGCAAAGCAAGGAAGAATGAACTGAAAAAGGAATAAGCCGATGGAGGAAGGACAGAGGAGATAAGAGTATCCCTAGCCTAGGGACTGTAGGGCCTCCTTACCTGGGCGATTCTAGGAGGAGAGATAAGTAAGGAAATGAGAAATTAGAAGAAGAAGAAGAAAGAGAAGAGAGATGGGATGTTGAAGAGACCAGAATGCTCAACGAGCATAGTTAGCTTACAGCTGAAGGCTCGACTAAAGGGAAGCAAGAATCCCGGAGATAGAGCTGAAAGAAGGTTCGCCAAACCCGCTAGACAGACTCAGGAGGGCATAGTCTCATCCTCAACATGCCATTGTTCTTGATACCCACTGGCTCCTGGCCGTGGAAGGCCTTAACTGGAGGACACCCGAGGAAGGAAGATAAAACCCCGGCAGCATGAGGCGCTGCTCAGGGGTTTAGAAATGGAGAATGTAAGCCTTTCAGGCGTTTTAAGATAGAAAAGGGACTCAGACTGACTGGCCAAGGCAGGCCAAGGCTTAGGCTGGCTGGGATTGGATATGGTCAGCACTGCTCTTCTGTAAAAATTGTCCAGGAGGACACTTAAAGGGAGAAACCAATATGCAAACTAGCGAGAAGGATAGCCTACCTTCTCATTTCTCTTCTAGTTTGTTTCCCCCTTTTTTTTTTTTTTTACAGATAAAATTTTTTAGACTAGATGCATGACCCCAATACCAAGATGCCTATAGCAGTCGAAGAGAGTTCCCTCAGCATTTTTCCCCTTCTTTTTTTTTTTTTTTGCAAAAGAAAAAAAAGGAATAGACATGCCCGTTCCTCTGCTCTGCAAGGCAAGAATAGGGGAGGGGGGGGTGATTTTGATTTCAGGGCAACTATCTGGAACATGGGATTGCAGGATTGAAACTGAATAGCCTGAGCCAGGCCAAAACCCCAGAGGTATCTCAGCCAGAAGAATGGCAGAGATAGTTGTGCAGTCTGATCGCCAATGCAATCCACTAGATGGCCCATGAATCTTAGAGTAAGTAATTTTCTGAAAATTAGAGCCCTCCCCAGAAGATTTTTTTTGATTGAAAATTAAGAATTTTCCCTATATTTTAAGAAAAATTTTTTTTTTTTTTTGCAGAGAGAGGAAGGAGACGGGAGGTGGAGAAGCCACAGGAAGAGGCCACTGAGGGGATGGTGGGCGGGTGTAAGTAATGAATGGTGAAGATACAAGAGAAGATCAAGAATTACGGTAGGTACGTAATTTTCCTATCTTCCCTTGTCAATCTTCACCATTCATTACTTCCTGGGTGAGTACCAAGCTCCTCTTCCCTGGAGGGAAGAGGCCATACCCTGAGGAACAAGGCGCCCAGCCTTCTGTTGGTGAGAAACAGAAGGAGAAGACCTGGCTTATTCAGAAAGCCTAAGTGGGAGAAGAGCTAGGAGGTGCCTCCCGAGGATGAGGAGACGGATGGAGCCCCTGTAAAAGTCTCCTAGCTCTGGATGAGAAAAGCGGGTCCCCCGGAAGGCGGAGCACATCACCCTACGCCAGGCCAGGGGTGACAACCTGGAAAGACGAAGCCATGCCGTCCGCCTGATGCAGATCGCTGTCCCTGCAAGCCTGGAAGCCACCTCATTGGCGTCATAAGATGCCCTTGCTTGGTGTCTTGCCAGCTCCAGGCCTACCGCGGAGAGGGCAACGGCTTGTCTGGTTTGCTCCGTGTCAGGCATAGATGCCAACAGCTGGGACATCATCGACCACAGATGCCGGTTGTAGGCAGCGTGGTGAGCCTGATGTGATGCAATACATGCACGCCGCGAGAGAAGAGAACACTCTTCGCCCCCAACGGTCGAACTGGAGAGAGTCCGAATCCGGTGGCGGTCGTGCGCCAGGCAACGGCGCCCAGAAGGAGTATCCAGGTATACCAAACCTGAGGACGGGTTGGGAAGGGAACCTAGAGACTCAGAGGGGCACAATACCTACCTGACAGTCCGCGGGGCTGGGGAAGAAGCGGCAGGGAACTGCCAGGACGGATGACGCCTCCTGGAAGGGATAGGCCAGGAAGGTACCACCAGATGCTGGGCACTGAATTCACCAAGGAATTCACGTGCTCCCATTCGGTATTGTCTCTCGAATGTAGGAAATCCGAGATCCTCACCATCCTCGAGGAAAACGCTGATATTCTGTGAAATCAGCATCGGAGGACAAATGAGCAGGGGTTCTCTCCTCAGAGGAGGGAGACGAGATGATGGGAACTGAATGTCCAGAGGATTCCTGCCAGTGGTGGGAGAGTCAAAAGACCCGCCATGCATGTATCTCAACATATGAGGGAAGGCCGCGCAGAACCTCTGAACTGCTCCCAGGATAACGGACCCGTGGGACCGACATGGCCCGGGCGGGGTGGTGAAGAGAGAGATGGGAGAGGGCACCTCCGGGAGGCAACTGCTCTCTGCGAGGGCTCTGGAATCCGGGAAAGGAGCCCTAGTAGGAGGATCCGGATATCAAACCAGGCCGCAGAGCGGAACTCTGGGAGCGGAGCCTGGAAGAGCCCTGGGGAGAAACTCCTGTGACGATGCTGGGACTGCATGGATCCAGAAGGGCAGTCCGCAAACGCCGCCAGAGGACACCCTAGAACCCT
This sequence comes from Neoceratodus forsteri, assembly GCA_016271365.2. Taxonomy (NCBI): domain Eukaryota; kingdom Metazoa; phylum Chordata; order Ceratodontiformes; family Ceratodontidae; genus Neoceratodus; species Neoceratodus forsteri. The sequence continues at coordinate 334,444,794 of CM057452.1, read as the reverse complement.
GGGGGAGGGTGGGGCTCTGCATCTGACTCCTGGCCACCCCTGAGGTGGCCAAAGAAGACCGGCAGCAGGCCGCCTGCCCTCAACCCTCGGTTCGAGAGGCCCTCCTCCGACTGCAACATCCCCTGTCCCTAGAGGAGCAACTGCACCGGGGTAGCTGTCACGGGCCTCCAGAGAGAGCCACCCCTCCGTCACCCCACGCCTGCCCCGGGACCTCGGCCACCCCCAGCCGAGGAACCCTCAGGAGGCAGCGGCAAGGGGACAGAGGAGAGACCCGCGCCGCCTGGTACCCCTAGCCACCGAGGACCCAAATTCGAAGAATGGGGTGCCAGGATGGGTCCCATCTGAGTCATGTCCTCCGAGGAGGACGAGACCAGCAGGACCTCGATGCTGGCCACCCAGGGTCCCCGAGGCCCGGGGCATGAGCAGCCCCGGTACCAAGTCTTGACGCCGCTCGCCCCCATACACCGCAGCAGAAAGGCCACCCCACACCCCCAGCGCCCAGCAGGCCCGGCACTGCCCGGGAGGGGAAGGCTTACCAGCGCCGGGCGGCATCGGAAGCAGCGGCGAATTGCCGGGCGGTGCCGCCATGTCCATCGGCACCGTGAAGCGGCGCCGAGGCCAGCGGCACCGCCAGCGGCATCGCTCCGATCACCCATGGCGCCCGGGATCCAAGCGGCGCCGCACCGCAAACGGCATCGGGATCCGAAAGCGCGCAGCAGCGCGGCCGAGGGTCCACCGAGCCGGGCCCAGCAAGGCCTCGACACGGGGAGCCTGCACCTCAAGAGGTGACTGCTGAGGCGGTGTCAGCGCTGCGCCCGGGAGGGCTACGACGTCCTCCAACACCGCTGGAAGGGGCCTCCTCCTCAGCAAGATAGGATGGGGAGACCCTCCTCCTCGGACCGTATAGGCCGGGAGGGACCGGGAAAGGCCTAGAGATCTCGCCGAGATTCCATGACGGCCGTCCCGAAAGTCGCGGGGCCTTGCCGACGCGGCAGCGGACTTCGAGGGACGCGGACGTCCATCGAGAAACAGGCGCGCCGCGAATCCATATCATGGTTGGGTCCCAGGCAATGAAGACAAACGTCCTTGCGGTCCGGAGACGGAGAAATGCCGGCCACAGGAGCACGGCCGCGCCGGGCGCGGCCCGTCTTAACATGAACGCCAGCTCCAGAACTGGACATAACGCGAAAATAACGAGACCAAAACACAGTAGGAAATACACCCGGCGCCGAAAGAAAGAAAAAGAACAGTCTTACCGTATCGGCGTCGAGTGTCAGGAAAAACGGGAGTCGGTAACTACTACGCAGATAAGTACTGGAGCGCTTTGCGCGGACAGGTGCTGCCTCGACGGCGGGAGAAACAGAACTGAGTTGGAGGAGGAGTCGGTCGCTACTAACGGCCGCCCCTCGCGCATGACGTCACTCTCGAGGGCGGTGCTGTTAGGCAAACTTTAAAAAAGAAAAAAAAAAAAAAAGCTCCCGTGGCGGGTGTGCGCCTAAGGCTTACACCCAGGAAGTAATGAATGGTGAAGATTGACAAGGGAAGGTCATACCAACCATTTCTGAGATTCTTAACAATCTAACACAAATATCTGCTTTAGAGAAAATATCATACTCGGCTCTTGACCGAAAAAATGAATACAAACTCTGTTGGTAGAACTATTTAGACTATCTAAAAGTTAACTGATTGGGATCTCTTTAGGCCTAATTTGCAATTTCCTCACTATATCTTGAAATATAGCTCTATACTTTTTTTTGTCTCCTTGTTTTATTAGTTCCTTTACTGTAATAGTAGAAACTTCAATTTTAATTTAAGTTATATTACTGTCCAGGCTCAAAGATACATTTTAGACTATGGTATTATTTGCATGTCATAACATATAACACTGTTTACATTCCTTTGTCTTTCTTTTGAATATGTAGCTACGTACTGCACCTAAGCAATGTAACACATGCAACCTGACTTTTTGATGTATGGAATTTTCCTTGACAGTGTTGAAAACTTCAATAAACAAATTAACAGCAAAAACAAACAAAACCAATCCCCCTTTTTAGGGGCAAACACCTCTTAAATAACAGAGGGCATCTCCTAAGACTCAAGTCAACAGATGCCCATGAAACAAATAGGCACCCATAGGTTTCCAATATCAATTGTACAGTCAGTATGCAGTGCCCTGTAGGTCCTAGTAGGGGAGGAAGGGAGGAAGCTCAGAATATAGTAAGATTCCCTTGGAAGAAACAAGATTATTAACCATGCATTCCTGCTTAAAGTAGAACCAGAATAACATTTTGTGGTGATTTGCATATACAGCCCATTATGCTTTGCATTATGGGCATGTGTGTGATTTTGTATTTCTTTGAAACTTGGCTTCCCGGCCAATGCCCTTTGGGGTAACCCTTGCCTCAGTGCTTATGCAATAAGGATCTTTGTGTTTTAGCTTGTTTTTGTTTTTATTAGGCTCACTACAACCCAAACCAGATAGACCAACTTAGGGTAGCTGGTTCATTCCACTGGGGTGTCATACAGATGAGGCACACTGATGAGTCCTAGTAGGACGAAACACATGTCTGTGTCTTCTGTTGGTACTTTTTGCAGACTGTGTGAGGGGCCTTATGGCACCATGCATTCCTGCTTAAAGCAGAACCAGCATAACATTTTCTGGTGATTTGCATATATAGCCCATGATGCTTTGCCTCATGGGTGTATGTGTGATTTTGTATTTCTTTGATACTTGGCTTCCTGGCCAATGTCCTTTGGGGTAACCCTTGCCTCAGTGCTTATGCACTAAGGTTCTTTGTCTTTCAGCTTGTTTTTGTTTTTATTGGGCTCACCACAACCCAATCCAGATAGACCAACTTAGGGTAGCTGGTTCATTCCACTGGGGTGTCATACCGATGAGGCACACTGATGAGTCCTGGTAGGACAAAACACGTGTCTGTGTCTTCTGTTGGCACCCTTTGCAGACTGCGTGACAGGCCTTTTGGCACCATGCATTCCTGCTTAAAGTAGAACCAGCATGACATTTTGTGGTGATTTGCACATACAACCCATGATGTTTTGCATTATGGGGGTATGTGCGATTTTGTATTTCTATGATAAGTAATGTTTTCTTCAAGCCCCAGGAAATCTTACTGTATTCTGACAATAGCAGACTACCCAAGCAATGCCTTTGGAGGTGGGCAGAGGATCTACTTAGGAAACAGGCTCTGCAGGACTGCTGTGACAAACCTAGCATCACTGTTGGCCTGAGAATCCAGGCAATAATGTTTGGTAAATGTGTGAACTGTTTTCCAAGTAGCTGCTTTGCAGATTTCCAGCAACAGGATATCCCTTGAAGCTGCTATTGATGCAGCTGTTCCTCTGGTGGAGTAGGCCCTGAGCCCCTGTGGGGGTTGCTTGCCCACTTTGCCATAACAGAATTGGATACATGCCATGATCCACCTTGCTATGGACCTTTTCATGGCTGGTTTACCTTTTCCTACTACCCCATAGGTCAAGAAGAGTTGAGTCCTGTCCTCTCTGTGGCCTTTTGTAGGCTCCAGGTAGTAGCTGATAGACCTTTTTACGTCCAGGCTACGCAGTCTACATTCCCCTAAAGAAGAACAATCAGTGAAAAAGACTGGTAGTGTAATGGACTGATTGACATGGAAGTCAGACACCACCTTAGGGAGAGACTTATTGTTGGTCCTAAGGACCACCATGTCCCTGTGAAATGCAATACAGTCAGTCTCCGTGGACAATGCATGGAGCTCACTCATCCTCCTGGCCAAGGTGATTGCAACTAAAAACTCAGTTTTCCAAGTTACATACTTGAGATCAGCTGATGACATAGGTTGAAAAGGTGGCTGCATGAGCTGTGTAATACATATCTTCAGGACTCACACTGGAGTGGGAGTCCTATGTGGTGGGTGCAAATGTAGCAACCCCTTAAAGAATTTTCTGAACACTGAATTTGAGGCCAGAGATTATGCCTTGCATGCTGACAGATAAGCTGAGACAGCTGCCAAATGCACTTTCAATATGGATGGTCTCAGACCAAGGGAATGAAGGTGGGTTAGGTAATCAGGACCATTGGCAAACCAGCCTGAGTATGGTCCAGATTCTTGTTCTGACATCAAATGGATAATCTTTTCCACTAGGATGTATAAGTCTTCCAAGTGGAGGGCTTTCTAGAAACCCTAAGGACCTCCATGACCTCTTCAGAGAGATGCAGGTTAGCATACTCTAGGTCAAGAGCCAAGCTTCGAGCCTGAGAGGCCGAAGATTGGGGTATAGGGTCCTGCCCTGGGAACAAGTCAGCAAGTTGTGCTTCCTGGGTAGGCTGATCGATTTGGCAAGTGATAGTGCCAGAACCATAGAGTACCATGGCTGCCTGGCCCAGTCTGGAGCAATGAGGATCATTATAGCCAGCTGGGATATGAGCTTGTTCAGGACCCTCAGCAACAATGAGGATGGGGAAAAGGCATACAGAAATTTCCCTGTCCACTCCAGGATCAGTGCATCCAGTGGTATTGAGCCTCTCACTGGGGGTCTGCAGGAAAATTGAGGAAGCTGGTAGTTGTCTGGGGCTGCAAAGAAGTATATCTCTGGAGTGCCCCACCTTTTGAACACCATCTGTAACACCTACTTGTTCAGGGACCACTCATGGTGGCTCTGATTGATCCTGCTCAGAGCATCTGCCAGTACATTGTTCTTCCCTGGCAGTTGGACTGCTGACAAGGGAATTCCCAGGGAGTATGCCAGACTCCAGACCTTCATGGCTTCTGTGCACAAGGGGACTGACCTTGTGCCTCCCTGTTTGCTGATGTAGTACATAGTGGTTGTGTTGTCTGTCCCGACCTTCACCACCTTTCTCTGTAGCATGCTGGTGAATGTCTGAAGTGCCAGGAACACTGATATGAGCTCCAGCAAGTTGATATGAAGCAGTGACTCTTGTTTGAGCTATGTGCAGTGAGCGGTATGCTCCTCCAGGTGTGCTCCCCACCCCAGATGGGAAGCATCTGTAGTCAGTACTAAAGAAGGGTTTTCTTGCAGAAATGGAACCCCTTGCCTGAGGTTTTCCATGTCCAGCCTCCACTGAAGAACTTGTAGGAGTATTTATGCAACTGTCACCAGTTTTGACAGTGAATTTCTTTTCTGATCCAGTGTAATTTGAGATGCTACTGTATATCTCTCATTTGGAACCTTGCCCCGACACTGTTGCTGTTGAGGCTGCCATATGGCCCAGCAGCTGCAGGAAGTGCCTTGCTAGCCTCAGGCTTTGAAGCTTGAATGTACTTGCTAACTGCACCAGACTGTCTACCCTTGTCTGAGGCAGGAAAGCCTTTCCTCTCACTGAATCCAGTTCAGCGCCTATGAACTCCAGGAGCTGCACTGGCTGTAACACTGACTTTTTCAGGTTGACTAGGAACCCTAGTGACTGTAGAAGCTCCTGTGTAAGTGCCAGAGACTCCCTTACCTGTTAAGGGGATTGCACTATGACCAGCCAGTCATCCAGGTAAGGAAAGACTACCACCCCTTGTCTCCCGAAGTGTGCTACAACCACAGCCAAGCATTTTGTGAACACCCTTGGAGCAAAAGTAAGTCTGAAAGGCATTGCCTTGAACTGGTAATGGCGTGATAGCAGTCTGAATCTGAGGAATTTTCTGTGGGACTGCATTATGGGGATGTGGCAATATGCATCCTTTAAGTCTAGGGATGCCAACCAGTCCCCTTGTCTTAAGGTCGGAAGGATTGTTGTCAGGGTCACATCTTGAACTTTGGCTTTACCCGATGCCTGTTTAGGTGCCTGAGATCCAGTATGGGTTGCCACTCCCCTGTTTTCTTTATTGTGAGGAAGTACCTTGAATAGAGTACTTTTCCTCCCTGCGCCAGAGAAACTGGTTCTATTGCTCCTCGGGATAGAAGATTTAATATGTCCACTTCCAGTAATACGGTTTCTGATGGGGAGGATGGTCTGAAGATCCTTGCTCTCAGCTTTGGCCTGAGCTTGAAGCCGAGAGCCAGACCTTGGCCCACTACCTCCAGGACCCACTTGTCTGTAGTGATGGTTTGCCATTTCTGGAGGTAGTGGGCCAGCCTGCTACCTACTGGGGTTGGAGAGGCAACCGGTGTCTGCTTGGGTTGGGATGCTGTCTGAGTGCTGGGGCTTGTTCAGTTCCCACCTCTCCTGCCCCCTGCCTCTGAAGTAACCTCTCTGCTGCTGATACTGGGGATATGCTTGAGGTTGAAAGAATGGCCTATATTGACCCCTGCCCCATCTCCCTTGGCTTGTCGCTTTTGGAAAATAGATGCCTTTTCTTTAGCAGCAGTGTCTTAAATTCACCCATTTTCCTCATGTAAGCCTCTCTCTGTTCCCTGAACAGTGAGCTAGGCTCACAAGGTAAGTCCAAAGCCTTGGACTGAGTGTCCTGGGTCAGGTTAGTAGTTCTGAGCCAAGCAAACCTCCTAAGTGACACAGAAGAAGCCAATTGTCTGGCTGCAGTATCACTGTTATCCACAGCCATTCTAAACTGGGATTTAGAAGCCTCTATACCCCTTTTGCAGCTTCCTTCAAGCAGATTTTGTGATTTCCATCACAGTATTCCATAGTGTTCTCTGATATCTGGCAACATAGGCCATGTATGATGCCTGGCTGATAATCAGAGATGATCCCAAGTACACCTTTTTTGCAATGGAATCCATCTTTCTGGAATCCTTGTCTGGAGGGTGAGATGCCAGGAGTATGCCAACCTTATCACAGGTTGCAGCCTGCACCACTCCCTCATGGCTGGGGTGTACAAACAGGAACTCTGCCCCACCTCCGGCCACCCAGTACTTCTTGTCCACCTTTCTGTCAACCGGTGGCACAGAACTGGGGGTCTGCAGGACCTTGTTAATTTGCTTTTTCAAGGATTTATGGATGGACAGTAGCAGTCTTTTAGAGAATGGCACATCCATCATTTCCATGTAATCCTGTTCCTCCTCCTCATCGGTAGATTCTTGAGTAGAAAGGTCCAGGGACTGAGCTACTTGCTTAATAAAAGCAAAATGTGAGTTATAGTCCTTGTTCCCTTTGTCAGGGGAGTCAGGACGGTGAGGGTCTGGGGAAATATCCGGTTCAATCGGTTCCCCATAGTCCTTATCTTCATCTCCTCATCATTGTCCTCAACAAAAAACTGTCCTTCATGTTCCAAGGAACCGGGAACCAAAGTAGAGCCAGAGGTACTTAACCATGGCCGCTTCTCAACTGGTACCGTGGTATTCGGTTGGAGCACCTGAATGATTTTGATAGCATTCGCTATCTCTTCAGCGGTCGGAACCGATGCTTTCTTCAGTTGCGGTTAGACCGCTGTATGTTTTTCCTTCTTTTTTCCTTTTCCTGCAGTTGCTGGGTTAGCGGCATTGTCAGCAGGACACTTCTCGGAAGAGAAACCGTTCCCCTTGTCAGAAGGCTATTTCTCCAGTTCTTTTTGGCTGGTAGCTGGTTTGTCTGTGGCTAGGTCAGCAGCTTTTCCAGACATCTTCTCCTGCAGTCGTTTAAGTTGCCTCTCAACTGTTGACTGAGGGAAGTTTTTACAGATTTCACAGTCCTCCCTGAGGTGGTCAAACCCCAAACAAAAAACACAATTTAAATGAGGATCTGCTGTAGCAAACGGTTCCCCACACTCTGTACAATGCTGGAAGCCTGTGGGCCCATTTGTTTCTTAGTCTGTGACATCTACTAGTCTAAACCGAGAATTAACCAGGTGACTGGGAAGAGTCGGGGGTAGAGGAAGCTGCTGCCTGCAACAGACAGGCTCCTTCCCCCTGCAATGGAGGTAAAGGAATTTATCCTTTTTAATGGAGTTCGGGACAATTGGGGGTAGAGGGAGCTGCCCCCCGCAAGAAAGTGGAAGGATGAAACGGACCATGGGGGTCAAGAGTGCAGGCAGTCTATGCACTCTCTCCCTAGAAAAGACACTACTGCATCTGAAAAAAGGCGCCAAAAGAGAAACTCGAAATTGCTTTGTTCTGGGCTCCCTATAAAAAGGGCAGCCCAGAGCACAGGAGAAGAGAGCGACCTAGAAGAGTCGGAGGTAGAGGGAGATGCTGTATGCAACAGACAGGCTCCCTCCCCCTGCAATGGAGGTACAGGAATTTATCTTTTTTAATGGAGTTCGGGACAATCAGGGGCAGAGGGCTACCCCCCAGGCGTGGAAGGACGAAGCGGACCATGGGGGTCGAGTGCGGGCAGTTTGTGCACTCTCCCCCTAGAAAAGACACTATTGCATCTGACACTGAAGGAAAAGCCCCTCCACCATCAACTTTATTAAATAGGCTGTAACGCCTAGTCCTGCTCCCAGATTAGATACTTTGTTGTGAAAGCTACAAATCTTAAAGGGCGTAAACTGGCTTAAACCCTAATCAGAACTGGAAGATTTTTAGTGTCTGCAGTAGCTGTATAGGACTAGAGACTAAATACACATGAACCTTAAAAGCGCTAGTTGGTGATGTGGAGGTTTTTATCAAGGAAATAATGCTTTACCTGTAAAAGTGCCTGTCATAAGAGACAGTCTGTCATTATGGGGGGATCTTGCTGGGTTGCATCTATGTCTCACTAACTGTTACAATGGACCATATGTTAAAGGGACAAGGATGGTCACGCTGGGTTGGAGATAGACTAAACGGTGGCCACTTTACACCTGGCTGTCCCCATCTCTGTTTTAGAACAAATGTGGTGACAGTTCATATGCTGCAAAAAGGGGTCTGTTCTTTAAAATTATGATGTATATCAAGGCCTACAGAAGGATCTTCCCCTCATTTCTACCAATCAAACTCTTAACAATTCTCCTGGGTCTGATGCTGTTAATGGCAGGTGATACAGAGCTAAACCCTGGCCCCATAGGCACGAGTATCCCAAACATAACATTCACCACACCAGAGTGGCTAAATGCCAGGGGACTGAGGATGGTCCAATAAATATTTATTTATTTATGTATTTATTAAATTTTGGTAACTGGGTGAGCCCACTGGGCCCCAGAGGTCCCTTTTTCAGGGGCAACCCGGGATTTACATGACATAAAATACATCAAAAATACGGTACATGTAATGCATACATACGTGATACAGGTTAATACATGGTTGTACAATCAGCTGATTAACAGTCTTAGGCCAAAGATGCATGAACTGGAAGCCTGGACCAGCCTCTACTCCCCTGACATAGTTGCCATTTCAGAAACTTGGCTGAAACCAAATATACTTCACATGAGGTGGAACTTCAGGGGTTCAACTCTTTTAGAAAGGACAGAAAGAATAAGAGATGTGGTAGAGTTCTTATTTATGTAAGGTCTCAACTCAATGCCACTCAGATGACTACCCCAGATCTTGAAGAGGTGGGATGTGAAGCGGTATGTATCAAGCTTCTCTTGGGAGGGATAAAGCCACTCTTAATCGGATGTATATACAACACTCCTGGGAAAGCTATGGGGCTGTTAAAAACTCTTACAGACACCTTATCTAATATGCCAGTCAGTGAAAAGATAATACTAGGGGACTTTAATCTGCACTGGTGTGAAAACCTGAGTGGGGATATAAAAAACAACCTAGAGGAATCAAACATGACAGAACTAATGAAACAACCTACATGCTTCAACCTAAAAACAGGAAATCATACCACCTTTGAGTGGGTGCTAGTATCCAACCCAGACAGAGCCAAACTGGTAGGGACGTGTGCGGACTCCCTCAGTGACCACATGCCAGTGTTCCTGGTGTGGAGGAATAACTACCCCAGACAACCTCCCAGAACTTTCTGGTCTAGAAACTACTCAGCCTTGGATGAGGGGTCTTTCCTCCATTCGTCGTCAGAAGTGGATTTAGCACAGGCTCTAGATGCCCCAAACTTAGATGATGCCCTAGATGGCTTCATAAAACACTTCCTAGCTGTAGTAAATAAACATGCTCCCCTAAAAAAGATCAGGATCAAAGGACAGGACTCCAGGTGGCTAAACCCTGACCTGAAAAGTCTCATGCGAGAGCGAGATAAGACGTGTGGTAAATTCAAAGATACTAACTTGCATCAGGACTGGGTGAAATACAGGGAAATGAGAAACAACTACAAAAGAGAGCTCAAAAAAGCCAAAAAGCAGTATCTACATACCCTGTGAATCAAACATTTATCAGTCCCCAAGAAATTTTGGATGCAGATTAATTAGCTCTTAAAAGAAAAAATGGGCAATGGGACTAGAGAAGTTAAAACTAAAGGGGTATGCCTTTCCACCTCACAGGACTCGGCAAATACCTTCAATGTTTTTTTCACAGACCTGCAGAGGTTCAAAACAGTTAATCCCAACCAAGGACAACATGGGCAAGAGGAACAGGTGTGCCCCCTTCAGGGCCCTGAATTCTACCTCAAATTGGTATCCACGGGAGAAGTCCTAAAGCTCCTCAGGGGCTTAAAACCAGAAGGCTCAGCAGGCAATGACAATCTGGGGCCCAGACTGCTTAAGACTGCCACTCAAGTCACTGCAGAACCAATAGCCCAGTTATTTAACAGATCATTGCTTGATGGGAAAGTACTCGCCCTATGAAAGGTGGCATTAGTAACCCCTATTCCCAAAAGTGGGTCAAATGAGGATGTGAAGAACTAACGACCAATCTCCATCCTCTGTACCTTAAGTAAACTGCTAGAGAAGGTGGTCTACCAGCAGATCAACACCTACCTGGAAGCGCACAACCTACAGACAGCTTAACAACACGGATTCAGAAAGAAGCATGGTACAGAAACAGCCCTTGTGAGCTTTACCTCCAATGTGTATGAGGCCTTGGATCAGGGCAAAGTCCTTGGTGCGGTCTTTATAGATCTCACCAAGGCTTCTGATCTAGTCAACCACACGCTACTCATAGGACATCTAAGGGTTCTAGGACTAGACGCACTAGCTCTGAACTGGTTCTCAGACTACCTTCAAGGCAGGACACAAATTGCCCGCTGGAACGGAGCTAGATCAGATTAAATCAGCGTCCAGTGCAAGACGGTGTTCCTCAGGGGTCTATTATGGGACCCCTGTTATTCTCACTATTTATCAATAGCCTACCACTACACTGTGGCAGAGCCAAGGTCACACTATATGCAGATGACGCGATGCTATACAGAACCGCCAGTGACCCAGGGTCCCCAAAACAGCAGCCGAGTCAAGACCTTACAACCCTGGAAGAATGGTGTCAGGCTAACAGGCTGATTCTGAACAGTAGTAAGACCAAGGCTATGCTTTTTTGGTCCAAAAAAATCTGGGCTCAAAGAGATCTGACCTTCTGTCTCTCTCCACCTCAAATGGAGCGGAGAGCGAAGTGGTAGACAGTATAAGGTACCTAGGAATGTATATAGATCAGGAGGTTTCATTCAGGAAGAATGCAGACCACCTTACCAAAATGGTAAATCAAAAACTTGGCCTCCTATATTAACTTGGTCCCTATCTGACCAAAAAGTCTAGAATTGTGATCAGCAATGGGATCATTCTCCCCACTTTGTTGTATGGATTGACTCTGCTCCAAACACTAAGGTCTACAGAACTGCAGCGACTGAGGACTCTGTACCATAGAGTCAGTCACTTTGCTGCTGGGGCGCAATGCGTGGAGCACCACTGCAAAGTGCTAAATACCACAAACTGGCAGACCCTAGAAGGGAGATTGGCATACCCTTCACTATGTCTGACCTACAAACTACAGCAACCGGATGCCCCCCCCCAAGCCTGAGGAGCCTGCTGGCCATAAAACCAAATAGGGGGAACGCAGGTCCACAGAATGCAAACTCCTGGAGGTTCCTAGAGCCAGATCCTCCCAAGGTCAATGATCAGCTAGAATAGCCCCCCCTAAACTTTGGAATAATCTCCCGAGACAGCTTCAGGGCTGTACTTCACTTGGGGGCTTCAAAAAAGAGCTAAAGACTCACCTGAGCAGGGGGTCTCAATGCAATTGCTACAGATAAAATAACTGTAGGGAACCTCTAAGGAATGATGAAAATAGGAAAATATAACCTTAGGCTAAGATGCGACAATAACAAAGGTGCCCTATACTAGCATGTGCTTAAAGATGTGGCTAGATATTGTGAATGTATGTATCTAACAAATTGTTCGAACTGTAGATTGTCTGTGTTGGATTGTATGTAATCAATTTTTCTTCCTTCTAGATAAATTTAACTAATTCTGGGTCACCCCTGTAAAAGGGACCGTCAAGGTCTCAGCGGGCCTACCCCGTTACCAAAATTTAAATAAAATAAATAAATTCTCAATAAATGTATTAATTAAATAAATATACTGCCTTACTGGATGGTAGAAGAACGGATTTAAATTTAGAACTTAAAATAAAGTAAATACTATCGGTTCCTTCCCAGTTAATAAAAAAAAAAAGAAAAAGAAAAAAAGGAAAAGAGAAAAAGCTTCTGTTAAATGCAAAGAAAACTAAAGCAATGATGTTCACAAATCAAAGCTCCACCAGCACATCCTCTCCAATCATTCTCCCCCAGCTATGCACTATAATTGGAGAAAATCTGTAGTATGTAGAAAACTTGAAATACCTAGGTGTGTGGATTGACGACAGGCTTGACTTCACTCATCATTTAGAAGAACTGTTAAAAAAGCTTCGCCAAAGGCTTGGCCTCTCTATAGATTAAAACCCTTCCTAAACAGAGACTCAAAGATGAGGTTAGTCCAGGCCATTTTCTATCAGTTGTTGACTATGCAGACTTCCTTTATAGTCACTGCCCCATCTCCTACCATCACAAGTTGGATACCTTATATCATAGAGCAATAAGGTTCATTACAGATCTGCCATCTAATACTCATCATTGCTCTCTTTATGCTGCAGTTGGGTGGGTTTCCCTTCACCTCAGAAGGAACAGAAATGCAGCACTAAGGATTTACAGAGCGTTGTCAAAAAAACTTCCAAACTATATCCTGGACTGCTTCACCCAGACCTCTCCTAGCTCCTACGCCCTAAGAAGCAACAACATCATCCTGCTCAAATTGCCCAAATTCAACACCAGGCTAGGGAGGGCAGCAATCAGCTATTCTCTAGCTATAGCATGGAACACCCTACAAAATCCCTAAAACTGTCCAATATCATTCCATTTGCATCCTTTAAACAGCACTGTACAGTCTTCTTCAAAGAAATGCAATTGCTACCACTAGAGCTAGCATTGTCATCTCACAAATCTCCTTCAAACCATATATGGCATATTCCTTCCAGACAGACACCCCATCTTATGCACCCAGTAATACCTTCACCATCCTAGTATTACATTATGTTGAGGTCTGCCATGCCCCCCACTGGGATATGTATATACTGTACATACTGTAAATATTAGCTTAACTTTCCTGTAACCGTTTTTATCATGTGAATTTACTGTACATCACTGTGTTTATAAACGTTATTTTCCCCTGTATGTATAACTGTCTTATATAAGTGTATGATGTATCTGTTGTGTATCAACTATTGAACCTTGACCTTAACAGGTCCATCTTGTAAATGAGCCTTGCTCAATGATGTTCGCCTGAATAAATAAAGATTTGATGATGATGATAATGATAATAGAACCGACAAGGAACCGAGAAAACTTACCAAAATTCACTCCAGTCTAGACTAAGTCTACCTGAGAACCAAGAACAGTGCTTCAAAAATCGAAATACTAAACTGACTTCGAAAATACTGAGATAAAATAAAATTCTTCAGGAAAGTGAAGGAGAGCTCTATGGAGATGTCTTGCTGAGGCAAGCGGAGTAAAGAATCTGACAGTTGCAGGAACTGCAACCAGAGACAGTGGTTTGAAAACCGAGCTCGAGCCTAGCATTCCACTATTAGCATAGGTTCAATTAACCATTTTGGCTCCGGGGCAGTCCTATGGTGAGACCATACTGCATTTGTCAGAATACAGTAAGACTTCCTGGGGCTTGAAAGACATTGATGGACTTTTTTTTAACAGGTGGGAAAAAACAAAAACAAAGAGACCGATGATCCCCGATCGCGACACTGGGGGATTGGGCACCCTCCAGTGTCACAGTTATGTGAGGGAAGACATTGATGGAAAGTGTTTTTTTACAGGAGAAAAAACAAAACAAAACAAAAAAAAAGACCAAAGATCCCCGATCGAGACAGGTTGGGCACCCCAGTGTCAGAAAAAACACTGACAATCCACAATCCTGACACTGGGGGATTGGGCACTCCCAGTGTCATTTCTATGTTTCGGGGGGGAGGTGCTGAGAGGGAGGGGAAGGTGTGAGGAATTTCTACAATATAAAAAATATATATATAAATAAGTGGCGGCGGTCACAGCGAAACACAGCCCACTCCACCGTGACCAAGGTGGCCACCACTTGCTACTGCGCATGCGGGACTGCTAGCACATGCACAGTACAGTGTGGCAACCATCTTGGACATGATAGAGTGTGCCGTGTTCCACCGTGACCACTGGCACTGTGAAATAGTGCAGTGCTGTGGTCGGTAGGGACCACATGGGCGGACTGCTTCACAGACATGGAGGCAACTGTGACGCAATCCATGTTGTTTGTTCAGAAGGAATGCAGAGTCCTTTTTTTCACTGATTGTAAAAAAGACTGCAGGGCTATGCCCATTGCAGCCCTAAATAGTAGGAACTCCCATGGTATGCATCTGATATCCCATGAGGTAGCTCCAAATATGCATGTTATATGGTTTGAAATGTTGGTGTTATTGTCACTGTGCACTCATGGTTGTGCCACTCATGCAAGTGTGCAAGAACACCAACATTCAAAACCAAACAACATGCATATCTGAAGCTACCTCATGGAATATTGCCTATACATATCTACCTCATGACATATTCCCTATATATGGGACAATGGACAGACTCAGAATATGCCATTTATCATCATGAGTGTGGGAACAGAACCTTACCTCCCGAGTGGCAGATTAAAAGTCCTGCCCACTCACTCATGATGATAAATGGCATATTTGGAGTCTGGCCATTGTGTATCCCACAGTTATCATTATTTTAGGCCTTCAGGTCATAGAAATAAATAATCTATTTCTTTACAATTATACTATCTCAAAAAGTAAGGAAATGTGTTGCAAAAATCTTTGTTAATGCATTAGTTAGGGTTAAAATGAAAAAAGCAGGTACATTTGGCATTAGGGTTTCCAACCCTAACACCCCACCCCCACCCTGCAGGCAGCACAGCAGGTATGGCGTGTGCCTTGGGGTTCTCAAGCCTAACGCTCACCCCCATTCTCACTGCATGCATCTCAGCTTATTTACTGATAGAATGGGGGTGATAGAGAGATAGATAGATAGATAGGTAGATACTGTATGTACAGAGAGATAGAGAGAGTGTGAGTGTGTGTGTGTGGTGGGAGAGAGACAGCAATACTACTTGTATATAGATATAGAAAATGGGTCAAGGTGGCTGCTGAAAATACTACATTTATTTATTTATTCATCCATTTGGTAAGTGGGATGGTGCACTGATCCGAAGACCTTTTTCAGGCATGGCATGGGCCAGAAACTGGCACAAACAGCGTAAAATACGGTGAGAGAACAGTGTGGATCATACAGGGAACATAACAGGGAATCCAGTGTAGGTCAAGCTAACAGAGAAAATATAAGGTAAACAGTACCAGATACATCAACAATTGAGCATAACAAGGTATATAACATTTAGGTAAACAGAGTAAGGTTGCTCTATCATTCAACAATAGGAGTGACAATAGTATTTGGGGCGGGAGAGCGGAGCACTAGAGGGGTAAGGGTGGTCTGCAAGGGAGGTGCAGCCATGCTAGTGGCCTGAGGGCAAATGCAGGTTGTGGAGAACAGAACATACATTCTTAACAGGGAATCTAGATTTAGAGGGGGGTCAGGGGAATGTAGGGAGGAGGGGAGGTCATTCCATAGTTAGGGTCCAGCTGCAGAGAAGGTTCTTAGGCCCATTCTCATAGTTATCTTAGGACATTCTTGTTGGAGATGGGAAGACTGAAGTAGATTGCGGCAGTAGGCTCTAGACCAGATAAGAAGGGATAGTGGAGTGTAGGCGGGATTGTGCAAGGTATCAGCAATGGTCCGGATCAGCAGGTAGGAGTGCCGCACTTGTGGAGGAAGCCAGTCAAGGGACTGGTAAAGAGAGCAGTTTTGAGTGAGGAGAGGGGCGTGGAGGGCAAGACAGCATATAAAATTGTAGGCAGCGTCCAGGTGGTTCAGGTTGGTAATGGAGGTGAGGGAGTACACTGGTCAGCCATAGTCAAGGAGGGGGAGGAGGTTGCCACGGGCAATAGCAAGGCGGGCTTCCAGCAAGAGGTGGTTGATCAGGTGACAGCAGAGACCTATCTTCTGGTTGATGCACCTGATCAGTGAGACAATGTGGTCAGCGTAGGTTAGGGATGGGTCCAGGACTACCCCCAGATACCTGAAGGCAGGAACAGTGTCAAGGGGAGATCCATGTGGGGATTCGACAGAGAAGGCTGCTATTCTGGGCAAAGGCGGAGAGTTTCAGTTTACAACCAAAAAGCATGGCCTCTGTTTTGGCAACATTGACCAACAGTTTGGTAGTGGAGAAACAACAATGTGCCTTGCAGAAATCATCAGCAAAAGTGGTGGATAGTAAGGAGGGGAGGGGTCACTTTGGTATAGTATTAAGTCGTCGGCACACCGGAGTGATTTACAGGATAGGTCCTCTGACAGGAGAGAGAGTTAATGAAGAGGGAAAAGAAGAGGGGGCCAAGGACAGATCCTAGGGAGACACCCACAGAGACAGGCAAGAGGGGGGAGGTGGCACCATCAAGGCAGACCGTCTGTGTTCTACCAGAGAGACAGTTAGTGAACCAGGCGGTGGAGGCAGGGCAGAAACCAAGGGCATCGAGTTTTGCTATCAGGATGTTGTGATTTACTAGGTCAAATGCCTTGGACAGACCTACAAACACTGCACCAGTCAGCTTACCTTCTTCCATATTCCTCAGCACATGGTCGGTGAGAAGAGGGCAAGGGCCGTTATAGTGCTATGCCCCTTCCTGAAACCATGTTGCTGTGGGCAAAGGAGATTATATTTAGAGATATGCTCTGTAATTTGGTAGTGTCCTGACTTCTCTACGAGCTTACCAAGATGGGGCAGAATGAAGATGGGACGGTAGTTGTCCATAAGACTAGGGTAGCCTGATTTATGAATGGGGACAATATTGGTCTCCTTCCAGACAGAGGGAACAGAGGCTGTAGTAAGGGAGAAGTGAAAGATGAAGGTGAGTGGACAGGCAATATCCTGGGCCACTAGTTTTAAGAAGCAGGGGGGACAGACCATCACTACCAGCACTCCCTCGAGATGGTAGGCTGAGGAGGAGCTTAAGTGCTCCAGGAGGAGAAATGGTCTTAAAATAAAAAGGGGAGGGCTAGTAGGAGGGGAAGGTGGAGGAGGGGGAAAGGGGTGGAGGAGTGGACCTTAGCCAGGTAGCTGCTAAGGTTTGAGAAATGTCCATTATGTGCATTCGCAATGTCAGTAGGGTCAGTGAGGGAACCTTGTTGTGTGTTTAGGGGGGAAAGTGACTGCTTGGTGGGGGGGGGGAGCAAGGCATTAATGGAGGACCAGAAATGCCTGGGGTTGCCAAGGTGACTGGATTGAAGTGATTGGAAGTAGGCCAACTGTCTAGAGTTTATACGGCGCTTGCAGAGATTTCACAGTTGACGGTAGGCATTCTAAAGGGTAGGGGATGGGGGCAGATTTATAGTCAGCCCACTTTGAGTCACACTGCTTCATAAACTTAAGGAGGTCTGACGTGAGCCAGTGAGTGTCACCCCCATGCACTCTGCGAGAAGTGAGCTGGAAATGCTTGTCTTGGATTTGAGACACGGCTGAGACAAACATGTCTAGTGCAAGGTCAGCATTAGTGGCATCACAGAGGGAAGTCCAGTCAAGGGCTCTAAGGTCATCATAAAGCCTGAGAGTGTCAAAATTAGAGAAATTGCGGAAAGTCAGGTAGGTAGGTGGAGGGAGTTTGGTACGCCACACAGTAGATGAGGGTGGGGTTACTAATGGTGTCAGACAGTGTGCCAGCATGGGCAACTTTGTCTGCTTGAGTCATCAAGATCCAGTCCAGGGTAGTGTGTTTGTTGGACTGATTATTACTGAGGCATGTATGGGAGGTAATTAGCTGTGTGAGATTGAGTTGTTGTATGATGGAGTTGCAGTCAGTTTGTGTGTGTCCCAGTCAATGCTGAAATCCCGTACATGAATTGAGTCTCTTGCGGGGAAAAGAGGTGCCCGGAGGTTCAGGAGGGCTGCAATGAGCACTGCTACGTTTTAAAATGAAAACCTTAATTACTAGGCCTTTATGTAAGTGCAACAACATACTCCAGGACACAGTTCATTGAGATATATCGGCACTCCTCTGGTGCATGCTGAAGAGCACTCATCCTACAGCCTCATGCCTCAGCACATAGGCCAAAGGAGTGCCTATGTATCTCAGTATATAAATTTTTCTGAATGAGGGGACCAGAACATAACTTCTGCATGGTAAAGCCTATACAGGTCCCTGGTGAGACACTACCTGGAATACTGTGTCCAGTTCTGGAATCCCTCACCTTAGGAAGGACAGGGATAGGTTGGAGACTGTGCAGAGAAGGGTGACCAAGATAGTTCAGGGCCTTCAGGGACTCTCTTACAAGAAGCAACTAAAGACACTGAACATGTACTCTCTAGAGACAAGAAGGGTGATATGATAGAGAAATGTCAAATTCGTGAGGGGCATTAACAAAATGCCCTACTGAGAAATTTTTAGCAGACTAGAAGGCTCAGTCACCAGGGGACATGAATGGAAGCTACGGGTTGGGACCTTCAAAAGGGATCTGAGGAAGTATTACTTCACAGAAAGTCACTGAACTGTGGAACAGACTGCCCGCCAAGGTGATGGGCACTAAAACCATGGCAGCTTTCAAGAGAGGGTGGGACACAGTACAAGCTCAACAAGGTACAGAGGGTAGAAGGCCTCGGTAACCCTTGGGCAGACTAGATGGACCTATGGCCTCCTGCTATCATCTTCTATGTTTCTATTAAGCCATAAAAGTACCAGCTACCTGATAGATTTGTTTTGTTCAATATTTCCATTAGATAACATAGCATCTTCCAAAAACTACCAGCTACTATACGACCCATTGTCCATTACAACTTCATTCAATATAAAATGGCAGCTATCATAAGCGTCATTTGATAAACATTCAATATTATGACTTTCATTATGACTTTTTTTAAACTACCATAACGACTAGCACATTTGTCAGTTGTCTCACATGAGAGACCGAGGTGCCAGTGACTTGAGCACTTTCCCACTAGAGATGGTGTTGTTATGGCAGAACTGAAACACAATTCTTGAACAGTACAGGGAAGCAGGAACTGTGTACGAATGCTGAACCCATCTTGCAGATTAGTTGAACACTCATAGTGCTAAAGTGGCAACTTTAAAGAGCACTAAAAATTCACTACAAAAATAAAAACACAAAACCTTTTTGTTCTCTTCATATTTTTTGTACTTAACCTACCCTCTTGACCACTCAATAGCCAGTTCGCTACATGAATTTATATTAACTGAGCAGACTTCCTTGATGCTGGGTTACCATGCACTGAATTAGCGAACAGCCATCAAGAATCTACAGCAGTGAGCTACCTAGAAAGTTTTAAAAACTCCCTTAAGGCCCATCTTTTTCAACAGGCCTTTGATGGGGCATGGGAAGGGTAATGCTGTAACCCGTAATTATTTTTTAGATCTGAGTACTGTATTATTGGATTTTAAATTATGTGTATGTTGTTTTATGTACACTGTAATGGTGCCCTGAGCTTGGGAATGGCACCTAGTATAAATAAAGTTTTACTTTACTTACTTAACTTTACTTTACCTACCAGCATGCCAAGAAGGCATGGGGAATGCAATCCCCCACCTCAAATAATGTAGTGACATCACCATGTATTGTCATGGGAGTAACTGTGACGTCACAAGCAGGGAATTATGACATCAAGAGGGGAATAAGAAAAAACAGCTGACAAACTCTCAAGGAACAGACATGTTTTCATACATGTGACCTCGGTAATAGGGGCAAGAAATACTCATCTAATGTGAAAAATAAGAAGAATTGGGTCCAAATACAGTATTATGCCTTTCAAAATTCTTCTATAGTAGTTGGCTGCTCTTTATGGATAGAGTCATTTGTGCCAAAGGGGGGTTCATAATAGACAAGCTCCCCTTAAACACCATTTTGGCTGCACATTTTGGTCATGCTCCTTTCCTTTTCCCTGCCTGATTACTCACTGAATAGTGATGAAATCCTTGAGATGTTGGCTGACTCCCACCAGTCTGCAGAAGTTGATACCATAGGATGCATTTATCAGGGTCACCTTCTTTTTGTATGTCTTTCCAATGTCAAAATCCTGAAAACAACACAAAAGTGCCAACAGATTGGTCAAGCGTAAAGACAAATTTATCTCCCCTATCCCCACCCAAACCTTCTTTTTTATCAGGGCGATTCCTTTGGATCCAGCATTTCTGAAGTTCTATTTAGTTTCATGATTTACCATAAACTAGTTTCGTTCCGGAGTTGGTACTGTATCTTGTCAATGCCATTCAGGCACATGTTAAAAGGACACTGTCAACCCACATAGGCCTCAAATTCTCCTTAGTTTAAAAAACATACTATATGATTGCTGACATTTTGTATACATTGATGATGTAGCTGGTAGTTTGATTCAGATTCATTTTTCCTTTTAAAAGTGAAGAACAGACTGCCCAATGGTGCCACACAAGAATGTGTATGTTTACATTCCTTGAACAACTCCCACTGCATTTTCTTGGAACTGGGAACACCCACAACACAGTGTACTCACTCAAGATGCGGATGGGGGAGTGGAGACTACTGCATCATGAGTGGCTGCACTGTTTGTGGGTCTTCCTAAATTTCAGGAAGTAAAACATAAGAGTAGATTAAGGATTTGAAACAAAACAAGGCTGGATATGAAAAACTATTAGCATGCATTTCATTTCTACTAAGAAAGGAGCAGACAGAACAGCCAACAACATTTATGCATTTTAGAGAATGAAAGCAGTCCTGAAGTGTTGGTTTTCAACTAGAAATATGATGATACAAAAGCTGGTTTGCTACCTAAAATTAATATTAAGTACTGGCAAAAGACCCACAAAACACCGACCACAGGGCAACACGTAGACGCATACAGGGATGCAGAGGTTTGAACTACTTGGGGGGAGGATGAAGTGATGGCAGCCCAAGTATAAAGCCATTCAAGCTTGTAGGGCTGATCATTAACATCCATTAGGTTCAAAATTAAGACTGCCCGCCTAAATAGTAAGCTAGGGACTGGTAGGAGTGCAGTTACAGCATTGATAAAGGAACAGAAAATCAGTGCCCCCATACCAGCACACCCAGGTGCTGTCAGGGAGGGAAGGTAAGTCCCAGATGTGATCGGGTCAGAGCAAATGTAAACAAGGGACCCCAATCTCCAGAAACCCCCCAAACAACAATTACAGCTGTGAACTGTTAGAACTATTTCTTCGATGCTCATGGCAGCTCAAAGACCCAAAGCCCTAAGTGCACGAGGTAAAATCAGTTGGAATTGTGGGCACTAAACTGTGTTGGCCCTTTAACTATAATGATTAATTATACTTTAAGGATAGTTTCTGAAGCCATAGGAATAGATAATAGGACTGAGGCCGTGTGATTTTATCCAGGGCGTGTTTAGTACCTCTCGTAGAGCCTCGCGCCTGAGCTGCAGTCAGAGCCTTCAAAAACAGTTTGGCAAGATGCCCAAGACATTTGTTAGTTTCAAAATGGTAGCTAGTTTGACATATCGAGCTTCAGTTGAATTCTTGTGACCAGCTGTCATTTTTAATACAGTAAGCAGCGCTCACTTAATTAAATTGCAGTATTTCTAGCATTTGTGTAATTCCGAACTGTACACTCTTAAATTAGTTCTCTTCAGTCTTTTATCTTACCAGGGGTACACATGACTATCTTCTTGCAGTTGAAATTAATAGTACAAAACACCCACCTTATAGGGGACAGGAAATATGTGCTGATTGGCAGCAGTTAGCAATGTTCCTAGTAAGAGAAATGATGAACTTGCCTCCAAATTAAACATATTTAACTGTACCTTATTAAACACTGATGTGAAAAACTGTGTTTCAGTTGTTTTCTTTTTATGAACAACATTCTGAACAGTTCCTTTCCTGGAACCAGTAATTTGGAGTGTTCACTATGTCACAGTTTGAGTAGAGAACGCTAAACGTGAGCTATTTTCCTGTCTGAACCATACTCGGAGTTCTTTCCTCAAACTGTGACATAGTTAAAACTCCAGATCACTGGTCCCGTGAAGAGAACTGCAACAGAATGCTACCCATAAAAGCAAAACAATACAAAATACAGTTTTTCATATCACTTTTTATTCAGGTAGTTACATATGGATCATTTAGGTTTATGGATATCATTTCTGTAAACTGGAACACTGTAAACAACTACCAGTTAGAAATAATTTCCTGTCCTCTTTAAGTACATTTTTGTAGTAAGCCACTGCACAGTATTATTTTGGACTATCTGGGGTGTAGAGCAACAGAAGACCCTTAACGAGAGTTCACGAGCAACAGAGAACACCGCAACTGGGGTACAATTAGATAAGATAGATCATCTTGATAAGTCTAGGAAGGATTGGGAGTGTGTGCGTTTAATCTCCCCTCTGAGGTGGTAGTTTCCTCTTCGATGTAAGTTTTTGCAGCATTTAGATAAAATAACCAGCAAAGACTGGACTCTAACACTCTTTGTTTTTTAAAGAGACAGTGTCTTTTAAACGGTACAGTGCTCTCATTGAGTATGATATATTACAAAAAGTAATACAAATGAGTTTAAGTATGTATTTAATTTAAATTTATGATTTTTTCCAGACAGCCCTTTGAAAAGCACTGTCACACTGTGAAACGTTAGGGCAAATTGAATGAAAATAAAATAACTTTTTATCTACATTTGGGTTGAAGAGATCTTATTGCCTTCCCACCTCTAGATACATTTTAATTCTTTGGACTATATCCTGTCTGTGAAAGGACTTTCATGAGACTTTTTATGAATTACTCCATTACCCAAGGGAACACACTGTTTTTTTCAAGCATTTGGAGAATCAAAATATCTTGCTGGTTGACCCAGCCAGGTGATCTTTAGTCTCGAAGGATACAGGTGGGTGAATTCCCAGCCCTGTTGAAACAAGCTGCTCTCAGCATTTTTCTTTATCAGTGTACTGTAGATATTTTATCAAGAAGTGATGAGCTCTTTCCTCAGGGTGGGGTTTGGGGCACAGCCAGATGGCTTGTTCAATTTCAGAAGCCTTGCCATATCCTTGATCTTCAGCCGCTGGATAAGTTCCGCCTCTGGATTGCTTTTTTCAGTTACTTCTGGCAGTCTGATAATTCGTAAGTTGGAGCCACGTGATCTATTTTTCAAATCATCGGATTTGGTTTGCAGGTCAGTAACTTGTTTTTTGAGAAAATTTCTCTCATTCATTAGTTCAGCCAAGGCATCTTCTATTGAACTAATTTTTTTTTCCGCCTTGTCTAACCTGGAATCATGGGTCTTGATAGTTTAAGACAGATCTGACACCACAGATTGTAACTAGAAGATCTGAGCCGTAATGTTTTCAAACCCAGCCTTCATATTGTTCCATACATTTGTTAGCATTGCAGGCATACCTTAAGTGATTTCTCTAACTCTGACGTTTTTTTCCACTTCAGGCATTAGAGGGCTGCGGGCCCGATGCTGCCTCGTAGTTGAGTTGGAATATTACTGTCGGCTCCCGTGAGTCAAACTGAAGATTTGTCTGTCTCATTTTTGGTTGATTTGTTCCAGGAACATGTCTGCTCACAATTAATATAAATAGATTTGTCCAAAAGGCAACAGAATTGTTTTTTCCCCACTAATTAATATTTTGCCCAAGTAGTTCCATCTTAGAGAGCATTCTTTATCTTGCCCAGTTGGACACGCACCCCTGTATTGCATTATTAAATGAAACAAACTCCTGATCCATATTTAGTATCTGGTCCATACTGGCATCAATGTTGTTTAGCAATGATTTCCACTGTTTTGGTAACAGCATCATACTTGGGACTCAGCTCTTGAAAGGTGGTCTTATTTTCATTCTGTATTTTAAACAAAGTTTTGCCGTGGAGTCTTTATACTCCAAAACTAGCTGGAAAACAGCTGCCATAGAAGGCTCTTTCTTCTTACTGATCGGGGATTCATCGTACCAATATTTTTAATGGGTTACTCTAAATGGCGCCGCGGTATTCTCAAGATGGAGTCCGTCTCAGACCCTCCGTGAGCCCCAGTTCAAGCATACCACATGTACGGCAACACAAATTCATCATTTATTTTGTTCTTTTCCACCTTTTCAATTTTTTCTTTTCAGCTTTTGATAATGCCTACATTTGCAAATTATATTAAAGCAGACACAGTGGCTGAACATATTGTAGCACACAATCGTTTTTATGTTCAGCCTCATCAGGAGCTATTATAAACACATCTCTCCTGTTCAGATGCCAGACTCCACCCTGTACCAAATCCTCCTTTACTGAGGTTATGGTGGTCAGAGTTAGGGGAAAGCAGCTCAAAATAATACTTGCCGTTAGCTGCAGATAATAGCTGTTAATTAGGGTATGTGGTTTAGGCATAAGTGAAGCAGTTGTCAGCACATAGACTTCCTTTAGCCTTCTAGGAAGAGCACTATGAATGATGCCCTCCCACCACCCTTAGGCAATGGCAAGTGTCTGCAGGCAACAGCAGCCATGCAGGGGGGCTCTGCCAGCCTGACAAGGGAAAGGAAAGTATTCTAAAGATGTGAATACATTTACTGTTAAACTGCATATGTACAAGTGGTGGGATAGTGGATAACAGCAGGGGAAAAACTAGGCAGGTAACAGCTACCGGTGGGAGGGATAGGAGGCACCCTAGCTGGGGTAGACTAAAGTAGTACTTCAGGAAGGACAATAGGGGAAAGTCAGCAAAAGAGAGGAGGGAAAAGGCAGGAAGATACAGGGACATAATTATATTGAAATAGCAACAGTTTAAAGAGAAAGCAGGTGACACCCTAGGAAAGCAGATAACACCCAATCTAGGTTAATAAACAAAGGAGGGCCAGCTGGACCTTGGTGGGCTCCAGGAGGGTGGGGGTGGTAGGTCAGGGGCACATTTCTCATCCTGTACTACTACAGAATTCTTTCACTGTTCTGGTGGGATGGGACTGCTGTGAAGAGGCACCCCTAGTGGTGGCATGGGAGGATGGGGGTCCTCCAGAGGGGAGACTCCCAGGTGGCAGTAGAGGACCTCAGCAGAGGAGAAAGCAGCTTTTGGTGGGGGACTCAGCTGTCAGGTGGATAGACTTAGGAGCAGGAAGGGGTGGAGAGAGGTGAGGTTAGGTGCCTACCTGGTGCCTTAACTTGGAGGGATGGATAGCAGAGCCTAAGGATTGCTAGGGCAACAGGACAGGGTTGGGAGTTGGATGTCATTGTCTACCTGGGGACAAATGACCTAGTAAGGGATGAGGGTGTTCAGGGAACGAGAGGGGCCTAAGTCAAGTAACATGAACAGTGGCATTCGCCGAGGTGTTACCCTTCTACAACCAAGAGGATAAGGTACTCTACAGCAGCAGCTTCAACACTTGCTTGAAAGAATGGTGAAGGGAGGAGGGGTTTGGCTTCATTGGTGGCTGGGGACCAACCTGGAAGGATATGGGTCTATACAGAGGTGATGGCCTGCATCTATCTGGGAAGGGGACCGCAGCCCTCTGCGGAAGGTTTAGATGTTACTTTGATGAACATTTAAACTAGCAGAGGGTGGAGGTGGTAATACAAAGGGAGGCACAAACTGCCTCCCTCCACAGACTGAAGCAACGGAAGAAAAAATTACTCACCTTAGTAATGTTGTTTCTTCTAATGGAGTCTTGCTATATTATGACATACGCAGTATAACCCCAGGTTAGAACTGCTCCAGAGGTGAAAGAGTTAACTTTCCATGCAGGGCATGGAATCTTGAGCGCGAGCTCGGTTGAACACTCTGTTTGTTGTAGCTCAAACTTAAACTGTCAGATCTTTACGAGCAAAACTCACTAAGGTTCTGTGTGGAAGCCGTAAACCTACACTAGCCACTGGCTACTAACTACAAAAACACATTTTTGTTCTTCATCCCAAAGAAAAAATTACTCACCTTAGTAATGTTGTTTCTTCTAATGGAGTCTTGCTATATTATAGACATTAGCAGTTTGATCCAGCTCTAGAACTGCCCCGGAGTGAAATGGTTAAAACCATTCCAAAATAGAATTTTGGCACGAGCAGCTCTATCTGTGTCATTTCAAACTTGAACTGTCAGATCTTTACGAGCCAAACTCACTAAGATCTGTGTGGAAGCTGTAACCTACACTAGCCAAATGGCTACCTAAATAATAACAACCATTGATGGTCCCAACACCCAAGACTCAAGTCAGGGGACCAGAAATACTAACACCATTCTAATAATATGAAAATGGAACATAAGTATAATAAAACACACGTGCGTGCACATACACCCCAAAGTCCCAAAGGGACAAAATGCTAACAGGACATAAGTAGTGCCCACACTAAGTTGCCGCACCCACCAAGTAGAGGTTCTGAGAGGGCAGGTTGGGGGAGGTCTATAATATGAAGACTCCATTAGAAGAAACAACATTACTAAGGTGAGTAATTTTTCTTCAAACAACATGAAGTCTTGCTATATTATGAACATTAACAGAATACACAGCAGTACCTCCATGGAGGAGGGGCAGAACCTACTTAGGAATAGGCTCTGAAGAACAGCTGTGCCAACCGAAGCATCTCTCCTGGCCTGGACATCCAGGAGTAATGCTTGGTAAAAGTGTGTCACGTTTTCCAAGTAGCAGCCTGGCAAATCTCTAATAAAGGATATCTCTGGCAGCAGCTAGAGACGCAGCTGTACCCCTGGTAGAATGAGCTCTCAAACCGGGGCGGCTCTGCCCACTTTCTGATAACAAAATTGGATACAAGAGACAATCCACCTGGCTATTGATCTCTTAGTGGCAGGTTTGCCTTTCCCAACTTCACCATAGGTAAGGAAAAGTTGGAGGGATTTGAACCTGTGACCTTTGGTATGCTCTATATAATAGCTAAGAGCTCTCTTAACATCCAGGCTGTGCAACCTCCTCTCACCCGAAGAGGAGTGATCAGTGAAAAATACTGGAAGGGAGACAGATTGATTAAGATGGAAATCTGAAACCACCTTAGGCAAAAACTTCCTATTAGTCCTAAGGACTACCTTATCCCTGTGGAAAGAAATAAAGTCAGTCTCCACTGACAAGGCTTGCAATTCACTTATGAGTCTGGCAGAAGTGATAGCCACTAGAAAAACAGTTTTCAAGTTAGGTACTTAAGCTCTGCAGAAGACAGAGGTTCAAAGGGGTTGCATTAACTGGGCAATGCAAACATTAAGGTCCCAAGCAGTGGCGGTTCCCGAAAGGGAGGATTAGTATGGAGTAATCCCTTAAAAACTTGGAAAACACAGGATGAGAGGAAAGAGGGATGACTTTCCTGCTGACACAAAAAGCAGACACAGCTGTCAAATGAACTCTCAGGGTAGCTGGTCTGAGACCCAAGGAATTAAGATGTACCATGTAATCTAACAAAATGGGCAATTCAGCAGATTCTGGGGAAATATTTTTCCCAGCACACCAAATGGAAAACCTTTTCCATTTAGAACTATAAGAAGCCCTAGTGGAAGGCTTTCTGGAAGCCTTTAGGATCTCAACAACACCCTGAGAGAGGTGTAAATCAGCAAACTCTAACTCCTCAAGAGCCAGGCCTTGAGGTTGAGGGATTTGAGGTCCGGATACCAAACCCTTCCCTGGGCACAAGTCAACAGATTGTGATTCCTGGGGAGGCACACGGGAAGATGGACTGTCAGAGACAGATGCAGTGGGTACCAGGGCTGCCTGGCCCAATCCGGGGCAATCAGAATCACCCTGCAAGGCTGACATCTGATTTTGACTAGTACTTTGAATAGGAGAGGAAAGGGGGGGAAAGCATAGAGGAACTTCCCCTCACAATCCAGAAGAAGGGCATCCAGGGGAACTGAGCCCAGCACTGGAGGCCTGCAACAGAACAGAGGAAGTTTGTGATTGTCTGGGGCTGCAAAAAGATCTATCTGAGGGATGCCCCACCTGGCAAAAACTATCCCCAGCACTTGAGGATCCAGGGACCATTCGTGATGGCCCTGGGAAATCCTGCTGAGGGCATCCGCTAGGACATTGTCCTTCCCTGGAAGATGAACTGCTATGAGGGAAGCATTCAGGGAATAGGCCAGAGACCACAACTTCATTGCCTCGGTGCACAAGGCCGAAGACCGAGTGCCCCCGTTTGTTGATGTACCACATTGTTGTGGTGTTGTCTGTTCTGACTTGTATCACCTTGTCGTGGACAGATGCAGAAAAAGCTTGAAGAGCTAAAAAGACAGCTCTGAGTTCCAGCAAATTGATGTGGAGCAGAGATTCCTGGGGACCAAACTCCCTGAGTGGAAAGGTCGCCCATGTGGGCTCCCAACCCAGAAGGAAGCATCTGTAGTGAGAGTCAAGTCGTGAGAAGGGAAATGAAGGGGACCCCGCTCTTAATTGCTCTGATCCTGCCACCACTGGAGAGCTAGGATCAAGGTTCGAGTCACTGGGACCAACTTGGAAAGGGGTCTCTTCTCTGAGACAAAAGGTTCTCAAGTGAAACTGAATGTCTCTCATCTGAAATCTGGCTCCCTGCACAACAGCTGTGGATGCAGCCATGTGCCCCAGGAGCTGCAGAAAGTGTCTTGCTGGTCGAGAGACCTGCAGAGTGAAGGAAGAGGCCAGAGCCACTAAATTCCTTACCCTTTCTGGGGAAGAAAGGCTCTGGCTCTTTGTGTCCAATTCTGCCCTATAAAGGTGAGTACCTGGACTGGTTCCAGAACCGACTTTGGTAGGTTTAGCAGAAAACCCAGGGAGGTGAGAAGCTGCTGGATGACCTGCAGGTGAGATTTACCTGTTCTGGGACTGGCCTACAATGAGCCAGTCGTCTAGATAGGGAAAACAGCAATCCTCTGCCTCCTTAAGTGGGCCACTGCCACTGCTAGACACTTTGTGAATACCCTTGGAGCAGAGGTAAGGCTGAAGGGCATTGCTCTGAACTGGTAATGACCTGAGGGCAGTTCGAATCTGAGGTACTTTGATGGGATCTTCTGATTAGGACATGGAAATAGGCATCCTTGAGGTCCAGGAGGCTAGCCAGTCCCTGGCCTTAGGAAGGTAAAATCATTGCCAGAGTTACCATTTTGAACTTTGGTTTCAAAAGATGCTTGTTCAGATATCTGAGATCTAAAATGGGCCGCCATTCTCCTGTCTTTTTTGGGGTAAGGAAGTATCTGGAATACAGAACCCTGCCCTGATGCAGGGGAGGAACCCTTTCTACTGCTCTGAGCACTAACAGGGATGAGACCTCTGTTTCCAGAGCAAGGGTCTCTGAAGCACTTGCAGGTAGAAAAAATCTGATTCTCAACTTGGAAAACTTTTTGAAGCTGAGAACCAGACCCTGGCTTACTACTTCCAGAACCCACTTGTCTGAGGTTAAAGAAGTCCAATTCTGACTGAAGTAAGCCAGCCTGCCCCCCACTGGTACAGGAGAATCGGCCCTGGGCACCCCATCAGGGTGCCTGTTTCGCAGGAGCTTTAGGCTGGGGGGTGGGAGCAGGTCTGCCACCCTCGTCTGCCCTGCCTCTGAAGAAGCCCCTCTGAGCATAGGCAGAGGAGGCCTGAGTCTGGTAGAAAGGCCTGTGAAAGGCCTACCCCTACCCCTGGGGCATGCCTTTGAGGAGTGGCTTGCGCTCCTTAGCCTAGGCACTTTTGTAAGTAGTCCTATATTCATTCATCTTCTTCATGTAATTCTCTGTCTGCTCTCCAAATAGAATTTCCACCACAGGAAAATCCATAGCCTTAGTCTGGGTATCCTGTGACAAACCAGTACACCTGAGCCAGGCCAACCTACGAAAAGCTACAGATGTGGCCATGACCCTAGAGGAAACATCATTAACATCCACAGCAGCATGAAACTGAACCTTAGAGGCTTCAATGCCACCAGCAGCCACCTGTTCTAGCTCACTAGCCAGCTGGCCATGGGCCTGCTTGGCCAATTGCATAACAGTATCCCATCTAGATTTCTGATACCTAGCTACATAAGCCATATAATTTGCTTGCCTGAGTCCCAGAGAGGCTGCCATATACTGTTTTTGCCATGGCATCAATCTTCCTGGAATCCTTGTCAGGAGGATGTGAAGCCAAGGAATATTAGCTTATCACAGGCAGCAGCCTGAACTACCCAACATGTGACGGCATTGCTGAGAAAGAATTCTGTATCAGGGCCTGACAATGTATACCTTCTGTCCATCTTTTTATCTAAGGAGGTACAGAATTAGGAGCTTTTAAAATTTTAATTATTTGTTTCCTAAAAGACTTATGTAAAGGAATAGACAATCTCCTAGACTCTGGAATATCCATCATTTCTACAAAATCAGGCTCCTCTTGCTCATCCACAGCCTCTTCTAAAGGAAGCTGGAGGGTTTCAACAACTTTTTATAAAACATAAAATGAGATGGGGACTCAGACAGCATAGGGGAGATTCTAAAGGTCTGTCTGGGGAGATGTCCGGTTCAATAGGCACACCAGACCTTCCCAGCCACATTCATACTGTTCATAATCCTCCTCCCCTCCTCTGGTTCATAAAATTCCTCAATATCATAATCCTGAACCACTGGGACCGGACGAACGACCTTTTACCAGATAGTAGTGGTTTGGACGGACCCTAGAGACAGTGACTGGACAATTTGTATGGCTTTGCTATCTCTGCAGCAGTTGGAGAAGGAATTTTGACTCCAGACCTGCTGATTTTCTTGTTTTCTTTACTGGAATTGGTTCCTCAGAACCAGCTTTTCTTTGCCGAGAAGTCTGGCCCTGGTCAGAGGCACTCCCTCTGTTCGGTTGGCACCGAACCGGGCTGGCCATCGGGTCAGCGGACTTTTAGCCTCTCGTTCCCTGAGCCTGCCCAATCTTTTTCCAGGGTGGCTGCAGGGAAATTCTTACATACCTGGCAGTCTGACTGGAGGTGGTCAAACCCCAGACAATAAACACATGTGGTGTGTGGGTCAGCCTTGGCAAAGACTTCCCCACAAACATCACAGTGTTGAAACAGTGGGCCGGTTTTTCTTTGGGTTTCTCAGACATAATGCCACCTAACCAAAAACTTGCCCTTTTAACGGCAGTGCCAGGCAAGACACCTTATCGGTTCTAACCGTGTCACGGTATTGAAAAACGTAATAAATCCGTTTTTAGAACTGATAAGAACCAGGAACCGCACTCTAAAATAGTAACTTTTAGTTTTAAATGAGTTTTAAACCCACTGATCGGTTCAAAACCGACGATAACATAAGTTCCACACAGACAAAAACCTTCATTTACTTACGGTTACCACAGATGAAGCTTGAACGAGCGGTTTTGCGGTTAAATAAAACTATTCTCGGTTAAATCCAACCGAGAAAACACTTTTTAAACCGAGAAATGAACCGAGCAGAAGGAGAAATCTCCGGAGCGACTGTTCACTGAGGCGGAGTAAAGAATCTGACAGTTCAAGTTTGAAATGACACAGATAGAGCTCCTCTCATGCCAAAATTCTACTTTGGAATGGTTTTAACCATTTCACTCCGGGGCAGTTCTAGAGCTGGATCAAACTGCTAATGTCTATAATATAGCAAGACTTCATGTTGTTTGAAACAAAGACTCAAGTCGGGGGATTCAAGAAAGAAAAATTTTAGCAACACCTAAGTACCCTAGAAGGGTGAAACTAAAGTGGGCATCAATGAAGTGCCAACATTGCACTGCCCACCCACATCCCAAAAATAAAGGTTCTGAGAGGGGCAGGCTGGGGGGGGGTCATAATATAGCAAGACTCCATTAGAAGAAACAACATTACTAAGGTGAGTAATTTTTCTTCAAACAACATGAAGTCTTGCTATATTATGACATATGCTGAACTACACAGCAGTAGCTCCATGGAGGAGGACAGAACCTACTTGGGAAATAGGCTCTGAAGCACAGCTGTGCCAAATTGAGCATCACTTCTAGCTTGGATGTCCAGGGAGTAATGCTTAGTAAAAGTGTGAACTGTTTTCCAGGTAGCTACTTGACATATCTCTAGGATAGGGATGTCCCTGGCAGCAGCCAGAGACGCAGCTGTACCTCTAGTAGAGTGAGCCCTCAGATCTGAGGGAGGAACCTTACCCAGTTTTTCATAGCAGAATTGGATACAAGAGACAATCCACCTGGCAATGGATCTTTTAGTGGCAGGTTTCCCTTTACCAACCTCACCATAAGTGAGGAACAGTTGGAGGGATTCAAACCTGTGACCCTTGGTACGTTCTATATAGTAACTAAGGGCTCTTTTGACATCTAAACTGTGCAATCTCCTCTCACCAGAGGAGAATGGTCAGTGAAGTACACAGGAAGGACATGGATTGATTAAGGTGAAAGTCTGAAACCACCTTAGGCAAAAACTTCCTGTTAGTCCTGGGGATCACCTTATCTCTATGAAAGGAGATAAAATCAGGCTCCACTGACAATGCTTGTAGCTCACTTATGCGCCTGGCAGAGGTGATGGCTACCAGAAACACAGTTTTCCAAGTCAAGTACTTAAGCTCTGCTGAAGACAATGGCTCGAAGGGGGGTTGCATAAGCTGAGTGATGCAAATATTAAGATCCCAACCAGGGGCAGGGTCCCTGAACGGAGGGTTGGTGAAGCAACCCTTTAAAAAACTTGGAAAAGACAGGGTGAGCTGAAAAAGAAGATGGCTTACCTGCTGATAAGAAGGCAGACACAGCTGCCAAGTGCACTTTTAAAGTAGCTGGTCTCAGGCCCAAGGAATTCAAATGCACCAAATAATCCAGAATCGTAGGCACGCCAGCAGATTGTGGGGAAATATGCTTACCAGCATACCATATGGAAAATCTTTTCCATTTTGAATTATAAGTAGCCCTGGTGGAAGGCTTCCTAGAGGCCTTCAATATATCCAATACACCTTGGGAAAGGTGTAGGTCAGCAAACTCTAACTCTTCAAGAGCCATGCCTTGAGATTGAGAGATTTGCGGTTCGGATACCAAACTCTTCCCTGGGCACAGGTTAACAGGCTGTGGTTCCTGGGGAGACACAGGGGAAGGTGGACTGCTAAGGACATGAGGAGTGGGTACCAGGGCTGCCTGGCCCAATCTGGAGCAATCAGGATCATCTTGCAGGATTGAGATCTGATTTTGACTAGCACTTTGAAAAGAAGGGGGAAGGGGGAGGGAGCATAGAGGAACTTCCCTTCCCAACTGAGGAGGAAGGCATCCAGAGGGACTGAACCCAACACTGGGGCCTGCAGCAAAAGGGAAGTTGGTGATTGTCTGGGGCTGCAAAGAGATCTATTTGCGGGGTGCTCCATCTGGCAAATACTACCTCCAGTACTAGGGATCAGTGCTCATTCGTGATGGCCTGGGAAATCCTGCTGAGAGCATCTGCTAGGACATTGTCCTTGCCTGGGAGGTGAACTGCCGTAAGGGAGGCGTTCAGAGAATAAGCCAGAGACCACAACTTCATTGCTTCGGTGCACAAGGCCTTGAACCAGTGCCCCCTTGCTTGTTGATGTACCACATTGTAGTGGTATTGTCTGTTCTGACCTGAACAACCTTGTTCTGAACAGATGTGAAAAAAACCTGGAGTGCTAGAAAAACTGCTCTGAGTTCCAGCAAATTGATGTGGATCAGGGATTCCTGGGGGACCACAGCCCCTGGGTGGAAGGTCACCATGTGACTCCCACCCCAAGAGGATGCATCTGTGGTAAGAGTCAAGGAATGAGACTGGGGGTGAAGGGACCCCTGTCTCAGATTGTTCTGATCCTGCCACCACTGAAGGGCCTGGATCAGCGTTGAGTCACTGGAATCAATTTGGTTAGAGGATCTGTCCTTTGAGACCAAAAGGCTCTCAAATGGAACTGTATGTCCCTCATCTGAAATCTCGCTCCCTGCACTACTGCTGTAGAAGCAGCCGTGTGCCCCAGGAACTGTATAAATGCCTTGCTGGTCGAGAGACCTGCAGGGTGAAAGAAGAGGCCAGAGACACCAGGGTCCTTGCTCTTTCCAGAGGAAAGAAGGATCTGGCTTCTTTTGTGTCCAGCTCTGCGCCTATGAAGGTGAGAAGCTGGACAGGCTCCAGAACTGACTTTGGAAGATTGAGAAGGAAACCTAGAGATGTAAGCAGTTGCTGGGTTTCTTGTAAGTGTAGTTTGACCTGTTCTGGAGACTGGCCTACAATGAGCCAGTCATCCAGATAAGGAAAGATGGCAATCTTTTGCCTTCTTAAATGAGCAACTGCTACTGCCAGGCATTTTGTGAACACCCTCGGGGCCGAGGAGAGCGAAGGGCATTGCTCTGAACTGGTAATGGCCTGAGGGCAGTTCGAATCTGAGGTACTTTCGATGGGAGCTTCTGATAAGAACATGGAAGTAGGCATCCTTGAGGTCCAGGGAGGCTAGCCAGTCCCTGGCCTCAGAGAGGTAAAATAATCCCCAGGGTCACCATTTTGAACTTTGGTTTTAAAGGTGCTTGTTTAGATACCTGAGATCAGGATGGGCCGCCATTCTCCTGTCTTTTGGGGTAAGGAAGTACCTGGAGTACAACCCTTTGCCCTGGTGTATGGGTGGAACCCTTTACACGGCTCTGAGAGCCAGGAGGGAAGAAACTTCCGCTTCCAGGGCAAGTGCCTCTGATGGGTTTGCAGGTGGAAAAGACCTGGCTCTCATCTTCGGAAATTTTTTGAAGCTGAGAACCAGTCCCTGGCTTACTACTTCCAGGACCCACTTGTCTGATGTTACAGACTTCCAGTCCTGGACAAAGTAAGCCAGCCTGCCCCCTACCAGTAGTGGAGAATCGGCCTGGCCACCCCATCAGGAGCCTGTTTTGCAGGGGCTTTGGGTTGGGGGTAGAAGCAGGCTTACTAGAACCCTTCTGCCCGTCCTCTAAAGAACCCCTCTGGGCATAAGCAGAAGAGGAGGCCTGGGCTTGGTAAAGGCCATTGAAAAGGCCTGCCCCTGCCCCTGACATGCTGCCTTTGAGGAGTGACTTGCTTTCTTGGCCTGTGCACTCCTATAGGTGGTCCTATACTCATCCATTTTTCATATAATTTCTGTCTGCTCCCAAACAGAGAATTGCCCCAACAGGAAAATCCATAGCCTTAGACTGAGTATCCTGTGACAGGAAGTACATCTGAGCCAAGCCATTCTGCGAAGAGACACAGATGTAGCCATGACTCTTGATGAAACATCATTAGAGTCTACTGCAGCATGAAATTGCACCTTGGATGCCTCAATACCATCTGCAGCCACCTGCTCCAGCTCCTGGCAAGCTGGTCAGGGGCCTGTTTGCTAGGGCCAGGACAGTATCCCACCTGGTTTCTGGTACCTAGCTGCATAAGCCATATAATTTGCCTGTCTGAGTCCCAAAGATGCTGCCATGTACTGTTTCTTTGCCATGGCATCCATCCTCCTGGAATCCTTTTCAGGAGGGTGAGAGGCTAGAGGAATATTAGCCTTGTCACAGGCTGCAGCCTGCACTACCCCCACATGGCAGCACTGTTGGGAAAGGAACTCTGTATCAGAGCCTGATAAAGCATACTTCTTGTCCATCCTTTTATCCACAGGGAGGATAGAATGAGGAGTTTTTAGAATTTTTACTGTTTCCTAAAAGATTTGTGCAAGGGAATAGACAGTCTCCTAGACTCTGGAATATCCATCATTTCACAAAATCAGGCTCTTCTTGATCATCAACAGCTTCCTCAACAGGGAGTTGCAGAGTCTCAACAACTTTCTTGTAAAACAAAAAATGAGAAGGGGACTCGGATAGCCTGGGAGGGGACACTCCTGAGGGTCTGTCTGGAGAGTTGTCCGGTTCAATGGGCACATCCAGACTTTCAAAATTACACTCACTCTCCTTATACCCCATCTCCCCTTCCTCCGGTTCATAAAATTCCTCAAAATCATAATCTTGAACTGGGGGAACCGTCCGAACTGAGCGCTTCCCTAATGGTGTCGGTTCGGGCTGAACTGGGGAAAGAGACTGGACAATTTGAATAGCTTTGGCTATTTCCTCAGCGGTTGGAGAAATAATTTTTGGCCCCAAACTAGCTGACTTTCTAGTCCTTTTAGTTGGAACCGGCTCCTCAGAGCTGGCTCTTCATTTGTCCGAGGAAGTATCGCCCTGGTCAGAGGGCACTCCCTCAGGTTCAGTTGGAACCGAACCGGGCTGGCCATCCGGGTCAGCGGACTTTATGGCCTCCCTTTCCCTGAGCCTACCAACTCTCTTTTCCACAGTGGCAGCAGGAAAATTCTTACAAATCTGGCAGTCTGCACTGAGGTGGTCAAACCCCAGACAATATACACAAGTGGTGTGTGGGTCAGCCTTAGCAAGCTTCCCACAGGACCTGCATGCTGAAACCCAGTGGGTCCGGTTTTCTTTTGGGTTTCTCAGACATAGTGCCAGCCTAACCAAAACTTGCCCGTTAATGGCAATCCGCCAGCAAGACTCTCTTATCGGTTCCCAACCGTGGCATGGGTCGTGGAAAAAACGTAATAAAATCCGTTTTTTAGAACCGATAAGAACCGGAAACCGCACTCTAAAGGACTAGAAAGTAATTTTAAACCCAATCTGATCAGTTCAAACCGAACCGAAAAGACATTTACAAGTTCCACACAGAAGAAATAAACAAAAGCCTATCTATTACTTACAATACCACAGACAGAGCTTGAACCGGCGATTCGGTTAAATTTCGATAATAAACCAAAATTACACTTAAAACCGACAAACGAACCGAGCAGCAGGAGGAATCTCCGGAGCGACTGTTCAGTGAGGCGGAGTAAAGAATCTGACAGTTTAAGTTTGAGCTACAACAGACAGAGTCTTCAACCGAGCTCGCGCTCAAGATTCCATGCCCTGCATGGAAAGTTAACTCTTTCACCTCCGGAGCAGTTCTAACCTGGGGTTATACCGCATATGTCATAATATAGCAAGACTTCATGTTGTTTGAAAGAGAGGGTCCAAGGGGAGAAAACTCCACCAGGGAAGAAGTTAAAGAAAGCAGAACATAGTAGCAGACAAGGGAGGAAAGAACAAAAGAGGAAAGGGAGGTGCTAAGAAGGCAGTGCACAAAGAGTGTAGTGAGGGGGAGGGGGGAGAGAGGAAAGTTTCAAGTGGCAACACAGGCAGGAAGGGGGAAGGGGGCATTGCAGACAAAGATGGAGCAAGGTGTGGGTAGCCACGTGTGCCAACACAAGGAGTCTTGGAAATAAAATTTCAGACCTAGTGGCCATCAAAGCAGAGTTAGACCTAGATCTTGTGGACAGTACTGAGTTGTGGTGCACAAGGAGCTATGACTGGGACATAGCCATCTCAGGCAACATTCAGTTCACAAAGGACAGGGCAGGGAGGAAGGGTGGAAGGGATGTGCTGTATGTGAGGGAGGGTATTAGAGCAACAGAAATGCAAGTG
Organism: Neoceratodus forsteri; assembly: GCA_016271365.2. Lineage (NCBI taxonomy): Eukaryota > Metazoa > Chordata > Ceratodontiformes > Ceratodontidae > Neoceratodus > Neoceratodus forsteri. The sequence continues at coordinate 334,407,166 of CM057452.1, read as the reverse complement.
TAACCCCTAGATGGCGCTATCTCAGGGGCTACTACCCCTGCCTGATTTGCTACTAACAGGTTGAGGGGCCTGGATCCAATGGCGGGTGCCTCCACCCAGAGGTCAGGGTTTGCAATAGTTAAACTAACTTGGTCACAGCCCTCTGGGACACTGCAACCCCTTTCTTCCCACTAGTGGCCCACACAATATATCAGAATTACCTTCACAGTATACACTTACCCCAGGTCTGGTTCCGGCACTGGGACCTCCTGTGAAATGAGATACAGTGCAACAATCACAGTACAGTACTTTAACATAGACAAATACCTCAGGCAGTATAACTTTGCTGAAACAAGCAGCTCTGATTTATTTGGGGATATAACAGGGACGGGAAATCAGGTTAATTAGCTTATCACTCTAATAATCTACCTATGGCTCTGTGCACAGGCCTATCCCTATCAGTTACTGTCCCTGGGTACCCAAGCCCTAGTGGCTAGTCCAAACCGTGGCAGCTGGTGGGGCCCTTTCACACAGAGAAAGGAGAATTAAACAGTCAGCAGTACAGTAATTCCATTTGGATTTAATGTGGCAATTCAACAGGAGCGATCCTGAATTAGTACTCACGACCTCCAAATAAGATAGGGTCCTTCAATGTCAGCAGGGCTCACTTGAGGTACACAAACCTCTTCACACATCCATATAAAAGAAAGCACTATACCAGGCAGGCTGCATCTGTATCCCGATCGCAATTACTGCACAATACCGGAGAACACACAGCAGATTCAGTTCCTGACAAGACCGGATACATTTTCAGCAATTCCTCCAGTCTTCTACAGGGTGAGCCTGGTTTCTACTCTTCAGAGATCCTTTGATTCTTTTCACAGGACAGATTCAGTCCTAACAAGCTGTTACACAAGCTGCAGACCGGAACTCTGGGCCTTACACGTTTTTGACTAAAACTGCACACTGAAAAAGCACAGGGCTCCTTCTTCACTGCAAAGCTCAACTGAAACTCCAACGACAAAACCGGGCACTTCCTTTGAGTTCCTCCCAGTTCTTGACTGGATTGGCTGTCACTCACAATAGACTGCTGCTGTTGGTCCAAAAAGGCACTGAAGTCTAAACTACATCTCCCAGAGTCACTGCCCATACAATCCTCTTGTGGCTGGCTCAGATTATGAGTCCAAGTTCTGATTCGTCCAAGGCACCATTTTAGAGCTAGCTTACCCCACACTGATTGGTCCAGTTCAGCAGTTCAAAACTAGAATGGGGAACTAGCAGACACAGTTCTGACTGCAAAGAAAGCAGGTTAGACAAACTGTAATTTCATTATCACTCTAAATAATTTCTGGCAAACAGTTACATCTTTCAGATAGGTTCCCTTTGCACTCCTAGTGACTGCAAAAATGAAGTGAATTGGCAGCAGCTCGAGTGGTACTCAGAGAAGCACACAGTCCCCCATACAAACTAATTATGTCTGCAAGCAGACAGCTCTTAAAGAGACAGTACCAGAGGCTCTAAAACACTCACTGATAAATGGCTTAAATGCCAAACACCATTCAGGCTTGGAGCATTCAAGCAAGCTCCTGGAAGTCTTTTGGGAACCCCCATTTGCAGGGGGTTACACCCTTCCTGGCCTGGGAAAGCTTGACGTCCGCGTCAAGCAAGTACCCCCATAAGTTTCAACTGCAACCATATACATTTGCATTAGGCTCGCATATGTAATCATCAGTCAATATATCATTTACCAAGAACACATTTCTGAAACATTGCAGTACGTCACTCTTTACACAGTATTACATACACATTGTACCATAACTCAAGATATTACCTCTTGTACATGAAACCTGAAGAGGGGCCCTTCCTATCAGTTACCTTGGGCTGGATGGGGCAGGCACCACTTAGAGGGCAACACAAGTAACTTGGAGTTAGCACTGATGCTCAGTTTGGGCAATGAGCTCAGGGACACATACACTCCTTTATGGACAACATTGAGAGGCAAGTCCACAGGCCTCCTAAGTGAATCATAACTGAGGTGCACCACAGGCTTTACAGCTCGACCAGTCTTTCTAGGGGAACTGTTATAGTCTCTGCACTCTGAGCCTCATTTTCAGCATTGTCCTCACTTGTCAGGGGTCTCCATGGGGGTAGAGGGCTAGAACTTGGGGCACTTTCAGCTCCAGGAGTTACAGTTTCTGAGTCCACAACATTTGGCTCGCATGGAGAGCTTTCGGACACTGGCAGTGGACTGTCAGGGCACTCAAAATACTCTTCTTGTTCGGTGTATCACCAGTCTGCCCCAATCTATCTTTTCCTCCTGAAAACTCAAACAGTTCAACCATGCACAATGATTCCATTTCATCTGATCTGATGCTTTGCACTTCACTTTCTGAAGCAATGGCTCCAGGGATGAAACTGGGGGCTTAGACAGTCAGAAGGCCCAGCTTTGTCTCCAGTATTGACTAGGGGATTGCCCGAAACAATTGACTCAGTTAAGTAGAAGGATAGTATTCAAAGTCACTCTCACTTTCTTCTGATATGGACTGACAGTCATGCTCAACTGGGACTTGTGCGGGGAACACTTTAACTCTGCTTCTGTAGGTGCAGACTCCTTGATCTTTTCTTAGCAGCAGCTCTAGTCACTGGTCCAGAGGGGCATCTTCTGGGGCTCAGACTCAATCAGGATTTGTCCAATGGGCAGTAAATGATTTCTATGCATTGTTTTTACATCTTTTAATTATTCTCAGGCCTTACTTTGTACACTGGCAGATCATCTAGTTTGCCCACTACAATGTGAGGGAGATGGTGCCATCTGTCAGCAATCTTGTGCTTGCCATGCAGTCCCAGATTTCTTAGCAATACCGATCTCCCTCCTGGAGTTCCTGTGCTTTCACCTTTTATCATACCTTTCTTTGTTGGCCAGATTTCTTTTGGCAGCCATGGTTTGAGCCAGTTAGTGCATGAGTTAGCTGGGCCTTTAACTTTTGCACATACTGTAAATAGTTGTCAGCTTGAACCCCATCAGAGAGACCCCAAAACACACATCTACTGGTAGTCGAGCTTCTCTTCCAAACATCAGGCGGTGGGGAGAATCCAGTGGCATCACTTTGGTGCAGTTATAAGCATGTACCAGGGTGCTAATTTGTTGGCTCCATCTAGGCTTGTCCTTTGGGTGCAGGGTGCCTAGCATATCTAGCAAAGTGCGGTTGAAGCGTTCAGGCTGTGGGTCCCCCGGGGTGGTAAGGAGTGGTTCTGGACTTTCGCACTCCCACAGAGAAAGCATCTCTTTGATCAGGCGACTCTCAAAGTCTCTCCCTTGATCAGAATGGATTCTTTGTGAGCCCATAGTGAACAAAAAGTTTTCTACAAGTACTTTGGCTACAGTGGATGCTTTCTGGTCTTTGGTGGGGAAAGCTTGGGCATATCTCGTGAAATGGTCAGTGACCACCAGCACATTACTGATATTTCTTTGATCTGACTCCAAACTTAGAAAATCAATACAGACCAGCTCCATGGGTGCACTGGTGGTGATGTTAACAAGGGGGCAGCCCTCTGGAGCAAAGCTTTCCTCTGTAAGCAGCGACTACAAGTTCGAATGTGTTGTCACATCAGCCCCATCTTAGGCCAATAGAATCTGGATCTCACCAAGTCAAGTGTTCTGTCTATACCAAGGTGCCCATGTGGTTGTGCAAGGACCTCAGTACTGAGTCTCGAGGCAGTGGGCAGCACTAGTTGTTGTTTGTCTACTTGTCCCCTCTGCCTACTGTTTCTCTGTATAACAGTTTATTGATCAGTTTCAACTTAGGACCTTCTTTGTATAACAGTGCAGTTCTCAAATCAGTGGAGCAATTTGGACACTCTTTTCCTGCATAGAGGGCTTCTAAAGCTGCTTTGATCATGGGATCGCGGGATTGAGCCGCGAATACTGTCATTGTCCAGCTGAGGCAGTGCACCAATGTCTATTGCAGAAAAGTGGCAATAAGCGCAGGTATGCAATTCTCAGAGGCTCCCAAGCAATCCACCATGCAGTCCACTGCATCCGTGGACATTGTTCCTCCTGTCAAACTTCCGGCAGAGTGCCCGAATGTCAGGTTCTGCCAATCGGACCCAATCATTCTGGGGAACAGGCCTCCAGGAGAGAGCATCAGCATCTATGTGGTTCAGACCTGCTCGGTATTCGAGAGCATAGTCATATGTAGATAATGCGAAAGCCACCTATGGCCAGTGGCATCCAACAGCTGAGGTCTGCACATAGGTCAAAGGATTATTGTCAGTTTTACTAGTATTTTAGCCCCATACAAGTACTCATGGAATTGGTCAACAATAGCCACTTCAAAGCTAGGAACTCTAACTTATGTACAGGATAGTTCTTTTCGGATGGGGTCAGGCTTCTACTGGCAAAGGCCACTGGTCTCAGGCCATTCTCGTGCTCTTGGTACAACACAGCCCCCAACCCTTGCAAGCTAGCATCAGTGTGCAGGGCGTAAGGTTTTCTTGGATCGGCATAGGCCAGCACTGGAGCATGGGTAAGTTGATATATGATCTCATGAAAAGCAGTCTCACAATCAGGAGTCCAGCGGGCCCCAAATACTTCACTCGGATGAAAATACACTCTTTCAGTCTTGAGGACGCTGACTTTTGGTATTTTTGTGGGTTGGGGATACCCTAGAGTAAGGTTAAGTAAAGGCGGATCACTCTTGAATAGTCCTTGATGAGCGCCGATAATAACCACAGAATCCCAGGAATCTTTGCAGTTCTTTTAGATTTTGGGCTGTGGCCAGGTGTCAAGGCCTCAACTTTACTTGGGTGGTCTCTATTCCCTCGGTGGATACTATGTGTCCCACATACTTTACTGATGTTTGAAAGAATTGACACTTATCAATGGACAGTTTAAGGCCAAAGTCCTCCAGTCGGTCCAATACCTTAAATAATCTGCTCTCATGTTCCTCCAGTGAGCTGCCAAACACAATAACATCATCTAGGTATACCAGGCACTCTAGTAAGTTCATGTCCCCACTGCAGCTCCATCAATCGTTGAAAAGTGGCTGGGGCACCTGAAATCCCTTGAGGCATCCTCATGAATTCATAGAAGCCAAGCGGACGAATAGAGGCCGTCTTCTCACGGTCCTCTGGGGCCATCGGGATCTGTAGTACCCACTGCGGAGATCGCACAGAGAACCACTTGCTCCCGTTTAGGCAGTCCAAAGCATCCTGAATACGGGCATTGTGTACTGATCAGGGATAGTCCGCCGGTTTAAGGTGCGATAATCCACACATCCTTACTGTTCCATTCTTTTCCTCACTACCACAATGGGGAAGCATAAGGGCTTCTGGATTCTTGTATTACACGCAGCTAACATCTCTTGCAGATGCCGTCTCACATCATCTATGTCAGCAGGTGCCAGGCGTCGAGACCTCTCATGAAATGGTCTTTCGTCATGCAGCGGATATTGTGCTCAGCTCCTTGCCGCATCCTACATCCCATTCCTTTAAAAAAACACCTGGTCTCTCTGGGCAAGCTTCTCACTGATCCTCACTTTCCATTCAGCTGGCAGCGGGAGTCGCGAAATCAAACAAGTCAGGCGTTACTCTGTCATTCTTCCTTGAACTCTTGCTGCTGGGTAGCACTGCAGTGTCTGCACAATGCACATTAGCCAGGATGCAACCTCTGTTTACTCGAATGTCTCTTTCAGACACATTATGAACTTGGACCATTACCCTTCTGGCATAGCATGGGCTCTAGCGGGCAAAATACTAGGCTTGACCAGCAGTCCCTCTGGCAATTTTCCATCGCCTGGTGCATCCAACATTAATATTTTATTCTTAACATCCTTTCTGATACGGACCTCTCCCTGTAAGGTACACTGGGCATTTGGCGCCAGGATCAGAGACTCAGGATCCTTCTTCCATACAATTCGACCGGTTCCTCTGGTTCTGTTTTTCAGCATCTCTCTGTGCCTCATAGGCCTTCTTAATTAAAGCCGGAACTCTTAAAGCTCTACTAGTCTTTGACCCTGTTTTCATAACACAACTGTGCCAGCCTTCCGAACATATGAGCATTTGTTCCAATCAACAAAGGACACCATCATACAGTCCAGTGGGGGACACACTAAGGCTAGGGTCTCTACTTGTTCGGCCACTCCAGCCACGGAGGTGGGAAAGACAGCCAAATTCGGATATACCGGAATAGGGTGAGGCCTTCTCACTTAACCCCATACATGCAGTCCTTCTAATGGTTGTAAGGTACGTCTGACAAATGCTTCTGATACCAATCCTGGAACATAATTGTCACTTGGGAGCCACTGTCCAATACAGCTCTTGTAGACCTCCATTCACCTTTACAGTGGTCTCCATGGAGGACCCACTATTCTGGACCAGTCTGGAGGAGGCGGTAGTGGGGGCCTGGGCAACTGACCTTGCCACAAAGGGCGTGAATTAGCATTTTGGTGCCCTCACTGGGATCATGTAGTGCACCTCTTAACCACTGATTTCTTCTCCAGAGCTCTCCTTGTAGCCTATATGCAACTTTGTCAGTGTCTTTTGGGGACTGGCATTCCCTTTTCATGTGCCCATCCTTCCCACAATTATAGCAAACATACTTTCTGGAGTTTGAGCTGGCCGGGCGCCACACTGAGGAGCCAGGGCGGGGTATTACTAACTGGAAACCTTGGTGCCATCTCTGTCTCTGACGTGATAAGCATTTGGAGACATCTCGTCAGTTTCTCCACTTCCATGGTCAAGGAATCGAGTTCGGAGCTGTTATCAGCAGGAGATACATGGGTGGGTACCCCACCCCATAGCAGATACAGTGGGATATAGGTCAGCCGCACTTGCAGGCGTGGCCTTCATAAAGGACTGTTTTTGAATTCCGGATCTCTCTCAACAGTTCGCCTCCCATTGTGACATATCTTTTTCCTTGTCAGAGCACTCATTGACTGCCAACCTCTGCCCCTGAACTTCACTTGATGGGTCACCCTCAGTCACTCGGGTGTAGCGCAGCTATTGGTGCAGGTCCCTCCCGAGTCGTCTTTTCTCAACTCCTCAAATTTCTCTCATTAACTCATCATAGGAGGTGGGGATTCCAGGCGATCTGCCAGGTGTAACTGAAGCAACAGCAGTTCTGAGAAGGGGCAGACTTAGGATCCTGTCCAGCCTGGTTCGGTCCAGTTCAATCGCTGGCAAACTACCTTTTCTGAGGCATTCTTGCAACAATTTTCCAGCCGAGATACATACACAGACAACAACTCCCCTTGGTACTGTTGTGCATCTCTTACTCTCCACCATAGGTCCTCATCAGAATCTGGGCTCCCATACACATTCTCCAAGGCCTCAAGATAGCCTGTGCAGTCGCTTCAGGGTTACTGGCCCGTTTAGCTACGGATGGTAGCCAGGGCAGGGCCTCGGAGCTCTCACTAACCCTCTTTAAGCTTTACGCCTTCCGAGCATTGCCATTCTAGCACTTGGGGGCAACATAGTCTATCCAGGTCTCCCAGTCATCCTCCCCTTGGGGGTGGGAGGGTGCCAGAGAAGATCCTCAACCTTGGTAAGAGTCGTGACTAATGGCAGGTGCAGAAATAGGAGTCTGCATTGGTTCAGCCACCATTACGGGCACTGGAGCAGAAGAGGGTGTTGGGAGGAACACCCCAGGTGGCAGAATAGTTTCTTCAAGTCCTCCACAGTTTCCCTCTCCAGCAACCATTCAGCAAATTTCTCCTCAAAAGTTTCAGATAGTGGTGGGGCTGATTCCCCTGGGTCTTTACTGTCCTTAGTTATCACTCTCCAAGCAGTGAGGGCTCCCTCTGGGGTAATGGTCTGTGGCACTTTGGAGCTATCTATGGGATCCTTAAACTCTACTAGGGCCAGGAAAGTGTGGGTGAGCAGATTAGCATGCCGACCCACCACCACAGGGTTTTGTAAACCTTCCACCTTGGAAAGTACTCCTGCACAGTGTCCGTATTGATACCAGGGGATGTCAGGATAAGCATAGCATTTGGGGTCGATCTCCTCCCCAGTACACCACTCCACCAGCGGTGCACAGCCACTTCTGTCGGGTACCCATTTTTTTCTTAACAGTGGTTCGTGAATATGGCCACTAGAGGACACACAATCCCAGCGGTGAGCCTCCAAGATGTAACCCCTAGATGGCGCTATCTCAGGGCTACTACCCCTGCCTGATTTGCCACTAACAGGTTGAGGGCCTGGATCCAATGGCAGGTGCCTCCACCAGAGGTCAGGGTTTGCAATAGTTAAACTAACTTGGTCACAGCCCTCCTGGACACTGCAACCCCCCTTTCTTCCACTAGTGGCCCACACAATATATCAGAATTACCTTCACAGTATACACTTACCCCCAGGTCTGGTTCCGGCACTGGGACCTCCTGTGAAATGAGATACAGTGCAACAATCACAGTACAGTACTTTAACATAGACAAATACCTCAGGCAGTATAACTTTGCTGAAACAAGCAGCTCTGATTTATTTAGGGATATAACAAGGCAGGGAAATCAGGTTAATTAGCTTATCACTCTAATAATCTACCTATGGCTCTGTGCACAGGCCTATCCCTATCAGTTACTGTCCCTGGTACCCAAGCCCTAGTGGCTAGTCAAACCGTGGCAGCTGGTAGGGGCCCTTTCACACAGAGAAAAGGAGAATTAAACAGTCAGCAGTACAGTAATTCCATTTGGATTTAATGTGGCAATTCAACAGGAGCGACCCTGAATTAGTACTCACGACCTCCAAATAAGATAGGGTCCTTCAATGTCAGCAGGGCTCACTTGAGGTACACAAACCTCTTCACACATCCATATAAAAAGCACTATACCAGGCAGGCTGCATCTGTATCGATCGCAATTACTGCACAATACCGGGAGAACACACAGCAGATTCAGTTCCTGACAGACCGAGTGCAATTTTCAGCAATTCCTCCAGTCTTCTACAGGGTGAGCCTGGTTTCTACTCTTCAGAGATCCTTTGATTCTTTTCACAGGACGGATTCAGTCCTAACAAGCTGTTACACAAGCTGCAGACGGAACTCTGGGCCTTACACGTTTTTGACTAAAACTGCACACTGAAAAAGCACAGGGCTCCTTCCTTCTTCACTGCCAAAGCTCAACTGAAACTCCAACCGACAAAACCGGGCACTTCCTTTGAGTTCCTCCCAGTTCTTGACTGGATTGGCTGTCACTCACAATAGACTGCTGCTGTTGGTCCAAAAAGGCACTGAAGTCTAAACTACATCTCCCAGAGTCACTGCCCATACAATCCTCTTGTGGCTGGCTCAGATTATGAGCCCAAGTTCTGATTCGTCCAAGGCACCATTTTAGAGCTAGCTTACCCCACACTGATTGGTCCAGTTCAGCAGTTCAAAACTAGAATGGGGAACTAGCAGACACAGTTCTGACTGCAAAGAAAGCAGGTTAGACAAACTGTAATTTCATTATTACTCTAAATAATTTCTGGCAAACAGTTACATCTTTCAGATAGGTTCCCTTTGCACTCCTAGTGACTGCAAAAATGAAGTGAATTGGCAGCAGCTCGAGTGGTACTCAGAGAAGCACACAGTCCCCCATACAAACTAATTATGTCTGCAAGCAGACAGCTCTTAAAGAGACAGTACCAGAGGCTCTAAAAACACTCACTGATAAATGGCTTAAATGCCAAACACCATTCAGGCTTGGAGCATTCAAGCAAGCTCCTGGAAGTCTTTTGGGAACCCCCATTTGCAGGGGGGTTACACAAGGGAACCTGGGGGTAAAGGATGGGTGGGGGGGTGCTGTGGGCCACCCTACAGTCAGGAGCTGGAGCCTCTATTCATAGTGGAGTGATATACAGACCTCCAACACAGGTGGAAGAAATGGATAAGGCATTGAGACAAGCCATCAGCATGATGGAAAAAAGGAGGAAGGTGCTGCTGGTGGGGACTTCAATCTGCCAGAGAGAGACTGAAGCCTCCCAACAGTGACCTGAGTCAGGAGCACAGCGTTCCTAGGTTCCACGCAGGGGGCATTTCTCAGGCAACTAGTCAGACAGCCCACTATGAATGCAACAATATGGGACCTGGTGCTTATAAACAGGGAAAGTATTACAGATGACAAGGAGGGTGCCACATGGGGACTAGCAATCACCATGTAGTGTGGTTTAATATAAGGACAGTGGAAGAGACAAACCACACAAGGACTCGGTCCTGGACTTCAGTAGGGCAGATTAAAAAAAAATGGGTGAATGCCTCAGGAACAACCCAGTGGGGGGGGGGGGTCACCTGGGTGGGGTGGAGAAACAGTGAGCCAAATTAAGGAATGGCATAGTGAAGGCAACAATCCTCTCCATGAAAGAAGTGAGCAAAAACAGGAGGAAAAAGAGGTTATTATGGTTCTCAAGGGAAGCGGCTGTGAAGGTAAAGGCTAACAGCGTGGCATTCAGGAGGTACAAGAAGATGCAGAGAGGACAGAAGAAAAAATTACTCACCTTAGTAATGTTGTTTCTTCTAATGGAGTCTTGCTATATTATGACAATTGCAGTTTGTCCCACCATTAGAACTGCTCCGGAGGTGAAAGAGTTAACTCCATTCTAAGAATGGAACTTAGAGCACGAGCTCGGTTAGAGAAGCTCTGTCTTGGTTATTTCAAACCCAAAGTATGAGATCTTTACGAGCAAAAACTCACTAAGGTCTGTGTGGAAGCTGTAACCTACACTAGCCAACTGGCTACCTAAATATTAACACCTATTGCTGGTCCCAACACAAAGACTCAAGTCAGGGGACCAGAAGTAATAATATAATATAAAATAAAACACCACACCCAAAACCCCAAGAAGGGTGGAAAACATCTAATGGCATAACTGGTGCCACACTAGGCTGCCACCCATACCCAAGTAGAAGTTCTGAGAGGGGCAGGCTGGGGGGGAGGTCATAATATAGCAAGACTCCATTAGAAGAAACAACATTACTAAGGTGAGTAATTTTTTCTTCAAACAACATGAAGTCTTGCTATATTATGACAATTGCAGACTACACAGCAGTACCTCCATGGAGGAGGGACAGAACCTACTTAGGGAATAGGCTCTGAAGCACAGCTGTGCCAAACCGAGCATCTCTCCTGGCCTGGACATCCAGGGAGTAATGCTTGGTGAAAGTGTGTACCGTTTTCCAGGTAGCAGCTTGACATATCTCTAAGATAGGGATGTCTCTGGCAGCAGCTAGAGACGCGGCTATACCTCTGGTAGAATGAGCCCTCAGGCCAGAGGGAACTCTCCCAGTTTCTGATAACAAAATTGGATACAAGAGACAATCCACCTGGCAATTGATCTCTTAGTGGCAGGTCTCCCTTTTCCGACCTCACCATAAGTGAGAAAAAGTTGGAGGGATTCGAACCTGTGACCCTTGGTACGTTCTGTATAGTAACTTAGGGCCCTCTTAACATCTAAACTGTGCAATCTCCTCTCACCAGAGGAAGAATGTTCAGTGAAAAACACTGAAAGGGAGATAGATTGGTTAAGATGGAAATCTGAAACCACCTTAGGCAAAAACTTCCTGTTAGTCCTGAGGACTACCTTATCCCTGTGAAAGAAATAAAGTCAGTTTCTACTGACAAGGCTTCCAACTCACTTATGTGCCTGGCAGAAGTGATAGCCACTAGGAAAACAGTTTTCCAAGTTAAGTACTTAAGCTCTGCAGAAGACAGAGAGGTTCAAAGGGGTTGCATTAACTGGGCAATGCAAACATTAAGGTCTCAAGCAGGGGCCGGATCCTAAAAGGTGGATTAGTATGAAGTAATCCTTAAAAACTTGGAAAATACAGGGTGAGCGGAAAGAGAGGGCTTTCCTGCTGAAACAAAAAGCAGAGACAGCTGCCAAATGCACTTTCAGGGTAGCTGGTCTCAGGCCCAAAAGTAAGATGGACCATATAGTCCAAAACAATGGGCAAATCAGCAGATTCCGGAAATATGTTTCCCAGCACACAAATGGAAAACCTTTTCCACTTAGAATTATAAGTAGCCCTAGTGGAGGCTTCCTGAAGCCTTTAGGATTCAAGAACACCCTGAGAAAGGTGTGGGTCAGCAAATTCTAACTCCTCAAGAGCCAGGCCTTGAGGTTGAGGGATTTGAGGTTCGGATACAAAACTCTCCCCTGGGCACAGGTTAACAGGTTGTGATTCCTGGGGAGACACAGGGGAAGATGGACTGTTAGGGACAGAAGGAGTGGGTACCAGGGCTGCCTGGTCCAATCTGGGGCAATCAGAATCACCCTGCAAGGCTGGGATCTGATTTTGACTAGCACTCTGAATAGGAGAAGGAAGGGGAAGGCATAAAGAAACTTCCCTTCCCAATCTAGGAGAAAAGACATCCAGGGGACTGAGCCCAACACTGGGGTCTGCAACAGAACAGTGGAAGTTGGTGATTGTCTGGGGCTGCAAAGATCTATCTGAGGGTGCCCCATCTGGCAAACTATCCCCAGTACTTGAGGATCCAGAGACCATTCGTGATGGCCCTGGGAAATCCCGCTGAGAGCATCTGCTAGACATTGTCCTTTCCTGGAAGATGAACTGCTATGAGGGAAGTGTTCAGGGAATAGGCCAGAGACCACAACTTCATTGCCTCGGTGCACAAGGCCGAAGACCGAGTGCCCCCCTGCTTGTTGATGTACCACATTGTTGTGGTGTTGTCTGTTCTGACTTGTACCACTTTGTTCTGAACAGATGCAGAAAACACTTGAAGTGCTAAAAAGACAGCTCTGAGTTCCAGCAAATTGATGTGGAGCAGAGATTCCTGGGGGGACCACACTCCCTGAGTGAAGAGATCGCCCATGTGGGCTCCCCACCCCAGGAGGGAAGCATCTGTAGTGAGGGTCAAGGAGTGAGACAGAGGAATGAAGGGGACCCCCAGTCTTAAATTGTTCTGATCCTGCCACCACTGGAGGGCCTGGATCAGGGTTGAGTCACTGGGACCAACTTGGAAGGGGTCCCTTTTCTGACAAAAAGGCTCTCAAGTGAAACAGATGTCCCTCATCTGAAATCTTGCTCCTTGCACTATGGCTGTGGGCGCAGCCATGTGCCCCAGGAGCAAAAAGTGTCTTGCTGGTCGAGAGACCTGCAGAGTGAAGGAGGAGGCCAGAGCCACCAAGTTCCTTACCCTCTCTAAGGGTAGGAAGGCTCTGGCCTGCTTGTCCAATTCTGCACCTATGAAGGTGAGCACCTGAACTGGTTCCAGAACTGACTTTGGAAGATTTAGCAAGAAGCCCAGGAGGTGAGCAGCTGCTGGGTAACTTGCAGGTGAGATTTTACCTGTTCTGGGGACTGGCCTACAATGATCCAGTCGTCCAGATAGGGAAAGACAACAATCCTTTGCCTCCTTAAATGAGAACTGCTACTGCCAGACATTTTGTGAATACCCTTGGGGCAGAGGTGAGGCGAAGGCATTGCTCGAACTGGTAGTGACCTGAGGGCAGTTCGAATCTGAGGCACTGGTGGGAGCTTCTGATTAGAACGTGAAAATAGGCATCCTTGAGGTCCAGGGAGGCTAGCCAGTCCTCTGGCCTTAGAGAGGGTAAAATCATTGCCAGAGTTACCATTCTGAACTTTGGTTTCAAAAGGTGTTTGTTCAGATATCTGAGGTCTAAAATGGGCCGCCATTCTCCTGTCTTTTTTGGGGTAAGGAAATATCTGGAGTACAGACCCTTGCCCTGGTGTAGGGGAGAAACCCTTTCTACAGCTCTGAGAGCCAGGAGGGTTGAGACTTCTGTTTCTAGAGTAAAGGTCTCTAAAGAGTTTGCAGGTGGGAAAGATCTGATTCTCATCTTTGGGAACTTTCTGAAGCTGAACCAGACCCTGGCTTACTACTTCAGGACCCACTTGTCTGAAGTTAGAGACACCCAGTTCTGAAAGAAGTAAGCCAACCTGCCCCCTCGGGTAAGGAGAATCGGCCCTGGGCACCCCATCAGGGTGTCTGTTTGGCAGATGCTTTAGGCTGAGAGGTGGGAGCAGGCCTGCCCGCACCCCGTCTGCCTCTGCCTCTGAAGAACCCCCTCTGAGCATAAGCAGAGGAGGCCTGGGTTTGGTAAAAAGGCCTGTGAAAAGGCCTACCCCTACCCCTGGGGGTCTGCCTCTGAGGACTGGCTTGCCGCTCCTTGGCTTGGGCACTCTTATAGGTAGTCCTATATTCATCCATTTTCTTCATATAATTCTCTGTCTGCTCCCCAACAGAGAATTTCCCACCAAGGAAAATCCATAGCCTTAGTCTGGGTATCCTGTGACAAGCTAGTACACCTGAGCCAGGCCAACCTACAAAAGCTACAGGCGTAGCCATGACTCTAGAGGATACATCATTAAATCCACAGCAGCATGAAACTGCACCTTGGATGCCTCAATGCCATCAGCAGCCACCTGTTCCAGCTCATTAGCAAGCTGGCCAGAGGCCTGTTTAGCCAAACCATGACAGTGTCCCATCTAGATTTTTGATACCTTGCTACATAAGCCATGTAATTTGCTTGTCTGAGTCCCAAGGACGCTGCCATGTATTGTTTTTTAGCCATGGCATCAATCTTCCTGGAATCCTTTTCAGGATGATGTGAAGCCAGGGGAATATTAGCTTTATCACAGGCTGCAGCCTGAATCACCCCAACATGACTGCATTGCTGTGAAAGGAATTCTGTGTCAGGACCTGACAGTGTGTACCTCTGTCCATCTTTTTATCCACAGGAGGCACAGAATTAGAGTTTTAAAATTTTTATTGTTTGTTTCCTAAATGATTTATGCAAAGGAATAGACAATCTCCTAGACTCTGGTATATCCATCATTTCTACAAAATCAGGTTCCTCTTGCTCATCCACAGCTTCCTCCAATGTGGCTGGAGGGTTTCAACAACTTTTGTAAAACATAAAATGAGAGGGGGACTCAGGAAGCATGGGGGAGATTCTAAAGGTCTGTCTGGGGAGATGTCTGGTTCAATGGGCACACCCAGACCCTCCAAGTCACATTCATACTGTTCATAATCATCCTCCCCCTCCTCTCGTTCATAAAACTCCTCAACATTATATTCCTGAACCAGTGGAACCGACCGAACCAACCTTTTACCAGACAGTGGCGGTTCGGACGGAACCAGAGAAAGTGACTGGAAAATCTGAATAGCTCTTGCTATCTCTGCAGCAGTTGGAGAAGGAATTTTGGGCTCCAAACCTGCTGATTTTCTTGTTTTCTTTACTGGAACTAGCTCATCCGAGCCAACTGCGTTGCCAAGCCTCGCCTGGTCGAGGCACTCCCTCGATTCGGTTGGCACGAACCGGGCTGGCCATCGGGTCAGCGGACTTTTAGCCTCTCGTTCCTGAGCCTGCCAACTCTCTTATCCAGGGTGGCTGCAGGAAATTTTACAAATCTGGCAGTCTGAATTGAGGCGGTCAAACCCCAGACAATATACACATGTGGTGTGGGGTCAGACTTGCAAAGACTTCCCACAAGCATCACAGTGTTGAAACCCAGTGGGCCCGGTTTTTCTTTTGGGTTTCTCAGACATAATGCCAGCCCTAACAAAACTTGCCCTTTTTAAGCGGCAGTGCCAGGCAAGACACCCTTATCGGTTCCTAACCGTGTCATGGGTCTTGGAAAAAAACGTAATGAATTCCGGTTTTTTTAGAACCGATAAGAACCGGGAACCGCACTCTAAAACCTCTAATTTTTATAACTTCAAGTTTAAAGCAAGCTGATCAGTTCAAAACCGAACCGATAACATTTACAAGTTCCACACAGAAATTAAACTGAAATTACTTACAATACCACAGACAGAGCTTGAACCGATCGGTTTTGCGGTTAAAATAATAATATTCTCGGTTGATTTGAACTGAGAAAACACTGTTTAAACCGAGAAATGAACTGAGCAGTAGGAGAAATCTCCGGAGCAACTGTTCAGTGAGGCGGAGTAAAGAATCTGACAGTTTGGGTTTGAAATAACCCAGACAGAGCTTCTCTAACCGAGCTCGTGCTCTAAGTTCCATTCTTAGAATGGAGTTAACTCTTTCACCTCCGGAGCAGTTCTAATGGTGGGACAAACTGCAATTGTCATAATATAGCAAGACTTCATGTTGTTTGAATAGGGAGGTGTATCAGGAAAAGCAGAGGGAAGCAGAGAAATGGTATGGGGCACAAAGGCACAAACAGAAGGAAACATAGTCAAAGGGGTAACTAAAGGGTCAAGATGTTTTTTAGATACATAAGCAAAAAGAGGAAGGCAAGGGGAAGGATTGTGAGTTTAAGAAGGGTTGGGGGAGACTATGCAGAGTAGGAGCAGGAAAAAGCAGATATCCAGAACAGATACTTCTGCTCAGTCTTCACAGCGAAGGGAGACGAGGATGAACCACATAAAAGCAGTCAGAACACAGAGGGAAGGGAGATAGACACAAGTACATTTACAGAAGAAAGAGTCCTGAGAGGACTTGCAAGTCTGAAAGTGGATAAGGCTATGGGGCCTGATGAGTTGCACCCAAGGGTGCTCAGGGATGCACTGGCTGCACCTCTGAGAGCCCTATTCAACAATTCATTGGAAACAGAAGTGGTACCTGAGGACTGGAGGAGGACAGATGCAGTCCAACTTCATAAAAGCGGCAGCAGGGAGGAAGCTGGCAACTAAAGGCTGGTCAGTCTGTCAGTGGTGGATAAGTTAATTAAGACGCTTTTAAAAGAAAGGCTAGCTGAACATCTTGAATCTGGTGGGTAAACAGAGCCGAGGCAGCAGGAATTCATAAGGGAGAGGTCATGTCAGACGAATGTGATTGATTTCTTTGACTAGGTATCCAGGGAAACAGATCAGGGTGGGGCAGTGAACGTGGCCTACTTAGACTTCTGCAAGGCCTTTGACACCATATTATGTAGGAGGCTTATAAGGAAACTGGGCAGTTTGGAGGTGGGACCTAAGGTGGTAAACCAGGTACAGAACTGGTTAACGGACAGGCAACAAAGAGTGGTAGTAAACAGCTCTTACTCTAATGAGGGGAAAGTGACCAGATTGGTACCTCAGGGCTCAGTACTGGGACCGGTCCTCTTCAATGTCTTCATAAGCGACACTGCAGAAGAGCTGGAAGGGAAGGTTTGCCTCTTTGTAGATGACACCAAAATCTGCAATAGGTTAGATAATCCGGAGGGGGTGAAGAGTTAATGAGTAGAGACCTGAAAAAACTAGAGGAGTGGTCGAGGGTATGGCAGCTGGGTTTCAATGCAAAAAAGTGCAAAATCATGCACCTAGGGCACAGAAATCTAGAGGCAGTGTATGTAACAGTGGAAGAAGTATTGATGGTCACTAAACAGGAAAGGGACATTGGGGTTATCATAGCTGATGACCTCAAGGAACTTAGGCAGTGTGATAAGGCAACAGGCAGGGCCAGTGGGATGCTGGGACAAATTGGGAGGGGAATCACCAGCAGAAGGAGAGAGGTGGTGTTACCACTGTAGCGATCATTGGTGGGACCCAGCCTGGAGTACTGTATCCAGTTCTGGACACCACATCCCAGGAAGGACATGGACAGGGTGGAGACTGTCCAGTGGAGGGCAATTAAAATGGTGCAGCGGCTGGATCATAAGCCCTATGAGGAGAAACTGAGAGATCTCAATATGTACACCCTGGAAGAGGAGGGGGGGACATGATAAGAGACATATTAACACCTCTGGGGGTGAATAAAGTACAGGAGGGGAGTATTTTTTAGAAGAGAAAGTGCATGAAAACAAGGGGGGGCATGCAATGAAGCTGGATAGGGGAAATTTAGGAGGGATGTGAAAAAGTACTTCTTCACTGAAAGAGTGGTGGATGCTTGGAACAGTCTTCTAGCAGAGGTGGTGGGGGGAAAATCAGTGGAGGACTTCAAGCATGAATAGGATAGGTACAAAGGAATCTTGGTAGGAAAGGTGGCGGGTGGGGGTGGGGGGTAGCCAGAGATCAGGTAGGGTCTGCTGTGATGACAGTATAGGCAGGAACAATATGGGCAGACTGCGTGAGCCAAGCAGTCCTTATCTGCCAACAAATTCTATGCTTCTACGTCAGAGGCTTTCTCAGCTAAGACCAGTACCTTTTTGCATACCACTGAATGTCCCTCATGTGCTGCCTTGCCCATGGGACTACTGCTGTGGTTTCTGATATTAGTGGGTATTACTCAGTCAACAAGACAGCAGTAGGCACAAGGCCCAAAGCAACTGTCTCCCACTCCTAGTGGGTGTATCATTCCCATATTGGTTTGTTTGTAAAGCATTTGTTTAGTTCCCATTTAAATCTATTGAGCTCCAGAATCTCAATCAGGCTCTGGGGAGCCCATTCCATACCTCAAGGGCCCTAATTGTGAAAAAAAAAAGTCTCTTTGTGGTGTTTGCCCTAGAAATTGTTAGTTGTTTATTATGTGATCTGAGATTCACTGGTCTGTTGTTATTGGTTATACTGCACTGGATTTGTAGTTCTTGGTTTTTAAGTACTGCAGCTTGTACAGGAACACTACTATATATCTCCCCTACTTCATCTGTCCTCTAGACTGTATAGATTAAGTTGATCAAGCCTTTCCACATAAGTTAGCCTAGAAACTCTTGGTATTAATTTTTGTGTTCGGCTTTGTATGCTTTCCATCAGTTTGATGTCCTTTTTTAAGTATGGTGACCAAAACGGTGACCCATAATCCAAAATTGGCCTGACATATGTTCTGTAAAGTGGGATCGGGCATTGTTCATTTCTACTTACGAAAGCCTTTTTTATACACCCCACTAACCGTTATGCATTTTGGGTGATTAGCCTACAGTAGCTTGATGGTGTCAGTTTGTTGTTAATCAGGATACCTAAATCTCTTTCTGTCTGTACTGCAATGAGGGTAGTATTATTCAGTTTGTACAAATTTATGGGATTGTTTTTACCTAAATGTAGGACCATACACTTTCCTACATTAAATCTCATTTTATTGATCTTTGCCCAAGATTCTATTTTATCCAAGTCCCTCATCATGGACAGGTATTTATTTTTGGTATCCATTTCTGTACATATTTTTATATCATCTGCGAATTTAATAATTCTATTCTGTCATTCACAGTGCATGTCCTTGATGTACTGTATAGATGACCCCTGTAGCACCCCACTAGAGACCGGCCTTTCTCTTGATAATTTTGCACTCACCCTTACTTGTTGTATTCTGTTAAACAACCATTCTTCTATCCATCTAACTAGGACCGGGTCTGTTTCCATGTTTTATATTTTTGTTTTTGTATTATTGTTTTATTAAGGATAAGCAGTCCAACCATACATCAACAGTAAATTATAGCAGTACACATTATGCTTCTAATCTAATACATTCTTCCATGTTTTTTTTAGCTTAGACACTAAATCGTAGTGAGGCACTGTGTCGAACGCCTTCTGAAAATTTAAAAAGATGACGTCCACCAGGATACCTTTGTCTACGCATGAGCTGACCTCTTCATAGAAGGATATTAGGTTTGCTGTACACGACATCCTATGCACAAAACCATATTGTGTGGGGTCCTGTTTCCCTAAGTCCAGTATATTTTTTCAATGCGCTCCTTTAACAACCTTTCCATAACCTTACATGGAACAGAGATAAGGCGTATCAGACTGTAGTTGCCTGCAATCTCCTTACTTCCCTTTCTGTGGATAGGGACAATAACGGCCCTTCTCCAATCATCAGGTATTTGTGCACAGTCGATGGATTTATTAAATATTATTGTAAAGGAAATGCTCAATTGTTCAGCCAATTCTCTTAGGAAATCTGACTGCACACTGTCTGGCTCTGGAGATGATTTTGTTTTTAGTCCGCGTATTATCGATGAGACCTCATTGCTAATGAATGTATTGTTTTGTATATGAGATAGGTCCCATATTATTTTTTCTGGATTTTTTTCATTGAATACAGTACTGAAAAACTTGTTTAAACATTCTGCTATATGTGCTGGGTCCTGCATTTTCTCTGCAAACCCAGCCAACTCAGTTAAGAAGGGGGATAAAACCTTTTATAGGTACATTAGGGAGCAAAGAAAGACTAAGGCAGGGATGCTGAGGCTGAACAAAGAGGAAGGTGGTTGGGCAGAGAGTGACAGTGAAAAAGCAGGGATATTAAATGAATACTTCTGCTCAGTATTCACAATGGAAAAGCAGGGGGAAAACCTAATCCGGTCAACAGAAGCACTCTGGATAGGGGGGTTGATATTAGTCCTTTCACAGAAGAAAGGGTTCCGAAAGAACTCTTAAAACTGAAGGTGGATAAAGCAATGGGGCCTGATGGGATTCACCCCAGAATTCTAAAAGAACTAAGGGAAGAACTAGTAACACCACTGACTACCCTTTTTAATAAATCATGGGAGGATGGTGTGGTACCTGAGGACTGAAGGAGGATGGATGTGATTCCCCTTCACAAAAGTGGGAGCAAGACAGAGACAGGAAACTACAGACCTGTCAGTTTGACCTCAGTGGTAGGGAAAATGATGGAATCACTTCTGAAGGAAAGAATTGTTGAGTACCTAGAGGCCAGTGGGGCACAGGACCCAAGGCAGCATGGATTCACAGCAGGAAGGTCATGTCAGACAAATCTAATTGATTTCTTTGACTGGGTGACCAAAGCAGTAGACCAGGAAAGGGCTGTGGACATGGCCTACCTAGACTTTAGCAAGGCATTTGACACAGTCCTGCACAAAAGATCAATAAACAAATTAGCCAGCCTGGGAGTGGGTCCCAGGGTGGTAGCCTGGGTAAAACACTGGTTGGACAACAGGACACAGTGGGTAATAGTAAATGGAGTCCACAGTGAAGAAAGGAGGGTTACTAGTGGGGTACCACAGGGTTCAGTACTGGGGCCGGTCCTTTTTAATGTCTTTATAAGTGACATTGCAGAGGGACTGGAAGGGAAAGTATGTCTCTTTGCAGATGACACAAAGATCTGCAACAGGTTTGATACACAAGGTGGGGTGGAAAGGATGAAATGGGACTTGGCAAGGTTGGAGGAATGGTCAAATGTAAGGCAGCTTAGATTCACTGCAAAGAAGTGCAAAGTAATGTACCTGGGAAGCAAAAACCCAGGGGAAGAGTACACAGTGGGGGGTGAGATACTGACAACAACAAAAATGGAAAGGGACCTAGCAGTAATCATATCAGACGACCTAAAGGTGGGCCAGCAATGTGAGAAGGCAGTAAGGACGGCTGGGGGGATACAGGGATGCATAGGGAGAGGCATCACCAGTAGAAAACAAGAAGTTGTTGGCCCTCTGTACAGACAGTTGGTAAGACCACATCTGGAGTACTGTGTACAGTTCTGGAGACCCCATCTCCACAAAGACATAGATAGGGTGGAGACTGTCCAGAGGAGGGCAACCAAAATGCTGTAGGGTCTGCATCAGAAGACATATGAAAAAAAACTAAAGGAACTAAAGATGTATAGCCTCGAGGAAAGGAGGAAGAGGGGGGACATGATAGAAACTTTCAAATACCTCAAGGGAATCAACAAAGTCCAATAGGGTAGCATCTTTCAGAAAAAGAGATGTGCAAAAACAAGGGGGCACAATTTGAAGATAGAGGGGGATGGCTCAGAGGTAATGTGAGGAAGTATTTCTTCACAGAAAGGGTTGTGCATACATGGAACAGCCTTCCTGAGGAGGTCGTACAGTCAAAAACAGTGGGGGGAATTAAAGAATGCATGGGACAGACATAAGGCAATTCTAGTGGGGGGTAGGAGGAAGTAGGCTGTTGGTTAACTAGGATCTGCAGCTTATCCGTTAGGTAGGGAAATGGGCAGACTAGGTGGGCCAAGCGGTCCTTATCTGCCATCAAATTCTATGTTTCTATGTAATTGTTCTGTTTCCAGCTCTGTTATTGTTTATGTAAGAGTATAGTGCTTTTTGGTTATCTTTTTTATGTGAGATTTTAAATTCCACTTTTCTTCTTTAATTTCTAATTAAGTATTTAGTTTTTTTTAAAAGTTTGGTCTTATATTTTAGTTTGGAGTGGTGTGAGGGGTTAATTTTTAGTGTCTTATATGCACACTCCTTCCTCCTGGTTTGTCTCTTTATTTTGTCTGTTAGCCAGACTGGGACCTTACCTGTATGATTGTATTTCACCTCAGAGCGGATGGATTTTTCCTCCATTTCCTTGACTTTTGTTTTTACTATTTGCCAGCAGCCTTCGACTGATTTGTTCTTCATCAGTGATACCCAGTCCATACTAGCCCCCTTCCTAATTTCTGGGTAATTAGCCTTATTGCAATACTTTATTAGTGATGTATGGTTATCTGGACGTTGGCTTGCACTCAGAGTAAAGTATGCTATGTTGTAGTCCCTGGATCCTAATGGTTCTTTTATCACTACAGTATGTTCCCTATTTCTGAATTAATTTGATTTGATTTTTAATTGTATACAGGTAAGTACACTGGGATACAATCCCCTTTACAGGCACGACCCGTGGTCAATCAAAATACATACAAAAACAACATAAAACAAAATAAAACATAATACAAATCATAATTAAATAGGAATATAAATTCCACATCTACACATTAATTTAAAAACTCTAATACAAATCAGCTATTGTGCAAAAATCCATATCACAGGAAATATAGTTTCATAGCTAATACATCCAATCAGAAAAATATCAATCTAGGTAACATCTGCATTTAGACAAATTCTTGAAATGTGTTTTCAGGGCTATTGTAAATGACATATAACTACCTATACTTCTAATGTGTACTGGGATATCATTCCATATTTTAGGTGTTAAAATCAGATCTACGTTATTTTTATCCCTGGTGGGTTTGCTAACTTTTTGCTCTAGTCCTGACTGTAGAATATAGAACCCAGAAGCCTGAGAAACTCCAGTGCAGATCTTTTTGTTCGTATTTGGAAGGTGTCTGCAATGGTTACCAGTGTATGAACCCTTTTCCAGGGCAGAAATGCTTTAGCCTGCACTGTGTCCAGTTCTGCACGTATAAACATTAAAGTTTGCTCTGGCTTTAGTGAAGTCTTTTCCAGCTCTAGTAGGAAATCCAGACTGATCATCATGCCCATTATATTTTGCAGTGATGCTTCTGTCTCCCTTTTGGTCTTTCCACACACTAGCCAACTACCTACGTATGGACAGACTGTGATGATGCTAGCTTTCCATTACAGCTATGTACTTTATGAACACTCTTGAGGCACATGTGAGGCCAGTGGGCATTGCTTTGTACTGGAAAGGTTGTCTTTGCTTTTTCACATGCAGCAACTTGGATCACTCCCTCAGGTCTTGGGAGTTGGCAAAGATAATCAAATCCAGTCCTGGTTATCTGATATCTTTTCTCTACTTCCTTGTCAACTGCCATACCAGAGGATGGCAGCTGCAGAAGTTTTCCATTTTTTTTTTATTATTATATTTTATTGCTTTATAAAAATGCAATAACATATAATGTATCCCTTGTCAGGAGTAGGACAATTAATACACAGAAGCCATCCAATAGAAAAATAGTGAGCATTGGCCTTAACAATCTGAATTAAGGAGAAAGAGGTTAGGAAAAGCTGCACCATACAAAAATGTAAATTACGTACCTACCGTAATTTTTAATCTTCCTATATATCTGCACCATTCATTACTGCTGGGTACCAGCTGGAGGTGTAGGACCCCGCGGGAAGCTTTGCTTAAAAAAGCTTAAGTGCTTAAGAGGGAGGGATGACAGGGACGGCGATGCCCTCAAGGCCGACACATTGCGTGACACTCGCTGGTTGGCAAGTAACTGACGCCTTCCCTTTCACCCCCTCAGTTCTGCTTGCCGGAGAGGAGCATAGATAAGAGAAAATAAGGGAGGAGGGTGGGCAAGGGAGCCCAAAGGGACAGTAAAAGGAAAAGATATGAACTGAAAAAGGAATAAGCCGACAGGAGAGGATAGATGATTTTTTTTTATTGGACCTAAGAGAGTGTGGACTGGGACCCCAACCTCTGACATAACCCAAAAAGAAAAGGAAGAGGAAGAAAGGGGATGAAGAAAGAGGAAGAGGAGGAAGAGGAGGAGGAAGAAGAGGAAGAGAGGAGGAGGAGGAAGAGAGGAAGGCAAATGGGAAGATAATAAAATTACCACTCTCTCACAGCCTTCCCCTGTGGGCCCAACAACTGAATTGCTCAGTTCGGTTCCCAGGGTGAGGAGCCACCAAGTTCCTCCACCCTTTTTTTTTAACTCAGTGCCCAGCCTGGGGCTGAAACTGAACATAGGAGAGGGAGTTATCCTCGCCAGAAAGGGGGGAGGAACACTGCTGGCAGGGTCTAGGCCCACTAGTAAGAACTAGGCCTTGGAGCCCCTTCTCTCCCTCCAGTGTCTGGCTGGGAAGGGGGGGGAAGGGTTCCAAGATAAACTCCCCCTTCCCCGCCTAAATCTTAGTTAAGGTCCAAAGGGCTTGGGGTAGAAAGGGATCCCATATCCCACACCTCCGAGTAGGAGACCTGACCAGACAGGACCCTGCAGGTGTCCTGATCTTGATGTCTTAAGGACTTAAGCCACTAGCCGTGGACCTCCAAAGAAGTCCACTGCTGAAAGGCAGAAAAGAGACATACAGAGTCCTCGGGGCCCCAACCCCAAAAGGAGACCAGGGAGTATCCCACAGTGGTTGGATACTACAGCAGAGTCAACCCCAGCACTGCCTAAGAAGGAACCCTGGGGAACCGAGGAAAGGGCCAGAGCCCCCATTTGCCCTCCCTCCCCCCAAAGGTGGGCCCCTGCTGCTTCCAGGAACTGGCAAGGAACCCAGAGGTTCTAGTGAGACCAAGTCCACCACAGGCCTCAAAAAAGGGGGGGAACAAGCAGGGAGGAGACACTGCTCAGGCTGAGGCTGAGGCCCAACAGGGGATGGAGGGCAGGAAGCAGTGATGAATGGTGAAGATATACAGGAAGATCAAGAATTATGCTAGGTATGTCATTTACATATCTTCCCTGTATCAATCTTCACCATTCATCACTGGTGGATGAGTACCAAGCCCACAAAGTGGACTGTTACTCGCTGAAGGCTGGAATGCTTTCAGCCCCTTGTGGGGAAGACACATGGGGGCAGGGCCCATAATGGGTCTAGGAAGACCCGCCACCTACTGTGAGTCAGGACAGGTCTCGTGCACCGCAGAAGAGGGAGGGTGCCCCGACAGTCCCCACCAGGCTCTTCATCAGAAAAACCAGACCTCCCGGAAAGGCAAGGCAGTCACCCTATGCTGGGCCGGAGTCAGGGTCAGGAACCAGAGGCGGCAGGTCAGTGGACTGATCCATGCCTCAAAGGGTCTGCATCAGGACCGGAGTCCTAGACAAAGAAGTGTCAACCTCTTTATTTGACAATTGGTCGGTCAGCTCAAGAAAAATCTCAGCTGGTACCTCAACCAGTGTCTCAACTGACAGGCCCAACAGGGTTACTGAGGAGCCTGTGGCCAACATCAAAGATTCAACTGTAGTCAAATCCGGAGCAGTGCAGGAATCGGAGGCCCTCGACCGAGAGCACTCCCTATCCCATGACTGATGACGAGTCCTCTCCTTCTCTTTTTTGGACTCTTTCTTACCTTTGGATTTGTGCCCCGAAGGTCCCTGACCGGGGGTCAACAGGGACTGGCACAACTCTTTGAAGGAGCCCATGAACGTCAAGCCCAGATGAAATGGCACAAAGGCAGAAGCTGAGGAAGAGTGAGCCACAGCCTAGGCTGCCTCCTCCTCAAAGGCGACAAGCTGCTCGGCGAAACCCACAGCCATGGAGATCACCCAACCGGCATCCTTTGATTTAACCGGCAGGGTCCGTTGCGACGGGTGGCCCAGTTTCAAATGGTCAAGATGGTTTTCCAGGACTGTAAGGTGGAAAGAGGGACAAAAATGGCAAGCCTGAGGGTTGTGATAGTGCCCCAGGCAGTAGACACACGTGGCGTGAGGATCCTTCCTGAACATCTTCTGCACACAAGGACACCGGAGGAACCAGAGAGTGGACTTCTCATCCATCATGATTGCAATCCAAGATCGAACTGAAGATGACAGTTTAGGTTTTGGAAGTAAATCCAAAGATTTTAAGAGCTAGGGCCTACTCAATGTGGGAGTGGTAAGGAGGGAACCTGCTTCTTCCAGGAAAGGAAGATCTGGCGTCATGGGGCACAGCCGAGGGCGTTACCACCTGGGTGGATGGGACAAGACAGCTTGAAGACATTTCCGGCCAAGTCTTAATGGGAAAGGCACTGCCAGAAAGTGTGGATATAAAGTACAGTTACGTAAGAACTTACCTTAACAGTAGATCTTCGAGAGGGGCTCTTGCAATAGGTAATAACCATTAGGACTAAGCCGCCAGGCACTAGGACCACACGGAAAACTTTAGCTAGGAGTATCTGGCAGGGGACCGCCCACCTGATGTCATGTGACTGACATCAGTGTTTCATAGGTTTCATAGGTTCATACAAGCTAGAAGACAAAGTCCATAATGCTTGCCATTTAGTTTATTAAAAATCTAGACAGAATTTGGTAGAATCAGTCATCGCTGAGTCTAAATTATATTTAAAATGGTCCATGCTAGGACTATCCACCACTAGAGCTGGACGATTATTCCAAATTGAAATGGATCTCAGACTGAACCAGTTTTTCCTTCTTAAGGTTTACCACTTACTCATCAACAGTTGTCTATTATGTTTCCAATTGCCAACTCTATATTCGGATTCAATTAGCCCCAGTCCCGTTGCGAGGGCAGGATCCCTAAGTGAATTATATATGAGACACAACTCTACCCCAATCTCCTATACTTAAGGGTATACATATTCAGGATTTTTAATCTCTCCTCATAAGTTTTACCCTCCATGCCCGTAATAGCCCGGCTGAATCTTCGCTGGACCCTCTCAATTTTTAAAATGTCCTCTTTAATGTAAGGAGACCACACTTGAATACAATATTCAAGGTGTGGCCTAACCAAGGCGGTATCCAGTGGCAATAGTACATCCTTTGAATGACTGGCTACCTAAAAATACAGTTTAGGTTCTGATTAGCCCTGTTTACTTGAGTAGTACATTGGGATTTGAATTTTAAATCAGGAGTAACCAGTATTCCTAGATCTTTCTCTTGGGTAGTTTGATGTAGTATTTCAGACCCCAAAGTATATTGAAAGTATTGATTATGGGTGCCCAGATGCATTATCTTACATTTATCATTATTCAGTGCGTGACGCTATATAGTAAGCGGTCCCCACACCCACCCTCCAGTTTTCCCACCGGAGACCTAGAAAGGTGCGACAGGAGAGAGGTGTTGGCTCCTGGAGCTATATAGAAGCTATATAAGGTGCAGTAGCAGAAGAAACATAGGGGGAAGGAGGGAGAAAAAGCAGTATCTAATGCAAGAGCCTCTCTAGAAGATCTACTGTTACGGTAAGTTCTTACGTAACTGTACTATCTTACTTCGAGAGTGCTCTTGCAGTAGGTAATAATCATTAGGACTGAATCCCAAGCAGTCAAATTCAGACAAAGTCTGAAACATGGGGGGCAGGAAAAGGTCTGCAGTAGGCAGGGATCTAAAATAATAGCCCCTGAAGGACGGCTAAGCCAAAGTCCATCCTGCGCCTAGAAGCAATGTCCAGACTGTAATGCTTAGTGAAAGTGTGGATAGAACTCCAAGTGGCTGCCGCATAGATATCAGCAGCAGAGACGTTACCGAAGCAAGCAGGGGAGGCAGCCATGCCCCTGGTTGAATACCCTTTGACTTCCCCCGGAAGTAGTTTGTTATACTTCTGATAACGAAAAAGAATGCAGTTTGCCAACCATTTGGACAAACACTGTTTAGAAACAGCAGCGCACTCTCTTTTGGGCACAAAGGAAATGAGTACCTGATCGGTTTTGCGGACTGACTTCATCCAGTTAGTGTAGTAACGTAGAATTCTATGTACATCAAGCATATATAGAATTGCTTCCCCCTGATTTGAATGCTCAGGGTAGTACACTGGCAAGTGAATGGTCTGATTTAAGGTAAACTCAGAAATCACCTTAGGTAAGAACTTAGAGTTTGTATGCAGAGCCACCCGGCCTCTGTGAAAAATCAAATAAGGCTCCTTACACATCAGGGCCTGGAGCTCGGAAATCCTTCAAGCAGAAGTAATGGCAACTAAAAAGAGCGCTTTCAATGAAAGATAGCACATGACACAACTTGCAGCTGGTTCAAATGAAGACAGAGTTAGTTTTTCAAGAATGAAGTTCAGGTCCCAGGGAAGAGCAGGTTTCCTGACTGGGGGGTTTCAAATGGAAGATCCCTTTTAGGAATGTTTTGGATACCTCCAACTGAGCCAAGATTTTGCCATCCACTGGAATGTGGGAGGCAGAAATGGCAGACAAGTGGACCTTCAGAGTCAAGTGACTAAGTCCAAGGTCAGAGAGGTGCAGCAGATACTCTAGGACCTGCAGAACAGGGCATGAGAAGGGGTCCCAACCCTTAGACATGACCCAGATGGAAAATCTCTTCCATTTAATAGCATAACTGGATCTTGTGGATGGCTTTCTGGCCTCCACTAGTACTTGAGCCACTCCTGAGGACACTCCAAAGTGAACAGCAGCAATGTCAGTAGGTGCCACTTATGCAGGTGAAGGGACTTGAGGCCTGGATGGACCAGGGTGTCCTGTTCCTGAGTCAAGAGATCTTGGCAGATGGGCAGGGGAACCAGGGGTTCCACCATTAGTTGCTGAAGTAGAGAGAACCACATTTGATGATGCCAGTATTGAGCAATCAGGATCATGTGTGCTCCTTCTGGCTGTAGATTCAGAAGTACTCTGTAGAAATGGAAAGGGAGGTAAGGCATACAAGACCTCCCTGTCCAGCATATAGAATGCGCATCTCGCCAGAAAGCACCAAGCCCTGGAGCGAGCGAGCAAA
Organism: Neoceratodus forsteri; assembly: GCA_016271365.2. Classification (NCBI taxonomy): domain Eukaryota; kingdom Metazoa; phylum Chordata; order Ceratodontiformes; family Ceratodontidae; genus Neoceratodus; species Neoceratodus forsteri. Next base: position 334,378,360 of record CM057452.1, on the reverse strand, counting down.
AAGTGTGTAGTTTTGTGTTGGATAGGGATGCGAACAGATCGAGATCTGGTCGTACCCAACGAGCGAATATTTCTTCTATCACTGACTGTCTCAGTTTCCACTCGTGGGCTCTGGCTTGAGTACGGCTGAGGCTGTCCGCTAGGATGTTTTAAATGCCGGGGACATGCACTACTTTGAGGTGAAGGCTGTGTTGGACTGCCCAGAACCATACACGCATCACTTCCCGACATAAGAGATATGAGCGTGTGCCTCCTTGTTTGTTCAGATACCAGACAACACACATGTTGTCTGTCTGAACCAGGAGAGCTCCCGGATTGATGTTGTGCTGGAAGGCCTGAAGGGCATACAGCACTGCTCTCATCTCCAGCACGCTGATATGAAGTGAGAGTTCCCTCTGCGACCAGGTTCCCTGTGTTTTGTGAACTCCCAAATAAGCTCCCCAGCTTAGTCCCAAGGCATTTGCCATTAGGGTCTGGGTGGGGAGAGGAGGCTGGAAAGGGACACCTCCGCAGAGGTTGTCCATATTCTGCCACTAGTAGGTCCTGAGCCATCGGGTTGGAAACTAGGATCATGTGATCCAGGTCGTCGGCTCTCTGATCCCACTGTACTCTAAGAGTCCATTGCATGACTCACATATGGAGTCTGGCCAGATGTACAGTCGAGATGGCTGCCTCCATAAGACCTAGCAGACATAGGACAGACCTTTCTGTAGTATGTCTCTGAGAAGCCACAAGGTGTGCTTGTCTTTGTAGAGTCTCTGCTCTGTCTGGCGAGAGGAAAGCTCTGCCCTGGACTGTACCCAGCACCACCCCAATGAATTGCAGGCATTGTGATAGGATAAGGTTGGACTTGGGAAGATTGACTGTAATGCCCACCTGGTGGAAAAGTTCCAGGGTAGTGGACAGGGATGCTATTAGATTGTCCCTCAACGGCACCAAAAGGAGCTAGTCATCGAGGTAAGGGAACACATGGATGCCCTGTTTGTGTAATGCTGCAGCTACCACTGCTAGGCACTTCGTGAACACCCTTGGTGCTGACAAAAGGCCAAAAGGGAGAGCTTTGAAATGAAAATGTTCTCCCTGAAAAGAGAATCTGAGAAAGTGGTGGTAGGTAGGTAGGAAAAATGGGGCTATGTAGGTATGCATCCTGCATATCCAGAGCACAAAGCCAGTGTCCCTGATGTAGCAAGGGAAGGAGACCTGGGAGGGTTAGCATGCGGAACCTCTTGTACTCCATGAAGAGGTTCAGACTGCTGAGGTCCAAGATCGGACTGAGACTGCCTATCTTTCTGGGGACTAGGATGAAGTGAGAATAGTACCCCCTGCTCGTCTGGTTCTGAGGAACGGGTTCTATGGCTGCCTTTTGCAGCAGAAACTCGATTTCCTCTCTGACCAAGTGAATGTGTCCTGGAGGGTAATAAGAGTGACCTGGAGGATTTTCAGGTGGTCTCTCTAAAAACTCTATTGTGTGCCCTTGGGCTATGAGCTAAAGCATCCACGAGTCTGATGTGATTGCCTCCCAACCTGGTAGATAGTTTGCAAATCTGCCCCTACCAGTTCCCCCTGATCTTGCTTTTGGAGCAGAAGGGACTGGCGTGAGTCAGGAAGTGGAAGGGAGGTTGGTGGGCACTGCTCCCGAGGCTCTGTGAGACTTGGCCGAGGAAGTTGTACCTGCTGATGGGGCCCGACGTTTGTTCTGACATTGGGGTTGTTGTAGTTTTTGTTGCCACCGTTTCTGCTGAAGAAATGGCTGCTTAGGCTTGTGAGGGGGTTTGTACATGAATTGGACAGAGCTTAATGCTTTGCCCTTATCTTGTAGGTCAGTGATGATGTCTTTGACATTGCCGCCAAACAGGACAGGATCCCAGAAGGGGGCATCCTGAATGGTCGACTGGACCTCTGGTGCCAGGCCAGAGATTCTCAGCCATGAGTGTATTCTTAAGCTCACGGCAGTTGCCGCACCCCATGCAGAGGCATCCACCACATCATTGGTAGCTCTTAGGGTGTGTGATGGCTGGCAGATCTGACCATACTGACCATGTCTTCCTTAAGCTCAGAGTCAGGTTGTTTCTCCAGTTTGTACTCTAGCTGCCCCATAATGGATTTCTGGTAGACCACCATATGAATAACATAGTTAAGTGCTCGAATGGCTAAAGTGAAGGACAAATAAAATTTCCTCCCAAATTGGTCTAATATCTTTGACAGCTTGTCAGGAGGTGATGTGCTGAGGTGTTTCGGTTTGGCAGAACAGTCATGGGCGGCGCTAATGACTACAGAATCTGCCTTAGGATGGGTGCTAAGATAATCTTTACCCTCCAGTGTCTGGTACAGCCTGTCAGCTTTTCTGGCTACAGGGGCCAGAGAAGCAGGCTGCTTCCATATCGTGGTGGCCAAATCTTCATGAGGGCCTATCCATGGACGAATGAGAGTCGGAGACTGGTCTGATAGTTCCAGATGCTCCACAAGCTTCTGACATTGAGGATCTTGCTCCTCTGTTTTCCAATCATAAGCTGCCTGAATCTTCCAGAGGAGTTCCATAAGGGAAGGATCCTCGGGTGATTTCTTCGGTTTCAGTTAATCCGGGATAGGGGATTCATAATTCGATCCCAAATGAGACGAGTCAGATTCAGATTCCAATGTTGGGCTCTCGTCACAGGTTCTAAGCTTAGGGAGTGGTATGTCCATGGTCCTCAAGAGGTCCTTGGGCCGCTCTGGCTGAGGTAGGGTTTCCATAGATCTACCTGATGTCAATGGTCAGGAGTCTGTCAACGATAGGAATCTATGTGTTGGCTCTATGATGACCGACGTTGGGGTAACCACTGGCTGACATTTATCCAGTTCAGTGATAAACTGGGTCTCGGCTTTTTCCCACCAAGAGTGTAGCATCGACAGCAAGTCCACCTGAGGCTGAGGAGGTGGAGGTGGGGGCAGTAGAAGTGGATGAAAAACCTGTCCATACCCTTTTGGTGGGCAACCCTGCACAGTGTAATGAGGTATCGGGTATCCTGATGAGGGATAACCCGGAGCATGATAATGAGAGTAACCCGGAGTTGGGTAACTCTGAGTTGGGAAGCCTGGCAACAGATACCAGGAAAGGTGGTGTGGTGCCAGGTAGCTGGACATCAGGCAGCTTGGCGGAGGACCCAAGAGGGCCAGCAGAGGCCCTGATGGAGGGGCTGCTGGACCTGGCTGAAGGCCTGATGGTGGGGCCTATGGGTCTGGTCGAAGTCCTGACAGCAGGGCTGACTGACCCGAAGGTGGGCCTGATGGCATATCAGGAGGACCCAAAGGGAGGTCTGGCAGTAGACCAGCCAGCCCGATAGAGGTCCCGAGGGACCCAAAGAACTCTGCGGAACATTAGAAGGAGGCGTCGGGCCTGTAAGCAGGTCAGGCATTGGGTGATCCGACATCAGCAGCGGAACGGTGCCGAGCAGAGGTCACTCACCCCCCACCAGATCTCAGTGCTCAGGGAAGCTGGAGGGACCACCTCAAGAGGTGGAGGGGGAGAATCCTGAGGGGGGCAGCCCCCTTGGGGAAGGCTGCGGCACAGGTGGCAGCTGGACCAGATTCTTTTTTTTTTGTTTTGGTTTAATTTATTTCACTCCCGTCATGGCCCTGAGGTCCTCTCTCAAGCATCCTATCCTTATCCTGCCCGTCTGAGGATCCCCGAACTGTGCCTCCTATCTCCCTCCTCATCGATGCCAGCACCCCTGGTTAACCCTATCCAGAGTGAGTCGCCCCCCCCACTCGGGCACTCTTAGTAAGGCAGACTCCGGCATCAGCGAGGAGCAGGCAGGGGAAATTGAAGGCCAGTCTAAGAAGCCCAACGCGGAGGCATGGGGATAGGTGCCGCCGCCTGATCCTTGGCGCCATTTTTTCCTTGTTTCTGGTTACACCCCCCCCAACGTGGGGACGGCACTGCTGCCCGGGCTCCATGACGTAGGTGCCCCATCTACGTCCAGAAGCAGCTGCCCAACGTCGCCCCTCACTGTGCGAGCCCGAGTGCATAGCAGTGCTCCGGCCTCCACTGGGGGCCGCTGTTCCACCGGGCTACCCCTGGATCCCTCCCCGAGAGAGGAGAGCAGTCCATTGGATGCTCAATCCTCTCTCTCCCCTGCCAACCCCCAGCAATCCGGGCTCGTTCCCAAACCCGGGTCGCCAGCGTGACACGAGGTGTGGCATCCAGCATCTCAACCCTCAATGCCACCGGGTCGGCTGAACCAGATTCTTGACATCAGGCCTGTTGTCGGGGCCTGCTAGAGGATCCGGGGCTGGGCGCACGCCGGAGGGACCGACATGCGACTTATCAGCTGTGGCCATGAGGTCATCAGAGGGGTCGACGATCACCTTATCAGCTTTGCCACTCACTGTAGATCCTGTGATTTGATGGGTCTAAGGATAGCAGGTGTCTCCGATTTCCTGGAGACTCCAGCCGGAATTGAAATCTGCTCCGGCAGGGGTGCCAACGGCTGCTCCGCAGCGGCAGAGACAGTCTTGGCTGGAGGGGCACTCTCCCGGGGGGGGTCTCCGTGTCCGCTGTTCCAGGAGGGAACCGTGGGTGGGAAGGAAACCTATCCCAGCCCCGATGTCTCTCCTTGTCCTTCTTCTTCTTGCGATGGCCCTCCAGTGAAGAGGACGAACTCCTGAGTTTCTGCAGCTCCTTCTCCATGGAGACCATTTTCTGCTTCAGAATATGGGCTTCCAGGGCCTGTTGCTGGCATTTTCATATGGCCTGGTTGAAGCTCTGGCAGGCCTCACAGTCCTCAGTCTTGTGCTCTAGGCCCAGGCAGAAAAGGCAGAGGGAATGGCCATCTTTGTGAGAGAACTGGGAGCCGCAGGAGTCGCACTTGTTTATATGCGAATCAGGAAGCGTTGGAGATGACATACACAAGGCGTAGAAAAAACTAACACTAAGAAATAAAGAAAAAAACAAGTAGAAATACTCATAATGGCAGTCAACAGAAGCAGTGTTCTTGGCAAGATCCGACGTGCGCAGGTCGATGGCGGGAAAGAACTGGAGGGTGGGCATAGGGACGGACCGCTCACTATACAGCGTAATGCTGATGTCGGACATTGGTTGGGCAGTCCCCCACCAGACACTGCTAGCTAAAGTTTTCTGTGTGGTCCTAGCACCTGGCGGCTTAGTCATAATGGTTATTACCTACTGTAAGAGCCTTCCCGAAGGAAGATCAACATATCCACGTCTCTAGAAACTTAATTATATAAAATGAAATAAAAACTATAACAAATAAGTTAAACACTTAGCTGTGAAAGCTATCCTGCCAGCACAGCAGTAGCACTACTGCATGCGACGCCGACAACCCCAGTTTAGAAACGAGCCTAAACCATCAGAAGGCTAGCCGTGGGAGGAGGACTGAGCATCCCACTCGCTCTCCTCTTCTGGGGAGAGAGGGGAAAACTGCAGCCATGTGACTGCCACCTGGGTGACCACAGGTGGTGGTACAGCCAGGTGTGTAGTTCTGGGATAGAGACTGCTGATTGGCCACATGGATGTACACAACTTGGGTGCTCATGTCTGTCAGTCCAAGCATCTCCAGGAAGAAAAAACAAGGAAAATCCAGCTGTGCCGTATGACAACTCTGGACGTCCTGCAAACCCCACACCCCGCAGACATGGGCTCACTCCAACAGCACCACATATGGCCTTTCTGAGAGACTTGGCCCAGCCCAAAGACCTCCATGGGATACCACAGGGCAACATTCCCAGAGCATGGTAAATCCTTAGAGATGGCATGGGCGACAAGGAGGGGGCTGCCCAGGGCTCTAAGAAAAAAAATACTTAGCCATCGAATAGTAGGAGAACCGTCTGGGGTAACCACTCTCCTCAGTAGAAAATTAAGATCTGTTAGGGGAAGGCTGCTAGCAAGATCAGCACAAAGAGAGAGAGTTTTCATTTAAAAAATATTCTAAGTTCCAAGGCACCATTCCATGGGTGGAGATGATGTAAGAGTTGGACTAGCTGTTCCACGCTATTGTTGTGGAATTTATGGATAACGTGCACTAATAAAATGTTATTTAGAAAAAAAAAACAGTGGCCTATATGTTTTATGTCCTTCACACTAAAAATCCATACCCGGTATGTTGTTCATAATGTGTGCAACTTGAAGAAAACCTAATGGAAAAGGTTAACAAGTCACAAGTTACACCTATGAAATGGCTGTCCCTTATTTCCAATAACCAACCTCCCCATAAACTCTGGTTCATATCATCCTTCCAGCTGAATGCCACTTGTAGCCAAAACACCTCAGCTCAAGCCAACAAACCACAGTTCACACAGCAGCATTTGGTTCATTAATTCCATTTCTTACTCCTGGATAAGTCTGTCTTGTCAAATGTTTTGCCTTCTTTTCATGTAATAATTACAAGGACTATTGGAATACTATGTGATGAGGAGGTTACTGATCATTTCTGACATGGTACCTAAAGAATTAAAGAGGCTACAGAATTTAACAAAGACTGTCACTTCTACTTGATGCAACCGTTTCAGCTGCATTTATTCTCAAGTTACCTAAATACTTTGGACAGGCAGACCCATGGATTATCCAAGTTTACTAGTAGTCAGTTCCCTACATAAGAAACTAGCCATGCATGCACTATCTGATATGAGAATATGAAGTGAATTTGTATGTAACTCCATTACAGTCACTTACAAGTTAATCACCCTCTTATTTAACCCTCCCAGTCATGAAACTGCATACACAGGGCCAAGTAAAACTGGATGTTGCATCCCAGTTGGGCTATCCCAGATAAATAAATAAAAGGCCACAGTCAGAGAGTTGTCAGTGGCAGGTGGTGGCAAGTACAGTGTTAGCCAACGTAACAAAGAATCATGTCACACCATTGCAGCTGCGGTGGATGCCTATATAAAAAAAACATTCAACTGAATGCAGCTTTTATGAGTGGTATCGCATGCAGCATCAATGCAGTGCTTTATGGATGGAGGTGGCATTGTCTACCACTGTAGCAAATGGGTTGTTATGGTGGTGGTGGTTGATAATCCCAACTGGTACTTGTAGTTAATTATCTCATAAAGCCCTCTCCACAGCTCAGGGTGCTGAAATCCAGAATCAGTTACAGTAAAAGACAGAGGGGGGGGAAGCAAAAATAGAAAACGGGATTCAACATATCACACTTACTGCATAACATTCATAAAAGTCCAAGACGCACAAACAATGCAGAAAAAATAAGAACAGTCAAAGAGCTACTGCCTGTACATTAACATTTACTTTTAGAAGTAGTTGACTGTTACTTCTTGTATCTGAAGTACTTTTTTTCTTTTTCCTTTTGCTTATTAGATGATTTTCTATCTGGCAATAATTGGGGGTGGGTGGGTATGCAGAGTAGTACTATAACAGGATGCTGAAATATCTAGTTTTGTTCCTCTTCATACTTCCTCAGCCCTGTAACCTCACTGACTGTGACGTCACATTTCAATAAATAAACAACTGACTGAGGGAAAGCAGGGAGGAGAGAAGGCACTGTGGGTCACCTTGGAGTAATGAAATGGCAACACGATCTGCAAGGGGGTTATCTACAGACCCCCCCCCCCACACACACACACACACGAGAGGAGGAACAGATAGGCAAATGGTAGATAACATTCATAAAATGGCTGAAAAGGGAGTAGTGTTGTTGGTACGGGACCCTACTATGCATGATGTTAACTGGAACTCCTATGCTGCGGCCACATCCACGAGCAGGGTCATCTTTGATGCCCTGCAGGGGGCATGCCTCATGCAGCTAGTAGTGGAATCCACTTAGGAGGGGGCAATATTGGACCAGGTGCTCACAAATGGAGACAGAATAATGGATATGAACATACGAATTTGCCAGCAGATAAAGGCCTTATGGTCTATCGAGTCTTCTCTCGAGCGTGCAGCTAGCAACCCTTAAACTGCAGTTGCCCCTCCCTCCCCCTCCTCTGACCCTCCCTCTTACCCCATCCCATCTCCTTTTGAAGCAGTCCACTGTTCTACAGGATACCACTTCCGCAGACAATGCATTCCACCCAGACACCACCCCCTCCATAAAAAAGTGTCTTCTCATTTCCCTCTTCAACCTTCCCCCCTCCAATACGGGATCGTGATCTCAAGCGTCCCTAACCCCACCTTAACTTGAATAGTCCCTCCATGTCTGTCTTGTTTATTCCGTTCATGTACTTGAAGGTTTCAATCATATCCCCCCTGTCTCTTCTCTCCTCCAGTGAGTACATGTTCAAGTCCTTCAGCCTGCTCACGTAGGGTATGTCCCCTAGTCCCTGAATCATCTTTGTTGCCCTGCGCTGCACCCCATCCAGTAACTTAATGTTCCTCTTCAAGTATGAGCACCAGTACTGTATGCAGTACTCCAGGTGTGGCCTAACCAGTGACCTATACAAAGGCAGGATCACCTCCCCTCTCTTTGAAGATATACCCCTGGCAATACAACCTGGCATTTTGTTGGCCTTTGCAGTTGCCTTCCTGTATTGTGCTGAGTTGTTCATTGAGCCCGTTATAATCACCCCCAGATCCTTTTCCTCCTCTGTCATGGCTAGCTGAACACCCCCCCCAAGCTGGTAGGTCCTTCTTGGGTTTTTTGGCCCGAAATGTAGCATTTTGCACTTTTTGGCATTGAACTCCAACTGCCAGGTGTCCGACCAGGTCTCCGATTTTGACAGATCATCCTGCAACCCTTGCCACCCTCCTAGGTCATCCACTACTACTCCCATCTTGGTGTCATCTGCAAACAAACTGATCTTGCTCTTGATGCCCATTGAGATGTCTGACATGAACATCCCAAATAACACCGGTCCCAGCACTGAGCCCTGCAGTACTCCGCTTGTCACTGCCCTCGGAGATGAGAGCTCCCCTCCCACCAATCTGGGCAGCAATCTGGGGTCCTTCCCCCAGCGACCACCATACAGTGTGGTTCAAAGTAAAGATAGTAGAAGAGTCAAGCCACACAAAAGCAAGAGTCCTAGACTTAAAAAGGGCAAACTTTGCTAAAATGGGAGAATGTCTCAAGAAAACACTGGCAAAGGTTTAGGGGGGAGTAGAGGTACAGTGGGAGAGCCATAACAGAGGCAACAAGCCTTTGTGTGAAGCACATTGAAAAAGAAAGAAGACAAAGAAAACCATTACGGTTTTCAAAAGAAGTTGCAGGAATGGGAAGAGAGAAAAAACTGGCATTCAGGAAATACAAGGAAACACAGAGGGAGGAAGACAGGGAACTGTATCAGACTAAGCAGAGGGAGGCAGGAAAAGCAGTTAGACGGGCAAAGGCACAAAAGGAGGAAAGGATAGCCCAGACAGAGAAGGAGGGGGACAAAACCTTCTTCAGGTACATAAGGGAAAGAAGAAAGGCCAAGGGAGGGATAGTGAGGCTAAGTAAAGGAGGAGGGTTGTGGACGGAGGGGGACTTGGGGGGGAAAAAAATGAGATACTGAATGAATACTTTTTTTTTTTTTAACTTTCTTTTTTTTTGATTTTTCAATAATACAAGCCATACAGCTAAATCCATCTGTAGATACTGCAGATTTTACAGTACATTCCATCAATCATACTAGCATCAGGATCGTTTTAAATTTACAGAGGTGATACTACATTTGGGGGTATACCCACATTAGTTAATAATACTAAATATGGTTAAACCCATGTGCTGGGCCTCATAAGAAGTGTGGGGCATTTACAACATTAGGCAAAAATATATATATATTGGTATCTGTAACCTAGGCAGTTACTTTGCCCACAATCTTAGTGGTAGTAATTTTTAGGAATCTGTTAGGCTTCAATCATCATTACTCCCCCCCCATCCCTCACAACATATATATAAAATCCATGTGAAACTTGTTTGAAACGTACTGTGACTAACTCCATAATATTTAACTCCAGGACATTTAACAACCAACCCCAGTTCTACTAGAGATAAATCCCCAACATCTTGGTTCCTATATTACCAATAATGAAAATATATATTATTTTCAAACGTACACTCAGAAATCATGCCCTTTTAAAAGGTAAATGTCCGCGTATTTGTGTCTCTTATAACAATCACCTATTTAAACTATAGCTCTGATAGAAAACAATAAACGCATTTTTAACCAGTTATAACAATAACCTATCTGATTATAGGACAAGTTGTCAGTGCTGCAGATAGTTAGTTGGCTTCTTAGCCAATCAGTACAAAAGGGCCAAGGCACAGAGCTCTGCTGGATTATTCAAAAGCCTCCTTCTTACTCAAGGTCCTTCTGACTGATCATCCGAGTCCTCGTGGCAGCAATGTTTTGTACTGAAGGATGCAATTGTAAAAGAGAGATTTTCTCTCAATTTTGTTTTCCAATAAGTTGAATTGAATTGAATTCTCTGGAGCACTCTGGAATTCTGCAGCAGTCTTTTGAGTCAATTTCCCTGCATCTTTGGCATCATTAAATTGGAAGGTTTTACTCCCGTATTGTATTCGGAGACGTGCTGGAGCTAATAGTAAGTGGGCAATCCCCAAACTGCGAAGTTGCTGTTGAATGCCATTAAACTGCTTTCACCTACTGCGGGTTGCGTGGGCCCAGTCTGGGAATAGGTGCACATCCTGACCCTCATGCTGCAAAGGATGATTAGCTCGAGCTGCTGCAAGGAGAATGTCCTTTATCTCCGGTCCTGCCGTGACCAACATGATGGTGCGCGGTTGAGAAGAGTTAGTGCGACAGGAACAGTGGCTTATTCGGTAAGCCTGCTGCAGATCACGGTCCTGCCAATTATCCTGTAGCTGTAGCGAATCTCTTACCCAGGTACGCAAGAACTGGAGAATGCTGACCCCCTCTATTCCTTCCTGGAATCCAACTATGCGCACATTCATTGCCCTGGCTCCATTCGCTAAAGTTTCTAGCATGGCATGGAGGTGGGAAGTCTCCTGAGTTAGCTTATTTACTGTAGATAGGGTTTTTATGGATTGTTCGTCCGCATCTCTGGCAGATGAGGCAGTGACTTCAATTTTGGCATCCTGCTTGCCCATGTGTTCCAGGATACACACAGTCTTCTGATCCATGTCCCGGACTGCTTTTGGGACAGTGTCCCAAGGAGGAGCTTCCCTTGATGGTTGTTGACCACGACGTTGTGAAGGGCCTGGTATTTCAATTGAGGCCTGTTGCGTAGCTGTCAGATTTTTGAACTGCTCTAGTAATGTATTCACAGTTCGAAAGTCGTCCACAAAAGTTACGTTTTTAAGTTGTGAGATGTTGAGAGCTGAAGTGAAGCACGTCTTCTCTATAGCGTGGCTCTCTAGAGCCCCCCCCCCAAATGAATACTTTTGCTCAGTATTCACCAAGGAAGGGGAAGGAGAGGGAAAGGGACCGGAATTATCCAGACACACACACACACACACACACACACACAGGGAAGAGGGGTGGACACCAGACCATTCACAGAAGAGAAAGTCCTAAAGGAACTCTTGAAACTGAAGGTGGACAAGTTTATTTTATTTATTTTATTTAGTTTTTGTTGACTGGGTAAGTGCACTAGACAAATCCTGCCTATTTTCAGGCACGACCCGGGGGAGGTGGATACAGATGAATGCCAACTGACCTTGAACCAGATTAAGCTGTTGGTGGTATTTTTAGTGAATGAGGGAAATTTGGCCAGGACACCGGGGAAATTCCCCTACTCTTTTCAAGAAGTGCCATGGGATCTTTAACATCCACCTGAACTACCACCAATCCAGGCAGATGGGACCTCGGTTTAACGTCTCATCCGAAAGACGGCACCTCAGAAGTGCAGCACCCCTCTCATGCTGCACTACAGTGTCAGTACTGGGATATTAACCCAAGTGCCAGATGTGGGAACTGTACCCACAGCCCTCTGATCTCCTGGCCTCAGAGGCGAGTGTGTTGATGGGTCAGATGGGATACATCCCATAATACTAAAAGAACTCAGAGAGGTGCTACTGACACCACTGACAGCCCTCTTCCCTGTGTGTATCTGCCGGATAATTCCAGTCCCTCTCCCTCCCCCTCCTCTTCCTTGGTGAATATTGAGCAAAAGTATTCTTTCAGTATCTGAGTATCTCAGTTTTTTCCAGGTCCCCCTCCTTTACTTATCCTCAAAATCCCTCCCTTGGCCTTTCTTCTTTCCCTTATGTACCTGAAGAAGGTTATATCCCTCTCCTTCACTGTCTGGGCAATTCACACGCATACACATAGCAGCAAGCATGCATACTAACGCATACACACTGGCAAAAACAGATAATACACACAGTGTATTAAAAAAAATAATATCTGATCCACCATCACAAAAACCAAGGATGAAACTTATGTATTTAATCACAGTGTGCACACTATTGACATGATAGTTCTGCTGCCCTTCTGGGCAACTGTCAGCAGCCTCTGGGATGGCTAGTACCCATGATTAGCTCCGTTCCCTTTGCTCCCTAAAAAATTTTATGTACTCCATGGTTTTACTTAATATCCAAATGCATCTGATCACAAATCACCTGGCTACCAAAACGAATGAACGTATAAGCAACCAAAGGAAGACCAAAGGTGAGATTGTAAGGTTATAAAGGGAAAGGGGGGGACATGCAGACGAGGACCTGGAAAAGGCAGACATCCTGAACAAATACTTTTGCTCAGTGTTCACAGAGGAAAGAGAAGGGGAGGGGCCACAAAAAAGTAACAAAAGCTTTGGAGGGAGAGAGATGGACACTTGTCCTTTTTTGGAGGACAGCATCCTCAAGGTACTTGCCAATCTTAAGGTGGACAAAGCAATGGGACCAGATGGGGTGCATCCAAGGGGAATGAGGAAGCTCAAGGGAAAACTGGCTGCACTTCTGACAGTTCTATTTAACAGTTCAATGGAAACAGGAGTGGTTCCAGAGGACTGGAGGAGGGTGGATGAAGTCCCACTACACAAGTGGTAGCAGGGAGGAGGCCGGCAATTATAGGCCACTCAGCCTGACATCGGTGGTGGGAAAGTTAATGGAATCATTGCTGAAGGAAAGGACTGTGGAATATCTTGAATCCAGTGGGTTACAAGACCCATGGCAGCATGGTTTCACAAGAGGGAGGTCATGTCAAACGATTCTGCTAGATTTCCTTGACTGGGTAACCAAGGAACTAGATCAGGGTTGAGCGGTGGACGTGGCCTACCTAGATTTCAGTAAGGCGTTCGACACCATTCCACATAGGAGACTAGTAAGCAAACTGGGTAGCTTAGGCGTGTGTCCAAAGGTAGTAAACTGGACCTTAAATGGGTTAGGGGATAGACAACAGAGTGTGGTGGTAAATGGAGTTCACTGCAAGGAAGGGAGGGTGACCAGTGGGGTGCCTCAGGGATCAGTGCTGGAACTGGTCCTCTTTAATATGTTTATAAGTGACATTGCAGAGGAGTTGGAAGGGAAGGTCTGCCTACCTCTTTGCAGATGACACCAAAATCTGCACTAGAGAGGACACTCCGGGGGGGGGGGAGTGTGGAAAAGATGTGCAGAGACCTGAGAAAACTAGAGAAGCAGTCAAGGGTATGATAACTGTGTTTCAATGAAAAAGAGTGCAAAATAATGCACTTAGGGCACAGAAACCCTGGGGTGGAGTACAAAATGGGTAGAGTGGTACTGATGACCACCAAGCAGGAAAGAGACCTGGGGGTAATCATACTGGATGACGTAAAGGTGGCCAGGCAATGTGGCAAGGCAATAGAAAGAGCAAGTGGGATGCTGGGGTGCATAGGGAAGGGTATCACCAGCAGAGAGAGGGAGGGAGGGAGGTGGTGTTGCCTCTGTATAGATCTCTGGTAAAAACCCCACCTAGAGTATTGTATCCAGTTCTGCAGACCACATCTCTGGAAGGACATAGACAGAGCGGAGGCGGTTCAGAGGAGGGCAGCTAAAATGGTACAGGGTCTGCATTAAAAGCCCTATGAGGAGATACTGAAGGACCTCAATATGTACACCGTGGAATAAAGGAGGGAGAGGGGAGAAATGACAGAGACCTTTAAATACCTCACAGGGGCAAATAAGATACAGAAGGGAAGTATTTTTCAGAAGAAAAGGTGCTCAAGAACAAGGGGACATGCTACGAAGCTGGAGGGGGGTAGATTCAGGAGAGATGTGAAAAGTACTTCTTCACAGAAAAGAGTGGTGGATTCATGGAACAGCCTTCCATTGGAGGTGGTGGGGGTGATGACAGTGGTGGGGTTCAAGAATGCATGGGATAGGCGCAAGGGAATCATAGTGGAAAGGGGGGGAAGGGAGAAAGCTGTAGATCAGGAATGGTCTGATGTAATAGTGTAAATGGGGAGAAATGTCTGCCATTAAATTCTATGTTTCTATGAATGAATGACTGAATGAAAACCTACAACAGAGAGGCAATAACACAATATGACAGCTCTTTTTAGGCAGATTTTCTTTTGGGTGGGGAAAGTACAGTTACGTAAGAACTTACCGTAATAGTGGATCTTCGAGATGATCTTTTACAGCAGGCCACACCTATGGAACTATAGTCGCCAGGCGCTAGGACCACACGGAAACTTTTCTAGCTAGCAGTCTACCAGGGGGCATTCTCCTCAGTTTTCATGCCAGAGACCATAAGCAACAGATCTGCTGGGGAACCAAGGAAGAGCCGATGGTTCCCGACAATGTATAAATAACAAAAAAGTAGAAGGCTCTCCGCTAAGGAGAAGGAGAGACAGACACAGAGAGGCCCGTTAGGAGAGACAGACACAGAGAGGCCCACAGGCCTAGGGGGATGGAGGGTGGGAGAGCATGGCCTGCTGCAAGAGATCCTCGCTAAGCGATACTCTTACGGTAAGTTCTTACGTAACTGTACTATCTTAGTTAGAGGGTATCTCTTGCATCAGACCACACCTATGGAACGAGTCCCAAGCAATTCTGACACCTGAACAAGCAAGCAGGGTGGCTGGCACCAAGAGTTTAAGAAAGTAGGCCCTGAAGTACAGCTACAGTAAGCTGAAATTGGCCCTATGCCTAGAAGCAATGTCCAGACTGTAAGGCTTGGTAAAGGTGTGGACAGTACTGTAAGTGGCAGCACTGCAGATCTCTGCAGCTGACACATTCCTGAAAAAGGCAGAAGAAGTGGCCATGCCCCTGGTGGAATGACCACAAACAACACCAGGAAAGTCCTTACCATGCTTCCTATAGCAACAAGTGATACAGCTGGCCAACCATTTGGACAAGCACTGTTTAGAAACAGTAATGTCTCTTTCCCAGGGGTGAAGGAAACAAACAGCTGTGAGGACTTCCTGCAGTCCTTCATACGATATAGTATAGTAATACAGAATTCTATGCACATCCAAAGTGTGGAGCAATGCTTCCCTGGACTGGCATGCTTTGAGAAATAAACAAGCAGGTGGATGGACTGATTTAAAGTAAACTCAGACACCACGATAGGACGGAAAAACAGGTTATTCACCTGTAGCAGTAGTTCTAGGAGTGGTACAGTATATGGCGTTCACACATCTGGCAGTGTCATTTCCCCTATAAGGCTTGCCAGAATGTCTTCAAGCTGACTCTCCAACCCATCCAGGTGGTAACTCCCTCGGCACCACCCTGTGACATCAGATCTTGCCCGCTGGAAGCCAGACCTGGTGTGCCACTTGCCAGGGGAGCTTGGGTGAGTCCATGTGGATGAACACCATACACCACTCCTAGAACTACTGTACTGGTGAGTAACCTGTTTTTCTATGGATGCAGATATGGTGTTCTATCCACACGTTTGGCAGACCCCTAGCAGTTCTCTGGGAGTGTGACAGGGTGGAATAGGACCCTGTCCCAGTTGTTATGGAAAGAGTTTGAATGCAGGGAGCTGTTCTATTCTCTCCTTTTCTGTCTCTTCTCTGTCTGGTTGGGCAACCAAATTTTCCGGAGAGACCTAGGATTTGATCACCCCGACAGTCTCGCAATGATCTGTCTCTCGCTATCTTTCTACCCCCACTTGCTGTTTGTCTTTTCCTCCCTTGCATATCTGCTGGTAGGTTTATTGACCTACAAAGCCCTACATGGACTTGGCCCCGACTACTTGAAAGAGCTTCTGATTCCCTACAACCCTGTGCGACAGCTCCGTTCAGCTGACAAGGGGTTGCTGGAGATTCCGAGGGTTATCTTGAAATCTTTTGGGCCCGTGCTTTTATGTTTGTGGCCCCAACCCTCTGGAATTCTCTGCCCCATCAGCGCAGGGAATGTACAACCGTGGGGCGCTTCAAGCAGGCACTTCAGACTTTTTTGTGGAGTCAAACTTTTCATAAATCATTATGATTTTTAAATGGTCTAAATTTGAACTGTTATATTTTAGGGAAATTGTTCTTAAATACTGTAAAGCGCCTTGGCATTTGAAAGGCATTCAATAAATAAAGTTTTATTATTTTTTTATTTTATTATTATTATTACAAACATATGCAAATCATTATGTGGAAATGTAACTGATATTGGGATCCCTTTGTTTAGAAATGATATACTGCTAATTTTTGAAATGTATATAATTATAGTTTGAGATGACTGCAAAAAGCTATTGGACACTCAAGAGATCATCTTAGTGCTTTTAAGCTTTCTGCAAAAGCTGTGGCAATGGGGCATCAGTTCTGGGACATAGTGTTCCTGCCAGCACCTGCCTGAAACATACTAGAACACTTTAGAAAGAAACAAGATGCTTGTAAAGAAGGGGGTTGCAAGGACTTATAAGAGAGCAGAGCTGCAATTGCTTGCAAAACGGGACACACAAAGGTTGAAGGAAAACTCTGATTGATCTTCACTATTTTATTCTGCCTTTATAAATAGTTGTACAGAACAAGTTTATTTTTTTGTTACTGCTAGTACAAATAAAATACTTTTTGTGAATTCTACAACTGCTCCTGGTTTTTCCTATGCTTCCTGACCTGTGCCTCGACGACAGATGGTGTCAGCTTAAATGGGATTTATGTCATGCACACTCTAAGCCAGGAGTTTGTGCATGGGTACTGGACCTAGTACCACAGAAGCATAGAGAAAGATATGGATTCTGCAGCAGCAAGTCCACGAGTGGTTACCAGGAGAATGGCAGCCAAACTAGAAGAGACAGAAGTCCAAGTTGAGATTGTACAGCCAGCACAAGTTATGGAAAAAGAACAGGCAGTGACAGAACCTGAAAGCCTGATGGGCTTTTTCAAATGGTGGGCTATACAACAAAAAGAGATGGAGAAGTAGACAGAAAAAGAGATTCAACGTTTAGGAGCACAGAGAAGAGATGCAGCAACAGGAGCAGCAGAGGAGAGAAGAGATGCAGCGACAGGAGCAGCAGATGAGAGAAGAGATGCAGCGATGGCTGGATGCCTTGCAAGCTGTCAAAGGAAGAGGATCTGGCACAGATCCAAACGAGCAACAAAACACAAGCAAATTAAAAGCCATTAAGCTTACAAAGTTGTGTCCCTCGGATGATACTGAGGCACACCTGACAACTTCTGAAAGAGTTGCCAAAGCCTGCCAATGGCCAAAGCAGCAATGGACAAACAAACTGGTACCCTACCTTACAAGGAAAGCCCAACTTGCCTACAACAATATGGACACTGCACAGTCAGAAAACTATGACCTGGTGAAAAGCAAAATCCTGAAAGATATGACATCTCAGGAGAGACCCACAGGCAGAGATTTCGATCTCTGAAGTACAACTCAGTCGACAAGTCTTGAAGTCTTCACCCGACTCAGAGAACTTCTGATAAAATGGCTCCGACCAGAGGGCAAAACAGTCCCACAGATCATCAACACATTTGCCATGGAGCAATTCATCAACATCCTGGCTACAGATGTGCAGCTTTGGGTAAGGGAACACCAACCAGAAAGTGGGGAAAAGGCTGTTTCTTTGGCCGAAGACTACCAAATGGCCAGACAGACGCCAGAGCAGCAAGGTAACAGCCAAGCACCGGTAAGACACTCTTTTTCCCATTTAAACTCCAAGTCTGATAAGAACTCTGGTGGGGGTAACAAATCTGTGCCCAAATATGTTATTTGCTATAACTGTAATAAGCCAGGTCTTATTGCAAGAAATGGCCATATGAAGAATGACACTGGAGCAGATTTGTCCTTGGAAAATTGGGGCAAGTACTTAACAGATGTGAAGGTGGGGGTAAGACTGTAAAGGGACTCATTGATTCAGGAAGCAGACAGACCCTAGTGCATGTTGAAGTGCTGGGAAAACACTGTGCAAAAGGACCAGGTACTGGTGTCATCTGCATCCACAGGGACACTCAATACTATCCCACCACCTAAGTGACTCTGACCATTAAGGGTGTGTCGCACCAAATGAAAGTGGGGGTAGTACCTAAGTTACCTGTAAATGTGATTATTGGAAATTACTTTCCAGGATTTACTGAGTTAATCAAAGAGGGAGTAAATCTTGATGTTTCAGTAGCTGTGGTGACAAGAGCTCAGGCAAAGAAAATCTCAGATGGTGGGGACTCTTTCTCTTTCACCAATTTTGATTTGGACTTGTTTGAGCACAGCTCCAAGATCCAGAAGTCCAGGAAAGAAAGATGATGCTGGAAGAGAGTGTGGCAACAAATGACTGGTGGACATAAGAGGTTAACATATGAAAATACTGAAACTAAATGGATAACTGATTGTGATTTTCTTTCAGAACAAGATAACAATGTTTCTCTCCAGGGTTATTTTAAGCAGCTGGGGGTGAAACCAAAAGAGGGTGGACCAATGTTTGAAAAATGTAATGGGTTACTGTACAGAGTTTGGGTTAAACCTCAGATACAGGAGCAGACAGAACAATTGGTTATACCACAGAAGTACAGAACAGAGTTGTTACAGATAGCACATGATAGTCCTATGGCTGGGCACTCAAGGAGGGATCACGCCCTTGCCAGATTGCTGTGTAAATTTCACTGGCTTGGAATTCATGACGATGTTGCTACCTACTGTAAGTCTTGTGTTGAGTGTCAGAAAGTAGCCCCAGTCACTAGAAAAGACAAGGTTCCCCTGGTGCCCCTACCCTTGATAGATGTGCCTTTTGAGAGAATTGCAATGCATGTGGTTGGTCCTTTAGACAAAGGTAAAAAGGGTAATAGATTTATCCTGGTAGTATGTGACTATGCTACTCGATACCCAGAAGCAGTTCCAATGCATACTGTCACAGCTTCAAAAGTGGCAGCAGAACTTGCAAAAATTTTCAGCAGAGTGATCAGTGATCAGGGGTAGTAATTTTGGTGCTGCATTACTTAAGGAGCTGTACAGACTACTTGGTATCACTGCCATAATAACCTCCCCTCATCACCCTCAGAAAGACAGTTTTGATGAGCGTTTTAACCAAACCCTAAAACACATGTTAAAAAGGTTTGTAAAAATGGGAAGGGAAAGTTTGGGACCAATAATTGCCTTACTTTTTTTTTTTGCTTACAAAGAAGCACCACAGGCATCAACAAGGTTTTCACCATTTGAAATGCTGTATGGTAGTAGTAGTAAAAAAATTTTATTCATACAAAAAATGAATAGGGATATCTCCACTGAGCCGAATCTCCTTTACAGTGAGATCCAGGTGTCATTTCCGGTTACTCTTCAGGGTTTTAAATAATTGATTAGCAGTTTTTTTCCCTGGGACAATACTAACTGTTCAGAAAGTATTTATATAGGTTTTCTAGAAGTATTATGTTTGTTAAAAACAATGAGGCAAGTGTTATGCATTTTTACAATGTTTTAGCACTTTTATGAGCAAAACGCTAATCAATTTTTAGAGTTAAATAAAACCCTGCTCTTATAAGTTAACAATATATAACGAAGGAAAACACATATACACTAAGGCCCAGATATTCAAAAGGGTTGAGCATGCGCAACTCCAAAAATGCGCCATTCTGCGATATTCAGAAGGGGCCAGTTGCACCACCAAAAACATGCTGAGCAACAGCGCAATGGAAATGAAGGCATGCGCAACCGAAGGGGGCGGGTCCATGCATAAAGTGCGCAATGCGATGATCGAACACTTGCGCAATGCGCAAGAGTGGCTCAGCCGGAAGTTGCGCAGTAGCGGAATTGAGCCAAAATAAAAAGGCTCAAGGAAGCGGCGCAAGAACCCTAGCAGGCCGCAAACTGGGGGAGAGACAGAGAGAGAGAGAGACAGGAGCTGGAAGGGCAGAGAGGGACAGTGGGTCCAGGAGGACAGAGAGGCCAGTGGGGGTGCCGGTGCAGTGGAAGCAGCAGTGGGGCAGCGGGGTAACACAGGAACAGCAGCAGGGGCAGAAGCCAGGAGATGGACAGTGCCAGCTTCCACATGGAAGCTGTAATGAGGGGTGAGACACCATGTTGCAGGGGCGTGGCAGCGGAGGGGCCCATCGGCGGTATGCCCCCGACAGGCGGTATCGTGCCCGCATCAGCTTCGAGCTGTACACAGACGTCGAGATTGTGGGCCGGTACCGCCTGAACAGGGCAATACTGAGACGGCTCTGAGAGCTGTGCAGTGATGTGATGCAGGCACCCTCATGATGGAGTCACGCTCTGTCCGTGGAGACCAAGGTGACAGCCTGCATGTGCCTGCTCGCCACGGGCACCTTCCAGAGGCCAACAGGGGACACCACAGGCATTACACAGTCGGCCACGTCACGCATCCTTACCCAATTCCTCAGCACACTGCTGCCTCATGCTGCGGAGTACATCCATTTCCCCAGCACCGCGGCAGAGCATACAACAAACATGCAGGAGTTCCACAGGGTAGCACGTATGCCTGGTGTGCTAGGGGCCATAGACTGCACCCATGTGGCCATTCGCACGCCACCTGGCCCAGACGGCCAGGCATATCGAACCGAAAGGGGTTTTCCAGTGTCAACTGCCAGGTGGTGTGATGCCACTGGGCGCATTATCAATGTCTGTGCCACACACCCTGGCGGAGCACATGATGCCTTCATATGGCACCAGTCTGCACTGTGCCATCGATTTGAGAGCGGGGACATCCCCACGGGTCATCTAGTGGGTGAGTACACATGTATGGAATGCAAACTCTGGGCAAGGGTGGGAATGACACAGGTGCCATGGTAGTGGCACACAAGGATATGGGCAATGTGGACCTGACATGACACTGATCTCCACTATCTCCCCACAGGCGACTGCGGATACCCACTCCATCCCTGGCTGCTCACACCGTACTGGCGCCCCACGACCCCAGCGCAGCTAAGCTTCAATGAGGCACATGCCGCAACACGTAACATCATAGAGCAGGTGTTTGGGATGCTCAAGGCACGCTTCCGATGCCTGGACACCTCCGGTGGAGCCCTATAGTACAGCCCCCAAAAGGCCTGTGGGATATTCCTGGCCTGTTGCATCCTGCACAACATGGCCAAAGACCATGGGATAGCCGTACAGGTCCAAGAGGGGGACAGTGATGGGGACACCAGTGGCGCCGGTGATGTTAGTGATGAGCAGCCCCCCCTAGGACGGAGGGACCCCCGACTGACCCGGCAGGCCCAGCTGCACCGGGACACCATTGCAGAAGAGCACTACGCCCAACACAGGTAAGTCAAGGGGACATGTGCAGGCAACACTGTCCATGCGCAAACCACAGGCACACAAGGGAACACACCGTGCATGAAGGCCAGGGGAGTTGAAGGTTCCAGGCATACCAACACACCATCAGAGAGGGTGAGCACTCATATGGACACACACACACCAGGCAGCATACATGGGCAGCAGCACGCACTGCGGAAGCGACATTGCAACACACAGCACCACCAACCACCCCCACCACCTGGACTGTCACGTCCGTGTGTCAGGACCTGGGCACCCTGCACCTTGGTGTACAGTGCAATGCAGGCATCATCATGCTACGCACCTGTGGACAGCAGTTGGGAGAGTGTGCAGGTGGTCCGTGTGTCAGCGTGGTAACAGAGCACCCAGCAGTGCACTGCCCACCATGACACACATTGCACACAGGGCAGCACCAGACAGGGCCTGCACTGGAGACAGCTCAGTCAGGTAGCACTGTCCCACGCCACCGGATGCGTGGGCGGCCCGCCCGTGGCCCAGCAGCACTGGCAGGCTGAGCAGGGGCCACATCGGGTGGCGCTGGTGCACCACCAGGGGTCCCACTGTGCGAACACGCGACCTTGCCCGCACAGGGGTCTGCATCCTGCCAAACAAACTTGCACCGGGGTGCTCGGGATGCCCACAGCAGAACCCGGCGTCGACAGGCCTGGTGTCGCACGACGCCGGGAACGGGGAGTGGAGAGCGCACTGTGTGGGGTGTGTGGTACAGGGGCACCTGACAGTGTGGCCAATGCGTCCGCGACAGAGACCACTGCCTGGGTCAGCTGGTCAATGGCAGCGGTCACATCCGCCCACATAAGGACCAGCTTGGCTCGGTCCCGAGCACACTCCCTGCTATGCCACTCCACGGACACAGACAGTGCCTCCATGGACCTTGCAACCCGCCCCTGCAGCTGTGCGAGTCCTGCAGCAGGCGGGTGTCGTGGCTCAATGGTACTGTGCCCCAATGGCATCGTGACCCCCAGGTGTGGGCGGTCCTGGTGCACAGCACCCCCTTGAGGGTGGGCGCTGTTTGCCAGGACCAGGTATGGGCGGATCAAGGCGGTGGACATGTGCCACTGCTTGACACTGTACCCCAGACCTGGTGTGCGACTGCTGCTGCCGCCCTCAACTGCTGAGCCCCCAGGTCCACCTGTTCCACCTCCATGCTGACAACAGTGCCAGACACCTGCACAGCCACCAGTGCTGCCCCACGGTGCTGACAGGCACAGCCTGGGACTGTGCCAGCATGCTGGTACACAGGTGTGAACCAGGAAGGCCCAGGGGCACGTGCTGGCCTGCCATGTGTCCGTCATGGGACACACACCTATCACTGCCCATTGCAGGCCTGCTATCATCAATGGTGCAGGTCGTGCCCACTGCCATAGGCACAGCATGCTGGCATACCTGCATGCCAGACTGCTGTGACACAGGCTGTGCACCCCCTGCACCCGTATCACTGACACCGGAGTTGTTGGCCCAGCGTGCATGCTGCTGCAGTGCCTGCAGGCTGGTGGCGGAGGTGGATGGTCCCTCCTCCACGTCCAGCAGGTCTGCATCACTGTCTGGACCCACCACCACCACCGTCTCCTGAAGACGAACAGGATCTGTAACAGAAAGAGAGTACATGTGAGTGCATGTGAACAACAGCCCCCAACAACACCACCATGTCATACCGTGCAGTGATGGGCTTCCACCTGTCTGGAATCCTCCGCCTGGTACGCCCGCAATGGCACTCGGCTGCATGGCCGCGACCAGTGTCTCCTCTGTAGGGGTCAGCTGCAACACCACTGGTGGGCCCCGACCAGTGCCAGCAAGTGCCGCCCTGAAGGCTGCCATCTTCTCCTTCAGCCTCCTGCGGTCAGTCCCCATCTTCTTCTTGCATTCCTGCATGGAGCGCTGGTGGCTTCCGTGCAGGTTGACGGCCCAAGCTACCCCCTCCCATGCAGCTGCACGTTCCTGAGGGGTGCCCCTCTGTCCACTCACTAGTGGCTCATCCTCCAGGTAGGCCTGGAGGAGGGCCTCCGTCTCTGCCGCGGTGAAGTTTGGCCTCCTCCTCGCCCGCCGTCCACACCCTCAGCTTGGCTCTGGTCAGTCATGGTGATCTGTATGGGTGGAAGTGGACACCTGTCACTGTGCAGTCGACAGCATTTCCCCATGAGCATAGCTGCGGCCGGGCGGGGCGGAAGCCCCATTTCCTCTCGCATGGCAGATACTGATAGAAAGGGTGCCCTTTGTCCCTTTCTAAGTGCCCTTTTCATGCTCAGCCCCCTCTGCCTTTATCATCCTCCGCCCATGAGCATTGTCCTGAGCATCACACAGCATGTAACTCACCTCTCACCTGCAGTAACCAAATCTGGCCAGCACAACCCACTGTCGCATTTTTATAGCGCAACACATGCAAATGAGGTGTGGCGCAACTTTAATGACATGCTAATCGCGCCACTGCACCTTTGAATGGCTGATTGCATATGTCGGCTGAATATCGCATATTTGCGCTTTGCGCAATACGGAAGGTCCGGCTGAGCCAATGGCGCAGGTTTGTGGCTGTGTGCCACACTGCATTGCGCATGCCCAGACAGCTTACGCATGCGTCTATCGCGCTGCAGACCTGCTGAGCGCGATAGGCGATTCAGACCATGGCCACCATTGTGCCAGTGGCGCTACAGCACTGGGCACTATATGGCGCCAGGCACTACCGCGCGATAGTCCACTGTGGCACTGGTACAGCTTGGCAGTCGCGCAGGATGCCTCATGTCCGATGGCACTGTCGCATAGCCTTGCGTCATTGCCGTGACCTTGTGTATGCCCTCTGACCCCTGGCCTGTTGGCATGCCATGTATGCGTCCCTATTGCGTCTGGTGACAGCGCCACGTGAATGACGGCGCTGTTCGAACAGCGATTGGAGCCTGTGGTGGTCTATTGCGCAACAACTCCACATGGGGTTACGGCGCAGCGGGGCGCCATATTGCCTGCTGTAAAGTTGGTGCCATGGCTAGGAGGGCGGTGTCCTGGAGCCAGATTGAAGTGGCCAACCTGGTGGCCCTAGTTGAGCCACACTATGATGGCCTGTATGGTGAGGCGCCCCTCACCAGTGCCAGGACTCAGCTGTGGCAGCAAGTGGCCACTGACCTGGTGGAGATCACTGGACGGGGCTGGTCTGCTGAGCAGTGCCGGCACTGGTACAGTGACCTCCGCCGGAGGGAGCCAGAACTTTTGTCGCGGCTGCGGTGGCGTGCCAGGCCCGGTCGTAGTGCCTAGGCCAGGTGAGTGTACCATCTATGCACCTATATTCTCTGTAGAGGTGTGTGTGTGCTTGGGTGGCTGTGCATAGGTGCTGCTCGGACACGGTTGGCTGTGTCAGTGTGGCAGCTGTGCGATGGATGGTTATGGCTGTGTGGGCAGGCACTCTCACTGGGGCAGGGGCACTCTGCTTTGAGTCACACTGATGTTTGTCTCAAGATATGTCTTCCACAGGCGAGAATCTGAGCACGCCGAGGCGAGCGGTGACATGGGCGTGCCAGGAGCCCGGTGCTGGGGTGTTGTGCCCCAGCAGCAGCATCAGCAGCAGCAGCGCAGAGCCAGCTGCTGGAGAATGTGAGTATCATTACTTCATGGATGCTATTGCATGCTGGGGGCAGGACCACCAGCCATGCACAACACAACCATGCAGGAAAGGGGAGGTCATAATTCCACTATACAAGACACTGGTGAGGCCCCACCTGGAGTACAGTGTACAGTTCTGGAGACCATACCTACGTATGGACATGGACTGGGTAGAGCGGGTTCAGAGGAGGTCAACACGGATGGTGCATGGATTGCATCACAAGTCCTATGAAGACAGGTTGAAGGAACTGAACATGTACTCCCTGGAGGAGAGGAGGGAGAAGGGATATGATGGGGACATACAAGTATCTTACAGGGAGGAACAGGGTGCAGGAAAACACTATTTTTAAGCATAAAAGATGTTCCAGGACTAGAGGGCATTGGATGAAGTTGGAGGGAGGACGAGTCAGAGGAAACATGAGAATGAATTTCTTCACAGAACGGATGGTGGACAAGTGGAACACCCTGCCAGAGGAAGTGGTGGGGGCTGACTTGGTCACGGGATTTAAGAATGCAGGGATAGCTATAAAGGAATTCTGGAGGTCAGGGGTAAGGTGCAACAGACTTATAGGAAAACAGAGTGAACTTACAAGGTCAAATGGCCAGACTGGGTGGCACATAGGCCCTTATCTGCCGACACTGTCTATGTATCCATGTATGTAGGCACGACACAGGTGACATGCATCACTGTGCAGTATCACAGCTGCGTCTGTGTGTTGCGTCACTGGTGGTCAGGCATGCACTGGGCACATAGCTGTGTAACTGGCATCGCCCACGTTGCCACATCACTTGCCAGCCTAGTTTGTACTGTGATTGATGCGGGCAGTGTGTGTGTGGCGGTGTTGCATAGCTGGTGCCGCCTGTTTGTGATGGCCATGTGCATGTTCACTGTGGGTGGGTGTCCATCACAGGTGCGGGACATTGGGCTATATGGCTTGCAGGTTGGGTGGTGTTCAGGGTTGTGGTCAGTCACAGCCATTGACTGTGTTCCTTTTCCTAGGCCTCATTGTGCTCGCAGAATGGAGCAGTCACTGCATCGGCTGACCGGGTGTCCCAGGAGAACAGCACATCCTCCAGGACATACAGCGCCATGGGCTAAGGAGAGCGCAGCCAGAGAAAGCACGCACCAGGCAGCAGTGGACCAGTCTGCTAGGCCTTAGGCCAGATCCCCCTTCTCTCTCCACCCATCCCTCCCACTCTGCCTTCCCTCTCCAAGTTCTTCATCCCTACCCCTTGCCCACCCCTACCTTGTACCCCTCCCCCCTCTTGTAAATAGTTATGTTGTTGTGGATTTTGTAATTACATTTTTCTAATACATTTATATTTTGATATGAATACTGTGTTGGTCTCTGATTTGCAGCTGGCTATGGTTGCTCAGTTGCAGTGGTGTGCATGCCATCTGGGCTGGTATGGTCCTGGGTATGTGTGTGTGTGTGTGTGTGTGCATGTGTGTGCATGGGAGGTATCTCCAGCATGGCAGTGGCTTTCGGTTGGTCTTGCCATCTGCTGCCACCACTGGGTGCACAGGGTGTGTCTGGCTTGTAGGCTTCTGTGTTGCACGGGGCTGACGTGTGCTGGGGGGACTGCATGGTTTCCTGCAGTGCCAGTCACTGCACATGGGTGGTGTCTTGGGGTCACAGTGCAGGGTGTGCTGTGCATACGGGGGCTGATGTGCACTGTGGTTGTCAACCCCTGTGTGGCACTCTCCGCCTGCCAGTGGTTGTGCTGGGGTGTCAGAGCTCTGCTATGCTTTGTTGAGCTTGACCCCATGCGCCGTGGATCATCGTCCCACCCCAGTGATGCTGTGCTTGGGGTGTGCAGGTGTGGTGTGGGTTCTGCAGTGTGTTCCTGTGCCCATGTGTGGCATGGCTGGCGGTGGGCCCCAGCCTGCCTCCCTGGATGTGCAGTTCCATTGCTCTGGGGGCTGTGCTTGCTATGGCAGCTCTGGGATGCTCAGCTGAGCTTCCTGGTTGCGCCATAGCGCAACATTTTGGCTCAGCTTCTCCTGCCTGGTTGCGCGATGGCGCAGTATGTGCAATATTCAGACGTTGGTTGCTTGCGCAATTTGCTCTGCTCCATGTTTGAATATCGCACCACTTGCGCATTTGCGCAACTGGTTTGTGCTTGCTCCTGCTGTTGCGCTACTTTTGGGCGCAGTTTGAATATCTGGGCCTATAATTATACATCAATAAATATAACACAATTCCAAATCATAAAACAAACTAGGACAAGAAGAACATACAAAAAAACAATAATTAATTCACAGTATACATTTAATACAAGTTACAATCTACCATCCTAAGATTCAAACTATTTCTCATCATAACTAATATTTTCGATAAGCCATTGTTTAATTTGGTGCAACTGGAAATTTCCCTCAAGGGGTCTAAGCTTCCCAGGCAATTTATTCCATATAGAAGGTCCGATATTAAAAAAATGCTTATCCCCCCCAAGCCATTCTACGACTTGAGACTGCACAGTCCAAGTAATTAGAAGCGCAGCCCTCAATAGGTCTTTTTATTTTAATGGACTCAGCCATATATTTAGGGACTTTTCCTGAGATACATTTTAACATTAACATAACTGTACTAAGAGCCGCCTTTGAGACAAAGTATGCCAGTCTAATTCTTTATACATATCTACTCTATGTGCCCTCTTTGCAGCTCCCAGTATAAATCTAATTAATTTATTATACATAACATCAAGCTTATATAGTTGCTCTTTAGACACACTCATATATATCAAATTACCGTACTCCAATATGGGTAGTACAACAACAGTTACGACTAATTTTCTAATTTCCAAAGACATACTATTTCTTACTCTATATAATGACCCCAAGCACTTACCAACTTTAGTCAAGGTACTATCTATATGACTGTCCCATGTAGGTAGTAGGCAGACAAGAGAGCCACTGGAGGTGATAAAAGAAACGTGGGATGATAACCCCACTCAGAAACAATCTATAACATCTTATATATGTGCCCTAAGAAAGAAGCTGGCAAAATATGTCAGAATTGCTCATAGTAATCAGGAAGAGGCCCCAAACCAGCAGAAAGGTATATTATGACCATGGGGTAAAAGAAATAGCTTTTGAGCCAGGTGGAAAGGTTTTGCTACTGTTACCCACAACAGAAAATAAACTGTTAATGAAGTGGCAAGGGCCTTAGTGCTTAGACGTACTGGAAGAAAAAATTACTCACCTTAGTAATGTTGTTTCTTCTAATGGAGTCTTGCTATATTATGACAATTGCAGTGAGTCCCCATCTTCGAACTGCCCCGGAGGTGAAATAGTTAACTTTCCATGCAAGCATGGAACTCTGAGCGCGAGCTCGGTTAGAAGGCTCTGTCTGCAGATCTTCAAACATAAACTGTCAGATATTTACGAGCAAAAACTCACTAAGGCTCTGTGTGGAAGCTGTAAACCTACACTAGCCGACTGGCTACTAACATAAACACACACACTTCTTGGTCTCCAACAAAGACTCAAGTCATGAGACCCAAAAGAAATGAAAAATACAACACCAATTCACCCCAAAGGAAGGGTGAAACAACAAAGTGGCATAAAGAAAGTGCCAACACTGTAATGCCCACCCACATCCCAAAACAGAGGTTCTGAGAGGGGGCAGGCAGGGAGGAGGTCATAATATAGCAAGACTCCATTAGAAGAAACAACATTACTAAGGTGAGTAATTTTTCTTCAAACAACATGAAGTCTTGCTATATTATGACATTGCAGACTGCACAGCAGTACCCCCATGGAAGAGGGACAGAACCTACTTAGGGAATAGGCTCTGAAGGACAGCTGTGCCAAACCGAGCATCACTCCGAGCCTGGATATCCAGGGAGTAATGCTTGGTAAAAGTGTGTACCATTTTCCAAGTAGCTGCTTGACATATCTCTAGAATGGGGATGTCTCTGGCAGCAGCCAGAGAAGCAGCTGTACCTCTGGTAGAGTGAGCCCTCAGGCCTGAGGGAGGAACCTTACCCAGTTTTTCGTAACAGAACTGGATACAAGAGACAATCCACCTGGCAATGGATCTTTTAGTGGCAGGCTTCCCTTTACCAACCTCACCATAAGTGAGGAACAGTTGAAGGGAGTCAAACCTATGACCCTTGGTACGCTCTATGTAGTAACTAAGGGCTCTCTTCACATCTAGGCTGTGCAGCCTCCTCTCACCAGAGGAAGAATGGTCAGTGAAGTACACTGGAAGAGATAAAGATTGATTAAGGTGGAAATCTGAAACCACCTTAGGCAAAAACTTTCTATTAGTCCGGAGGACTACCTTATCTCTGTGAAAGGAGATAAAATCTGGCTCCACTGACAAAGCTTGTAATTCACTTATGCATCTGGCAGAGGTGATGGCTACCAGAAACACAGTTTTCCAAGTCAAGTACTTAAGCTCAGCTGAAGACAAAGGCTCAAAGGGGGTTGCATAAGCTGAGCAATACAAACATTAAGATCCCAGGCAGGGGCAGGATCCCTGAATGGAGGGTTGGTGTGAAGCAATCCCTTAAAAAACTTGGAAAATACAGGGTGAGTTGAAAAAGAAGAGGATTTACCAGCCAAAATAAAAGCAGACACAGCTGCCAAATGCACTTTCAGGGTAGCTGGTCTCAGCCCCAAAGTGTTCAGATGGACCAAATAATCCAGGACTGTGGGTAAATCAGCAGAGTCTGGGGAAATATGCTTTTCTGAGCACCATATGGAAAACCTTTTCCATTTGGAGTTGTAAGTAGCCCTGGTGGAAGGCTTCCTAGAAGCCTTCAATATATCCATTACGCCTTGTGAGAGGTGTAAGTCAGCAAACTCTAACTCTTCAAGAACCAGGCCTTGAGATTGAGAGATTTGAGATTCGGGTACCAAACCCTTCCCTGGGCACAGGTTAACAGATTGTGATTCCTGGGAAGGTACAGGGGAGGATGGACTGCTAAGGACAGTAGGAGTGGATACCAGGGTTGTCTAGCCCAATCCGGGGCAATCAGAATGACCGTGCAGGATTGGGATCTGATTTTGACTAGCACTTTGAACAGGAGAGGAAAGGGAGGGAAGGCATAGAGAAACTTCCCTTCTCAACTGAGGGCTAAGGCATCCAGAGGGACTGAGCCCAAGACTGGGGGCCTGCAGCAAAAGAGGGGAAGTTGATGATTGTCTGGGGCTGCAAAAAGATCTATCTGCGGGGTACCCCATCTGGCAAATACCACTCCCAGAACCAGGGGATCCAGGGACCACTCGTGATGGCTCTGAGAAATTCTGTTGAGAGCATCTGCCAGGACATTGTCCTTGCCTGGGAGGTGAACTGCCGAAAGGGAGGTGTTCAGGGAGTAAGCCAGAGACCACAACTTCATGGCTTTGGTGCACAAGGCCGTAGACCGAGTGCCCCCTTGCTTGTTGCTGTACCGCATTGTAGTGGTGTTGTTGTCTGTTCTGACCTGTACAATTTTGTTCTGAACAGATTTGGAGAAAGCTTGAAGTGCTAGAAAAACTGCTCTGAGCTCCAACAGGTTGATGTGGAGCAGAGTTTCCTGGGGGGACCACAGTCCCTGGGCAGTGAGGTCGCCCATGTGAGCCCCCCACCCCAAGAGGGATGCATCTGTAGTAAGGATTAAGGAGTGAGACTGAGTGACAAAAGGAACTCCTTGTCTCAGGTTGCTCTGATCCTGCCACCACTGTAAGGCTTGGATCAGAGTTCGAGTTACTGGGATCAACCTGGTAAGAGGATCCTTTCTTTGAGACCAAAAAGCTCTCAAATGGAACTGAATGTCCCTCATCTGAAATCTTGCTCCTTGCACTACTGCTGTGGAAGCAGCCATGTGTCCTAGGAGCTGCAGAAAATGCCTTGCTGGTCGAGAGACCTGCAGGGTGAATGAGGAGGCCAGGGAGACAAGGGTCTTTGCCCTGTCCAGAGGAGGAAGGCCCTGGCTTCCTGTGTGTTCAGTTCTGTGCCTATGAAGGTTAGGAGCTGGACAGGCTCTAGAACTGACTTTGAGAGATTCAGAAGGAAACCTAAGGAGGTAAGCAGTTGCTGAGTTACCTGAAGGTGTAAGCTGACCTGTTCTGGGGACTGGCCTACTATGAGCCAATCGTCCAGGTAAGGAAAGATGGCAATTTTTTGCCTTCTTAGGCATGCAACTGCTACTGCCAGGCATTTGGTGAATACCCTTGGAGCAGAGGTGAGGCCAAAGGGCATTGCTCTGAACTGGTAATGGCCTGAGGGCAGCTCGAACCTGAGGTACTTTCGATGGGAGCTTCTGATGAGAATATGGAAGTAGGCATCCTTGAGGTCCAGGGACGCTAGCCAGTCCCCTGGCCTTAGAGAGGGTAAAATAATTCCCAGGGTCACCATTTTGAACTTTGGTTTTAAAAGGTGCTTGTTTAAGTATCTGAGATCCAGGATGGGCCACCATTCTCCTGTCTTTTTTGGGGTAAGGAAGTACCTGGAGTACAAACCTTTGCCCTGGTGTAGGGGTGGAACCCTTTCCATGGCTCTGAGAGCGAGGAGGGTAGAGACCTCTGCCTCTAGGGCAAGTGCCTCTGATGGAGATGCAGGTGGAAAAGATCTGGTTCTCATCTTGGAAAATTTTTTGAAGCTGAGAACCGGTCCCTGGCTTACTACTTCCAGGACCCACTTGTCTGACGTTAGAGACTTCCAGTCCTGGACAAAGTAAGCCAGCCTGCCCCCTACAGGTAGAGAAGAATCGGCCCTGGCCACCCCATCAGGGTGCCTGCTTGGCAGGGACTTTAGGTTGAGGGGTGGAAGCAGGCCTGCTTGAACCCCGTCTGCCTCTCCCTCTAAAGAACCCCCTCTGGGCATAAGCAGAAGAGGAGGCTTGGGCTTGGTAAAAAGGCCTATGAAAGGCCTGCCCTGCCCTGAGAAGCTGCTTCTGAGGTGACCTGCCTTTCCTTGGCCTGTGCACTCCTATAGGTGTCCTGTATTCATCCATTTTCTTCATGCAATTCTCTGTTTGCTCCCCAAACAGAGTTGCCCAAACAGGAAAATACATGGCCTTAGACTGGGTAGCCTGTGACAGGGTAGTACATCTGAGCCAAGCCATTCTGCGAAGTGCCACAGATGTAGCCATGACTCTTGATGACACATCATTAGAGTCTACTGCAGCATGAAATTGCACCTTAGATGCCTCAATACCATCTCTAGCCACCTGTTCCAGCTCTCTGGACAGCTGGTCAGGGACTTGTTTTGCTAGAGCCAGTACAGTATCCCATCTGGATTTCTGGTATCTAGCAGCATAAGCCATATAATTTGCCTGTCTGAGTCCCAAGGATGCTGCCATGTACTGTTTCTTTACCATAGCATCAATCTTCCTGGAGTCCTTCTCAGGAGGGTGTAAGGCTAGGGGAATATTTGCCTTGTCACAGGCTGCAGCCTGCACTACTCCCACATGGCTGCATTGCTGTGTGAGGAACTCCATATCAGAGCCTGACAAAGTATACCTCTTGTCCATCCTTTTATCTACAGAAGGTATAGTGTAAGGAGTTTTTAAAACTTTTACTGTCTGCTTCCAAAAAGATTTATGCAGAGGAATAGACAGTCTCTTAGATTCTGGAATATCCATCATTTCTACATAATCAGGCTCCTCTTGGTCATCAACAGCTTTCTCAACAGGGAACTGGAGAGTTTCAGCAACCTTCTTATAAAACATAAAATGAGAAGGGGACTGAGAGAGCCTTGGAGGAGAAACCCCTAAGGGTCTGTCTGGCGAGGTGTCCGGTTCAATGGGCACATCCAGGTCTTCAAAACCATATTCACTCTCCTCATACTCCTCTTCCCCCTCCCACGATTCATAAAATTCCTCAAAATCATAATCTTGAACCGGTGGAACCGGCCGAACCGAGCGCCTGCCTGATGGTGCCGGTTCAGTCGGAACTGGGGAAAGAGACTGGACAATTTGGATTGCTTTAGCTATTTCTTCAGCGGTTGGAGAGAGAACTTTTGGCTCCACACCTGCTGACTTTCTAGTCCTTTTTGCAGGAACTGGCTCCTCAGAGCCAGCTCTTCGTTTGGCCGAGGAAGTATCGCCCTGGTCAGAGGGCACTCCCTCTGGTTCGGTTGGAACTGAACCGGGCCGGCCATCCGGGTCAGCTGACTTTTAGCCTCCCTTTCCCCAAGCCTACCAACTCTCTTTTCTATGGTGGCAGCAGGGAAATTCTTACAAATCTGGCAGTCTGCATTGAGGTGGTCAAACCCCAGACAATAGACACAGGTGGTGTGAGGGTCAGCCTTAGCAAAGGCTTCCCCACAGACACTACAGTGTTGAAACCCAGTGGGCCCGGTTTTTCTTTTGGGTTTCTCAGACATAATGCCAGCCTAACCAAACTTGCCCGTTTATGGCAATCCGCCAAGCAAGACTCTCTTATCAGTTCCCAACCATGTCACGGGTCGTGGAAAAAACCATAATGAAATCCGTTTTTTTTTTAGAACCGATAAGAAAGGAAAATTACGTACCTACCGTAATTCTTGATCTTCTTGGACGAGTCTCCACCACTCATTCACACTAGTGGGATTGGCGCCGGAGGCACTAAGACCCATCGGGAGCAAACTTTTTGCTGGAGGTCGGCACGAGACGGCGCCACGGGAGACACGTACGGCATGAGCAGCGGCTCGAGCGGTAATGACCATCTCGGCGACTTACTCCTCCAACCGCCTCAGTACCTTTTACCAAGGAGGTGCAGCTAACTAACGTAGGGGTAAACCTAATATTAAAAACGGACATAAGATAGTCCATATGACCCTGTAAGAAGGGTCAGCAAAAGAAGTCCTCACGGCCTAAAGATTTGAGGGAGTGAAGACCAATACAGCGGTGAGCTCGGGGATGGAGGGCGTAGAATGAGTGGTGGAGACTCGTCCAAGAAGATCAAGAATTACGGTAGGTACGTAATTTTCTATCTTCCTGGACATAAGTCTCCACCACTCATTCACACTAGTGGGAGAGTACCAAGCTGATAATCCCCAAAAGGGCGCCAGGAGAGCCAGAGCTCACGCGGCCTAAGATAGAAGCCCATTAAGGATAGTTCTGCCGACGCGGAATGTCGCCTGGCATGAACATCCAGTGCATAGTGCTTAACGAAGTATGCACTGAGCTCCAGGTAGCGGCGCTGTATATATCTGCACTGGAACATTGCGACTTCCGCTAGGGATGCCATGACCCCTTAGTAGAGTGAGCGACACTCTACCTTCTAATTTAACTTGAGCCATGGAATAGCAATGACGAAGGCATGCCACTAACCATGAAGAGATACATCTAATAGCGACAGGTTGACCCAGCCGGGTGTCGCTGAAAGAAACGAACAGTTGCTGAGTCTTCATGAACATCCTTGGTTCTATCTAAATAGAACCATAAGGCTCTTTAACATCCAAGGAATGAAGAGCTCGCTCCCTTCATTTTGGAAATTAGCGAAGTAAGCGTGAGTACCAGAGGTTGGTTCAGATGGAATTCTGACACAACCTTGGGAAGAAATTTAGGATGAGTACGGAGAACTACCTTGTCCTTATGGAATACAGTATACGGAGGGTCCGTAACCAGGGCATGTATCTCAGAGACCCTGCGGGCTGAGGTAATGGCCACCAGGAAGGCAGTCTTCCAGGTAAGAAATTTTAGCTCACAGGTAGCTAAGGGTTCGAAAGGCTTCCGAGTGAGCATGTCCAGCACCAGGTTAATGTCCCAGGCTGCAACTGGACGCTTAACAGGGGGTCTGGTATGGAGAATCCCCTTAAGAAATCTCTTCACCATAGGTAACTGAGCCAGAGTTAAGGAAGAAACCGCTCATGGAATGCTGAGATGGCACTAAGGTGAACTTTAACTGTGGAGTACTGAAGACCTAAGTTTGATAGGTCCAAAAGATACTCCAGAACCTTGCCAGGAGGACAGGAAAAGGGATTCCAAGAGGATTTCTATACCAGAGAGAAAACCGCTTCCATTTGAAGCCGTGACTGCTGGGTGGCTGGCTTCCGAGCAGCCAGAAGGATGTCTGAGACTCTACGAGACGTTGAACCGATTCACTTCTATCTCTTCAGGAGCCAAGCATGAAGGTGAAGTGATTTCAGGTTGGATGGACCAACGAACCCTGAGTCAAAAGACTGGATTTGCAAAGGAAGTGGTCTCGGAGAGCTGCCAACATACTGTTGAGTAGAGAAACCATAGTTGCCGAGGCCAGGAAGGAGCAATGAGAATCATCTTGGTCCCCTGAGACTCGAACTTGAGGAGTACTCTGGATTAGAGGAAGTGGTGGAAAGGCGTAAAGAAAGCGTTTTGTCCACCGCAGCCTGAACGCATCCTGACAGAAAATGCCAGGCCCTGGATTTCTGGAGCAGAAGAGAGGCAGTTTTGCGTTGAGTGGGGATGCAAAAAGGTCCAGGTCTGGAGTCCCCCACTCTTTGAACAGGGACCGAGCTACGGCTGGATCGAGAGACCACTTGTGAGGGTCTGCCTCCGTTCTGCTGAGGTGATCTGCTAGGTCGTTTTGTATACCTGGCAGATAAACCGCTTGAATCAGAGACTTGTGCTCCAAGCACCACTCCCACACCCTCATTGCTTCCCTGCAAAGGGGATAAGAATGAGCACCGCCTTGCTTGTTGATGTAATACATCACTGCTTTGTTGTCCGCTTGAAGGAGAATGTTCTTGTGACAAAGGACATCCTTCAGAGCTCGGATTGCATAGAGGACGCCTCATCTCCAGGACATTTATGTGGAGATGAGTTTAACTGAGTCCATACACCTTGAGTGTGGAGGAGAGACAGTGAGCTCCCCATCCCATTAGCTGATGCATCTGTGGTGATGGAGATCTGATGATCCGGGGAGCAAAGGGAACCTTCCAGGAGATTGTTTCTTGAGACCACCAGGTGAGAGACCTCAAGGGGCTCCGCCACCTTGATGGGATAAGACTGGGGTGAGAGGTCGGGACCACTGAGTGGAGAGCATCCATTGGGTGGTTCTCATGTGCAGTCGGGCCAGAGGGACAGTGAAGACCGAGGACGCTATGAGACCCAACATGCTGCATCGAGAGCTGTAACCGATTGGGTTCTCCCTGATGTAACGGGCCATCAGGGATGTTGAGTCTTCTGTCTCTGAAGGAAAGCCTCATGAAGAGGTGTCTAGAAGTGTCCCTATGAAAGGAGCCTCTGGAGGGTTGCAGCTGAGATTTTTCAAATTCAGCAGAACTCCCATGGACGTGAGAAGATGAGAAGTCGCTTGCACGGTTTCAAAGTCCCTTGGCCGGAAGGGCTTGCTAGAAGCCAATCGCCCAGGTAGGGAAACACCTCGAGTCCGACTTTCCTGAGATGCGCCAGAGAACTGCACAACACTTTGTAAAAACTTCATGGCGCCGGGATAGCCCAAAGGGCAGGACTCTGAACTGATAATGCTGACCCAAAGCTACAAACCTGAGGAATTTGCTGGGTCGGTGGATGGGATATGCTGGTAAGCATCCTGCATATCCAGAGAGGCCAGCCAGTCGTGGTTGATGCAGCAAGGGTAACAGGGTACCTAGGGAAATCATCTTGAATTTCTCCCTGGGAGGAATTTGTTTAACTTTCTGAGGTCTAGAATGGGGCGATCCCCAGATTTCTTTGGAACCAGAAAGTAATGGGAGAGAACCTGTGTTTCAGAGATGCGGGGCACCAGTTCTATTGCCCTGTTGTTCAGAAGGCCCTGGATCTCCGCGGTGAGGAGGTCTGACTGAGAGGCCGACAACCTGGGTTGTCGTATGGGAGGACAATTCGGGGGGGTTTCCAAGAAATTGAGAGAATAACCCTCGCGAATTATCCGAAGGACCCATTTGTCTGAGGTTATGGACTTCCACTGGTTGTAGAAGTACATCAGACGACCTCCCACCGGAGGAGAAAGTTCCACCTCGGGCAGAGTGGATGGAACTTGGGCCAACGAATCATAAGGTAGCGCTGGGAGCTTTAGGTCCCCGCGCTTGCTGCGCCTTCTTTGAGGTTGGGCAGGTTGGCTTTATGGAAGCTTCCCTGCCTCTGCCTCGAAGGACTGACGACTCATGAAACTGACGCCTGTTCACATGCCCCGAGAGGGGCAGGCAGAGGTCTGGCCAACTTAATGGCCGATCTAGTCTTCTGAGTGGCCTCTAAGGCTTGCTCCACCTGAGGGCCAAAGAGAAAGGAGCCATCAAAGGCAGCGCCATCACCTGCTGCTGAGCATCATTCGTGAAGCCAGAAGCACGCAGTCAGGAATGGCGCCGAGTACAACCTCGCGCTGCTGAGCAAGAAGCAGTGTTAAAGCGTCCATGGCGGCTTTGACCTGTTGGTTATTGACCAATACTTAATAACGGTCAGAAGAAGCTCTGACTTGAACCGAATCTGGAAGAGCTTCAACCATTCTTTTCATAGAGTGCCACAGGATATACTCATACTGAGAAAATAGCCTTGATAACTGGCACACGTACATACTTAGAGTGGAGGCAGCAAAGACTCTCTACCTAATGTATCAATCTTAAGCAGACTCTTGTTAATAGGTCGAGCTGTAGTAGTTTGAGGAAGAACACCTTGTCATTCTCTGCCAGGACTACAATAGGATCCGCAGGTTTGGGATGCCAAATGGGACGATCCTTGTGAGCTGAATACTTTATCAATGGATTTAGCCACTGAGGAATAAGAGCAGGGTTATTCCATACCATTTGAGACAGCGCCTCAAGGAAGGCTGAATCGGAGAGTCAAACCAGGGATCTCCGAGCATGAAGATACTGGAGTCTTAATATCTTCCCAGGATCGATGTCTGTAGTCTGGAGAGAAAGAGGATCCCAGGTTCTTCAACAGAGACTTAAAG
Source organism: Neoceratodus forsteri (assembly GCA_016271365.2). Taxonomy (NCBI): domain Eukaryota; kingdom Metazoa; phylum Chordata; order Ceratodontiformes; family Ceratodontidae; genus Neoceratodus; species Neoceratodus forsteri. Next base: position 334,340,474 of record CM057452.1, on the reverse strand, counting down.
GACAGGTCCTCACCACAGGCTCTGTAGCAAGAAAGATCCTGTTTCTCCACTTCATCACCCAACCAAGGTCTGGGTCAGGCTCAACATCATCTCCTGATGGTCCAGAAAGGACTATTTGGACAGGAAAGGAGGAAAATTAGAGAGGAGGAAATGGCAGAAAACAAGGAGAGTCCCTATGGCTGCCGGCGCCGAGACGGCAAAACGGGCTGAAGACGGCACTCGAGGAGGCGCACGGGCGCGAAGAGGCACGCGCTCAGAACGCTTCTGGCGGGCGCTGCTGGATGACACCGGCAGACGGTGCCGCTGACAGGGTCAAGGCCAACGACGCCGCCGACGGCGTGAGCGGACGACGCCGCGAACGGCGCCCGCCAGATCTAACGGGCACCACCGCCGCGCCATGACACCGGGCGCCGCCAACGCGCCGAGAGACCACGTGACGCCGCCAACGGCGCCGCAAGCTCGTTCGAAAACGGCGCCGACACTACTACAGATCCTGCAGAAGGCGCCGAAAAGCCCCGGAACCTGGAAAGCAAGAGAAGGAAAAAAACCAGGAGATAAGGGCATCGGTGAGGCCCCCGCGCAGCAGCCGTGAGGGGGGAAACACCTGGGCACGGAGTCGCTTAGCACCGAGAAGGCGCCCGCGACTCAGGAAGGTCCAACCGCCCTACCTGATCGCCGGAGGAGCCCGAGGGCCCGAGGTAACCGAGCCAGGCAGAAGAACCAACCTCCGAGCCCATCGCCCATAAGAGCGCCCACTGATGAAACTGCTCATCTGGAGCCCTACCTATAGGCGGGAGGCTCCGGCGTCGAGGACGACGATTATCGGAAGTTGACGACCAAGAAGGAGACCGCAACTCAGCAACGATAACCGACCGTCGACGCCAAGATAGCTCACAGAGGCGCACCTCGAAAGTGATGCCTTTCTTTGACCTGTGGGTCAAGAAGAGCTTCGAGGTCGAACGGCGCCGAGAACGCGACCGCTTATTTTATGCCGGCGGGGACCGCCCATCTCGGCATCGGACTGACCGTAGTCGGAACTCCGCTGAGGAGAAGGAGGCTGACCGGACCCAGCCCGCTGACTGAACAGTTTCACACGGAAGTCTCCCTACCGCCACCTGACTGCTCATGGTCGACTCCGTCCAGTAGGCCGAGACTTCTCAAGTAAGTTAAATTTAAATATTAGAAAATTTTTACGAAAAATAGAATAAAACTAAGCGATACTACTATCGTGATAATGTTACAAAAACAAACTGAAAACTATGCGCTAGTTTGAAGTTTGACTCGACAGGCGAGCGACGGCGTCACTGAAGCGCACTGACGCACGTGAAGGGAACTGAGGCGTTGGAGGGTCGCCGCCGAGATGGTCATTACCGCCGAGGTACGCTGCTCGCGGGCGCCAGGTCTCACGGCGCCGTCTCTCGCGCCGACCCTCCAGCAAAAAGTTTGCTCCCGATGGGTCTTAGTGCCTCCGGCGCCAATCCCACTAGTGCGAATGAGTGGTGGAGACTTATGTCCAGGAAGATCTGGGAACCGCACTCTAAAAAAGGACTAGCAATTTTAAAACACAATCTGTTCGGTTCAACCGAACTGATAAATGCTTACAAGTTCCACACAGAGAAAATAATGTAAACCCTATCTATTACTTATGCTACCACAGACAGAGCTTGAACCGACCGGTTGCGGTATAATTTCGGTTGAAAACCGATAAAACAATACTTTTTAAACCGACAAAATGAACCGAGAAGCAGGAGAAATCTCCGGAGCGACTGTTCAGTGAGGCGGAGTAAAGAATCTGACAGTTTATGTTTGAAGATCTGCAGACAGAGCCTTCTAACCGAGCTCGTGCTCAGAGTTCTATGCTTGCATGGAAAGCCAACTATTTCACCTCCGGGGCAGTTCGAAGATGGGAACTCACTGCAATTGTCATAACATAGCAAGACTTCATGTTGTTTGAACCAAGATTGAGACCCCTGACAGGAAAAATCCTACTAAGAGATACCATGCTAACCTCCTCAAGAAATGGGTTGAAAAAATGCCAAAAGCTGCTTTGCTAGTTTTAACAGAAACCAATAAGGAAGATATTGATGTAGCTTATGATAAACTGGACAAACTGTAAATGCTGATGCTGTAAAGGTGAATGTTTCCCTAACCTCAGAACAAACTGCAGACATTCATAACTTGCTAAAGACATTTAACAGTACTTTTACCACAGTGCCAGGACGAGCAAAAGGGGTCAAGCACGTAATAGTGCCAAGGAATGCTCGTCCCATTAGACAAAAGACATACAGGTTACCAGAGTGGTTAAGAGCTGACGTGGTTAAGGAAATACAAAAAATGAAAGAATTGGGTATCATAGAGGAGTCGAGGAGCGCTTGGCCATCTCCAATGGTAACTGTAAACAAAAAAGAAGGGGGTGTTAGAATCTGCCTTGATTTTAGGAAACTTAATCAAGTGTCAGAATTTGACAGTTATCATACACCCAGAATAGATGATCTGGTGGACAGACTGGGGAGTGCAAAGTGTATCAGTACCCTCAATCTCACCAATGGTTACTGGCAAATACTTTTTGCTAAAGAATCCAGAGAAAAAACTGCATTTGCCACTTCTGTTGAATTCCATCAGTTCACCATCATGCCATTTGGTTTACATGGTACGCCAGCTACATTCCAGCGGTACATGGATGTAATTTTATCCCTCCACACTGGTCATTGTGCTGCATACCTGGATGATGTCATGGTGTACAGTACAGACTGAAAAAGCCACCTGGAACACCTACAAGCAGTTACCCAAGCTATCAAAAATGCAAGTCTAGCTAGTAATCCTACCAAATGTGCATTGGGCATGCAAGAAACCAGATATTTGGGCTATGTGTTGGGAAATGGAGAAGTTAAGCCAGAAATTTCTAAAATAGAAGCTGAGCTGCAGCTAATAGCCCTGTCCCTAAAACAAAGAAACATGTCAGGTAATTTTTAGGGCTGGCTAGTTACTATTGGAGATTTGTTCCCAACTTTGCAGAGTTAGCTACTCCCCTCACTGAACTCACGAAAAAACAGTACCCAAATAATGTGAAATGGACCCCAGAGTGTGATGAAGCTTTTCAAGCCATTAAGGCTGCATTATGTTCAGACCCTGTTTTGAGAAGCCCAGATTTTCAGAAACCATTTTTGTTACAAACAGATGCATCAGAGGTAGGCCTAGGTGCAGTACTGAGTCAAAATGTAGATGAGACAGAACATCCTATTCTGTACATAAGCAGGACGTTGCATGACAGAGAGAAAAGGTACTCCACCATTGAAAATGAAGGTTTAGCAGCAAAATGAGCCATGGAGTCCCTTAAGTTTTATTTGCTAGGAACGGACTTTGTTTTTGTAACTGATCACAATCCTCTCTGTTGGCTTAACCAGATGAAAGATAAAACTTCCAGAATCACAAGGTGGTACTGGGCAACAGCCATTTAAATTCAATGTGATACACAAATCTGGTAAAGAGAATAACAATGCTGATTTTCTGTCAAGATATGGCTTGGGAATTGAGGGTTCTGAAGGTTGAAAAACAAATGTATGAGTTTAAACTTTACTGTTTGCTGTACTGCTATGGAAAAATGATACTGCACATGTGCTTAATTTCTGAAAGTTAGAAGCTAATACTGTTAGAGAATTAATAGAAAGTTTTGGAGGGGGGTGTATGTGACAGGGTGGAATAGGACCTTTTTCATCGACTCTCGCTAAAGCTTTTGATACTGTCTCCCACTCCCTACTGCTATCCAAACTATCAAGTGCCGGACTCTCTGGTGAAGCCTCCAGTTGGTTTCACTCATACTTGGTAGGTAGAACTCAATCAGTAAGAATTGGAACTAACACCTCCTCCCCCCTCCCTGTTACTACTGGGGTCCCATAGGGCTCGGTCCTAGGCCCACTACTCTTCTCAATCTTCCTAAATGAACTTCCCTCAATCTGCACTCACACATCCATACACCTTTATGCTGATGATACCGTACTATTCGCCACAGGCCCCTCCACCGATGTAGTGGCCTCTACTCTCCAACAAGATTTTAATGCGGTACAGCATTGGTTTCGGTCAAACCAACTTTTTCTAAACCCCCAAAAAACAGTCTCCCTAACTTTTGAGACAAAACAAAGGCTCTCCAGACTCCCTTCTATTCCCACTTTTTTCACCACTGAGGGGAACCCTCTTGAGATCTGCACCTCCTTCAATTACCTCGGGGTCTGGCTTGATCAGCACCTGGACTTTTCCACTCACACCGGCTCGATCCACAAAAGCTGTGCCCAAAACTAGGAGCCTTATACCGGAACAAGGGTAGCTTACCCCTGGCAGCCCGCAGGGAAATAGTCCAAAAAATTACCCTCCCGATTCTGAACTACGGGGACACAGTATACTGTGCTACTCCCAAGTCTGTCCTAGCCAGCCTTGACCCTCTTTTCCACTCCTTCTGTCGCTCTGCCCTTGACTGCCCCACTTTGACTCATTACTGCAACCTCTACAGCTCCCTCGATCTAACATCGCTTCACGCTCGCAGACATATCCACAGCATAAGGACCACTGCGAAATTCTGGGCACAGTCCCTTCCCCCCCTAACTTGCATCTGCCCTCGCAGTCCCATCACAGCCCACCTACTCCTTAGGAGTGGTAACTCCCGGCTCCTATATGTTCCACGCATGGCCACATCAAGGGGCCAAGCGGCGTTCAATTATCTCATGCCTAAACTTTGGAATGCTCTCCCAGAAGATGTTTGTAATTTCACTAACCCGGCTCACCTAAACAACCTCCTCAAGGTCCACTTCTCCCCTACATGCGCCTGCACATAGGGTCATCCAAAGGGCTGGTACCCCAAGTCCACTATTCATATTTAAGCCTTCTTGACATGCTCATAGTACACCATCCCTGCGTAGTTTACACGTTTGTTGAGCAAATTGTTAGGGGTCGCAGGAGCAGTCCTTTCTTAGAACTGTGTATAAACCCTTTTGCTTCATACTTGTTTCACAGCTAATTATACCTATTTGTTAATTGTCACATGCACTATTTCTCCTACTGTTTGTAATATGTAAGCTGCACACATGTGCTTCCACTTCATGGCTATTACTTGTATGCTCCTGTCCTCCCCTCTGAGTTCTCATAACAACTTCCTGCATAGTGTACTGTTCAAAATGTACAATCTTCCTCTACTGTATGTAAATGTAACTGCATTTCTTGTACACTCTTCTTATGATGTATGTTCCACATGTCCCTATCCCCCAGGACGCATCTGGAATCGAGCGGTAACCCGCTCAGTATGTTTTCCTGGTAAAACTCTTAAATAAATAAATAAATAAATAGGACCCTGTCCTAGTTGTTATGGAAAGAGATTGAATGCAGGGAGCTGTTCTATTCTCTCCTTTTCTGTCTCTTCTCTGTCTGGTTGCGCAACCAAATTTTCCTGTGAGACCTAGGATTTGATCACTCTGACAGTCTCGCAATTATCTGCCTCTTGCTATCTCCCTACCCTCACTTGCTGTTTGCCTTTTCCTCTCTTGCACATCTGCTGGTATAAAAATATTTGCAAATAATTGTATGGAAATGTAACTGATATTGGGATTCCTTTGTTCAGAAATGATATACTATTAATTTTTGAAATATATATAATTATAGTTTGAGATTATTGCAAAAAGCTAATGGAAACTCAAGAGGTTAACATAGTGCAATTTTTAAGCCTTTTGTAAAAGCTGTGGCAATGGGGCCTCAGTTCTGGGACATTGTGTTCCTGCCAGCACCTGCCTGAAATATACTAGAACACTTTAGAAAAAACAGAATGCTTGTTAAGAAGGGGGGTTGCAAGGACTTATAATAGAGCAGAGCTGCAATTGCTTGCAAAAAGGGACACACAGAGACTGAAGGAAAACTCTGATGGATTGTCACTATTTTATTCTGCCTTTGTAAATAGTTGTACAAAACAAGTTTATTTTTTTTGTTACTGCTAATACAAATAAAAAACACTTTTTGTGGATTCCACAACTGCTCCTGGTTTTTCCAACGCTTCCTGACCTGTGCCTCGATGACAGAGAGGAGGGGGCAAGGTGCTCACCCCTACTTAGGGAATAAAAATTGGAGAACTGAGGCCCCAAAATAAGCATACTGGCATGACTCAAGGTTGATGTGGTAGAGGGAAATGAAGGTGTGCGCTGACCTTCTAGGTAGCAGCCCTACAGATTTCCTGGATAGGAACGTCCCTGGAATCAGCCACTGAGGCACTGGTATGATGGGTGCAATGAGCCCTTAGCCCTATGGGAGGCTCCCTTCCCTCCAACCTATAGCAGAGGTCGATGTAGGTTACAATCCACCTGCCAATCATCTGCTTAGCTGCCGGTCTGCCAGGTGCGACTTCAGCATAGGTGGCAACTAGCTGGAGAAACTCGCTCCTTATAATAGGCTAAAACTCACTGCGGGTCCAATGTATGGAGCCTGTGCTCGGCCTCTGAGGTGTGGTTGGTGAAGTACACCGAGAGATTAATTACCTGGTTAAGGTGAAAATCTGACACAACCTTTGGGAGGAACTTCAGGTTGGGGCAAAGCACAACCTCGTCCCTGTGGAAGACCACGTACGGAGACTCCACCGAGAGTGCCTGGAGCTCACTGATCCTTCTGGCTGATGTGATAGCCACCAGGAAGGTGGTCTTCCACAACAGGTGAGACATGTCACACCTGTGCATTGGTTCGAATGGCTTGCCCATGAGCTTTGCCAACACCAGCAAGAAGTCCCAAGGTGGTGGTGGTTCACACACCACAGGGGAAATGTGGTCAAGCCCTTTAAAAAAGCGCCATACCAGCTTTTCCTGTGCCACCGACTGCTGACTGGCCCACACCCGGTAGGCTGTCAGGTGCACCTTAAGAGTTGTCGACGGAAGGCTCGACTGAGAGAGGGACCAAAGGTAATTGAGAATGCTAACCACCAGACAAGATAAGGGGTTGAGCCCATTGCCCTGGCACCAAATGTTGAATCTCTTCCATTTGAAGGCATAGCATTTTTGGGATGATTCCTTCTGAGATGCCTCAATCATAGTGAGGACATCTTCGGAGAGACCCAAAGCCTGGAACTCTAGCCGCTCAGGAGCCAGGCTGTCAGGTGCAGGGACTGAAGGTCCGGATGGAGTACCTTCCCCTGACTGATGGACAGCAGGTCTAGGCAGAGAGGAAGACGTCTTGGAAGCCTGCTGCTGAGGATTAGGAGATCAGGGTACCAGAACTGTTGTGGCCAGTCCGGAGCAACCAGGATCATCCATGCCTTTGACCCTCCTCATCTTGAGCAACACTTTGCGGATCAAGGGAAATGGAGGGAAGGCATAGAGGAAGCCCGGAGCCCAGAGCCTTGAAAAGGCATCCCACTGCAGCGTTTCCTACTGGGGGGGCACGGACACAGAGCAGCCTCAGCTTTGCGTTCCACCTGAAGGCAAACAGGGCCACCATAGGGGTGCCCCACTGGGAGAACAGGCTGTGTACTACTCCTGGGTGGAGAGACCACTTGTATGATGCCTCTCCCACACAGCTGAGAGCATCCACCAGCTGGCTGGAGACACCAGCCACATGGATGGCCAGGAGATCGGCCTCCAAGCTGTGCATGAGGGTCCACACACAGAAAGCTTCCCTGCACAGAGGAAGGGAGGGTGTCCCACCCTGCTTGTTGAGGTAGTACATGGTTGTGGTGTTGTCCATCTGGACCTGGACCACCTGACCCCAAATGTGTGGAGCAAAAGCAGTCAGCACCAGCCGAACTGCCCGAAGCTCCAGCAGGTTGATGTGGCACCGGGACTCCTTGGGGGTCCAGAGCCTGTGGACTCTGTGTTCCCCCAGCTGGGCACCCCAGCCCATGAGAGTGGCAAAGGACATTAGGATGACCATCGACTCTGGGTGGACAAATGGGACACCTTTCTGCAGATGGTGACTGGACCAACTTTGTGGAATACATTGCCACAATTACTAAGAGAGGCCCCTACCGTGGAAGCCTTTAAACTGGGCCTAAAGGCACATCTTTTTAATCAGACGTTCAATGTGCACTAAATTTTTAATGGAAGCTGAAGGAGTTTTTAAATATGAATTTTGGTTATTATTTATTGTATGTTTTTAATGAATTTCGGACCCTGATTTAAAATGTAATTGTTGTATTGGTTGTCTGTCACCTTATGTAAAGCACACACAGCCTCTGGGATTGGGCACTAAAGAAATAAAATCTGACTTGAATTGACTTGAGATGTTCCGGGACTAACTACCACTAGAGGGCGTTCCACATCAGCTGGGTCGCAGTGACTGGCTGGTCGAAGTGGCTCTTGCACCAAGACCATTGGCATGCCAGCTCCCATTGCAGAGTGCGCATTCCCCAGCGGTGCAAATCGCCATGTATCCCAGTAGGCACAGGAAGTCCCAAGCAGGGCACAACTGCCCAACCTGAAATGATCGGGCAAAGGAGGAGAGAGCCTCTGCCCTGTCCACCAGGAGTCAAGCCCTGGCTCTGCAAGAGTCATGCTCCGCCCCGATGAAGTTGATCACCTGTGAAGACACAAGTTCCGACTTGGCCTCATTGACCAGGAGGTCAAGGGAGATGCAAGTCTGGAGAGCCAGGTCCCTGGATCTCTCTACCTCCTGCCTTTAGGGATCCACAATCAGCCAGTCATCCAGGTAGGGGTAAACCAGGACTCCTTGGTGCCTCAGGTAGGCTGCCACCACTGCGATGCATTTGGTGAAGACCCTGGGGGCCGAGGACAGACTGAATAGCATGGCCTGGAACTCGAAGAGGATCCCCTCCTCCCGGAAGAAAAAATTACTTACCACAGTAATCTTGTTTCTTCTAATGGAGTCTTGCTGTATTCTGACTAAATGTAGTTAGCCTTTCAAGTTCAATTGCCCCAGAGATGAAAGAGTTAACTCTATGCATATGCATAGAATGTTAAGCTCAAGCTCAGTTTTCAAACCTGTCTCTGGTACATTCTATGTCATGCTCCGCCCCAATGAAGTTGATCACCTGCGAGGACATGAGTTCCAACTTGGCCTCACTGATCAAGAGTCAGATTCCTACGAGAAATAAAACAGTGGCTACTAAGCTATACTACATACATGACAATTAATAAAATAGTAGTTGAAAGACTAATAGCCAAACAAAAGGCCAACTAAAAGACTCAAGTCAGAGATGCCCAAGAAAATGCCACCCCAGCAGTGCAGAACTTGAAAAATAGAAACAACTGTAATGAAGTACCACCCCAGGTTCTGTTAGGGGAGGCAGGGAGGGAGGTCAGAATACAGCAAGACTCCATTAGAAGAAAAAAGATTACTGTGGTAAGTAATTTGTTTCTTCAAACAACATGAAGTTTTGCTGTATTCTGACTAAATGCACACTACCAAGCAGTGCCTCATGGAGGTGGGCACAGAACCTACTTAGGGAATAGGCTCTGCAGTACTGCTGTGCCAAATCTGGCATCACTCCTGGCCTGGGTGTCCAGGCAATAGTGTTTAATGAATGTGCGAACAGTTATCCAGGTAGCTGCTTTGCAAATTTCAAGCATGGGAATATCTCTGGCAGCTGCAACAGAGGCAGCTGTTCCCCTAGTAGAGTGGGCCCTGAGGCCAGTTGGTGGCTCTTTCCCCAGTTTGCCATAGCAGAACTGAATGCAAGACACAATCCACCAAGCAATGGTCATCTTGGTGGCTGTCTTGCCCTTACCCACTTTCCCATAGGCGAGGAACAGTTGTGTGCACTCATTCCTAGAGGCCTTTGTCTGATCTAGATAGTAGCTAATAGCCCTCTTAACATCCAGGCTATGTAGTCTACGCTCTCCTGAACTAGAATGTTCGGTGATGAAGACAGGTAATGTCTTGGACTGATTCAGGTGGAAGTCAGAGACCACCTTAGGAAGAAAATTTCTGTTTGTCCTAAGAATGACCTTGTACCTATGGAGTGCTATGTAGTTAGGATTCACTGACAAGGCCTGTAGCTCACTGATCCTCCCGGCAGAGGTTATGGCTACCAAAAAGACAGTTTTCCATGTCAGGTACTTGAGCTCAGCAGAGGACATGGGTTCAAATGGGGGCTGCATGAGCTGTGCTATGCAGATATTCAGATCCCAAGAAGGGGTTGGCTCCCTGTGAGAGGGGTGCAGGTGGATCAACCCTTTAAAGAAATTCTTGAATATTGCATGAGAGGCCAAGAAAGAGCAGTTCTCTGCGGAGAGCTAGGTAGAAACAGCTGCCAGATGTACCTTCAGAGTAAAAGGCTGAAGGCCTAAGGAATGAAGGTGGGCTAAATAGTCCAACAGGACTGCTAGTCCAGCTGCCTGTGGATCTATTTCCTTTTGTGCACACTAGATAGCAAATCTCTTCCATTTGGAAGTATAAATCTTTCTGGTGGCAGGTTTTCTGGAAACCTTCAAAATATCCAGGACCCCTTCAGAGAGATGCAAGCCTGCGTATTCTAGTTCATCTAGAGCAAGGCCTTGAGCCTGAGGGACTTGAGGTTGGGGTATAGGATCCTCCCTTGGGAGAAGGTCAGAAGATTGTGCTTCCTGGGGAGGCAGATCGGACTGGCCACTGCCAGAGACAGCAGCATGGGATACTAGGGTTGTCTGGCCCAATCCGGAGCAATCAGAATTATTGATGATGGCTGGCTCCTGAGTTTGATCAGAACTCTGAAGATTAGAGGGAATGGGGAAAGGCATACAGGAATTTGCTAGTTCAGTATTAGTGCATCCAGAGGCACTGAACCCAGAACTGGAGGTCTGCAGCAGTACTGGGGTAGCTGATGATTGTCTGGGGCTGCAAACAGACCTGTCTGTGGTGTGCCCCATTTCTTGAACACTGCATGCAGTACTTCCCTGTTCAGAGACCACTCGTGGTGGCTCTGATTTATTCTGCTGAGGGCATCTGCCAGTACATTGTCCTTGCCTGGCAGATGCACTGCTGAGATGGAAGTCTCAAGAGAGTAAGCCAGACTCCAAATCTTCATTGGCTCCGAACACAGGGCAGAGGACCTTGCCCCACCCTGCTTGTTGATATAGTACATGGTGGTGGTGTTGTCTGTCCTTATCTGCATCACCTTCCCCTGTACCATCTTCATGAATGACTGAAGAGCTAATAACACTGCCCTGAGCTGCAGCAGATTGATGTGGAGCAGGGACTCCTGGGGAGACCATGTCCCATGAGCAGTGTGGTTCCCCAAGTGAGCTCCCCACCCTAGGAGAGAAGCATCTGTGGTCAGAACCACTGTAGAAGACTGCTGGAGGAATGGAAACCCTCCTTGAGGCTGTCCCTGTCCTTCCACCACTGCAATGCCTGGATCAGGGTGGCTATCACTGGGATCAATTTGGATGAAGAATCCCTTCTCTGGGATTAACAGGACCTGAGATGAAACTGAATATCCCTCATCTGAAACCTGGCTCCTGGAACCACTACTGTAGAAGCTGCCATGTGCCCCACGAGCTGAAGGAAATGTTTTGCCGGACAAGACACCTGTTGATTAAAAGAGTTTGCCAGGTGGATGAAGTTGTCTATCCTTCCCACTGGCAGCAGAGCTTTTGCCTGGATCGTGTCCAGCTCTGCTCCTATGAATTCTAGGATCTGGACGGGCTCCAGAACTGACTTCTTTAGGTTTACTAGAAATCCTAAAGATATGAGGGTATCCTGCACCAGACCCAAGGCATCCCTCACCTGCTGAGGGGACTGACCTATAACCAACCAGTCGTCCAAATAGGGAAACACAGACACTCCCTGTCTTCTTAGATGAGCTACCACCACTGCCAGAAATTTTGTGAATGTTCTAGGGGCAGAGGTAAGGCCCAAGGGCATTGCCTTGAACTGGTAATGGCCTGAGGGTAATTCGAACCTTAAGTACTTTCTGTGAGAATGTCTGATTGAAATGTGAAAATAAGCATCCTTGAGGTCCAAGGAAGCTAGCCAATCTCCTTGCCTGAGAGTAGGAAGGATTTTGGTTAGTCACCATCTTGAATTTGGGTTTTGTTAGGTGTTTGCTGAGATACCTCAGATCTAGAATGGGCCGTACTCCCCAGTTTTCTTCAGGGTAAGGAAGTACCTTGAGTACAACCCTTTTCCTTTGTGAAGAGGCTTTGTGTAGCAGGAGTGTGGTAACCTCTGCCTCCAGCAGGGCTGTCTCTGAACTGTTGGCAGATTTGAAAGACTTTGCTCTTGTTCTTGGAAATGTTTTGAAACTTAGAGCAAGACCCTGAGTCACTACTTCCAGGATCCACTTGTCTATGGAAATGGCCTTCCAGGCCTGGAAGTAGTGAGCCAACTTGGCCCCTACTGGCACTGGGGAGGCGGCCCTGGCTGACACATCAGGGTGCCTGCTTTGCAGGAGTCCAAGGCTGAGAAGTTGAAGCAGCCCTGCTTATACCTCTCCTGCCTCCACCTCTGAAGGATCCTCTCTGCAGCTAGTAAGCAGGGAGCGCCTGGGCCTGGTAGAAAGGCCTTTGATAAGGCCTGCCTCTGCCTGGCCTAGGCTGCTGCTTTTGTGTAGTTGCAGCTTTTTCTTTAGCAGCTGCACTCCTGTAAGTGGACCTGTACTCATCCAATTTCTTCATGTTACTGTCTGTTCCCCAAACAGAGAATTCTGGACAACAGGGAATTCCATAGCTTTAGGCTGGATGTCCTGGGAGAGACTGGTACACCTAAACCAAGAGAATCTTCTTAGGGAGACTGCAGTAGCCATGACCCTAGAGGATACGTCATTTGAATCCACAGCAGAGTGAAACTGGACTTTGGATGCTTCAGTGCCATCCTTGACTATTTGCTCTAGATCCTTGGCTAGCTGAGGTGAAGCAGTTTTAGCCAATTCCCGAACAGACTCCCATCTGGATTTGTGGTATCTAGAGACATATGCCATGTATGAGGCCTGTCTAATACCCAATGAGGCAGCCAAATACCGCTTCTTAGTCATGGCAACAATTTTCAGAGAATCTTTTTCAGGAGGGTGTGAGGCCAAGGGGATGCCAGCCTTATCACAGGCAGCAGCCTGAACCACCCCTACATGGCTACAGTGGTTGTACAGGAACTCTGTACCACTGCCAGACAACATATACCTCCTGTCCATTCTTTTGTCCACAGGGGGAATGGAAGTAGGCATCTGTAGAATTTTATTTGTCTGTTTTTTAAGAGACTTATGGAGAGGAATTGACAGTCTCTTAGTGTTAGGGACATCCATCATTTCTAGGAAGTCTGGCTCCTCATCCTCTTCAGCTGCCTCAAGAATAGGAAGCTGTGGAGTCTCAGCTACTTTTCTGAAAAACAAATAGTGAGATGAGGACTCCCCAGGATGTCTAGGAGGAGAAATTGACTCTGGTCTATCAGAGGAGATATCAGGCTCAATGGAATCACCCAAGCCTTCGTCTTCCTCATCTTCTTCCTCTTCCTCCTCACCTTCCCACTCGAGTTCATAATGGGTCTCCAGATCATATGAACCGGTTGGGGGTGAACCGGCAGGTGGCTGAACTACAGTATGTGGTTTCTGAACCAGTCCGGTATCACCTGAACCAGTCTGTAAGGATTGTACAATCCGCATCGCCTTAGCGATTCCCTCAGCAGTTGAAGCTGCAAAGGTTGGCTCCAAACTGGCCGATTTTCTATTTCTCTTCGCAGGTACTGACTCCTCGGTATCTGCCTTTCTTTTGGTCGAGGAGGTATCACCCTGGTCAGAAGGCACCTCGGGAGCCAAACCGGACTGGCCATCCGGATCAGTGGATTGCTCTGCCATTCTTTCCTTAAGCCAGGTTAAACGTTTATCCAGCATAGCTTTCAGAAAGTTTTTGCATATTTGGCAGTCTGTTTTTAGGTGGTCAAACCCCAGGCAGTAAACACAGATGAGGTGTGAATCAGCGTTGGCAAACACCTACCCACATTCTGTGCAGTGCTTGAACTCCAGTGGGACCGGTCTTTTTCTTGGGTTTCTCTGACATAGTGCACTGAAAGAAAAAATTACTCACCTTAGTAATTGTGTTTCTTCTAATGGAGTCTTGCTGTATTCTGACACATGCAGTGATCCCCAACCTTTAAACTGCCCAACTGAACAAAGAGTTAACTTTCTATGCAGAGCATAGAATGCTGAGTTCGAGCTAGGTTGGAATCTCTGTCTGGAGTGTTTCAAACTCAAACCGTCAGATTCTTACGAGCCCAACTAACTAAAAATTCTATGTGGAAATTGTAAAATTCCTACTAGCCAACTGGCAGTAAAATGTTTTGGATTCCCAAAGGAAGACTCAAATCAGGAAACCCAAAACCAAAGACCAATCTAATATGAATAACAATAATAAATCAACACCCAAACAAAAAAGGAGGAGGGTGTAAACAAGGAGCACCCCTTGGGTGCAACACTGCACCTGCCCACCCATTTCCCAAAAACAGGTTCTGAGAGGGGAGGGAGGAAGGTCAGAATACAACAAGACTCCATTAGAAGAAACATAATTACTAAGGTGATGAATTTTTTCTTCAAGCAACATGAAGTCTTGCTGTATTCTGACATATGCAGACTATCAAGCAGTACCTCCAAGGAGGAGGGACAGAACCTACTTTGGGTATAGGCTATGAAGTACTGCTGTGCCAAACCGAGCATCACTCCTAGCCTGGATATCCAGAGAGTAATGCTTGGTAAAGGTATGGACTGTTTTCCAGGTGGCTGCTTGACAGATTTCTAAGAGCAGAATATCCCTGGCAGCAGCCAGGGAAGCAGCTGTACCTCTTGTGGAGTGAGCCCTCAGGCCTGAGGGAGGAATCTTTCCCAGTTTTTCACAGCAGAATTGTATATAAGATACAATCCACCTGGCAATAGTTCTCTTAGTGGCAGGTTTGCCCTTTCCTACTTCTCCATAGGTGAGAAACAACTGGAGGGAGTCAAACCTGTGACCCTTGGTACGCTCTATGTAGTAGCTGAGGGCCCTTTTAACATCTAAACTGTGTAGCCTCCTCTCTCCTGAGGAAGAATGATAGGTGAAGAAAACAGGGAGAGACATAGACTGGTTCAGGTGAAAATCTGAAACCACTTTGGACAAGAACCTTCTATTGGTTCTAAGGACCACTTTATCCCTATGAAAGGAGATAAAATCAGGTTCCACTGACAGGGCTTGCAACTCATTGATACACCTGGCAGAGGTAATGGCTACCAAAAACACCGTTTTCTAAGTCAAGTACTTAAGTTCTGCTGAGGACATGGGTTCAAAGGGAGGTTGCATAAGTTGAGCAATGCAAACGTTTAAATCCCAGGCAGGGGCAGGGTCTCTAAAGGGAGGATTGGTATGAAGCAATCTCTTAAACAATTTACAGAATACAGGGTAAGATGCTAGTGAGGAAGGCTTTCCCACTGATAGAAAAGCTGAAACAGCTGCTAAGTGTACCTTGAGAGTAGCTGGTCTGAGGCGTAGGCCATTAAGATGGACCATATAATCCAGGACTGTATGTAACTCAGCAGCATCAGGAGAAATACAGTATGCTTCTTGGAACACCAAATGCTGAACCTCTTCCATTTGGAGTTATAATTCTTTCTGGTGGAGGGCTTTCGAGAAGCTTTGAGAATATCCAGAACCCCCTGAGACAGCTGCAAATCTGCAAACTCTAACTCTTCAAGAGCCATGCCTTGAGATTGAGAGACTGAAGATTGGGGTACCAAATCCTCCCCTGAGAGGAGGTTAACAAGTTGTGATTCCTGGGAAGAGACAAGGGGAGGTGAACTGCTATGGACAACAACAGAGGGTACCAAGGCTGTCTGGCCCAATCTGGAGCAATCAGAATGACTTTGCAAGGTTGTGATTTTATCTTGACTAAAACTTTGAACCGAAGAGGGAAGGGGGAAAGGCATACAGGAATTTCCCTTCCCAGGTTAGTACCAGAGCATCCAAGGGGACTGAGCCCAAGACTGGGGGTCTGCAACAAAAAAGTGGAAGTTGGTGATTGTCTGGGGCTGCAAAAAGATCTATCTCTGGAGTGCCCCACCTTGAAAAAATCACCTTTAGTACCAGAGGGTCCAGGGTCCATTCGTGATGGCCCTGCAAGATCCTGCTCAGTGCATCGGCTAGCACATTGTCTTTTCCTGGAAGGTGAACTGCTATCAGGGAGGTTTGCAGGGAGTAAGCCAGGGACCACAGCTTCATGGCTTCTGTGCACAAGGCCGTAGACCGAGTGCCTCCTTGCTTGTTGATGTACCACATGGTGGTGGTGGTGTTGTCTGTTCTGACTTGAACCACCTTGTTCTGTACTGACTGAGAGAAGGCTTTGCAGGGCCAGAAAACTGCCCTGAGTTCCAGGAGATTGATATGGAGAAGAGATTCCTGAGGGACCACACTCTTGAGCAGTGAGGGCCCTCTGGTGGCTCCCATCCCAGAAGGAAGCATCCGTGGTAAGGACCACTGAATGAGACTGAGTGGAGAATGGGACCCCTTGTCTTAAGTTGTCCTGATCCTGCCACCATTGAAGGGCTTGAATCAGGGTCCGAGTCACTGGAATCAGTTTGGTGAGGGAATCCTTCCTCTGGGACCAAAAAGTATTCAGATGTAACTGAATGTCCCTCATCTGGAATCTTGCCCCTTGGACCACTGCTGTAGAGGCTGCCATGTGGCCCAAGAGTTGTAGAAAAAACCTTGCTGGTCGAGACACTTGAAGGCTGAAGGAAGAAGCCAGTTCTGTAAGAACTCTTGCCCTTTCCAGGGGAAGAAATGCTCTTGCTTTGACAGTATCCAGCTCTGCTCCTATAAAGGTGAGAAGCTGAACTGACTTGGGAAGGTTGAGAAGAAATCCTAGAGATGTGAGCACCTGCTGAGTTACCTGCAGGTCTGACCTGACTTGATCTGGGGACTACCCCACTATGAGCCAGTTGTCCAGGTATGGAAAAATGGAAATCTTTTTTCTTCTTAGGAAAACAACCACTACTGCCAGGCACTTTGTGAAAACCCTTGGGGCTGGTGTTAGGCCAAAGGGCATTGCTTTGAATTGATAGTGGCCCGAGGGCAACTCGAACCTGAGGTACTTTCTGTGGGAGCGCCTGATGGGAATGTGAAAACAAGCATCTTTGAGGTCCAGGGAGGCTAGCCAGTCTCCTGGCCTTAGAGAGGGAAGAATTATTCCCAGAGTTACCATCTTGAACTTTGGTTTTAAAAGATGTTTGCTCAGATATCTTAGGTCTAGGATGGGTCGTCACTCCCCTGTCTTTTTTGGGGTAAGAAAGTACCTGGAGTACAGACCTTTGCCCCAGAGTAGGGTAGGAGCTCTCTCTATGGCACTTATGGCCAGAGACGAAACCTCTGCCTCTAGGGCAAAGGTTTCTGAGAGACCTGCAGGTGGGAAGGATCTGGTTCTCATCTTTGGAAATTTTTTGAAGCTGAGAACCAGTCCTTGGCTTACTACTTCCAGGACCCATTTGTCTGAGGTAACAGACATCCAGTCCTGGACAAAGTAAGCCAGCCTGCCTCCTACTGGAATAGGAGAGTAGACCCAGGCAGACCCATCAGGGTGTCTGCTGGGCAGGGGCCTTAGGCTGAGGGGTGGATGCAGCCCTGCTCATCCCTCTTCTGCCTCGCCCTCTGAAGAACCCCCTCTGAGAAAAGGGAGAAGAGGCCTGTGCTTGGTAAAAAGGCGTATGAAAAGGCCTGCCCCTGCCCCTAGACTGCTGCCTTTGAGGAGTTGCTTGCCTTTCTTTGGCCTGAGCACTCCTATAAGTGGTCTTGTACTCATCCATTTTCCTCATGTAATTCTCTGTCTGCCCCCAAACAAAGAATTACCTACTACAGGGAAATCCATGGCCTTAGCCTGGGTATCCTGTGAGAGGCTAGTACATCTGAGCCAAGCCATTCTCCGAAGAGCCACAGATGTAGCCATGACTCTTGATGACACATCATTGGAGTCAACAGCAGCATGAAACTGTACTTTTGATGCCTCAATCCCATCTGCAGCCACCTCCTCCAGCTTCTTGGCCAGCTGGGGGGATGCCTGTTTAGCCAGTGCCAGCACAATGTCCCACCTGGACTTCTGGTACCTGGCTGTATAGGCCACATAATTTGCCTGCCTGAGTCCCAGATAAGATGCCATGTACTGTTTCTTTGCCATGGCATCAATCTTCCTGGAGTCCTTGTCTGGGGGGTGTGAAGCCAAGTGAATATTTGCCTTGTCATAGGCAGCAGCCTGCACTACCCCAACATGGCTGCATTGCTGACATAAGAACTCCATGTCTGAGCCTGAAAGTGTATACCTCTTGTCCATTCTTCTATCCACAGGAGGTATAGTGTTAGGAGACTTTAGAATTTTTTGTGTCTGCTTCCCAAAGGATTTTTGAAGGGGAATAGACAGTCTCCTGGACTCTGGGATGTCCATCATTTCTACATAATCAGGCTCCTCTTGATCCTCCAATGCCTCCTCCATAGGAAGCTGGAGGGTTTCAGCCATCTTTCTGTAGAACATAACGTGAGAAGGGGACTCAGAAAGCCTAGGAGGGGAAACACCTGAAGGTCTGTCTGTGGAGATGTCTGGTTCCACAGGCACATCCAGACCCTCACTTTCACCATCATCATCCTCAAATTCCCCTTCCTCTTCAAACTCCGGTTCATAAAAATCTTCAAGGGTATAATCTTGAACCGGGGGAACCAACTGAACCGAACCCCTCCCAGAAGGTGCCAGATCGGTAGGAACCGGGCGAAGCGATTCCACAATCTGAATCGCTCTGGCTATCTCTTCGGCGGTCAGAACATGAACCTCTGGATCCCAACCGGATGATTTTTCTTTGTGTTTTCTTTTTGTAGGAACCGACCCCTCAGGATCGGCTCTCCTTTTGTCCAAAGAAGTATCGCCCTGGTCAGAGGGCACTCCTTCTGGTTCGGTCGGAACCGAACCGGGCTGGCCATCCAGGTCAGCGGACTTCTCAGCCTCCTTTTCCCTCAGTCTACCTAATCTCTTCTCAAGGGTAGAGTTGGGAAAATTTTTACATATTTGGCTGTCTGAATCAAGGTGGCCAAACCACAGACAATAAATACAGGTGGTGTGGGGATCAGCCTTAGCAAAGACCTCCCCACACTCACTGCAGTGTTGAAACCCAGTGGGCCTGGTTTTTTTCTTGGGTTTCTCAGACATGGCCAACCTAACCAACTTACCCTTTTTATGGCAACTGCCAGGCAAGACTCCCTTATCGGTTCCTAACCGTGTCACGGGTATTGGAAAAACCCGTAGTAAAACACGTTTTTTCTTTAGAACTGATAAGAACCGGTAACCACACACTAAGTAAAACACAAAACACAAGATTTCACTATCAAATTGTCAGTTCAGCCGAACCGACCTGCACTTTTACAAGTTCCACACAGAAAAACAGAATAATTCCTATCTAGTACTCACGGCACCACAGACAGAGACTGAACCGACTATGTGGATAACTTTTTCGGTTTAAAAACTGACGAAAACTGAAACTTTAACCAACTTTCGAACTGAGCTGAAGGAGAAATCTCCAGAGCGACCGTTCAGTGAGGCGGAGTAAAGAATCTTACGGTTTGAGTTTGAAACACTCCAGACAGAGACTCCAACCAAATTCGAGCTCAGCATTCTATGCTCTGCATAGAAAGTGAACTATTTGTTCTCCTAGGCAGTTTAAAGGTTGGGGATCACTGCATATGTCAGAATACAGCAAGACTTCATGTTGTCTGAAAGCCAAGTTATCCTTTTTTTTTTTTTTTTTTATTGGTGGTCAGGCCTGAGTAACTAAAATTGTTTTCGGTTAATGACCGGTTCAATGATCAATTGAAGAAACAAGAGAAAGTCTCAGTTTTTTTTTTAAACCAAAAACCGCCAGATCCCAAACCAACTACTGTAAAACAAGTTAAACTTTAAACTTTTACCTCAAAAGGAAATAATTCACACGGTTTCCTCATGGTTACGCGAATCGTAAGAGAAAACCGAAGACTCACGAATTTTTTTGAGAAAACCTATACTAGTCTAACCTGTACCATAGGACAGAGGCTTGAAGAACCAAAAACTGAAATGCAGTTTGAAAAAAACAAAATGTTGAAAAACACACACTAACCGATGCGAGCGAAGGAGATATCTCCTAAGCGACTTCACAGGCAGGCGGAGTAAAGAATCTGATGGTTACACAGAATGTACCAAGGTCAGGGGTTTGAAAACTGAGCTCGAGCTCATCGTTCTGTGCATTTGTATAGAGCAAACTCTTTCATCTCTGGGGCAGCGGAACTGGAATGTCTAATTACATTTAGTCAGAATACAGCATAACTTCATGTTGTTTGAACCGGAGGAACCGGCGGTGGGACGGATGGATTGAGATGTGAAAAAATGCGTCCTGAAGATCCAGGGAGCAAAACCACATGTTCTGCTTGAGAGATGGTATGATCTGAGACAGCATGGCCATCCTGAAGATGCGCAGCCTGATGAACTTGCTCAGGGTGTGCTGTTCTAAGATGGGACACAAGCCCCCTGTCTGTTTTGGCACCAGGAATTACCTGGAGACAAGCCCTGAGTGTTCCGGAGGAACCACGACCTCCTTGCGGAGGCACTGGGCTATGTCATCTCGAAGAGCTGACAGAATGTCTGCAGATACCAAGTCCTCCTGTGGGGTGCAGGCTCGGCAAGGAGGGTACTGCTTGAATTCCAGAGGAAGACCCTGACCGATCACATCGAGAATCCACCTGTTCGAGGTGACAGCGGACCAGGTGGAAAGGAAGTGGCACAGCTGGCTCCCCCAGGGGAAGGGTGACAGGCATAAGCAAGGCACCCCTCATCCCGTCACTGGGCAGGCTTCGGGGAAGAGGAGGAGGAGGGTGGTCCAGCTGAGCAGCCACCAGGGCCTCTCCCACCAGGCTTACGAACGACCAAGGCCACAGACTTCGGCTGAGGTCGCCAGGCCTGGGCCTGCTGACCAGCCTAGGGCTGGGCTAGTTTGGCCGCAGGAGTGGAGGTGGACCGAAAGAGCTTCTTTTTCTGCAGCTTAGAGCCCTTGGGGTCTTTCTGAGTGGGTGTCACTGAGTCCAAGGTGGCAAGGGACTTCTCAATGTGGGTGAAGTGGCCCTCGACCCCAGGCCCAAACAAGTTGGTGCCCAGGAAGGAGACATCTGCCAGCTTATGCTGGGTGTCTGCCATAAAGGTAGAGCTCTGCAGCCAAGCCCTGCAGCACATGGCCACTGCGGCCGCCAATGAGCAGGCACAGGAGTCCCCAATGGCCACGGCTGTCTGGAGCTGTTGCTTAGCTACAGCCCAGCCCTGGTCCCGGACCTGTTTGACCGTGGTCTGGAGGTCCACTGGAAGATGATGAGGGACTTCATCCAGGGTGCCCAACAAGGCATGGGAAAAGTGGGCCATGAGGAGAGCCTGGCGAAGGTCGAGCGATGAGGTAGCATAGACCTTCTTAGTCACATGGTCCAACTTTCTGGATTCTTTGTCAGGTGGCTTGTCTATGCCCTCCATGTTGCTAGAATACCTGAACACAGAGTCAGCCACCAAGCCCTCAGCCAAGGGGTGCTCTGTGAATCCCAACAGGGAACTGGTAGGAACCACGTATTTGTGACCCATCTGAGCAGATGGTGCTGGGCAGGAAGCGGGGTGCTGCCAAAGCTCCAAGGCAGGGCCAAGGATGGCCTCTGTCACTGGGAAGGCCTTCCCAGGGGTGTCTCCCAGTTCAGGATCTCTGTCAATGGGTATCAAGCCTGTTTCTGGCCAGGCTCCATTTTCATACTCATGGACTCCAAGATCAGGCGGAGAAGGCCCAAGAAAGAAGTAGGGCCTTCATCCATTGAGAGACCCCTACCGACTCCACATCGACCAGACGGAAGTGCAAGGAGGAACCCTCTGACTCAGAGGAGTTGCAAAAGAGTGGCTGACCACCAGAGTCCCTGTTGACCCTCCGCGGATGGTCAGGAGTGATGGTGAGCTACAGCTGATGGGGAAGCCCCAAGGCAGTCCGAGACTCCTTGGTCAGAGCGACGGTATTCAGCTATCTAGGTGGCTGCTCCATGGGAATTGGTGGAGACGCCAGGGTCGGCAAAGCGGGAACCATCTTGGGCAACTCCTATGGCAGAGAAGGCATCGGCCATTGAAGCAAGAGCCAGGTGATAGCCGGCATGGTAGCTGGGACCAGCTTCATACCAGTGAACACCAGCTGCTGCCACATGAGATCCTCATAGCTTCGATACAGCTTGTGCCGAAGCCTCTCCTCATCTGATGATGACAAGGATGAAGAGCAGTGGTGACGCCGCTTCCCGGAGCATCGAGAGTTATAGTTCTGACATCGGCGGGAACCGCTGAACCCCTGGGAATAGGACTGAGACCTGAACTGCAACCACCAGGGAGAGCAGTAGTGGGGTTCAGAGCAAGTCGGTGAATGTCAAGGCTCCTCCAGGTCTTGGTTGGTGACCAGAGGTGGCGGGTCAGTGGACTGATCCATCCCTCCAATGTCCAAACACAGTTTAAGAGCGGCACTCAGTTAGCGAGGGGGTGCTCCTGCCAGAGGTTGCTAACCTCAATTACAGATGAAAAAAGAAACAAAGGAGCACTCAAAACGTGGTAATAAATGCTAAAATAGCATTTTATTTACTGCCAGTAATAAATGAAACAGGAACCCCTGCGCCATTCGTTGCCTTCAAGAGGGTATACCCCCTTTGAAGGCATGAACGCCGAAGCGCAGGGGTTCCTGTTTCAATTATTACTGGCAGTAAATAAAATGCTATTTTAGCATATATTACCATGTTTTGAGTGCTCCTTTGTTTCTTTTTTTCCATCCCTCCAATGGTCTGGGTTAGGACCGGAGTTCTGGAGAGAGAAGTTTCAGCCTCTTCAGTCGACAACTGGTCAACCAGCTCGAAAAAAATCTCAGCCGGAAGATCAATCAGCATCTTGGCCAACTGGCCCAATGGGGTTACTGTGAAGCCAGCGGCCTGGGCCGAAGATATGACCGAAGTCGGATCAGGAGAAGTGCAGGAATCGAAAGCCCTCGACCGAGAGTGCTCCCAATCCCACGATCAACAACGAGGCCGTTTCTTGATCTCTTTTTTCAGTTTTGATTTGTGCCCAGAGAGGCCCTGACCTAGGGTCAGTAGAGCCTTGCACAATTCTTAAAATGACCCCATAAAAGAGGTGCCTAGCAAAAGCTGAATGAAGGTCGAAGGTGAGGAGGTGCGAGCGGCAACCCGGGCCGTCACCTCCTCAAACGCTGCTAGCTATTCGGCTGACCCTGCAGCCACGGAGATCACCCGATCGGCATTTTTAGATTTGACTGGAGGGTTCCATTTGCTCGGTTGGCCTAAGGTGAGTCGGGATTTATGGTCCTCCAGAACGGAAGGGTGGAAAGTTCGACAGATGTCACAGGCCTTGGGATTGTGCTCGTGTCCCAGGCAGTAAATGCATGCAGTGTGTGGATCTGTTCAGGACATCTTCTGCCTGCAAAGGCACTGACAGAAACCCGGGAGCAGACTTGTCGTCATCCCTCATGGTCACGATCAATGATTGAGCCTGAAGACAAAGTTTTGAAATGTTTTGAAATAAATACAGAGATTTATCAGCAAAGGGCCTACTAAGTGCAAGAGGGAATCTGTTTCTTCCAGCTGAATGGAAGCTCTGGTGTCACGGGGCAGAGCAGAGGGAGTTACCACCCAGTTGGGTGGGAGGAGCCAGCTTGAAGACATTCCGGCAAAGTCTTAAAGGGGAAAGGCACTGCCAGATAGTATGGACAGATCATCATATCCACGTCCCTAGAACATGGCAGTTTTGTGTTGTGTGGGGATGCAAAAAGGTCCAACTCCGGGCAACCCCACCTTTGGAAGAGATCTTCTGCCACTAAGGTCAGCAGTTCCCATTCATTCAAGCTGAACTGTGACTGGCTTAGCCTGTCTGCCAAGTCATTTTGGGCACCTGAAAGATGTACAGCTAAAAGTTCTAAGTTGTGTTCCAGAGCCCAGTGCCACACTCTTATTGCTTCCCTGCATAGTAGATAGGAATGAGTCCTCCCTTGTTTTGTTGATGTACTATAATGCATCACACTAACATTATCTGTTTTCACTAACACAGGACCTGATGTCAGATGTGCTTGAAATGCCTGGAGACTGTACAGAACAGCTTGCATCTCCAGGATAATTATGCATACGTTTTTCTCTGTCTGGGCCCAAGTACTCTGTATCTGGTAGGGACCCAGGTGTGCACCCCACCTGGACCTCAAGATACCCGAGGTGAGAACCTGTGACAGGGTGGAATTCTGAAATGGTACACGCTTGAACAGGTTGATGTGGTCCATCCACCAGATCAGGGCAGTTCTCAGAAGAGACGTGACTAGTACCAGTTTGTCTAGGTTGTCAGTGGATTGTTTCCACAGGATTCGTAGAGATCACTGTGGAATCCTCATGTGCAGGCGAGCCAATGGCACTGTTGCAGTGGCTGCTGCCATAAGGCCCAGAAAGCATAACAAGGTCCTGGCTGGGACAAACTGACTGTAGCACACTAGCTGGGCCTGCGCTATAAGACGGTATGCTCTGTCCAAAGGCAGGAATGCATGGCCCTGACCCATGTCTAGTACTGCCCCTAAGTACCGCAGTCTTTGACAGGGGGCTAGTACTTACTTCAGCAAGATCACAGTCAAAATTCGATGGTTGCACAAGGTCCTGGTTCCAACCAGGGTGTTCAGGAGTAGTTCTCTGGACTGGGCCTTCAATAGCCAATCGTCCAGATAAGGGAACATATACAGTCCTTCCTTGCAGAGGGCTGCTGCTACCACTCTCAAGCATTTGGTATAGACTCATCGCGCCGAAGACAAGTCAATGGGCAAGACTATGAACTGGAAATGTTCCCCGTCTTAACAGGAATCTCAGATATTTTCTGTGATTCTGATAAGAAGGTAAGCAACCTTCATGTCCAGAGAACAGATCCAGTCTCCTGTGTTTAACACCAGAATAAGGACTTGTAGTGGGACCATCCAGAACTGTGTGTACTCTATATTGAAGTTCAGGTCTCTGAGGTCTAGAAAGTACAGTTACGTAAGAACTTACCGTAACAGTAGATCTTCGAGAAAGGCTCTTGCAGTAGGTAATTACATATAGGACTGACCTAGCAGGCGTCAGGACCCCACAGAAAAATTTCTATCTAGCAGTCTCTGGCGGGGGACCACCCCCATGTCTGGTGACCAACGTCATGTGATGTCAGTATAAAGGGGCAGTTCCCCATGCCTGCCTTCCAGTTCTTTCCCACCAAAGGCCCAAAAAAGGCAAGACGAGAGAGAAGCGGATATTTCCCTTCCTGGAAAAGGAGCTGAAAAAGCTAAGGGGGATGGAGGGTGGGAAGGCATTACCTACTGCAAGAGCCTCTCTCAAAAGATCTACTGTTATGGTAAGTTCTTACGTAACTGTACTATCTTACTTCAAGAGGGTTCTTGCAGAAGGTAACTACATATAGGACTGAATCCCAAGCAGTCTGAAACCAAGAAAAGCACTCGGAAGGAGGAAAACTAACACACCAATAGAACCTCTGGCTGTAAGGGTCTTAAGAGAGAAGACCTTGCAGAACAGCCAACCCGAAGTCTGCTCTACGGCAAGAGGCAATGTCCAAACTGTAGTGTTTTGTAAAGGTATGGACAGAAGTCCAGGTCATGGCTGCACAGATATCTGCCGCTGATACATTCTTGAAACAAGCAGCAGAGGCAGCTACTTCTCTGGTGATGACCCCTGGCTTGACTCTGCAGGGTCTTGTGGTACTTGCCATAACAGAAAGTGATACAATGAGCCAACCACTTCGATAGACATTGCTTGGAAACAGCATTGCCCTCTCTTTTGTGAGCAAAAGAGACAAAAAGCTTGTCTGATTTCCTGAGATCCTTAGTCCTAGTGTTATAGTATCTCAGTATTCTATGCACATCCAAAGTATGCAAGAGGTACTTTCCTTGATTGGAGTGTTGCGTAAAGAAAGCAGGTAGCTCAATGGATTGATTCAGCGTAGATTCTGCTACCACCTTAGGGAGAAACTTAGGGTTGGCGCAGAGCCACACATTCCTTGTGAAAAATCAAATAAGGGATCTTGCACATCAAGGCCTGAAGCTTGGAAATTCGTTGAGCTGAAGTAATAGCCACTGGGGAGAGAGCCTTCCAAGAGAAGAACTTCAAGTCTGCTGAAGCTGCCAGTTCGAAAAGAGGCAGAGTAACCTTCTCAAGAACAAAGTTCAGATCCCAAAGAGGAGCAGAAATGCAGATGGGGGTCTCAAATGGAGAACCCCTCTGAGGAAAGTCTTAGAGACTTCCAACTGCGTGAAAATCCTGTCTCCAAAAGAGACATGGTAGGCCGAGATAGCCACCATGTGGATCTTCAAACAGGAATGGCTGAGACCCAGGTCAAAAAGATGACGCATGTAGTCCAGGACTCTCTCGACAGGGTAAGAGAAGGGCTCGAAGTCCTCTGAAGAGGCCCAAATCGAAAAATGTTTCCATTTCATGGCGTAGGTGGACTTAGTGGAAGGCTTTCTGGCCTCCACCAAAATATCTGCGACGAGCGGAGAAACCCCGAACCGAGCTTGAGCTATGTTCACAGGAGGCACGCATGCAATTGAAGGGATTTGAGACCTGGATGAACCAGGGTCCCCTGATCCTGGGTCACCCAGTGCTGTGACAGAGAAAGAGGAAGAGGAGGTTCCTCTGAAAGCTGTTGCAGAAGAGAGAGAACCAAACTTGCCTGGGCCAGAATGAAGCAATGAGGATCATCCAGCTCCTTCTGGACTGAGTTTGTGTAAGACCCTTGGAATTAAGGGAATTGGAGGGAAGGCATAGACGAATCTATCCCTCCAGTTGAGAGACAGAGCGATGTCATCTACTACTTCTTGATCCAGTTCCCATTCGTAGGCTTTGGCTGAAGACCAACTGAGGTGGTCTGCCAGTGTGTTTTCTACTCCCAGAACATGAACTGCAGTCAGGAGAAGGTTGTGCTGAACAGCCCAATTCCAAACTCTCATTGCTTCTCTGCACAGAGGGTAGGGAACAAGTCCCTCCCTGCTTGTTGATGTACCAGACTAAGCACATGTTGTCCGTCTGGACTGTTAGATGACCAGGAAGAATGCAAGAGTTCAGAGCCTGGACAGCATACAAGACAGCTCTGAGCTTGAGCACATTTATATGAAGAGTCTTCTTGAGTCTGGACCAGGAGCCCGGAGTCTTGTGAGACCCTAGATTGGCTCCCCAGCCCTCTACTGAGGCATCTGTTGTCAATGTTTGGGAGGGGGGTTCGATACAGAAAGGAACTCCCCGGCATAGGCTCTCTTGCACCATCCACCACTGCAAGTCCCTGACCATGGGATAGGAGACCAGAACTTCCTGGTCTAGGTCGACTGATGTCTGATCCCATTGAGACTGAAGTGTCCACTGAGAGATCCTCATATGGAGCCGAGCGTGAGGGACTGTCAAAATAGCAGCTGCCATGAGCCCGAGTAGGCAAAGGACTGACCTGGCACCGACCCTTCTGTGACTGGACAACAGACTTGCTTGAGCCTGGAGGGTGTCCACCCTGTCCGGAGGCAGAAAAGCCTTGCCGATGGTCGTGTCCAGGATCATCCAATAAACTGGAGTCTTTGGCAAGGAGCCAGATGGGACTTGACCTGTTGATGGTGACACCCAGGCTGATGAAAACCTGCAGGGTAAGGGAAAGAGAGCGTAGAGTTCCTCCCTGGACAGGGCCACCAGGAGCCAGTTGTCCAGGTACGAGAATACCTGCACTCCCTGGGTACGCAGGTGGGCCACTACCACTGAAAGACATTTGGTAAACACTCGGGGAGCAGAGAAAAGACCAAATGGGAGGGCCTCAAATTGGTAGTGGTCCCCCTGAAATGAAAACCGAAGGAATCTGCAGTGGGAAGGGTGGATGGTGATGTACAGGTAGGCATCCTGCATAGCTAAAGCGCACAGCCACTGTCCTTGCTGAAGAAGCAGCAGAAGGCTCTGCAGGGAGAGCATTCTGAAGCATTTGTACTCCACGAACATGTTCAGGGAGCTGAAGTCTAAAACAGACCTCACGTCTCCCGTCTTCTTTGGAACTAGGAAGAAATGGGAATAGTAACCTGTCCCTCAAAGGTGGGCAGGGACTGGCTCGATTGCCGCCTTTGAGAGAAGGGAGAAAATTTCTTCCAGGACCAGAGGAAGATGTTCCGGGGAGTAAGACGACTTGGGGGGTGGTTTTCTGGGTGGTTTCTGAAGAAACTTGATTGAGTGTCCCGCTGCTATCAGCTGGAGCACCCAAGCATCTGATGTAATCCTCTGCCAATCCGGTAGATGGAAGAAGAACCTCTCTCCTAGTGGTTCCTCTCGGGAGTCCAGAGACTGTGGGAGAGGAAAGTAGTCAGGAGGTGTGGGGCAACGCAGTGGCCGAGGCTCCTGCAACTTTTTTGGGTGGGGGAGGCTTGGCTGCCGGAGAGGCCAGACGTTTGTTGGCCCGCTTGCCCTGAGGTTTCGCTTTAGGTCGAGAATGTCTGTGAAAAGGGTGATGCTGTCCCTGAGGGGGCCTGTACAGATAGTAAGCGGACTTGAGTGCAGTGTTCTTTTCTTGCAGGTCAGTTATGATGTCCTTGACATCCCCACCGAACAGCACTGAACCCCTGAAAGGCGCATCCTGAATTGCGGATTGCACTTCAGGGACCAATCCTGACACCTGGAGCCAGGCATGATGCCGAAGAATTACGGCAAAAGCCAAACTTCGACCAGCTGCATCCACTGCATCATAGGTGGCATGGAGCACGTGACGACTGGCCAAATGAGCAGATCGGACAATTTCAGCTACTTCCTGTTTGGTTCAAGACTCAGGAAGGGAGTCCAATTTGGATTCCACCTGACTCAGGATCGTCTTCTGGTAGTCCCCCACATGTGCAACATAGTTCAGGGCCCTAATCCCCAGGGTGGAAGAAGCGTACACCTTCTTCCCATACTGGTCCAGAAGACGGGATTCCTTGTCGGGTGGAGATGAACTGAGATGTTTTGGATTGGCCGACCGGCCATGAGCTGCGCTAATTACAACTGAGTCAGCCTTGAGGTGTGTATTCAAAGAATCCACACCCTCAGGAGCCTGGTATAGCCAAACCACCTTCCTCGGAAGGGGGGGCTAACATGGACAGTTGCTTCCAAATAGTGAAAACAAGATCAGCGTGAGGCTCAATCCAGGGTGTAATCAATATTGGAGTGGTTTCAGGCAGATCCAAGTGAGCAGCGGGCTTCTTCCACTGTGGATCTGGCTCCAGAGATTGCCACTGGTGAACCTCCTGGATCTTTCTTAGTAACTCCAGAAAGGAAGGATCTTCCGGAGGAGACTTTGGAGGAGTCCTTGGCCTGGGACGGTCTAGAGTACGTGGCTCGTCATCAGGATCAGAGCATCCCCCTGAGTCTGAGTCAGAGGTCTCTAAAGAAGAGGAGGAAGATTCTTCCCAACGTTGGGGAGGAACGGTCCCCTTGGGAAGAACTCGGGGAAGCATATCCTCCCCAACCCTGGGGGTAAACCTCTGGTGTCGGGTAAGGGGGAGGGAGTCTCTCGTCTCTGGTGTAGGGGATCCTGAGCAGGGTCCAGCGCTGGCAGATGGCTCTCCACCTCCCTGGTGAGTTAAGCCTTGGCCTCAGCCCACCAGGCAGCCAGAGTATCCTTCAAATCCACCAGTGGCTGTGGGGGCATTGGAGGAGGAGGGGGGGATACAGATACTGAGGGTATCCGTAGGGCGAGTATCCATAACCTGATGGTGGGAAGCCCAGCATCGGGTATTGAAGTGCTGGGTACTGCGGCGCCAGATAAAGAGGTGCTGGGTACTACGGCATTGGATACTGTGGTCCCGGGTAGGACGGCACTGGATTAAGCGGGGTTGTATACCCAGGAACCAGGGACTCTGACAGAGCAGACAGCCCTGGGAGAGGCCCAGTGGGTGGGCCAGGTAAAGATGGCCCCACAGGCATCAGGCCCAGTGTTGGAACAGCGTCCGGCAAAGGGACGTCAGCCGGCATCGGGTAGGCGTCCGGGTCCGGCCCTATAGAAGGGAGCCCTGACATAAGCGTGCCTAAGTCCTCCGTGTCGACCAGGGATGGAAGGCTAAAATCCCTGGGTTCCAACAGAGGAGACATGGGAGCCTCGGCAGGCAGCAGCAAGCGCTGCGGAGAGTCTGGGATGTCAGACTGATCCAAAGGGTCCGACATAGGCTCTTTCGCTGGGTGTTCGTCTGAGGGGTCGAAGTCTGTCTTACCGGCAGGATCTGGGTGGGCGTCGGAGGAGCCGGCGTCCGACTTATCGAAACCTATGCCCGACGAGGGTCGTGATGGGGAAGTGACCTTTGCAGGTGTACGAGGGACCGTGTGCCCCCCTCGAAGGAACAGGCATCTTATCGTCCCTGCCCGAGTGGACATCGGTAGCACCGGCGTCAGGCTTACCGAACCCACTCAACCCAGAGGGCCGCGTGACAGCGGCCTTCCCGGGAGCAGCTGCCTCCTTTGTCCCGGAGGCACCTGAGGGGCCTAAGTGCAAGACTGACGGGAGGAACGACGCTGTCTTGGACACCGCCAAGACGGATGTCAAGGGTCAGTCCCCCAGAGGGGACATTACCTGAAGAACGGTGACTCCAGCTGGAGTTACGGAAGCTGTGGAGGTCGAGTCCCGGTCCCGGT
Source organism: Neoceratodus forsteri (assembly GCA_016271365.2). Lineage (NCBI taxonomy): Eukaryota > Metazoa > Chordata > Ceratodontiformes > Ceratodontidae > Neoceratodus > Neoceratodus forsteri. The sequence continues at coordinate 334,309,866 of CM057452.1, read as the reverse complement.
GCTTCTCTTTCTTTTTCCTATGTCCTTCAGGTGAAGTGGAAGCCTGCCTGAGCTTCTTCAGCTCCTTCTCCATGAAAGCCATCTTTTTCTTCAAAATGTGGGCCTCCAGGAACTGCTGCCTCCATTTATGGGTGGCTGCGTTGAACTGCTGGCAGTGCTGGCACTTCTCCATGGGGTGTTCCAGGCCTAGGCAGAAGAGGCACAGGCAGTGACTGTCCTTATGCGATAGCTGGGATCCACACAAGTCGCACTTGTTCTTATGTGAATCGGAGGGCATCGGGGACAACATATACAGCCGTTAAAGCAGGAATAAACAGAAAAAACTGACAATAAACTCAGTAAACTAGACCGATGTAAGACTGACAAGCGAAGGAACTTTACCATGAGGCACTTTCACAAGTCGACGGTGGGAAAAAACTGGTAGGTGGATGTGGGGGACCGCCCCTTTATACTGACGTCGCATGACGTCAGTCACCTGACGTGGGGGCAGTCCCCCGCCAGAGACTGCTAGCTAGAAATTCTTCTGTGGGGTCCTGACGCCTGCCGAGTCAGTTCTATATGTAATTACCTACTGCAAGAGCCCTCTCGAAGTAAGATCTGGTCTTAGGTCTCCTGTCCACTTGGGGACTAGGAAGCATCTGTAGAAGAAGTCCCTGTTCCTCTGACTGACAAGAACTTGTGCTATGGCTCATTTCTGCAGCAAGGCTTTTATCTCCTCTTTGAGCAGTGACGTGTCCTGGTGGATACATGGAGACAGGTAGCAGATGATCTGGAGGGGTCTGCAGAAGCTCCAGAGCATGGCCTTCTGCAATGAAGTCCAGTACCCATTTATCTGTAGTTATCTCCCTCCTCTGGTCACATTTCCCCTTCCCCTTCTTACCTCAATATGTACACCCTGGAGGAAAGGAGGGAGAGGGGGATATGATAGTGACTTTCAGATACCTCACAGGTATAAATAAGGTACAAGAGGGAAGCATTTTTCAGAAAAAAAAAAGATGCTCAAGAACAAGGGGACATGCTATGAAACTGGAGGAGGGTAGACTCGGGGGAAACATAAGGAAGTACTTCTTCACAGAGAGAGTGGTGGATGCCTGGAACAGCCTTTCAGCCGAGGTGGTGGGGGCAAAAGCTGTGGCAGGATTCAAGAACACATGGGATAGGCATAAGGGAACCTTAGTTGTTAGGGTAGGGAGGGCTTAGCCGGAGATCAAGTAGGGTCTACGGTATTACAGTAGGTAGGGAAAATGGGCAGACTGAGCTGGCCAAGCAGTTCTTGTACACAATCAGTTTCTATGTTTCTGGTTCAAGTGAAGGGAGAGCCGGCCACTTACAACCACTCCTGGTGGCAATGGTGGTTGGGGGGGGGGTGCGTGGCTGTGAATCCTTGTGAACCAGTGGGGGCAACATCACTGGCTTGACCTCCTCTTGGTGCTTTGGAATGGGTACCTGGGGGAAGGTTGACCGGCAAGGCTCCAGCGCCTTTAACTCTGCATTGTTTACTGTATACAGGTTTGCCACCCCTTGCTGGTGGTGGATGAAAATGAACCCAGCACTTGCCCTTGTCTGGTGTGGAGTATAGGGACCTAACTGACCTTAGGGTCATTCTAGAGGATTGGAGGCCTTTCAAAGTCTCTTCCACATCATGCCCAAACAATTTATGGCCTCTAAAAGGTGCATTTAACACTGCTTGATGAACGTCATTAGCAATCCCAGCTACTCTGAGCCGTGCATATCTTCTCATACAAATGCCAGTGCAGCCACCCAGGTAGAGGCATTTGAGACATCACAGGCTTAGTGGATCAAATGTTTGCACACATCAGCCCCTGAAGTTAAGGATTTCAATAACTCTGCTTTGGCCTGACCTTCAGGAAGGGCCTGTGCAGCATTCTTGGGACTCCTCGAGAGGGTGGTCTGGTATTTTATCATATGGGCTTAGCAGTTTGCAATATGCAGGCCTAGTGATGCAGAGGCATAGGTACAGCACATTTCCCATAACATCCAGCCTTCAGGATTACTTATCAGGAGGCAGGGAGCTCATATGTTTGGGTACCCGAGATCTTTCATGGGCAACTGTAAGGAATACTAAGTCAGTTTCTGTGTGGTTAGCATAGTGAGACTTGTGAGATGGTACAGGATGCATCTTGTCAACCTTCGTAGAAACTGCTGGTGTAGCATTGGGCCTATACCAACATCGTAAGTGGCATCTTCCAAGGCTGGATAGAGTGTAGGGATAACTAAGGAGGATTCTGGCACCTCCAAAAACTCCAATAAATTCCTGTTTATGGAGTCTTCCTGTTCTAGGGGGGATCCTATAGTTGCCTGCATTTTTTTGCATCACAGTTTGAACAAAGGGATCCTCTAGGGGTGACCTTGGAGCATTGACCACGGATTCCTCACTGCAAGTGGATAGGGTGACACTAGTACCTGCCAAATACTGGTCCTCAGTATATGGGTTCTGGGTTGTATTCCACTCTGCTGTCCTCCCGTTCAATGACAGGTATGGAAGAGCACACCAGCGACGCTGGTGGTGGCTAAGGAGGTGCCTTCGGAATGGTACTGTGTTGCAATGTTGACTGAGTCTGAGAGTTCGAGACTCCCATCACTGTTAGTACGGGCTGGTGAGGAAGGCCTGGAAGGAGGCAATGTATAATTTCAGAAAATGACACCCGTACTAGGGGTCACAACTGTCATAGTTAATGGCAGGTTCAGATCCAGCAACGACGGCGTTGTTCTACCCACAATAGGCCTAGTGGTACCTAATCCAAGCCCTGACCTTGGTGTCTGGTCAACAGCTGGAAGGGGCTGCTGGAGCAGATGATAATAAGGAAGTACCTACTGGTCACAACAGCGACCTGGAGAGTTATCCTCGTCACAGTGCTTATGCTTGTGGCCACCCGGCAATGATTTACCTTTTGAGTTTGACAACCATGATTTGGTCAATGGGGCAAGCGATGTGGACTTTTCTTGGAGTTGTTTTTCCACTGCCGCTTAAGTTTTCTTAAGTAAAAACTTTTCTAGTGCCCCTTTTCTGCATTGCCTGGTAGTAGAATTAAAGCCTTTGCAGATTTCACATGAATAATTTCACATTGTGGAAAAGGCCTAAACAGCAGATACACACTTTGTGGGTATAGTTTTTATAAATTTTCTCTCTGTAATTGCAGTACCAGGATAAAGTTGATGGTTCTTTCAGTGCATGTAGGAGCCAAAAATCACTAAAATATTGATACTTTTCTAAGTGTAAGAAAAAAAAATGACGGCAGCTAATAATTGGTATTTCCAAAAGCAGGTCCAGCGAGTATGATCGGTGAGAAAAGAACTGAGAAGAGATGGGGCTGCCCATGCTTATGTAGATGCTGAAGCATGACATCATCGTCGGCAGCTCTTGGCTTGCAATAGTTTCCATGTGGTCCTAGTGCTGACGCAGGTATAGTTCCAAAGGTATGGCCTGATGAACGAGATATCCTTGAGTAAGATCATAGAATTTGAGAGCAGATAAGCACCCCTTGGCCCACCCAGTCTGCCCCTTTTCCCCTACTTATAGTATCATCACAGACCCTACTTGATCTCTGGCTCTTTAGGCTTTTGCCACCAGGCCATCAGCAACAATTTTTCTTTAGTTTTAAAACATAGGAATTTCATAATTATTGAGCGTGGACGCCTCCCTGGTCCAGGCTTGGAGCCTAGTGCTCTGTGAACTCTCTCGAGTTCGAAGTCCATGTCATCTGGGAGCTGGAGGGACTGCCAGAGCAATGTCTCTGTAAAAGCTGTGATACTCTGTCCCTCCTCCTCCTCCGGGGCTCTAAATTCAGAGGTTCTTTCTCCGAATTCTTCCCCCGAGGTCCTGTTATTTAATATCCATCTGCACATGGCAGTGGTGCAAATGGAGCAGTAAATCTGGACACACAAGGGGACTGTGGACTCCCAAACTGGAACTCACCCACACACATAACTGGATATCCATTCCAAAGTTTATTGCAGGTGCAAAAAAGCATCAAAGTTGGGGCACAGAAGTGGGCGAGCACAATCCATCACAAGAACCACTTACACATGCCTTGGCACTTCAGGGGGCTTTGCTGATGCTGGAGTGAATATCCATTTGTGTGTGTGTGTGAGTTCCTATTAGGGAATGCACAGTCCCCTTTCGTGTCTGGCTACTGGTAGGGACTGGTATCCTGACTATGCATCCAAGCCCAGCATCACTTAGCGCCCACCATTTCTTGTCTGTAGGAGTAGTAAATCTGCCATGTGGTCTGGCTTCTCACTGAGTTCTGTAGTGCCAGCGTGCAAGTTCTTGTTCTCTGCCTTGAGAGCACCAACGTCTGTTCTCAAGAAAGTAACCATTTAACAGATCTCAGATCAAAATGCCATTAACTCTGCAAGGATGTGATCACTGGGGGCTGCTGTGGATGTCGCTCCAACTGTGGACTGCAGGGAAGAGGCTTCACTGTCTGGAGGCATTAGGTGGTTAGTATTGCTACTGACTGGCGATGTTGGTGGATTTTGTTTTGCCTTCTTGGAGCCCCTCCGCCCCCATGTCTGGTTCACACTTCAGTACTCAGGTATCAAGTAACAGGACCAGGGATGGAAGGCCATTCTGGCAATTGGGTTGAGAAGCTCGAAATCAGCTGCCATAGCTTGACAGTGACATCATCAGAGATACAGTCATTGTCATTCTTGTCATCACAATGGGGGGGGGGAGGCTTGGGTAAACAACCTGAGAGCTTCTTCAGTGTATCACCTAGGTCAGCTTCTCATTCATGAGAGTTTCCACACTTGCTCAACAGGTTCTCATCTCCGCTCCTCCTTGCAGCCCACAGAAAGCTAGCAAAGTGTTACAGACAGCTGCAAGGAACAATAGCAAGGCCACCACTCAGTGACAGTCATAAAAGACCATCCCTCAGCCCCCAATTCATTTCAGTGGGGCAGCTGCAAAACACTTCCTCACTTTAACCACAATAAGAACTGGTATTCTGTGCAGACCAGCTAGCCAGGAAGTACTTACATGTGATAGGAACTATATTCAAGGCAGTGGTTGCTCAGTTTGTTGTTACGTTTCACCATTGTCATGACGTCACTGCACAATGCAAAGGGATACATAAAATCTGGAAAATATGTGCAGTGAGGATTGGGGATAGGAAAATACAGATCTGAAGCCTCATCACCTATAGACGTGTCCCAGGAAAATGTCATGCTGAGCACACCCTGGTGCTGTCCTTCTGCTCTCCATAGGTTTTAATGGGAATGGGAGCTTATAGCTGACACAATAACAATAGCAGTTGCGTCCCTAGAGACCAGCTAGAAAAACACATCAAAAATAAAAAGTAACATGGGCTATTTTTAAAAACTTATTAAAATATGCTGCCTATTTCTGACACAACTAGCTATTTAAAGTACACAACAGTATCAGTCTGTCCGGTAGTAACAAGCTAATATTACACAAATTACTGAAAGACTAGCCCCAGAAAATAATGTTTCAGCTTACTCTTAAAAAGGAATAGAACAGCCAACTAGAAACATAGAAACAGACTCATACAGCAGATAAGGGCCACATGGCTCATCCAGTCTGCCTACTTTTTCCCTGCCTACATTCTCACCGCAGACCCTACTTGACATATAGCCCTTTCTCCTACCCCCGCCCTTTCTTTCACAACGATTCCCTTGTGGCTGTCCCATACATTCTTGAACCCTTCCACTGTTTTTGCCCCCACCACCTCTGCAGGAAGCCTGTTTCAGGAATCCACCACTCTTTCTGTAAAATAGTACTTTCTCACATTTCTCCAGAATCTACTCCCCTCCAACTTCACAGCATGTGCCTTTGTTCCTGAGCACCTTAATTTCTGAGAAATACTTCCGTCTTGTATTTTATTTACCCTGTGAGGTATTTAAAGGTCTCTATCATATCCTCCCTCCCTCCTTTCTTCCAGAGTGTACATATTGAGGTCCCTCAGCCTCTCCTCATAGGGCTTCAGGTGCAGACCCTGCATCATCTTAGTTGTCACTGTCTCAACTACCTCAACTCTGTCTATGTCATTCCGGAGATGCAGTCTCCAGAACTGAACACAGTACTCAAGGTGAAGTCTTACTAGTGATCTATGCAGGGATAATGCCACCTCCCTCTTTCTGCTTGTGATACCCCTTCCTATGCATCCCAGCATCCCACTAGTCCTCCACACTGCCTTGGCGCACTGTTTGGCTACCTTTACGTCATCTGATATAATTACTCACAAGCTTGTTTCCTGCTTGGTAGTCGTCAATACCACTCTACTAATTTTTTAGTCTGTCACTGGGTTTCTGTGTCCCAAGTGCATTATTTTGCAGTTTTTTGCATGGAAACCTAACTGCCATACCCTTGACCACTCCTCAAGTTTTCTCAAGTCTTTGCTCATCCTTTCCACCCCACCCACCCCACCCGAATGTCCGCCCTGCTGAAGATCTTGGTGTCATCCGCAGAGACAGACCTTCCCTTCCAGCTCCTCTGCAATGTCACTTATGAAGAAATTTAAGAGGACCAGTCCCAGCATGAATCCCTGAGGTATCCCGATGGTCGCCTTCCCTTCCATGGAATGAACTCTATTTACCACCACCCTCTGTTGCCTATCCCTTAACCAATTTGTTACCCTGCTTACCACCTTATTTCCCACCCCTATGCTACCCAGCTTGCTTACTAGGCTCCTGTGTGGAACAGTGTTGAAAACCTTGCTGAAATCCCAGTAGGCCACATCTACCACTCCTTCCTCATCCAATTTCTTGGTCACCTAGTCAAAGAAGTCTATCATATTTGTTAGACGTGACTCCTCCCCATCAATCAATGCTGCCTCAGGTCTTGTAACCTACTAGATTCAAGATATTACAAAATCCTTTCCTTCAGCAGTGTTTCTATTAACTTTCCTGTGACCAATGTCAGGCTAACCATTATAGTTGTCAGACTCTTCCCTGCTACCACTTTTGTGAAGTGGGACTACAGCTGCCGTCCTCTGGTCCTCCGGAACCACTCCAGATTCCAGTTATTTGTTGAATAGGACTGTCAGAGGTGCAGCCAGAACCTCCCTGAGTTCCTTCAGCACTCTTGGATGCACCTGTCTGGCCCCATTGCTTTGTGCACCTTCAGATTGGTGAGTGCCTTCAGGATTCACTCATCTGAAAAAGGACTAGTGTCCATTTCCCCCTTCAAAGCTGCTGTTACCTTTTTCATAGTCCTTCTGTGAACACTGAGCATACGTATTTGTTCAAGATGTCTGCCTTTTGTTAGTCCCCTTCTGTAGAGTCCCTTCGCTTTTTAACCTTACAAGCCTTCCCTTGGTCTTCCTCTTTTTGCTCACATACCTAAAGAATGTCTTATTCCCTTTTGATACCACCAGGGCTATTCTCTCTTCAAACATGACAGCTAAAGGGGAGGTTCTGATAATGGGAGACTTCAACATGCCAGATATAGACTGGTAATTACCAGCAGGAACATCTGCTGGAACTAGACACATAGAGGATTCCCTGCAGGGGGAGGGCCTCAAACAACTAGTACAACAACCCACAAGAGACAGGGCTATCCTGGATCTAGTACTAAGGAAGAAAGGATCGCAGATCTCCAGGTAGAAGGTCACCTGGGTGCCAGTGACCATCACATGGCATGGTTCAATTTGGCCACAAGAACTAAATCATCCCTTTCCAGGGCAAACATATGGGACTTCAGAGGAACTGACTTTGATAAGGTGGCCAACAGAGTTAAGCTAGCCCTGGCAAAAAGAAATACAGGTGAGGGGGTACAGGCAAAGTGGGCAAGCATTAAGGATGCAATACTTGAAGCAACATCCCACTGTGTTAGGGAGAAAGGCAAGAGCAAAAGAAGGAGGAAACCACTTTGGTTCTCAAAAACAGTAGCAGAAAAGATTAGAGCCAAAAGGTTGGCCTTCAGGAAATATAAGGGAATGCAGCGGGACGAAGATAGGGAGGCATACCAAACTTCCCTAAGGGAAGCAGGGAAGGCAGTAAGGCAGGCAAAGGCCCAAACCGAAGGACACACTAGCACGAACAGTAAAAGATGGGGACAAGACTTTCTATAGATACATTAGTGAAAGGAGAAAGTTTAGAGGGGGTAATGCTAAGATCAAAGGGGATAAGGGGGAGTGTACTGAGGAGGACCAAGGAAAAGCATCTATCCTAAATAGATATGTCTGCTCAGTATTTACTGAGGAGAAGGTAGGGCAGGGCCCACAGCTCAGCACCCTAGGACCTGATGGCATACATCCAGGGGTACTAAAGGAGCTAAGGGTGGAAGTAGCAGAGCCATTATCAGAACTGTTTAGTGAGTGTGAGCACAGGAGAGGTCCAAGAAGACTGGAGAAGGGCTCATGTGATCCCACTCCACAAGAGTGGCAGCAGGGAGAAGGCAGGGAACTACAGACCAGTCCGTCTTACCTCAGTAGTGGGCAAGATTATAGAGGCACTCCTTAAGGAAAGGATAGTGCAATACCTGGAATCCACAGGAGCCCAGGATCCAAGACAGCATGGGTTTACAACAGTAAGGTCCTGTCAAACTAATCTCATTGATTTCTTTGACTGGGTAATCAGAGTAGTGGACCAAGGGGGGTGCAGTTGATGTCACCTACCTTGACTTCAGCAAAGCTTTCGATACTGTTCCACATAGAAGATTGAGTAATAAGCTGGGTAGGCTCGGGGTGGGTCAGAGGTTGGTCAATTGGGTGGCAAACTGGTTGGCGGGCAGGAATGGTATACAGTAAGAAGAGATGCAAGTTACAGGTGTGGTACCTCAGGGATCAGTCCTGGGGCCAGTCCTCTTCAATATCTTCATCAGTGACATTACAGATGGACTGGAGGGTAAGATTTGCCTGTTTGCAGATGACACCAAGATCTGCAACAGAGTAAATGATCCAGATGGGGTGGGCAGAATGAGAAGAGATCTGGCAAAACTTACAAAATGGTGTGAAGAGTGGCAACTTGGGTTTAACGCAAAGTGCAAAATCCTGCACATAGGGAAGAGAAACCTTATAGGTTGGGAGGGGGGAGTTGCTGGCAATCACAAGGGAAGAAAGAGACTTGGGCATCATCATCATCACAGATTACCTGAAATCATCCAAGCAGGCCGTTAAAGCAGTAGGTAAGGCTAGAGGGATGTTGGGGTGTATTAATTGGGGTATCACAAGTCGTAAGAAGGAGGTAATAATCCCTCTTTATAAGACACTGGTTAGGCCCCATCTGGAGTACTGCGTGCAGTACTGGAGGCCACACCTGCACAAGAACATTAATAAAATGGAGGCAGTCTGGAGAAGGGCAACCAAAATGGTGCACTGACTGCATCAGAAAACATATGAGGACAGATTAACGGAGCTCAATATGTATAACCTAGAACAAAGGAGGAAGAGAGGTGATATGATCAAAACATTCAAACATCTTAAGGGCATTAACAAGGTGAAAGAGTCTAACGTTTCAATATAAGAAAAGTAGCAGGACAAGAGGACACAGCATGAGACTAGAGGGAGGCTGATTGAGGGGTAATGTGAGGAAGTTCTTTTTCACAGAAAGGGTGGTGGATGCATGGAATGGCCTACCTCAGGAAGTGGTGGATATGAATACAGTGCAGAGCTTCAAACAGGCATGGGATAGGCATAAGGGAGCAATACAGATTAGTATGAATAGATAGGCCATTGACAGAGTAAAGGCCTATGGCACATTCATAAAGTAGAAAAAATTGGCAGACTGGATCGGCCTTGCAGTCCTTATCTGCTACCAACTTCTATGTTTCTATATTTCAGCTTGTGCCTTTGTGTTCCTTATTGCTTTCCTTGCTTCCCTGTGTTTCTCCTGATACACTTCCTTATCATCTTTTCTCTGTGTCTCCTTGTACCTTCTGAATGTAACCCTTTTAGCTTAAATATCCTGCAGAAGACAGTTTCATAGGATAGATACTGCCATTGAAAAAGCTCTGTTTTAGGACAATTTTAAATGGGAGAGTCCCTGTCCATAACAGTTGTGACAGGGTTGGATAAGACCTTGTTCCTTTTGTTGTGCAGAGAGAGAGTTAAAAGCATGGATCCACTGTATTTTGTCCTCTCCTATTCTGTCACTTGTCTATCTCTTGCCTGTCTGATTGCTGTCAAATTTTCCTTGTGGCACCTAGGAACTGGCCACTCCAATGGTCCCACAGTTTACCCGTTTTCTTCCTTTTTTCACTTGCTGTTACAGTCAATTCTGGATGTGTGCACATGGTTGGGACCTGCAATAATTGTGCACACATCCGAAATTGCACACAACCGAAATTTAGCTTCGTTTTTAATCGTTGGTGTAAATAACGACATTTGGTGATGAAATGCGTTTAAATGCTCTTTTATTTATAAAATAAGTGCAGAATTGTAAAAAATACGTGTAAAATAAACATATTAAAAAACAGACTCTTCACTGTTTTACTGATAAAAGTCTGTAATGTTTGCCTGTCTTACTGTCTTGACAGACAGTTGTTCCAGCTTTTTCTCAAAGAAATAGAACCATGAGAAGTCTGCCTGCTCGCGATGATCAATATAGTGTCTGATTTTCCCCATCATTTGCCAAACCTCAGCAGTAGAAGGAACCGGGATTTCCTGATTGTCATCCTCCTCTTCATGACAGCCGTTCTCTCCGTTCTCGCCAAGGACTGAGGCGCACATGTCTTCCTCCGTAAGCTCACCGCTTGCTGGTTCATCTGAATCTACAGCTACAAATTCATTAAAGGATTCTAGTAGCATTCCGGGTGAGGGGGGCTCGCTCAATAGCAACAGAGTCGGCATTTTCTTGATCGTATTCTGCTCCTATGCCAGCCTTTTTAAAACAATTTTCTATTGTTTGAGGGGAGACATCACACCAAGCGGAGTGCAGTAAATGAATAATCCAATATCGTGATAGATTTGGCAATGTCATGGAATGCAAGAGTATCTTGTGAGTCAATTCCTAACAACATTTTATTCACAATTTTCTTTCTGTAATGTTGTTTGAGATTGTGGATCACCCCCTGGTCCATCGGCTGGATGAGAGCTGTACAATTAGGGGGTAAAAATACAAGCTGCACATTTCTTACAGCCAGAGGTTTATGCGCTGTGCAGCTGTCCATGATCATCAGGATTTTACGCCTCTGCCTACCCATTTTTTTGTCTATCAGCTTTAGCCAGTTGTGAAATAGTGTTGATGTCATCCACGCATTTGAATTTGCGGTGTATGCCACAGGCAAAGCAGAGACATTTACCCCTTTGAAGCACCATGGCTTCTTAGACTTTCCCACAATGAGCAAGGGCAGTTTTTCTGTCCCACTGCTGTTCACAGACACAAGCACGGACACCCTCTCCTTGGCTTTTTTATGTCCTGAGATTGCTTCTTTTTTAAAGGTGAGGGTGCCGTCTGGTGTAGCTCTAAAGAAGAGTGCAGTTTCGTCTGCATTGAAAATGTCTCTGGGTGCAAATGATGCTGCTAATGTTGGCAGCACTTCCCGCAACCACCCCTCTGAGCTCTTGAAATCATTCTCTGCTCTCTCACCATGCACTTTCTTGTAACCAATGTTATGGGGCTCTTTCCACCTTGACATCCATCCAGCTGATGGCTCGAAGTCGATGCCCATTCTGGCAGCCAGGTTACGTGCCTTGTCTGTAAGGATATAGCCAGACAGAGGGACCCCATGATCTCGAGCAGCTGTAAACCACTTCAGAAGAGCTTCGTCGACTCTAGAGTCTTTGCCCTCCCTCTTTCGTTTTCTTTATTTTTTTGCACCTGAATGCCACTGTGACAATATCAACTCTCTCTGCTTCAGTGTCCGGCAGACACAGGACACATCGATGGAGAACTCTGCCGCTAGTTCTTTACGAGAGACGCCGGGTACAAGGGCTTTCTCTAGGAGCTGAACCTTTTGCTCCAGGGATAACACTGTGCGTGACAACTTCTCCATGGCAGGCAGGACAAACGAATAATCTGATCGCACAACTTAAGACGACTGCTCAGAGGTAATCGCTAACAGGCTACAGGTGAGGGAGATGTAGACTCATTGGGTTGGAACAATTAAAAGCTTCACACTGTCTCAATAGCACACTTCTAAAGGTGTTGAATAAAGTTAACTAACATGCTGGGGGAGAAAATAAATTAAGTAATCAAGCAGTAAATAGTGACACCGACTAGTGAGTTCAGGTCAAAATGTGTGCACACAACTGAAAATAGCAGTGCACACATCAAGATAAAATAATTAAGGAATAATAGAGAATGAATTGGGACCTGCCAAATGTGTGCACACAAGCGGAATGTGCACACAACCGAATTGCACACAAGTGGAATCGACTGTAATATTCTTTCTTTCTCCCTTTGCTTCTCATTGGTTCAAAGATATATGTGAATCTTTATGTGAAACTGGGATCTCCTAGTTTGTAAATCAATATGGTAATGTTGTTTGAAATGACTGCAGAAAGCTTTTTGGGTCTATCTGGAATTGGTGGGGGGGTAACCTTGATATGTATTTTGACCTTAACAAGCTTGCTGACAAGAGTTGTCAGCAGGAAATCAACCCTGGGACAGGATGTCTTAAATGGTTGCACATGTTACGAAGACTAAGGTACTGTTCAGGCTGGTCACAGGAAGGCCAATAAAAGAGTCTTGTTGGATTTTGTGAAAAACTGGAGATGAAACTTACAAGAAAAGGATGCAGAATTTAATTGCCAGGGAAAAATCATAAAAAAGACAACAATGTTTTCTTTGGTTAGTGAGAGAGAGAGAGAGAGAGATGGAGATTTTAAGGTGACTCTCAGGTGGAGGAACACTAGAGGCAGGGAAAAAAAGGTAAGCTGTAGATCATCTACGGTCTGCAGCAAAAGTAATAGGTAGGAAAACGGGCAGACTAGATGGGCCAGGTGGTCCTTATCTGCCGACAAATTCTATGTATCTATGCAGGAGTTTGTTTTGTTTGAACTGCCTGTATGAAGAGCTATCCTGTACATCCTTAATTTATTCTTATTAATAATACTACTAACATGTTACTTGTAAATTTTCAACTTCTGCTGTTCTGCCTATGCCTCTTGACTTGTACCTCAATGACAAATTGACAGATGTCTCTTTCCCACTGATCCTGATGCCCTGGCTGGAGTAAGGGGACATCAGAAGCCCTCAGAGGTAGTGGGACCCCTAGTAGTGTACCCCTCATCAGCAGGAAACCCACAGACCATATTCAAAAATACCAGCTGCAATGTCCCTAGCAGTATGGATTTACGAAACACCACAGCACAGCCACTTCGCTGGTGGACTTCACTGATTATGTCCACAAGGCTTTGGATGATGGTAAACTGGTTGGATCAATCTTTATTGATCTAACCAAGGCATTTGATACAGTCTGACACCCGCTCCTGCTGTTTCAACTGCATGCCCTTAGTGTTGCCCCGAATGCAGTCCTGTGGCTCCAGGACTACCTATCATCCCAGTCTCAGAGTGTCAAGATAAGACATTCTGTATCTGCTTCCAAAAAAATGTCATTAGGAGTGCCTCAAGGGTCCATCCTTGGTCCCTTGCTGTTCAGCATGTTTCTGAATAATCTACCGTAAGCCTGCTCCAGTAAAGTCATTTTATATGCTGATGATGCCGTCATTCTCAGCAGTCACTCTCACACAAACCGCCTGCAAGCCCAGCTGCAAACATCCTTCCAGCAACTGCAGACCTGGTTTAGCTCCCAAAGTTTGCTACTAAACTACAAAACAACTAAGACAATGCTCCTCTCGAGCTCCCAGCTAAAAAGGAGGTACCCAGATTTGACAGTCATAAACCACTTGGCAGTCCCCTTGGAACAGGTGCACTTCTTCAAGTACCTGGGTGTCATGGTTGATGATACCCTCTCACAGGGCTGCAGCTATGAATTTTGGGGTCCCAGACAAGTCACTTGAAATGGGCCCCTGTTTCCCAAATCAGGTAATGCCAGCTCCTCAGGTGGGTCCCTCCTGAGCTTGGGGCCCCAGACAACATCCACACTTTTCCCATTACTATGGCCCTGCCCTCTCATATAAACAACACATAGACATGGTGGTGAAAGCTATGAACACCAAATTAGAGATCCTGTTTAAACACAGGAAAAGCCTATCTACTGACGCCCTTCGGCCCTCGGACTCCAGCTCCATCCTATCCTTGGTTGACTACGGTCTTTTGGTTTACGGCGCAGCCACTGATATGTCTCTCAAAAGAAAAAATTACTCACCTTAGTAATGTTGTTTCTTCTAATGGAGTCTTGCTGTATTCTGACAATAGCAGTGAGTCCCAACCTTCGAACTGCCCCAGAGGTGAAAAAGAGTTAACTTTCCATGCCAGGCATGGAACGCTGAGCTCGAGCTCGGTTGAGACTCTGTCTGTTGTTGTTCAAACTCAAACCGTCAGATCTTTACGAGCTGAACTCACTAAGGTCCTGTGTGGAAGCTGTAAACCTACACTAGCCAACTGGCTACTAAACATAAAACACATTTTTTGGTCCCAAAACAAAGACTCAAGTCAGGAGACCCAAAAAATGAAAAACACAACACCCAGTCACCCCAAGAAAAAGGGGGTGAAAAACAACAAGGTGGGCACCTACTGAGTGCCAACACTGCACTGCCCACCCACATCCCAAAACAGAGGTTCTGAGAGGGGCAGGGGGGAGGTCAGAATACAGCAAGACTCCATTAGAAGAAACAACATTACTAAGGTGAGTAATTTTTTCTTCAAACAACATGAAGTCTTGCTGTATTCTGACAAAAGCAGACTACAAAGCAGTACCTCCATGGAGGAGGGACAGAACCTACTTAGGAATAGGCTCTGAAGCCAGCTGTGTTAAACTGAGCATCACTCCTAGCCTGGATATCCAAGGAGTAATGCTTGGTAAAAGTGTGAACTGTTTTCCAGGTAGCTGCTTGACATATCTCTAGAATAGGATGTCCCTGGCCGCAGCCAGGAAGCAGCTGTACTTTCTAGGAGTGAGCCTCAGGCCTGAGGGGTGAACCTACCCAGTTTTTCATAACAAAATTGGATACAAGAGACAATCCACCTGGCAATGGATCTTTTAGTGGCAGGTTTCCCTTTACCAACCTCACCATAAGTGAGAAACAGTTGGAGGGAGTCAAACCTGTGACCCTTGGTACGCTCTATGTAGTAGCTAAGGGCTCTTTTCACATCTAAACTGTGCAGCCTCCTCTCGCCAGAGGAGGAATGGTCAGTGAAGTACACAGGAAGAGACATAGCTTGATTAAAGTGGAACTCTGAAACCACCTTAGGCAAGAACTTCCTGTTAGTCCTGAGGACCACCTTATCTCTATGAAAGGAGATAAAATCAGGCTCCGCTGACAAAGCTTGTAATTCACATATGCATCTGGCAGAAGTGATGGCTACCAGAAACACAGTTTTTCAAGTCAAGTACTTAAGCTCTGCTGAAGACAAAGGCTCAAAAGGGGGTTGCATAAGCTGAGCAATGCAAACATTAAGGTGCCAAGCAGGGGCAGGGGCCCTGAATGGAGGGTTGGTGTGAAGCAATCCCTTGAAAAACTTGGAGAATACAGGGTGAGCTGAAAGAGAAGAGGGCTTACCTGCTGAAATAAAAGCAGAAACAGCTGCCAGGTGCACCTTCAGTGTAGCTGGTCTCAGCTCCAGGGTATTTAAATGGACCATATAATCAAGGACTGTGGGCAGATCAGCAGACTCTGGGGAAATGTGCTTCCCAGAGCACCATATGGAAAATCTTTTCCATTTGGAATTATAAGTAGCCCTGGTGGAAGGTTTCCTAGAAGCCTTCATGTAACCCCTAGGGGGCGCTATCCTTAGGGCTACTGCCCCTGTCTGCCCCCACTGAGGCAAGGTGAGGGGGCCCAGATCCGTGGACGGGTGCCTCCACCCAGAGGTCGGGGTTAGTACAAGTAAGACTACCTCGGTTACAGCCCTCTGGGCTACTGCAACCCCCCTTCTGTCCCCCCCTAGTGACTCACACTGCGTGCTAACAATTCTTTTCACCAGTACACTTACCCCATGGCTGATATATTTCGGCTCCCTCCAGAGGCCCCCTGTAAAGTAAGGTACAGTTATATCACAGTCACCATGCAGCAGCTCATCCGAAATGTACAAACCAGCCAGGGTGTAGTTATAACACAGCAATCCGATTTATTAGAAGGGTAGATAACAACGGGGAGGGGGAAAAATCAGGTTAATTGGCTTACCCTATGGCTATATACCTAAGGCTCTGTGCACAGGCCTAACTCTACAAGTTACTGTCCATGGGTACCCAAGCCCTAGTGGCTAGTCCAAACTGTGGCAGCTGGTAGGGCCCTTTCACAGAGAAGAGAAAAGTTAATTAAACAGTCAGCAGTACAGTAATCCCATTTGGATCCAATGTTGCAATTCAACAGGGAGCTACCCTGAATTAGTA
This sequence comes from Neoceratodus forsteri, assembly GCA_016271365.2. Classification (NCBI taxonomy): domain Eukaryota; kingdom Metazoa; phylum Chordata; order Ceratodontiformes; family Ceratodontidae; genus Neoceratodus; species Neoceratodus forsteri. The sequence continues at coordinate 334,293,485 of CM057452.1, read as the reverse complement.
CTCACAACCTCCAGACAAGATAGGGTCCTTCAACGTCAGCAGGGCTGCTCCTGAGCTCCACGAGCCTCCTCACACATTTATATGGCAAACTCTAAACAAGGCAAAGTCCTTTAATGGCAGCAGGATTGAACTTGAGCTCCACGAGCCTCCTCACACATTTATATGGCAAACAGCAACAGGCAAACAGCAACAGAGGGGTACCACACCAGGCAGCTGCTCCAAGGCTCCCACAAACTCACAGCCACTGAGATACTGCAACGGCAGCTTCCACTTTTCCTTCGGACTGAGCGCGATTCAGCAGTTCTCTCCAGTCCTCCTGCAGGTCGAGCCTGGTGGGTAGCTGTACAAGGCACAGCCTCCTCTGACCGCCCGCCGACGGATTTAGTCCGCTGGAGCCGAAAACACAAACGGCCGCTTCAGGCCTTCACGTGCTTCCCGCGCGAACATTCTCCAGTGCAGAAGCACACAGCTCCTCTCCCTTCACCAACCACAACGCATCTGCCCTCCAGCAACAAGGGGCTCTTCTTTCAGTTCGGGCGCTACCCACTTCCATTGGCTGGCGAGACCTGCCAGTCACTTTTTCCAGCTCTCATTGGTGTGAAAAAGCGCCATAGCCCATAATCCCTTTCCCAGATACAAACAGCTCCTCTATTGGTCAGTCAGCTCTGCAGGGTCCCAAGGTACTGATTGGTCCAATTCACCAGTTCTGGACCAAAATGGAGGCGGCAATCGAAACTTTCGGTGCTGCAAAACAAGGCAGGTTAGAACAACTACATTGTCATTACTATTTCCCAGTATTTAAGGCCAACCTTCACATCCCCTTGCAGAGCTCCCCCTGCACCACTAGCGATGGCAGCAACGGAGTGAAAAATCAGCAGCCTGGGCGGGACTCGAGCATAGCAACACTCAAACCCCCTTCCTCATCAATTATGACTGCAAACCAAAGCAGCCCTTAAAGAAACAGTATACGGAGGCCTTTTAAAGCGCTCACTGGCTCCCCATTTAAACGACTTTAACGCCGAACTCTAACCAGGCACAGAGCATTTATCCAAGCTCCGGGGAAGCTTTAGGAACCCCCATTTGCAAGGGGGTTACATTCAGAATATCCATTACACCTTGGGAGAGGTGTAAATCAGCAAACTCTAACTCTTCAAGAGCCAGGCCTTGAGATTGAGAGATTTGAGATTCGGGTACCAAACCCTCCCCTGAGCACAGGTTAACAGGTTGTAATTCCTGGGAAGACACAGGGAAGATGGACTGCTAAGGACAGTAGGAGTGGATACCAGGGCTGTCTGGCCCAGTCTGGAGCAATCAGGATCATCTTGCACGACTGAGATCTGATTTTGACTAGCACTTTGAACAGGAGAGGGAAGGGGGGAAAAGCATACAGGAACTTCCCTTCCCAACTGAGAACTAAGGCATCCTGGAGGACTGAGCCCAACACTGGGAGCCTGCAGCAAAAAAGGGGAAGTTGGTGATTGTCTGGAGCTGCAAAAAGATCTATCTGCGGGGTGTCCCATCTGGAAAATATCACCTCCAAGACCAGGGGATCCAGTGACCATTCGTGATGGCCCTGGGATATCCTGCTGAGAGCATCTGCCAGGACATTGTCCTTGCCTGGGAGGTGAACTGCCATGAGGGAGGTGTTCAGGGAGTAAGCCAGAGACCACAACTTCATTGCCTCTGTGCACAAGGCTGTAGACTGAGTGCCTCCTTGCTTGTTGATGTACCACATTGTGGTGGTGTTGTCTGTTCTGCCCTGGATAACTTTGTTCTGAACAGATTTGGAAAAAGCTTGAAGTGCTAGAAATACTGCTCTGAGTTCCAACAGATTGATGTGAAGCAGAGATTCCTGAGGGGACCACAACCCCTGGGTGGTCAGGTCGCCCATGTGAGCCCCCCACCTCAAGAGGGAGGCATCTGTAGTAAGGATTAAAGAGTGAGACTGAGTGACAAAGGGAACCCCTTGTCTCAGATTGTTCTGATCCTGCCACCACTGTAGGGCCTGGATCAGGGTTCGAGTTACTGGGATCAATTTGGTCAGAGGGTCCTTCCTTTGAGACCAGAAGGCTCTCAAATGGAACTGAATGTCCCTCATCTGAAATCCTGCTCCCTGCACTACTGCTGTGGAAGCAGCCTTGTGCCCCAGGAGCTGTAGGAAATGCTTTGCTGGTCAAGACACCTGCAGGGTTAATGAGGAGGCCAGAGAGACAAGGGTCCTTGCCCTGTCCAGGGGAAGGAAAGCTCTGGCCTTTTCTGTGTCTAGCTGTGCGCCTATGAAGGTGAGGAGCTGGACAGGCTCTAGAACTGACTTCGAAAGATTCAGAAGGAAACCCAAAGAGGTGAGTAATTGCTGAGTTATCTGTAAGTGTAACTTGACTTGGTCTGGGGACTGGCCTACTATGAGCCAGTTATCCAGGTAAGGGAAGATGGCAATCCTTTGCCTTCTTAGAGAGGCAACTACCACTGCCAGGCATTTTGTGAATACCCTTGGAGCAGAGGTCAGACCAAAGGGCATTGCTCTGAATTGGTAATGGCCTGAGGGCAGCTCGAACCTGAGGTACTTTCGATGGGAGCTTCTGATGAGAATATGGAAGTAGGCATCCTTGAGGTCCAGGGACCCTAGCCAGTCCCCTGGCCTTAGCGAGGGTAGAATAATTCCCAGAGTCACCATTTTGAATTTTGATTTTAAAAGGTGCTTGTTTAAGTATCTGAGATCCAGGATGGGCCGCCATTCTCCTGTCTTTTTGGGGTAAGGAAGTACCTGGAGTACAACCCTTTGCCCTGGTGTAGGGGTGGAACCCTTTCCACAGCTCTGAGAGCTAGGAGGGAAGAGACCTCTGCCTCTAGGGCAAGTGTCTCTGAGGGATTTGCAGGTGGAAAGGATCTGGTTCTCATCTTTGGAAACTTTTTGAAGCTGAGAACCAGTCCCTGGCTTATTGCTTCCAGGACTCATTTGTCTGATGTGAGAGACTCCCAGTCCTGGACAAAGTAAGCCAGCCTGCCCCCTACAGGTAGGTGAGAATCGGCCCTGGCAACCCCATCAGGGTGCCAGTTTGGCAGGGGCTTTGGGCTGAGGGGTGGAGGCAGGCTTGCCTGTACCCCGTCTGCCTTTCCCTCTAAAGAACCCCCTCTGGCATAAGCAGAAGAGGAAGCCTGGGCTTCGTAGAAAGGCCTATGGAAAGGCCTGCCCCTGCCCCTGGGATGCTGCCTTTGAGGAGTGGCCTGCCTTTCTTTGGCCTGTGCACTCCTATAGGTGGTCCTATATTCGTCCATTTTCTTCATGTAATTCTCTGTCTGCTCCCCAAACAGAGAATTACCCACAACAGGAAAATCCATGGCCTTAGTCTGGATATCCTGTGACAGGCTAGTACATCTGAGCCAAACCATTCTTCGAAGTGCCACAGATGTAGCCATGACTCTGGATGACACATCATTGGGGTCCACTGCAGCATGGAATTGCACCTTGGATGCCTCAATACCATCAGCAGCCACCTGCTCCAGCTCCTTAGCAAGCTGGCCAGGGACCTGTTTTGCTAAAGCCATAACAGTGTCCCATCTGGATTTTTGATACCTAGCAGTATAGGCCATATAATTGGCCTGTCTGAGTCCCAAGGATGCTGCCATGTACTGTTTCTTTGCCAATCCTCCTGGAGTCCTTGTCCGGGGTGTGAAGCCAAGGGAATATTTGCCTTATCACAGGCTGCAGCCTGCACCACCAACATGGCTGCATTGTTGTGTAAGGAACCCGTGATCTGAGCCTGACAATGTATACCTCATGTCCATTCTTTTATCCACAGGAGGTATAGTGTTAGGAGTCTTTAAAATCTTAAATGTCTGTTTCCCAAAAGATTTGTGTAAGGGAATAGACAGCCTCCTAGACTCTGGGATATCCATCATTTCTACATAGTCAGGCTCCTCCTGGTCATCCACAGCTTCCTCCATAGGAAGCTGGAGGGTTTCAGCCACTGTTTTATAAAACATAAAATGGGAGGGGGACTCAGAAAGCCTAGGAGGAGACATTCCTGAAGGTCTGTCTGGGGAAATGTCCAGGTCAATAGGCACATCCAGACTTTCAAAACCACATTCATTTTCCTCATACTCCTCTTCCTCCTCCTCCGGTTCATAAAATTCCTCTAAATCATACTCTTGAAACAGTGGAACCGGCCGAACCAAGCGCCTGCCTGATGGTGCCGGTTCAGTCGGAACTGGGGAAAGCGACTGCACAATTTTGATCGCTTTGGCTATTTCTTCAGCAGTTGGAAAGGAAAGTTTTGGCTCCACACCAGCTGATTTTTCTTTTCTAGTTCTCTTAGCCGGAACCGACTCCTCAGAATCGGCTCTCCTTTTGCCCGAAGAAGTCTCGCCCTGATCAGAGGGCACTCCTTCTGGTTTGGTTTGAACCGAATCGGGCTGGCCATCCGGTTCAGCGGACTTTTTGGCCTCCCTTTCCCTGAGCCTACCAGCTCTCTTTTCCAGGGTAGCTGCAGGGAAATTTTTACAAATCTGGCAGTCTGCATTGAGGTGGTCAAACCCCAGACAATAGACACAGGTGGTGTGGGGGTCAGCCTTAGCAAAGACTTCCCCACACACACTACAGTGTTGAAACCCAGTGGGCCTGGTTTTTCTTTTGGGCTTCTCAGACATTGCGCTAGTCCTTACCAAATTTACCCTTTTAATGGCAATCCGCCAGGCAAGACCCTCTTATCGGTTCCTGACCGTGTCATGGGTTGTGGAAAAAACCGTAATAAAATCCGTCTTTTTTAGAACCGATAAGAACCGGTAACCACACTCTAAAAGTACAATTCCAGATTTTTAACAACTTGATCGGTTCAAACCGAACCAATGAACCGTTTACAAGTTCCACACAGAACAGAACAAAATATAACCTATCTAGTACTCACAAATACCACAGACAGAGACTGAACCGACAGGTTACGGTTTAAATTCGGTCGAAAACCGAGAAAAGCGGTACTTTAACCGACAAATTGAACCGAGCAGAAGGAGAAATCTCCGGAGCAACTGTTCAGTGAGGCGGAGTAAAGAATCTGATGGTTTGAGTTTGAACAACAACAGACAGAGTCTCAACCGAGCTCAAGCTCAGCGTTCCATGCCTGGCATGGAAAGTTAACTCTTTCACCTCTGGGGCAGTTCGAAGGTTGGGACTCACTGCAATTGTCAGAATACAGCAAGACTTCATGTTGTTTGAAGGGTAGTCACAGCCCTGAACAAGGCTTGCAGACTTCTGCTAAATGCTGACTGCCTCAAGCACACCTGCACTCTTTCCGGGCAGGCCAACCTTTATCACTCAAAAACAGGCTCAGATACCAAACCTGCCTACTTGGGAAGAAGGCTTTGATCTCCCTGAGCCCTCCTTGCATATCTGACCTGGTAAAGGAAGCCAGCTCCAATTACAATACTAGAAGCATGGCTTTGATCCTGCTCAGTGTCCCTTTTCGAAGAACTGCACTGGGACAACGATCTTTCTCATACCGAGCTCCACTGTGGCTTAATGAGATCCCCACTGCTGCATTTAACACTGGAAATATTCGGTCCTTTAAAACTGAACTAAAGCAACACCTGCTGTATCTAAACACCTGTGACTGCCTGACCTGAGAATGAATCTCCTACCTTGATACTTCTCTTGACTGTCTGATTGTTCCTCCTGATAATTACCCCCGGGACCTCGCCATCTCCACTGGCCTCCCTCCAGCAATATCCCCCCAGTCACTCATCCTCGTCTAACACACCTTGATGTGTATACCCACAATGCTCCTAACTCCCAACACCAACTCCCAATTTTCTGTCCCTACACTTTACCCCACTTCCTATCCTGCTGCCTCCCCCTTCTTCTTCCCCAGCCACAACCCATGTACACCCCCTTATTTCTCCCTACCTCCCCCTTTCTTCTTCTAATAACTCTTTATACCCCCTTTTCCCAACACTACATTGACAGGCCCTTCTGGGGCTGCTATTCTGGTACTTCTCATTGTGGTTATTAACTCTTGTTGTGCAAGTCAATTGTTTATATTTCATGTAACTATTTATGCCTGTATTCTAAATTACAGTAAAAATTATGTTTTGTGATGCCTGCACTGTTTTCTTCTTGATGTGGAACCTTTGTAAAAGAGTTCATACTCAAAGGTTGTTTCCGAATATTCAAATAAAAAAAATAAAATAAATAAATGAAGTATAAAAATTCTAGAATCACACAGTGGTACCTGGCACTGCAGCCATTTAAATTTGAAGTGATGCACAAATCTGGGAAAGAGAATGTCAATGCTGATTTTCTGTCTAGATGTGGATTGGGAATTGGGAATTCCGAAGGCTGAAAACACAAATGTGTGAGTTTAAACTTCACTCTTTGCTGTACTGTTGTTATGGAAAAAATGATACTGCATATGCACAGAACTGTAAAGGTTATATGCTTATGTTAGAGGAGAATTACTAGAAAGTTTTGGAAACCTGTTTTTGTAAACCAGGTTCCCTCTTAAGGAAGGGGTATGTGACAGGGTTGAATACGGCCCTGCCCCAGTTGTTATGCAGAAAGAGTTTTAATGCAAGGAAGTGTTCTATTCTTCTTTTCTGTCTCTTCTCTGTCTGGTTGCACAACCAAATTTTCTCGTGAGACCTAGGACTTGATCACCCTGACGGTCTTGCAATTCTCTGCCTCTCACTATCTCTCTACCCTCACTTGCTGTTCTGTATTTTCTCCCCCCTTGCATATCTGCAGGTATAGAAATATATGTGAATCATTTTGTGGAAATGTAATTGATACTGTGATCCCTTTGTTTAAAAATGGAAATTATGTACCTACCGTAATTCTTGATCTTCTTGGATGAAGTCTCCACCACTCATTCACACTGATGGAATCTACGCCACAGGCGCAAGGACACAGCGGGAGCAAACTTTTTGCAAGAGGGTCTGTGCCAGAGATGGAGCCGCAAGGAGTGGCACCGTGAGCCTCGGCTCGTGCGGTAATGACTATCTCGGTGTCGACCCTCCAACCACCTCAGTACCTTTTTTTCCAAGGAGGTGCAGCATAACTAACCTAGAAGGATTAGCCTAACCAAAACCAGACATAAGACAGTCCGAACGACCCGTATAAGAAGGGTCAACAAAAAAGTCTTCACAGCCTAAACATTGAGGGAGTGAAGACCAACAAATGAAAATTACGTACCTACCGTAATTCTTGATCTTTTCTTGTATCTTCACCATTCATTACTGCTTGGGTTAGTGCCAGAGGTGCGCACCTGCCATGGGAGGTTTTTTTTGTTTTGAGTTGAGACACGGTGCCCCGAGAGCAACGTATCAAGGCCATGCCAGGGAAGGCCGTTAGGTGTGCTCGTAGACCTCCTCCATCTCAGTTCTGATAATGGAGAGGCGGTAAATATAGGGTAAGAAAAGGGAAGGAGGCAAGGAGCTGAGGAGAGAAAAGGAAAAGATGTAAACTGAAAAAGAAATGTCGAAGAGGACAGAGAAGAAGAAGATGCCTGCCCTAAGGGAACGCAAGGCCTCACCCCTGGGGTGGCTCCAAGGAGGAATAGAAAAGAAGAGAGAGAAGGAAGGAAAGAGAGGGAAAAGGAAAAAGGAGGGGTGGCGGGAGAGACAGCTCTGCTGGTTGGGAGATTGGTTAAAGAGATATAAGCTCAGTACCAACAAGAGAGCAAAAAGCCCACTTTGTAAAGGAGGAAAAAAATTCCTAAGGACCTAGAAGGCAGAATTTCACTGTTCGCTGATGACACAAAGCTCTGTAACAGAGTAGACACACCAGAGGGTGTAGACAGAATGAGAAGCGACCTGCAGAAACTTGAAGAATGGTCAGGGGTTTGGCAGTTGAAATTCAATGCAAAGAAGTGCAAGATAATGCATATGGGGCACAAAAACCCTGGCACAATATATCAGTTGGGGGGGTGAGGATATAGCATGCACCAAGCAGGAAAGGGATCTTGGGGTTATCATCTCTGATGACCTCAAGGTAGGGAAACAGTGTGACAAGGCAGCAGGTAAAGCAAATAGGATGCTGGTATGTATAGGCAGGGGCATTACCAGCAGGAAAAGGGAGGTCATAATTCCGCTATACAAGACACTAGTGAGGCCCCCACCTGGAGTACAGTGTACAGTTCTGGAGACCATACCTACGTAAGGACATAGACAGGGTAGAGAAGGTTCAGAGGAGGGCAACAAAGATGGTGCATGGATTGCATCACAAGTCCCATGAAGACAGGTTGACGGAACTGAACATGTTCCGAAAAGGAGCGAGCAACCAGGGAGGGAGAAGAAACCCACTAGCACTTTGTTAAGTGCTAACACATATGTGAGTTGGGGGGCAAAGGACAACCCCTAAATAGAAAGATTGGAACTCAAATGGACTCTGTGAATGCAAGGCAAAGATCACCAGCTCAAGGTAAAATAGTGTCAGGACAGCTTAAATTAGGAGAACTGACACAGGATAATTGAGACATGCCAAGGGGACTTAGCAAAGGAAACTGAGCCATGCAAGGGAAAGTTTCCTATTTGTGAAATGAAAGTGCGGCCTTGAAGACCAAGTCACCCCACAGGGGTAGTCAGAAAGAGTTCCCTAGGACAGAAAAAGTTACTTGCTCCCCTCCAACCAAAGGGAAAAATAAGGAGGTCCATACAGAGGGACGCAAGAAAAAAAAAAAATATATATATATATTATTTTTTTTTTTTTGGCATAAAGGCCAGGAAAAGGAGAGGGGGGGGGGGATCAAGTAGGGAAGTGGAGACGCCTAAGAAGGAGGCCCTAGAGGGGAAGGAGGGCGGGTATCAGTAATGAATGGTGAAGATACAAGAAAAGATCAAGAATTACGGTAGGTACATAATTTTCATATCTTCCCTTGTCAGTCTTCACCTTTCATTACTGCTTGGGTGAGTACCAAGCTCCCACCCCACACGGAGGGGGAAGACAGCAGCGTCTCTGAGAGAACAAGACCCTCAGCCTTCTGCTGGTGAAAAACAGAAGAAAGAGACCCATGGCTGATTCCAAGAAAAGCCTAAGGTTGGGGAGAGCTAGGAGGTGTCCCCCGAAGATGAAGGGATGGAGGGAGCCCCTGTAGAAATCTCCTAGCCTTGGAAGAAAACAAACGGGTCCCTCGGAAGGCAGAGCGAATCACCCTACGCCGGGCCTGGGGTGACAATCTAGATAGACGAAACCATGCCATCCGTCTGATACAGATCGCTGTGCCTGCAAGCCTGGAAGCTACTTCATTGGTGTTGTAAGATGCCCTTGCTTGGTGTCTTGCCAGCTCTAGGCCTATAGCAGAGAGGGCAATGGCCTGTCTAGACTGCTCCAAATCAGACACTGATACTAGAAAATGGGATAGCATCGACCATAAATGCCTGCTGTAGGCATCATGGTGCACCTGATGAGATGCAATGCAGAGCATCGCACAAGAAGAAGAGAACACTCTTCACCCCCACCGGTCAAATTGTAGAGAATCTGAGTCCGGTGGACAGTCATGCGCCAGGCGGCAGCACCCGGAAGGAGTCTCTAGGAAAGTCAATCCGGAGGGCGGGTTGGGGAGAGACCCTAAGGACTCAGATGGGACACAATACCATCTCCTGCAGTCTGCCGGGGCTGGAATAGGAGCGGTTGGAGACTGCCAGGAACGGATAGACGCCTCCTGGAATGGAATAGGCCAGGATGGCACCACCAGATGCTGGGCACTGAATTCAGTGAGGAATTCACACGTCTCCCATTCAGTATTGTCTCGCCTAACAAAGGAGATACGAAGATCCCTCACCATCCTCAAAAGGAATCGCTGATAATCAGTGAAATCAGCATCAGAGGAGATATGAGCAGGGGGTTCCTCTCCCTCTGAGGAGGAAGACAAGGATGACGGAGAGCTCGAATGTCCAGAGGACTCCTGTGGCGGAGGGGATAGGCGAAACACCTGCTCATGCATACATCTAACGTATGAAGGGAAGGCCGCCGGAGTAGCTCTGAACGTCTCCCAGGATAACGGACCCGTAGGACCGACATGGCCTGGGGGTGGTGGCTGCAGAGGAATGGGAGAGGGGCACCTATGAAGAGGCAACTGTCCTCTGCTCTGGCTCTGAAATCCGGAAAATGGAGCCCGAGCTGGCAGGGTCCCAGACAACAAACCAGGTCGCAGAACAGAACCCTGGGGATGTGAAACCTGGGAGAGCCTAGAGGGGAATACTCCCCTGTGATAAACCTGAGGCCGCATAGGTCCAGAAGAGCAGCCCACAGCAACACCACCGGAGGGGTTCCTAGAGCCCAAGAAGGAAAAGCGGGGTCCCACACTACAGCTCCTACCCACACCCCAAGGGGTGGCAGGCGAAGACCGAAGCACCTCCCCTTGGCCTCTCAACTGCACCGGACTCTGAGGACGCCTCCTCTGACCTCAGCGAAGGACCTGTTGATCCGGTTTCCAGGAACCCTCCTAAGACACGGTGTCCCCGACCCACCCTGAGGGGACAGCAGCACCGGAAACGGCAGCTACAGCAGCCTCCTCCGGGCGGGCAGCCTCATCCCCAGCTTCCACTGCCTCCCCCACCGAGGACTCCAGACCACCCCCAGTCTGGGGATCCTCTGAAGAAGAAAACTGGAGGGACTGAGGAATAGGATCGCTGGGCTGCCTGACACCACGTCTCACCGGAGACCCTGATTCTGAAGAATTGGGGCGCCAAGATGGGTCCACGTCTGAAACATCCTCCTCAGATGAAGAGGACACCAGCAGGACCACAATACTGGTGAACCCAGGGCACTCCCAAGAAACGGCACCGCGAACGGCGCCGGTGTCACCGGCGGCACCGGATGATCTCGAACCACCCGCAACGCCCAAACCCAGTCCCGACTCCCTGGCGGCGACAGCCAGGCCCACGGCACCACCAACGGCACCAGGAGCCAGCAAGGCCCTTCAAACGGAGTCGACCGGGTCCACGGCACCACAGGTGGCACCAAGAGCCGAAACGGAGCCGCCCCGATCACTGGTGCCACAAACGGCACCGGGATTCAGAGAAGCTCCAAAAGGCAGCATCGAGGGTCCACTGGTGCCGGGCCCAGAAAACTTGGGCCGTGACACTGGGGGAGCCTGCACCTCCAGGGAGGTGACTGCTGAGGCGGTGTCCCCACCGCGACCGAGGGAGGGATCACGGTGTTCCTCTGACACTGCAAAAGAGGCCTCTTCCTCAGCGAGACTAGAATATGAGGAGGTCTCCTCCTCTCCAGACCATATAGGCCTGGGAGGGGACCCGGAGGAAGGGTCTAAAGTTCTTACCTGGGAAGCCCTAGAGCGACGTCATCCCCCGGAAGTCGGTGGAGCCCTGCCGATCTTAAATGCGCGGACTTCAAGGACTCGGCGGTCCATGGAGAAACAAGCGTCGCACGAATCCATGTTATGGTTGGGTTCCAGGCAATGTAGACAAACATCATGCCGGTCTGTGATGGAAAAATGCCGGCCACAGGAGCACCGACGCATAGAGGCTCGGCCCGTCTTCGACTTATGCTTGGCTCCCGAACCGGACATGATGCGAAATAAACAGAAAAACACAGCAAAAAGATCCCGGCTCCGTTAGAAAAAACAGAACGGTCTTTACGGTTGATAACAACTTCAACAGCGTCAGGACGAGCAGAGAAGGAGGAGTCGCAAGTCGGCCTCTGACGCAGCTATAAAACTCGCACATGGAGCAGGTGCAGCCTCGACGGCGGGAGAAACAGAACTGAGATGGAGGAGGAGTCTGCGACACTTAACGGCCGCCCTTCACGCATGACGCTATGCGTCGCGCTCGGGGTCAGCGCCATAGGTGCCGACTCCAAAAAAAAAAAAAAAAAAACTCCCGGGGGGATGCGAGCCTCTGGCACTAACCCAAGCAGTAATGAATGGTGAAGACTGCTAAGGGAAGATCAGAGAGGTGAGCTCATGGGATGGTGGGTGGGCGTGTGAATGAGTGGCGGAGACTTCATCCAAGAAGATCAAGAATTATGGTAGGTACATAACTTCCACATCTTCCTGGACATAAAGTCTCCATGACTCATTCACACTGATGGGAGAGTACCGAGCTAATAATCCCCCGAGAGGGCAGCAGGAGAAACCAAGAGCTCACAAATTTAGGACAGAAGTCCGTTAAGGATAGTCCTGCCAAATGAAAGATGTCATCTGGCATGGACATCCAGGGCATAGTGCTTGATGAAAGTATGCACTGAGCTCCAGGTAGCCGCACTGCAAATGTCTGCAATGGGCACATTGCAGATTTCCGCCAGGGATGCCGCGACTGCTCTAGTAGAGTGAGCGTACACCCTGCCCTCTAGCTTAACTTGCACCATGGGATAACAGTGGCGAAGGCATGCCACTAGCCATGCTGAAATGCATCTGATAGCGACAGGTTGACCCAGCCGGGTCTCGCTGAAGGAGACAAACAGTTGTTGCGCTTTGTGAATTTCTTTTGTTCTATCCAAATAGAAACGCAGAACTCTTTTGACATCTAAAGAATGAAGGGTACGCTCTCCTTCATTTTAGAAGTTCGCAAAGTAAGTAGGTAGGATCAAAGGTTGGTTTAGATGGAATTCTGAAACAACCTTAGGGAGAAACTTAGGATGGGTCCTAAGAACTACTTTGTCCTTATGAAATACAGTGCATGGAGGGTCTGTGACCAAAGCATGTGTAACCCCCTGCAAATGGGGGTTCCCAAAAGTCTTCCAGGAGCTTGCTTGAATGCTCCAAGCCTGGATGGTGTTCGGCGTCTAAGCTGTTTATCTGTGAGTGCTTTTAGAGCCTCTGGTACTGTCTCTTCAAGAGCTGTCTGCCTGCAGACATAATTCATTTGGATGGGGGTTTGTGTGTTTCCCTGCTTGAGTCCCACTGAGCTGCTGCCAAATCGCTTTGTTTCACCGGCTACTAAGGGCAGAGGAGCACTTTTCAAAGATGTAACTGTTTGCCAGAAATCATTTAGAGTAATAACGAAAATACAGTTTGTCTAACCTGCTGTTCTTTGCAGTCAGAACTGTGTTTGTCTAGTCCCCCGTTCTGGTTTTGAACTGCTGAACTGGACCAATCAGTGTGGGGGGACCTTTGAAATGGAGCCTGCTGCTGGCAAATCAGAACTTGGACTCTCATTGTGGAGGCAGCAACCTATGTACTGTATGGCCAATGCTTCTGGGAATTGTAGTTTGGACTTCGGCACCTTTTTTCCACCAACAGGGTGAGTTTACTGTGAGTGACAGCCAAACCAGCCAACTGAACTGGAAGGAACTCAAAAGAAATGCCCAGCTCTGTCTACTGGAAAGATCAGATAAGTTTGGGGTAGTGAAGAGACAAGGAGCTGTGAGCTTCTGCGCTGTATAGTTCCACACAGTAAGCGTGTGTAAGGCCCTAAGTTTCGTCTGTAGCTTGTGCAAGCGCCTCGTTCGGACTGAATCCGACCTGTGAAGAGAATCAAGGAGATCTGAAGAGTAGAAACCAGGCTCACCCTGTAGAAGACTGGAGAAATTGCTGAATCGTGCTCGGTCTGTCAGGAACTGAATCTGCTGTGTGTTCTCCCGGGTATTGTGCAGTAATTGCGATCGGGATCAAGAAGCAGCTTGCCTGGTATAGTACTTTCCTTTTACATATAAATGTGTGTAGTGCTTGTTGGGAATAGGGTTTTAGATCCCCTGTACAGTGAATTGACAGCATGAAGCTGGAAGTAAACCCCAGCTTAATCCAGACTACATCCATTTGCTCTAAACTGCAGTGGGGTCCAGTCACAAGGACCTTATCCACACGGTCTACTCCTCCTGGCAATCCAGAACAATCAGCCTTCCATCCAGTTCCCATTCTTGAGTTTGTGAGTACAAAACAGGGTAGCTCCCTGCCATCTGTTTATCAGATCGCAAGTGTGTCATCTAACTGTTGCTTTTTTTTAATTTCTTCACGAACTGAGCCCTCTGGCTCCGGATTACACTTGGGTATTGTGCTAGTATTTTTTCCATCACAGGGCCCCATCCAGCTGCACCGATCCTGGCTAGCCCCCATCCTGGGTACCCAGTGAAAGTGACAATTTGGGACTCTGAATATACGCACAGTACTGTGATTATTAATGTGTTTAACCTAATTAACCTGATTTCCCACTTCCTTGTTACAGCTCCTTAAATAAATCAGATCTGTTGGTTTTCAGCAAAGTTACACTGACTGAGGTATTCATTTATGTTAAAGTATTGTACTGTGGTTTTTGCACTGTATCATCTTGTTTTACAGAGGGTCCCCAGAGTCCAGTCGACAGAGCCAGTCCTGGAGGTAAGTGTACATTGTGAAGATATTCCTAATGCATTGTATGGGCCACTAGTGGGAAGAAAGGGGGTTACAGTGTCCCACAGGGCTGTGACCAAGTTATTTATTTATTTCTTTTTATTTAGTTGTTTAACCAGGTATAGCACACTAAGCTGAAAGCTTTTTTACAGGAGCGACCTGGGAGCACAAGGAGGTTAAGTGACTTGCTCAGGGTCACACAGTATGCAAGTGGAAGCTGTGGGATTCAAACCCAGGTCTGGTCTGCTGGATGTCACCAGATTTGCAGCTCAGAGCCTTAGACCACTGCGCTATACTGCCTCCAGTTTAACTACTGCAAACCCTGACCTCTAGGTGGAGGCACCTCAACTCGACCTAGGCCCCTCAACCTGTTAGTAGTTAAGCAGGCAGGGGTAGTAGCCCTTGGGATAGCGCCACTGAGGGGTTACATCTTGGAGGCACTGCTGGGATTGTGTGTCCTCTAGTGGCCACATTTACGAATTACTATTAAAAATAAATGAGTACCCCAACAGAAGCGACTGTACACCAGTTGGTGAAGTGGTGTACTGGGCAGGAGATTGACCCCCAAAATGCTGTACTTGTCTTGGATATCCCACTGGGTACCAGTACAGACACTGTAGAGGGAATACTTTCCAAGGTCGAATGTTTACGAAACCCTGTGGTGGTGGGGCGGCTGGCTGATCTGCTCGCCCAAACTTTCAATGCTCTAATAGAGTGTAAGGACCCTAAAGACAGTTCTAAAGTGCCACAGACCATTACCCCAGAAGAAAAAATTACTCACCTTAGTAATGTTGTTTCTTCTAATGGAGTCTTGCTATATTATAGACATTAGCAGTTTGATCCAGCTCTAGAACTGCCCCGGAATGAAATGGTTAAAACCATTCCAAAATAGAATTTTGGCACGAGAGCAGCTCTATCTGTGTCATTTCAAACTTGAACTGTCAGATCTTTACGAGCCAAACTCACTAAGGTCTGTGTGGAAGCTGTAACCTACACTAGCCAAATGGCTACCTAAATAATAACAACCACTGATGGTCCCAACACCCAAGACTCAAGTCAGGGACCAGAAATACTAACACCATTCTAATAATATGAAAATGTAACATAAGTATAACAAAACACACACACGCTGCATACATACACACCCAAAGTCCCAAAGGGGACAAAATGCTAACAGGCATAAGTAGTGCCCACACTAGTTGCCCGCACCCACCAAGTAGAGGTTCTGAGAGGGGCAGGTTGGGGGGGAGGTCTATAATATAGCAAGACTCCATTAGAAGAAACAACATTACTAAGGTGAGTAATTTTTTCTTCAAACAACATGAAGTCTTGCAATATTATAGACATTAGCAGAATACACAGCAGTACCTCCATGGAGGAGGGACAGAACCTACTTAGGGAATAGGCTCTGAAGAACAGCTGTGCCAAACCGAGCATCTCTCCTGGCCTGGACATCCAGGGAGTAATGCTTGGTAAAGGTGAGTACCGTTTTCCAAGTAGCAGCCTGGCAAATCTCTAATAAAGGGATATCTCTGTCAGCAACTAGAGACGCAGCTGTACCCCTGGTAGAATGAGCCCTCAAACCGGGGGCTCTGCCCACTTTCTGATAACAAAATTGGATACAAAAGACAATCCACCTGGCTATTGATCTCTTAGTGGCAGGTTTGCCTTTCCCAACTTCACCATAGGTAAGGAAAAGTTGGAGGGATTCAACCTGCTGACCTTTGGTACGCTCTATAATAACTAAGAGCTCTCTTAACATCCAGGTTGTGCAACCTCCTCTCACCTAAGAGGAGTGATCAGTGAAAACACTGGAAGGGAGATAGATTGATTAAGATGGAAATCTGAAACCACCTTAGGCAAAACTTCCTATTAGTCCTAAGGACTACCTTATCCCTGTGGAAAGAAATAAAGTCAGTCTCCACTGACAAGGCTTGCAATTCACTTATCGTCTGGCAGAAGTGATAGCCACTAGAAAACAGTTTTCCAAGTTAGGAACTTAAGCTCTGCAGAAGACAGAGGTTCAAAGGGGTTGCATTAACTGGGCAATGCAAACATTAAGGTCCCAAGCAGGGCCGGTTCCCGAAAGGGAGGATTAGTATGGAGTAATCCCTTAAAAAACTTGGAAAACACAGGATGAGAGGAAAGAGGGGATGACTTTCCTGCTGACACAAAAGCAGACACAGCTGCCAAATGAACTCTCAAGGTCGCTGGTCTAAGACCCAAGGAATTAAGATGTACCATGTAATCTAACAAAATGGGCAATTCAGCAGATTCTGGGGAAATATTTTTCCCAGCACACCAAATGGAAAACCTTTTCCATTTAGAACTATAAGTAGCTCTAGTGGAAGGCTTTTGGAAGCCTTTAGGATCTCAAGAACACCCTGAGAGAGGTGTAAATCAGCAACTCTAACTCCTCAAGAGCCAGGCCTTGAGGTTGAGGGATTTGAGGTCCGGATAACAAACCCTTCCCTGGGCACAAGTCAACAGATTGTGATTCCTGGGGAGGCACAGGGGAAGATGGACTGTCAGAGACAGAAGGAGTGGGTACCAGGGCTGCCTGGCCCAATCCGGGGCAATCAGAATCACCCTGCAAGGCTGAGATCTGATTTTGACTAGTACTTTGAACAGGAGAGGAAAGGGGGGGGGAACATAGAGGAACTTCCCCTCCCAATTCAGAAGAAGGGCATCCAGGAGAACTGAGCCCAGCACTGGAGGCCTGCAACAGAACAGAGGAAGTTTGTGATTGTCTGGGGCTGCAAAAAGATCTATCTGAGGGATGCCCCACCTGGCAAAAACTATCCCAGCACTTGAGGATCCAGGGACCATTCGTGATGGCCCTGGGAAATCCTGCTGAGGGCATCTGCTAGGACATTGTCCTTCCCTGGAAGATGAACTGCTATGAGGGAAGTGTTCAGGGAATAGGCCAGAGACCACAACTTCATTGCCTCGGTGCACAAGGCCGAAGACCGAGTGCCCCCTGTTTGTTTATGTACCACATTGTTGTGGTGTTGTCTGTTCTGACTTGTATCACCTTGTCGTGGACAGATGCAGAAAAAGCTTGAAGAGCTAAAAAGACAGCTCTGAGTTCCAGCAAATTGATGTGGAGCAGAGATTCCTGGGGGGACCAGACTCCCTGAGTGGAAAGGTCGCCCATGTGGGCTCCCCAACCCAGAAGGGAAGCATCTGTAGTGAGAGTCAAGTCGTGAGAAGGGGAAATGAAGGGGACCCCCGCTCTTAAATTGCTCTGATCCTGCCACCACTGGAGAGCTAGGATCAAGGTTCGAGTCACTGGGAACAACTTGGAAAGGGGGTCTCTTCTCTGAGACCAAAAGGTTCTCAAGTGAAACTGAATGTCTCTCATCTGAAATCTGGCTCCCTGCACAGCAGTTGTGGATGCAGCCATGTACCCCAGGAGCTGCAGAAAGTGTCTTGCTGGTCGAGAGACCTGCAGAGTGAAGGAGGAGGCCAGAGCCACTAAATTCCTTACCCTTTCTGGGGGAAGAAAGGCTCTGGCTAGCTTTGTGTCCAATTCTGCCCCTATAAAGGTGAGTACCTGGACTGGTTCCAGAACCGACTTTGGTAGGTTTAGCAGAAAACCCAGGGAGGTGAGAAGCTGCTGGGTGACCTGCAGGTGAGATTTTATCTGTTCTGGGGACTGGCCTACAATGAGCCAGTCGTCTAGATAGGGAAAAACAGCAATCCTCTGCCTCCTTAAGTGGGCCACTGCCACTGCTAGACACTTTGTGAATACCCTTGGAGCAGAGGTAAGGCCAAGGCATTGCTCTGAACTGGTAATGACCTGAGGGCAGTTTGAATCTGAGGTACTTTCGATGGGATCTTCTGATTAGGACATGGAAATAGGCATCCTTGAGGTCCAGGGAGGCTAGCCAGTCCCCTGGCCTTAGGGAATGTAAAATCATTGCCAGAGTTACCATTTTGAACTTTGGTTTCAAAAGATGCTTGTTCAGATATCTGAGATCTAAAATGGGCCGCCATTCTCCTGTCTTTTTTGGGGTAAGGAAGTATCTGGAATACAGACCCCTGCCCTGATGCAGGAGGAACCTTTCTACTGCTCTGAGAGCTAACAGGATGAGACCTCTGTTTCCAGAGCGAGGGTCTCTGAAGCACTTGCAGGTAGAAAAGTCTGCTTCTCAACTTGGGAAACTTTTGAAGCTGAGAACCAGACCCTGGCTTACTACTTCCAGAACCCACTTGTCTGAGGTTAAAGAAGCCCAATTCTGACTGAAGTAAGCCAGCCTGCCCCCCACTGGTACAGGAGAATCGGCCCTGGACACCCCATCAGGGTGCCTGTTTCGCAGGAGCTTTAGGCTGGGGGTGGGAGCAGGTCTGCACCCCTCGCCTGCCCCTGCCTCTGAAGAAGCCCTCTGAGCATAGGCAGAGGAGGCCTGAGTCTGGTAGAAAGGCTGTGAAAAGGCCTACCCCTACCCCTGGGGGCATGCTTTGAGGAGTGGCTTCCGCCCTTAGCCTGGGCACTCTTGTAAGTAGTCCTATATTCATCCATCTTCTTCATGTAATTCTCTGTCTGCTCTCCAAACAGAGAATTTCCCACACAGGAAAATCCATAGCCTTAGTCTGGGTATCCTGTGACAAACTAGTACACCTGAGCCAGGCCAACCTACTGAAAAGCTACAGATGTGGCCATGACCCTAGAGGAAACATCATTAACATCCACAGCAGCATGAAACTGAACCTAGAGGCTTCAATGCCATCAGCAGCCACCTGTTCTAGTTCACTAGCCAGCTGGCCATGGGCCTGCTTGGCCAATTGCATAACAGTATCCCATCTAGATTTCTGATACCTAGCTACATAAGCCATATAATTTGCTTGCCTGAGTCCCAGAGAGGCTGCTATATACTGTTTTTTTTGCCATGGCATCAATCTTCCTGGAATCCTTGTCAGGAGGATGTGAAGCCAAGGGAATATTAGCTTTATCACAGGCAGCAGCCTGAACTACCCCAACATGACTGCATTGCTGAGAAAGGAATTCTGTATCAGGGCCTGACAATGTATACCTTCTGTCCATCTTTTATCTACAGGAGGCACAGAATTAGAGCTTTTAAATTTTAATTGTTTGTTTCCTAAAAGACTTATGTAAAGGAATAGACAATCTCCTAGACTCTGGAATATCCATCATTTCTACAAAATCAGGCTCCTCTTGCTCATCCACAGCCTCTTCTAAAGGAAGCTGGAGGGTTTCAGCAACTTTTTTATAAAACATAAAATGAGATGGGGACTCAGACAGCATAGGGGGAGATTCTAAAGGTCTGTCTGGGGAGGGGTCCGGTTCAATGGTCACACCCAGACCTTCCCAGCCACATTCATACTGTCCATAATCCTCCTCCCCCTCCTCTGGTTCATAAAATTCCTCAATATCATAATCCTGAACCACTGGGACCGGACGAACCAACCTTTTACCAGATAGTGGTGGTTCGGACGGACCCTGAGACAGTGACTGGACAATTTGTATGGCTTTTGCTATCTCTGCAGCAGTTGGAGAAGGAATTTTGGACTCCAGACCTGCTGATTTTCTTGTTTTCTTTACTGGAATTGGTTCCTCAGAACCAGCTTTTCTTTTGCCCGAGGAAGTCTGGCCCTGGTCAGAGGGCACTCCCTCTGGTTCGGTTGGCACCGAACCGGGCTGGCCATCCGGGTCAGAGGACTTTTTGGCCTCTCGTTCCCTGAGCCTGCCCAATCATTTTTCCAGGGTAGCTGCAGGGAAATTCTTACATACCTGGCAGTCTGACTGGAGGTGGTCAAACCCCAGAAAATAAACACATGGGTGTGTGGGTCAGCCTTGGCAAAGACTTCCCCACAAACATCACAGTGTTGAAACCCAGTGGGCCAGTTTTCTTTTGGGTTTCTCAGACATAATGCCAGCCTAACCAAAACTTGCCCTTTTAAGCGCAGTGCCAGGTCAGAACACCCTTATCGGTTTCTAACCGTGTCATGGTATTGGAAAACCGTAATAAATCTGCTTTTTTTAGAACCGATAAGAACCGGGAACCGCACTCTAAAATAGTAACTTTAGTTTTAAATGAGTTTTAACCCACTGATCGGTTCAAAACCGAACCGATAACTTACAAGTTCCACACAGACAAAACCTTCATTTACTTACGGTTACCACAGATAAAGCTTGAACCAACGGTTTTTATGTTAAATAAAACTATTCTCGGTTAAATCCAACCGAGAAAACACTTTTTAAACCGAGAAATGAACCGAGCAGAAGGAGAAATCTCCGGAGCGACTGTTCACTGAGGCGGAGTAAAGAATCTGACAGTTCAAGTTTGAAATGACACAGATAGAGCTGCTCTCGTGCCAAAATTCTATTTTGGAATGGTTTTAACCATTTCACTCCGGGGCAGTTCTAGAGCTGGCTCAAACTGCTAATGTCTATAATATAGCAAGACTTCATGTTGTTTGAAGAAGCCCTCACTGCCTGGAAAGTGATAACAAAAGACAGTAAAGACCCCGGGGAGAACGAGCCCCCCCATCTGAAACTTTTGAGGATAAATTTGCTAAATTGTTGCTGGAGGAAGGGAAAACTGTGGAGGATTTAAAGAAACTATTATTGCCACCTGAGAACGTTCCTCCACCAACACCATCTCCCCCTCCAGCACCCGTTATTGCCCCTATGTATGTACCTGCCAATAGTCACGACTCTTACCGCAGGTTGAAAATTTTCGCCAGCACCCTCCCCACCCCTCAAGGGGAGGATGACTGGGAGACCTGGATAGACTATGTTACCCCTCAAGTACTAGAATGGCAATGCTCAGAAGCAGAAAGGCGAAAGAGGATAAGTGAGAGCCTCCGAGGTCCTGCTCTGGCTACCATCCGTGCAAAACAGGCCAGTAACTCTGAAGCGACTGCACAGGACTATCTTGAGGCCTTGGAGAATGTGTATGGGAGCCCAGATTCCGATGAGGACCTGTGTTGGAGAGTAAGAAATGCACAACAGTATCAAGGGGAGTTGTTGTCTGTGTATGTATCTCGGCTGGAAAAATTGTTGCAAGAATGCCTCAGAAGAAAAAAATTACCTTAGTAATTATATTTCTTCTAATGGAGTCTTGCTGTATTCTGACAATTTCAGTGATTCCCAACCTTTGAACTGCCCCGGGAAACTAAGGGTTAACTTTCCATGCAGGGCATGGAACGCTGAGCTCGAGCTCGGTTGAAGTCTCTGTCTGGAGTGATTTGAACTAAAACCGTCAGATTCTTACGAGCCCAACTAAACTAAAAATTCTATGTGGAAATTGTAAAAATTCTACTAGCCAACTGGCTGAAAAGTTTTGGATTCCCAAGGAAGACTCAAGTCAGGAAACCCAAAAACTAAACCCAAAAATAACAATAATAAATAAGCACCCAAACAAAAAGGAGGAGGGTGCCAGCAAATACACCCTTGGAGTGCAACACTGCACCTGCCCACCCACTTTCCAAAAACAGGTTCTGAGAGGGAAGGCAGGGAGGGAAGTCAGAATACAGCAAGACTCCATTAGAAGAAATATAATTACTAAGGTGAGTATTTTTTTCTTCAAACAACATGAAGTCTTGCTGTATTCTGACAATTGCAGACTACCAAGCAGTACCCCCAAGGAGGAGAGACAGAACCTACTTTGGGAATAGGCTCTGAAGTACTGCTGTGCCAAACCGAGCATCACTCCTAGCCTGGATATCCAGAGAGTAATGCTTGGTAAAGGTATGGACTGTTTTCCAGGTGGCTGCTTGACAAATTTCTAGGAGAGGGATATCCCTGGCCGCAGCCAGGGAAGCAGCTGTACCTCTTAAGGAATGAGACCTCAGGCCTGAGTTTTTCCCAGTTTTTCATAGCAGAATTGTATACAAGACACAATCCACCTGGCAATAGATCTTTTGGTGGCAGGTTTGCCCTTTCCCACTTCTCCATAAGTGAGGAACAACTGTAGGGAGTCAAACCTGTGACCCTTGGTACACTCTAGTAACTAAGGGCTCTTTTGACATCTAAACTGTGTAGCCTCCTCTCTCCTGAGGAAGAATGCTCAGTGAAGAAAACAGGGAGAGACATAGACTGGTTTAAATGGAAGTCTGAAACCACTTTGGGCAGGAACCTTCTATTGGTTCTAAGGACCACTTTATCCCTATGAAAGGAGATAAAAGCAGGTTCCACTGACAGGTCTTGCAATTCACTGATATGCCTGGCAGAGGTAATGGCTACCAAGAAGAAAGTTTTCCAAGTCAAGTACTTAAGCTCTGCTGAAGACATAGGCTCAAATGGGGGTTGCATAAGCTGAGCAATGCAAACATTCGAATCCCAGGCAGTGGCAGGGTCTCTAAAAGGGGGGATTGGTGTGAAACAATCCTTTAAAAAATTTACAGAACACAGGATGGGAAGATAGTGAGGAAGGCTTCCCCACAGACAAAAAATGCAGAAACAGCTGACAAGTGTACCTTGAGAGTAGCTGGTCTGAGGCCTAGGCCATTATAGATGGACCATATAATCCAGAACTGTAGGCAATTCAGCAGTGTCTGGAGAAATATTCTTCTTAGAACACCAAATGCTGAATCTTTTCCATTTGGAGTTGTAAGTCTTTCTGGTGGAGGGCTTTCGAGAAGCCTTCAGGATATCCAGAACCCCCCTTGGGAAAGATGCAGATCTGCAAACTCTAACTCTTCAAGAGCCATGCCTTGAGATTGAGAGACTGAAGATTGGGGTACCAAATCCTCCCCTGAGAGGATGTTAACAGGTTGTAATTTCTGGGAAGAGACAGGGGAAGATGGACTGCTAGGGACAGCAACAGCGGGTACCAGGGCTGTCTGGCCCAATCTGGAGGAATCAGAATCACCTTGCAAGGTTGAGACCTTATTTTGACTAAAACTTTGAACAGGAGTGGGAAGGGGGGGGAAAGGCATACAGAAACTTCCCTTACAAATTCAGAATCAGGGCATCCAGGGAGACTGAGCCCAAGACTGGAGGTCTGCAACAAAAGAGGGGGAGCTGGTGATTGTCTGGGGCTGCAAAGAGATCTATCTCTGGAGTGCCCCACCTTGAAAAAATCACTTTCAACACCTGAGGGTCCAGGGACCATTCGTGATGGCCCTGAGAAATCCTGCTCACTGCATCTGCTAGCATATTGTCCTTGCCTGGAAGGTGAATTGCTACAAGAGAGGCTTGCAGAGAATAAGCCAGGGACCACAACTTCATGGCTTCTGTGCACAAGGCCATGGACCGAGTGCCTCCCCTGCTTGTTGATGTACTACATGGTGGTAGTGTTGTCTGTTCTGACTTGAACCACCTTATTCTGAACTGACTGTGAGAACGCTTTTAGAGCTAGAAAAACTGCCCTGAGCTGTAGAAGATTGATGTGGAGAAGGGATTCTTGGGGGGACTACAGGCCCTGGGCAGTAAGGGAACCCAGGTGGGCTCCCCAGCCCAGAAGAGAAGCATCCGGTGGTAAGGACCACTGAACAAGGCTGAGCAACAAAAGGAACACCCTGCCTTATATTGTCCTGATCCTGCCACCACTGGAGGGCCTGGATCAAGGTTGGAGTCACTGGAATCAGTTTGGTAAGGGAGTCCTTTCTCTGAGACCAGAAAGCTCTCAGATGGAACTGAATATCCCTCATCTGGAATCTTGCCCCTTGGACCACTGCTGTTGAAGCTGCCATGTGGCCCAAGAGCTGGAGGAAATGCCTTGCTGGTCGAGATACCTGAAGGCTGAAGGAAGAAGCTAGTTCCATAAGAGCCCTTGCCCTTTCTAGAGGAAGAAAGGCTCTTGCTGTGAGAGTGTCCAGTTCTGCCCCTATAAAGGTAAGGAGTTGGACTGGTTTGAGAACTGACTTGGGAAGGATGAGAAGAAATCCTAGGGAAGTGAGCACTTGCTGGGTCACTTGCAGGTGAGACTTGACTTGGTCTGGAGACTGGCCCACCAATAGCCAATCGTCCAGATAAGGAAATATGTAAATCTTTTGCCTTCTTAGAAAGGCAACTACTACTGCCAGGCACTTTGTGAAAACCCTTGGAGGTGAGGTTAGGCCAAAGGGCATTGCTCTGAACTGGGAGTGGCCTGAGGGCAACTCGAACCTGAGGTACTTTCTTGTGGGGCACCTGATGGGAATGTGAAAGTAGGCATCTTTGAGGTCCAGGGACGCTAGCCAGTCCTCTGGCCTTAGAGAGGGAAGGATTATTCCCAGAGTTACCATCTTGAACTTTGGTTTTAAAAGATGTTTGTTCAGATATCTTAGGTCCAGGATGGGTCGCCACTTCCCTGTCTTTTTGGGGGTCAGGAAGTACCTGGAGTACAGTCCTTTGCCCCAGTGTAGGGTAGGTACTCTCTTGATAGCTCTTAAAGCTAAGAGAGAAGAAACCTCTGCCTCTAGGGCAAGGGTTTCCAAAAGATTTGTAGGTGGAAAAGATCTGGCTCTCATCTTTGGAAATTTTTTGAAGCTGAGAACCAGTCCCTGGCTTACTACTTCCAGGACCCACTTGTCTGATGTAATAGACATCCAGTCCTGGACAAAGTAAGCCAGCCTGCCCCCTACTGGAATAGGAGAGTCGACCCGGCAGACCCATCAGGGTGTCTGCTTGGCAGGGGCTTTAGGCTGAGGGGTGGATGCAGGCCTGCTCATCCCCCTTCTGCCTCTCCCTTTGAAGAACCCCCTCTGCGAAAAGGAAGAAGAGGCCTGTGCTTGGTAAAAAGGCCTTTGAAAAGGCCTGCCCCAGCCTCTGGACTGCTGCCTTTGAGAAGTTGCCTGCCTTTCCTTAGCCTGAGCACTCCTGTAAGTGGTCCTGTACTCGTCCATTTTCTTCATGTAATTCTCTGTCTGCTCCCCAAACAGAGAATTACCCACTACAGGAAAATCCATAGCCTTAACCTAAGTGTCCTGTGAGATGCTAGTACATCTGAGCCAAGCCATCCTCCGAAGAGCCACAGATGTAGCCATGACTCTTGATGAGACATCATTAGAGTCCACAGCAGCATGAAACAGAACCTTAGATGCCTCAATCCCATCTGCAGCCACCGCCTCCAGCTCCTTGGCTAGCTGGGGGTGGCCTGTTTAGCCAGTGCCAGTACAGTGTCCCACCTGGTCTTCTGGTACCTGGCTGTATAGGCCATGTAATTCGCCTGCCTGAGTCCCAAAGAAGATGCCATGTACTGCTTCTTTGCCATGGCATCAATCTTCCTGGAGTCCTTGTCAGGGGGGTGTGAAGCCAAGGGAATATGTGCCTTGTCACAGGCAGCAGTCTGCACTACCCCAACATGGCTGGATTGCTGACATAAGAACTCCATGTCTGAGCCTGAGAGTGTATACCTCTTGTCCATTCTTCTATCCACAGGAGGTATAGTGTTAGGAGACTAAGATTTTTTTTACAAGTTCCACACATTAATAAAGAACCATTCCTATCTAGTACTCACAGCACCACAGACAGAGACTGAACTGACTATGCGGAAACTTTTTCAGTTTAAACTGACGAGAAACTGAAAACTTTAACCGACTTTGAACCGAGCTGAAGGAGAAATCTCTGGAACGACCATTCAGTGATGCAGAGTAAAGAATCTGACGGTTTTAATTCAAATCACTCCAGACAGAGATTTCAACCGAGCTCGAGCTCAGCGTTCCATGCCCTGCATGGAAAGTTAACCCTTAGTTCTCCGGGGCAGTTCAAAGGTTGGGAATCACTGCAATTGTCAGAAAACAGCAAGACTTTATGTTGTGTGAAAGGATAGTTTGCCAGCGATTGAATTGGACTGAACTAGGCTGGACAGGATCCTTAAGTCTGCCCCCTTCTCAGAACTGCTGTTGTTTCAGTTACGCCTGGCCAATCGACTGGAATCCCCACCCTCCTATGATGAGCTAATGAGAGAAATTTGAGGAGTTGAGAAAAGGCAAACCCTGGGAGGGACTTGCACCAGTAGCTGCTGCTACGACCTGAATGACTGAGGGTGACCCATCAAGTGAAGTTCTGTGGCAAGGGTTGGCAGTTAAAAAGTGTTCTGAGAAGGAAAAGGGTGTGCCACCATGGGGTGAACTGCTGAGGGAGATTAAGAAAGCACACGACAGTCTCATCATGAAGGCCGCTCCTACGAGTACGGGCACTGACACTTGCCCAACTGCTTCTGCTATGGGGGTGGGGGTGCCCACCCAGGCACCTCACGTTGACAACAGTTTGAAACTTGATGCCTTGACCATGGAAGTGAGGGAACAGAAGAGATGTCTCCAAATGTCCACCCCACCGCCGACTGAGGTGGCACCAAGGTTTTCTATTGACAATACCAATGCCGCAGCCCCCGATGTGATGCTTCAATCACCCCTAACTTCAGCTGACATATTTTGCCATAATTGTGGGAAGGATGGGCGCATGAAGAGGGAATGCCGGTCTCCAGAAAGACTTGTGAGAGAGTGGTGAGTCATTACAAGGAGAGATTTGGAGCACAAAACAGTGGTTAAGAGGTGCAACAAATGACCACAGTGAAGGTCCCAAAAATGTTAACTCACGTCCCTTTGTGGCAAGGTCATTTGCCCAGGCCCCTGCTACCGCCTCTCCAGACTGGTCCAGGATAGTGGGTCCTTCCATGGAGACCACTGTAAACGTGAATGGAGTGTCTACAAGAGCTGTATTAGACAGTGGCTCCCAAGTGACAATTATGTTCCAAGACTGGTATCAGAAGCATTTGTCTGATGTACCCTTACAACTGTTGGAGGGGCTGCATGTCTGGGGGTTAAGTGAGAAGGCATACCCCTACTCGGGACATATCTGAATTTGGCTGTCTTTTCCCACCTCCGTGGCTGGGGTGGCACAGCAAGTAGAGACCCTGGCTTTAGTGTGTCCCCCTACTGGACTGTATGATGGGGTTCCTTTACTAATTGGGACTAATGCACATCTGTTTGGATGGCTGGCACAGTTGTGTTATGAAAAACAGGGGTCAAGGACTAGTAGAGCTTTATGAATTCTGGCCTTGATCAAGAAGGCCTATGAGGCACAGAGAGACACTGACAAAGTGGAACCAGAGGAACTGGTTGGAGTTGTCTGGAAAAAGGATCCTGAGTCTCTCATCCTGGTGCCAAATGCCCAGTGTACCTTACAGGGAGAGGTCCGTATCAGAAAGGATGTCAAGAATAAAATATTAATGTTGGATGCACCAGGCGATGGAAAATTGCCGTAGCGACTGCTGGTCAAGCCTAGTATTTTGCCTGCTAGAGCCCATGCTTATGCCAGAAGGGTAATGGTTCAAGTTCATAATGTGTCTGACAGAGAGATTCGAGTAAATAAAGGTTGCACCCTGGCTATTGTGCATTGTGCAGACACTGCAGTGCTACCCAGCAGCAAAAGTTCGTGGAAGAATGACATAGTAACGCCTGACTTGTTTGATTTCGGTGACTCCCTGTTGCCAGCTGAATGGAAAGTGAGGATCAGTGAGAAGCTTGCCCAGAGAGACCAGGTGTTTTCTTTAAAGAAATGGAACGTAGGATGCGTGCAAGGAGCTGAGCACCATATCCGGCTGCATGATGAAAGGCCATTTCGTGAGAGGTCTCGAAGCCTGGCACCTGCTGATACAGATAATGTGAGACGGCATCTGCAAGAGATGCTAGCTGCTGGTGTAATACAAGAATCCAGAAGCCCCTATGCTTCCCCCATTGTGGTAGTGAGAAAAAGAATGGACACTAAGGATCGCGGATTATCGACTTTAAACCGGCGTACTATCCCTGACAAGTACACAATGCCCCGCATTCAGGATGCTTTGGACTGCCTAAACGGGAGCAAGTGGTTCTCTGTGCTGGATCTCCGCAGTGGGTACTACCAGATCCCGATGACCCCAGAGAACTGGAGAAGACAGCCTTTATCTGTCCGCTTGGCTTCTATGAATTCATGAGGATGCCTCAAGGGATTTCAGGTGCCCCAGCCACTTTTCAATGATTGATGCAGCGTGCAGTGGGGGACATGAACTTACCAGAGTGCCTGGTATACCTAGATGATGTTATTGTGTTTGGCAGCTCACTGGAGGAACATGAGAGCAGATTATTCAAGGTGTTGGACCGACTGGAAGACTTTGGCCTTAAACTGTCCATTGATAAGTGTCAATTCTTTCAAACATCAGTAAAGTATGTGGGACACATAGTATCCACCGAGGGAATAGAGACCGACCCAAGTAAAGGTGAGGCCTTGACCACCTGGCCACAGCCCAAAAATCTAAAAGAACTGCAAAGATTCCTGGGATTCTGTGGTTATTATCGGCGCTTCATCAGGACTATTCAAGAGTGATCCACCCTTTACATACTCTTACTCAAGGTATCCCCAACCCACACAAAATACAAAAAGTCAGCGTCCCTCGAGACTGGAAGAGTGTATTTTCGTCCAAGTGAAGTATCTGGGGCCCGCTGGACTCCTGATTGTGAGACTGTTTTTCATGAGATCATACATCAACTTACCCATGCTCCAGTGTTGGCCTATGCTGATCCAACAAAACCTTATGTCCTGCACACTGATGCTAGCTTGCAAGGGTTGGGGCTGTATTGTACCAAGAGCATGAGAATGGCCTGAGACCAGTGGTCTTTGCCAGTAGAAGCCTGACCCCATCCGAAAAGAACTATCCTGTACATAAGTTAGAGTTCCTAGCTTTGAAGTGGGCTATTGTTGACCAATTCCACGAGTACTTGTATGGGGCTAAAATACTAGTAAAAACTGACAATAATCCTTTGACCTATGTGCAGACTTCAGCTAAGTTGCATGCCATTGGCCATAGATGGCTTTCTGCATTATCTACATACGACTATGCTGTTGAATACAGAGCAGGCCTGAACCACATAGATGCTGATGCTCTCCTGGAGGCCTGTTCCCCAGAATGACTGGGTCAGACTGTCAGAACCTGTTATTCGAGCACTCTGCCAGAAGTTTGACAGGGAGGAACAAATGTCCACGGACGCAGTGGACTGTATGGTGGATTGTTTGGGACCCTCTGAGAATTGCATACCTGCCACTTATTGCCACTTTTCTGCAATAGACATTGGTGCACTGCCTCAGCTGGACAATGACAGTATTCAGCGGGCTCAATCCCACGATCCCATGATCAAATCAGCTTTAGAAGCCCTCTATGCAGGGAAAGATGTGTCCAAATTACGTTCCACTGATTTGAGAACTGCATTGTTATACAAAGAAGGTCCTAAGTTGAAACTGATCAATAGACTGTTATACAGAGAAACAGTAGACAGAGGGGGACAAGTAGACAAACAACAACTAGTGCTGCCCACTGCCTTTCGAGACTCAGTACTGAGGTCCTTACACAACCACATGGGGCACCTTGGTATAGACAGAACACTTGACTTGGTGAGATCCAGATTCTATTGGCCTAAGATGGGGGCTGATGTGGAGCAACACATTCAAACTTATAGTCGCTGCTTACAGAGGAAAGCTTTGCCCCAGAGGGATGCCCCCCCCTTGTTATCATCACCACCAGTGCACCCATGGAGCTGGTCTGTATTGATTTTCTGAGTTTGGAGTCAGAGCAAAGAAATATTAGTAATGTGCTGGTGGTCGCTGACCATTTTACAAGATATGCCCAAGCTTTCCCCACCAAGGACCAGAAGGCATCCACTGTGCCAAAAGTACTTGTAGAAAACTTTTTTGTTCACTATGGGGCTCCACAAAGAATCAATTCTGATCAAGGGAGAGACTTTGAGAGTCGTCTGATCAAAGAGATGCTTTCTCTGTGGGGAGTGCGAAAGTCCAGAACCACCCCTTACCACCCCCAGCGGGACCCACAGCCTGAACATTTCAACACTTGCTTTGCTAGATATGCTAGGCACCCTCCACCCAAAGGACAAACCTAGATGGAGCCAACAAATTAGCAACCTAGTACATGCCTACAACTGCACCAAAGTGATGCCACTGGGTTCTCCCCCTACCGCCTGATGTTTGGAAGAGAAGCTCGATTGCGGTAGATGTGTTTTGGGGTCTCTCTCATGATGGGGTTCGAGCTGACAACTATTTACAGTATGTGCAAAGTTAAAGGCCCAGCTAAATCATGCATACCAACTGGCTCAAACCATGGCTCAAAAGAAATCTGGCCAACAAAGAAAGGTATGATAAAAGGTGAAAGCACAGGAACTCCAGGAGGGAGACTGGTATTGCTAAGAAATCTGGGACTGCATGGCAAACATAAGATTGCTGACCGGTGGCACCATCTCCCTCATATTGTAGTGGGCAAACTAGATGATCTGCCTGTGTATAAAGTAAGGCCTGAGAATAATTCAAAAGATGTTAAAACAATGCATAGAAATCATTTACTGCCCATTGGACAAATCTTGGTTGAGTCTGAGCCCCCAGAAAATGCCCCCTCTGGACCAGTGACTAGAGCTGCTGCTAAGGAAAAATCAAGAAAGTTTGCACCTACAGAAGCTGAGTTAAAGCGTTCCCCTCCACAAGTCCCAGTTGAGCATGACTGTCAGCCCATATCAGAAAAAAGTGAGTGTGACTTTGAATACTGCCCTTCTTACGAATTGAGTCAGTTGTTTCGGGGCAATCCCCTAGTCAATACTGGAGATGAAGCTGGGCCTTCTGGACTGTCTAAGCCCCCAGCTTTGCCCCTGGAGCCAATGCTCCCAGAAAGTGAAGTGCAAAGCATCAAGTCAGATGATATGGAATCATTGTGTATGGTTGAATTGTTTGAGCTTCGAGGAGGAAATGATGGACTGGAACAGACTGGTGACATACCAGAACAAGAAGAGTGTGATGAGTGCCTGATAACTCACTGTCAGTGTCAGAAAGCTCTCCATGTGAGCCAAGTGTTGTGGACTCAGAGATTGTAACTCCTGGAGCTGAAAGTGCCCCAAGTTCTAGCCTCTACCCCAATGAAGACTCCTGACAAGTGAGGACAATACTGAAAATGAGGCTCGTGCGGAGACTGTAACAGTTCCCCTAGAAAGACTGGTCAAGCTGTAAAGCCTGTGGTGCAGTTATGATTCCCCTGGAGGCCTGTGGACTTGCCTCTCAATGTTGTCCATAAAGGAGTGTATATGTCCCCGAGCTCATTGCCCAAACTGAACATCAGTGCTAACTCCAAGTTACCTGTGTTGCCCCTCTAGGTATGGTGCCCTGCCTGATCCAGCCCTGCTAGCTGATAAGGAAGGCCCCTCTTTCAGGTTTCATGTACAAGAGGTAATAACCTGAGTTATGGTACAGTGTGTGTGTAATACTGTGTAAAGAGTGACATACTGCAAAGTTTCAGAACTGTGTTTCTGGTAAAGTGATATATTGACTGATGATTACATGTATGAGCTTAATGTGATCCTGATGCAAATGTATATAGTTGCAATTGAAACTTGTGTGGGTACTTGCTTAACGCGGACGCCAAGCTTTTTCCAGGCCAGGAAGGGTGTAACCCGCCTGCAAATGTGGGTTCCCAAAAGTCTTCCAGGAGCTTGCTTGAATGCTCCAAGCCTGGATGGTGTTCGGCGTCTAAGCCGTTTATCTGTGAGTGCTTTTAGAGCCTCTGGTACTGTCTCTTCAAGAGCTGTCTGCCTGCAGACATAATTCATTTGGATGGGTGTCTGTGTGTTTCCCTGCTTGAGTCCCACTCGAGCTGCTGCCAAATCGCTCCATTTCTGCTGTCACTAAGTGGGCAGAGTGAGCACTTTTCAAAGATGTAACTGTTTGCCAGAAATCATTTAGAGTAAACGAAAATACAGTTTGTCTAACCTGCTTTTCTTTGCAGTCAGAACTGTGTTTGTCTAGTCCCCCATACTGGTTTTGAACTGCTGAACTGGACCAATCAGTGTGGGGGGACCTTTGAAATGGAGCCTGCTGCTGGCAAATCAGAACTTGGACTCTCATTGTGGAGGCAGAAACCTATGTACTGTATGGTCAATGCTTCTGGGAATTGTAGTTTGGACTTCGGCGTCTTTTTTCCACCAACAGGGGGAGTTTACTGTGAGAGACAGCCAAACCAGCCAACTGAACTGGAAGGAACTCAAAGGAAATGCCCGGCACTGTCTACTGGAAAGATCAGATAAGTTTGGGGCAGTGAAGAGACAAGGAGCTGTGAGCTTCTGCGCTGTATAGTTCCACACAGTAAGCGCGTGTAAGGCCCTAAGTTTCAGTCTGCAGCTTGTGCAAGCGCCTGTTCGGACTGAATCCGACCTGTGAAGAGAATCATGAGATCTGAAGAGTAGAAACCAGGCTCACCCCTGTAGAAGACTGGAGAAATTGCTGAATTGCGCTCGGTCTGTCAGGAACTGAATCTGCTGTGTGTTCTCCCGGGTATTGTGCAGTAATTGCGATCGGGATCAAGAAGCAGCCTGCCTGGTATAGTACTTTCCTTTTACATATAAATATGTGTAGTGCTTATTGGGAATCACGTTTCAAATCCCCTGTACAGTGAATTGAGAGCATGAGGCTGGAAGTAAACCCCAGCTTAATTCAGACTACATCCATTTGCTCTAAACTGCAGTGGGGTCCAGTCACAAGGACCTTGTCCACATGGTCTGCTCCTCCTGGCAATCCAGGACAATCAGCCTTCCATCCAGTTCCCAGCCTTGAGTTTGTGAGTACAAAGCAGGGTAGCTCCCTGCCATCTGTTTATCAAATCGCAAGTGTGTCATCTAATTGTTGCTTTTTTTTCATTTCTTCACGAACTGAGCCCTCCGGCTCCGGATTACAGTTGGGTAATGTGCAAGTGTTTTTTCCATCACGGGCCCCATCCAGCTGCACTGATCCTGGCTAGCCCCCCTTCCCCATCCTGGGTACCCAGTGAAAGTGACAATCTGGGACTCTGAATATGCACACAGTACTGTGATTATTAATGTATTTAACTTAATTAACCTGATTTCCCCCTTCCTTGTTACAGCTCCTTAAATAAATCAGATCTGTTGGTTTTCAGCAAAGTTACACTGGCTGAGGTATTTATTTATGTTAAAGTATTGTACTGTGGTTTTTGCACTGTATCATCTTGCTTTACAGGGGATCCCCAGAGTCCAGTCGACAGAGCCAGTCCTGGGGGTAAGTGTACATTGTGAAGATATTCCTAATGCATTGTGTGGGCCACTAGTGGAAAGAAAGGAGGGTTACAGTGTCCCAGAGGGCTGTGACCAAGTTAGTTTAACTACTGCAAACCCTGACCTCTGGGTGGAGGCACCCGCAATTGGACCAAGGCCCTTCAACCTGTTAGTAGTTAAGCAGGCAGGGGTAGTAGCCCTTGGGATAGCGGCACCGAGCGGTTACACATGTATTTCCGAAACCCTGCGGACCAAGGTAATGGCCACCAGGAAGGCCATTTTCCAAGTGAGAAATTTCAGCTCACAGGTAGTTAGAGGCTCAAATGGCTTTCGAGTGAGCATGTCTAGCACAAGATTAATGTCTCAGGCTGTGACTGGACGTCTGATAGGAGGTTTGGTACACAGAATACCCTTAAGAAACCTCTTAACTACAGGTAATTGAGCCAGTGATAAGGAAAGTACTGGCTCATGATAAGCTGAAATGGCACAAATGTGAACTTTGACTGTAGAGTATTGAAGACCTGAATTTGAGAGGTCTAAGAGGTACTCTAGAACTTTATTTGGTGGGCAGCAAAAAAGATTCAAAGAGGATTTTGCACACCAGAGAGAAAAACACTTCCATTTGGCTGTGTAAGTTTTTCTGGTGGCTGGCTTGCGTGCAGCCAAAAGAATATCTGAAACTCTCCGAGAGACATTAAACCTGTTCACCTCCATTTCTTCAGGAGCCAAGCGTGAAGGTGAAGCAACCTCAGATTGGGATGGACCACAGGACCCTGGGTCAGAAGGTTTGTCTGAAGGAGAAGCGCCTTCGGAAGGGTTTCTGACATACTACTGAGTAACAGAAACCATATCTGTCGAGGCCAGAAGGGAGCAATGAGGATCATTTTGTCCCCCTGGGACTCGAATTTCAGAAGTACCCTCTGAATTAGAGGAAGAGGAGGAAAGGTGTATAGAAAGTGTTTTGTCCACTACAGCCTGAATGCATCCTGACAGAAAATGCCAGGTCCTGGATTTCTGGAGCAGAAGAGAGGCAGTTTTGTGTTGAGTGGGGATGCAAAAAGGTCCAGATCTGGAGTTCCCCACTCTGCGAATAGTGACTGAACTACGGTTGAGTCAAGAGACCATTCGTGAGGATCTATCTCCGTTCTGCTGAGACGGTCTGCCAGTTCGTTCTGCACTCCCGGCAGGTACAGCGCCTGAATTAGAACCTTGTGCTCTAGGCACCATTCCCACACTCTCATCGCTTCCCTGCATAAAGGGTAAGAGTGTGCATTGCCCTGCTTGTTGATGTAATACAGCACTGCTTTGTTGTCCGTTTGAAGGAGAATGTTCTTGTGACAGAGAATGTCCTTCAAAGCCCGGACTGCATAGAGGACGGCTCTCATTTCTAGAACATTTATAGCCCATGTACCTTGGGTGTGGAGATCCTGACAGTGAGCTCCCCACCCCAACAGGGATGCGTCCATGGTAATGGAAATCTAATGATCCAGAGGAGCAAAGCGATACCATTCCAGAAGACTGTCCTCTTGTGACCACCAGATGAGTGACCTCTTCAGAGGTTCTGTCACCTTGATGACAAAGGACTGAGGGTGAGTGGCTGGGGACCACTGAGTACTGAGCATCCAATGAGATGTTCTCATGTGGAGACATGCTAGGGGTACAGTGAACACCGAGGATGCCATGAGACCCAGCATCTGTTGCATCGAGATAGCTCGAACTGAGCCGTCCTCTCTGATGTATCGGCCATCTGTAGGATCTTGCTCCTTCTGTCCTCTGGAAGAAAAACTTTCGCACAGGAGGTGTCCAGAAGAGTTCCTATAAAAAGGAGCTTCTGGGAGGGCTGCAACTGCGATTTCTTGAGATTTAGCAGGACTCCCATGGACGTGAGAAAGTCTGAGACCATGGCTACGGCGTTGAGAATTCCTTGCCTGTAAGGACTTGCTAGAAGCCAGTCATCCAGATATGGGAACACTTGTATTCCGATTTTTCTGAGATGTGCTGCGAGAATTGCACAACACTTTGTAAAAACTCGTGGCACCAAGGATAGCCCAAAGGGCAGGACTCTGAACTGATAATGTTGGCCCAGTGCCACAAACCTTAGGTATTTGTGGTGCTTCTGGTAAATAGGAATATGTTGGTAAGCATCCTGCATGTCCAGGGAAGATAGCCAGTCGTGTTGATGAAGCAAGGGTAACAGGGTCCCTAGCGATATCATCTTGAACTTTTCCTTGAGAAGAAACTTGTTTAACTTTCTGAGGTCCAGAATGGGGCGCATGCCACTGGTCTTTTTCGGGACCAGGAAGTAATGGGAGTAGAAACCTGTGTTTCATTGATCCAGCGGAACTATTTCTACTGCCTGTTGTTCAGAAGGCCTTGTATCTCTGAGGCAAGAAGGTCTGACTGTATTGTACACAGCCTGGACTGTCGTTTGGGGGACAATCCGGAGGGGTTTCTGAAAGGTTGAGGGAGTACTCCTTGCAGATTATCCAGAGGACCCATTTGTCTGATGTTATAGACTTCCACTGGTTGTAGAACTGAGTCAGATGTCCTCCCACCGCTGAGGAAGATTCCCCCTCGGGCAGTTGAGGTGGGACCTGGGCTAGAAACTCAGAAGGTGGCACTGGGCGCTTTGGGCCCTTGTGCCTTCTGTTGCATTTTCTTTTGAGGCTGGGGGGCTTGGTTTTGTTAAAACCTCCCCTGCCCTTGCCCTGAAAGGACTGACGGTTGTGAAATTGACGCTTGTTACCCCCCCCCCAAGAAGGGGTGGGAGCGGGTCGAGCTGTTTTAATGGCTGACCTAGTCTTCTGTGTGGCTTCTAGAGCTTGCTCTACTTGAGGTCCGAACAGATACATACCATCAAAGGGTAACGCCATGACCTGCTGTTGGGCATCGTTCGTGAAGCCTGAAATGCGTAGCCATGACTGACGACAGGGACAAATGCCCGCCGCCGCCGCTCGCGAAGCAGTATCGAAAGCGTCCATAGCTGCTTTAACCTGCTGGTTGTTGTACTCGATACCCCTGGTTATGGTCTGAAGTAGCTCTGAACTAGCGTCTGACTCGGGCAGAGCTTCCACCATTTGTTTGAGCGAATGCCAAAGAACATACTCATACTGAGAGAAATAGCTCTGGTAGCTGGCAATACGCATACCCAGGGTGGAGGCAGCAAAGACTCTCTTACCTAAGGTGTCTATCTTATGAGATTCTTTTTTTATAGGCCAGGCTGTAGATGCCTGAGGAAGAACGACCTTATCATTCTCTGCCAAGACTACAATAGGGTCTGCAAAGGCCTGGGAGGCCAAAATGGGTCGATCCTTGGGAGCAGCATACTTCCTGTCTATGGACTTAGCCACAGAAGGAATGAGAGCGGGATTATTCCATATCATCTGAGAGAGCGTCTCAAAGGATGGTTGTACCGAGGGAGTTAAATCCATAGGGATCTCCGGGACATGAAGGTATTGGAGTCTTAAGAGCTTCCCAGGATCGATATCTGTAGTCTGGAGAGAAAGAGTAGAATTTAAATTTTTCAGCAGAGACTTAAATGACAGGTTTTCAACCACAGGCTCTGCAACAGGATGAATTTCTGTTCCTTCAACATCATCACCAGCCGAAGGTCTTGGTCAGGCTCAATATCATCTCCTGACAGCCCAGGAGGGACTGTATGGACAAGAAAGGAATGAAAGTCAGTAGGAAAAGAAGAAGAGAAAGGAATCGAAGTCAAGAAGCCCTGAAGGCTGGACGACGACGACGCACCAAGCCTCGGCGCTGAAGAGGAACATGACGCCAAAGGCAAGGAAGTCAAGGAAGTCATCGCTGTCTGAAACAGCCCAGCACACAGGGCCGACAGAGCCACGGTGCCGAGAAGCCCGTGGCGCCACAAGCAGCACTGACAGGGCATGCAGCACTGAGGACGGTACCGAAAGGCCGCCCGGTGCCGAGGATGGCACCGACAACCCCAACGGCGCCGACAACACAAGCGGCATCAAGGATGGCACAGACAGGCGCATCAGTGCCAAAGACGGCGCCAAGATACCCATCAACGCCGACGGTGCCAAAAGCAATCCAGGGCTCCGAAAACTGTGATTTGAGGAAAAAGTAGGACTACCAGGAGATAGAGGCATTGGTGTGGCCCCCTGCGCCGCAGCCATGTGAGGGGACATCTGAGCATAGAGTCGACAGCACCGAAGAAGGCACCGCGCGACTAGGGAAGTCCAACCACCCTACCCGATCCCTTGAAAGGCCCAAGGGCCTCGGAGTGACAGGGCCAGGCAGCTGGACCAACCTCCGAGCCCATTGCTCCATCAGAGCGGCCCACTGATGAAACTGCTCATCAGAAGCCCTTCCAAAAAGGCAGGGAAGGGCTTCGATGTCGAAGCGGTCAGTCACTGGAGACAGAAACTGGCGACTCCGGAGGAAGACTGACACCTGACCCCAATAACCGACCATCGACGCGCAGATATACCAGAAGACGACCTCGAGTGATGCCTTCTCTTTTTTGACCTGTGGGCCGAAGAAGAGATCGAGGCCGAACGGTGCCGAGAGTGCGACCGTATTCTTTTATGCTTCCAGGGGGATCACCCATCCCCTCGAGCATCGGACTGTCCATTGTCGGACCCCCCCCTCCAGAGAGGGCGGTGGACCAGATCCAGCCCAGCTGACTGAACAGCTTTCATACGAAGTCTGCCTACATCACCTGGCCCGCTCAAGGTCGACTCCGTCAATGTAGGCTGAAGACCTCTTTTCTTTAATAAGTATAGTTAAAAGTAAGCGGTACTT
Source organism: Neoceratodus forsteri (assembly GCA_016271365.2). Lineage (NCBI taxonomy): Eukaryota > Metazoa > Chordata > Ceratodontiformes > Ceratodontidae > Neoceratodus > Neoceratodus forsteri. The sequence goes on along the minus strand of CM057452.1, from coordinate 334,255,455 downwards.
TATTTCGAGATATATTACAAAACAATAAACTGAAAACTATGCTGCTAGTTTGAAGTTTGACTCCCGGGGGGCAAGCGACATCGTCATTGAAGCGCACTCGATGGCAGGGAAAAAAGGAACTGAGGTGGTTGGAGGGTCAACGCCGAGATAGTCATTACCGCACGAGCCGAGGCTCGCGGCGGCGCTCCTCGCAGCTCCATCTCTGGCGCCGGCCCTCTTGCAAAAAGTTTGCTCCCGCTGGGGCCTAGCGCCTCTGGCATAGATCCCATTAGTATGAGTGAGTGGTGGAGACTTTATGTCCAGTATGATCTGTATATAGTTATACTGTTGAAATGATTGCAAAAAGCTATTTGGCACTCAAGGGGGCTAACCTGAGAATGCTGGATGCAAAATCTCTGCAGAGCTGGCTGAAAGAGGTCAGTTCTGGCTCACAATGTTCTTTTTGCTGCACCTGCTGAAACTGACAAGAACACTGTACGAGAAGCATGCTTTTTTCTTAACGAGCTCCTGCACAGACTTATAAAAAGGAGCTGTACCATTTTGCAAACGAGAGAGACAGACTGAGACTGGAAATTGAGAAGAAACTCAGATGGACTTTCTCTGTTTATACTGCCACTGTAAGTAGTTATATTTGAACAATGTTATTTTTTATTTTATTGTTATGAATAATAAATCTCTCGTCGCGAATTTTACAAATGCTCCTGGTTTTCCTATTCTTTTTGACCTGTGCCTCGACGACACAGATTCAAACCAGAAAACTCCAGCTCTTCAAGAACCATGCCTTCAGACGTAATGTCCTGAGATCTGGAAATGTTATCCTGCCCTGAGACAGTGTAACTATGTTGTACCTCAGTGGCAGGCAGACTGGATTCCTGCTGGACAAGGTCAGGAATGCTGAGTACCACTCCTGCTTGGCCCAGTCCAGCAGGATTAGGATAACTGTTGCTGGCTACCTTCTGAGCTTTATGAACATTCTCTGTATGCGTGGGAATGGTGGAAAGACATACAGGAATCTCCCTGTCTAATGCAAAAGTAGAGCATCCTTTGGGACTGTGCCCTTTGCTGGTGGCCTGCTACAAAAATGGTGTAGCTGACTATTCTCCCAAGAGACATACAAACAGGATCCAGTGCACAATCCCCCCTCAACATGGCAAATCTGAGAAATTATCCATATAAACTGCCTGAATTGGCTTTTTTTTACTTTAAAGTAAGAAAAGCCAATTCATGCAGTTTATATGGTTAATTTCTCAGATTTGCCATGTTGGTGTTGTGCACTGGATCCTGTTTGTTTGTTACATGCCACAAACCAGTAGCACCCCTCAGTAGAAATGTGAATTATATTTTGTGAGCAATGCAAAGGTTAGAGCATGCTAGTTTTGGTATTTATTCTCCCAAGAGGCAAACGGGTCTATTTCTGGAGTACCTATCTTCTGAAAAATGGGCAGGACATGGTGTTTCAGGGTCCGTTTGTGGTTTCCTTGGATGATTCTGCTTAGGGAGTTCTGTCAGGATGTTATCTTTACCTGGCAAATGTAATGCAGAGATCTTTGCACCTAGTAGGTAAGCCAAATCTCCAACTGTCATTGCCTCTGTGCATAGCTTTGAGGAGCTTGTTCTTCTCTGCTTGTTTATGTAATACATTGTTGTGGTGTCTGTTCGTATCTGAACAGATTGATCCTGTAGGTGGGAGGAGAAGGACTGCATTGCTAGCAATATTGCCCTGAGTTCCAGGAGACTGATGTGCTCCAAAGTCTCCAGTATACTCCAGACTGTGAGATCCTCCAGGCGGGCCTCCCACTCTAGGAATGAAGCATTTGTTGTGAGGGTACTTGCTGGGGATTTCCAGAGTAAGGGAATGCCCTCTCTGGGGCTGCTGTCATTCTTGTACCACTCTAATGCCTGCACCAATGTATTTGTGACTTGCACTAGCTTGGAGAGAGAGAGTCCCATCTTTGAGCGCAGTGGTCTCTTAAAGGGTAATGAATGTCCCTCATTTGAAACCTGGCCCATGACACCACTAGTGTGGATGCAGCCATGTGGCCCAGTGGCTGTAGGAAACCCCTTGCAGGCCTTGGCTGGCCCAATGTGAAATATTTTGCAGTGGCAATCGAATTGGATGCCCTTCCCTGAGGGAGGAAGGCTTTCCCCTACAATGTACCTTGTTCTGTGGCTATGAAGTCTAGCACCCAAACAGGTTTGGGATTTCTGAAGATTTACCAGGCTTTCCAAGGTGCTTTTTACCTTCTGGACAGAGCACCTTGCTTCCTGTTTTCCCTGAGACTAGCCAGTCATTCCAGTAGGGAACAAACACCACACCTTTTCTTCTCAGATGTGCTGCTACAATGGTTAAGCACTTCGTGAAGACCCTTGGTGCTGAGTTGAGGTCAAAGGGGAGGACTACAATCTGGTACTGGCAGTTTCCTAGTCTAAACCTGACATATCTTCTGTGTGTAAGTCTGACTAGGATGTGAAAATAGGCATCCTTCAGATCCAGTGGCCCTAGCCAATTATTTTTAAGGATGGTATTACTGTGCCCATTGTAATCATCTTGAATCTTTCCTTTTTGATATGCTTGCTCATTCCTGGAAGTACTAGGACAACTCTGCCCCCCCCCAGCCACCCCCTACCACTGGCAATGGTTGGGTGAACTGGACAAAATTGTCAGGGATTTTGTTTTGGCTGTGGCTTGGGGGCTGGTGCTACAGCAGCATGCCTGGAGCCCCTCCTGCCTCTGCCTCTGTAGTAAACTTTTTGGGGTTGGTACACACAGGAAGCATAGGTCTGGGATTAGTAGTCCCTAATCCTGCATCCCCTAAGGCCTGTAGGAAGTAGACACCTTTTCTTTTCCAGTGTCTTTTTGTAAGTGGTTTTGTACTCATTCACTTTCTTCATGTATGCCTCTGTTTTGTCACCAAAGAGTGAATTTCCTGCAAACTGGAAATCCGTGGCCTTGGTCTGAATGTCCTGGGAAAGATGGTTGCCCTCAGCCAAGGAACTCTCCATAATGACACTGTGTGGGCTTAAACCCTTGAAGAAGAGTCATTAGTGTCTACAGCCATGTGGAATTGGTATTTCATGGCATCCAGGGCTGGCTTTGCTATGGCAGCCAGATCCTGTGCCACCTCACCTTCCACCTTATCAGCTTACAGTAGGGCCAGCACTGTATTCCACAGTGCTTTCTGGTACTGGGTTGTACATGCTGCATAAGCTGCCTGTCTAATGAGCAAGGAAGCTGTTGCATATGCCTCTTTGGCCATAGTATCCAATTTTCTGGAGTCCTTACTAGGGGGATGCACAAAGAATGGACTTAGCCTTCTCGGAAGCAGCTGCTTGGACTACACTTTCATGATCAGGATGGTCATGCCAGTATTTCACCCCCTGACTGTCCACCAAATACTTCTTTGCAATCTTCTGATCTATTCCTGCAGCTGAACTAGGTGCAGACATGATTTTTGAGGTGGCTTTTGGAGTGATTTGTATATAGGGACTAGCAGCCTTCTTGTAGGAGCTAGCCCCATAATATCCACAAATTCTGCTTCCTCCTCATCCTCCTCTGTTTCATGAGAGAGGATATGGAGGGTGCTCACCATCTGCCTAATGAAAGAGGAGTGTGCCTGTAAGGTGTCTGATCAAATGAGCAACAGCACATACGCATGGTCAAAACCCACATGGACATAACAGCATGTGTGGTTAGAGAGTTTGTTTATTTAATCTAGCGCTGTTTCAGATTGTGTTTTTTTGTAGTAACCACGTTGTGCCGTGTTTGCCTGTGCCATTTTTGACCGCGAGTTATTGACCTGGTGCCTGCCTTGAAGGGGAGCCAAACTCCAGCTCAGGTGAACCATCTGGTTCAACCTCGTCCTCTCCATAGGACATAATTCTCCTCCACAGGCAAGTGGGCTGGAGCTGGGGGGTGGGCAGGTATGTTCATAAGTCTTCTCATAGCCCTGAAGGCCTGAAAAAATTGCCATACTTTTGCCAAGTCCTCTGCTGAGGGCATCTGTCTTGGGTCCAATGCCTGCTCCTTTCGTTTTTACAAGAAGTGGCAAGGACATTTGTTTTTCCTTGGTAGACACTTTCTAGCGCTTGCTCTGAAGCTCTTTTATTTGTATTTTTGCCACTGATGGTCTCAGGGTTCCACCTTTTGGACACCCTGGTATCTTTACCATCTTTACTGTACTTATCTGATGGTAGAGCAGCTTTTAAGTTTTTTCTCTGCCCCCTTTGATAGGGACTGCTGCTGTTTATGAGGAGATAGACCCACTGATGCGTGCTTTCCACCACTATTAGGAACTACCTCAGAGCCTTTCTTGCGTTTTGGTGACATAGAGGTAGACCAAGAAGCTATAAATTCTTTTCTTTTTTTTATCTATTTTCTTTTTGGGTTTTAGGGCAAAACTTTTTTTTACAGAGCTAACAACAGTAAAATTGTGATCTGGACCCAGGCACCTTAAACAGAGCTAGTGGCAACCTGCCTTTGCCAAGAGTTAAAAACAAATAGTACAATTTCTAAAGCCTATTGGTCCTGTTTTTTTTCTTTTTCTTTTTCTTTTTTTTTGTAGGTCTATCATTCATGCCAAATACTCAATGATTAACTAGAAACAAAATCAAATAAAGTAATAAAATTTGTAAACCATTCTGTAGGCCAGAAAACTAGATCTGTACTTCGGGGTAACTGCTCTCTATAGCAAAGAAACAAATGTGAAGAAATGCAGTTAGCGGGAGGGTGACCAAAGTGCAAGAGTTTGAACTTCAGTTGAAACTCTAAATACCATAATTGGCATAAGTTCTATCTCTGGGGCAACCCAAACCAGTGGTCTGAGATGCAGCTTGTGAATATATACAGACCAGTCAGCCTCACCTCGGTAGTGGGGAAGATCATGGAAGCACTACTGAAGGAGAGATTGGTGGAACATCTGGTTGTCAATGGACTACAGGACCCACGGCAGCATGGTTTCACCAGGGGGAGGTCATGTCAGACCAGCCTCATTGAATTTTTTGACTGGGTGACTAGGGAGGTGGCTCAGGGGAGGACAGTGGACATGGCCTATCTGGACTTCAGCAAGGCCTTTGACACTGTGCCACATAGAAGACTATTGTACAAACTGGGGAATATGGGTGTGGGCAGGACAGCAGTGTGGTGGGTAGGTAACTGGCTGGGCGGCAGGACACAGAGGGTGGTGGTAAATGGCTGTCACTCCACAGAGGAAAGAGTGACCAGTGGGGTACCACAGGGATCAGTGCTGGGTCCGGTCCTATTCAATATCTTCATCAGTGACATTGTGCAGGACCTAGAAGGCAGAATTTCACTGCTCGATGATGACACAAAGCTCTGTAACAGAGTAGACACACCAGAGGGTGAAGACAGAATGAGAAGGGACCTGCAGAAACCTGAAGAATGGTCAGGGGTTTGGTAGTTGAAATTCAATGCAAGGAAGTGCAAGATAATGCATATGGGGCACAAAAACCCTGGCACAATATATCAGTTGGGGGGTGAGGATATAGCTTGCACCAAGCAGGAAAGGGATCTTGGGGTTATCATCTCTGATGACCTCAAGGCAGGGAAACAGTGTGACAAGGCAGCAGGTAAAGCAAATAGGATGCTGGGATGCATAGGCAGGGGCATCACCAGCAGGAAAAGGGAGGTCATAATTCCACTATACAAGACACTAGTGAGGCCCCACCTGGAGTACACTGTACAGTTCTGGAGACCTTACCTAGGTAAGGACATAGACAGGAGTGAGAACGTTCAGAGGGCAAAAAGATGGTGCACGGATTGCATCACAAGTCCCTATGAGGACAGGTTGATGGAACTGAACATGTACTCCCTGGAGGAGAGGAGGAGAGGGATATGATGAGACATACAAGTATCTTACAGGGAGGAACAGGGTGCAGGAATACACTATTTTTAAGCAAAAGATGTTCCAGGATTAGAGGGCATGGGATGAAGTTGGAGGAGGACGATTCAGAGGAAACGTGAGGAAGTATTTCTTCACAGAACGGGTAGTGGACAAGTGGAACACCCTGCCAGAGGAAGTGGTGGGGGCTGAAACAATCACGGGATTTAAGAAGGCATGGGATAGACATAAAGGAATTCTGGAGGTCAGGGGTAAGGGGCAACAGACTTCTTGGAAAACATAAACTGAACTTACAAGCTCAAATGGGCAGACTGGGTGGGCCATAGGCCCTTATCTGCTGACACTGTCTATGTATCTATGATGTATTCCTGGGGTTAGAAGCACCTTTGTCAGAACCTGTGTGATCAAAGGCAGTTCTGAAGAGTAGAAATGGTATGGTTCTCTTCTACTAGGAGCCACTAAAAGAAAAAAATGCAAATGTAAAACAATCTTGCATGGTTTTGCTTGTTAATTTTGTAATAAGGGTAATAAGCAGTTTGGTTCCCTCTTATTGGAGCCATGACAGGAAAAATAAAACTGATAGGTTTTAATTTTAAAATGCAGGTTTTAAATCCTTTTTTAAAAGAAAAACTAGCTATATTACAATAAACGGTGCAGTTCCTTTCTGGCAGAACCACACTGTACTGCTGCCTTCTCCGGTTCCTAGGAATAGACTGGGAACCAGAGAAGAACAGGTTACTCACCTGTAACAGTAGTTCTAGGAGTGGTATATGTTGTTCATTCACACTGTCTGGCATTGTTCCTTCCCCTTTAAATCTTTCTGGAAGTCTTCAAGCTGGCTCCTCCCACCCACCCGGGTGGTAAATACCTCGGCTCCGCCCCATGACACCAGATCTAGCCCGCTGGAAGCCAGGTTGTGCGCCTAAAGCCGGGGAGGTAGGGTGGGTGCGTGTGGATGAACAACATATACCACTCCTAGAACTACTGTTACAGGTGAGTAACCTGTTACATAGATACATAGACAGTGTCGGCAGATAAGGGCCTATGGCCCACCCAGTCTGCCCATTTAAGTTTGTAAGTTCAGTTTATGTTTTCCAAGAAGTCTGTTGCCCCTTACCCTGACCTCAGAATTCCTTTTATGTCTATCCCATGCATTCTTAAATCCTTGATTGTTTCCAGCCCCACCACTTCCTCTGGCAGGGTGTTCCACTTGTCCACCACCCGCTCTGTGAAGAAATTCTTCCTCACGTTTCCTCTGAATCGTCCTCCCTCCAACTTTATCCCATGCCCTCTAGTCCTGGAACATCTTTTTCGCTTAAAAATAGTGCATTCCTGCACCCTGTTCCTCCCTGTAAGATACTTGTATGTCTCTATCATATCCCCTCTCTTCCTCCTTTCTGTTCTTCTAGGAGCATGGATATGTTGTTCATCCACACTGTCTGGCAGACTCCAAGCAGTTCTCCGGGAGAAGGGAGGCAAGGCGCACACTCCCTACTTAGGGAACAGAGATTGGAGAACAGAGGCCCCAAAACCAGCATCCCGGGCGCCAATTTGTACGATGTGGTAATGGGTAATAAGGTGTTTGCTGACTTCCAGGTAGCGCCCGACAGATTTCTGGATAGGGATGTCCCTGGAAGCAGCCATCAAGCAGCAGTATGGCAGGTAGAATGAGTCCTAATCCCTTTGGGAGGCTCTCACCCGCCAATTCATAGCACAGACCTATGCATGATGTAATCCATCTCGCAATAGTCCACTTGGCTGCAGGTCTGCCAGAAGCGGCTTCAGCGTGAAGTGACAAACAGCTGGCTTAACCTCCTCACTTTTCGCCTGCTCTCTCCTTATAGTAGGAGAGAGCATGCCTGAGGTCCAGAGTATGGAGCCTATACTGCATCCGAGGTGTAGTTAGGGTAGTAGACCGGCAGAGTCAACACCTGGTTGAGGTGAAACTCTGACACCACCTTGAGAATTTCCGGGTGGGGGCGCGGGACAACTTTGTTCCTGTGAAAGACCAGATAGGGGAGTCCACTGAGCGCCCTGAGCCTCCCCTGCCCTTCTGGCTGACGGATAGCCACCAAGAAGGCTGTCTTCCACGATAAGTGCGAAGCAGACTTGTGCATGGGTTCGAATGGCTTGCCCACAAGCTTTGCCAAAACCAGCAAAAGATCCCACGGAGGTGGAGGTTCATGCACCAGAGGGGATATGTGATCCTGGCCTTGAAAAGCACCCAATCACCTTTTCCTGAGCCAACGCCAGCTGACCGATCCACGCCCGTAAGCCGACATGGCTGCTAGGTGCACCCTTAGGGTTGATGACTCAAGGCCCCTTTGAGAGGGACCAAAGGTAGTCCAGAATGTTAGCCACAGAGCAGGATAAGGGTCCAGGCTTTTGTTCTGACACCAAATGGAAAATCTCTTCCATTTGAAGGATAACATTTCCTGGTCGATTCTTTTCGAGATGCCTCAACCACGGTGTAGACATCTTCGGAAAGACCCAAAGCCTGGAACTCTAGCCGCTCAGGAACCAGGCTGTGAGGTGCAGGGATTGAAGGTCCGGATGAAAGACCTTCCCCAGGTTCATTGATATCAGGTCCGGGCGTGTACACAGCCGCTCCGGGGCCCTGCAGCTGAGGCTGAGGAGATCTGGATACCAGAACTGGTGTGGCCAATCTGGGGCTACCAGGATCACCCTCGCCTTGTCCCTCCTCACCTTGAGTAACACCTTGTGGATCAAGGGAAATGGGGGAAAGGCGTAAAAGAGGCCTGGGGTCCACGGCCTCGAGAAGGCATCCCCCTGCAGTGAACCCTGCTGAGGGGGGCGGGCATGGTACAGCCTCAGCTTGGTGTTCTCCCTGGAGGCAAACAGGTCCACCAACGGTTTGCTCCAATGAGAGAACAGGTCGTAAGCTACCTCTGGATGGAGAGATCACTCGTGGGATGTCTGGCCTAAGCGGCTGAGAGCATCCGCCAGTTGATTCACGACTCCTGCCACATGGATGGCTAGGAGATCCGCCTCCAGCCGGCTGACGAAGGTCCAGATCTGGAGCGCCTCCTTGCATAGCAGACGGGAGTGCGTGCCACCCTGTTTGTTGAGGTAGTACATGGTCGTGGTATTGTCCGTCTGGACTTGAACCACCTGACCCTGGAGCTGAGGAGCGAAAGCCGACAGAGCCAGTCTGACTGCCCTGAGCTCCAGCAGGTTGATGTGACATCGGAACTCCTCGGGGGTCCAAAGACCGTGGGCCCTGTAGTCCCCCACGTGGGCTCCCTAGCCCATGAGAGAGGCATCAGTCATAAGGACGACCGTCGGCTCGGGGCGGATAAACGGGATTCCTTCCTGAAGATGACTCGGGACGGTCCACCATTGGAGGGCGTCCCACATCCTCTGGGTGACTGTGATCAGCTGGTCGAAAAGACCCCGACGCTGAGACCACTGGGTGGCCAGCTCCCACTGAAGGGGGCGCATGTGCAGTCTGGCCCAACAGACCACTGACGTGCACGCCGCCATGTAACCCAGGAGGCGCAGAAAGTCCCGGGCAGGGCGCAAGTGCCCAACCAGAAATAATTGGGCAAAGGAGGAGAGAACCTCCGCCCTGTCCGCCGGGAGCCGAGCTCTGGCTTGACAAGAGTCGAGCTCTGCCCTGATGAAGTTCATCACCTGAGAAGGTACGAGTTCCGATTTGGCCTCGTTGATCAGAAGGCCCAAGTGAGAGCAGGTTCAGAGGGTCAGGTCCCTGGACCTCTCCACCTCCTGAAGGGAGGAACCCGCCAGGAGCCAGTCATCTAGGTAGGGGTAAATATGGACCCCTTGACACCGTAGATGGGCTGCCACCACTGCAATGCATTTGGTGAAGACCCTTGGGGCCGATGACAGGCCGAACGGCATGGCTCTGAACTCGTACAGGGTCCCTTCGACCCTGAAGCGGAAGAACCGCTGATGAGACGGACGGATAGGGACATGGAAAAAGGCGTCCTGGATATCCAGTGTGCAAAACCACATGTCTTGCTCCAGAGATGGTATGATCTGGTTCAGAGTTACCATCCAAAAGGTGCGAGACCTGAGATACCGATTCAGGTCGTGCAGATCCAGAATGGGGCGCCAACCCCCCATCCGTTTGGGCACCAGAAAATACCTGGAGACAAAGCCTGGGTCTGAAGGAGGATCCGGCACTTGGGCCACCGCCTCTTTGAAGAGGAGTAGCGCAATGTCGTCCCGAAGGGCAGACTGGGCGACTGAGATCCTTTCCTCTCGTGGGGCACGGGCTCGGCTGGGAGGGAACTGCTCGAATTCTAGGGGCAGACCCTGCCCGACCACTTCTAGAACCCACCTGTCCGAAGTGATACCGGACCAGGCGGAAAGGAAATGGCGGAGCCGACCCCCCACGGGAGGACCCAGAGCTGGTGTGACGGGTACGGGGGAGGCCACCCCCGGCCCGTCACTGGGCAGGCTTAGAGGAGGAGGCACCTGGACCAGCACCTCGGCCTCCTATGTGGGGCTGCTGGGGACCTTGCTTAGGCCTAGGGCGCCAAGCTTGAGCCTGCTGCTGTTGCTGACCCCCCTGGAAGGGCGGTTGTCTGACCGCAGGGGAAGAATGTCGAAAAGGCTTCTTCCTGCGCTTCTGCTGGTTCTTATTTGAAGAACTTTTAGCAGAGGTGGCATCTAAGGTAGCATTAGACTGTTCGATGCACTGCAGATGACCTGCCACTGCTGGCCCAAAGAGGTCGGTGCCAAGGAAGGGCACATCAGCTAGCTTGTGCTGAGTATCCGCAGGAAAAGAGGATAACCTCAGCCAAGCCCTGCGGCGAGTGGATACCGCTGCAGCTAGTGAATGGGCACAGGAATCACCCAGATCCAGTGCAGTCTGGAGCTGTTGTTTAGCAACAGCCCTGCCTTGGTCCCTGACCTGCTTGACCGTGGTCTGCATGTCAGCTGGGAGGTGAGGAAGAACTTCGTCCAGCGACCCCAAAAGGGCGTGAGAGAAGTGTGCCATAATCACAGCTGAGCTTGCCTGATGAAGGCCCAAGGACGATGCTGCATAGACCTTCCGGGCCGAGTGGTCCATAAGTTTGGACTCCTTGTCCAGAGGGCGGTCAGTGTCCGCCGAGCTGCCCGTCCGCCTGAACACTGAGGCAGTTACCAGGCTTTCCACCGAGAGGTGCTCAGTAAACCCCACCAAGGACCCTGTGGGCACTGCGTTCTTTCATGCCATGCAGGCAGACAGAGCTGGGCAGGAGGCGGGACGCTGCCAAAGTTCCAGAGCAGGGCCAGTTATGGCTTCCGCAACTGGAAAGGCCTCCGTAGGGGTATCCCCCCTCTTAAGAATATCTGTAAGGGGGTATTCTGCCTTCTTCTGAATAGGCTGCAGAGGTATCCCTGTGGACTCAGAAATGAGCCGGAGGATGCCCTGGAAGGAGGAAGGCCCTTCTTCCATGCCTGACACCGATAGCTCATCGTGAGAATGAAGGCCTGTATTATCTGACTCGGAAGAGTCCAGATACAAAGGCTGGCGACCTAAATCTCCCTCGATACGCCTGGGATGATCAGGGGTGACAGTAATCGACAGTCTGTGAGGAAGACCCGGAGACTGTCCATCCTCCTTGGAAGGAACCCTTCCAAGAGGTAGCTTAGGTGGAGGTTCCACCAATATTGGTGGGAGCCTGTAACGGCTGGCGGAGGGTGCACCGGAGGGACCGTGCTGAAGGAATCGGGTGTCGGTGTGAGGCCAAGAGGCTGAGGCCAAGTGAGAGCCGGGACGCTGAGGGAGCCGGCTTCTGGCCTGCTAGCAGGAGTTGCTGCCACATAAGAGCCTCACAGCGTCGACGGATCTTCCGTCGAAGCCTCTCCTTGTCCAAGGAGGATGAGGAACGATGGCGGCGCCTCTTCCTGGAGTGTTTATGTCCTTTTTTGGGTCGATCGACTGAAGAGGACTTACTCCTCAATCGAGACCGACGGTGTCGGCTTTGTCGATCAGGAGAAACCAGACTCGGTGAAAACCGAGGATCCGGTTCCTGTCCCTCGATCGGGAGGCCCGCGGGATGGGTCTCCTCGTCGGGGAAGGAGAGAATGGGCGTTCTCTCCAAAGAGTCATCGACAGGTGTCGGTGATAACGGCTCGATTGTCGAGAGAAATTCCCGGCCGGATCAGCCGCCTCTCAACTTCTGTGCCCGTCCAGACGGAAGATCCGAACCCGCAGCCAAGGAGGCGATCTCGACCGTAGTTGAGACTCCGGACCGCCTCCCGGTCCCAGGAGCGCCTTTCTTCGACTAGAAGAAGAAGGTTTTGATCCTTTTTCTTAGAACGGAGGAGGCGAGTCCGAGCGCCTCACCCTGGTAGGAGAGACTGGCACAAACCCGAAGGATCCTGAAAAGAGGGCCCAAGTTGAGCGGCACGAAGAAGCCTCGACTGGCCGAAGCTTGGGTGGCTTCTCCTCAAGGCCGCCATTTGTTCGAGCTGCTCGGGGATCCCCAGCCGAAACCGCCCACCTGACCTCCTTAGATTTTACGGTGGATGCGAGGCTCCTGTCTCCCCAAGCTTCAGGCGCGCCTGGCATCCTCCTCAAGCGGTCGGATGGAAGCGCAAGTGGTACATTACGAGGTATCATGAGCGGTGCCAAGGCAGTAAACGTACGAGAGGTGGGGGGTGGGTGCGCTACATTTTCTGTCCGGCATGACACCGCTGAAACCCGGGACGACTTATCATCCATGTCCGAATCCGAGTCGTAAACTCTTACGAGTTTCAAAGCGAGAAGATGCGGTGAAAACCGTCGAATTGAATCCAGGGCCTCAATCACTGTAGAAAAGCACGAGGGAACCTGTATTTTCCAGCGGAAAGGAAGATCTGGTGTCATGGGGCGGAGCCGAGGTATTTACCACCCGGGTGGGTGGGAGGAGCCAGCTTGAAGACTTCCGGCAAGATTTAAAGGGGAAGGAACAATGCCAGACAGTGTGGATGAACAACATATCCACGCTCCTAGAAACTGCAGAGATTCACAAAAAATTACCTAATTAACCCTAACACAGAATTGTTGAGTATCAACTAAAGAACTTAAATTGAAGACTAAAAGAAATAAAATCAACACATCTGGAGACCAGAGACACCAGAGCTGCCTTCGGGTGACTGCTCTCTTCTGGTGGAGAAACAAATCTGACATTAAGGCTAGAGTGGGAACGTGACCACTGTGCAGAGTTTGAACCTTAACTTCTAATTGCTAGAATCAGCATGAGGTTCTATCTACAGGGCATCATACTCTGTGTGGAAGATGATGCTTACTGTAAAGCATTAGCGATGGATTCCTATGGTTAGAAAAGGTAAAATTCACTTTTATTTAAATTACCAATTGAAAGTTAGTTCTTCTCATGATCTGCTCCTTATATGCACAAACAAACAAACTGAATACTATTCACAGTTTAAGTTTCTGGTGTTTCTTTAGTGACCATGAAATGTATCCCTCCTATCCTTACCAGCTTGCTGGAAAAATCCTGCTGCTTACCCTGTCATAGATAAAACTGAGGCCCTAGCTTTAAATGACGCCTTCTGTTATGTGTTTGTGTGTGTGGTGGTAGACATTCTGTCAGTGGAATGGAGCAGAATTTTTGAATTCTTCGAACCGAGTAGAATTTTGAATTGAATTCCATGCATCCACACATCCCATGTGAATTCAACTTACAGAATATTACAGTGGCTATTTTCTCTGTGGTGTAAGAATACATTTTAAATATATATAAAAACTATTTTGTAACCTAAAATGTTTTATTTACTTATTGTTAAACTTTGACCCCATTTATAATCGCAATAACCACTCCAAGGTGTGCTTTGTTGTTGTGTAAAGGCATTTCTTGGGTGATTGAAGGCACTTAGCAATGCCCAGTGCCACATAACACATCCCTCGTGTGTCATTATACTCAACAACGCTCACCCTGTCATGTCTTATTGCTTAACGACTCTGGGTAATGCTACTTTCAATGTCTTTTCTCTAACAGGTGGATTGCTATTGGAAACAGCTGAGAGGTAAGTCAGAAAAATCTGAGAAGCAAATTCAATCAAAACCAACCTTGAAGTGGATAAGATCTGGTTTGCTGTAAAATGGGCACCCCTTGAACTCTCGGCCAGCCACCACTTGTTTACGAATAATTCCTTCACGGTGTTTCTCTAGGGTTCGGGCTAAAATCTCCTGCTCCATTTTACTTGCACCAAGGGGTTTAGCAACACCTTCCTCCTTTGGTACCTTTAAAATTATATTAGGAAAAACAAATTCAATATATTTAATGTCATTCTGCCATTACATATGACCACCTTAACTAATCAGCTCCCATTATAAAAAAAATTATGTGGAGAGAGAGTGCACTCCTGAAATGTTACTTAGTTTTAAAAGTAGCCAAGTGTTACTTTTTATTGCAGATGCACTTTTACCTTTTCATTATGCTTATTATAAGAGTTCTACCTGACAGCACCTGATGTAACATGTGGAGTAACACCCTACTTGGACAGCAGCATTTTGACCTTGCTAATTATAACAAAAAAGAGGCTACTCTCCTTCTGCCTGACTGGTCACTTCTGATGTCATGACGACAGAGGCACAGTGCTGATGATGTATTAAGAAAAACTAGAAAATAATGCATTTGTTTATTCTTAGACAGAACCACCACTAGTATCTTCCGACCACTTCCAAAAATAACCTTATATGATATTTTTATAATGCTTAAAACTACATTTTGAAAGCTGTAACATTTGAACAGTTCATGCAGTTCTCCTGTGTTGCTACATGCATACAGAATACATGACAGTATAATATGTTAAAAATGACAGGACTTTAACAATGCAGAGAACCACTGTATGTTTTTCTTTTATATTGTTATGACACATTTTATGTTTTATATCGATATATAGTCACTGTAGAGATACAGTAACAATACATCTACTTAACCGACTTCAAACTTTCATTAAAAAAAATTACGTTTCTAGCACTAATGGTTCCAAAATTATCACATTTTAAAGAAAATATCTTATGAAAGGTCTAACTCTGAAACTGTTAGGGCTAGAAATGTAATTTTTTTAATGAAAGCTTGGAGGCCAGTTGTTAAGAAGTGGAGTCATTGTTATATTGCTATTAAGTGGCAGCAGTAATGACTGTGCAATTTATGTATGACGTGGAACCTTTGTAAATGAGTCTCTGACTTAAAGGTCTTTCTGAATATCACAATAAATAAAAATAAATATGAACATATGAAATTGCCAGCAGAAACAGGCCTCACGGTCTATCGAGTCTGCTCAAGTGTGCAGCTAACGCCTCATCTCGCAGCTGCCCTCCCACCCCCCTCTTCCCAGTATCCATTCCCCTTACCCTGTCCCAATCCCTCTTGAAACTGCTCACCGTCTTATAGGACACTATCTCGTCTGGTAAGGTGTTCCATTTGTCCACCACTCTTTCAGTGAAAAAAATGTCTCCTCATCTACCTCCTGAATCCCCCCAATCTCAGTCCATGCCCTCTCATGTCCCTCCCCTTTCTCATCTGGAAAATCCCTTCTGTGTTGGTCTTGTTTATCCCCTTTAGATACTTAAAGGTCTCAATCATAACCCTCCTCTTCTCTAGTGAATGCATATTCAGCTCTCCCAGCGTGTCCTTGTAGGGCTTGCTCTCTAATCCCTGGATCATCTTTGTGGTTATTCGCTATGCCCCCTTCAACAATCTGATGTCCTTCTTCAGGAATGGGGGCCAGTACTGCACGAAGTACTCCAGGTGGACCCTGACCAATGACCTATACAGGAGCAGAATAACCTCCCTCTTTCTGGAGGAGATCCCTCTTGCAGTACACCCCAGCATTTTGTTGGCTTTTGCTGCCGCCTTCCTGCACTGAGCAGAGTTGTTCATGCTCCCCGTAATGATCACTCTTAGGTCCTTCTCCTCTGTGGAGCTCCCCAGCTGTACCCCATTCAAGTGATAATCCTTCCCCTGGTTCCTGGCTCCTAAGTGCAGAACCTTGCACTTCTTGGCATTGAACCCCAACTCCATGTTTCCGCCCACTTCTGCAGCTTAGTCAGGTCCTCCTGCAACCCCTTCCACCCCTCCACATCATCAACCGCAGCTCCCATCTTGGTATCATCTGCGAACAGACTGATCGTGCTCCAGACCCCTTGTGAGATATCTGCAATAAAAATCCCAAACAGCACCGGTCCCAGTACCGATCCCTGTGGTACCTCACTTATCACCGCTCTCGGTGACGAGAGGTCCCCCACCACCCTTTGCTGCCTTCCCGTTAGCCAGTTTGTGATTCATTTGACCATTTTTGGTCCCGCCCCCACATGTTCCAGTTTCTCCCCCCAACCTGCAATGCGGCACTAAATCAAAGGCCTTGCTGAAGTCTAAATACAGGACATCCACTTCATGGCCCTTGTCCAGTTCCCGTGTTATGTTATCGATATAGAAACAATCGCCAAACACAACAAAAAGTACATACTAATAATAGGAGATTCTATGGTCCATGGAGTAGAGTCTCACATCCACCAAAGCAGCCCATCAGAGATTGCGGTCAGATGCCTCCCAGGAACATCGGCATGGAGGGACAGGAACCACATCGAGGGAACTGGGCGAAACACCAAGTGAGACATGCACATTCTGATCCATATCGGTACAAATGACCTAGCTAGATGTTCTGTGGAAGAAACTAAGCAAAATATTTCAAAACTAAGAGAAAAACTAGCTTCCATTTCATCCAGTGTCTCCTCCTCAGAGATTCTGCCTGTGTGGGGAAAGGGAGCCAACAGGCAGAAAATCAGAGAGGACATCAGTGTCTGGCTTAAAAATTGGTGTCAGGAAAAAGGGTATGGCTACATCGGGAACTGGCAGAACTTCTAAGAAAGGGAGTTGTTTAGATTCGATGGCCTGCACCTTACAAAGGAGGGGACACAAGCTCTCAATCAAAAGTTCAACGTCTTCATCAGCAATTTAAACTAATAGGTGGGGAAGGCGCACCTGCACCCATCGCGTCATATGGGATGCCCCTCCCCCATCAAAGGTTGCTCAGTCAGAGCCAGGACACTGCATCACAAGCAGCACGTGTAATACAAATTGCAAAAATTCCACAAAGATGTTCCAAACATATTAGGAACATACAGTACACTATGGACACAGGGAGGGGTTAAAAAGTAAACTACTCCAAGGAAGACAGAAGCGTTACAGGAAAGAGGTAATCTCAATGAACTGGAGCCAAGGAGTGCCATCACAGAAACTACAGAAAGGAGGGCTTCAGAGATAAATCACCCTTGTAAAAAGAAGGAGGGTAGCATATGGAAGGGAATGGCAACTAATGCCAGAAGCCTGGCTAACAATATCCCCAACCTCACAGCCACTATAGCAGAGGATGGACTAGACTTAGTGACTGTGACAGAAAATTGGTTCACAGGAAGTCATGGATGGGACATGGCCATTCCTGGATTCAACATGCACAGGAGGGACAGAAAGGGGAAAGGGGGGGGTAGCATTGTACATCTGGGAGGAAATCAAAACCACAGAAATCCAGGGGACCCCAGGTGACACTGAGGCACCGTGGGTAACAGCTGAGAGGGAGAATGGGATAGCCAATAGGTTAGGAGTTATCTACAGGCCCCTGTTGCAGGGGGAGGATGGGACAAAGAAACACTAGAGATGATACATAAAATGGCGGACAAGGGCGAGGCAATTATAGTAGGGGACTTTAACTTACCAGACATTAACTGGGGTTCTAAGACAGCATCGACAACCAGAGGCAGTGAATTTGTAATGACTGAACAGGGGGCAGGGCTGAAGCAACTTGTTGATTCATGAACTACAAGGCCTCTCATCCAACCTGTACGGTGTTATGCAATGCCAGGTCTATAAAAAACATGACAGCTATTATTGCTGATCTTGTTGAGTCATGTGACCTGGCTTGCATCAACGAGACCTGGCTGGATGAGGATGCTGGCCCCATTTTGGCATCAGCTATAGCTATTCCGGCTGGATACTCGGTGATACACCATCCAAGGTTGGATCGTGGTGGGGGGTCGCTATCTGTTTTAGATCAAAATTGGACCTGGTGGAGGTTCCAGTGGTATCCCCTAGATCCTTTGAGTGTATTATGGGAGCAGGTGTGGGCTGCAGAATCCTAGTTGTCTACCGTCCACCCGACGATGAGGAAGTTTTTCTGCAGGAAGTAGCAGACTTCATTGTCGACCTGGTGTTGGAGCCCTCCAGGTGGTTGGTCCTGGGTGACTTCAATGCCTGGATCGATGATGAACTCTCGCACTTTGGTCAAAACTTCCTCCAACTCATGAATTCGTTGGGCTTCACACAGGTAGTTACCACTGCTACCCATTCTCAGGGTCATTCGCTGGATCTAGTGTTTACCCTGGGGATAGAGATCACCAGACTGGTGGTGGAGCCAGTGGGGTGGTCTGACCACCACTCCATGAGGTTCAATTTTATGGCCCCCCCATGAGGCCGACTCCTGTGGAGATGACCCAATACCGCCCTTTAAGGGATAGTACCCCTGAAGGTCTAATGGCAGTGTTGGATCTATCGAGTTGGCCTTTGGAGTGCTTGGAACCAGATGCCTTAGTTGAGCACTATATTAATATGGTGCTGGAAGCTCTGGATTCTATAGCTCCTGTCCGTGTTCGCCCCCTCTCCCTCCATCCTTGGTCCCCATGGTTTGATGGGACATTGAGGGAGTTGAGGAGAGTGGGGCAAAGATTGGAGCACTGCTGGGGGAAGTCCGGCCTTGAAAGTGACAGACTTAAATTGATCACCCATTATTTGGGTTATCAATCAGAAATCTCCCGTAAGAAGGCAGAGTTCCTGTCCAGGGAGATTGCTGCATCAAGGAAATGACCAGCTCAGCTCTTCTGGACTGTGGAGAGGCTGTGCAGTCCAGCCAGACTACAGGGCCGGAGAGCTTTTTCACAATCAAAGTGTGAGGAGTTTGCTCAGTTCGTTGATGATAAGGCATCTACGATCAGGTCGGACATCCACAGAACGTGTTCAAATGAGCACTGCGGAGATCGATGTGTGGTTACAAGCCCTCGGTCTGTCTGGACGGACTTCAACTGGCCGGCGATCATGGATCTCATGAAGATCGTTCAGAGCTTGCGGCTGACCTACTGTAGTTTGGATCCTGGCCCCACGCGTCTTCTTATGGGTTGCGTGGAGGTGATCGGGCCAGTCCTTGCTGAGATCGTCTGGTACTCACTGGATCAAGGGGTGTTCCTGGAGTCCTTAAAAGTGGCTGTTGTAACACTCCTTTTGAAGAAATCTTCCCTTGACTCAGACTGTCTCTCAAACTACAGACCAATCTCTAACCTGCCCTTTTTGGGTAAGGTTATTGAGAAAGTGGTTGCGCTGCAGCTCGATAACTTTCTTACCACCCATGGAATCTATGATCCTCTCCAATCCGGTTTCAGGAAGAGGCATAGTACCGAGACGGCGTTGGTTTGGGTACTTAATGATCTCCTGATCACAAGAGATTGGAGGAACCATTCGATCTTGGTCCTCTTGGATCTCTCTGCAGCATTTGATACCGTTGACCATGGGATATTGTTGGAACACCTGCGGCTTATCTGCAGACTGTCTGGGACAGTCCTCAGATGGTTTCATTCATTCCTCACTGGCAGATCTCAGAGGGTAGTATCGGGAATTTTTTCCTGTGCTCCCTTTGTGCTGCCCTGTGGGGTACCGTAGGGTTCTGTGCTTTTTTCCATGTTGTTCACAGTGTATATGCTGCCATTAGGAGACATTATTAGGCATTCTGGGCTGAGTTTTCACTGCTGTACAGATGATACTCAGCTCTATATGTCCTTTGTGCCCGAACAAAATGACGTACTCTCAGTACTTAACAACTGCCTCACCGAAATTCAGGACTGGATGAGTGCCAACAGGTTGAGACTGAATCAGGACAAGACTGAAGTGCTGGTGGTGGACCCCGGTCATCGGGTAGAGAGGTTGACTCCTGGATTCCCCAGCTGGCCTTGTGCTAGTGGGGAAACCAGTTGAGACCCTCTGAACAGGTGCGTGATCTGGGCGTAAAACTTGACTGCGAACACTTAAGTCTCAGATGTCAGCCATCGTCAAGTACTCATTTTACTATTTGAGGAATATAGCCCAGATAAAGCACCTTGTTCCTCACGACAACCTTCATGTACTGGTCCATGCCTTTGTTTTCACACGTTTGGATTACTGCAATGCTCTATATCAAGGGTTGCCGGGGGTGGACCTCCGCCGCCTACAGCTGGTGCAGAACGCGGCAGCCAGGTTGTTGACTGGGCTATCAAGATCTTGCCATATCACACCTGTTCTCCGTGAATTGCACTGGCTGCCGGTGCATTGGAGGATCACCTTCAAGGTCGCATTACTGACCTATTAGACCCTACACGGACACAGACCGGGCTACTTGCAAGGTCTCCTTCGGCCCTACCACCCTCTCTGCTCACTCCGTTCCACCGGCGAGGGATTGCTAGAGATACCTAGGGTGCATCTTCAATCTTTTGGGGCCAGAGCTTTTTCTTTTGTGGCTCCAACCCTGTGGAATTCTCTACCTCGTCGGATTAGGGAGTGCCCATCCACAGAATCTTTTAAAACCACTTTGAAGAGTTTTCTGTTTGTTTCGGCCTTTGATTAGTTAAACTGTGCTAATTATGTTGCTTGCACGCATGTGCAAGAAACATACTGCCATCATCGGAGATTTCGGAGGTGTGTCACCTCCTCCTCCAATTCAGTCAGTGTGCTGACTGGCACGGCCCCTGTAAGCCAATGCATTTTGGAGCTGTCTATGACACGCTCCAAAATGCAGTGGCATACAGTTGAAAGGGGGAGCTACGCTTGAGTGAGCACCGATAAGATAGCGCTGCTCAGCCTCCCCACACGCAGGCGCAGCGCGCCCGCACGCACTGTATAGCCGACGGGGTGCCCAATCCCCCGGGCTGAGCTGCCCCCCCTCGCCTGTGTGCCACGCTGGAGCCCACCCCAGCGTGGCAAACGGTCCCACTGACGCCTTTTTTTTTTTAAACCTGTAAACAAAACGTCCCCGCGCAGGCCTCCCCCCCCTCCCACAACCCGCACCCACCCACCATGCACCCAGCCTCCCCACACCCCCCTCACCCCATACTTACCTCCGGACTCCGGCGCGACGATCTTCAGTGGACCGGGAACAAGTCTGCACTCTTCAAAGCCGACCGTGAACTGAGGAAATGCTGGTAAGTTGTATAATGGGCTAGATAGGGGGTTTCAACTTTGTTGCATATCTCAGGCATTTTTGGGAATTTTTGCGCCAAATTTTCAACATGGGGTTTTTGGGACCCCTTCTCATGAATTATGTCACTGTCATGGCGTTATTCGGGCCCGAAGAGTGATTTCGCAGTGACTGAGCAGTGACTGCGAAATCACCCTTCAGGCCCGAATACCACCATGACAGTGACATCATTCATGAGAAGGGGTCCCAAAAACCCCATGTTGAAAATTTGATGCCAAAATTCAAAAAAATGACTGTTTTACGAGCGTGCGTTGCGCAATTCCTACGCAGGCTCGTAAGTTCACGAAATTTCAATATTTTCACTCCATATTTTCAACATTGCCATTTTACCACATCTTCTTATGAGTAGTACAGCTGTCATTTTTCACATCTCACCCAAAATGTGTTTCCACCCATGTAGCGTAGAATGGTGCAGTCGGTGTAGAAATCAATGTATCGGGACAAATTAAGAAAATCACAGTGACACTGTTCATGAGCAGAGGTCTTAAAATGGCTATGTTGAAACTTTGTGAAAAATTCCTAAAATTACTGTTTTAAAGCTGCATTGCTGCGCAGTTCTCATGCAGCTCGTAGGTTTGCAATTTTCAATATTTTCACCCAGATTTTCAACATTGCCATTTTACCACACCTTCTTATGAGTAGTACAGCTGTCATTTTCACATCTCACCCAAAACCTGTTTCGCTCATGTAGCGACAATGGCGCAGTCGGTGTGCGAACTCAATGTATGGGACACATTAAGAAAATCACAGTGACACTGATCATGAGCAGAGGTCTTAAAATGCCTGTGTTGAAAATTTGGTGAAAAATTCCTAGAAATGACTGTTTTACGAGTGTGCGTTGCACAGTTCCTATGCACGCTCGTAAGTTTGCGAATTTTCAATATTTTCACTCCACATTTTCAACATTGCCATTTTACCACACCTCCTCATGAGCAGTACAGCTGTCATTTTTCACATCCTGCCCAAAACATGTTTCCGCCCATGTAGCACACAATGGCGCAGTCGGAGTGCAAACTCAGTGTATGGGACACATTAAGAAAATCACAGTGTCACTGTTCATGAGCAGAGTTCTTAAAATGGCAATGTTGAAAATTTGGTGACAGAATTCCTAAAAATGACTGTTTTACGACTGTGCGTTGCACAGTTCCCACGCACGCTCGTACGTTTGCGAATTTTCAATATTTCCACTCCAGATTTTCAACATTGCCATTTTACCACACCTCCTTATGAGCAGTACAGCTGTCATTTTTCACATCCTGCCCAAAACGTGTTTCCGCCCATGTAGCACACAATGGCGCAGTCGGTGTGCAAACTCAATGTATGGCACACATTAACAAAATCACAGTGACACTGTTCATGAGCGGAGGTCTTAAAATGGCTATTTTGAAAATTTGGTGAAAAAAATTCCTAAAATGACTGTTTTACTAGGCGTCGCTGCTCAGTTCCTACGCACGCTCGTAAGTTCGCAAATTTTCAATATTTGCACTCCAATAACTTCCAAATACCTCAACAGCACATAGAAGCAAGCAACATTCGGCATTGACAAATGCTTGTTTTTATCTGTGTTTATTTTAATTTCTATTTAGACTAATGTTATGTTTTTATGTATCTGCGCTTTGGCATTTGAAAAGCGCAAAAGAAATAAATTTGACTTGACTAACTGTCTTGGACTTGGTTCTGACCAACAGTGACAGGGCAGAAACGGTCGAGGTAGGGTGCCATCTTGGCAACAGCAACCATCGTATGGTCGGTTTCCAAATCAACACAACTATGGATACCAGCCATTCCAAGATCAGAGTTTTGGACTTCAGAAAGGCAGACTTTTCCAAAATAAGAACCAGCCTAGCAGAGAAACTCAGGCATGGGGGGTTGGTGGGGATGTGGGAGAACCTCAAGGGAGCTATTAAGGAGGTAACCGAGAGCAAGGCAAATAACAGAAGGAAATCCCTCTGGTTCTCAAAGGAGGAGGCTACTATAGTAAGGGAGAAAAGAAAGGCCTACAAAGCCAATAAGGCATATAAGGTGTCAAACAAGGATGAAGACAGGAAACTTACCTAGTTGCACAGAGGGAAGCAGGAAAAGTAATAAGAAAAGCTAAAGCTCACACTGAGCTAATGACAGCACAGGGTATTAGAGGGGAGACCAAACCTTTTTTTTTGGTACATAAGAGAAAGGAGAAAGACTAAAGTGGGAATAGTAAGGCTAGCAGTTTCGGGAGGGGGGCTAGTAGAAAAGGACAATGAGAAGGCAGTAGTCCTAAATAAACATTTCTGTTCTGTGTTCACTAGGGAGAACGCAGGGGATGGCCCAAACCTGCAAAGCAGTTGCACCCAGGTACCAGGGGTAGACTTGAGCCGCTTCACGGAGGGATAAGTCTTGGAAACCCTAAATAAATTAAAGGTGGACAAGGCCATGGGGCCAGATGAGATTCACCCAAGAGTTCTCAAGGAACTGGGGAGTGTGATAGCAGCACCCCTGGTGGAGCTCTTCACGAAATCACTGAAAAGCGGGACAGTGTCTAAAGACTGGAAGAGGGTGACAGTGGTCCCACTTCACAAATCAGGGAGCAGGGAGGAGGCTGGAAATTACTGTCCAGTGAGCCTTACATCAGTGGTAGGAAAACTGATGGAGACACTGCTCAAGCAAATAATAGTAGCACATTCGGAATCCAGTGGGCAACAGGACACAAAACAGCACGGCTTCACGGCTGGAAGGTTGTGCCAGACAAACCTGGTCGACTTCTTTGACTGGGTAACAAAGGCAGTGGCCCAAGGGGGAGCAGTGGATGTGGTCTATCTGGACTTTAGTAAGGCCTTCGACTCAGTTCCACACAGAAGGCTGGTAAAGAACCTGGATCACATTGTAAGGAAGTGGTGGGGTGGGTGAGCAACTGGCTGAAGGGAAGAACTCAGCAGATGCAGGTAAATGGAGTGGTATTGACGGAGAGAGAAGAGACTAGTGGAGTGCCTCAGTGGTTGGTGCTGGGACTCCTACTCTTCAATGTGCTCATAGCCGACATTGGTAATGGATTGGAAGGGAAGGTATGTCTGTTTGCAGATGACACCATGATCTGCAACAGAGTGGACACCCCAGAAAGAAGTCAAGAGCATGGACTCAGACCTGAGGAAACTCGAGGAGTGGTCAGACGCCTGGCAGTTGAAGTTCAATGCCAAAAAGTGCAAGGTCATACACTTATGCAAGGGAAACCCCAGGGTGGGATACTACCCAGGAGGGGAGCAGCTGGCATGCACCAACCAGGCACGAAACATAGAAGTCATTATATTAAACGACTTAAAGGTGGGAAACTTAGGGAAGCAGTATAAAAGTCAGCGCTAAAGGCCAGTGGTATGCTGGGCTGCACAGGGAAGGGAATCACAAGTTGCAGATGGGAGGTGGCGCTGCCACTTTCCGGGGCACTGGTGCACCCCTAACTGGAGTACTGTGTACAGTTGTGGAGGCCACACCTTAGGAAAGACATTGACAGGATTGAGACAGTGCAGAGAAGAGCCACAATAATGATTCAGGATCTGCATCAAATGGCATATGAGGATAGGTTGAGGGAGCTCAACATGTAGTCCCTGGAGCAGAGGGGGGGGGCACGATTGAGACATTCAGGTATATCAAGGGTATAAATAAGGTAGGGGTACAGGAGCTCCTTCATGAGAAGAAAAGCATCAGAACTAGAGGGCATGATATGAGGCTCAAGGGTAAGCGATTCAGGAGCAATACTAGGAAGTTCTTCTTCACTGAGAGGGTGGCCAACCCATGGAATTGACTGCCCTGGGAAGTGGTGGAGGCCAAAACGGTAAACGTGTTCAAAAATGCCTGGGACAGGCATAAAGGTATCATTTCACAGAAGGGGGGCAGTTACCCATATCGGACAGACTAGATGGATCTTGCAGTCCCCTTCTGCTGTAAATGTCTATGTTTCTACAGTTTTCTCTAGCTATAGCAATATATATATATAATCATGACACGTCAGTTTTTTTAACATAGAAACAGAATTTAACGGCAGATAAGGACCACTTGACCTACTTAGTCTGCCCATTTCCCTACCTGATGGATAAGCTGCAGATTCTAGTTAATCAACAGCTTACTTCTTCCTACCCCCCACTGGAATTGCCTTATGTCTGTTTTGTAAAATGAATGTCATTCATATACTTTTTAAATAACGATAAAGACATAGATGCACTTTTTAATATCGACATGGAAAATTTCATGACAGTTTTAAAAATAAATAAATAAAATTAAAAACAAAATTTTTGAACTTTTTTCGACATTTTGATATTAGTTCCAATAATTTAATTGGTATCTGTATAAGTGTAATTCCCATAACCATTCATCTTATACCTTAAATCGTGCTGATAACATTTCACTCTCCCCACCCCCAGCAGTACCAATTCTTTATTTTCAGAGGCTTTGCCTGCGAAAGCATTGGAAAAAGTAATAACACTTGGTGTATCAGCCTGCGGGTTAGACTATGGTTCAGCACACCACACCTACTATTAGCTGGTAGAAAATCTTCTAACTGGCAAAAGGAAACGATAAATGCTTCAGAAATAAAAAGTAACCGCTGCCTTTATTAAAATGATTAATAATGCTTCCTAGAAATGGGCAGTTTGGCATAGTCGTTATTGTACAGGGCTGTGAACCTGGAGATCATAGTTTGAATCCCACAGATGTCACTCCAAACCACGCAGACTCATCATCAGAGATGTCTCTGTGATGTGTGCTCACAGTACTGAGTTAAAAATAGTTGTTCAGCAATTTCCAGCACTCGTTTTTACAAAAGACACCATCCCAGGGGTTCATGTAGCTGTCCTTTACAAGGACACACATAAACTGAATACTGTTTACTTTTTGTCCAGTTAGACTCTTACACTGCCTGCTAACTGCAGCCACAGGCTTGTATGCTCACCACAAAGTGTGCTGGGACCAGCATGATGGAGAAGCAGAGCTCTGAAACAACAATGATTTCAAAGTCACAGCAGGACATTTTCTTCGCCCATTTTCAATGGGGGCTACCAGAGGACCATGGGCACTTGTAGCACAGCATGTAAACTTTTAATGAGAAGTACTGTAAAGTGCACACTGTGCACTTAAACCTACAGGCACTGCCACAAAGACGTCCATGCTCTCACTAGCTGGTGAGGCATGGACGTCATCACAGGAGCTAGAATTTCTGCAGTGTAGGACAGAACATAGGTCATATGGTGCTGTACTGCGGGCGTTGTAACTAGTTAAAAAGAAAAAATTACTCACCTTAGTAACTGTGTTTCTTCTAATGGAGTCTTGCTGTATTCTGACAATTGCAGTTAGCTCCAGCACTTGAACTGCCCCAGAGAGTGAAGGGTTATTATGCCAGGCATAGAACGTTAGGCACGGGCTTGGTTGAAAACTCTGTCTGTGACACTCTGAAACCAAACCGTCAGATTCTTACGCGCTAAAACTCATTGACTATATAATGTGGAAATTGTAAAATTCCTACTAGCCAACTGGCAACAAGACTTTAGATTCCCAAAAGACTCAAGTTAGGAAACCCAAGCAATAAGAACTAAAAACTCTTAACTAAACAAACACAAAGCACCCAACACAAAAGGAGTGCGCTAAAGACACCCTTGGGGTGCAACACTGCACCTGCCCACCCACTTAAAAAAACAGGTTCTGAGAGGGGAGGCAGGGAGGGAAGTCAGAATACAGCAAGACTCCATTAGAAGAAACACAATTACTAAGGTGAGTAATTTTTTCTTCAAACAACATGAAGTCTTGCTGTATTCTGACAATTGCAGACTACCAAGCAGTACCTCCAAGGAGGAGGGACATAACCTACTTTTGGAATAGGCTCTGAAGCACTGCTGTGCCAAACCTAGCATCACTCCTAGCCTGGATATCCAGAAAGTAATGCTTGGTGAAGGTATGGACTGTTTTCCAGGTGGCTGCTTGGCAAATTTCTAACAAAGGAATGTCCCTAGCTGCAGCCAGAGAAGCAGCTGTACTTCTAGCAGGGGTTCTCAAATGGTGAGGCCAGCCTCCCTTGGGAGGCCCCAACCTGTTCCAGGGGAGGCTCAAGCAAGTCAGAAAAAGTACTGTATTTCAATTTTGAGTTTTATACATTTTGTGTGAAGAGATGAAGCAAACTGAAAGAGGATAGTAGTAGGTGCATTTTATGTATTTATTTACTATTAGGTGGCAAGGGAAAGTGAATGATCCAAGGCTCATTTCAGGTGTACCCGGGGAAGGGTAGGTAGTGAATACATTTCAAAAGGTAACTGCAAAACAATCAAGAAATACACAGTGAACAATAGTGCAAACAAATATGAACAATAAACTAATAATGAGTGATGGTAATTGATCAAGTTGTAAACTGATGGCAGAACAGCCCAAATATAAGGGTTGAGCGTAGAAATGCTAAGAGGAACAGCAGGAAGGAGCAAAGTAATCCCGGAGAAATTGCTTAGGAGCAGGGAAGAAGGGGGAAAGGCAAAGAATGCAGGAAGGTTATTTCATATAGAGAGGAAATAGAGAAAGTAGTCTGACCCATGAAGGCACCGCAACAAGGGGTAGCAATGGTTCAAGAATGAAAATAGCAGAGCAAGTAGGCTGGCCTATAGAAGGGGGGTTACAATAAGCTGAATAATAATATTTTTTGTATTTATTTGTTATTCAGATAATACCTTTGAGTACGAGCTCTTTTTCAAAGGTTCCACATCAGTATAAGACAAAAAACTGAATGAAAGAGCTGAATGTGAGCCAAGTACTCAAAGGGGTTTCAATTTACTCATGGTGTACTGCGCGAAGTACAGTATGTTATTTTATTTTGGGGAGGCCCAAGATTATTTAAGTTTTTGGGGGCGGCTCAAAATCTTTTCCATGGATTTGGGGAGGCTCACTGTGTCACAGTCTGAGAACTATTGTTCTAGTGGAATGAGCCCTCAGGCCTGAGGGTGCAGGTTTTCCCAGTTTTTCATAGCAGAATTGGATACAGGACACAATCCATCTGGCAATGGTTCTCTTGGTGGCAGGTTTTCCCTTACCTACTTCCCCATAAGTGAGGAACAACTGGAGGGAGTCAAACCTGTTACCCTTTGTACATTCTATGTTGTAACTAAGGGCCCTTTTAACATCTAAACTGTGTAGCCTCCGTTCTCCTGAGGAGGTGTGACCAGTGAAGAACACAGGAAGCGACATAGATTGGCTTAAGTGGAAATCAGAAACCACTTTAGGTAAGAACATTCTATTGGTTCTAAGGACCACCATCTCTCTATGAAATGAAATGAAGTCAGGTTCCACTGACAGGGCTAGCAATTCACTGATACGCCTGGCAGAAGTAACATCAACCAAAAACACAGTTTTCCAAGTCAAGTACTTGAGCTCTGCTGAGGACATAGGCTCAAAGCGGGGTTGCATAAACTGAGCAATGCAAATGTTCAAATCCCAGGCAGGAGCAGGATCCCTAAAAGGGGGATTGGTATGAAGCAATCCTTTGAAAAATTTACAGAATACAGGGTGAGATGACAGAGAGGAAGACTTCCCCACTGACAGGAAAGCAGAAATAGCTGACAAATGAACTTTGAGAGTAGCTGGCTTGAGGCCTAGGCCATTAAGGTGAACCATATAATCCAGAACTGTAGACAACTCATCAGTATCTGGGGATATACGTTTCTTGGAACACCAAATACTGAACCTTTTGCATTTGGAGTTATACGTTTTTCTGGTGGCAGGCTTTCGAGAAGCTTTGAGAATATCCAGAACCCCTTGAGACAGAAGTAAATCTGCATACTCTAACTCTTCAAGAGCCATGCCTTGAGATTGAGTGACCGGAGACTGGGGTACCAAATCCTCCCCTGAGAGGAGGTTAGCAGATTGTGATTCCTGGGAAGAGACTGTGGAAGATGGACTGCTAAGGACAGCAACAGGGGGTACCAAGGCTGCCTGGCCCAGTCTGGAGCAATCAGAATCACTTTGCATGGTTGTGACCTTACCTTGACTAGAACCTTGAACTGTAGAGGAAAAGGAGGGAAGGCATAATGAAATTTCCCTTCCCAGTTCAAAATCAGAGCATCCAGAGGGACTGAGCCCAAGACTGGGGGTCTGCAACAAAACAGAGGAAGCTGGTGATTGTCTGGGGCTGCAAAGAGATCTATCTCCGGAGTGCCCCACCTTGAGAAAATCACTTTCAACACTAAAGGATCCAGAGACCATTCATGATGGCCCTGGGAAATCCTGCTCAATGCATCTGCTATCACATTGTCCTTTCCTGGGAGGTGGACTGCTACTAGAGAGGTCTGCAGGGAATAAGCCAGGGACCATATTTTCATGGCCTCCGTGCACAAGGCCGTGGACTGAGTGCCTCTCTGCCTGTTGATATACCACATGGTGGTAGTGTTGTCCATCCTGACCTGAACCACCTTGTTCTGTACTGACTGAGAGAAAGCTTGTAGGGCAAGAAGTACTGCCCTGAGCTCCAGGAGGTTGATATGGAGAAGGGATTCCTGAGGGGACCACAGTCCCTGGGCCGTGAGAGCCCCCAGATGGGCTCCCCACCCGGAAAGGGAAGCATCTGTGGTAAGAACCACAGAGTGAGTCTGAGTGACAATGGAACACCTTGCCTCAGATTGTCCAGGTCCTGCCACCACTGAAGGGCCTGAATTAAGGTCTGAGTAACAGGAACTCACTTGATAAGAGGATCTTTCCTTTGGGACCAAAAAGTTTTCAGATGGAACTGAATGTCCCTCATCTGAAACCTGGCCCCTTGGACCACTGCCATGGAAGCTGTCATGTGGCCCAGAAGCTGAAGAAAATGCCTTGCTGGTCAAGAAACCAGAGGGAGAAAGGAAGAGGTCAGCTGAGCGATGGCTTTTGCCCTTTCCACAGGAAGGAAAGCTCTTGCCTTGAGCATGTCCAGCTCTGCTCCTATAAAAGTGAGGAGCTGTACTGGCTCGAGAACTGACTTGGTAAGATTGAGAAGGAACCCCAGAGAAGTGAGGACTTGCTGGGTGACCTGCAGATCTGAGTTGACTTGGTCTGGAGACTGGCCCACAAGAAGCCAGTCGTCCAGGTATGGAAAAATAGAAATCCTTTTCCTTCTTAAAAAGGCCACCACCACTGCTAGGCACTTTGTAAACACCCTTAGAGCTGAAGTTAGGCCAAAGGGCATTGCTCTAAACTGATAATGGCCTGAGAGCAATTCGAACCTGAGGTACTTTCTGTGGGAGCACCTGATGGGAATGTGAAAATAGGCATCCTTTAGGTCCAGAGAGGCTAGCCAGTCTCCTGGCCTCAGAGAGGGAAGAATTGTTCCCAGAGTCACCATTTTGAATTTTGGCTTTAGCAGGTGCTTGTTTAGATATCTCAAATCTAGGATGGGTCGCCACTCCCCTGTCTTTTTTGGGGTAAGAAAGTACCTGGAGTACAGACCTTTGCCCCTGTACAGGGTAGGAACTCTCTCTATGGCTCTTAAGGCCAGTAGAGAGGAAACTTTTGCCTCTAGAGCAAGGGTTTCTGATGTATTTGCAGGTGGAAAGGCTCTGGGTCTCAGTTTCGGAAATTTCTTGAAACTGAGAACCAGCCCTT
Organism: Neoceratodus forsteri; assembly: GCA_016271365.2. Taxonomy (NCBI): domain Eukaryota; kingdom Metazoa; phylum Chordata; order Ceratodontiformes; family Ceratodontidae; genus Neoceratodus; species Neoceratodus forsteri. The sequence goes on along the minus strand of CM057452.1, from coordinate 334,224,769 downwards.
GGCTTACACCCTCTAGGACCCACTTGTCTGAGGTAACAGATGTCCAGTCCTGGACAAAGTAAGCCAGCCTGCCTCCTACCGGAATGGGGGAGTCGACCCGGGCTGACACATCAGGGTGTCTGCTTGGCAGGAGCCTTAGGCTGAGGGGTGGATGCAGCCCTGCCCATCCACCTTTTGGCTCTCCCTCTGAAGAACCCCCTCTGAGAAAAGGAAGAAGAGGCCTGTGCTTGGTAGAAAGGCCTGTGAAAAGGCCTGCCCCTGCCCCTGGCTTGCTGCCTTTCAGGAGTTGCCTGCCTCTCCTTGGCCTGGGCACTCCTGTAAGTGGTCCTGTATTTGTCCATTTTCTTCATGTAGTTCTCTGTCTGCTCCCCAAACAGAGAATTACCCACCACAGGGAAATCCATGGCCTTAGCCTGGGTATCCTGCGAAAGGCTAGTACATCTGAGCCAAGCCATCCTCTGAAGAGCCACAGATGTAGCCATGACTCTTGATGATACATCATTGGAGTCCACAGCAGCATGAAATTGCACCTTTGATGCCTCAATCCCATCAGCAGCCAGCCCCTCCAGCTCCTTGGCTAGCTGGGGGGAAGCCTGTTTAGCCAGTACAGTGTCCCACCTGGACTTCTGGTACCTGGCTGTATAGGCCATATAGTTAGCCTGCCTGAGTCCCAAAGATCTATCTTCCTGGAATCTTTGTCTTGGGAGGGGGGGTGTGAAGCCAAGGGGATGTTTGCCTTGCCACAGGCAGCAGCCTGCACTACCCCAACATGGCTGCATTGCTGATAAAGAAACTCCGTATCTGAGCTTGACAAGGTGTACCTCTTGTCCATTTTCTTGTCAACAGGAGGTACAGAGTTGGGAGACCTAAGAATTTTTTGTGTCTGTTTCCCAAAGGACTTATGGAGGGGAACAGACAGTCTCTTAGACTCAGGGATGTCCATCATCTCTACAAAGTCAGGCTCCTCTTGATCCTCCACAGCCTCCTCAATATAAAAGCTGGAGGGTTTGAGCCACTTACATGTATCTGTAAAACAGAAAGTGGGGAAGGGACTCAGAAAGCCTAGGAGGGGAAACACCAGAAGGTCTGTCTGGGGAGATGTCCAGTTCCACAGGCACATCCAGACTTTCATCATCGTAATCATCCTCTTCAAAATACCCCTCATCAAACTCCGGTTCGTAAAAATCTTCAGGGGAATAATCCTGAACCGGGGGAACCGACCGAACCGAACCCCTTCCAGAAGGTGCCGGATCAGTCGGAACCGGACAAAGTGATTCCACAATCCGAATCACTCTATCTCTTCGGCGGTCGGAACATGAAGTTCTGGATCCGAACTGGCCGATTTATTCTTGCGTTTTCTCTTTGTAGGAACCGATCCCTCAGGATCAGCTCTCCCTTTGCCCGAAGAAGTATCGCCCTGGTCAGAGGGCACTCCTTCTGGTTCGGTAGGAACCGAACTGGGCTGGCCTTCCGGATCAGCGGATTTCTTGGCCTCCTTATCCCTAAGTCTACCTAACCCTTTTTCCAGGGTAGACTTAGGGAAATTCTTCCAAATTTGGCAGTCTGAATCGAGGTGGTCAAACCCCAGACAGTAAACACAGATGGTGTGGGGATCGGCCTTAGCAAAGACCTCCCCACATACACTGCAGTGTTGAAACCCAGTGGGCCCAGTTTTTTTCTTGAGTTTCTCAGACATGGCCAACCTAAAAAACTTACCCTTTATTCGGCAACTGCCAGGCAAGACTCCCCTATCGGTTTCTCTCCATGTTACGGGTGTTGGAAAAAAAACTTTCAAATCACGTTTTTTTTTTTAACCAATACAGACCGGTAACCACACACTAACTTTTCAGAAAGATTTTGACTAAATGATCAGTTCAGCCGAACCAATCGGACAAATTTACAATTTCCACACAATAACTGTCCACAATACTATCCTACGTACTTATGGTACCACAGACAGAGTCTCGAACCGACAAATGAAATGAAAAGCGGACTAAAACCGACACTTTAACCACGTTTGAACCGAGCAGAAGGAGAAAATCTCTGGAGTGACTGTTCAGTGAGGCGGAGTAAAGAATCTGGCGGTTTGGTTTTAAAGTGTCACAGACAGAGTCTTCAACCGAGCTCGAGCCTAACAGTCTATGCCTGGCATAGAATTTTAACCCTTCACTCTCCGGGGCAGTTCAAGTGCTGGAGCTAACTGCAACTGTCAGAATACAGCAAGACTTCATGTTGTTTGAAAAAAAAATATTTAGGGGCACTAGCACCACCAGTTTTCGACATGTGGTAACAGATGTGCAGGTAAGTTTCACAAATTTACGACGTGAGCCTTCATGATACGGATTGTCTTTAAGTATAGTCTTCAAAAGCAAAAGAGAGTGCAGCAAGTTTTGCAATAAAATTGTTTCTGCTCACTACCTGTACTTATTAACGCATTTAATAATGTGAAAACAGAGCATGTTATAGATGCCTGCATAAGCTTAATCATTATTTGTGCAAAAAGTCCAAAATGAACTGGATAAGATGCAATATTAAGCATTTGTCCAATATTTAAGAACCCTAAACTTGTTTTTTTGTTATTAAGTTTTTATTGATATTATAGCATAACATGGTAGTTAAACAATCAAATAATACAGTCAAATCAAAGCAAATTTTCATATATGCATAAGAAATCAATTAGACATATACAGGTATTACATATCAATGACAAAATATTATGAAGTCTAATGATAAATTAGTTATTCTTCAGTCAGTTATAAAAAACTTATGTCTGTAAGTATATAAATAATTGCATGGAAAAAAATTCAGATATTGACATTGTTTCAAATGCGTAGCACAAAATAAAGTGAAAAAAAACAACTTATAACTATGGCTGTTAAAAATGATGAAGAATGAATGCCAAAGTAATACTGATGTATGCAAAGATGACTTGGTACTGTTTACAGATCCTCACTATAATGTTAGCATTAAATACATTAAAAAATACATATTTATTTTTGAAACCATATGTTTTTGAGCGTCATCTAATAGGAATATAGTATTCCCTTGCACTGTACAACATTTCAGAAACCAGAGGTCTTCTTTCTTTCCTACTTTCATCTGTCCATATCCTCACTATCAATCAATCAATCAATCAATCAATCAAACTTTATTTAACCAGGCAGTTACATCATTGAGCAGGCTCTTTTTCAAGATGGTCCTGGACACAAAGGACATGTTCGATACAAGACATAATAGTTTGATGAAGCTAGTTCCAGTCTGATAGCTACATACTGTACACAATCACTACCAAAATATTGTCACTAGCAAGTCTTCTAATGTTCACTGCCCAGCTTAAAGTGCCAGCAGAATATTTGACCCTTTTGATAATTTACATCATAGATAAAAAAAAACCAAAAAAACCTTAAAATAACATTGGAAATTCTGGATTTAGGACAGTGGCAGTCATTCGCAAACACAGTATTAGAAGGCAGTCATGGAAAGAAGTGCCAATATTTTGGTGGTGATTGTGTACAGTATGTAGCTATCAGACTGGAATAAGGACCGACTCACCACTTGATTTTACAAAAATCCAGTTTTTATTTAATATAGTACTATTTGTTATGAAAAAGATGTTCCCATGATAACACCTACATGTTAACCAAATAGGTCGGGGAGGGGGGGATACCTGCTCACCTTGTGTTTGTCTTCTACAGCTACCTTTTACAACTGTAGTGTTTATGCATACTTGATGTAGACACTTCCAAATCCACCGCTGGGAGTATTGCTTTTTTTCTCATCCACCTGAATGAATAATCTTGTACGTGCAATAAATTCTACATTCAAGCTCTCTTTATGTTTTTTTTCTGTTAGTTTTTTTTACCTTTCTGGGCTTTTGTGCTTCCTAGCAGAGCTTCCAGCTGCCATTCCTATCGCCGAGGCACACATTAGGAAATTGCCATGCCTAGGGCATGCCATTGGGAAGGGGCCCATAGGAACAGGATAACTTTATAATCAAAATACATTTTTTTGTATTTTGCACCAAAGTACTAGCTTCATCACAAATTACTATTCCAGCCCCTTCCCCAACAGTAAACAGCTAGACTGTGGTCTGCCACTAGCAAAGGGGAACCTGTTTTGCAGAGTACTGTATAAAGACCTTTGCCTGGTGTTAAATTACGCATGCTAGTTGCTGGGCATTCCACTGTTGTCAGGTACAGTAGGTGCTGCGGTGGTGTATGAAAGGCCAGGGTACTACTGTATTGCATGTGATAGGATGGGGCTAGACTTTTTAACTGGGGGCTGTTGGGCAGGGTTGTTGGAGTGGGATCTGGCAGTGGAAAACATCCATGGGGAGATCATTAAACACTGTAGGAGATGGAGATTGGGGAATAGGGAAGCGATTTGGCTGTGAGGAGTGATGTGAGTAAACAGTACACTGGTGGACAGGGCAGAGGAGAGATAGTCAATGATACTCCTGAATATTGACACCTGAATAAGACATTCTCAATACCTAGATTTATGTACACACCCATCGCTATCACACAGCAATGACGGGGAGGGAAATTTGACAGGCAGAAACCACTGGTGTGAAGAGAAATGGAGTAGCGTGTGTAACTAGCAGCAACAAGCATTTTGTCAATGCTGAATGTTTGGTTGCTTGTATTTGCTGTGTAGTTGTTGGACACAGATATCACAAGTTATAATAGTGCAATTGCTGTGATTAAAAAATGAAGAGGTTCACACAAAATGCTGTTTTCTTAAATTGTGACTTCGAATTTTCGGAACAGTACATTACTGCAACTGCATAGAACAAATCAACCCAGGAAAGCAACTTTTTTTTTTTTTTTTTTTTTTATTTCCTCCAGTCGCGGCTCCATGGAGCTTCTCTAAGGCATCGTAATCCTTGTCCTGCCCAGCCTGAAGCCTCCCTGATCTGTACCTCCTCTCTCCCCCCTCCCCGTGGCCAGCAGCCCCAGTTTAACCCACCTGGGGTGGGTCGCCCTCTCCTCTTGGGCGCGCTTACAAGTCAGACTCTGGCCACAGGGTAGGGTGCCTGATGGAGGACCTGGAAGGTCAGTCGGACTGGCTCGGCGTGGGGCATGGGGACAGGTGCCACCGCCTCTCCATGGTGCCATTGTTTTCCCCTGTTCTGTGTGCTACCTTCCCCCTCCCTCGTGGGTACACGCTGACGCCTGGCGCACGGCAACCCTGCCCGGCTGACCATGCTAGTGTATCGTGTGTGGCTTGTTGTGAGAAAGCCCCGCCTCCACCGGGGAAACCAGCACGCCGACGCCCTCCCTTCTACCCGGGAGGAGAACCATACAAGGGCACTCATCCTCAACCCTCCCAGCCGACCCCCGCGCTCAACTAACTCTCGAACCCGGTCGCTGGCATGGTGCGAGGTGTGGTGTCCAGCGCCTCAATCCTCAGCGCAACCGGGCTGGCGGAAATCAACTTTTCCAGTCCCTCTCCCCCCCATGCCTGATTTGTTTTTGGTTCCCCAGTACCAGTGCCAGTAGCCTGTTCTTGGAACCAGCAACTTGTTCCAAAGCTGGACCTGGGAGTCATACAGAACTCTGTGGTTCTGATACAAATAAATGGCATTCTCTTTTAAATCCAGACTATTACTGAGTATGACTTTTAAAACTACAAAAATGAGCACCAGTAAAAAGTGGCGGTGCTGATAAATCTCAGAACAGGAAACCAATCAAATCAAATAGCACCCACCACAAACAACCAGAATCCATGGTTTCTTTCGCATTTCAAACCATTTATTTTTTTAAAAAGCAGTACAAAATATACAAAAAAGAGTTCTGATGAAGCAGGGCGTCATCCTTGCGAAACGTTAGTTCTTGTTTGTATATTTTGTACTGCTTTTTTAAAAAATAAATGGTTTGAAATACGAAAGATGCCATGGATTCTGGTTGTTTGTGGTGGGTACTGTTTAATTTTATTGGTTTCCTATTACTGAGTATGTACAAAATGAAGACATGAGGTACGAATGTCACTGCTTTTAATAATTAAGCTATAGTAGAGGGTGTATTGTGTTGGATGGGTGGGTGTGGAAATTTCCACAGATCTGGGAATTAGGTTATTGCACCAAACACACCCTGGTGTTCTGCTCCCTGAGGCATCACTCTGGCTAGTAAGGATTTCAGACTGGTGGTTCAAGGTGACAGCTAGAGCACTGCACTTATGTAGAAATGCAGGGTGCAGATTTTACATTTATTTGGAGTTCCATGCATACCAAAAATTAGGCACGGAATACCAATTTCAGTCTGCTAGTATTCCATTTTGAATACCATATTTTGAGAAAAAATATTTTTTGAATGTATGTAAAACCACAGAGAAGCCGCATTTAGTCTGAGGAGGCATATCAGATTTTTTTGACAGAATATCCAAATTAGAGATTTTGGTGTTTAGTCAGAAACACCAAATTTTAAACTCAATTTCTAGCCTAGAAATATGACCAGTTAGGGCCAGTCCAGTTGCACTGTGGTACTGCCTGCTACACTGGCCACTTGGGTTTGGAGTGAACTCGAGTCACCAGAGGTGAGAGGATTAAGTTCTGAGGAACTGCTCTCCTCTTGTGAGGTGAGTGGGTCGCACATCCTGCAGTGTGCCTGACACCTACTGGAAGCTGAGAGTCATGGCACTCGGGAGGGCCAGAAGGGAACGGGATATCCACAGACATTCTGCACTACTGCATGTTTATTTTATTTGAATTTTGATGACTGGGTAAGCCCACTGAGGCAGAGTTGTCCCTTTTTCAGGGGCGACCCGGAGAATATAAACATTCCATACATAAATACTAGGATACATTACATTACAGAGGTAAATGATAGTTTAACTTCCTATGTACAGAAGTACAGTTAAAATACATAAAAATCAATTCAGGTAAGAACAATGGCAGAAAACAGAGAAGTACTCACATGACAGTAGTGATACATACAGTAGGTACAAAACAGAGGCAAATTCATACATAGTAGTGATAATGCAATGACAGGATAAATAATGCAATATGTAGGGATTTGTATTCAGAAGTTAGTTGGTGCAGTGGTGTTCATAGTTTCTTAAACATAGATTGCATTTTAGAAACATAGAAACATAGAATTTGACAGCAGATAAGGACCGCTTGGCCCACCCAGTCTGCCCATTTCCCTACCTAATGGATAAGCTGCAGATCCTAGTTAACCAGCAGCCTACTTCTTCCTACCCCCAACCCCTAGAATTGCCTTATGACTGTCCCATGCATGCTTGAATTCCACCATTGTTTTTGACTCCACAACCTCCTCCGGAAGGCCGCTTCATGCATCCACAACCTCTCTGAAAAAATACTTTCAAATTACCTCCTAGCCGCCTCTATCTTCAACCAGCCTCTTGTTTTGCACACCTTTTTTTTTGAAAGATGCTACCTTCCTTTGGACTGTGTTGATTCCCTTGAGGTACCTGAAAGTTTCTATCATGTCCCCCTCTCCCTCCTTTCCTTGAGGCTATAGTTATTAAGCTCCTTAAGTCTCTTAATAGGTTCTCTGCAGACCATGCACCATTTTAGTTGCCTCCTCTGGACAGCTTCCATCCTGTCTATGTCTTTGCTATGGAGATTGGGTCTCCAGAATTCCACGCAGTACTCCAGATGGGGTCTGACCAGCTGTCTGTACAGAGGGATAATAACTTCCTGTTTTCTACTGGTGATGCCTCCCATGCATCCCAGTATCCCCCAGCCCTCCTTGCTGCCCTCTCACATTGCTTGCCCACCTTTAGGTCATCTGATATGACTACCCCCAGGTCCCTTTCCATTTTGTTGTTGTTAGTAACTCACCCCCACTGTGTACTCTTCCCTGGGTTTTGTTTCCCAGGTGCATTACCTGCACTCTCTTAGCATTGAATCTAAGCTGCCATACATTTGACCATTCCTCTAACCTTGCCAAGTCCTTCTCATCCTTTCCACCCCACCTTGTGCATCAACTCTGTTGCAGATCTTTGTGTCATCTGCAAAGAGACATACTTTTCCTTCCAGTCCCTCTGCAATGTCTCTTATAAAGACATTGAAGAGGACCGGTCCTAATACTGAACCCTGCAGTACCCCACTAGTAACCCCCCTTTCTTCAGAGTGGACTCCATTTACTATTACTGTCTGTGTCCTATTCTCCAGCCAATTCTTTACCCAGGCTGTCATCTTGGGACCCACTCCCAGGGTGGCTAACTTGTATATTAATCTTTTGTGTGGGACTGTGTCAAATGCCTTGCTAAAGTCTAGGTAGGCCATGTCCACAGCCCCTCCCTGATCTACTACTTTGGTCACCCAGATAAAGAAATCTACTGTATCAGATTCGTCTGGCATGACCTTCCCTCTGTGAATCCATGCTGCCTTGGGTCCTGTGCCCCTCTGGCCTCTAGATACTCAACAATTCTTTCGTTCAGAAGTGATTCCATCATTTTCCTATCACTGAGGTTAAACTAACAGGTCTGTAGTTTCCTGCTTCTGCCTTGCTCCACTTTTGTGAAGGGGAATCACATCTGCCCTCCTCCAGTTCTCCGGGTACCACCCCATCCTCCCATGATTTGTTAAAGAGTGTCAGTGGTGTCACTAGTTCTACCCTTAGTTCTTTAGAATTCTGGGATGAATCCCATCAGGCCCCATTGCTTTGTCCACCTTCAGTTTTAAGAGTTCTTTCAGAACCCTTTTCTTCTGTAAATGGGCTGATATCAACTTCTGTATCCAGAGTGTTTCTACTGTTTGTTTTAGGTACCTCCTCTTCCTTTGTAAATACTGAGCAAAATATTTGTTTAGTATCTCTGCCTTTTCACAGTCACCCTCTGCCCACCTTCCTCCCTTTATTAAGCCTCACTATCCCTCCTTGGTCTTCCTTCGCCCCTGATGTACTTATAAAAGGTTTTATCCCCTTTTTAACTTGAGTTGGCTATCTTTTCCTCGGTTTGGGCCTTTGCTGTTCTGACTGCCTTCCCAGCTTCCTTTTGCTTTAACTGATACAGTTCTCTGTCCTGCTCCTTCTGTGATTCCTTGTACTTCCTGAATGCTTTCTTTTCTCTTGAACCTTCACCACTTCCTTTGAGAACCATAGTGGTTTCTTCACATCATTTTGTTTTGTTTATTTGCTTCACACAAAGGCTTGTTACCTCTGTGATGGCAGTTTTATTATTCCCATTGTTCTTCCACCCTCCTTCCTGCCCATTTGCTAGTGCATTCCTTAGGCACTCACCCATTTTTAGCAAAGTCAGCCCTCCTAAAGTCCAGTACTTTTGCCTTTGTATGGCTTGACTCTATTGCTGTGTTTATTGTGAACCATACTGTTCGATGGTCGCTAGTTCCCAGATGGCTACCCACTTCTACATCTGTGATCCCTCTCCATCTCCATTTGAGAGAACCAGGTCTAAGATTGCTCCCTCTCGAGTGGGTTCCAATACTAGTTGTCTAAGGCATGCCCCTGTAGGGCATCTAGAATAACCCCACTCTTCAAAGTGGCTGCTGCAACTGCACTCCAGTTAACATCTGGCATATTCAGATCAGCCATCAGCAATATCTCCCCTTTTTCTGCCATTCTAAGTATACTTTCTATCATTTTCTTGTCCATTTTTTCCCCCTGAGAAGGGGGTCTGTATACAACCCCTGTGCGGATTGTGGTGCCATTGCCTGTCTCCAAATTTACCCACAGTGCTTCTTCTCCTTCCTGTTTACCCTTTTGTTTTGTTCTTTGATTCCTTCTCTTATGTAAAGAGCTACTCCTCCTCCTCTTTTACCCTCCTGTAGATAGTGTATCCTGGTATGTTTACATCCCAGTCATGGTTTTGTGTGTACCATCTTTCTGTGACTGCCACGATATCCAGATGTTCCTCCTCCATCAAGGCCACTAATTCAGGAAGCTTGTTACTCAGACTACAGGCATTGGTACTCATTGCTCTCCATTTTTTGATTGCTTTACCTTCTGTTGCAGCATCCCCCACTGACCTTTCTACCTCGGTCTTTTTCTCATTTAGTACCCTGTTTTGTAGGGAGAGGCTGGGATTTTCCTGCTGCTTATCAGTGCCTCCCCCCTTGACTAGTTTAAAGCTTACCAATGAAGCATTTAAACCGACTGCTCAAAGACTTGTTCCCTTCCTGGACAGATGCAGACCATCCTGCCAGTATAGGCTGGTGTCCCTCCAGGTGGAACCCCAGTCCCCAATGAAGCTAAACCCCTGTGCTCCACACCATTTTTACAACCATTCATTAAACTGCATGGTGAAAAATACCCTCGCCTCACCCATGCCATTGACAGGCAGCACCTCTGAGAAGGATACTGTGTGTACTATTTGTCTTAGGCCCCTCCCCAACTCTACAAAGTCCTCCTGCACTGCTCTAATCTCATGATGAACCAAGTCATTTGTCCCTAGGTGGACAATGACGTCCAGCTCAGACTCCCGTGCAGCTGTTCTCGTGATCCTGAGGATGCGCTTCCTGTCCCTCCAAGCCATGGCACCAGGCAGGCACCTTACTTCAGTTTTCCCTGCTCCCCCCAGTTCTATCCCCCTAATAACTGAGTCCCCCACCAGGAGCTGCTTCCTTTCCCTGTGGTGTCCTCTGTCGCCTTCCTGTGGGCCTCCCTTGTGACAGTTGTCCTTGGCCTCCTTAGTCTCCTCTGCAGGCGCATCCATAGGGGAGCTATGCTCCCCCAGAATGGTGTATGGATTGTGGAGCGGAACAACTGACTGAGTGTGCCTCTGTTCCACCATCCTTACCCTTCCTGAGCTCACTGTGGTCCAACTGCTGTGTTTTCTTCGCAACCTCTGAGGTAGTGGTGGTGGCTCTGGTGCTCCCTGGATGGGGCCGGTTCCCTTCCTACTGTCCAGTGTGGCCTGGGGGAGGTTCCCTTACTACTGCCACTGTGGCCTGAAGACGGGCAACTTCCTCCCTCAGGGCAGAGAGTTGTCTGCAAATAGGGCAGCATCTCAGCCTCCAGAAAGATTCCCGGAAGACTGCTGCCCCACAGCCATTACATTGCACTACTCCCCACATGTTTATCTACTTTTTTTTTTGTGTGTGTGTGTGTGTGTGTGTGTGATTGGTTTGTTATATAGAAATATATATATTATACAATGTGTGTGCTATATTCATTGCAGTGTGCTAGAGAGGATATGACAGTGATATGCACCTTGCACTCTTGAGAAATGATGTCAGAACCCCAGGTATAAGGAACTATTTCCAGGGGTGGGTGAGGGTGGGCAGGGGTTGGGCCTAAACTGTGCCCTCACGAAACAATCAGCTAAAAGCTCTGACCCACCACTGCGATGAGTGCCTTCCTGTCAGCAAGATGCCCTACACAACAATTTGACAGAGAAAATACCCTGCTAATCAAACAGAGAAAAATCCAGACATCCAAGTCAGACATAGGTGAACCTCCCCAGCCCCAAAACAGCCTGGTGGTTTGTGCTCTGAAAGCAGTCAGCCCCAAAATAAGTCAGCTGTGCTTTAAACTCTTCCTGCACTGAAAATCTTAAGAATTGTAACAAAAATAAAGCTAGATCCACCTCCCTCTGTTGCTTGAAAGACTGTCTTTTCCTGACAATTCTAAGTTCCTTATTTCACCTTTCAGTTAGAAGTAGCCTCCACCTGCAGAATATCTTCTACAAACCAAAGACAATTGTAAGGTTCACCTCCCTCTGTTGTGAGCACAACTCACTTTCTTGCAAATCCTATGTTCAGTATTGCAGCTTCCAGCCAGAGGTAGCGTCACCTGAAGAATATTAGCTGTTCTGATGAGTTTGCTATAAAACACTTGCTTATAATACTATTGTTCTCAGGTCTGTAAGACTCTTCCAAAGCTATTATTGATAAGTAGCTATGATGTAAGCACTTCCTGACACAGTCTGGCCTGGCCTTTTAAGGCACACACAGATAAACACAAAAAACAGTTTCCACCCCCTAGGGCACTGTCTGGGTCAAATACATAGCCTGTACCTGCACTTACTTCAGGACTTATGACAAATTCTTAGCCCAGGGTTTAAACTCTTCCTGCACTGAAAATCTTAAGAATTGGAACAAAAGTAAAGCTAGATCCACCTCCCTCTGTTGCTTGAAAGACTGTCTTTTCCTGATAATTCTAAGTTCCTTATTTCACCTTTCAGTTAGAAGTAGCCTCCACCTGCAGAATATCTGCTACAAACCAAAGACAATTGTAAGGTTCACTTCCCTCTGTTGTGAGCACAACTCGCTTTCTTGCAAATCCTATGTTCAGTATTGCAGCTTCCAGCCAGAGGTAGCTTCACCTGAAGAATATTAGCTGTTACAAAGAAACATAACAGGGGACTGTCAACAGTAACCACGTAGGTGTATTATATATACATATTTACAAGAAGGTGAGGCATTTAGGACTGATCTAGGACTGGTAATTATTAAGTTAGGAAGATGGGAGAGGAAGGTGGCTGGGGAGAGAGGACCAGCGATGATAGTAGAGGTTATATACAGTTACAGATGGGAGAGGGAAAGAATATTTCTTTGAAATGTTTATTAAACTGAGGAAGAGATGTATATGAAAGTAAACTTTGAGGGAGTCTATTCCATTTCTGGGGGGCTGCCAATATGAAGGATCCCTTGCTGATAGCTAAGCGAGTCTTAGGAATATTTAGCAATGGATAGTTGGAGGATCGAAGTGTCCTGGTGAAGGGTTTCAATGAGAACAAATTAGCGAGGCTAAGGGGGGAGGGGAGATGGATGAGTTTATAAGTGGAACATAGTAGGGGGAAGTCCACTTTCGCTTTGATGGAAGGCCAGCCTAGGGTGTTAAGCACATCGCAGTGGTGGGTTCAAGCTTGAGCAGATGCAGCAAATCCGGCTATTCTATAATAAGTTTGTCTAAGTCTGTTTGTGATTGAAGGCTTTGTCGTACTGATCAGTGGCGCTCCATAAAGGAGGCCCAGGAGTAGATTTGCAGAGGCTATGATTCTTCTGTAATGTGGTGTAAGGTAGGAGGCTGTATGGTATAGTAGCCCTAATTTCTGATGCGTGAATTTTATAACTTTGTCTATGTTAGTTTCGAAAGACAGGTGCTCATCAAGGGTTATGCCAAGATATTTGAAAGAGTTTACTCCTTCGAGTGCCTCACCAGTTGAGGTCTTAACTACTAGTGAGAGATGAGTGGATAGGTCAAAGGAGGTGTGGCGGAACAGCATGGTTTTGGTTTTATTTGTATTGAGCACCAGTAAGTTATCTTTGAACCATGCCTCTAACAGCTGGAAGTCCATTTCCAGGTAGGAGTTGAGAGAGGAGATATCCTTAGAGGATCTGTAGAGTATTGCTTCTTGTGTTCCTTGAAAGAGGCAGTGGTGACAACTTTGTTGAAGAAAGCTTCTCTGGACCCAGACTCTCTTGCAAACTACAGGCCTATCTCGAATCTCCCCTTTGTGGGGAAGTTGATCAAGAAAGTAGTGGCTGCTCAACTGGAGAACCATTTGACCATCCATAGCATCTACGAACCTCTCCAATCAGGTTTTTGAAAGAGGCATAGTACCGAGACTGCACTGGTTCGGGTGCTCAATGATCTCCTGATAGTGAGAGACCAGAGAAAATGGTCCATTTTGGTACTTTTAGATTTGTCATCAGCTTTTGACACCATTGACCATGGGGTTCTGCTTGAGCGCCTGAGATTTATCTGTAGACTTTCTGAATTGGTCCACAGATGGTTTACTTCCTACCTCACTGGAAGAAGTCAGAGGGTAGTGTCAGGGTTTTTTTCCTCTGACCCTATTTCTCTGTCTTGTGGGGTGTCTTAGGGCTCAGTATTGTCCCTCATGTTGTTTGCAGTGTACATGCTTCCCCTCGGAGACATTGTGAGACGGTACAGGCTGAGGTTTCATTGCTATGTCGATGATACCCAGCTCTACCTGTCTTTTGCCCCCGACCAGAAAGGAGCAGTCTAGGTATTTAATAACTGCCTCAAGGAAATTCAGGATTGGATGAAGTCCAGTTGGCTGAAGGTGAATGCTGGGAAGACAGAGGTGATGGTTTTGGATCCAGGCCACCGGATATGGGGGCAGGAGGCAAGCTGCCCCCAGGACTGTTCCTTGGGGACCCTGAGCTTCAGGTCTCTGAACAGGTGTGAGACCTAGGGGTGATGTTGGACGCGGGGCTGACACTTCGGACACAGGTGTCAGCTGTTGTTAAGTCATCTTTTTACCATCTGAGAAACATCGCTAGGATCAAGCACCTTGTTCCATCTGGCGACCTGCCTACATTAATCCATGCCTTTGTGACCTCGCACTTAGATTACTGCAACTCACTTTACTTTGGCCTTCCGGGGGTTGATATCCGCCGCTTGCAGCTAGTGCAGAATTCTGCAGCCCAGTTGTTGATGGGGACTCCTAGATCTTCCCATATCACACTGATGCTGCGAGAACTGCACTGGTTTCCGGTTCAGTGGTGGATCACTTTCAAAGTCGGGTTGCTAACATATAAAGCCGTACACGAACTGGGCCCTGACTACCTGAAAGAGCTTCTGATTCCTTATCACCCTGTGCGACCACTCCGCTCAGCTGTTGAGGGGTTGCTGGAGATTCCAAGGGTGACTTTAAAATCTGCTGGAGCCTGTGCTTTGATGTTCACAGCCCCATCCCTCTGGAACTCTCTACCCCGTCGGATTAGGGAGTGCAGGACCGTGGGGAGTTTTAAACAGGCCCTAAAAGCATTTATTTGGATAAAAGCATATGGTAGTGATGACTGTTGATTTACTGTATATTTTATATGATGATTCTGTTTTTAACTGCGTCAATTGTTTTAACTGTACTGTGCCTGGGTATTTGAAAGGCGCATTATAAATAAAGTATTATTATTATTACTGTGTCATCCGCATAAAGCTCTATTGACACCCCTCTGCAATTTAAAGGAAGCTCATTTATAAAGATGGAGAATAAGAGAGGACCCAGTATGGATCCCTGGGGGATGCCATCTGTGTTGGGTGATAGGGCTGATGTAACTCCAGGCCAATTGATGCACTGTAACCTGTTCGTCAGGTAGTTGGTTAGCCATGCATGGGAGAGATTGTCAGGACCTAACTTGTGGAGTTTTGCAAGGAGTAGTTGATGGTTTATGAGGTCGAAGGCTATCGTTAAGTCCACAAAGTCACCTCAGTTGCAAGACCCTGATCCATAGCCTGAAATATGTCAGTTGTGACCCTCAGAAGAGCAGATTCAGTGCCATGTAGTTTTCGGAAGCCATGTTGATAGATGGTTAGCACATTGGACTGCTCTAGGAACGAGTAAAGTTGGTTGCAAAGGATTTGCTCTTGTATTTTTGTGAGGGGACATAAAATAGAAATTGGCCTATAATTTTTGATTAGATTAGTAGGGCCACTTTTGAGTACAGGGACAATTATCACAGTCTTCCACTTGTCTGGTATAGTCAGTGTGAGGAAGGATTTGTTGATTAGAAGCATTACTGGGTAAGCAATGGCAGATGCTCCTAGCGTGAGGAATTTTGGATGAAGGGAATCAAAACCTGGAGAGCTTTCTGGGTCAAGACCATTTAACAACTGTAGAACCTCTGCCCTTGAGGTGAGTTTTAGATGGAGGGGAGGACAGGAGTTGTCACTGTTAGCAACCTTTGGGTCACAGGGGATGGTTGGCAGACCAGATTTATACTTGGCCAGGTCTGTGAAGAAACTATTTACCTCTGGGGCTATCTCTGAGGGGTTTGATAGTGTAGTGCCTTTAGTGACCATGGATCGTAGGAGGTTACGTTCCTTTCCCTTAAGTAAGGAGTTCACTTGGGACCAGAAGCTTTTTGGGTTAGCAAGACTTTTTTCTTGCAGTATTGGAGATAGTCTTGCTTTGATTTGTTGGATTTTGTTTTGCAGGTGTTCAACAGTTGCCGACAGGACTGCCAGTCGGGCGCAAGTCAAGATTTTTTAAAAGATTTCCAGGCTCTATCTTGGGAGTGCATTAGTTGTCTTAGTTCCCAAGAAAGTCCAGGGCAGAAAGTATGGGTCACTCAGCAAAACCCTGATATCCTGTCAGTGGTAGAAACATGCTTTCCCCGAAGATTCCTGATGTGGCAGTCGTTATATCTGGATACACCATATTCCAGCAGGACAGGCTAACTAAACATGGTGGTGGCTGTACCATCTATCATAAGGAGATGCTTATGGGATATGCTTTACATATGGCCAGTCTAGGTTGCTCCACCCAGACACTAGCCATTAAAGTACTACTTGGGGCACATAATAAGGCACTTATGGTAATATCTGTTTATGTTCCACCTAAAGAACACACGACAGGCTTCCACTGCATTATGGATTATATTCATAACGTGAACCACAACTCTGAGACTACAGTCATGGGTGATCTCAATGTCATTTGGCTGTCCCCTGACACAGGCTCCTGCTATCTCTGTGCTTCAGTTTTCAGTTTGTTACCTCCCCAACCAGGACTAACTATAAGATGGGAACAAGTACCCTACCTGACTGGATACTTTCTAGCCACCCTGATCGTATCTCTAACATGACAGTGCACCCAGATTCGCTAAGCGACCACTCCCCCATTACTTGCAGTTGGACTAATAAATTCCACAAGCCCCCTTCACAGACTATATACAGCAGGGTGTTAAAATGTGGACACCTTGAGCCCCTAAAACAGCACCTTCACAATCTAAACTGGTCCCTGCTTGACACCACTGATGATATCAACCTTGCCTTGAAACATTTAGTTAAGCACTTTAATGTTGCCTGTGATATCCATGCTCCCTTAAAAAAGATGAAAGTCCCTGGCACCGTAAGCCCCTGGATAACCTCCAAACTCATTAACAGGATGAAACTCAGAGATCACCTCCGGCACCTAGCGAGAGCTTCGGGCAAGCAAGCGGATGTGCAGGAATATAAAAAGGCCAGGAACGAATGCACATGGGCAATCCACCTTGAAAAATCCAAATACCATAGGGAGCTGCTCGCTGACATTTGGGGAGACAGTAAGAACTTCTGGAATAACATAAAGGATATTCCCAGTAAAGATCCGAAGGTTGTGCCCTCCATACTTAACATCGATGGAATCCCTACCCTGGACCCACTAACCATAGCAAATACTTTCAACAATGCCTTCACTGACCTGGGCAGTGTCCTCCCACCGGACTTCTTCGAGGACACCACCCCAACTAGTGCCCACAGTCCTGAAAATAAGTGCCAGGCTCCTCCTCCATTTTACTTTAAAAAGGTCCCAGTGTCAATCGCTAGGAAATACCTAAGCAAAGTGCTAGGGAAATCAAGACATAGCAGAGAGTCGTTAGATCTCAAAATTGTTGCCCTCACCATTGAAGAAATACTGGTACCCCTTACTAATATTCTCAATCTCTCACTACAACTGGCACAATTTCCCCAAATATGGAAGTCAGCCCTAGTAGCCCCCATGCATAAAAATGGGGATTGGGCCATACACAAATTATAGATCAATATCTATCCTCCCCCCATAATCAAATAGTTGCTGATCAGCTGGTGGACTACCTTGAAAAATACTCAATACAATGCCTGCAGCAACATGGATTTAGAAATGGGCATAGCACCACCACGGCCCCATTGGAATTCACTGGTTTCATTCATTAATCACTGGACCAAGGTAAATCAGTAGGTGTGCCTTTCATAGACCTACCAAAGGCCTTTGATACCATTCACCACACACAACTTCTTCGGCAACCAACTTCCATTGGTCTGTCCACCGACACGATGCACTGGTTAAACAGCTATTTGGAAGACCGCTCCCAACACGTGAAAATAGCCAGTGTCATCTCTGGCCGGCAGCTCGTCCATTCTGGAGTGCCTCAGGGCTCTGTATTGGGACCTCTTTTTAGCATCTTTCTCAACAACCTCCTTCTTTTCTGCCACTAACAGATCCTCCTTCACGCGGATGACACTGTCATCTTTTCTAGCACCCCTGACCCCAAGCTACTGGAACACCACCTACAGCGTAGCTTTGAGGAAGTGGAGGATTGGTTCAATAAACACAGCTTGGTCCTGAACTACAAAAAACAAAAGTCATGATGTTCAGCAGCACTTGCAGTAAGCACAAACCCCAAGCCCTAACCATCTGAAACTGCCTGGGAGTCCCACTTGAACAAATCCAACACTTCAAATATTTGAGGGTAACCTTGGACAGCTCCCTATTTTATGCCCAACACATTGATAATGTTGCCAGGGCTGTCAATATCAAGATTGGATTACTCCACAGACACAAGCACTGCCTGACGCCTGAAGCCCTCAGACTTGTAATACATAGTTCTGTCATATCTATTGTCAACTATGGCCTGGTAATCTACGGCACAGCCTCTATGTCATCTCTCTGTAGGATATCCGTGACACTAAATAGGGCATGCAGACTTCTCACTGGTGCAGCACGCCTCACCCACACATGTGATCTGTACGCTCAAATAGGATGGCTTCAGCTAAGCGGAAGGATGCAATATCAAACCTGTATGCTAGCTAAAAAAGCTCTTCTCAGCCTCTTGCCCCCGGTACTAAAAACCTTCTAAGCCCACACTGCAGTTCTCTGCATACTTGAAGCTCAGCCAACCAACTTCTCCATGTTCCAAGATGCCAGACAACACAAGGACAACGCTCATTTGCCTACAGAAAACCTCTTTGGTTTAACACACTTCACAGAGATATTTCAACCTTACCAAATTAGGTCCATTCAAACATATGCTCCGTCAGCATCTCACGGCTGACAGTTCATGTGATTGCTACACCTAAGATACTACCACCTATGGGTACAACCTACCTTTGTGCTTTTACTTCCTCACTATAATAGAAGGACCTTTCATGTCCCTTGCTCAACCCTCTATCCCCCGCCTATCCCCATCCCCTCCTTCCTCTGCACTTGCTATACCCTCTCCCCCCAGCACCCCTTGTCCACCCATACTGCCACTATTCCACTTACTCTACCTCTATCTGTGCAGGTTTGACAAGGCCTTTTGGCTGCCTCCTCCATTTTCTGGGTTCTCTTGATTACCTTCCTCTCTCTGCTACACTTTGTTCACCTTCCAATCTATAGTTTTACTTTTAGATACAAAGTCTGTCATTATTGCTTGACTGTTTTTGTTAGAAACTGTATTTTTGCCTCCTTTGTATGTTTGTCACCCTTCCCCACTGACGTGGAGCCTTTGTAAAAGAACTGCTATGAGTTCAGAGGTATTGTAATCCAAGATTGAATAAATAAATAAAATAAATAAGAAAACTCTGCAGGAAGATCCTATTGCAGACAGGATGGATGCCCCCCCAGCAGGGCTGGCACTAGTGAACAGGTACCCGCTTGGATCCTGCTTCGAAGGGGCAATGGCAAGCAACTCCACCACAGCCTCTAGGGGTCAGTCGTGGGGGAACAGGGGTAAGTCCTGGAACTGGTGGGTGACTAGGAGGCCATCCACATGGGGGCCAGCAAGGAGGCTACCAACATAAACAAAAGAAAAAGAGAACAGTTACGTATTTACTGTAACAGTAGATCTTCGCGATAATCTCTTTCATCAGGCCACACCTTTGGAACTATACCGGCATCAGTGTTAGGACCACATGGAAACTTTTGCAAGCCAGGGGCCACCCATGATGACACCATGCACCAACGTCTACATAAACGTGGGTGACCCCATCTTTCCTCAGTTCCCCACTGGAGATTATGCTCAGAGGACCTCTCTGTGGGGAACCAGGAGATCCTGCCAGCAGCCAGCACACCAGGCAATGACAGGAGCTGGAAAAGGCAGCTATGGAAAGAAGCAATGCCAGAAATCCTAAATGGGAGGGACCCCATGGGAGGAGGTTAGGACGGCATGGCCTGATGAAAGAGATTCTCTTGAAGATAGAACAGTTATGTAAGAAGTTACCATAACAGTGAATCTTCAAGGGGATCTCAGTCATCAGGTCATACTGTAGGAACTTCACCGCTGGTGAAGCAGGATCCACACGGATGATATTTATTTATTTATTTATGTCTTTGGTAACCGGGTAAGTGATCTGATCCAAAGGACAGTTTTCAGTCACGATCCGGGCCACAAAGTGGCACAAGGTGACAGCAGACAGATATTACACAGAACATAGCCAAGCAGTAATACAAGTACATAGAGAAAAAGTTCAGCAGCATGATCATGATACAGCAAAGAGCCATTTGGATGGTACATACAGCAAACTTAAATGGATGTAGAAAGGCAGATCCTGCCAGCTCACCAGCACAGCGGTTGGATTTCCGTTGGCAACCCGGGTTTGGGAACGGACCAGGGGAGTTGGAGGGCCAGCCAGGAGGAAGAAGGATTGAACATCCCATGGAGGGTGGGGTGAGTGTCCAGTGCTTGATGGACCCCTGGCAGAGGCCAGGGGTACCACAAGCATTGGCGCCAGAATGTTGAGGGGTGGGGCAGACGTTGGACGTCATTGCATGTCCCCGCCCCAGGGGTAGACCAGAAAACTGCAGCTGTCGACCACCTATATGATGCCCGCCTTCTGCTCTGATTGCTCCCAGGCTGGCCCCCTGACCTATTCCGATGTTTGCGACACTATAGGGGCTGGTGCCATGACCCTACCCTGGGGGGCAAGCCAGGTGGTATCAGAGAGCTGCGGCTAATTTGGGACGCGGGAGTAGGAGGGTCTGTGACTGGGCGGAGGACCGGTGGAGGAGCAGCTCACAAAAAAAAAAAAAAAGGCAGATCCTGGATAGCAATTAGGTAGTTCTAGCGATGTAGAGCAAACATTATTTACAGACACAAAAGCAGCAGATTATATAACTAGAACTGAACTGCAATTTCAAGCAAGACTTAGTGTGCTTTGGTTTAACTTAGCATAGGTACCCCACAGAAAGATGAGTTAATTCAAAGAGCACAAGTTTTGCTGCATAGGCTGGCTTGGGACTACCAGCAGAACATGCATGAGTGTGGTCAGGGCCAGGGAAAGAGGGATGTAAGCTGATCAGGGAGAGAAATCAGGGATAGAGGCAGGACAGCAGTAGTAGGAGTGTCATACTATCAGGGGGGCTTAGGGTGGATCATGAGCCTTAGCATGGTCTACAGAACAGGTGCAGGAAGATTCAGTCAAGAGCCAGGATCGCAGGTTGTGTTTGAAGGACATATGGGAGGGGGAAGAGCGGACTGATGGTGGGAGCTGGTTCCAGAGGGAGGGGGCAGATACAGAGAAGGCTTTACTACCCATGACAGAAAATATGCATGGGACTTCCAGAGGGGGAATAGAGGAAGCCTAAGCCTTCTAGGTGTCACTCTCTCTGTGAGTAGTGAGGAGTAGGGGGACAGCTAGCGTTCCCTAAGAAAGCTGTCAATTAAGCTGCCCATCGCATAGTCGAAGCGTCCCTGAAGATTTAAGCACCCTAGGGTTTTGTAAAGTGTGCAGTGGTGGGTAGAGTAGGGTACTTGAAGAACAAAGCGGCAGGTGGAATTGTAAGTTGTGTTGAGTTGAGAGTGAAGTGAGGAGGAAGAGGAGAAGGAGTAGACACGGGAGCAGTAGTCAAGTAGGGGGAGAAGGTTATCTTGCGCAATGGCGAGGCAGGCATCCGGAGAAAGGAATTGTTTGGTTCTGTAGCCTGCGCCTAGTTTTTGATGTATTTTCCTCACCGTATTTGATATGTGTTCGTAGAATGTTAGGGAGAGATCTAGGGTCACACCTAGGTATTTGAAAGAGGAGACTGTGTCGAGGGGTTGGCCTGCTGGGGAGTGTGCAAGTAGGGATGTGTTAGATTTAGCGACCTTGGCTAGAAAAGGCTTTGAGCCAAAGAGCATGGCTTTGTTTTGTTTTTTTCATTAATGAACAGTTTTCTGGAGAGGAACCAGCCATGGGCGGTGCCATAGTTGGTTGTAAGGATGGACGAGATTGAGTCCAGGGATTTGTCACTTTGGTATAGCACCAAGTCATCAGCATAAAGGAGTGACTTACAGTTTATGCTGTCAGAGGGGAGAGAGTTTATGAACATAGAAAAAAGTAAAGGGCCAAGTATGGAGCCCTGTGGGGCTCCAGTGTGCGTAGGTAGGGAAGTGGAAGGCACATTGCCTATTAAAACAGATTGGGACCTATCGGATAGATAGCTGCGGAACCATGCAGCAGTTTCCAGGGAGCAGCCAAAGTACCGCACGGTGGAGTGGAGAAGGGGGTGGTCAACTAAATCGAAGGCCTTGGATAGATCTACAAATACTGAACCTGTGGCCTTGCCCAGATCCATATTTCTCAGGATGTGGTCAGAGAAAAGGACAAGAGCAGAAGAGGTGCTGTTATGTTTGTGGAAGCCGTGTTGGAGTAGACACAGGAGATTACATTTTTCTAGATGCTCGGATAGCTGGTGATGGATAATTTTTTCCAGTAATTTGCTTAGGTAAGGGAGGAGGGAGATGGGTCTATAGTTTTCAGGGGCAAAGGGGTACCCACTTTAAAGAAAGGAACCACATGTGCATGCTTCTAGGAGCTTGGCACTGTGGATGACGAGAGGGTGACATTTAATATATAAGGCAGTGGTTGGACAATGGCTTGGGAGATAAGTTTCAGGAATGTCGGGTAAAGCCCATCGCTGCCAGGACTACCTTTGGCTGGTAATGTCTTCAGATGTTTGATGGCAGTACTATGACTGATGGCCCTTAAATAGAACAGGGGGAGGAATGTTGGTATTACCTGATGACTGGGGGTAGTGGGGATGGTTATCCTGGTCAGTGGCAGGCTGGGGAGGCAGCTTGCTTAGGTGGGTGGTAAGGTCTCTGAACATAGAGTTGAAGATTCTAGCGATTGTTACAGGTCAGAAATGGGACTTGAGGCTGATGTAAGTTGGGTAATTTGCTTGTTGGACTTGGGATTAAGGAGGGATCCAATTGAGGCCCAGAAACTATGGGGGTTACCGAGGGTACCGTTTTACTGATTATGTAATATTTGCATTTAAATGATTTGGCAGTCTGTTTACAAGAGTTGCGCAGCTGTCTGTAGACATTCTATAACTGAGGGGAGGGAGATGCCTTGTAGACCTTCCATGTTCTGTCCCTTTCCTTCATTTGTGCAAGTAGCTCCTTGGACAGCCAGCGGGTACATCCACTCCTAACCCTTCTGGAAGTGGTTGGGAAAAGCTTGTCCTGTAACTTACGAAGGGTGTCCGAGAAGAAGGAAACAGCTGAGGAGACATTGTTGAGCCGATAAAGGGCAGACCAACTTATGGACCTAGCATACCTAAGGACCAAGTCCTGATCATGGTTATTGAACCTTTTGAAGGACAGACATTTGGGGGGAAGGTGACCAGATTTTGTGGGTGGTATGATATACGTGGGGGTATGGTCACTTTTTGAGTCAGTCATGGTGTCTGCCTGGAGGACTTGGTCGGTTCGATTGGTGACAATCCAGTTAATAATGGAGTGGTTTTGTGAGTGGGGATTATGTCTAGTGGGTGAGGAGATGACTTACTCCAGGTTGTGCGACTTTAGTAGTATTGCATGGTCAGAAACAGGGGTAGTTGTTCAACTGATGTTAAAGTCCCCAAGTAGGACAGAGTCTCTAGAGGGAGTAACATGCTCAAACCCATCAAGGAAATCTGTTAGGCCCTGTAAGCTCCCAGGAGGGGTGTTGTAGCAGCAACCTAGGTACAGCTTTTTTGCAGTACTCAGAGATAACTCCATGAGTATCCACTCACTCAAGGAGTTAGGGGTTAAGCGGCTGATAGAGGTGGTAGTAGTATGGTCCTGCACGTACAGGGCAATGCCCCTGCCTCGCTTTCTATCTGGTCTGTCCTGCCGAAAAAGGGAGTAGCCAGGAAGTAAAAATGAGGCGTCAGCATGATAGGACTTTAGCCGGGTCTCAGATATACCTTGTACGTGGGGTTTATTAAGGGACATCCATGCCTCAAGTTCAGGGAATTTAGCTGGGAGGCTGCAAACATTTAAGTGGGCAATTCTGTGTCCCATTGGCCTTGTCCAAGTGACATCAGAATGGTCAATTTGAATGTTTGAGAGGCATGGGTTCCTTTCCACATTGCCAATGAGTAGAAGGAGGGGAAGCAGAAGGCAGGCCGAGGGGAGACCATGGGGAGACTGGATATTAAGGGAGTGGATAAGCAGAACAAGTAGGCATTCAAAATTAGACAGCATTGCAAGTATGTTATAGTCCGGAAATGCAGGCACATACCTGATCACTAAAGATGCTAGTTCAGTAGGTGAATGAGCAGAGGTAAAGGAGTGTAGGTCTTGCTGATCAGTCGCAAGAACAGTAGTGCAGAAGTCCGTGACCAATAGCAAGCCCATCATAGAGAGCGAGATAATAAAGATTGTAAATAGGTTCATGTTTATAGGATGTTGTATGATGGTGGCCAGGGGAGATAACTTGGAGAGGAAAATTTGGTATGCCTACCGGTGAGGCACCAGGCTATAACCTAGTAGTTGGAGGTGGTCTCTTTAAGGGGAGGCAAGTTGCAGGGGGGGGGGCAGGGATGTAGATGTAGAAAGAGCATTTAAAGAGTGCAGGGGTGGAGGAGGGTGGGCAGGATAAAATTCTCCCTCGGCCAGCAACACAGGAGAAACCAGGCCGAAAAACCCAAATGCAGTCCCTGAAAGTTTAGAAAGCACTACGCTTTTCAAAGTTCAGAGCAGGAGGAAGCCAACTGGGCAGCGTGTCAGGAGCCGCCCAATCAGGCCGTGAAGCGGAGAGTGCTAAGGGTTCCTGTAGCAGAGGCGGGTGATGGTTACCTTGACGGCCGAGCAGGGGAGTCCTTGGAGCAGGCAGGAGAGATCGATAGCACCGCAGCACACAGAGCCAGCCGTGCCGCCGGAAGAATGCAGGCGCCTGGTTCAGGGAGGTAGGATCTAGCCTAGGGGAAAAAAACAAGGGTCAAGTTGAAAGATTGTGTTATCTCACATGTTGGGTTTCATAGCCTGCTACCCTGGGGCAGCGACCAACCCGCTGTGTAAAATAAAAATTTTACTCAGGGTCAAAGTTTGGGAAGGGCTTGCAATTTGTGCAAACCGTGAACCAACTTGATTCTTCCACTTCCTAGACTGCGGCTCATGCCTCCCAGTTTTGTAACATGGTATCAGGAGAGCGCAGGATGTGCCCATGCAAGCCTATGGGGCTTATTTTCAGAACCTTTTTTTAATACTTTAAACTACCTTTTGATAAAAAAAAGGACACCGCTCAATTAATAGGGATCCTTCCTATCTATGGACTTGGCCACGGAAGGAATGAGAGCCAGATTCTTCCACACCATCTGTGAAAGGTTTTGGAAGAGGGCTGTACCGGAGGGGTTAAATCCGTAGGGATTTCTGGGACATGAAGATATTGGAGATGCAAAAGCTTCCCAGGATCGATTTCTGTAGTCTAGAGAGAAAGAGTAGAATTTAAATTCTTGAGCAGAGACTTAAAGGAAAGGTCCTCAACAACAAGCTCTGTAGGAGGATTGATCCCTGTTCCCAGAGCAGTGTCAGCATCAACATCATCACCCAGGCGAAGATCTAGATCAGGCTCAAAATCATCTCCTGACAGTCCAGGGGGACTGCATAGACAGGGAAAGGAGTGAAATCAGGAGGAAGAACAGAAGAAGAAAGAATCGGAATCAAAAACCCCTGAAGACCGGATAGCACCGCACTCATCCCTGGCACTGTAGATGAAAACAGCACCGAGAACAAGGAAGGAGGCCCTATCGGAAACAGTGCCGCACACGGCACCGACAAAGAGCGTGGTGCCGACAGAGCCCCCGGCACCACAGACGGCACCGACAGAGCCTGCGGCGCCGTGGATGGCACCAACAGAGCCTGTGGCACTGCGGACGGCGCCAACAGAGCCTGCGGCACCGCAGATGGCATTGAGATTGTCACAGGTGTCTGAAAACTGTGATTGGAAGTAAAAGAGGGAAAAATGGCAGGAGATAGAGGCATCAGTGTGGACCCCTGCTCTGCAGCCATGTGAGGGGGATAAACACCCGAGCGCGGAGTCGATGGCACCAAAGAAGGCGCCGCACGACTAGGAAGGCCCAACTGCCCCACCTGTCCTTCCGAAGCCGAACAGCCCGAAGGCCCCGATGTCGAACTGACTGGCTTGGGCAACTGGACCAACCTCTGAGCCCACTGCTCCATAAGAGCAGCCCACTGGTGAAACTGTTCATCAGAAGCTCCTCCAATAGGCTGGGAGGAGCTCCAGTGTTGAAGAGGTCGGCCACCAGAGACAGAAACCAGCAACTCTGACAGAAGTGGAGACCGGCGCCTGGCCCTAATAACCAACCATCTACGCGCAGACGTATCAGAGGGCAACCTCGAGTGATTCCGTTTCTTCTTTGACCTATGTGTCAAAGAAGAACTCGAGGCCGAATGGTGCCGAGAATAGTACAGTTTCCTTTTATACTTTCGGGGGGACTGCCCATCTCCCTGAGCACTGGACAGTCCGTTGTCAGACCCCCCCCCTCCGGGGTGGGTGGTGGACCGGACCCAGCCCAGCTGACTGAACAGCTTTCATACCAAGTCTCCCTACCGTCACCTGACCCGCTCATGGTGGACTCCGTCAATGGAAGGCTGAAGACTTTCTCTTGTACAATTGTTAAAATTAGTAATATAATTGGCACTGATTCGAAATAATCTACAAAACAATAAACTGAACTATTGCTGCTAGTGAAGTTTAACTCCCAGGGTGAACAACGTCGTCACTGAAGCACACTCAATGGTGGGAAAAAGTAACTGAGGCGGTTGGAGGGTCGACGCCGAGATAGTCATACTGCGACAAGCCGGGCTCACGGTGCCGCTTCCTCGGGGCTTCATCTCAGGCGCCAGCCCTCCTGAAAAGTTTGCTCCCACTTGGTCCTAGCACCTTTGGCGAACTCCCATTAATGTGAATGAGTGGTGGAGACTTTATGTCCAGGAAGACCAGCAGGGGATAGGAGACAGTGGGATAAGTGGTCTGCGAGGAGAGAGAGAGAGAAGTTCAAGGGTAGAGCAAATGAGAGGACAGACAAAAGAAGGCTTAGGGACAAAAGGTTAGGTAAATAGCACAATTACCAGGAAAATAATTTCAGTTTGTTGCCCTGGGCAAGATTGCAATTCATTACACAGTCCCTCAGACAGTAGAATAGGAAATAAATTCTCGAGTGCCCCAGTACAATTTCACAGTCCCAAAATACCTTATCTAACACAAGCAAGAACTGTAACAATAGTTCTAGGAGTGGTATATGTTGTTCATCCACACTGTTTGCCATGTCCCTTTCCCCTTTAAATCTTGCCGGAAGTCTTCAAGCTGGCTCCTCCCACCCACCTATGTGGCATATACCTCGGCTCCATCCCATGGCCAGATCTTAGCCACATGGAAACAGGTTGTCTTGGCCGGGGGGAGGCCAGGTAGTGCGTGGATGAACAACATATACCACTCCTAGAAAGTACAGTTACGTAAGAACTTACCGCAACAGTAGATCTTCAAGAACAGATCTTGCAGCAGGTTACACCATTAGGACTGAAGCCAGCAGGCACCAGGACCCCACGGAAATTTTCTAGCTAGCAGTCTTCAGCAGGGACTGCCTCTGACGTCGGTCCTGTCCCCGATGTCGGGCATAGTACATAAGGAGGCGGTCCCCCCATAATCCTCAGTTCTCCCGCCAGAGACTCCCGGCCGCTAGATGACATCAGAAGAGGAGACCGAGGATCCGCCACCAGATGGCAAAAAACTAGTAAATAGGAATGTCCCATCTAATAAGATGGGTGCCTGACTCCGACCTACCTCCAGCGGGGATGGTGGGAGGGAAGGTACCTGCTGCAAGAGCTGTTCTCAAAGATCTACTGTTATGGTAAGTTCTTACGTAACTGTACTATCTTACTTCGAGATACAGTTCTTGCAGCGGGTTACACCATTAGGACTGTTTTTTCAAGCAGTAATGGTAATCATGCACCATCGAGACGAGGAAGGGTAGAGACCTCGAGATAACGTGAGCCTAGGACAGAAGTCCCTGAAGGACAGCTAGACCGAACCCTGCTCTTCGCCTCGAAGCAATGTCCAGACTGTAATGCCTGATAAAGGTATGCACAGAGCTCCAAGTAGCTGCAGCGCAAATAGCTGAGGTGGAGACGTTCTTTAACGCCACAAGGGAAGTAGCCACCCCTCTTGTAGAATGACCCTTGACCGCGCCTGGTAAGGGTTTATTGCGCTTGTCATAACAGAAAGTGATGCACTGGATAAGCCACCTGGAAAGTGACTGTTTGGAGACAGGAGCTCCTTTCATCCTATGAGCGAAGGAGATGAAAAGTTGGCCTGACTTTCGGAACTGTTTGGTTCTGGTCAGGTAGCACATGAGGCACCGGTGCACATCTAGGATGTGCAGAAGGGCTTCTCCTCAATTAGAGTACCTTGGAAAATACACTGGTAGATCGATATCCTGATTGAGGGTGAGAGCTGAGACCACCTTAGGCAGAAACTTTGGGTTTGTCCTTAGGGATACCCTGTCCTGGTGGAAAACCAAATAAGGCTCCTTGCACATAAGAGCATGCAATTCTGAAATCCTTCTGGCAGAAGTAACTGCAACTAAACATAACGTTTTCCAAGAGAGAAAACGTAGCTCGCAATCCGTGGCTGGTTCAAAGCATGGCATCATGAGCTGCTCCAGGACAAAAGGCAAGTCCCAAGGAGGGATTGGATCTTTAATGGGAGGCCTAAGGTGGAGAACACCCCTTAGAAAGGCCCGAGTAGTGTCAAGCTGGGCCGCCATCCGATGGCCTACCGGGGCATGGTAAGCAGAAATGGCACAAAGGTGCACCTTAATCGAGGAGTAAGCCAGACCGGAGTGAAAAAGGGAAAACAGGTAGTCCAAAACCAGCTTTTCTGGACAATCTAATGGAGGAAAACCGCGCGCTTGAGCCCACAAACAGAATATGGAAATTACGTACCTACTGTAATTCTTGATCTTCTTGGACGAGTCTCCACCACTCATTCACACTAATGGGATCTGCGCCGGAGGCACTAGGACCCAGAGGGAGCAAACTTTTTGCTAGAGGGTCGGCGCCACAGATGGAGCCACGAGGAGCGGCACCGTGAGCCCCAGCTCGTGCGGTAATGACTATCTCGGCGTCGACTTTCCAACCGCCTCAGTACCTTTTTTTCCAAGGAGGTGCAGCATAACTAACCTAGAAGGATAGCCTAACCAAAAACCGGACATAAGATAGTCTGGAAGACCCATATAAGAAGGGTCAACAAAGAAATCTTCATGGCCTAAAGATTGAGGGAGTGAAGACCAACAACAGAGGTGAGCTCAGGGGATGGAGGGTGGGCATGTGAATGAGTGGTGGAGACTCATCCAAGAAGATCAAGAATTACGATAGGTATGTAATTTCCATATCTTCCTGGACATAAGTCTCCACCACTCATTCACACTAATGGGAGAGTACCGAGCTAATAATCCCCCGAGAGGGCAGCAGGAGAGACCAAGAGCTCACAGTTTTAGGACAGAAGTCCATTAAGGATGGTTCTGCCAAGGGAAAGATGTCGTCTGGCATGGACATCCAGGGCATGGTGTTTAACGAAGGTATGCAATGAGCTCCAGGTAGCCGCATTGCAAATATCTGCAATGGGCACGTTGCGGATTTCCGCCAGAGATGCTGCGACCGCCCTAGTAGAGTGAGAGTAAACTCAGCCCTCCAGCTTAACCTTCGCCATGGAATAACAGTGGCGAAGGCATGCCACTAGCCATGCTGAGATACATCTGATAGCGACAGGTTGACCCAGCCAGGTCTCGCTGAAGGAAACAAACAGCTGTTGAGCTTTACGAAAGTCTTTTGTTCTATCTAGATAGAAACACAAAGCTCTCTTAACGTCCAAGGAATGAAGAGAACGTTCTCCTTCATTTTGGAAGTCCGCAAAGTAAGAGGGAAGGACCAAAGGTTGGTTTAGATGGAATTCCGAAACAACCTTAGGAAGAAATTTAGGATGGGTTCTAAGGACTACTTTGACTTCATGAAACACAGTATATGGAGGGTCTATGACCAAGGCATGTATCTCAGAGACCCTGTGGGCTGAGGTAATGGCCACCAGGAAGGCCGTTTTCCAGGTGAGAAATTTTAGCTCACAGGTAGCCAGAGGTTCAAAAGGTTTCCGAGTGAGCATGTCTAGCACAACATTAATGTCCCAGGCTGCAACTGAACGTCTTGTAGGAGGTTTGGTATGCAGAATTCCCTTAAGAAACCTCTTAACCACTGAGCCACTGACAAGGAAAGTACCGGCTCATGATGAGCTGAAATGACACAAAGGTGAACTTTGACTGTAGAGTACTGCAGACCTGAATTTGAGAGGTCTAAGAGGTACTCCTAAATGTTATCTGGTGGGCAGGAAAAGGGATTTAAAGAGGATTTTGCACACCAGAGCGAAAAACGCTTCCAGTTGGCTGTGTAAGTTTTCCTAGTGGCTGGCTTCCGCGCAGCCAGAAGAATATCTGAAACCCTGCATGAGACATTGAACCTGTTCACTTCTATCTCTTCAGGAGCCAAGTGTGAAGGTGAAGCGACCTCAGGTTGGGATGAACAACAGGCACCTGAGTCAAGAGGTTCATCTGAAGGGGGAGTGGTTTCGGCAGAGCTGCCGACATATTGTTGAGTAGTGGAAACCACATCTGTCGAGGCCAGAAGGGAGCAATGAGGATCATTTTGTCCCCCTTGGATTCGAACTTGAGAAGTACCCTCTGAATTAGAGGAAGAGGCGGAAAGGCGTATAGAAAGCGTTTTGTCCACTGCAGCCTGAATGCATCCTGACAGAAAATGCCAGGCCCTGGATTTCTGGAGCAGAAGAGAGGCAGTTTTGTGTTGAGTGGGGATGCAAAAAGGTCCAGGTCTGGAGTTCCCCACTCTGTGAATATTGACTGAACTACGGCTGAGTCGAGAGACCATTCGGGAGGATCTGTCTCTGTTCTGCTGAGGGGATCTGCCAGTTCATTCTGCACTCCTGGCAGGTAGGCCACTTGAATTAGAGACTTGTGCTGCAAGCACCATTCCCACACTCTCATCGCTTCTCTGCATAAGGGGTAAGAGTGAGCACCGCCCTGTTTGTTGATGTAATACATCACTACTTTGTTGTCCGTTTGAAGGAGAATGTTCTTGTGACAGAGAATGTCCTTCAATGCCTGAACTGCATAAAGAACGGCTCTCATTTCTAAGACATTTATGTGAAGCTGGGACTCGACCTGAGTCCATGTACCTTGAGTGTGGAGAGTCTGATAGTGAGCTCCCCACCCCATCAGGGACACGTCTGTGGTAATGGAAATCTGATGATCCAGAACAGCAAAGGGATACCCTTCTAGGAGATTGTTCTCTTGCGACCACCAGGTGAGCGACCTTTTTAGAGGTTCTTTCACCTTGATGAGAAAGGACTGTGAGTGAGTGGTTGGGGACCACCGAGTACTGAGCATCCACTGAGAAGTTCTCATGTGAAGCCGTGCTAGGGGTACAGTGAACACCGAGGATGCCATGAGACCTAGCATCCGTTGCATCGAGAAAGCTGAAACAGAGTTGCTCTCCCCGATGTGACGGGCCATCTGAAAGATATCACTCCTCCTGTCCTCTGGAAGAAAAGCCTTCGCACAGGAGGTGTCCAGAAGAGTTCCTATAAAAAGGAGCCTCTGGGAGGGCGACAACTGCATTTTTTTGAGGTTTAGCAGGACTCCCATGGATGTGAGAAAGCGTGAAGCCATGTCTACGGAGTCCAGAGTTCCCTGCCTGGAAGGACTGCCAGAAGCTAATAGTCCAGATAAGGGAACACCTGTATTCCAATCTTTCTGAGATGAGCTGCGAGAACTGCACAACACTTTGTTAAAACTCGTAGCACCGAGGACAGCCCAAAGGGCAGGAGTCTGAACTGATAATGCTGTCCCAGAGCCACAAACCTTACGAATTTGTGATGCTTTGGGTGAACAGAAATGTGCTGGTAAGCATCCTGCATGTCTAGGGAGGCTAGCCAGTCATGTTGATGAAGCAAAGGTAACAAGGTTCCTAGTGAAATCGTTTTGAATTTCTCCTTGGGCAGAAATTTGTTTAGTTTTCTGAGGTCCAAAATGGAAGCATGCCCCGGTTTCCTTTGGAACAGAAAGTAATGGGAGAGTAGAACCTTTGTGTTCCGTTGATGCAATGCTTTTCACTACTGCCCACTGTTGTTCAGAAGGCCCTGAATCTCGGCGGCAAGAAGGTCTCGACTGAAGGGTTGACAGCTTGGGCTTATCGTTTGGGAGAACGATCCGGAGGGCATCCACAAGATTGAGTGAATACCTCGCGGATTATCCGGAGGACCCATCTGTCTGAGGTTATGGACTTCCATTGGTTGTAGAAGTGCATCAGACAATGTCCACTGCTGAGGAAGAGTCCACCTCAGGCAGCTGAGTGGGACTTGAACACAACTCAGAAGGCGGCTAGGCGCTTTGGGTTCTTCGCGCTTCTGTTGCATTTTCTTTTGAGGCTGGGAGCTTGATTTTGCGGAAAACTTCCTCTGCCTTTGCCTCAAAAGGACTGATTTGTTATGGAACTGGCGCGTTTATTAACACCCTCGAGAGGGGACAGGGAGGAGGTCGAGCCAACTTAATGGCTGACCTAGTCTTTTGTGTAGCTTCTAGAGCCTGTTCTACTTGAGGGTCGAAGAGATAGACACCATCAAAGGCAACGCCATTACCTGCTGCTGAGCATCATTTGTGAAACCTGAAGTGCGCAGCCAGGAATGCCAGTACAAATGCCACCACATGGCAGCCGGGAAGCAGTATCGAAGCATCACTTAGCTGCTTTAACCTGCTGGTTGTTAGATTCAATACCCCTGGTAATGGTTTGGTAAGCTCTGACTTTTATGTCCGATTCCAGTACAGCCTCAACCATTTGTTTGAGTGAGTGCCAAAGGATATACTTATTGAGAAGAAAATAGCCTTGGTAGCTGGCAATACACGTATACCCAGGGTGGAAGCAGCAAACTATCTTACCTAAAGTGTCTATCTTACGAGATTCTTTGTTAATAAGTCGAGCTGTAGTAGTCTGGGGAGACGACCTTATCATTCTCTGCCAAAACTACAATAGGATCCATAAGCAGCAGCACGCCAAAATGGGTTCGATCCTTGGGGCTGAGTATTTCCTATCTATGGATTTAGCCACCAAAGGAATGACAGCAGGATTATTCCATACCATTTGAGACAACGTCTCAAAGGAGGGCTGTACCGGAGGAGTCAAATCCGTAGGGACCTCCGGAACATGGAGGTATTGGAGTCTTAGCAATTTCCCAGGATCGATGTCTGTAGTTTGGAGAGAAAGAGTGGAAATCAAGTTTTTCAGCAGAGACTTAAAAGACAGGTCCTCGACCACAGGCTCTGCAGCAGGAATAGATCCCGCTCCTTCCCTTCATCACCCAGCCTAAGGTCTGGGTCAGGCTCATATCATCTCCTGACAGTCCAGGAGGACTGCATGGACAGGAAAGGAGTGAAAATCAGAGGAAATGAGGAAGGAAAAGGGTTAAAGGAGGAGTCCTGAAAGGTGGATGACGCCCTGAGAACCCCCGGTGCCGCAGAAACGCATGGCGCCGATGAAGTGCACGGCACCGAGGACGGTGCCGAGAAGCCACATGGCGCCGAGAGGCTGGACGGTGCCACAATGCCACGTAGCACCGATGACGCGCACGGCGCCGAGGACAGCACCAACAGATGCCTCGGCGCCGAAGACAGCGCCAAGTATGCCATCGATGCCGAGGACACCGAAAACACCCCAAGACTCCGAAACACAGGATTTGAGGAGAAGGGAGGAAGAAGAGCAGGAGATAGAGGCATCGGTGTGGCCCCCTGTGCCGCAGCCATATGAGGGGGGAACACCTAAGCGCGGAGTCGATGGCACCGAAGACGGTGCCACGCGACCAGGGAGGCTCAACCGCCCTACCTGGTCTCCCAAGAAGACCGAAGGCCCCTGACTGACCGGACCAGGTAGCTGGACTAACCTCCGAGCCCACTGCTCCATAAGAAAAAATTACTCACCTTAGTAATGTTGTTTCTTCTAATGGAGTCTTGCTATATTATGACAATTGCAGTTTGTCCCACCATTAGAACTGCTCCGGAGGTGAAAGAGTTAACTTCCATGCCAGGCATGGAACTCAGAGTACGAGTTCGGTTAGAAAAGCTCTGTCTGGAATATTTCAAACTGAAACTGTCAGATCTTTACGAGCAAAACTCACTAAGGTTCTGTGTGGAAGTTTTAACCTATACTAGCCAACTGGCTACTTAAATATTAACACATTTTCCTGTACCCAACACCAAGACTCAAGTCAGGGGACCAGAAAATAAGATAAGATAAGATAAAATAAAACACAACACCCAAACACCCCAAAAAAGAAGGGGTGGAAAACATAAAATGGGCATCAACAAGTGCCAACACTGGACTGCCCACCCCATACCCAAAGTATAAGTTCTGAGAGGAGCAGGCTGGGGGGGAGGTCATAATATGGCAAGACTCCGTTAGAAGAAACAACATTACTAAGGTGAGTAATTTTTTCTTCAAACAACATGAAGTCTTGCTATATTATGACAATTGCAGACTACACGGCTTTACCTCCATGGAGGAGGGACAGAACCTACTTAGGGAATAGGCTCTGAAGCACGGCTGTGCCAAACCGAGCATCCCTCCTGGCCTGGATATCCAGGGAGTAATGCTTGGTGAAAGTGTGTACTGTTTTCCTAGTAGCTGCTTGACATATCTCTAAGATAGGGATGTCTCTGGCAGCAGCTAGAGACGCAGCTTTACCTCTGGTAGAGTGAGCCCTCAGGCCTGAAGGGGGAACCCTACCCAGTTTTTGATAGCAAAATTGGATACAAGAGACAATCCACCTGGCAATGGATCTCTTAGTGGCAGGTTTCCCTTTCCCAACCTCACCATAAGTGAGAAATAGTTGGAGGGAGTCAAACCTGTGACCCTTGGTAAGCTCTATGTAGTAACTTAGGGCCCTCTTAACATCTAAGCTGTGCAACCTCCTCTCACCAGAGGAGGAATGGTCAGTGAAGAACACTGGAGGAGAAATAGATTGATTAAGGTGGAAATCTGAAACCACCTTAGGCAAAAACTTCCTGTTAGTCCTGAGGACTACCTTATCCCTGTGAAAGGAAATAAAGTCAGTCTCCACTGACAAAGCTTGTAACACTGCTTATCGCCTGGCAGAAGTGATGGCTACTAGAAACACAATTTTCCAAGTCAAGTACTTAAGCTCTGAAGACAGAGGTTCAAAGGGGTTGCATCAGCTGAGCAATGCAAACATTAAGATCCCAGGCAGGGGCAGGGTCCCTGAATGGTGGATTATGTATGAAACAATCCCTTGAAAAACTTGGAAAATACAGGGTGAGCGGAAAGAAGAGGGCTTCCTGCTGAAATAAAAGCAGAGACAGCTGCCAAATGCACTTTCATGGTAGCTGGTCTCAGTCCCAAAAATTAAGATGGACCATATAGTCCAAAACAGTGGGCAAATCAGCAGATTCCGGGAAATATGCTTCAGAACACCATATGGAAAACCTTTTCCATTTAGAGTTATAAGTAGCCCTAGTGGAAGGCTTCCTAGAAGCTTTCAAGATTTCAGAACACCTTGAGAAGGTGTAGGTCAGCAAACTCTAACTCCTCAAGAGCCAGGCCTTGAGGTTGAGGGATTTGAGATTCGGATACCAAACTCTCCCCTGGGCACAGGTTAACAGATTGTGGTTCCTGGGGAGACACAGGGGAAGATGGACTGCTAAGAACAGAAGGAGTGGGTACCAGGGCTGCCTGGCCCAGTCTGGAGCAATCAGAATCATCTTGCAGGGCTGAGATCTGATTTTGACTAGCACCTTGAACAGGAGAGGGAAGGGGGGAAAGGCATAGAGAAACTTCCCTTCCCAATCGAGGAGAAAGGCATCCAGGGGGACTGAGCCCAACACTGGGGGCCTGCAACAAAACAGTGGAAGTTGATGATTGTCTGGGGCTGCAAAAAGATCTATCTGAGGGGTGCCCCATCTGGCAAAACTATCCCCAGTACTGGGGATCCAGTGACCATTCGTGATGGCCCTGGGAAATCCTGCTGAGAGCATCTGCCAGGACATTGTCCTTGCCTGGGAGGTGAACTGCTATGAGGGAAGTGTTCAGGGAATAAGCCAGAGACCACAACTTCATTGCCTCAGTGCACAAGGCCGAACACAGAGTGCCCCCTTGTTTGTTGATGTACCACATTGTAGTGGTGTTGTCTGTTCTGACCTGTACCACTTTGTTCTGAACTGATGCAGAAAAAACCTGAAGTGCTAGAAAAACAGCTCTGAGTTCCAACAGATTGATGTGGAGCAGAGATTCCTCAGGGGTCCACAATCCCTGGGTGGAGAGGTCACCCATGTGAGCTCCCCACCCCAAAAGGGACACATCTGTAGTAAGGGTCAAGGAGTGAGATAGAGGGATGAAGGGAACCCCTTGTCTCAGATTGCTCCGATCCTGCCACCGCTGAAGGGCCTGGATCAGGGTTCGAGTCACTGGGATCAACTTGGATAGGGATCTCTTCTTTGAGACCAAAAGGCTCTCAAATTGAACTGAATGTCCCTCATCTGAAATCTTGCTCCTTGCACTACAGCTGTGGAAGCAGCCATGTGTCCTAGGAGCTGTGGAAATGCCTTGCTGGTGAGAGACCTGCAGAGTGAAGGAGGAGGCCAGGGCCACCAGGGTCCTTACCCTTTCTAGGGGAAAGAAGGCTCTGGCCTGCTTTGTGTCCAATTCTGCACCTATAAAGGTGAGTACCTGGACAGGTTCCAGAACTGACTTTGGAAGATTGAGCAGAAAACCCAGAGAGGTAAGCAGCTGCTGGGTAACTTGCAGGTGTGATTTGACCTGGTCTGGAGACTGACCCACAATGAGCCAGTCATCTAGGTAGGGAAAGATGGCACTCTTTGCCTTCTTAAATGAGCAACTGCTACTGCCAGGCATTTTGTGAATACCCTTGGGGCAGAGGTAAGGCCAAGGGCATTGCTCTGAACTGGTAATAGGCCTGAGGGCAGTTGAATCTGAGGTACTTTCAGTGGGAGCTTCTGATAAGAACATGGAAGTAGGCATCCTTGAGGTCCAGGGAAGCTAGCCAGTCCCCTGGCCTAAGGGAGGGTAAAATCATTCCCAGAGTCACCATTTTGAATTTTGGTTTTAAAAGGTGCTTGTTCAGATATCTTAGGTCCAGGATGGGCCGCCATTCTCCTGTCTTTTTTGGGGTAAGGAAGTACCTGGAGTACAGACCCTTGCCCTGGTGTAGGGGAGAAACCCTTTCTACAGCTCTGAGAGCCAGAGGGTTGAGACTTCTGTTTCCAAAGCAAAAGTCTCTAGAGGATTTGCAGGTGGAAAAGATCTGATTCTCATTTTGGAAATTTTTTGAAGCTGAGAACCAGACCCTGGCTTACTACTTCCAGGACCCACTTGTCTGATGTTAAAGACTCCCAGTCCTGGACGAAGTAAGCCAGCCTGCCCCCTACAGGTAATGGAGAACCAGCCCTGGGCATCCCATCAGGGTGCCTGTTTGGCAGGGGCTTTAGGCTGAGGGTGGGAGCAGGCCTGCTTACACCCGTCTGCCTCTCCTCTGAAGAACCCCTCTGAGCATAAGCCAAGAGGAGGCCTGGATTGGTAAAAGGCCTGTGAAAAGGCCTGCCTCACCCCTGGGGCTGCCTCTGAGGAGTGGCCTGCCATTCCTTGGCTTGTGCACTCCTATAAGTGGTTCTATATTCATCCATTTTCTTCATATAATTCTCTGTCTGCTCCCCAAACAGAAATTTCCCACCAGGAAAATCCATAGCCTTAGCCTGGGTATCCTGTGACAAACTAGTACACCTGAGCCAAGCCAATCTCGAAAGCCACAGATGTAGCCATGACTCTAGAGGATACATCTTTAGAATCCACTGCAGCATGGAATTGCACCTTAGATGCCTCAATACCATCAGCAGCCACCTGCTCCAGCTCCTTGGCAAGCTGGCCAGGGCCTGTTTGGCTAAAGCCATGACAGTATCCCATCTAGATTTCTGTATCTTGCCACATAAGCCATATAATTTGCTTGTCTGAGTCCCAAGGACGCTGCCATGTATTGTTTTTTAGCCATGGCATCAATCTTCCTGGAGTCCTTGTCAGGAGGATGTGAAGCCAGGGGAATATTAGCCTTACCACAGGCTGTAGCCTGAACTACCCGAACATGGCTGCATTGCTATGAAAGAAATTCTGTATCAGGACCTGACAAAGTGTACCTCCTGTCCATCTTTTTGTCCACAGGAGGCACAGAATTAGGAGCTTTTAAAATTTTTATTGTTTGTTTCCTAAATGATTTATGTAAAGGAATAGACAATCTCCTGGACTCTGGGATATCCATCATCTCTACAAAGTCAGGCTCCTCTTGCTCCAATGGAAGCTGGAGGGTTTCAGCAACTTTTTTATAAAACAGAAAATGAGAAGGGGACTCAGAAAGCCTAGGGGGAGATTCTCCTAAAGGTCTGTCTGGGGAAATGTCCGGTTCAATGGGCACATCCAGACTTTCAAAGTCACATTCACACTGTTCATAATCATCCTCCACCTCCTCTGGTTCATAAAACTCCTCTATATCATATTCTTGAACCAGTGGAACCGGCCGAACCGACCTTTTGCCAGACAGTGGCGGTTCGGACGGAACTCAGAGAAAGTGACTGGACAATTTGGATTGCTTTGGCTATCTCTGCAGCAGTTGGAGAAGGAATTTTTGACTCCACACCTGCTGATTTTCTAGTTCTCTTTGCTGGAACTGGCTCCTCTCGAGTCAGCTTTCGTTTGCCCGAGGAAGTCTCGCCCTGGTCAGAAGGCACTCCCTCCGGTTTGGTTGGCACCGAACCGGGCTGGCCATCCGGGTCAGCGGACTTTTTGGCCTCTCGTTCCCTGAGCCTACCAACTCTCTTATCTAGGGTAGCTGCAGGGAAATTCTTGCAAATCTGGCAGTCTGCATTAAGGTGGTCAAACCCCAGACAATAAACACATGTGGTGTGTGGGTCAGCCTTGGCAAAGGCTTCCCCACAGACACTACAGTGCTGAAACCCAGTGGGCCCGGTTTTTCTTTTGGGTTCCTCAGACATAATGCCAGCCTAACCAAAAACTTGCCCTTTTTCCGGCAGTGCCAGGCAAGACACCCTTATCGGTTCCCAACCGTGTCACGGGTCGTGGAAAAAAACGTAATGAAATCCGTTTTTTTTAGAACCGATAAGAACCGGGAACCGCACTCTAAAAAGCTTTTAAATGCTTCAGAATAAAGTTTTAAAACAACCTGATCGGTTCAAACCGAACCGATAAACATTTACAAGTTCCACACAGAAATAAACCTGTCTATTACTTACAATACCACAGACAGAGCTTGAACCGATCGGTTTGCGGTTAAAATAATAATAATCGCGGTTGAATTTAACCGAGAAAAACTCTTTTAAACCGAGAAATGAACCGAGCAGTAGGAGGAATCTCCGGAGCGACTGTTCAGTGAGGCGGAGTAAAGAATCTGACAGTTTCAGTTTGAAATATTCCAGACAGAGCTTTTCTAACCGAGCTCGTGCTCTATGTTCCATGCCTGGCATGGAAGTTAACTCTTTCACCTCCGGAGCAGTTCTAATGGTGGGACAAACTGCAATTGTCATAATATAGCAAGACTTCATGTTGTTTGAAGAGCAGCCCACTGATAAAACTGCTCATCTGAAGACCTACCAGAGGGCAGGGTAGGGCTCCGATGTTAAAGACGTTGGCTACCAGAAACAGAAGCAGGTGACTCCGAAGGAGGAGGCCGGCAACTAGCCCCAATAACTGACCATCTACGCACAGACATATCAGAGGCGACCTCAGTGATGCCTTCTCTTTTCTGACCTGTGGGCGAAGAAGAGTTCGAGGCGAGACGGTGCGAAATGCGACTGTTTATTTTAAACTTTCGAGGACGCCGCCCCCTCGGGCATTGGACTGACGTTGTCAGACCCCCCCCTCCTGAGAAGGCGGTGGACCGGACCCAGCCCGACTGACTGAACAGCTTTCATACGAAGTCTCCCTACCGTCACCTGACCCGCTCATGGCCGACTCCGTCAAAGTAGGCTGAGACTTCTTTGTAAATAAGAATAAACTTAAGCGATACTTACTCGAGATATTACTACAAAACAACAAAACTGAAAACTATGCTGCTAGTTTGAAGTTTGACTCCCAGCGGGCGAGCGACATCGTCACTGAAGCGCACTCGACAGCAGGAAAAAAGGAACTGAGGCGGTTGGAGGGTCGATGCCGAGATAGTCATTACCGCACAAGCTGAGGCTCGCAGTGCCGCTGCTCGCGGCTCCATCTCTGGCGCTGACCCTCTAGCAAAAAGTTTGCTCCCGCTGGGTCCTAGTGCCTCTGGCGCAGATCTCATTAGTGTGAATGAGTGGTGGAGACTTATGTCCAGGAAGATCTATGCCATTTCATGGCGTAAGTTGCGTGAGTAGCCAGTTTTCTGGTGGCAGAGAGAACTTCTGCCACTCTGTCCGAGGGAAGAAAAGCTTTCCCTCTGACAGTGTCCAGAACTGCTCCTATAAACTGCAGTTTCTGAGATGGCACCAAGAGTGACTTCTCGTAGTTGATGAGAATACCCAGTGATTGAAAAAGGGACTGGGTGCAGTGAATAGCCGTCATCAGGGCCTTCCTGGAGGGCACCATGAGAAGCCAGTCGTCCAGGTATGGGAACACTTAGTGGCCCTGTCTCCTCAGAGACGCCACTACGACCGCCATGCACTTCGTGAATACGCGAGGTGTCAATGACAGCCCGAAGCGAAGAGCTCGGAACTGATAATGGCGGCTCTGAAACTCGAAGCGCAGGAACCTCCGGTGTGCTTGAGCAATCGGAATATGCAGGTAGGCATCCTGCATGTCCAAAGACGCCAGAAAGGCATCCTGCTTCAGCATGGGAATTAGACCCAGAAGGGTCACCATGCAGAAGTGCTTGTAAACGACCGAAAGGTTGAGGTCGCTGAGGTCCAGTATTGGACGGAGGTCCCCTGTTTTTTTTGGAACCAGGAAGAAGTGAGAATAGTACCCTAGTCCTCTCTGGTTCTCTGGGACGTGCTCTAAGGCTTCCTTTTCGAGAAACGTGAGCACTTCATGCTGTATGAGCAGGGCACGCTGACCCGAATTTTGGGAGAGCAGGGGAGGTCTTGTAGGTGGGCTGCCTACAAATTCTACATAATGGCCTTTTTTGACCAGCTGCAGAACCCACCTGTCGGTGGTGATCGATTGCCACTCTGGTAAGTGGCGTGCGATGCGACACCCGACTTTCTTTTCCCATTGATCCTGAGGAGGGGCGCGGGCCGGGAAGGAGTCATGCTGTGGTGGCGTTTGATCCGGCAGGCTGGGCCGACTTTGAAAATCGTTGGCCTCTGCCTGGGAATGACTTGGCCTGGGCCTTGCAGGTGAAAGTGCCCCTCTGCTGCTGGCCGGAACGTTGCTGTTGCCTTTGTAGCCGGCCATGGAAACGGCTCTGGTTCCTACGAAAGGAACTAGGCCGAGACCTGTACATAGCTTGTAGAGATCGGACTGCCTTCCCTGCGTCCTGGAGTTTGGTGATTACTCTCTCGGAGGCTTCACCAAATAGGACCTCGCCATTATAAGGGACGTCTAGGATGTTCTTCTGGACATCCGGGGTAAAGCTGGAGACACGGAGCCAAGAGTGTCTCCGGAGACACACGCCTGAGGCTGCAGCTCTGGCTGAAGAGTTCGCAGGATCGTATGCGGCTCTGAGCACTTGGGTTCCCACAACCGAACCCGTCCGGAGGAGGTTCAAGAGCTCCTCCTTGTGCTCGCCATCAGGCATCTTCTCGACCAGGTCCTGTCCCTGCTCCCACAGTGCATTCTGGAATTGAACCATGTGGGTGAGGTAATTCAGTGACCTGATGGCGCAAGTCGCGGACGCGTACATGCGCCTACCCAGGACATCCAATTGCTTGGATTCCTGGACCGGTGGCTGTGTGCTCAAATGCTGAGGTCTCTGAGACCAGTCACATGAAGCAGTGATGACCAGGGAGTCAGCCAGAGGATGGTTCGCCAGATACTGGTCCTCCCTAGGGGCCTTGTATAGGTGGGCCTTGTATAGGCGGTCAGCCTTCTTCGGCACCGCAGGAGTGGAGTGCGGACGTTTCCAGGCAGCCTTGGTGGCGTCCATGAGGTATCCACCAAGGCGGCGCACTACAGGCTGCGGGTCTTTCTGCCGAAGGTAGTGGGCAAGGCATTGTCTCTCGGGGTCAAGCTCTTCAGCATCCCACCCCATGTTCTCCTGATGTGCCTCATGATCTCTGCGAAGGAGGGATCATCCGGAGGAGACCTGGGTAGGTTGTGTGGGTCCAGAGAGGGAATGCTGATAGGAGAAGGTGATCTGGAGCACTCCGAAGTGTCAGATCTGGAATCCTTCCCCAACGGAGTGTACTGGCGTCATCTGGGTCTCTTGGGGCTGGGCGACCCTGAGGGGGATCTGGAGGGAGGTCTTCTCCTTTCCGAAGATCTGCCCCGAGGAGGTGGTGGTGTCTGCTTCTTGGGGGTTGACGGTCATCCTACGGGCCCCCTAGGTGGAGGAGGGGGCGTAGGTGGTGAAGGAGTGGGTGGAGGCAGAGTCGGAGTAGGAGAAGGACGTGTGGTGACCATATCTTTTTTGATGGTGTCCCACCAGAAGGTAAAAAGTTATTTTACCTCTGCCAGATTCAAACCCGATGATGGGCCTGGCGCCGGTGACCTGTCGCCGGGGTCGGGCTTCGGGTCCCCGGGGGTCTCCTGCTCCAGGGAAGGTTCCCATGGGAACCCGGCATCTCCAGTGTCACCCGCCTGGTCCTCGGGCTGTGTGGCATCCTCCTCAGATGATTCCTTCTGACCAGCGTCCACTGGCGACGGTGGTGCGGTCCTCTTCTAAGGAGTAGCCGGCGTCGGTCCCCTGGCCGACGTCTTGGAAGGCGAACGCCTGGCCGGCGACGGGTGTCTAGGTGTCGCCCGGCTCCTGGGGGGCGCTGGTGGTGTTTGGCTGACGTCAGGTGGGCCGACATCGGGTCCAACATCCATTTAAGGGACGTCAGGTCTTTGGTTTTATGAGGAACCGGATCCGAACCACGCGGAGGCTGGGAAACTGACCTGGCATCGGTGTCCCGCCGACGGGAAGAAGATTTATGGTGCTCCCTGGACTTCAACGAGGCCTTGGAAGGAGTGGAAGAGGCCGACGGCCTGGAAGTCTTCAGAGGCTGAAGAGAAGAGGAGCCGCTGGATGACCTGACCTGACCTGAACCAGGGGAGACTGCGACCGAGCCCTGGAGGGAGAGCGGTCCGATTTCGAGCCGGAGCTTCGGGAGTCTGAGACCCTCGCAGGAGACCTGGATCTTTACTTTTCCCAGTGCTTGTCCCGGTGCTTGTGGGTTTTACCTGAAGACTCTCCCCGGGAAGAAGGTTCCTTATCCATAATTTTAAGTTTCTCCACCAGGAGAAACACTTGAAGGGCCTTCTGGCATCAGATTCTGGTGCGACTGTTGAAGCCCTGGCAGAAGGAGCAGGCCTTGGTGTCATGTTCCGGGCCAAGGCAGCGCACACAGGCTGAATGTGGATCCTTGAAGGGGATCTGTTTGCCACAGGCACACTTCGTATGGTGACCCTCTAAAGAAGTTGTTGGAGAGGACATCAGTTGATCAAAAGTTGAAAAGTAGACGAAAATCGTCGTAGTTCTAATGGTTGTCGCACGCTAGAAAGGGAGACCGAGAGGCCGATACTGGCGATGTCGACACCGGGAAAAGAACTGAGGATTATGGGAGGACCGCCTTGTTATGTACTACGCCCGGGGTCGGGGGCGGGACTGACGTCGGAGGTGGTCCCCACTGAAGACTGCTAGCTAGAAAATTTCCGTGAGGTCCTGGCACCTGCTGGCTTCGGTGCTAATGATGTAATCTGCTGCAAGAGCTGTATCTTGAAGTAAGATCTACTGTTACAGGTGAGTAACCTGTTCTTCTAGGAGCGTGGCTATGTTGTTCATCCACACTGTTTGGCAGACTCCAAGCAGTTCTCTGGAAGGAGGGAGGGAAGGTGCACAGCCCCTATTTAGGGAACAGAGATTGGAGAACTGAAGCCCCAAAACCAGCATCCCGGCATGACTCAAGGTCAGAGTGGTAGTGGGTAATGAAGGTGTTTGCTGACTTCCAGGTAGCAGCCTGACAGATTTCCTGGATAGGAATATCCCTGGAAGCAGCCCCCGGAGCAGCAGTATGGCAGGTAGAATAAGCTCTTATCCCTCTGGGAGGCTCCTTGCCTGCCAACTCATAGCACAGACCTATGCATGATGTAATCCATCTTGCTATGGTCCGTTTGGCTGCAGGTCTGCCAGAAGCAGCTTCAGCGTAGGTGACAAACAGCTGTCAAACCTCTCCATGAATTTCTGCTGTTCTCTCCTTATAATAGGAGAGAGCACATCTCAGGTCCAGAGTATGGAGCCTATACTAGGCATCCGAGGTGTAATTAGGGTAGTATACCGGCAGAGTAAACACATGGTTAAAGTGAAACTCTAACATCACCTTTGGAAGGAATTTCAGGTGGGGGCATAGGACAACTTTGTCCCTGTGAAAGAGTCCACCAAAAGCGCCTGGAGCGCCCCTGTCCTTCTGGCAGACGTGATAGCCACCAGGAAGGCCGTCTTCCTCGACAAGTGTGACAACTCACATTTGTGCATTGGTTTGAATGGCTTGCCCTTGAGCTTTGCCAAAACCAGCAGTAGATCCCATGGAGGTGGAGGTTCATGTACCAGATGGGATGTATGATCAGGCCTTTGAAGAAGCCCAACCATTGTCTCCTGCGCCAATGTCGGCTGACTGGCCCGCGCCTGGTAAGCAGAAATGAC
The DNA here is from genome assembly GCA_016271365.2 of Neoceratodus forsteri. Classification (NCBI taxonomy): domain Eukaryota; kingdom Metazoa; phylum Chordata; order Ceratodontiformes; family Ceratodontidae; genus Neoceratodus; species Neoceratodus forsteri. The sequence continues at coordinate 334,179,986 of CM057452.1, read as the reverse complement.
TGCCAGGTGCACCCTAAGGGTCGAAGACCGTAGATCCCCTTTGGAGAGAGACCAAAGGTGGTCAAGAATGTTAGCCACAGAACAGGATAAGGGGTCCAGACTCTTACCCTGACACCAAATAGAAAACCTTTTCCATTTGAAGGCATAACATTTCCTGGTCGATTCCTTTCGAGATGCCTCCACCACAGTGTAGACATTGTTGGAAAGACTCAAAGCCTGGAACTCTAGCCGCTCAGGTACCAGGCTGCGAGGTGCAGGGATTTAAGGTCCAGATGGAGTACCTTCCCTTGGTTCAGTGATATCAGGTCCGGGCATGTACAAAGCTGCTCCGAGGGCCTGCAGCTGAGGCTGAGGAGATCTGGATACCAGAACTGGCATGGCCTATCTGGGACTACCAGGATCACCTTTGCCCTGTCCCTCCTCACCTCGAGTAACACTTTGTGGATCAAGGAAAAAGGAGGGAAGGCATAGAGGAGGCCTGGGGTCCATGGCCTCGAGAAGGTATCCCCCTGCAGTGAGCCCTGCTGAGGGGGCAGGCATAATACAGCCTCAGCTTGGTGTTTTCCCTTGAGGCAAACAGGTCCACCAATGGTTTTCCCCAATGGGAGAACAGACTGTAAGCTACCTCTGGATGGAGAGACCACTCGTGGGATGTCTGGCCTATGCGGCTGAGAGCATCCGCCAGTTGGTTCGAGGCTCCTTCCACATGGATGGCTAGGAGATCCGCCTCCAACCAGCCTACGAGGGTCCAGATGCAGAGCACCTCTTTGCACAGCAGACGGGAGTGTGTGCCACCCTGCTTGTTGAGGTAGTACATGGTCGTGGTATTGTCTGTCTGGACTTGAACCACTTGACCCCAGAGCTGAGGAGGGAAAGCTGACAGCACCAGTCTGACTGCTCTGAGCTCCAACAGGTTGATGTGGCATCGGGACTCCTCGAGGGTCCAGAACCCATGGGCCCTGTTGTCCCCCATGTGGGCTCCCCAGCCCATGAGAGAGGCATCGGTCGTAAGGACGACCATCAGCTTGGGGCAGACAAATGGGATCCCTTCCTGCAAACCGGTCTGGGGCGGTTCACCATTGAAGAGCGTCCCACATCTTCTGGGTTACAGTGATCAGCTAGTCGAAATGACCATGGCGCTGAGTCCACTGGGCGGCCAGCTCCCATTGGAGGGAGCACATGTGCCACCTGGCCCAATGGACCACTGAGGTGCACGTCGCCATGTAACCCAGAAAGCGCAGAAAGTCCTGGCAGGGCGCAAGTGCCCAGCCAGAAATTATCGGGCAAAAGAGGAGAGAACCTCCACCCTGTCCACCGGGAGCCAAGCTCTGGCTTGACAAGAGTCGAGCTCTGCCCCGATGAAGCCCATCCCCTGAGAGGGCAAGAGTTCTGACTTGGCCTTGTTGTTCAGGAGGCCGAGTTGGGAGCAGGTTCGGAGAGCCAGATCCCTGGACCTCTCCACCTCCTGAAGGGAGGAACCTGCCAAGAGCCAGTCATCGAGATAAGGGTATATTCGGACTCCTTGACGCCGAAGGTGGGCTGCCACCACTGCAATGCACTTGGTGAAGACTCATGGGGCCGATGACAGGCCGAATGGCATGGCTCGGAACTCGTACAAGGTCCTCTCGACCCTGAAACGGAGGAACCACTGATGGGATGGATGGATTGGGACGTGAACAAATGCATCCTGTAGATCCAGTGCACAGAACCACATGTTTTGCTCCAGGGATGGTATGATCTGGTTCAGAGTTACCATCTGGAAGGTGCGTGACCTGATATATTGATTCAGGACGTGGAGATCTAGGATGGAGCGCCAACCCCCCATCCACTTGGGCACCAGGAAGTACCTGGATATGAAGCCTGGGTCTGTAGGAGGATCTGGCACTGGAGCTACTGCCTCCTTGCAGAGTAGCTGAGCTATGTCATCTCGAAGAGCAGACTGAGTGCAAGCTGAGATGCTTTCCTCCCAATGGGCGCAGGCTCAACTGGGAGGGTACTGCTCGAACTCTAGAGGCAGTCCCTGACCCACCACTTCGAGAACCCACCTCTCCAAAGTGATATCGGACCAGGCAGAAAGAAAGTGGCGTAGCCGACCCCCCATGGGAAGACCCAGAGCTGGTGTGACGGGTGTAGGGGTGGCAACCCCCAACCCGTCACTGAGCAGGCTTAGAGGAGGAGGAGGCTCCTGGACCTGTGCCTCGGCTTCCTTTACGGGGCTGTTGAGGACCCTACTTAGGACAAGGGCACCAAGCTTGAGCCTGCTGCTGCTGTTGCTGCTGACCTCCTTAGTAGGAGGGCTACCTGACCGCAGGGGAAGAATGCCAAAATGGCTTCTTCTTTCTCCTCTGCTGGTTCTTGCCCTAAGAACCCTTAGCAGAAGTAGCATCCAAGGTGGCATTGGACTGCTCTATACGCTGAAGGTGACCGGCCACTCTGGGACCAAACAAGTCAGTGCCTAGGAAGGGCACATCAGCCAGCTTATGCTGAGTATCCACCAGGAAGGAGGAAAGCCTCAGCCAAGCCCTGCGGCGTGTGGCCACTGCAGCTGCAAGGGAACGGGCGCAAGAATCTCCTATATCCAGGGCCACCTGGAGCTGCTGTTTTGCAACAGCACAACCCTGGTTCCAGACTTACTTTACCATAGTCTGCATATCCGTTGGGAGATGAGGGAGGACCTCATCTAATGACCCGAGAAGGGCATGAGAGAAGTGTGACACAATGACAGCTGAGCTAGCCTGACAAAGACCCAGAGAAGAGGCCGCACAGACCTTATGGGCAGAGAGGTCCATATTTTTGGACTCCTTGTCTGGGGGTCGGTCAGTGTCGGCCGAACTCCAATGCGCCTGTACACAGGCGGGTCCTGAGCTCTTGGCGAAGGGTGCAAGTGGCGCCAGCGAGACCAGAGATGGCAGCGACAACATCTCTGACCGTGCGAATGGCACCGAGGTCAGAAACCCCCACAATGCCGACCTGCCCCATGGCACTGTGAGCAGCGCCGAGGATAGAGACAGCACCGACAACGGCCCCGACCACGCTCTCAGTGCTGCGGACAATGCCGAGCTCCAATGCCCCATGGCGCCGTGTAGTTGCTTGAAGCCGTAAGTGGCTCTAGAGCTGGACACAGTGCTGTGCTCAACCACGGCACCGCGGATGGCGCCAGGGCAAAAGACAGTCAGGGATGTCGCAGAGAGCCTTCCACGGTGCCACTAGCACCATCGGCACCGCGAATGGAGCTGACAGCAGCAACGGCGCTGAATGATGGACCGACGTTGACAATAGTGCCATCAGGGCCCACAGCACCACAAACGGTGCCGAGGCCCAAGATGGCACCAACCGACAGCGTCGACCCAGGCATTCCGAGCCAAAGGTACGACACCAAGAGAGCCTTCGCCCCCGAAGGGGCGATTGCCACTGTGGTAGCTTCCCATCTGCCCCGGGACAGACTGGCTCCCCTGCACCACGAAAAGGGCCTCTGCCATGGCTAGGCTACAAGAGGCAGAAGACCCCTCCTCCTTGGTTCGTACAGAACCGGGAGGGGACCTGGAGGAAAGGCCGAGAGAACATGGCTTCGCCCGACGAGTGCGCGCCTGTCCCGCGAAGGTCTGCGGAGCTTGTCCAACTTTCCACGTGCATTGTTCAATGACACGACAGTCCATGGAGAAGCAGACATCGCACGAATCCATGTCGTGAAGCAGGCCAAGACACGCGAGGCAATGGTGATGCTGACCGGTGACGGAGTACTTTCGGCCGCATGGGCACTGACGCATGGGGGGGCCATTCCATCTTAGAAGTTTTCTTGCCTCCTGACTGAGACATGATCTATGAGAAAAAGAACACCAAAACAAGACTCGACATCGCAGAATAAAATAAGGAATAGTCTTACCAGGCAACGTCGAGTAGAGCGAACAAAACCAGCAGGAATATTCGGAGTTGACAACTCGACACGGTCGGCTGTTAAACTGCTAAACGGTCGAAGGCTTCCAACAGCATAGGTAGGCTTCCTAGAAACTTCCTCTCAGCTACCCATGAGGTGACCTCGACGGCAGAGACAAAAACTGGTGGGAGGCGGAGTTGTTGACAACACCTAACAGCCAGACCTGTGAGTACCAGATGGAACGTTGACAGCATTAAGGCGCCCGATGGATGCGTCGACTCTGCCCATCAAAAAAAAAAAGCTCCTGTGGGGTCATGACCTCCGGCCAAGTACCAAAAAGTGATGAATGGTGAAGACTGCACACATAAGATCTTGTTTTGTTTCTCAGATGCTTTGTAACTTTGTTCAGCTTACACATTTGTAACCTTGTCCTGTGTATTAAATTTGTAATCTGACTTACATGTCTTATGTTTTGAATTGTAACCTGACCTGGGACCTTTGTAAAAGAGCTCTGGCTCAAACGTATTGTAATCCTAGACCTAATAAATAAATAAGCCCCATGCCCCATATCTTCTATGAGGATATCTCTTTCATCAGGCCGCACTTTTGGAATGAGTCCCAAGCACTACCAAAAACTGACAGTCTGGACGGCTGGTACGTATTGGTTCATGAGAGCATGCCCTGTAATACAGTTAGGCAAAATCCTGCTAGTCATCAAGACACAATGTCCAGACTATAATTTTTTTTTTTTTTTCTTAATCTGTTTTAACCCCCGCGGCCCCTCCTGGCTGACCACTCCTTCAGGCTGCCAAGCCCTGTCCCACCACCAAGCTCTCTGTCACCATCTACTGCTCCTCATCGTAACGTACCATACCCCAGTCAACCCGACGTATCAATTTGTCAATTGTCAGGGGGCCCCCCTCCTGTGGTCACGACCAGGAGAGGAGACTTGCCCAGAAGCGCTTTCCATTCCTCATCGGGGACAGTGAGCTTGGACATCTCCAGACTTCGCAGTGAATGGGGGGTGGCTACCATCATCCAGACAGCCAGGCAGCCATATTTTTCAATTTTTCTCCCCGCCCACATAAGCCATATGCCTGCTCCGCCCTCGCCAGATGCACATGTGGTGTGTGGTCAACCATGCCGCATAGTACATCACTGTAACCGGCCACCAGGAGCCGCTCAAGGGTGATGCTGGCTCCAACCCCCCCCCCCCCCAGGAAGAGAGCATCCCTCGGATGCTCCTAGCCCTCCCCGCCAGCCTTCACTCCTGTCGTCCCAGGTTCGGGCATGAACCCGGATCGCCAGCGTGCCGGGCAATACCGTCACCCTGTGCCACAAAGCTAGCCAGACTGTAATGTTTAGTGAAGGTGTAGACAGTGCTCCATGTGGCAGCTGCACAAATCTCCTCGGCAGAAACATTTTGAAAACACGCAACAGAAGTGGACATACTTCTTGTGGAATGACCAGGAACCACTCCAGGATGTTCCTTACTGTACTTCATATAACAGAATGTAATACAATGTACCAGCTATTTGGATTGGCACTGTTTAGACACAGAGGCACCATCTTTCCCATGGATGAATGAAACAAAAAGCTGAGAGGACTTTCTGCAGCCCTTTGTGCAGTTCACATAACATTTGAGAAGTCTATGTACATACAAAGTATGGAACAATGTTTCCCCTGGATTGGCATACTCCAGGTAGTACACTGTAAGGTGGATGGTTCGATTCAAAGTAAATTCAGACATCACCTTTGGTAAGAACTCAGGAGTCATACGTAAAGACACTCTGCCTTTATGGAAAATCAGATAGAGGGCTCACACATTAGACTATAGCTCTGAAGTCCTTCGAGCAGAAGTGATTGCAACTAAAAATAATGCTTTCTGTTAAAGGAAGCATAAGTCACAGCTCACAGCTGGCTCAAAAGGAGTCAAAGTAAGCTTCTCTAAAACAAAATTCAGGTCCAAGCTGAGATTGGATTTCTAATGGGAGGTGTCACATGTAATATACCTTTCAGAAAAGTGCAAGATACCTCTAATTGGGCAACTGTACGGCCATCCACAGAGTTATGAAAAGCTGAAATAGTGACCAAATGCACCTTGAGTGAGGAATACCGAAGACCAGAGTGACAGCAATTATTCCAGCACTGCACTGACCAGACAGGTAAATGGATCCAATTGCTTGAAGAGGCCCACGATGTAAACTGCTTCCACTTCAAAGAACAGATTATGTCTGGTGGAGGTGGCAGCCAAGAGAACATCAGCTACCTTAGGGGATACTCCAGATCATGCCATGGCTATGTCCTCAGGAGCCATGCATGCAGACATTCTGACTTCACATCCAGATGGACCAGATACCCTTGTCCTGTGATAACAGGCCCCAGCAGAGCTGCAGAGGTACCAGGGGTTCCACTGCCAACTGTTGTAGCAGTGGATACTACACCTGCCGAAGCCATAGTGGAGCAATTAGGATGAGGGTTGCCCCCTCCACCTTGAGTTTGAGTAGTACTTTCTGTATTAGTGGAAAGGGAAGGAAGGTATACAGAAACCTCTCTTTCCAAGTGAGGGGTAATGTGTCTCACCAGAAAACTCCAGGCCCTGAAGCAAGTGTGCAAAACTGCAGAAGTTTTGCATTGTGTGGGAATGAAAAAGTGCCTGGCTCTGAGCAACGCCACCTTGCGAAGAGGTCTTCCACTACTGAGGTCAGCAGTTCCCGTCCATGCACTCTGGACTGTGACCTGCTTAATTTGTCTGTTAAGACATTTTGGACACCTGGACGATGCACAGCTGATAGTTCTAGGCCGTGTTCCAGAGCCTAATACCACACTGTCACTGCTTCCCTGCATAGAAGATAGGAATGAGTCACTCCTTGTTTGTTAATGTAATGCATTACATTGATGTCTGTCTGTATTAACAGAGGACCTGGAGTCAGATGCTCCTGAAATGTGTTATCTCCAGGACACTGATATGGAATCTTACCTCCGCCAGAGTCCAAGTACCTTGTGTCTGATGGGGACCCGGCTGCAGTTCCCACCTGGATCCTGAGGCATCTGAAGTCAGAATTTGTGCTGGAGTTGGAATCAGGAATGGAATGCCCTGTAGTAAGTTGTTGTGGTACATCCACCACATCAGTGCTTTTTGTAAAGGAGGCATGACTAGCACCTATTTGTCTAGGTCATCATTCAACTGGTTCTACTGGACTCCTAAAGTCCATTATGGGATCCGCATATGCAGGCGGGCCAGTGGCACAGTGACAATGGCTGCTGCTAAGTCCCAGAAGGCACAGTAAAGTCTATGCTGAGACATACTGACTGCATAGCATTTGTGCTTGAGCAATGAGGAATTCAGCACTGTTCAGAGACAGGAATACACAGCCCAGAGCTGTGTCCAAGACTGCCCCTATGTACTGCAGTCTTTGACAGGGTAAGCAGTACTGACTTTGGCAGACTGAGTGTCAACCCTAGGGCATCAAACAATTTCCTGCTTCGAGCCAGGGTGTGCAGTAGTTGATCCTTGAAGTGGGCATTTACGAGCCAATCTTCCAGGTAGGGAAAAACATACAGGCATTCCCAGTGGAGGGCTGCTGCTACCACTGCCAAGCATTTGATATAAGACCCGTGGCACAGTTGATGAGCCAACGAGCAATATCCTGAACTGGTAATGCTTCCCTTTCACCATAAATCTCAGATTTTTCTGTGATGCTTCCTGATTTTTATATGAAGGTAAGCATCCTTCATATGTAGGGAGAATATTCAGTTCCCTGTCTGAAACAGGGGAATCATAGTCTGCAAAGAAAGCAAATGAAACTTATTGTATTCTATGTAGAAGTTGAGGTCTCTCTCAGGTCTAGGATGGCTTCAGATCCCTTGTCCACTTGGGGACTAGGAAGTATCTGGTGTAGAATTCTTTGTTCCTCTGCCTGGAAGGAAGAAAAAAATACTCACCATAGTAATGCTGTTTCTTCTAATGGAGTCTTGCTGTATTCTGACTTAATGCAGTTAGCCCCAGCACTTGAACTGCCTCGGAGAGTAAGGAGTTAAACTCTATGCAGGAGCATAGAACATTGAGCTCGAGCTTGGTTTTCAAATCTCTGTCTGTAGTACTTCCCAGCGTAACCATCAGATTCTTATGAGCAACTAACTAGCTGAGTCTAATATATAAGTGTGTGTGGAATTTGTTTTAGTATAAGCCAAAAGGCAACAATTTGGGCCCAGAAGACTGAAGAAGAAAAAAGGTAGTGACAACACCAGATTCATAACACAAACAGAACTAACAATAACCCACCCAAGATGGGGAGTGCAAGGTACACCCCTGAGGTGCAACACTGTACCTGCCAGACCACTTCCCAAAAAGAAACAACATTACTATGGTGAGTAATTTTTTCTTCAAACTACATGAAGTCTTGCTGTATTCTGACTTAATGCAGACTACCAAGCAGTTCCCTATGGAGGAGGGAATGCAGAACCTACTTTGGGAACAAGCTCTGCAGTACTGCTGTGCCAAACTTAGCATCACTCCTAGTCTGGATGTCCAGGGAGTAATGTTTGGTGAATGTATGTACTGTTTTCCAGGTGGCTGCTTTACAGATCTCTAACAAAGGTACATCTCTGGCCACAGCTAGAGAAGCAGCTGTACCCCTAGTCGAGTGAGCTCTCAGGCCTGAAGGAGGTGTTCTACCCAATTTGTCATAGCAGAATTGTATACAAGAAACAATCCACCTGGCAATAGTTCCTTTCGTGGAAGGCTTACCTTTCCCCACCTCGCCATAGGTGAGAAACAACTGCAGACAGCCATTCCTGTGAGCCTTAGTGTGCTCTATGTAATAGCTAAGAGCTCTTTTAACATCCAAGCTGTGTAGCCATCTTTCACCTGAAGAGGGAGTGGTCAGTGAAAAACACAGGAAGAGACATAGACTGGTTCAGATGAAAATCTGATACCACTTTTGGGTAAGAACCTCCTAATAGTTTTTAGGACCACTTTATCCCTACGGAAGGATATGAAGTCAGGTTCCACTGACAAGGCCTGTAATTCACTAATCCTCCTGGCTGAAGTAATGGCTACCAGGAACACAGTTTTCCAGGTCAAGCATTTCAGCTCAGCCGAAGCCATGGGTTCAAAGGTGGGCTGCATGAGCTGTGCAATGCAGACATTAAAATCCCAAGCAGGGGTTGGTTCTCTAAATGTAGGGTTTGTATGAACCAGACTCTTGAAGAACTTTTTAAACACACATGATGATAGGCCAGGAAAGAGCCCTTCCCAGCTGAAAGGAAAGCAGAAACTGCTGCTAGGTGAACCTTTAGTGTTGCAGGCCTAAGGCCTAGGCCATTGAGGTGAACCAGATAATCTAAGGCAGTGGATATGCCTGCAGAATCAGGGACAATGCCTTTCTGAGAACACCAAATGGCAAACCTTTTCCATTTGGAATCATAAGTCTTTCTAGTAGATGGTTTCCTGGAAACCTTCAGGATATCCACGACTGCCTGAGAAAGATGCAGGTCTGCATATTCTAGCTCTTCAAGAGCCAGGCCTTGAGCCTGAGACACTGGAGATCGGGATACCAGATCCTCCCATGGGAAGAGGACAGGAGATTGCGTCTCTTGGGAAGGGACAGAGGATGAGACACTGTCAGGGACAGGAGCAGAGGCTACCAAGTCTGCCTGGCCCAGTCTGGAGCCATGACGATCACTGTGCAAGGCTGGGTTCTGATCTTGATCAGGACTCTGAATAGCAGGAGGGAAGGCATAGAAGAACCTGCCCTTCCAATCCAAAATCAGAGCATCCTGGGGCACCGTCCCCGGGAGTGGAGGTCTGCAACAGAACAGAGGTAGTTGGTGATTGTCCAGGGCTGCAAAGAGATCCATCTCTGGAGTGCCCCATCTGGAGAAGATGATCTGCTGTATGAGGGGATTCAGGGATCATCTGTGATGTCCCTGGGATATTCTGCTCAGAGGACATGCCAGTACACTGTCCTTCCCTGGAAGGTGAACTGCTACTAGGGAAGTCTGAAGAGAATAGGCCAGAGACCACAGTTTCATGGCTTCCGTGATATACCACACTGTGGTCATGTTGTCTGTTCTGACTTGGACCACCTTGCCCTTGACCAAGTTTGAGAAGCACTTGAGGGCCAGGAACACTGCCCTGAATTCCAGAAGGTTGATGTGAAGGAGAGACTCCTGTAGAGACCAGACCCCTTGGGCTGTCAGGGCCCCCGGGTGGGCTCCCCAACCTAAGAGAGAAGCATCCGTAGTCAGAACTACTGAAGAAATTTGTGGGAGAAATGGGACTCCTTGTTTGAGGTTGTCTTGATTCAGACACCACTGGAGAGCTAGGACCAGAGTCTGAGTCACTGGAATCAGTTTGGTAAGAGAATCCCTTTTCTGAGACCAGAAGGACATTAGGTGAAACTGAATGTCCCTCATCTGGAACTTGCTCCCTGCACCACTGCAGTGAAAGCTGCCATGTGGCCCAGAAGCTGGAGGAAGTGTCCTTCTGGGCGAGAGACCTGAGGTCGTAAAGATGAAGCAAGATCCACTAGGGCCTTCACCCTTGTCAGGGGAAGGAAAGCTTTTGCTTGAACAGTGTCCAAATTAGGGTTGTCAGAACCCTCTGAAGTTCTGGGTTCTAGTTCTAGTCTAGAACTTTTGAAAAAGTTCTAGTGTTCTAATCTTTTTTAGAACTTTTTAGAACTCGAACCCTATTTTTTTATTGTGCTGCCAGTAACAAAGATAGTAATAAAATACATGTAAAGGAAAAACTGTTCAAAATAAGGGGGAGAGAAATTATCTTGTGTGACATTGATAGGAATACAACTAGGTTTATCTATAGTTTCTTCTGTTTGCTAAAGTCAGCAACTTAATAACGTAACAGGCCCACCCACCCCCATATGTTAAAAGTTTTCCTGCTGCAGCTGCATCATAGTTCCTTAGTGAAAGAAAGAGGCACATTAGCCATTTATGTACTCAGCTATATATACTCATCGTCATGAATTAGGAGAAAAATAACTGATATTACCTAATTTCAGCTATTTGCTGCTTTCTGTTTTAAATGAGTGAATCAAAAGTTGCTATATTTAAAAAAGCTTTTATAACAAAGTCAAGCCAAGTACTACAGCAGCAACATATGGAACTGTTACAAAACATATTATGTCATAACATATTCAGTCAAGACATTGGAATAAAAAAATATTTGCAGAAACCACAAGAAGGCTGCTCCAATCCTAAATTGTGCCCTGTGTGAAAAGCTGAGCACCAAGAACAAAAAGACACAACACCAACACTTCCAAAAATATACTGTATTATGCGTTTTAACTGATAGCATCACAGTACAGAAACATGCATGCAGGACAAAACAGTTCCAAACAGACAAGGTCCTTTTATCTGTTTAAACTATTTTATCCTACATAGTCACAATACTATGACTCTAATAATAAACACTAAGTACTAAAACTCTATACTTAATAAAAATATACCAATCATTGTTGCTGGCAAAATGCATCTAATTTTCTAAGGTAATGCATACATATACCAACATTTTGTTAGCAAATTGAAATAACATATACAAAAAATTCTAAGATGATGCATTTTTGCAGCTGATACTTCAATAAAATCTGTATTTCAGTCACATAAATAAAAACAGTGGTTTCCCTCACCACATACTAATTTACTAAGGAACATTTATGTAGCTGCAGCAGTTGGCATGTGATGTTTAGGGACAGCGTCTATCAACCCCATTATGTATCAAATTATCACTACTTATAAAGCAAAAACACTATGATCGTCACATTCTGTGAAAACTGCTGATGCAGATTTTCTTTTATTTCTGATTCCTTTATTCTTTTTTAAAGGGACAGGACAATTGTGCTAAGGTGGCAGCAGTTTGCAATGTATTTAATAAGAATATATATTATGTGTACAGTAAGTTCGGTCTGTCATCATTTTTTCCTCACCATCCCCAGCTGATCATGAATCTGTAAATGAAAGAACTAAAACAACACCCACCTTTCACCCATCACCCATTCCACTTTTCTTCCACCACCCTCATCTGTGCAGTAGCACCATACCACCATACACCCATGTTAAAACCAACCCACAACCTCACCCATGTACTAGCATCCATTTTCGTTTATAGCTAACATTTCTGTAATTGAAAAAATAATAAACAGCTACCAATTAGAACTCATTGTTTTGTCCTCTTTAAAATTGAAAAATAGACCGTCTCCTGTCCCAGCCATGCTGATACACCACAAAAGTCACAGAAGGTAAACCCAAAATATATGTTTGCACTTTAACTATAAATAATATGATACAGAAAGGATTGATGTGACAGTGTCCCTTTATACCAAATGTGGGCCTGTTCCCACTGATGTTAAAAATTACCCTGTATATAAAACTTGTTGACTTTAGTTTTAGACCCTAGCTACAAAACAGTTTGCCATGAAATGGTGAAAGTTTTAGAGTATATAATCAAGGTAGTAGATCGAGAAAGGAGAGAGCGACAACCAAAGTCATCACGATCTGTAAAAGTTTCCTTTTTGGTGCAGAGAGACTCCATCCCACACAGTATTTTTACCAGCCACCACCATCTGAGTTGTCATCATCACCATCAACATCCACAACATCAATCACTTCAGGATCAGTTTGTATACTCTTGTAGGGATACGAAAATCTTGACTTATACTTTAATAAAAGTTAACGTTATGTACATTTTCTGGCAGCAACCTATTTCTGGTGTCTGTCACAATATTGCCAGCTGTACTAAACATGCGTTCTGAAGAGACACTTGTTACAGGACAACCAAGATATTTACAGGCTTCATCATACAGCTCTGTCCAAATTGACTTTTTGATCTCCAGTATTCAAAAGGGCATGCATCAATAGGAATAGGCAGTTCTTGCAGGTAACTGTCTACCATGTTGGACAGAGACCGCTCAGAAGAGGAATCAGCAGAAGCAGCTGGTATGGCAGCAATTTGGGAAAGGTTTTGCCACAGATTTAAGCTTGCTACTAAGGGCTGAAGAAGTGGCAGTTGTGGAACAACTACTGTTAATGTTTGGTGACTTTTCAGTTCTGTATCCCTTTGTGAAGATGAACCTGCATGTTGTGGTGATGACAACCTGATGGTACTGTGCGTGTCTGTGTTTGACTCCTGTGAGTGCTGCAGCTCATCTAGCAACAATACATTTGTACTGCTCTATATCATCTGTTTTTGGAAGATGTATAGCCTTGAACCTGGGATCTAAGAGAGTTGCAAGGATGTAGTGTCTTGATTTCGTCATTGCAACTAATTTGTCATTGGTTTTGAAGCTCGCTCATTCTCTTTCGAGATTCCTATGATATAGGCGACATGTTGTCTGTGCTTCAGATCTGTCTTTTCTATTTGTAGATTTAGAACACTAAGATGATGTGAAATGAGCATTATGAGTGGGATAACCTGACTCACAGATGCACCTTCAGAAGACATGTCCCTTGTAGCTGTCTCAAAGGAGCTAGGATACAGACACTGTCTCCATTAATTTCCACTGCAGCACAGACAGCATAATGCCATCTCAATAATGTAATTGGAGCAGTACTCATGTACAGCTTGCTTTTGCTCCAAGAGCGCTGCAGCATATATAAAGCATTGAGTTCCAACGGTGGAAACATTTTGAATCAGCTTTTGCTGGGGCAGCTTGTGTTTTGCAGTTCGGACAATGTCCGTATAGCCTTAGTTGAATGTGAAAAGTGAGTCACAATTTTTGCAAACAGCAATCATACCATCCACTTGTGTTTCGTTGCTTGAGAAATCCCGTGACAATTAAGTGTAAGCAATGTGCAAAGCAAGAAGCATGCAGAAATCCTCCATCCTGTATTGCTTTTAAGAAGTTGGCTCCATTGTCACTTATTATGAAGCCACATTTTAGACCGTGGAGAATAAACCCATTCGTCAAGGAGGTCATTTAGTTCCTGCAAGATGTTTGCAGCAGTATGACTTTGCCAAACTTCTTTATATGCAGCAGCCATCTTTTGGGGTGTCTTTGTTTTTGAAGAAGCACAAGAAAAGCGTGACCCAATGAGTCGGTAAGGGACATGTAATCTATGTTTTAAGTGCTGGTCACATATCTGTTGTGACATGAATAACCCCACCCTCTGCAGTTTTAAGTGCAAGCATCACTGTCGCTTTTAAAGCCTGATAAATGTTTGGTATTTCAACTTAGGAAAAGTACCTTCGATGAGGAACATTGTAATGAGGCTCTGCTAATGTCATGAGCTCCCTAAAATCCTCATGATCTACCAAAGAGTATGGGAGAAGGGCTCCGGCTAACAGTTCACCAATTCGGTGATTAAGATGAAGGGTCTTTGGATGATTTCTAGTAAAGGTATTCTTCCTTTCAAATGCCTGAGACAGTGTTAGCTGTTTGCAACATGTCCCTGCTGGTTTATTATACACCGTGCTTCGATGGGCAGATGGGCCTTGAGAGATGGTGGACTAGGACTTATACATTCAGTGCCATCACTGGATGTGCAACTGATACTAATGGTGCTGGCATTGGTGGTAACAGTGATCCTAGGGCTGGCAGTGGTTCTGCCTGCATCAAGTTCAGACAATTCAGTATCCATTTCAGATTCCTGATCCTGACCCTTCTCACGTCGCGGTCTGGAAGATGGAGGACATGGGTTTTGGTTTTGGATGATCAAGCAAAACCGAATGCTTTTTCAGATGGCGTTTAAGAGCGCTGTAGTGCCAAGGCATGGCACAACTTTACCACGGCTTACACTCTGTTTACACAGGAACAAATTGCTCTGCATGGATCAGTTTTACTGACTGAGAAATAATTCCACACCTCAGATGTGACAGATTTTGTTCGAGTGCTAGGAAGATAGCTAAAGACTGTTTGTGTCTTTTCACCTGTCCTAACAGAACCTGGGACATGCTCCTTGGTGCTAGAAGAGTGGACAGAAGACTCTGATGGATTTTCATTGCTGGCCAACACAGAAGTGGTGGATTCAATGGATATGTCCTTTTCATTGCCAACAGTGCTGGATGTATTTGCAAGTGCACTGCCTGATTCATTGTCAACAGACTTGCTCATTTCACTTTGTTGAGGAAGTAATGATTTGTCACAAGACACAACAGTGTGGGACTGAGACAAAGAGCTACTGTCTGAGTCAGAGAGGGACTCACTGTCACTTGCATTATTGCTGCTAGTCACAGGGATCTTAACGAGCATGAATGGCATACCTTATGGTGCCTCTCCGATGTGACCCAGCAGCTGTACAGGTTTTCTTAAAAGGTCCCCCTTTACCACACTTCACTGTTGCTCTTTTGCTGTTTGTTGAATTTTTATCACGTGAAACATTTTGGTTATTTCTGTTAGCACCAGCAGGATTACCACTACCACCAACACCTGCTCCAACACCAGCACTAAATGCTTCATCTATGTTGGTGTCAGCCATAACAGACAGTAAGTACCAGTACTACCAGTCCAGTATACTGCAGTGAACACACCAACACCCAAACAATTCCTGTGTAACAAAGCAATGTGATCTGTAATCGCTGGCTACAACTCCAAAATTTTATTTTGGTTGTGTGACACTGTGATACATGGACTGAAAGTAATTGAAGAATATGACAGTTTGCAATAAAGGATCCCAGGTTCAAGGCTTACAGAATGATTGGGCTGCTGGGCATGAGCATACCACATAGCAATCAAAGGGCACACAGCAGCAGGGTGATGGGCTGACCACAGGAGGCAGTCATACTAAACCAGGGAATGAGAATTATATTTCACGTTTCTGTCATGTAAGGTTAATGCCACCACACAACTGGCCACTGGGCTTCTCTCGGTAACACACACACTGGGTAGGGTACAGTGCAGTCAAAGGGCACACAACAGCAGGGTGATGGGCTGACCGACCACAGGAGACGAGTCACATCACAAACCAGGGAATGAGAATTATATTTCTACGTTTCTGTCATGTAAGGTTAATGCCACACACACACACTAGGGTTCAGAAAGATTTATTTGCCTTTTTGCCCCCTATGTTTCTGTCATGTAAGGTTAATGCCACCACACAACTGGCCACTGGGCTTCTCTCAGTAACACACACACTGGGTAGGGTACAGTGCAGTCAAAGAGCACACAGCAGCAGGGTGATGGGCTGACTGACCACAGGAGGCGAGTCACATCATAAACCAGGGAATGAGAATTATATTTCTACGTTTCATGTAAGGTTAATGCCACCACACAACTGGCCACTGGGCTTCTCTCATTAACACACACACTGGGTAGGGTACAGGAGTGCAGTCAAAGGGCACACAGCAGCAGGGTGATGGGCTGACCGACCACAGGACAGTCCACATCACATAAACCAGGAATGAGAATTATATTTCTACGTTTCTGTCATGTAAGGTTAATGCACACACACACACACTAGGGTTCAGAAAGATTTATTTGCCTTTTTGCCCCCTATGTTTCTGTCATGTAAGGTTAATGCCACCACACAACTGGCCACTGGGCTTCTCTCTGTAACACACACTGGGTAGGGTACAGTATGCACACACTGGGCTTCTCTCTGTGACACACACACACACACACACACACTAGGGTTCAGAAACTTCAGAAAGATTTATTTGCCTTTTTTTGCCCCCCTACGTTTCTGTCATGTAAGGTTAATGCCACCACACAACTGGCCACTGGGCTTCTCTCTGTAACACACACTGGGTAGGGTACAGTACAGTGCAGTCAAAGGGGCACACTGGGCTTCTCTCTGTGACACACACACTAGGGTTCAGACTTATTTAGATTTATCAGATTTATTTGCCTTTTTTGCCCCTTGTATGCTTGTTGCTGGCAGCTGCTGGGTGTGCAGTGTGCTGCAGTTTCAAATAATCACACTTCACAAAGGTTCTTTTCTCTCCAGGTCCTCCTCAGTCCTCCTCCTGATATTGGTCTCTCATCAATCCTCCCTATTCCCCACTCCCCAATCTTGATTAATCCTCCAGAGTCGATTCCCTCCTTCTGTCCTGAACCGGCCCCTAGTACTCCCACTCCCGTCTCCCAGTCCCCCGATTTTTAGCTTTTTCTTGTTCTCGCGGTCTCACAGGAGAAGAAGTGGCCTACGACTGCTGGACAAAAGTAGCGGACAGCTAACTGCTTTTGCTACAGTTTAGTGGGCTGCTGGTGCTGCCTGCTGCTGCTGCCTCTCTCTGCGATGATCCTCAGTCAAATGGCTCCTCCTCATGGCGCATCTCTTTAATACCCCCACAGATCCGCAGCTCGGCGTTGCCCTCGACCCCACGTGGTCTCAGTCTCGCGGTGATTGAACCTTTTGCTAACCGTTCAGTGTTCGAGTTCTAAGTTAGAACTCGAACACCAGGGTTCGAGGAGGGTTCGAATCTTTACCAAACTAGTTCTGACAACCCTAGTCCAAATCTATTCCTATGAAGGTGAGAATTTGAACTGGTTCGAGGACAGACTTTGGAAGATTGAGAAGAAAACCCAAGGAACTAAGTAGGTCCTGGGTAGTTTGCAGAGATGACTTGACCTGTAGAGATGACTGACCCACAATGGGCCAGTCATATGGGAAGATGGTGATACCCTGTCTTCTGAGGTAAGCCACCACTACTGCAAGGCACTTTGTGAACACCCTTGGAGCTGATGTTAGGCCAAATGGCATGGCTCTGAATTGGTAGTGACCTGAAGGCAACACGAACCTGAGGTATTCTCTGTGGGAGCATCTCATAGGGATATGGAAATAGGCATCCTTGAGGTCCAGAGATGCTAACCAATCTCCCAAGCTTAGGGAGGGAAAGATTATTCCCAGAGTTACCATTTTGAATGTGGGCTTTGAAATGTGCTTGTTCAAATACCTTAGGTCTAGGAAGGGTTCTTCGGGGTAAGGAAGTACCTGGAGTACAGCACTTTTCCCTTGTGCTGAGTAGGAACCTTCTCTATAGCTCTGAGAGCTAGAAGAGAGGAAATTTCTGCCTCTAGGGCAAGGGTTTCTGAGATTGATGCAGGTGAAAAAGACTTGGCCCTCTTTTTTGGGAACTGTTTGAAGCTGAGGGCCAGTTCCTGGCTTACTACTTCCAGGACCCACTTGTCTGAGGTAACAGACTTCCAGGCTTGGAAGTAGTAAGCCAACCTGTCTCCTACTGGGATTGGGGAGTCGACTCGGGCTGACAAATCAGGGTGTCTGCCTGGCAGGAGCCTTAGACTGGGAGGAGGAGGAAGCAGCCCTGCTCATCCCCCTCCTGCTCCTCCCTCTGAAGAACCCCCTCTGTGGGAAAGAAGAGGAGGTCTGGGCTTGGTAAAAAGGTCTGTGAACAGGCCTGCCCTGTCTACCTAGACTGCTGCTTTTGTGGAGTGGCTTGCCTTTCCTTGGCCTGTGCACTCCTGAACATGGTCCTGTATTCATCCATTTTCTTCATGTAAGCCTCTGTTTGCTCCCCAAACACAGAGTTACCCATTACAGTAAAATCCATAGCCTTAGTCTGGGTATCCTGTGAAAGGCTAGCACATCCGAGCCAAGCATGTCTCCTGAGAGACACAGATGTAGCTATGACTCTATATGCCACATCATTGGAGTCCACAGCAGCATGACATTGCATTTTCGATGCCTCAATTCCATCAGCAGCCACCTCCTCCAGCTCTTTGGCTCTCTGAGGGAAGGCCTGTTTAGCCAGTTCCAGAACCGTATCCCATCTGGAGTTCTGGTACCTGGCTGTGTAGGCCATATAATTAGCCTGCCTGAGTCCCAAAGAGGATGCCAAATACTGTTTTTTGGCCATGGTATCCACTTTTCTGGAGTCCTTATCCGGGGGTGTGTGAAGCCAAAGGAATGTTAGCCCTGTCACAGGCTGCAGCCTGCACTACCCCATCATGGCTGCTATGATTATAAAGGAACTCCGTAGCTGAGCCTGATAACATATACCTCCTGTCCATTCTCTTGTCCACAGGATGTACTGAATTAGGGGTTTGCAAAATTTTGTGTGTCTGTTTCCCCAAGGACTCATGAAGAGAAATAGACAGCCTTTTGGACTCTGGGATATCCATCATTTCCACAAAATCAGGCTTTTCCTCCTCCTCCTCCTCCTCCTCTGCAGCTTCAACCAAGGAAAGCTGAAGGGTTTCGGCCACCTTTTTTGTAAAACAAAAAGTGTGAAGGGGACTCAGAGAGCCTGGGAGGAGAGACACCCGAGGGCCTGTCTGGGGAGATGTCTGGTTCAATGGGCACATCCAGACCCCCCTGGTCATCATCATCACTGGGATAATCTTCGTCTCCCTCCCCTTCCTCATAATAAGTATCTGGATCATAATCCAAAGGAGACAGATCCGACCGAACCGACCGCCTAACCGGCAGTACCAGTTCGGACAAAACCGGTCTAAGCGACTGAACAATACTAATCACTTTGGCTATTCCGTCCGCAGTTGGAGAATGCAGTACAGGATCCGAACCAGTGGACTTACGTTTTCGTTTTGACAGAAACTGCCCCTCAAGGTCGCCTCTCCTTTTGCCGGTATGGCAGCCTGAGGTCAGTAGGCACCTCCTGGGTTCGGCCGCAACTGAACTGGGCTGGCCATCCGGATCTACATACTTCTCAGCCTCCCTTTCCTTCAGCCTACTCAGTCTCTTATCTAGAGTGGATTTAGGAAAGTTTTTACAAATGTGGCAGTCCGACTTGAGATGGTCAAACCCCAGACAATAAACACAGATGAGGTGGGGGGTCAGCCTTGGCAAAGGCCTCTCCACACTCAGTACAGTGTTGAAACTCAGTGGGACCGGTTTTCTTTTTGGGTTTGTCAGGCATGACCAACCTACTAAATTACACTAAAGAAGCTTTCAAGCCAGGTAATGAAATAATTGATCGGTTACAAACCGTGTCACGGGTTTTGAAAAAGAACCAGAAAAGGTCTGGTTCGGAACACCACTCTAATCCCAGAAAATTTTTCTCAGATAATAGAAATGATACTAGGTCGGTTCCTAACCGTTCCGACCGGAAAGAAATCAAGAAAAAGAGTAATTTCCACACACACTTGAAAAATAAACACAGTCACTACCTATCTACAACACTGCCTGTACCGTAGACAGAGGCTGGAAATCTGAAAAAATAACAAATAGAACGGTTTAAACTGAACACTTTTTAAACTTTACTAAACCAAGCAGAGGAATCTCTGGAGCGACTTCACTGTTAGGTGAAGTAAAGAATCTGACGGTTACACTGGGAAGTACCACAGACAGAGGTTTGAAAACCGAGCTCGAGCTCAATGTTCTACACTCCTGCATAGAGTTTAACTCCTTACTCCCCAGGGCAGTTCAAGTGCTGGGGCTAACTGCATTAAGTCAGAATACAGAAAGACTTCATGTTGTTTGAACAGGTTCTATTGCATATTCATGGAGTAAGGTCTGCACCTCCTCTCTCAGTAAGAACATGTGTCCTGGGGGATAAGTTGAGAAAGGTGGTGGAGAGCAATGAGTACCAATGCCCGTAGTCTGGGTAACAAGCTTCCTGAATTAGTGGCCTTGATGGAAGAGGAACATCTGGATATCGTGGCAGTCACAGAAACATGGTACACACACAACCATGGCTGGGATGTAAACATACCAGGATACACTAGCTACAGGAGGGACAGGGAGGGTAAAAGAGGAGGAGAAGTAGCTCTCTACATAAGGGAAGGAATCAAAGCAACAGAGCAAAAGGGTAAACAGGGAGGAGAAGAAGCACTGTGGGTCAATTTGGAGACAGGCAATGGCACCACAATCCGCACAGGGGTTGTATACAGACCCCCCTCTCAGAGGGAGGAAATGGACAAGGAAATGATGGAAAGTAAACTTAGAATGGCAGAAAAAGGGGAGATATTGCTGATGGGTGATCTGAATATGCCAGATGTTAACTGGAGTGCAGTTGCAGCAGCCACTTCTAAGAGGGGAGTTATTCTAGATGCCCTACAGGGGGCATGCCTTAGACAACTAATATTGGAACCCACTCGAGATGGAGCAATCTTAGACCTGGTTCTCTCAAATGGAGATGGGGAGAGGATCACAGATGTAGAAGTGGGTAGCCATCTGGGAATTGGCGACCATGAACAGTATGGTTCTAATAAACACAGCAATAAAAGTCAAGCCATACAAAGGCAAAAGTACTGGACTTCAGGAAGGCTGACTTTGTCAAAATGGGTGAGTGCCTAAGGAATGCACTAGCAAATGGGCAGGAAGGAGGGGTGGAAGAACAATGGGGAATAATAAAAACTGCCATCACAGAGGTAACAAGCCTTTGTGTGAAGCAAATAAACAAAACAAAATGATGCAAGAAACCACTATGGTTCTCAAAGGAGGTGGCAGTGAAGGTTCAAGAGAAAAAGAAAGCATTCACAAAGTACAAGGAATCACAGAAGGAGCAGGACAGAGAATTGTATCAGTTAAAGCAAAAGGAAGCTGGGAGGGCAGTCAGAGCAGCAAAGGCCCGAACTGAGGAAAAGCTAGCCAACTCAGTTAAGAAGGGGAATAAAACCTTTTTTAGGTACATCAGGGACGGAAGGAAGACCAAGGGAGGTATAGTGAGGCTTAATAAAGGGGAGGGGGTGGGCAGAGGGTGACAGTGAAAAGGCAGAGATACTAAACAAATATTTTTGTTCAGTATTTACAAATGAAGAGGGGGGGGTACCTAAAACAAACAATAGAAACACTCTGGATACAGAAGTTGATACCAGCCCATTTACAGAAGAAAGGGTTCTGAAAGAACTCTTAAAACTGAAGGTGGACAAAGCAATGGGGCCTGATGGGATTCATCCCAGAATTCTAAAGTAATAAGGGTAGAACTAGTGACACCACTGACTACCCTCTTTAACAAATCATGGGAGGATGGGGTGGTACCTGAAGACTGGAGGAGGGCAGATGTGATTCCCCTTCACAAAAGTGGGAGCAGGGCAGAAGCAGGAAACTACAGACCTGTTAGTTTAACCTCAGTGATAGGGAAAATGATGGAATCACTTCTGCAGGAAAGAATTGTTGAGTACCTAAAGGCAAGTGGGGCACAGGACCCAAGGCAGCATGGATTCACAGCAGGAAGGTCATGCCAGACAAATCTGATAGATTTATTTGACTGGGTGACCAAAGTAGTAGATCAGGGAGGGGCTGTGGACATGGCCTCCCTAGACTTTAGCAAGGCATTTGACACAGTCCCACACAAAAGATTAATATACAAGTTAGCCAGCCTGGGAGTGGGTCCCAAGATGATAGCTTGGGTAAAGAATTGGCTGGAGAATAGGACACAGAGGGTAATAGTAAATCGAGTCCACTCTGAAGGAAGGAGGGTTACTAGTGGGGTACCACAGGGTTCAGTATTAGGACTGGTCCTCTTCAATGTCTTTATAAGCTGACATTGCAGAGGGACTGGAAGGAAAAGTATGTCTCTTTGCAGATGACACAAAGATCTGCAACAGAGTTGATGCACAAGGTGGGGTGGAAAGGATGAGAAGGGACTTGGCAAGGTTAGAGGAATGGTCAAATGTATGGCAGCTTAGATTCAATGCTAAGAAGTGCAAGGTAATGCACCTGGGAAACAAAAACCAGGGAAGAGTACACAATGGGGGTGAGATACTAACAACAACAGAAATGGAAAGGACCTGGGGTAGTCATATCAGATGACTTAAAGGTGGGCAAGCAATGTGAGAGGGCAGTAAGGAGGGCTGGGGATACTGGGATGCATAGGAGAGGCATCACCAGTAGAAAACAGGAAGATGTTATCCCTCTGTACAGACAGCTGGTGAGACCCCATCTGGAGTACTGCATGCAGTTCTGGAGACCCAGTCTCCGCAAGGACATAGACAGGATGGAAGCTGTCCAGAGGAGGGCAACTAAAATGGTGCAGGGTCTGCACCAGAAGACATACGAAGAGAGACTAAAGGAGCTTAATGTGTAAAGCCTCGAGGAAGGAGGGAGAGATGGGTGACATGACAGAAACTTTCAAGTACCTCAAGGGAATCAACAAAGTCCAAAAGGGTAGCATCTTTTAAAAAAGAGGTGTGCAAGAACAAGGGGGCACAATCTGAAGATGGGGCGGCTCTGAAGTAATGTAAGGAAGTATTTTTTCACAGAGAGGGTTGTGGATGCATGGAACGGCCTTCCGGAGGAGGTTGTGGAGTCAAAAACAGTGGTTGAATTCAAGCATGCATGGGACAGTCATAAGACAATTCTGGGGGGGGGGGTAGAAAGAAGTAGGCTGTCGGTTAACTAGGATCTGCAGCTTATCCATTAGGTAGGGAAATGGACCGACTGGGTGGGCCAAGTGGTCCTTATCTGCCGTCAAATTCTATGTTTCTGTGTTTCTATATATGTTTCTATGGATGATCCGGAGGGGTATGCAGAAGCTCCAGGGCATGACGTTTCACAATAATACTCAGTACCCATTTGTCTATGGTGATCTCCATCAACTTACTCAGATGAAGGGACAGACGACCCCATACAACCACTCATGGGAGCAATGGTGGTTGGGGGTACACTGTTGCGAGTCAGGCTGAACTGGTGTGAGCAACTTCAACGACTGCAATTCGATCAAGGGGGCAGGTGATGCAGATTTTTCCTGCATTTGTTTCTCCATCGTTGCCAAAGTTTTCAAAGGGAACTTTTCCAGTGCTCCTTTCCAATGTCACCTGGTAGAGGAGTTGAAGCCCCTACAAATCTCACATGCTTTAATGTTCTGAGAGAGGCCTAAGCAGTAGACACACCTTGTGTGTATTGTCCCTGTAAATCTTTACTCCATACTTACAATACTGGAATAACTTTGATGGCTGTTTTGGCAGGCTACAGAAGTGCTGGAAATCATTAAATTAGTGATTATTCAAGGTTTGAAAAATAGTAAATGACGGCTAATGGTCGATATTTCCATGGCAGGTCCGACGAGTATGACTGATGGCAGGAAAAGAACTGAGGAGAGATGGGTCTGCCCACATATATGTAGATGCTGGCGCATGATAGTAAAGTAAGTAAATAAAATTTTATTTATATAGTGCCCAATCCCAGGGGGCCTAGGCACTTTACATAGAAGTGCAAAACATATACAACATAAAATCATTCGTAAACAATAATTTACGTCAGAATCATTTTAATAAAATCACTTATAAATAATCAAATAAAACTCACTCCCCCATTTAGAATATTTTCATATATTAAACGCTTGTCTGAACAGGTCTGCCTTCAGTACACTTTTAAAGCTGTCCATGTAGGGGGGCCTCTCTTATAGCTTGAGGCAATAAATTCCACAACACGATCCTGGCCACTCCAAAGGCATGGTCACCAGATGTCTTCAACCGCGTCCTCGTGACTGTGAAAAAAACCTCCGTGGACAAACAAAGTGAGCGCACCAGGTATACAGGTGTCGAGATCTGACAGATAACCTGGACCCGACCCATATAGGGCCTTATAAGTGGGCAAGCCCACTTTGAAGGCAATCTTCCACCTAACCAGCAGCCAGTGCAGTTTGTGCAAAACCGGGGTTATATGAACGGACCTCAGAAGGCCCATCAACAACCTGGCTGCAGCGTTCTGCACCAGCTGCAGCCAGCAGAGATTACCCCCACTGACCCCAAAGTAAAGAGCATTACAGTAATCGAGTCTGTATGTAACAAAAGCATGTACCAGTGAGGGCAGGTCATCAGGTGGGATTAAGGGTTTCATCCGGGCGACATTCCCCAAGTGGTAAAAACCACTTCAGATAACGGAAGACATGATGTCATCATGGACAGCCCCTGGCTTACAAAAGTTTCCATGTGGTCCTAGTGCTGACATGGGTATAGTTCCAAAGGTATGGCCTGATGAAACAGATATCCTTGAAGAAGTTATGCAACCCATTTAAAGAGCTCCTTACAACTCAAGGGAAACTGTGGTACCTAGCCAGTGACATTGGTGACAATGCAGTGGGCTACCATGCAGAAGACATGGGTCTGTGTCCCAGTGCTGACTCCCAGCACCATTCAAAGTGGCCTTGTGAGAGTACAGCGTCAGCAGCAATTTCCAACTCCACAGGGAGTTCAGTCTGTCCTGCCACAGCAGCATCTTTCTTTGGTGACTCAGGAATGGGCTTAGCTGCCTTTAGTGGTCATGCATCCTCCTCCTCCTCTCCCTCCCTAGGACTGGTGTGGCAGGGGCAGACTTTGCATCGGGGTGGTGGTGGTGGTGGTGGTGGTGGGCAGGGCATCAAACTTGGAGGGGAATCACTAGTGTGGCACGTGGGAAGACAACAGCCTTGCTCCCACTCACACACACACACATACATACACAACTGCCAGAAGGCACTCGTGGCAACCTAGTCCCCTGTGCATACTGACTCCTGGTCTAAGAGGTGAGCCCTGTTGCAAGGCAAGTGAAAGGTCGCAGTGCTCACACAGGAACCAGGATGGTACAGGGATCAAAATTTGCATCAGACCACTAGCCAAATGTTGGCAGAATATTTGCAAAGGGCTAGTAAATGTTTCTTTTAACTAGCTCTGCTGGCTGGTGCTACGGAAGGTAACACTTTGATAATACATCAGTTGGGGCAGTGGAAACATCTGCGGGCCAGTGGATTGTCCCATTCACTAGGCTGCTGGCTAATGGCTGCAAACCTAACTTCTACCCCTGCGGTACATGGAATAGGAACTGCAGCATACATCAGTGCCTGAGAGGGAGGAAGGCAGTGGCAGTAAAAGGTCAACAGCAGGGCCTAAGGGGGAAAATAGAAGTATAAGAGGGCATTGGGATTGAGGTCCTGAAGTAGGGACAAAGAAAGAGTGTTAAGCCCCCCCCCCCCCGAGGCCCTATATTTCATCAGGATGCACTGTGGTGGTGATGGTGGTGGCATATATCAGGGTCCATCATTGTGGAAGCTGCAGCCATTTTCCCATTTTCTCCTAGACCACACGGACATCTGCACCATAGGGGCACAGTGCAGGGAGCGCACATGATAGTGAGCCAGCCAAGCACCTCATTAGGATCCTCCCTACCCCTGTGCCATATGCCAATCAGAGTTCTGAGTGATTGTGCAGGGATTTATTTAACCCTAAAAACTGATTAGCGTTTTGCTCATAAAAGTGCTAAATCTTTGTCAAAATGCATAGCTCTTGCCTCACTATGTTTGACAAACACAGCACTTCTAGAAAATCTGTATGAATACTTTCTGTACAGTTAGTATCATCCCAAGAAAAAAACTGCTAATCAATTATTTAAAACCCTGTTGTGCAATGTCACTGGCTCCCAGAATGTATAAAAAAAGAGGGAAAAGGGTTATGGGTAGGACAGCGGCCACTCCAAACTTCCTGGGCCCATCCCCCACAAACTGAATGTGGCTTGTCCGAGGGATGGGGGGAGCACACTACAGGAATGTGTGAATTCTGGGAGACAGGCCAGAAAGGGGGTCATGCCACTTCAGATGCAGAAAATAGCTAAATATGAAAATAGGAATTGGGGTACAGGAGCTTTGGGGTTAGGAATAAGTTTGAGGTGAAGCAGCCAGCATAAAAAAGAGGAAACAGAATCTCAGCTCCTTACAACCTCTTTCTTATTAACAGATACTCTATTCAGTGCAAAAATGTAATCACAAAGTGCTGTTAAGGGAAAAAAGGGCTAAAATACCTGTACACAATGCACCACTCGATGGTGTCCTTTTCAAATCAGGGGAGTGAGTCTGCAGTATGAGCAGACTTGATAGACCAAATGGCCTTCTTCTGCTGGCTTCTTCATATGTTCGTATGTTCTTGTCACTGAATTGCACTTTGTGATTGAACTAGGCCCACTTGAGTACCAAACAGAGCATTTGTCAATAAAGACAAAGACTGAATGTGGTTTGTTTGGAAAGGAAAAGGATACGAGTTAGTACCTTCCACAGTTGCTCTCCAACAGGCATGGAGGCTTCACATAAATGAACTGTCTGCCTGTGATAGCATCTGACATTATTTCACAAATGATGGAACCCATTAGTAGTTGCTTGCCGAGGTAATATTTTATCCTGGCCCTCAGGCAATTTGTCAGCCCCTCCTGAAAGAATCCTCTTCCTCAGCCTGGAACCCCAGCTTGGCCTGAGCCCATTTAAGGAAGGCCTGAAATGAGGCATCTTTAGGGGGTGTGTATGCCAAGTTCCCTTCAGGGCAGGAGGATGGAGTGGACCTTGACCAACCGCATCCGTTATCTCCTTCTCTTCCATGGCTGCCTCTTCCTTCATGTATTCTGGATTATATTCCAGTTTATTGTCAACAGCTGCCATTATAGGCATGTGGTCGACTCGACTAGAAAAAAACATGACAACGGGTGTCCCATCAACGACGGCCCATCCAAGCCTGCAATTGAAGCAGGGGCTGGAAAATGCAAGTGTCAGCAGCAAGCTGTTGATGGACAGTGCAAGCATTGACAGCAGCAGCAGGAGGCACTGAAACAGCTCTGACATTGTTTGATAAAAGGCATGCACATCAGTAGAGCCGGAAGGGGTCGTTGATGGCTGAGACGTTGACGAGACAGTGCCTGATAGCGAAATAGGCTGTGAATCCCCACTTGAAGAGGATAAGCTGATGCCAGACACTGACCTGGGTGTCTGTAACACAGTCGGGGAGGCAGTAGGACCCACAGCTGTAGCTGGGGCCCCATCTTTTTCTACAGACTTACCCTGTCTCAGTAGCGAATGGGAATGATCAGGAGAAATGTCTTCTTCCTTTCTGCTTTTCTCCCTAGTGTGGCAGTGTTCATCTACCAACTTCAATGATTTGTCTTTTTTCTTCCAGGATTCAGCACTGGCCATCTTCGACCATGCAAATCGATGGGCCAATGGAGAGCCGGGAGCGGGTGATGACAGGGAAGCCGCCTGCACCACAGCCCATTTCTCTATTTCTTTAATTAAAGACTTCTCTAAAGCTTTCCTACGATGTCTTCTTGTTGTCCGGTT
Organism: Neoceratodus forsteri; assembly: GCA_016271365.2. Taxonomy (NCBI): domain Eukaryota; kingdom Metazoa; phylum Chordata; order Ceratodontiformes; family Ceratodontidae; genus Neoceratodus; species Neoceratodus forsteri. Next base: position 334,152,225 of record CM057452.1, on the reverse strand, counting down.
AAAGCCTAGGGAGACTGTGCATGCTTTTATGCAGTGGTTTGTACCAAGGTAATGAATACAAATGGAGTGGTTGTCATCTTTATAAATTTTAATGTTGACACGATGGCAATAGCAAAACAGCAGTTTGTTGTCCGTTCATGGTATAAAACACATATTTTAAAATAACAACCAGAAATACTAGCAAAGGTTTGGTGGCATTCTTCAGTGGTGGACCGACAAACAGTTGACAGTGGAAGCAAGAACTAGGGCATTCTGGGGATGCCGACGTAATAATAAGCACCAATGAGGTGCATCGATGTGGGTGGTCCCAGCCTGCAAAAAGTTTCCAGGTGGTCCTGATACCAACAGCTTACAGTTCCATGATGTGGCTCAAAGAAGGGAGATATCCTTGAAGAAGATCTACCTTATCTTTATGGAAAACAGTACATGGAGGATCTGTGACCTAAGCATGGATTTCAGATACTCTGCATGCAGAGGTAACGGCTACCAGAACTGCTGCTTTCCAAGTCAGAAACTTCATGTCACAAGTCACAATAGGCTTGAAGGGCTTTTAAGTTAGCAAAACCAGCACAAGAGTAAGGTCTCAGGGAGCCACTTGCTTCAAGACGGGGGGGGGGGGTGGCCTGGTGTGCAAGACACCTCAGAGAAGCCTATTAAACTGTGGCAGCTGTGTCAAGGAGAGGGTGCCTACAGGTTTGCTTACCGGGTCAATATGTCACACAGAATACTGTGCGGAATACATCACACAGTGCACTAGCACAATAGGGTACATAACCCTGCAAGACAGATATGTTGTATGTGCGGTTATGTACCCTATCATGCATGGGTGGGGTGGAGGAGTTAAGTGGAGGTGAAGACCTCTGTTTGAGAGGCTGTCTGCCGAGCTGCTGCCATGGCTCAGTGGGATGAGCCACGGCAGTACAGGAGGCTGCTGTGTGTCTGTGGACCGGTGCTCAAATCCCAGTCCCAGGCTTTTTGGAAACCGCACTGTTTTTTTTTTATCTCCACACAGTGTGTCTCCCTGTCCCCATGTTGACCCCCCCCGGAGTTGATTATTTTAATGGGGGGGTTCGGGGGTGTAGCCCCCCGTAAGAGGGAGTGTGGGGGGTGTAGCCCCCTGCAGATGACAAGTCAAAACCACAAGTCGTTGTCACCGAAATGCTTTTTGGCAGCTTGTATCTGTGGCAGCAATGTTTTTGTTGTATTCACAGCGCAGTACATTGCTGCACGGTAGTGACCTGTGATATTATGACCCCATACCCAGGTTTGTGGTATGCTGATATAGCCATAAATGGACCTTGACTGTTGAATACCGCAGGCCAGCATCAAAAAGGTCCAAGTACTTCAAAACTTTTTCCGATGGACTCTTCAAAGCATCCATGGGGGTTTTGGAACACCAGATGGAAAAATCTTTTTTATTTGGCTGTGTAAGTTTTCCTGGTGGATGGTTTACACACAGCCAAGAGTATTTCAGAGACCCTCTGAGACACTTTAAACCTGCTTGCATCTAGCACTTCAGGACCCAGGCTTAAAGGTGAAGGGAGCACAGGTTGCGATGGTCTGGTTGACCCTGGGACAATAAGTCCACCCAGAGTAGCAGAATCCTTGGTTTACTGACTGACACTCGATTCAACAGAGGAAACTGTATCTGCCAGGGCCAGCAGAGGACCATGTGGATCATCTTGCCCCCATAAACCTCCAGCTTGAAGAAAAAATTACTCACCTTAGTAATGTTGTTTCTTCGAATGGAGTCTTGCTATATTATGACATATGCAGTATAACCCCAGGTTAGAACTGCTCCGGAGGTGAAAGAGTTAACTTCAGTGCAGAGCATGGAATGTTGAGCGCGAGCTCGGTTGAACACGCTGTCTGTTGAAGCTCAAACTTAAACTGTCAGATCTTTACGAGCAAAAACTCACTAAGGTTCTGTGTAGAAGCCGAAAACCTACACTAGCCGTTGGCTACTAACTACAAAATCACCTTTTTGATCTTGATCCCAAAACAAAGACTCAAGTCGGGGGATTCAAGAAGAAACTTAAGCATAACACCTAAGTACCCTAGAAGGGTGAAATAAAGTGGGCATCAAGAAGAGCCAACATTGCATTGCCCACCCACCTCCCAAAAACAGAGGTTCTGAGAGGGGCTGGCTGAGGGGGAGGTCATAATATAGCAAGACTCCATTAGAAGAAACAACATTACTAATGTGAGTAATTTTTTCTTCAAACAATATGAAGTCTTGCTATATTATGACATATGCAGACTACATAGCAGTACCTCCATGGAGGAGGGACAGAACCTACTTGGGAAATAGGCTTTGAAGCACAGCTGTGCCAAATCGAGCATCACTCCTAGCCTGGATATCCAAGGAGTAATGCTTAGTAAAAGTGTGAACTGTTTTCCAGGTAGCTGCTTGACATATCTCTAGGATAGGAATGTCCCTGGCAGCAGCCAGAGACGCAGCTGTACCTCTGGTAGAGTGAGCCCTCAGGCCTGAGGGAGGAACCTTACCCAGTTTTTCATAGCAAAATTGGATACAAGAGACAATCCACCTGGCAATGGATCTTTTAGTGGCAGGTTTCCCTTACCAACCTCACCATAAGTGAGGAACAATTGGAGGGATTCGAACCTGTGACCCGTGGTACGTTCTATATAGTAACTAAGGGCTCTTTTGACATCTAAACTGTGCAGTCTCCTCTCACCACAGGAGGAATGGTCAGTGAAGTACACAGGAAGAGAAATGGATTGATTAAGGTGAAAGTCTGAAACCACCTTAGGCAAAAACTTCCTGTTAGTCCTGAGGACTACCTTATCTCTATGAAAGGAGATAAAATCAGGCTCCACTGACAAGGCTTGTAGCTCACTTATGTGCTTGGCAGAGGTGATGGCTACCAGAAACACAGTTTTCCAAGTCAAGTACTTCAGCTCTGCTGAAGACAAATGGCTCAAAAGGGGGTTGCATAAGCTGAGCGATGCAAATATTAAGATCCCAAGCAGGGGCAGGATCCCTGAATGGAGGATTGGTGTGAAGCAACCCTTTAAAAAACTTGGAGAACACAGGGTGAGCTGATAAAGAAGAGGGCTTACCTGCTGACAAGAAGACAGACACAGCTGCCAAGTGCACCTTTAGGGTAGCTGGCTTCAGCCCCAAGGAATTCAAATGCACCAAATAATCCAGAATCGTGGGCACACCAGCAGATTCTGGGGAAATATGTTTACCAGCACACCATATGGAAAATCTCCTCCATTTTGAATTATAGGTAGCCCTGGTGGAAGGCTTCCTAGAGGCCTTCAAGATATCCAATACACCCTGAGTAAGGTGTAGTTCAGCAAACTCTAACTCTTCAAGAGCCAAGCCTTGAGATTGAGAGATCTGAGGTTCGGATACCAAACTCTCCCCTGGGCACAGGTTAACAGGTTGTGATTCCTGGGAAGGCATAGGAGAGGGTGGACTGCTAAGGACATGAGGAGTGGGTACCAGGGCTGCCTGGCCCAATCTGGAGCGATCAGGATCATCTTGCAGGACTGAGATCTGATTCTGACTAGCACTTTGAAAAGAAGGGGAAGGGGGGAAAAGCATAGAGAAACGTCCCTTCGCAACTGAGAAGGAAGGCATCCAGAGAGACTGAGCCCAACACTGGGGGCCTGCAACAAAAAAGGGGAAGTTGGTGATTGTCTGGGGCTGCAAAGAGATCTATTTGCGGAGTGCCCCATCTGGCAAATATTACCTCCAGTACTAGGGGATCCAGTGCCCATTCGTGATGGCCCTGGGAAATCCTGCTGAGAGCATCCGCTAGGACATTGTCCTTGCCTGGGAGGTGAACTGCCGTAAGGGAGGCGTTCACAGAATATGCCAGAGACCACAACTTCATTGCTTCGGTGCACAAGGCCGTAGACCGAGTGCCCCCTTGCTTGTTGATGTACCACATTGTAGTGGTATTGTCTGTTCTGACCTGAACTACCTTGTTCTGGACAGCTGTGGAGAAAACCTGAAGTGCTAGAAAAACTGCTTTGAGCTCCAGCAAATTGATGTGGAGCAGAGATTCCTGAGGGGACCACAGCCCTTGGGTGGAAAGGGCGCCCATGTGAGCTCCCCACCCCAAGAGGGATGCATCTGTAGTAAGGGTCAAGGAATGAGACTGGGGAGTGAAGGGAACCCCCTGTCTCAGATTGTTCTGATCCTGCCACCACTGGAGGGCCTGGATCAGGGTTGAGTCGCTGGAATCAATTTGGTTAGGGGATCCGTCCTTTGAGACCAAAAGGCTCTCAAATGGAACTGAATGTCCCTCATCTGAAATCTCGCTCCCTGCACTACTGCTGTAGAAGCAGCCATGTGCCCCAGGAGCTGTAGAAAATGCCTTGCTGGTCGAGAGACCTACAGGTGAAAGAGGAGGCCAGAGACACCAGGGTCCTTGCTCTCTCCAGAGGAAGGAAGGCTCTGGCTTTTTGTGTTCAGTTCTGCGCCTATAAAGGTGAGAAGCTGGACAGGCTCCAGAACTGACTTTGGAAGACTGAGAAGGAAACCTAGAGATGTAAGCAGGTGCTGGGTTACTTGTAAATGAAGTTTGACCTGTTCTGGAGACTGGCCTACAATGAGCCAGTCGTCCAGATAAGAGAAGATGGCAATCTTTTGCCTCTTAAATGAGCAATTGCTACTGCCAGGCATTTTGTGAACATCCTTGGAGCCGAGGACAGGCCGAAGGGCATTGCTCTGAACTGGTAATGGCCTGAGGGCAGTTCAAATCTGAGGTACTTTTGATGGGAGCTTCTGATGAGAACATGGAAGTAGGCATCCTTGAGGTCCAGGGAGGCTAGCCAGTCCCCTGGCCTTAGAGAGGGTAAAATAATCTCCAAGGTCACCATTTTGAACTTTGGTTTTAAAAAGTACTTGTTTAGATACCTGAGATCCAGAATGGGCCGCCATTCTCCTGTCTTTTTTGGGGTAAGGAAGTACCTGGAGTACAACCCTTTGCCCTGGTGTATGGGTAGAACCATACTGAGAGCCAGGAGGGCAGAAACTTCTGCTTCCAGGGCAAGTGCCTCTGATGGGTTTGCAGGTGGAAAAGATCTGGCTCTCATCTTTGGAAATTTTTTGAAGCTGAGAACCAGTCCCTGGCTTACTACTTCCAGGACCCACTTGTCTGATGTTAAAGACTTCCAGTCCTGGACAAAGTAAGCCAGCCTGCCCCCTACCAGTAGTGGAGAATCGGCCCTGGCTACTCCATCAGGGAGCCTGTTTTTCAGGGGCTTTGGGTTGAGGGGTAGAAGCAGGCTTACTAGAGCCCTTTCTGCCCCTTCCTCTAAAGAACCCCCTCTGGGCATAAGCAGAAGAGGAGGCCTGGGCTTGGTAAAACGGCCTATGAAAAGGCCTGCCCCTGCCCCTGACATGCTGCCTTTGAGGAGTGACTTGCCTTTCTTTGGCCTGTGCACTCCTATAGGTGGTCCTATACTCATCCATTTTCTTCATACAATTCACTGTCTGCTCCCCAAACAGAGAATTTCCCACAACAGGAAAATCCATAGCCTTAGACTGGGTATCCTGTGACAGGGCAGTACATCTGAGCCAGGCCATTCTGCGAAGAGACACAGATGTAGCCATAACTCTAGATGAAACATCATTAGAGTCTACAGCAGCATGAAATTGCACCTTGGATGCCTCAATACCATCCATGACCACCTGCTCCAGCTCCCTGGCAAGCTGTTCAGGGCCTGTTTGCTAGGAGCCAGGACAGTATCCCACCTGGATTTCTGGTGCCTAGCTGCGCAAGCCATATATTTTGCCTGTCTGAGTCCCAAAGATGCTGCCATGTACTGCTTTTTGCCATGGCATCCATCCTCCTGGAATCCTTTTCAGGAGGGTGAGAGGCTAGAGAATATTAGCCTTGACACAGGCTGCAGCCTGCACTACCCCACATGGCTGCACTGCTGAGATAGGAACTCTGTATCAGAGCCTGATAAAGCATACCTCTTGTCCATCCTTTTATCCACAGGAGGATAGAATGAGGAGTTTTCAGAATTTTTACTGTCTGTTTCCTAAAAGATTTATGCAGGGAATAGACAGTCTCCTAGACTCTGGAATATCCATCATTTCCACAAAATCAGGCTCTTCTTGATCATCAACATCCTCAACAGGCAGTTGCAGAGTGTCAGCAACTTTCTTGTAAAACAAAAATGAGAAGGGGACTCAGATAGCCTGGGAGGGATACTCCTGAGGGTCTGTCTGGAGATGTCTGGTTCAATGGGCACATCCAGACTGTCAAAATCACACTCACTTCTCCTCGCACCCCTCCTCCCTTCCCCTGGTTCATAAAATCTTCAAAATCATAATCTTGAACCGGGGAACTGGCCGAACCGGCGCTTGCCCAATGGTGCAGTTCGGACAGAACTGGGGAAAGAGACTGGACAATTTGGATAGCTTTGGCTATTTCCTCAGCGGTTGGAGAAAGAACTTTTGGCCCCAAACTAGCTGATCTTACTAGCCCTTTAGTTGGAACCAGCTCCTCAGAGCTGGCTCTTCATTTGCCCGAGGAAGCATCCTGGTCAGAGGGCATCCCTCAGGTTCGGTTGGAACCGAACCGGCTGGCCATCCGGTCAGCGGACTTTGCCTCCTTTCCCTGAGCCTACCAACTCTTTTTTCCACGGGGCAGCAGAAAATTTTACAAATCTCGCAGTCTGCACTGAAGTGGTCAAACCCCAGACAATATACACAAATGGTGTGTGGGTCAGCCTTGGTAAAGGCTTCCCCACAGAGGCCACAGTGCCGAAACCCAGTGGGTCCGGTTTTTCTTTTGGGTTTCTCAGACATAGTGCCAGCCTAACCAAAACTTGCCCGTTAATGGCAATCCATCAAGCAAGACTCTCTTATCAGTTCCCAACCGTGTCACGGGTCGTGGAAAAAAACGTAATAAAATCTGTTTTTTTTAGAACCGATAAGAACCGGGAACCGCACTCTAAAGGGCTAGAAAGTAATTTTTAAACCCCTCTGATCAGTTCAAACCGAACCGAAAAAGACGTTTACAAGTTCCACACAGAAGAAAAAATAATAAATAAGCCTATCTATTACTTACAAAACCACAGACAGAGCTTGAACCGACGATTGCAGTTAAATTTTGGTAAAATAAACTGAGAATTACACTTTAAAACCGACAAACAAACCGAGCAGCAGGAGGAATCTCCGGAGCGACTGTTCAGTGAGGCTGAGTAAAGAATCTGACAGTTTAAGTTTGAGCTTCAACAGACAGAGTGTTCAACCGAGCTCGCACTCAAGAATCCATGCTCTGCATGGAAGTTAACTCTTTCACCTCCGGAGCAGTTCTAACCTGGGGTTATACTGCATATGTCATAATATAGCAAGACTTCATGTTGTTTGAACAGCACTCTCTGAATGAGAGGGATTGTATGGAATGCATAAAAAAAAAAAAAAAAAACACTGTGTGATGGCAGTCTAAATGCACCCTGACAGAAAACGCCATGTCTTTGATTTCTGGAGCAGAACTGAGGCAGTCTGGGGTTGAGTGGGGATGCAAAAGGTCCACATCTGGAGTGCCTCACTCAGCAAATTGCAATTTCACAATGTCTGGTGCAAGTGACCACTCGTAGGGGTGAGTACAGATGAGTGGGATTGGGGACGGATGTGGGCCTTCACTGCCAGAACATTTAATGCGGCGAACTTAAAATTACTACATTTTAAGACAATGCATAATTTGTTTTACACACCATATCTCACACACAAAATGGGTATTAAGGCAACCCCTACATGTAACAAATGTAACTCTGATATTGGTTCTTTGAGCCATATGATTTGGAACTGTAAATTAGTTCAGGCTTTGTGGACTCAAGTAAAGGAATTTTTTAAGGATAGACCAGTTATTTTTGAGAATATAAATATAGAAACTTGCATTTTGGGGCATTTTAATGGAAATGATAGCTGGTCAAACGGACAAAAATATTCTATACTGTAGACTGGAGTTTTGCTTAGAAACATGTTATTATTAAAATACTAGTTGGAAGATAAGGTTCCGGGCCCACAAGAATGTAAAGCACAAATAACTGAGAAGCTCAGGTTGGAAAAGTTAGCATTATGTATGAAGAATCTCCAACATAAATTTAACGATAGATGAGGTATACTAACATACTAAAATGCAAGCAGAATAGGCCTAACGGTCTTTCAAGTCTGCTCGATTGGTCAGCCCCCACCCTGGGTGCTGACCTTGCTGCCCCCCTCGCCTTCTCTGGCTTCTCCCTTCCCAATTCCAGATATTCTTGCTGCATTGGATTTTGCTTCCAGAACCCTTCCCCAGTACCTGTCTCAGCCCCTCTTGAACCCCTCCACCGTCTCTGCCTCCACCAGCCCCCTAGGCAGTGCATTCCATGGCTCCACCACCCTCTCAGTGAAGTAGCACCTCCTCCTTTCTCCCCTGAATCTTCCCCCCTCCAACTTCACCCATGCCCTCTAGTGGCCCCCTCCTCATTCCTTCGAAGCACCCTGACTGTTCTTCCCCTATTTACCCTCTTCATGTACTTGAAGACCTCTATCATGTCCCCCGGTCCCTTCTCTCTTCCAATGTGTACATATTTAGCTATTTGAGCCTGTCCTCATAGGTCCTGTCCCCCAAGCCCCAAATCATTTTGGTTGCCCTCTTCTGGACCCTCTCCAGGAGTTTAATGTCCCTCTTTAAGTGTGGCCTCCAGAACTGCACGCAGTACTCAAGGTGTGGCCTCACCAAGCAGTTATACAGAGGGAGTATCACTTCCCTCCTTCTGGAGGTGATCCCCCTAACGATGCATCCAAGCATCCTGTTGGCCTTGGCTGCTGCCCTCCTACAAGTCTCCGAGTTGTTCATCTTGACATCCACCACCACCCCCAGGTCCCTCTCAGCCATCGAGACTTGTAGCATCCCCCCAGGGTGTACACTTGGCCCGGGGTTTCTGGCCCCCAGGTGGAGTACCTTGCATTTCCCTGCATTGAACCTGAGCTTCCACTTTCTAGACCATCTTTCCAGAGCTATGCTGTATACATTTTTCTCCACTAATGGAGAGACGCCTCATCGTGTGTGAGACCCTTTTTATAGGCTTCATAGGCAGGAGTAGTAATTACTGTCCATGATGGAATGGTATCCAACATGAGGGGAATGGAGAAGAAGCTTCTAGCTGGATACTGGGAGAGTAAGGAGACTTGAAAGATTTTCTTAGCTGGTTTTCTTTGCGTTTCCAGCAGACAATTTGGTGTTTGTGTGTGTTTAAAAGCTGGAGGCAGGGAGAGTAAGTAGACTTGAAAGATTTTCTTAGCTGGTTTTCTGTGTGTTTCCAGCAGACTACTTGGTGTTTGTGGGTGTTTAAAAGTTGCTATCTGGCCTGTAAGTGCAGTCATCATATTAAAGGGGATTAGTGCTGTTTGAAAGTAAGGTGGGACTCCCAACTCAGTCAGTCTTCAGTTAGAGGGGAATGGGGAAGAAGCTTCTAGCTGGATGCTGGGAGAGTAAGGAGACTTGAAAGATTTTTAGTTGGTAGTGCTTGGAGGTGCAGTGAAGGGCTGATACACTCTCATGAGAGTCGGGTGTTAGCCCTGATCCCACCCCACAGCTCGGCTCTTTTATAGGAGAACACCTGCCCTGCAATTGGAGGAAAAGGCTTCAGGTGCAGCTCATGTAGTTCTAGCCACTAGGGGTTGGGTTTAAGGGCTGGGAAAGAGGAGCTTAGGGAGTTGTACACTTCCCCTATAAGCATACTGTGTAGTACTGCACCTAGTAACGGAGGTACCTGTTTACTGTGGGACTGTATCTAGGATTAGTGGGTGACCTGATTAGTGGGTAGGGGTGTATCTTGGACTACTGGGGAACCTGGTGGTTCACCCAAGGAATCCTACTTGGAGGTGGATGGGGTCACACATCATTAGGGCCGGCACCTTTGGGAGGGTAGTGGGGTGCACAGGGTGTGGAGCGGCCATGATACTTGACTGGGCTTGGAAGTTTGGTGGTTGCCCAGTGTGCTACCAGCTGGCACAGCTTAGGGAGGAGGTTGGGGGATTAGGAGACAGCTGGAGGGAGGGGGGAGGTATGGTTCGGGAATAAGGCAGGGGCTCTCCCGCGGGGTTGCACCAAGCACTAGGGGCGGGGGCATAGGGAAAGAAGTGCAGGAGAGTACGCAGGGGTTGCATAGGGACCCTGACAGAGGGGGCCCAAAAGGACACTACCAAGGAAGCAGGCAGGTATCTGGGGACCCTCACAGAGGGAGGCCAAAGGGAAGACATTCTCAGGGAAGAAGGCAGATGGCTGGGGCTGGACAGAAGGAAGCAAGGGGGAGAGGTGGATCAGACTGTAAGCTCAGTATCTGCTTCAATTCTCTTCTTCTGCTTGAGGATGAGGGGGGTGATGTAGCCATGACAGGGGAGGTTACAGATGGAAAGGGAGTGGGGGGCAGGAGGCAGGGACTGGATAGCAGGAAAAACATGAGGGAATTTGGAACGTGGGAAAATGAGGGGGGCGGTGGATCAGAGCAGGAGGAGGGGGTAGAGGGAGGAAAGTGCAAGGAGAAGGACCAGTTGGGAGGAAAGGGCAAAGAGAGGGATCAGAAGAACAAGGAGGATACAGTAAAGGCAGCTGAGGTTCATGCCAGGGGAGCACGAAAGGCAAGGAGGGGCTGAATGGAGACAGGAAAGAATGGAAGACGAGCCAGGCAAGTTTAGCAGATGGGTCGGGACCAGTTGTGAGCAGTGACGGGGGACAGCTGGGTACAAAAGGATACTCGGGAGCAGAAGGGAGGGGTGGCCAGGAGTAAATAAGGAGGGGGCAACAGGGGGCACCCAGATAGGGAGAGGAGCAAGGAGCCGGCTGGGGGGAGGGGCCAGTAAAAAGGATGAGGGACATGGAAGGGGGGGAAATGGAGGAAAAGTGGTGGTCAGAGTGCTCCTGTTGGGTGATTCCATGATCAGGGGTATCAAATGGGATAGGAAGGGGGAAGCCTTCCCGGTTAGAACAAAATGCTTCCCTGGACTAATGGTGCACAGGGCCAAGCATGAGGTATATCAGCTGGCAAAGGATTGTGGAGGTTCCCAGGACATACTGGTCCACCTGGGTACCAATGACACTGAGGGAAATAGTGAGCTAGAGATACAGGCAAGTTCAGGGAGCTTGCCAGGGTCTGTCATGACATAGGATGCGATTTCCTTCTCAGAAATCCTGCCGGTGCCAAGAGCTGATAGGGAACACAAGAGGAAGATTCGGAGATAAACCAGTGGCTCAGGGAGTGGTGTAGGGCCAGAGGGTATGGGTTGATGGGGGATTGGGGGAGACCTGGGAGGATAAGGGAAGTATGCTGAGATAGGCTCCATCTCAATTTGGGGAGGAAATCCTTAAGTTGAAAATAGAGGGGTTCGTTGGTGCGAGGGGGGGGGTCCGATAAAGAAGGGACTCTGTCTCCACCCTCCTGGGGAGCTGGAGGAATGTGGGAAAAGGCCAACTGGTAAGATGATGACCGGGGCAAGACGGAATCTTCATGGGAATGTGAGCAGGGGAAATGGAAGTATATGGAAAGGGTGGAAGGTAGTCCTGCTAAATGCCAGGAGCTTGGGCAATAAAATGCCTGAGCTCCAGGTGATGCTAACTGAGGGAGCGGTGGATATGGCAGTGGTCACTGAGACCTGGACCACCGCAGGGTATGACTGGGGCCTGAACCTGGATGGTTACACCATGTTCAGGAAGGACAGGGGGGAGGGAAGGGGAGGAGGGGTAGCAATAATAGTCAAAAACTGCATTGGCATAGGAGGAGTGGAGGAGGCGGAGGGAACTGTGGAGGCGATTTGGGTCACCTTGATAACAATGGGGGTCAAGAGAGTAAAAATAGGAGTGGTGTATAGACCTCCTTCGCTGGCAGAGGAGCTGGAGGAGAGGCTGGTGGCAGATGTTGGCAGGCACTGCAGACTGGGCAGGAGAAGGAAGGGTGGTGGTGTTGGTGGACTTAAACATGCCAGGAACAGATTGGGAGACTATGACATCCTCGGTGGCCAGTGAACAGAGGTTGTTGGATGTCTTTCAGGACGCATTCCTAACTCAGCAGGTGGGGGAACCAACCAGGGAGGCGCAGATACTGGATGTGGTCCTGGCAGACAGTGACCAGATTGGGGGCCTGGAGGTAAGGGACCCATTGCCGGGGAGTGACCATGACACAGTCTGGTTCAGCCTGGACCTAGGAGGGGTAGAAGGCTGCACAAAGACGGAGGCAACTGACTTCAGGGGGGTGGATTTCAAGGAAATGGGAAGGATCCTTAAGAAGCAAGTGGATGGGATTGGGCCAGACATGGACGCTGACAGTAGGTGGGAAATAATCAGGAGGAGGGTGCAGGATACTACCAGCACCTGTGCAAGAGTAAGATGAAAATGCGGTAGGGCCCATAAACCCTGCTGGTGGACCAGGGAGGTTCAGGAGGTGGTGAGGGGAAAGAAGGTGGTTTATAGGCATTTCAAGTGCTCAAGGGGTGAAAGGGATCGAGGGGAGTACAAGTTGATGGCCAGAAGGGCCACTAGGGTGGCTAAAGCAAGGAAAGAGCAGAACCTGGCCAGGGAAATTAGGAGAGGGAACAAGGGGTTCTTTAGATACACTGGAGAAAAACGAAGGGTGAAGGGGCAGATTAGCAGGATTAAAACAGGGGAGGGATGGGCACAAGACCCGGGGAGCAGGCTGAGGTACTAAATGAGTACTTTGTCTCAGTTTTCACCAAGGAAAATGGGGGGGGCTGCATCGTACATGGGAGGAGATGGTGAAACTGAGGAGGATGGGAGGACCCTTGCCGATCGGCAGGTCTGGGGAGAGGGGGGCCATCACTGGCAGGAGGGGGGAAGGCAAAGCAGGGGGATGAGGTAGCGGAGGTGGAAATCATGGCAGAGAGAGTCAGGGAAGCCCTCAGTACCTTAAGGTGGAGAAAGCACCAGGGCCGGATAAATTACATACTAGAGTGCTGAAAGAACTGGCGGATGTCCTGGCGAAACCCCTAGCAGAGCTTTTCAGCATCTGTCTGAGGACAGAGTCAGTGCCCCAGGACTGGAAGGTGGCACATGTAGTGCCTATCCACAAGGGGGGATCAAGGGAGGTGGCAGGAAAGTACAGGCCTGTCAGCCTGACATCGGTGGTGGGAAAGGTGATGGAGAGCATTGTCAAGGAGAGGCTGGGGGGGGGACCTGAAAAAGTCGGGGTGCCTGGATGACAGACTGCATGGATTCATCCCGGGGAAAATATGTCAGACAAACCTTGTGGAGTTCTATGACTGGGTGACGAGTGCCTTGGACCTGGGTAGACTGGTGGACGTCCTCTATCTTGACTTCAGCAAGGCGTTTGACTCTGTTCCTCACGGGGGCCTGTTGAATAAGCTGGGAGAAATGGGGGTGGGGAACCAGATGATCAGATGGATAGGCAATTGGGTTGGTGGGATAGTCCCATCCCCAGGGAGGGTCATTTGTGGGGTCCCTCAGGAATCGGTTCTTTGGCCCCTCTTGTTCAATGCCTATGTCTCTGACATAAGGAAGAGTATCAGGAGTGAGATGAGTCTCTTTGCAGATGACTCAAAACTGGGAGTGGTGCTGGATGGGGAGGAGGAGAGGGTGGCCCTACAGGGGGACCTAGAGGCTCTGAAAGGTGGTCTAGAAAGTGGAAGCTGAGGTTCAATGCTGGGAAATGCAAGGTACTGCATCTGGGAGCCAGAAACCTGGGCCAAGTGTACACCCGGGGGGTTGGGGGGATGCTACAAGGCTCAATGGCTGAGAGGGACCAGGGGGTGGTGGTGGATGTCAAGATGAACAACTCTGAGACTTGTAAGAGGGCAGTGGCCAAGGCTAACAGGATGCTGGGATGCATAGCTAGGGGAATCAGCTCCAGAAGGAGGGAAGTGATACTCCCTCTGTATAACTGCTTGGTGAGGCCGCACCTTGAGTACTGTGTGCAGTTTTGGAGGCCGCACTTAAATAGGACACTGAACTCCTGGAGAGGGTCCAGAGGAGGGCAACCAAAATGATCTGGGGCTTGGGGGACAAGACCTATGGGGAGAGGCTCGAAGAGCTAAATATGTACACATTGGAAGAGAGAAGGGAGCGGGGGGGACATGATAAAGAGGTCTTCAGGTACATGAAGGGGTTAAATAGGGAGGAGCAGTCAGGGTGCTCCAAAGAAAGAGGGGCAACTAGAGGGCATGGATGGAAGCTGGAGGGGTGGAGATTCAGGTGAGAAAGAAGGAGGAGGTGCTACTTCACTGAGAGGGTGGTGGAGCCATGCAATGCGCTGCCCAGGGGGCCTGGTGGAGGCAGAGACAGTGGAGGGGTTCAAGAGGGGGGTGGGACAGATACAGGGGAAGGGTTCTGGAAGCAAAATCCAATGCAGCGAGAATATCCAGAACTGGGAAGGGAGAAGCCAGGGAAGGCGAGGGGTGCAGCAAGGTCAGCTCCCAGGGCGGGGGCTGACCAAGCAAGCAGACGCGAAAGACCATTAGGCCTATTCTACTGGCATTTTAGTATGTTAGTATGAGGTAGAATTGCAAGCATTGCACTGTACGACATATCTACACTAATCTACACTATTCTGCTCTGTATTCTTTTGCTTTCTCTTCTTTCATTTTCTTGATATTTTCTTCCTTTTCTATGTAAATATTTAAACATATAGATAAAATGACTATATACTAATGTACTAAAGTCTTGATCAACAGGGGAGACTAGATATGTTATAGAAACACAGACTTTGACAACAGGTAAGGACCACTTGGCCCACCTAGTCTGCCCATTTCCCTACCTAGAGGAGAAGGTGCAGATCCTAGTTAACCAACAGTCTATTTCTTCCTACCCTCCACAAGAAATGCCTTATGTCTGTCCCATGCATCCTTAAATTCTCCCACAGTTGTAGACCCCACAACCTCCTCAGGAAGGCTGTTCCATGTGTCCACCACCCTCTCTGTGAAAAAAATACTTCCTCACTTTGCCCTTGAGCCGTCCCTCCTCAATCTTCAAATTGTGTCCCCTTGTTCCTGCACATCTCTTTTTCTGAAAGATGCTACTCTCTTGGACTTTATTGATTCCACTGAGGTACTTAACAGTTTCTATCATGTCCCCCTCTCCCTCCTTTCCTCAAGGGTATACATATTAAGCTCCTTTAGTCTCTCCTCGTATGGCTTCTCTTGCAGACCCTGTACCATTTTAGTTGCCCTCCTCTGGACCGCCTCCATCCTGTCTATGTCCTTAAGGAGATGGGGTCTCCAGAACCGGATGCAGTACTCCTGATGGGGTCTCACCAACTGTCTGTACAGAATGATAACTTCCTGTTTTCTGCTGGTGATGCCTCTCCCTATACATCCCAGTATCCCCCCAGCCCTCCTTACTGCCTTCTCATATTGCTTGCCAACCTTAAGATCATCTGATATGATTACTCCCACGTCCCTTTCCTTTTTTGTTGTTGTTACTACCTCTCCCCACATTGTGTAATCTTTCCCTGGGTTATTGTTTCCCAGGTGCATTATTTTGCACTTATTTGCATTGAATCCTAGCTGCCATACTTCTGATCATTTCTCCAACCTTGCCAAGTCCCTTCTCATCCTTTCCACGCCTCCTTGTGTATCAACTCTGTTGCAGATCTTTGTGCCATCTGCAAAGAGGCATACTTTTCCTTCCAGTCCCTCTGCAATGTCACTTATAAAGACATTAAAAAGAACTGGACCCAGTACTGAACCTTGCGGTACCCCACTAGTAACCCCCTTTCTTCAGAGTGGACTCTGTTTACATACAATTACCTTCTGAGTCCTGTTATCCAGCCAATGTTTTACCCAGGCTACCACCCTGGGACCCACTCCCAGGTTGGTTAATCTGCTTATTAATCTTTTGTGTGGGACTGTATTAAATGCCTTGCTAAAGTCTAGGTAAGCCATGTCCACAGCCCCTCCCTGGTCTACTACTTTGGTCACCAAGTCAAAGAAATCAATTAGATTCGTTTGACATGACCTTCCCGCTCTGAACCCATGCTGTCTTGGGTCCTGTGCCCCACTGGCCTCTAGGTACTCAACAATTCTTTCCTTCAGAAGTGATTCCATTACTTTCCCTACCACAGAGGTCAAACTGACAGGTCTGTAGTTTCCTGCCTCTGTCTTGTTCCCACTTTTGTGAAGGGGAATCACATCCGCCTTCTTCCAGTCCTCAGGTACCACACCATCCTCCCATGATTTGTTAAAAAGGGTAGTCAGTGGTGTTACTAGTTCTCCCCTTAATTCTTTCAGAATTCTGGAGTAAACCCTGTCAGGCCCCATTGCTTTGCCCCCTTCAGTTTTAGGAGTTCTTTCAGAACCCTTTCTTCTGTGAAAGGACTGGGATTGACCCCCCTATCCAGAGTGCTTCTGTTAATTGGATTAGATACCTCCCCCTCCTCCTCTTCTTTTCTGATAACTGAGCAGAAGTATTCGTTCAGTATATCTGCTTTTTCACTGTCCCTTTCTGCCCACCCACCGTCCATTCTATTCAGCCTCACTATCCCTCACTTTGTCTTTCTACGCTCCCTGATGTACCTATAAAAGGTTTTATCCCCCTTCCTAACCGAGTTGGCTATCTTTTCCTCAGTTTGGGCCTTTGCTATTCTGACTTCCCTTCCTGCTTCCTTCTGCCTTAACTGGTACAGTTCTCTCTCTCCTGCTCCTTCTGTGTTTTCTTATACTACCTAAATGCTATCTTTTTCTCCCTAACCTTCTCCGACACCTCTTTGGAGAACCATAGTGGCTTTTTCTTTCATTTTGATTAATTTGCTTCACACAAAGACTTGTTGCCTCTGCGAAGGTAGTTTTGATGTTTCTCCATTGTTGCTCCACCCCTCCTTCTAGCCTGTTTGCTAGTGCTTTTTTAAGGCACTCTCCCATCTTGCCACACTCAGCCCTCCTGAAGTCCAGTACCCTCACTTTTGTATGGCTTGACTCTGTAGCTGAGTTTATCGCGAACCACACTGTTTGGTGGTCACTTGTTCCCAGATGGCTACCCACTTCTAGATCTGAGATCCTCTCACTGTTCCCATTTGAGAGTATGAGGCCTAAGATTGCTCCCTCATGAGTGGGTTCCAAAACTAGCTGTCTAAGTCATGCCCCCTGTAGGGCATCGAGAATGGCCCTGCTCTTGGATGTGGCTGCAGCAAAGGTGCTCCAGTTAATATATGGCATATTCAGGTCCCCCAACAACAGTATCTCCCCTTTCTCTGCCATCCTAAGGATGCCTTCTACCATATCCTTGTCCATTCCCTCCGCCTGAGATGGGTGTCTGTGCAGATTGTGGTGCCATTTCCAATCTCTAAGGTGACCCACAGTGCCTCCTCTCCTCCCTGTTTACTCTTCTGTTCTGTTGCTTTTATGCCTTCCCTTACATAGAGAGCTACTTCTCCCCCACTTCTCCCCTTCCTGTCTCTCCTGTAGGTTGTGTACTCTGGTTTGTTACCATCCCAGTCATAGTTCTCTGTGTACCATGTTTTTGTGACTGCTACGATATCCAGGCATCCCTCTTCCATCAAGGCCACCAGTTCAGGGAGCTTGTTGCCCAGACTACGGACATTGGTACTCATTACCCTCCATTTCTTGATGGCCTTACCCCTTTTTGCCCCATCCCTGTCCTTATTGACTTTGTCATTTTCTCCATTTACCCCTGCCCTTCTCCCTGTTGACGGTTCTATCTTGGTGTTTACCTCACTTACTACATTGATTTATTTTGGGGGGGGCTAGGATTTCCCTGCTCTTTCCAGTGCCTCCCCCCTTGGCTAGTTTAATTGCTTGCCAATGAAGCATTTAAACCTATCACCTAGGATCCTGGTTCCCCTTCGGGATGGATGCAGACCACCGCGCCAGTATAGGCCTGCATCACTCTAGGTGGACCCCCAGTCCCCAGTGAAGCCAAACCCCTGAGCTCTGCTCCAGTTTTTCAACCACTGATTGAATCACATGGTGTGGAGCACCCTAGCCTCACCCATGCCATAGACAGGCAGCACCTCCGAGAAGGTTGCCGTGCGTGCTACTTATCTAAGGCCCCTCCCCAACTCCACAAACTCTCCCTGCACTGCTCTGATCCCTTTCTCAGCCAGGTCATTTGTCCCTAGGTGGACAATGACATCCAGCTCCCTCCTCTGTGCAGCTGCTCCGGCGATCCTGAGGATTCACTCCCTGTCCCTCCAAGCCATGGCGCCAGGCAGGCACCTTACCTCCCTCTCTCCTTCCTCCCCCAGTTCTACCTTCCTAACAATGGAGTCCCCCACCAGGAGTTGTTTCCTTCCCCTGTGGGGTCCCATGCTACCCTCCTGTGGGTCTCCTTTGTGGAGGTTCCCAGCATCCTCCTTGGTCTCCACTGCAGGTGCCTCCATAGAGGAACCACACTTTGCCAGAATGGCATATGAACTGCGGAAAGGTACAACTGGAGGGATGCGCCTCTGTTCCACCACCCTCACCCTCCCTGAGCCCACTGTGGTCCAACCGCTCCTCTTTCTTTGCAAACTCGGAGGCAACAGCAGTGGCCCTGGTGGTCCCTGGGTGGGAGAGGTCTCCCAAATCCTGGCCAACTTAGCCTGGAGATGAGCAACCTCCTCCCTCAGCCCAGAGAAGTGCCCGCAGATGGAACAACACTGCATCCTCCAGAACGTCTCCCGGAAGACTGCTGCTCCACAGCCACTGCACTGCACCACTCCCACCATGTCTTACTTCTGGCCCCTTAACTGTTGTTTTGAATATTTACTCTTTCCTCTGTTTATTTTTTTTCTCTCCCTAGTTACTTACTGCCTCTGTGTCCTTTAAGCTCCTGATCTTCCTGTTCTGAGACAAGAAGCTCCTATATTTCTCAGTAGTCTCCTTACTTGCTCAGAGTCAGACCTCCAGCAGCTGGGGCGGGGGGCGAAGAACTACTCCTTTCCTTCTAGGATGGTGAGTCTTTCATGGCTCTGTGATAACTCACTTCCTGCTCCCAAACAGGAAGTTCCTGTTGTCAGTCACATCCTGTGCCTATAAAAGTAGAACTGGCTTAGGGTGGGGGGTGCAGGGGAGGGAAGGAGGGCAATACAGTCCCAGTAGAGAATTATAGTTATAACAGCAGTTCCTTCCTCTTAGTGTTCTCTGCCTGTTTTCTGACAGAAGCTATCTAGGGCAGTTTTTAAATCTGGCTTTAACCTGGCTTCCTTCTAGCTAAGCCACTCCCCCTACTTTACAGCTCTTTCTACACTTAAGTTAATTGCACAGATGACAATTCCCTTCAGCCACCTGAGACAAACACCTAGATAACTGCACAGATAACAATTCACTTCAGCCAACTCAGACAAACACACTCTTTTTTTTTTGTTTTTAACCTAAATTGAAGGTCCCAATAGTAGAGTTCTACAGTAGTTCTTTAGTCCCAGTAGATAAGTATAGTTATAACAGCAGTTCCTTCCTCTTGCTGTTCTCTGCCTGTGGAAATATTCCTTCCTGTTTGTGTTTTTTTTTTACAAAAATAGTCAATAATATATTTCAGATGGTATGAATTAATATTATACTGCATTACAAATATACTAAATAATTGTATAGTGATGGTAAAATAGATAATATTTATTGTATTAGACTATGCTGAGATTATATAAGATACTCTGCGTGATGTGTTTTCTTGTAAAATGTATTCTTGGGTTTGAAATAAAGCAGACAGAGCTTCCTTAACCGAGCTCGCGCTCAAGATTCCATGCTTGCATGGAAAGTTAACTATTTCACCTCCGGAGCAGTTCTAACCTGCGGTCATACTGCAATTGTCATAATATAGCAAGACTTCATGTTGTTTGAAAAAAGAGGGCTACAAATTTTCATAACCCAAAGGGATAAGGAAAGAATATAGGAAATTATACAATAAAATCAAACCCGACCACCCACCATTATTTATTTATTTAAAAATTGGTAACCGGGAAAGGCATACTGAGCTGAGGCTCATTTCCAGGTACAACCTTTACACAGAAACATAGAATTTGACAGCAGATAAGGGCTGCTTGGCCCACCCAGACTGCCTATTTCCCTACCCGATGGATAGAAACTTAGAAACATAGAAGTTGACGGCAGATAAGGACCGCAAGGCCCATCCAGTCCGCCCATTTCTTTTTCTACCTTATAAATGTGCCATTGGCCTTTGCTCTGTCAGTGGCCTATCTATTCATACTCATCTGTATTGCTCCCTTATGCCTATCCCATGCCTGTTTGAAGCCCTGCACTGTATTCATAGCCACCACTTCCTGAGGTAGGCCATTCCATGCATCCACCATCCTTTCTGTGAAAAAGAATTTCCTCACATTCCCCCTTAATCTACCTCCCTCTAATCTCATGCTGTGTCCTCTTGTCCTGCTATTTTTCTTATATTTAAACATGTTAGACTCTTTCACCTTGTTAATGCCCTTAAGGTGTTTGAATGTCTCGATCATTATCACCTCTCTTCCTCCTTTGCTCAAGGGTATACATATTGAGCTCCGTTAATCTGTCCTCATATGTCTTCTGATGCAGTACCTGTACAATTTTGGTTGCTCTTCTCTGGAGTGCCTCAATTTGGTTAATGTCCTTGTGAAGGTGTGGCCTCCAGTACTGCACGCAGTACTCCAGATGGGGCCTAACCAGTATCTTGTAAAGAGGGATTATTACCTCCCTCTTACGACTTGTGATACCCCTACTAATACACCCTAACATCCCCACAGCCTTACCTACTGCTTTAGAGGTCTGCTTGGATGATTTCAGGTCATCGGTGATGATGATGCCCAAGTCTCTTTCTTCCTTTGTGACTGCCAGCAACTTCCCTCCCAGCCTATAGGTGGATTCAGAGTTTCTCTTCCCTATGCGCATGATCTTGCACTTCTTTGCATTAAATCCCAGTTGCCACTCTTCTGACCATTTTGCTACTTTATCCAGCTCTCTTCTCATTCTGCCCACCCCATCTGGATCATCTACTCTGTTGCAGATCTTGGTGTCATCTGCAAACAGACAAGCCTTGCCCTGTAGTCCATCTGCAAGGTCACTAATGAAGATATTGAAGAGGACTGGCCTCAGGACTGATCCCTGAGGTATCCCACTTGTGACTTGCATCTCTTCTGACTGTATACCATTTATCACCACTCTCTGTTTTCTGCCCATCAACCAGTTTGGATAAGCTGCAGATTCTAGTTAATCAACAGCTTACTTCCTCCTGCCCCCCACTAGAATTGCTTTATGCCTGTCACATGCATTCTTGAATTCTCCTACTGTTCCTGACTCCACAACCTCCTCAGGAAGGCTGTTCCATGCATCCACAACTCTCTCTGTGAAAAAATACTTTCTAACATTACCTCTGAGCTGTCCCCCCTCTATCTTCAAATTGTGCCCCCTTGTTCTTGCACATCTCTTCTTCTGAAAGATACTATCCTCTTGTACCTTGTTAATTCCCTTGAGATACTTGAAAGTTTCTATCATGTCCCCCTCTCCCTCCTTTCCTCAAGGGTATACATATTAAGCTGCTTTAGTCTCTCCTCATATGTCTTCTGGTGCAGACCTTGCACCATTTTGGTTGCCCTCCTCTGAACAGCCTCCACTCTGCCTATGTCTTTGCGGAGATGGGGTCTCCAGAATTGCACGCAGTATTCCAGATGGGGTCTCACCAACTGTCTGTACAGAGGGATAACAACTTCCTGTTTTCTACTGTTGATGCCTCTCCCTATGCATCCCAGTATCCCCCCAGCCCTCCTTACTGCTTCTCACATTGCTTGCCCACCTTTAAGTCATCTGATATAATTACTCCTACCTCTCTTTCGATTTTTGTTGTTGTTATTAACTCATCCCCCATTGTGTACTCTTCCCCTGGGTTTTTGTTTCCCAGATGCATTACTTTGCACTTCTTTGCATTGAATCTGAGTTGCCACGTATTTGACCATTTCTCCAATCTTGCCAAGTCCCTTTTCATTCTTTCCACCCCACCTTGTGTATCAACCCTGTTGCAGATCTTTGTGTCATCTGCAAAGAGGCATACCTTTCCTTCCAGGTGCTCTCCAATGTCACTTATAAAGATATTAAAGAGGACCGGTCCCAGTACCGAACCCTGCGGTACCCTGCTAGTTACCCTCCTTTCTTCACTGTGGACTCCGTTTACTATTACCTTTTGCGTCCTGTTGTCCAGCCAGTTTTTTATCCAGGCTACCACCTTGGGACCCACTCCAAGGCTGGCTAACTTGTATATTAATCTTTTGTGTGAGACTGTGTTGAATGCCTTGCTAAAATCTAGGTAGGCCATATCCACAGCCCCTCCCTGGTCTACTACTTTGGTCACTCAGTCAAAGAAATCTATTAGGTTCGTCTGACATGACCTTCCTGCTGTGAAACCATGCTGCCTTGGGTCCTGTGCCCCACTGGCTTCTAGGTACTCAATAATTCTTTCCTTCAGAAGTGATTCCATCATTTTACCTACCACTGAAGTCAAACTTACTGGTCTGTAGTTTCCTGCCTCTGCCCTGCTCCCACTTTTGTGAAGTGGAATCACATTTGCCCTCCTCCAGTCCTCAGGTACCACTCCATCCTCCCATGATTTGTTAAAGAGAGTAGTCAGTGGTGTTACTAGTTCTACCCTTAGTTCTTTTAGTATTCTTGGGTGAATCCCATCAGGCCCCATTGCTTTGTCCACCCTCAGTTTCAAGAGTTCTTTTAAAACCCTTTCTTCTGTGAATGGACTGGTATCGACCTCCTATTCAGAGTTTCTCCCTTGTTTGGTTTAGGCACCTCCCCCTCCTCATTTGTTGTGAATACTGAGCAGAAATATTCGTTCAGTATCCCTGCTTTTTCACTGTCATCCTCTGCCCACATTCCCTCCCCTTTATTAAGTCTCTGTATCCCTCTCCCTTGGTCTTTCTTCACTCCCTAATGTACCTATAAAATGTTTTATCCCCCTTCTTAACAGAGTCAGCTATCTTTTCCTCAGTTTGTGCCTTTGCTATTCTGACTGCCTTCCCTGCCTCCTTCTGCTTTAACTGATAAAGTTCTCTGTCCTGCTCCTTCTGTGTTTCCTTATATTTCCTGAATGCTATCCTTTTCTCCTTAACCGTCCCTGCCACCTCTTTTGAGAACCATAGTGGTTTTTTCCTTTATTTTGTTTTATTGATTTGCTTCACACAAAGGCTTGTTGCCTCTGCGATGACTGTTTTGATTATTCCCCATTGTTCCTCCACCCCTCCATCTTGCCCATTTGCTAGTGCTTTTCTAAGGCACTCTCTCTTTTTCCCCAAAGTCAGCCTTCCTAAAGTCCAATACTCTTGTTTTTGTATGGCTTGACTCTATCGCTGTGTTTATTGTGAACCACACTGTTTGGTGGTCACTTGTTCCCAGATGGCTACCCACTTCTAAATCTGAGATCCTTTCTCCTTGCACATTTGAGAGTACCAGGTCTAAGATTGCTCCCTCCCGAGTCGGTTCCAACACTAGCTGTCTGAGGCATGCCCCCTGTAGGGCATCAAGAATGACCCTGCTCTTGGATGTGCCTGCAGCAAAGGTACTCCAGTTAACATCTGGCATATTTAGGTCCCCCATCAACAATATCTCCCCCTTTTCTGCCATTTTAAGGATGCCTTCTATCATTTCCTTCTCCATTTCCTCCCCCTGAAATGGGGGTCTGTTCACAACCCCCATGCAGACTGTGGTGCCATTTCCTGTCTCCAGGGTGACCCACAGTGACTCATCAACTTCCTGTTTACTCTTTAGTTCTGTTGCTTTAATCCCTTCCCTATATGGAGAGCTACTCCTCCTCCTCTTTTACCCACCATATCCCTCATGTAGACTGTGTATCCTGGTATGTTGACTTCCCACTCATGGTTCTCTGTGTACCATGTTTCAGTGACTGCCACAATATCCAGGCATCCCTCTTCCATTAAGGCCACTAGTTCAGTGAGCTTGTTGCACAGACTACAGGCATTGGTACTCGTCACCTTCCATTTATTTTTTATGGCCTTACCCCTTTTAGCCCCATCCCTGTCCTAAACACCTTTTTCTGCATTTATCCCTGTCCTGCTCCCTACTGACTTCTCTGCCTTAACATAGAAACATAGAAGTTGACGGCAGATAAGGACCGCAAGGCCCATCCAGTCTGCCCATTTCTTTTTCTACCTTATAAATGTGCCATCGGCCTTTGCTCTGTCAGTGACCTATCTATTCATAGTCATTTGTATTGCTCCCTGATGCCTATCCCATGCCTGTTTGAAGCCCTGCACTGTATTCATAGCCACCACTTCTTGTGGTAAGCCATTCCATGCATCTACCACCCTTTCTGTGAAAAAGTTGGAGGAGGCTGGGATTTCCCTGCTCCTTTGCAGTGCCTCCCCCCTTGGCTAGTTTAAATGCTTGCCAATGAAGCATTTAAACCTCTCACCTAGGATCCTGGATCCCCCCTGGACAGATGCAGACCATCGCGCCAGTATAAACCTGTATCCCTCCAGGTGGCTCCCCAGTCCTCAATGAAGCAAAAACCCTGAACTCCACACCAGTTTTTCAACCATTCATTGAATCCCATGGTACGGAATACCCTAGCATCATCCTTGCCACAGACAGGCAGCACCTCCGAGAAGGTTACCGTACATGCTACTTGTCTATGGCCCCTCCCCAACTCCACAAACGCCTCTTGCACCACTCTGATCCTATTTACAGCCAGGTCATTTGTCCCTAGGTGGACAATGACATCCAGCTCCCTCCCTCGTGCAGCTGCTCCCATGAACCTGAGGATTAAGCTTCCTGTCCCTCCAAGCCAGCGCACCCATTTTACCTTACCTCCTATCCCTTCTCCCCCACGTCTACCCCCCTAATGATTGAGTCCCCCACCAGGAGTTGTTTCCTTCCCCTGTGGGGTCTTGTGCCACCCTCCTGTGGGTCTCCTTTGTGGAGGTTCCCAGCATCATCCTTGGTCTCCACTGCAGGTGCCGCCAGAGAGGAACCACACTTTGCCAGAACAGCATATGAATTGTGGAGAGCTACAACTGGAGGGAGTCACCTCTGTTCCACCACCCTCTCCCTCCCTCCCTGAGCCCACCTTGGTCCAACTGCTCCTCTTTCTTGGCAACCTCTGAGGTAACGGTGGTCGCCCTGGTGGTCCCTTTGAATAGTGAAAAAAGGCACACTAAGTAGCACAAAGGGGTAGTAGGGTATGGAACCAGAGCCTCACACCACTAGCCTGACAGGAGATGGATAGTGATCTTAAAAAGCAGCAGCCCAGAAGCGTATGACTCTGGCAGAAAAGCTAAGAGGGGAATGTCCACAGTTGGGACCCTCTTGCAAGTGAGATGGCACAATGTGCCAAAATAGGAATGAATCACATAGACTCCTGGAAAAACCATTGACTGAATAGTTAGCAAAATATGCCCCCTTTTTCTCCCATCAGAAAAAAAGGGAATCTCAAGCGCGTGTTTGAAGTTGTAGGGCTGGACAGCCCAAA
Source organism: Neoceratodus forsteri (assembly GCA_016271365.2). Lineage (NCBI taxonomy): Eukaryota > Metazoa > Chordata > Ceratodontiformes > Ceratodontidae > Neoceratodus > Neoceratodus forsteri. The sequence continues at coordinate 334,126,813 of CM057452.1, read as the reverse complement.
AGTAGCTGAGATGTGTTCATCTCCCCAGTCACCCCTAAGGGTAGTGGGCTTACAGCCAGCTGACCTGAGAAAGGAAAAGAGGTGTACCGACCGCATATAGAATAGTGGATGGGTGGCCATCCACAACAAGGCTGTGTTTCCATCGAGGGAGTTGACGACATCATAGAGACCTCGAGAGGTCTCTATGATGTCATCAACTCCTGAGATGGAAACACAGCCTTAGTTGCAGATGGCCTCCCATTCACTGTTTTATACAGTATATGGTTGCCCTGGATTCTTTTTTGTGTTTATTTTTTTAAGTTGGTTGTTGCCTTCTGTATTATTGGGTGCCGCTCCGGCTTCTCTGACTGACTATACCGCATCAGTCTGGAAACTCCCTGTGTGACTTTTAGGACCATCTATGGCTGCAGTTTTTTTTTTAAAATGGAAAAAAAAAAAGTAGTTCATTTTTGTGACACAGAGCTGTGTGTGGCTCCTTATGTCTAAAGTAGCTGGTTCCCTGCTTGGCGCTCACTAAACCGCGCCACCATGTTTACGCTGATTTTACCCGTTATAGTCACATTGAGTCAGCCAATCAAGAGGCAGGACAAGGCTGAAAAGTTGTTGTACTATCGATGTGATGTCAGAATGGTAGTACAACTTTTGATCTTTGAACTGTCCTACAACAAGATTTGAAAAGCCACCGTTTTCAATGCACAATAAGCCCCGACTATATACCAAAAGATAATAGTCCAGCATAGCCAGAAGAAAAACCATCACAGAAAACAATCTACCTCTGCTGCAACAATAGGGATGTACCCTGTGTCAGTGCTAGCGGAACGTGATCCAATCCAGTGAGCAGCCCTCCTCCACTGACAGTGCCACTGTCACATGGAGTTAGACTGGATTGTGCCCAGAGGTACAAAGTGTGTTTAGTATTTAGTGGTTAAAAATGATATGCCACGAGAAGGGGATATAACCTGGCAAGGAAGAAAGAGGACAAGAAAGGAAAGGAGAAAAGGGAGTTACCTTCTCTCTCTCTCTTTTTTTTGGGGGGGGGTTGTATGAGGGTCCTGAAAAGGAACCATCACCCCAGTTTTATAAGTTTTTTTTTTCGGTGGGAGAGGGAACCCAGCACCTTTGTCTTAAAACTGCTCCATGGGGAGTGCAACAGTGGAAATGCCCTGGCACTAAGTGGTGCCGACCCACACTATCAGGGTGAGCTGCCTAGAGGTCCTGGCTCTGCTAGAGTGGGGAATGGTGGGCTGGTGTGGTAATCAATAGTGAAGACATCCTGGAAGATCAACAGTTATGATAAGTACGTAACTTTCATGTCTTCCAAAAAATCAGTCTTCACCATTGATTCCCACGTATGGGTCCGAGCAACAAGCTGTCCCTTCTGTCTGAGGGAGGAGCTGGCTTACCCTGAGAGTAAAAAAAACCCGTTGATGTAATTTTTACAGATTAAATAAGGCTACAGCACAATCAAGCCTCCCCCCCCCCACACCATTTACCAAAGGCAAAGAAAATAGCACAGAGAAACTATGCATTTAATCAGCAGGTTTGTTCCTCCTGCATATTATATAGAGGATAATGGCTGGGGATCAGGTGATAACCACGCTGTAATCACCTCGAGTGGTTGCTAGGGCAACATGGTAAACCTCGAGAGCGCAGCTCAAGAGGTTTACTGTATCCCTAGCAACCACGAGAGGTGATTTCAGCGTGGTTGTCACCCAATCACCAGCCATCATCTTTTATAGTGTATGGTCAAAATAACACTGTTTGCATTCTATGTGTGAGAATTATGGAACTCTGGTGCATTCTTTTTTGTTTTGCCACTGTTTGGAAGTTCCGAAGTGTGGTTAACAACTTTTAAAATTCTAAACAGTGCATAACAAAGCCATGTAATTGCTGATTATGGTGGTTAATAGGCACTTACCATACATTATAATTTTATTTTTTCAGTCAATATAAATGTAACCCCCCTACAAATGGGGGTTCCCAAAAAATCTTCCTTGAGCTTGTCTAAATACTCACTGCCAGGCTGGTGTCCTGTGTTTTAGCAGTTTAAATGTGATTACCAGAGCATGTATAGCCTCTGTGTACTGTCTCTTTAAGAGCTGCCTAATTGCAGCTTAAGTAATCTGAGAGGAAGCTCTGTTGAAAGATGTAACTATTTACTGAAAATCATTTAGAGTGATAATGAGATTCTGCTAGTAGCTTGGCAGAAGACACCAGGAGAAAGAACTGCTGTGTGACTGGACTTCTCTGCTGGGCCTAAAGAAGTAGAACTCTTGTACTTGGACCTTTAATTTAGGGTAAAAAAAAAAAACTAGCAAACAAAACAAAAAAAAAGTGTGTGTTTGTCGGAGTTAACTGAACTGAATGGTTATCTGAACAGTTATCTAGGTGTAAATCTCAGGTGATTGAAAGGACTTGATAGCTGTGAGGTTTAAATTACTTGTAGAAAGATCTAGTAAGTAGGGGGAGTGGCTTAGCTAGAAGGAAGCTACATTTAAAGACTGCCTTAGAAAGATTCTGCTAGTAGCTTGGCAGAAGACACCAGGAGAAAGGACTGCTGTGTGACTGGACTTCTCTGCGGGGACTATATTGCCCTCCATCGCTCCACTCCGCCCTCCTACCCAAAGCTAGTTCTACTTTTATAGGCACAGGATTTGACTGACAACAGGAACTTCCTGTTTGGGAGCAGGAAGTGAGTGATCACAGAGCCACCAAAGACCCACCATTCTAGAAGGGCAAGAGTAGCTTTCTGGCCCCCTCTAGCTGCTGGAGATCTACCTCTGAGCAAGTAAGGGGTCTACTAAGAAATATAGGATATTCTTGTCTCAGAACAGGACAATCAGGAGCTTAAAGGGCACACAGGCAGAAAGTAAGGAAAGAGAGAAAAAAAAACAGAGGAAAGAGTAAGGATTGCAAACAGTTAAGGGGCCAGAAATAAGACATGATGGGAGTGGCGCAGTGCAGTGGCTGCGGAGCAGCAGTCTTCCAGGAGACGTTCTGGAGGATGCGGTGTTGTCCCATCTGCAGGCACCTCTCTGGGCTGAGGGAGGAGGTTGCTCATCTCCAGGCTGAGTTGGCCAGGATTTGTGGAACATCCTGTTCTATCCAGGGACCACCAGTGCCACTTCTGTTGCCTCAAAGGTTGCCAAGAAAGAGGAGTGGTTGGACCACAGTGGGCTCAGGGAGGGTGAGGGTGGTGGAACAGAGGCGCATCCCTCCAGTTGTACCTCTTCACAATTCCTATGCCATTCTGGCAAACTGTGGTCCCTCTATGGAGGCACCAGCAGTGGAGACCAAGGAGGATGCTGGGAACCTCCACAAAGGAGACCCACTGGAGGGTGGCAGGGGACCCCACAGAGGAAGGAAACAACTCCTGGTGAGGTACTCCATTGTTAGGAAGGTAGAACTGGGGGAGGAAGGGGAGAGGGAGGTAAGGTACCTGCCTGGCGCCATGGCTTGGAGGGACAGGGAGCGAATCCTCAGGATTGCCAGAGCAGCTGCACGGGGGAGGGAGCTGGATGTCATTGTCCACCTAGAGACAAATGACCTGGCTAAGAAAGGGATTAGAGAAGTGCAGGAGAAAGAGTTTGTGGAATTTGGAGAAGGGCCTTAGGACAAGTAGCACGCCGGTAACCTTCTCGGAGGTGCTGCCCATCTATGGCGTAGGAGAGGCTAGGGTGTTCCGCACCACGGGATTCAATCAGTGGTTGAAAAACTGGTGTGGCGCTCAGGAATTTGGCTTCATTGAGGACTGCGGGTTCATCTGGAGTGATGCAAGCCTATACTGGCATGATGGGCTGCATCCGTCCAGGAGGGGAACCAGGATCCTAGGTGACAGGTTTAAATGCTTCATTGGCAAGCATTTAAACTAGCCAAGGGGGGAGGCACTGGAAATAAGCAGGGAAATCCTAGCCCCCAAAAAAAAATCATGGTAGTAAGTGCGGTAAACACCAACATAGAGGTGTCGATAGGGAGAAGGGCAGGGGTAAATGGAGAAAGTGACAAAGGCAAGAAGGACAGGGATGGGGCAAAAAGGAGTAAGGCCATCAGGAAATGGAGGGTAATGAGTACCAATGCCCGTAGTCTGGGCAACAAGCTCCCTGAGCTGGTGGCCTTGATGGAAGAGGGATGCCTGGATATCGTAGAAGTCACAGAAACATGGTACACAGAAAACCATGACTGGGATGTTAACATACCAGGGTACATAACCTACAGGAGAGACAGGCGGGGGAGAAGAGGGGGAGGAGTAGCTCTCTATGTAAAGGAAGGGATAAAAGCAACTGAACAAAAGAGTAAACAGGGAAGAGAGGAGGCACTGTGGGTCACCTTGGAGACTGAAAATGGCACCACAATCTGCACAGGGGTTGTGTACAGACCCCCATGTCAGGGGGAGGGAATGGACACGGATATGATAGAAGGCATTCTTAAAATGGCAGAGAAAGGGGAGATACTGCTGATGGGAGACCTGAATATGCCAGATGTTAACTGGAGCACATTTGCTGCAGCCACATCCAAGAGCAGGGCCATTCTCGATGCCCTACAGGTGGCAGGCCTCAGACCGCTAGTTTTGGAACCCACTCGTGAGGCAGCAATCTTAGACCTCATACTCTTAAACGGGGGCAGTGAGAGGATCTCAGATCTAGAAGTGGGTTGCCATCTGGGAACAAGTGACCATCACAGAGTGTGGTTCACGTTAAACTCAGCTACAGAGTCAAGCCATACAAAAGTGAGGGTACTGGACTTCAGAAGGGCTGACTTTGGCAAGATGGGAGAGTGCCTCAGAAAAGCACTAGCAAACAGGCTAGGAGGAGGTGTGGAGCAACAATGGGAATCATCAAACTGCCATCACAGAGGCAACAAGCCTTTGTGTGAAACAAATAAACAAATCAAATGAAGAAAAAAGCCACTATGGTTCTCAAAAGAGGTGGCTGTGAAAGTCAGGAAGAAAAGATAGCATTCCGGAAGTATAAGGAAACACAGAAGGAGCAGGACAGAGAGCTGTACCAGTTAAGGCAGAAGGAAGCAGGGAGGGAAGTCAGAACAGCAAAGGCCCAAACTGAGGAAAAGATAGCCAACTTGGTTAAGAAGGGGGATAAAACCTTTTATAGGTACATCTGCGAGCGTAGAAAGACAAAGGAAGGGACAGTGAGGCTGAATAGAATGAACGGTGGGTGGGCAAAGAGGGACAGTGAAAAAGCAGGGATACTGATCGAATATTTCTGCTCAGTATTCACAAAAGAGGAGGGGGAAGTGCCTAATCCAATTAACAGAAGCACTCTTGATAGGGGGGTCGATCCTAGTCCTTTCACAGAAGAAAGCGTTCTGCAAGAACACCTAAAACTGAAGGTGGACAAAGCAATGGGGCCTGATGGAATTCACCCCAGAATTCTAAAAGAATTAAGGGAGGAACTAGTGAAACCACTGGCTACTCTTTTTAATAAATCATGGGAGGATGGTGTGGTACCTGAGGACTGGAGGAAGGTGGATGTGATTCCCCTTCACAAAAGTGGGACCAAGACAGAGGCAGGAAACTACAGACCTGTCAGTTTGACCTCTGTGGTAGGGAAAGTGATGGAGTCACTTCTGAAGGAAAGAATAGTTGAGTACCTAGAGGCCCGTGGGGCACAGGACCCAAAGCAGCATGGGTTCACAGCAGGAAGGTCATGTCAGACGAATCTAATAGATTTCTTTGACTGGGTGACCAAAGTAGTAGACCAGGGAGGGGCTGTGGACATGGCCTACCTAGACTTTAGCAAGGCATTTGACACAGTCCCACACAAAAGATTAATAGTCAAATTAACCAGCCTGGGACTGGGTCCCAGGGTGGTAGCCTGGGTAAAACATTGGCTGGACAACAGGACACAGAAGGTAAATGTAAATGGAGTCCACTCTGAAGAAAGAGGGGTTAAAAGTGGGGTACCGCAGGGTTCAGTATTGGGTCTGGTCCTTTTTAATGTCTCCATAAGTGACATTGCAGAGGTACTGGAAGGAAAAGTATGCCTCTTTGCAGATGACACAAAGATCTGCAACAGCGTTGATACACAAGAAGGCGTGGAAAGGATGAGAAGGGACTTGGCAAGGTTGGAGGAATGGTCAGAAGTATGGCAGCTAGGATTCAATGCAAAGAAGTGCAAAATAATATACCTGGGAAACAAGAACCCAGGGGAAGAATACACAATGGGGTGGGAGGTAGTAACAACAACAAAAAAGGAAAGGGACCTGGAGGTAATCATATCAGATGACCATAAGATTAGCAAACAATGTGAGAAGGCAGTAGGGAGGGCTGGGGGTATACTGGGATGCATATGGAAAGGCATCAGTGGCAGAAAACAGGAAGTTGTTATCCCTCTATACAGACAGTTGGTGAGATCCCATCTGGAGTACTGCGTCCAGTTCTGGAGACCTCACCTCCGCAAGGACATAGACAGGATAGAGGCAGTCCAGAGGAGAGCAACTAAAATGGTGCAGGGTCTGCAAGAGAAGCCGTATGAGGAGAGACTAAAGAGCTTAATATGTATACCCTTGAGGAAAGAAGGGAGAGGGGGGACATGATAGAAACTTTTAAGTACCTCAGTGGAATCAACAAAGTCCAAGAGGGTAAGCAACTTTCAGAAAAGAGACATGCAAGAACAAGGGGACATAATTTAAAGATGGGGGCGGTTCAGGGCAATGTGAGGAAGTATTATTTCACAGAGAGGGTAGTGGATGCATGGAACAGCCTTCCTGGGAGGAGGTTGTGGGGTCTAAAACTGTGGGAGAATTCAAGAATGCATGGGACAGACATAAGGCAATTCTTGTAGGGGGCAGGAAGAAATAGGCTGTTAGTTAACTAGGATCTGCGGCCTATCCTGTAGGTAGGGAAACGGGCAGACTAGATGGGCCAAGCGGTCCTTATCTGCCGTCAAAGTCTATGTTTCTATGTTAGTTTGTCTAACCTGCTTTCTTTGTAGCAAGGACTGTTTTGTTTGTCTCCACTATCTTGGTCCTGGACTGCAAATTGGACCAACCAGTACTGGTGGGACCTAAAATGTAGCCGAACTACAGGAGCTGTCTGAATTCAAAATCTGTAGGAACTGTAGTTTGAACTTTTTGTGCCTTTTTTGCAACTGAAGGGGGAGCTCTTGCTTTGACTGACAGCCAAATCAGCCAACCAAATCTTTTGGATCTTGGGGAAGTCCCGGGCTGCTTGCAGTTTTCAGTTAGATCTAAGCTGGAAGTTGAACAAGAAGGAGCTGAAGTAATTCTGAGCAGCAATCCTGAGTGGATTCGCATGGGAGAACTCTGAAAAGGCTAAGTTTTTGGCCTGCATGTTGGTGTGCTGCTCCTGAGAGGGAGAGAAGAGAATTATTTTGGACTAAATCCAAGTTTGTGTGACTAAAGTAAGCTATTGAAGTAGGCCAGGCTCAACCTGAAGAAGACCGAAGATTTTGCTGAATGCAATCGGCCTGTCAGGAGTTCTAGCTACCCCTAAGCTCCCAGTGCATGCAGAGACTTTGCGATTGTGACCGGGGAGCGCTTTGTCTGGTACAGTAGAATTCCCTTACATGTAAATGTGCTATGAGCTGCTAGTGGGTTATGAGTTAGTCCCCCACTGTGTGAACTGTGTTCTTTTTGCTGGAAGCTGTATCCGGCCCAAAACGGACTGCATCCAAATTTGTCTCCATGCGGTCTGGGCCTTGCCAGACTGGCCCAGCCAGACTAGTCACTGCACAGAGAAGCCATTGACGAGAGAACTGCATGGGGATCAGCCCCCTGCTCCACACCTGAACAGGAACGACGCCTCTGCGACTCATGTGGGCCCTGCTTCTCCTGGCATTCCAGATCAACTACCTGCAGTCTCGATTTTCATCCAGCCTGTGTCCAGTCTTTGGTATCGTGAGTAAATACCAGGGTAGCTCCCTGCAACAACAGCTTAATCTGAGTGTGTCATCTGATTGTCTTGTTTCGTTTCCTTTATGAACTGAGCCCTCTGGCTCCAGATTACAAATATTGTGTACTGTGCAGGTTGTGTTTTCCATCACAGGGCCCCAACCAGCTGCGACCCTGGGCATCGGTCCTGACTAGCCCATCTCTTCTCCACCTGCGTACCCAGAGGTGGACTGTGTGGGGGCACTCAAAGCGCACGCATAACTGCTTGACTGATATAACCTTTAAGCTAATTAACATGATTTTGCCCCTCCCTTGTTCAAGTCCCCTGAACAAATCAGATCTAACTTTTTCTGCATGTAATCTGACTGTGGTTCCAGTTTGTGCTCAAAGTACTGTACTGTTGCTATTTGCTGTGCATAACCTTGTTTTACAGGGGGTCCCCAGGGTCGAGCCAGAGGAACCAGCCATGGTGGTAAGTGCAAACAGTGTGGGTACTTATGTGGTGTACCAGGGGTATTGTGAAAGTGATTATTGTACAGTGTTCAGGCCACTAGAGGGGAAAGAGGGGGATTACAGTGTCCCGGAGTGCTGTGCCCAGGTTAGCTTGACCACTACCAACCCACACCCATTTCAGAACTCAGGCCCCTTAACCTGCTACTAGCCAAGCAGGCAGGGGTAGTAGCCCTTGGGATAGTGCCACTAAGGGGTTACATAGAGAACATTCAATATGTTTGTCCACGCAAAAAATACTAAAATATATTTTTATTTGAATTAATTTTGCAGAACATTTATTACAAGAGAAGCAAAAACTGTAAAGCTCTAAATCTGAAGAAGGAACCTTGAGTTCTGAAACATTACTATATAAAAAAACAGAGCAAAAGAGGAAGAAGATAAATAAATTCTGATGATTTATAGCATTATATCGAATGGTTTATTTGTGGGTTGAGTGAGAAAGACCTGAGGCTGGTCAGGGTCAGGCGAGGGCTACTGTGGCACAGGAACAAGAAAGTTCCCAAACAGTTCCCACCTGACCCTAGGGGAAAAGAGATGAGCCCCCTGGAAGTGTCAGTTATTTATTTATTTCATTTTTGTTTACCGGGTAGGTGCACTAGACAAATACAGTGCTTATTTTCAGGCATGACCCAGGAGAAGTACTAACACCAAGTAAAACAATGTTACATAGACTCAAAAGTGCACTGAACAAAAAACAGTACAAAAATGATGAGACCTTTGTCAACAATCTGAGCAACATAGAGTTGCCGTTGGACTTAGAGGAAAACATGAGGCACAGATGAATTTGGCAGAAATAGGAGTCAATTACAGGAACACATTCAATGACAGGAGAAACTCGTGAAACTCGTTTTTAAAAACTAGTTGAGTCTGTGAAAACCTGAGATTCAGTGGTAGTGAATTCCAGAGTTTAAGGGGCAAAGACTGAAAAAGCCTACTCTCCCATTTTTGAAATGCATTTCGGTACACCCAGTAATGACATGTCTTTGGACCATAAGCACCTTATGCTGGGCCAAAGATGCCATTCGGGAGAGGTGAAGTAATGCAGTCCCGCCTGATGCAGACTGCAGTTCCTGCCAACCTGGAGGCTACCTTATTGGCATCATAAAATACCCTCTATTGATGCTGAGCTACCGCCAGACCCTGGGCAGAAAGGTTAATGGCCTGCCTGTCTCACTCTGTGATACTGTAGTGAAACATGTACTTAGCAGCAACCATAGGCAATGGTTATAAGTTGCCATATGTGCCTGGTGTGCAGAAAAGCACATTAGGGCATGCGTTCAGGACAATGCCTTTCTTCCTAGAGCATCTATTTAAGTGGAATCCACCTCTGGAGGTTGGTCACATGTGAGGTGGCATGGCGCCAAGCCCCAAGGAAGGGTGAGGAACATTACTAGCAGACCCTGTGGGTGTAACACAGGGGCATAGGTTGGGTGGGGGTGTTTAGGGTATTCAAACACCCCCCGAAATTACTTCAGTGATTTATCTACAACATTTAAAAAAATATTTTTACAGAGCATGCTGGCCCTTTAAATTAGCACTGTTGCTGTAATGATCAGTGTGCTTTCTGGGGAAGGGGTAGCTGCCCTCGCACTCCTTCTCCTTGGATCCTCCCTACTCTCAACAGATCATCACACAGCCGACAGCCAGTGAAATTAGCCAACCTGTATTTGGCAGCTTGGCGCATCACTGCATGCTCTGCTGTGTGACTGTCTTTCCAGAGAGAAAACGAGAGAGAAGGAAATCAGAGCGAGAAATGGGAGTCGTGGACAGGACCTTAATATTAATGTTAGGATCCTCAGCCCCTCGTAGTCGCGATTCGTTGCCAGTAGCTGTGTGAAGCTGAGCCTGAGGTGCCTCCTCAACTAAATAATTTTGCTGCGGGTGTGTGTGTAGTCCAGACCAGTCGTGATCGGGATTTGGCGTGATTCAAAAGTAGGAGCCGAGCCAGACAGGCCTGCCACATCCGGAGAGGAGAGAGAGAGAGAGAGAGAGGAGAGAGAACCCACCCAATCTGAGCCGTCCTCTTTGCCCTGCAGTCTGTCGCCGCCTGAAGTTTTCAGTCCCACACTCGGGCCTCTCTGATGGCCATCGCACCCCCCTTCCCCCATCTGAAGTTTGGACTCAAACAGGAGCCTGGAGCCGCACTGAAACCAGCCAGGTAAGGTTTGCCACTATCACTGTCTTGGGGGGGGGGGGCAGATTGCTGCCTACGAGGTGAATGAACACAAGAAGATGGGTTGCCATTCTAGTCTCAGCCAAACTCTGAAAAAACTTGTTTCCACTTGTACCTTTACGCCATTATACACTAAGATATTTTTTTTCCCAAATAATTAATTTTACCCAGTTTGTTCCTACCAACTACCCCCTAGAGCAGCAGTATTTGTTGGTAACCATTTAGGTTTTTTTCAGCAGTTAGGCTTGTGTGGCAAAAATATCAAGATACACAGTTGTCTTTTCATTTAGTTTCTTCTCTGAAACAAGATACGGTATACTGAAGTTTTAAGTTTCCACTCTAGTGCCATGCCTACCATGAAAAAAAAATTGAATATCTTGGTATACTGTTTTGTTGTTGTTTACCATCAGAAACATGTTGTAGCACCATCCTAATACATCTACAGTATGAATCTAGTACGTACATTCAACCTCAGCAGAAGAGATTCTTAATAAGCATTTGTCAATGCTGAACATTGGTAGCTTGTCACCAGGGAGTGTATTGCGAGTGGAAGGAGCCACCAATATGAAAAGCTGAACCGCAGCTCATGTTGAAGGTGGGGGGGGGATCAGAGAAGCAAGCACCGAGGAGTGTTTTGTGGGTGGTAGGAGCTGCCAGTATGAAAAGTCACATCGTAGCTCATGTTGTGGTGGTCGTGGGGGGAATCACAGGAATGAGCAGTGGGGAATGTATTTCAGGTGGCAGGAGATGCCAATATGAAAAGTCACGCTGTGGCTCATGTTGAAGTAGGGGGGACAGGGTGCCATTTCAGATTTCAACAGGTGGCGCAACAACAGCCAGTCAGAGGGGCTGTGGAGGCAGAGCCAGGGGCTGAGTGGGAGCGGGTTATTCTGGTTGCATCACACTCAATGATTAACATTTTTGTTTACCAAAAAAAAAATAAAATGCTTGCAGCCCAATTAGAGGTGTATATTCAAAAACATTTCAAAGTGCAATGATGGTAGATTTTTACAAGTCAGTAACTTGCAATCCCCCTACAATCCCATCTCACACACTCACCCACTCTCACCCATTGGGTTGCAGTTGGACTCACCCCACACACACTAGAGCTGACAGATGGGTGGTCCATCACCTCTATATAGAGAAGCTCAGGCCGCTGCCATTGCTACCAACATATTGATATGGAAGTGATTGGCAATTAATGGGTGTGGCCCTGGAATTGAGAGAACATAAACAATTGAGCTGTTTTGTGACCAGTCTGTTCTCCACCACCTTCTCTTCCCTGACCACCCAACATCTCACCCCAACAGCAGGGTTACCATGGAAGAAATGTTCCTTCCTTCTGGAAAAAGTCCACAGCAGTTTCCTACCAAAGAACTGTGGTATTGCTGGTGTTAATGCCAGCCACACCCCTCTCTCTTCCATAGATAAAACCGAAATCAGGTTGTTGGGTGTGAGTCAGCTCTGCTGCTCAGGCCTCACATGTCACACACCTTTCCTGGTTGCCTTTACCCCAGCAGTAGAGCTTACTTTTAAACACCTCCTTCCCTGATTAAACCGATGCTGACTTTTGCACATCAGGTGGCCAGCAGGGAGAAACAACAGGTGGGCAGCCAGGAAAACATGGTCTTTGCCCAAGCAGGACTGGGGAGCAGGGTCTGAGAGAGCATGGATTTTGTTGAGCGTAGGGATGTTTGGTAGCAGGCAGGTTTTTTTATGGGAGTTGGAGTTGGCAGGAGGTCAATGATGGAGAGCTGCAGAGTAATGCAAAAATTGCAGTGGGGAGGGCAGAAAGAATGACTGGGAAGAGTGCAACGATCTCCGGGACAGAGTGCTGGGCGGCAGGAGCCACGTAACTCCAGCCATGTGCATTAGTGTCACTGTCAACTGTAATGGCCATGGTGGGAATTACTTATGCCAATTAAAGGACCAAAGCCTCTCTGATTGGAGCAGCTTCGGTCCTTTGAAATGCATGACTGTTCAGCCCACCCAGCAGAGAGTTGTATCAGGAACACACAGAGTGGTCATTAGTGTAGACTGCCAAGCTCATTGCAAGCCCCTGGTTTTGTGTACTGCAGTTGGCTCAGCAGGGACCCTCCCCCCCAAAATCCAGTATTGCAACAATACTCTGATTTGCGCATACGCGCAATCAATGCAATAAAAGAGCCCCCAGCATTACCCTTTACCCTCCCCCACAGTATCAGCAAAGTTTATTCCCTCTCGAGTCCCATAAAGCAGAGCAGGAGTTCCCATTCTAAATATGATTGTCCGAATGCTGCCAGTAGTGAGTGATGCCTACGCTGTGTCCCAACAGCAATGACGCACCATAAGGGGTGAGACAGGGTAACACAGTGGGCTCCAGGCCAAGGGAGGTCATGTGGTCAATGCTTGCTGTGAGCTCCAACTCACCAAGTACACAATGCTCGCAGCCTGGGAAACAAGATCCCAGATCTGCAGGCAATAATGACAGAGGCTAAACTGGACACAGTAGCATGGGTGGTTGATCGCACTGTTAGATAACCAGTTGTCCACAACCATTGGAGGTTCTGTAGACTGTTATGACAGCCGCAGTCTCCCACAACCCTGATTCCATGTAGAACAAAAAAAGTTTCCCATGAAATTAGGGGTGGAGAACATGTAACAAAAGTGTGTATTTTCTTCAAGAAAACCCCCAAAACTTACCACAGAACATGTACACACCCCAGAGCTTCTGGGGGCCTGGCAGCCCCCAGATCCCCGGCTTTTATCTGTCCCTTTTTAAAACTGTCATATTTAAACACCCCTTCCAAACAGAATTCTGGCTACACCCCTGCTCTAACATACCACCTGAGGTGGTCCCTGGGCATGGCTAAGTTGGAGAAGGGACACCTCCACACTGCCCTGGATGTCTCCTCAAAGGCTCTAGGCTATGAAGGAACAACAGATGCATCAGGACTGGGAACTCTGAGAAGTCCCAACGGCAGGGCCACCAGACTGCAACTAGTAAAAGCATGTAAGTTGAGTGTCTGGAGCATCTCAACAAAGAATCGCTGATACAAAGCGTACTCAGCAGCTGAAGGAAGGTGGACAAATGATGCATTGTCCTCTGAGGAGGATGTAGAGGGAGACAAGGTGCTGCCTCTGGGTATTGTTTGTACCAGGGAGAAGGACTGGCAGTATAGCCTAGAGGTTAGAGTAATGAGCTGTGAATGAGCTTGGTACATCCAGCAGTCCAGACCTTGGTTTGATTCTCACAACCTCCACTTGCATACTGTGTGACTCTGAGCAAGTCACTTAACCGCCCAGTGCTCCCAGATCTCCCCTGAAAACAGGTACTTGTGCCTAGTGGGCCTTAACTGGTTACCAAAGACTATTAAAAAAAAAAAAAACAAGAAGTGCCTGTACTGGGCCGTCAGACTCCCTATGCTAGCTCTCTAAGGCACCAATGAAAGCCTGGTGCTGGTCCCACATTAGCAGCCTCTCTGGGTCTATGAATGAGGGCATTCTCTCTAGGAAGTAGCAAGACTCTGCTGGGGGGGCTGAGACTCCTGATCTTGGCAGCATCAGCCTGGTCTGATGAAATGCATAGGAAGCCTTGCTGAGGGGACAGCCTAGTAGATTCACCTGAAGGGTGTCCTCCTACATCCATGGACTGACCTGCTTGGTGCTCTTGGTGGGGAGGAGGACCCCCAAGTGAGGAGAGTAGAGCTGTACAGGCCCCACAGACGACCCTGGTCCTCACCACAATGGCTCTGGAGAAAACTCCATCTCAAGGCCATCATCTGACCCCGAGTCAGTACCGCCTCTGGCACCAGAATCAGGATTTGTATAACCCTCAAAGAAAGGGTTCTCCCCATCACCATGGCCTGCACCACCATCAATACCTTCCTGACAGGGCGGCTGGCATTTCGGGAGTTCCTCCACCATGACCCCAACCAATACTTCTGTCTCCTATCATGGGTGGCCTATGAATTGTCCCTGGGGCAGTTGTGGAGATGAACGCCTCAGGTAAGGCCTGCACAGCATGGAGTGAAGGTTATCTGCTGCCTGATGAAAGACCTGTGGAGCTGAGGAGCATCTCTTCAAAGAAGATCTTTTCTCTTCCCTCTAGAGCAGTAGTTCTCACACACTGTCAGAGTGAGCCTCCCCCAAAGCCTTGGAAAAGATCTTGAGCCCCCCCAATATAGAAATAATTTTGGGCCTCCCCATAGTTAGAACAATTATCATACTTTGCACAGTACACAAGGAATACTGTGACACTCCTTTGAGAAGTTGAGTTTATTCTCATTTTATTAAACTTATTATTCTCCATCTGTATAACCCCATCCCCGTCAGCCTACTCATACCACACTTCTGGTTTTGGACCCTATTTACCATACCCCTTGTTGCAATACCTCCATGAGTCAGATTGCTTTCTTTGTCAGTTTTACCTTGTTTTTAAACACCTTCTCAGGGACCATTTTGCTTTGTTCTGCTCTTGCTCCTAGTACCTCTCAACTTAGCCTTTGCATTTGTGCTTTTCTGCAGCCAGTATAATGGGTCAGTTGTTACCTTGTACCTATCCATTTGAATTATTTTGCATTTTGTTTTGCACAGTTTCCAAGAACTGTACTTCCTCCATTCAGTTTTCCCCTTGTCATACCAGGAAACAAGTGTTTGTTGAGTGCGACTTTCCTGGTCATCCATTATGTATATAAATTTGCATGCCATTATTCACTTTAGTATGCTGCATCCTATCACACAATGCATTCAAAACCTGACATTTAAATATAGTACATTTTAAGGCTTGCTTGAGCCTCCCCCGGAACAGGTTGGGGCCTCCCCTGGGAGGCTGGCCTCACCATTTGAGAATCCCTGCTCTAGAGACATTCATCTGGATTTTTTTATAAGAGACTAAGCAACTCTTTTGAACAGTGAAGCATTTTGAATCATTAAACTCAAGCATTTTACTGTGATATTTTAATTATGTTTATTGTGTATTTAATTTTTGTTTTGTGTGTAATTTTAAGGGGTTGAGTTGGGTTTGGGTTCAGCTGGGTTTTGGGTTTGGGGGCGTGTGGGATTAATTTGCTTTGTTTGAGTGGAAACTGCTGTTGGTGTAGTGTGTACTGCTGCTGGGAGTTTAGGCAGCTGGGGTGGGTTGGGAGCGCTCTTCAGTGGGCAGGCACTACTCCCCCTCCTGGCTGAGGGACCTGCATCCCTTCGATTGTCCCCTGCTGTCTGCTGAGGTCTATAGGCATTGTCAGGCCTTGGGGATAGAGTGGGGGGGGGTCAGAGGGGCAGAGCCTTTGGCCTGAGAGGGGGGTGGAGCAGAGTGGGCAGATTGAGGTAGTGTGTTCAAGGAGGCACCCTGGGGTGAAATGGGTCCAGGAAAGGGGTCCTCTGCCTGGTTCCCATACCCAAGGGCTCCACTAGTGATGGGCAAATGATGCGCTCTTCCTCAGTAGCCCTTCTAGCTCAGGCGGTGTTATGCAATGCCAGGTTGATAAAGAACAAGACAGCATTAATTGCTGATCTTGTTGGGACATATGACCTGGCTTGCATCACCAAGACCTGGCTGAATGAAAATGCTGACCCTGTATTGGAATCAGCAGTTCCAGCCGGGTACTCAGTGATACACTGCTCGAGACTGGATCGTAGGGGCGGAGGTGTAGCCATCTGTTTTCAGATGGAACTGGACCTTATAAATGTACCAGTGGGGGCCACCAGATCCTTTGAGTGTATCTTGGATGCAGGTGTGGGTTGCAGGATACTTCTCATCTACCATCCACCCAGGGATGAGAAAGCTTTCCTGCAGGAAGTCACGGACTTTGTGGTCGACATGGTGTTGGAGTCCTCCAGGTAGTTGGTCCTGGGGGATTTCAATGCCTGGGTCAACAGCAAACTCTCGCATTTTGGCCAGGACTTCCTCCAACTAATGATCTCACTGGGATTTACCTCTGTGACCCATAGTTAGGGTCACTCTCTGGATCTGGTGTTCCTCCAGGGGATGGAGGTCTCTGACTTGGTGGTGGAGCCGGTCAGTTGGTCTGACCATCACACTGTAGGGTTCAGTTTCACGGCTCCCCCCAATAGACTTGCCCCTTCTGAGATGGTCCAGTACCGCCCTTTAAGGGGTGTGACCCCCGAGGGTCTAATGGCAGTGCTGGACCTATCGGGTAGACCAATGGAATGCTTGGATCTGGGGGACCTTGTATTGTACTATAATAGTGCAGTATCAGGGGCCCTGAATTCCATAGCTCCTGATTGTGTTTGCCCACTCACTCTTTGTCCTTGGTCTCCGTGGTCTGATGGGACCTTGAAGGAGTTGAGGCGAGTGGGACGAAGGTTGGAACGGTGCTGGTGGAAATCCAGCCTGTAAGATGACAAGCTTAGACTGATGGCCCATTATTTGGACTATCAGTCAGAAATTTCCTGTAAGAAGGCAGAGTTCCTGTCCAGGGAGATTTCTGCAGCAAGAAATCGACTGGCTCAGCTCTTCTGAACTGTTAGCAGGCTGTGCAATCCAGCCTGTCTTCAGAATTGGACAGTATTTTCACAATTGAAGCGCAAGGAGTTTGCTCGATTTTTTGCAGATAAGGTTGTCACCATTAGGTCAAAGATCCAGCTAGCACATTCTGATGAGTGTTGCGACTGTCGGTGGGAGGTTACAGGCACCTACTCTGTCTGGGTGAATTTTGATCAGCCAGCTATCACCAATATCGTGAAGATTGTCCAGGGCTTGCGACCAACTTGCTGTAGTTTGGACCCTGGTCCCACCCACCTCCTGGTGCAGTGCGTGGATGTCATCAGACCAGTCTTGGCTGAGACTGTCTGGTGTTCATTGGAGAATGGTGCGTTTCCACACCCCTTTAAAGAGGTGCGTGGACACCTTTTGAAGAAACCCTCCCTCGACCCAGACTGTCTTGCAAATTACAGATCCGTCTCTGACCTGCCCTTTGTGGGTAAGGCTATTGAGAAGGTAGTCATGTTGCAGCTGGAGGATTATCTTACCACTCATGAGGTCTATAATCCTTTTCAGTCTGGTTTCAGGAAGAGGCACAGTACTGACACGGCCCTTGTTCGGGTACTAAATGATCTCCTGATGACGAGAGATCGGAAGAGCCGTTCGATCTTGGTTCTCCTTGATATCTCCACAGCATCTGACACCATGGACCACGGGGTATTACTGGAGCACCTGCAGCTGATTTGTGGAATGTTGGGTACAGTCCTCAGATAGTTCCATTTGTTCCTCATGGACAGATCTCAGAGAGAGATGTGTCAGTGATTTTTTTCTTTGGCCTCTCTCCCTCTGTCATGTGGGGTGCCGCAGTGCTCTATTTTGTCTCCCATGTTGTTCACGGTGTATATGTTGCCACTGGGAGACATTATAAGGAAGTACAGGCTGAGTTTTCACTGTTGTGCAGATGATACTCAGCTGTACATGTCCTTTGTGCCTAAATGGTTTGATGCTGTCTCGGTCTTTAACAACTGCCTTGCTGAGATTCAAGACTGGATGAGTGCCAGCTGGTTGAGATTGAACCAGGATAAAACTGAGGTGTTGGTGGTGGACTTAGGACATCGGGCAGAGAGATTAACTCCTGTTCAGCCATCCGGACTCATACTGGGGGGGGGGGGAGATCCAGTTGAGGACCTCAGAAAGGGCGCAGAATCTGGGCATTGTGCTTGATGGTGAACATACACTTAAGTCTCAGGTATCAGCCATCATCAAGACCTTGTTTTACCATTTGTGGAACATCACCGCCTAGATAAAACACCTTGTTCCACCCCGAAGATCTTCCAACATTGGTCCATGCCTTTGTGACCTCCTGCCTTGACTACTGCAATGTTCTATACCTAGGGCATCTGGGGGTAGACATCCGCTGCCTGCAGCTGGTGCAGAATGCGGCAGCCAGGCTGTTGACTGGCTTGCCAAGATCTAACCATATCACACCTGTGCTCTGCGAACTGCACTGGCTGCCAGTGCAGTGAAGGATCATCTTCAGGGTCGCTTTGCTGACCTATAAGGCCCCACATGAACAGGGACCGCGCTATTTGCAAGATCTCCTTTGTCCCTACTGCCCCCTCTGCCCACTCTGTTCCACTGACGAGGGACTGCTAGATGTTCCCAGGGTCTGTTTGAAGACCTCAAGAGCCAGAGCTTTTGCCTCTGTGGCACCGACCCTGTGGAATTCTCTACCTCGTCAGGTGAGAGAGTGCCCATCCACTGAGACATTCAAGTCTGCATTGACGACCTTGTTATTTGATTTGGCAATCCCTGATGTTATTTAACCTAATGTTATTTAATCTGTTTGTATTATGTTTTATGGTTTGGGATTTTAATTGTATGAAATTATTTTTATGATTGGATGTTGTACAGGCGCTTTGGTATTTGAAAAGCGCCTTTTATAAATAAAGCATGACTTGACTTGACCTTGCTCAGTGCCCACTACAACGTCAAGCTTGGAGCCATCACTCTTCTCAGTGTCGTGTGCGACACTGGAGTCGGGGACAACCTCCAAGATGACATCACCATCAGCATCTCACACAGAGCCGGACCTAGGATTGGCACCACTAGAACTGCCTCTTAGCCTCCCTCCTTAACCCCCCATCCCAATTTATTTGAGTCTATGTCCCCTCGTGTTTCAGTTTCCACTTAACTTATCCACACAATTTATTCCTTTCAGACACTTGAAGGACTCAATCATGTTCCCTCTCTCCCTTCACTCCTCTAGGGAGTACAGGTTTAGGGCCTCCAACCTATCCTCATATGTTCTACCCTGCTGGCCCATGATAATTTTGATTGAACTCCTTTGGAACATCTCAAGCAGGTTAATTTCCTTCTTAAGGTATGGACACCAGTACTGTACACTGTACTCCAGATGCAGCTTCATTAATGACCTGTACAAGGGCAGTATTACCTCTTCTTGCCTACTGCTGATCCCTCTGGCAATGCAGCCCCACATTTTATCTGCTTTTGCTGCTGCCTTCCTACACTGTTGTGGAGTGTTTCAGGTCACTGATGATCATCTCTCCCAGGTTTTTCTCCTCCTCCTCTAGTGCAGATACCTGGACCCATCCCAGGCTGTACTCCATCCAGGGGTTCTTGCCTCCAATGTGAGTAACTCTCCATTTCTTTGCAGCCCTGAAAACAAGCTGCCAAATCCCAGACCACCTCTCTAGTTTTTGCTGATCCTTCTTTAGGTCCTATATCCCTTCTGCTGTGTCCACCCTCCAATACAGCTTGCTGTGGACCACAAATAGGTACATTTTGCCCTTAATGCCATCTCCAGTATCATTTATTAAGACACTGAACAGCACCAGTCCTAGCACAGAGCCCTGTAGGACCCCACTAGTGACCTCCTTGGTGCTAGATACTGTAGCTCACCACGCCACCGCTACTCTTTGGGTCCTGCCCCTCAGCCAGTTTTCCACCCATCTGGTCATCTTCTCCCCATCCTCAAGATCTGCCAACTACCCGATCAACCTCCACAGGAGTGGAACCAGAGCACTAGAGAGGGAGTGCCGTCCCATCCTGACCACTCTCCCCACAGATATACCATCCCACCATGTGCCCCAGATTACCCCCCCGACAGAGACGGGGGGGGGCAAGGGAGGCACAGAGAGGGAGGGGGATCCAGAGACTGAGGCTCCAGGGGGATGGCGGGGGGGTTGTGATGAATGGTGAACATATACAGAAAGATCATAATTATGGTAGGTATGTAATTTTCATATCTTATCTGTGTCAGTCTTCACCATTCATCAGATATGGGTGAGTGTCGAGCCCCCCCCCCAAAGGGGGCTTTTTAAAAAACCCTAAAGGACAGGGTCCCTTAGCTCTCAGTGGGTGACACACTAAGAGGGAGAACCTTCTGGGCCTGGAGAGGCTCGAGAGTGGGGAAAGTGAGACGGGAACCCCCCGGATGGAGAAGGAAGTTGCCCCGACAGACGTCATCTCACTCTGTGGGAAAAGAGATAGGTCCTCTACTGCGCGGAGTTAACCACTCTACACTGGGCCAAGGGTGACAACTGGGAAAGATGCAGCCATGCCGTCCGCCTAGTGCAGATCGCTGTCCCTACGACCCTAGTAGCTACCTCATTGGCATCATACGATGCCCTTGCTTGGTGCCTTGCTAGCTCCAGGCCACGCGCACAGAGTGCAATGGCTTGTCTGGTTTGCTCCATGTCAGGCAATGAGGCTAGGAGCTGACCCAGCCTGGACCACAAGAACCTGTCATAGACTGCATAGTGGGCCTGATGTGCTGAAATAGAAAGCAGCAACCGTGCTGAGTAGAAAGTTCTCCTACCCCAGAAGTCAAAATCCAAGGAGTTTAGATCTGGGGGCCGGTCACGATGAAGGGCGCAAAGCCCATTGGGAGTGTCCAGCTGCATCAATCCTGACTGAGGATGAGGCATGGAACCTGGAGATTCCGGGGGGAGTGCAATACCGCTGGCAGAGATCCTTAGGTGCGGGAACTCTGGAAAAGGGTCTCCGCTGGGAACGCAACGATGCCTCCCTAAAGGGAGCAGGCCAGGGGGGCACCACAAGGGTCTCCTCACTGAAGTTGCCCAAAAAGGCGTGCGCTGAGTGCTCCAGATTGCTCTGAGTGGCAGGAGAGAGATGCAGGTCCTCCAACATCCTCACGAGGAATCACAGATACTCCACGAGATCAGTGGCTGGGGAGATGTGGACAGAAGGCTCCTCTCCTCCAGAAGAGGGGGATGAAGAGTTAGAGGACCTCAACTGTTCAGAGGGTGGCTGCTTGGGGGGAGGTTGAAAAACCTGTCTGTCCATTGCCCTGATGTAAGCGGAAAAGCGAGCAGCGGCAGCTCTAAACTGCTCCCACAAGAGAGGCCCGCTAGGACCAATGATGCCTGGGAGCCCAGGAGAGTATGGCAGAGGGATGGGGACAGAGTCAAGAAGAGAAGTCGGCTGACCTCCGCCTGGACCAGGGAGCGGACCAGGAGCACCAGAAGATGAAGGTGCTCCGGAAGACTCCACAGCCGACAGCTGAACAACCATTTAGAAACTGCCTTGGCTGCACCCGGAAGAATCCCCCCTGTGAGGTGACCGGGGCTGTATAGGTCCAGAAGGACGGTCCCCTACCTCAAAAGAATGGGGCTCTCTCAAAGAAAGTGAAGAGTTAGAGCACAGATCTGCACTGCAGCTTCTTCCAGAGCCCGGATGGACCCCCGAAAAAGGCCTCTGTGCAGACCCCATGCCCCTTGACCCCTTGGAATCTGAGAGTGCCCTCCTCCTCGAGATGGCCAGCCTAGGTAACTGACAGCCCTGGTCAGCACCCAAAGGAGCTATCCAAGGCACAGTACCCTCCCCTCTCATAGGTGCTCTGATCGGCCCCAAAGTTGGGCGATCCAGGCACACCACATAAGGGGGTACCGCCACTGAGGGGTCAGCGAACCCTCCAAGGCTGGGCTGCAGTGCAATGGTGGCATGCACCACTGCCCGCTGGTCAGCGCCCCTGACCCCAGCCTCGGAAGTCGCCAGCCGCTCCTCAGACACCACAAGACTACCCACACTAGCAGCTAGTTCCAAGGAGCCAGACTGCCCATCTGACTCAGAGTCCAACTCCACCTCCAAAGAGGTGGAGACCAAGGCCCTGTGCCAAACAGTAAGTGGGCACCTTTCGCCATCCCTACCAAACAGGGTGCCAGAAATGGGCATCGCATGAGTCCATGTCATGAAGTGGGCCAAGACATGAAAGACAACGGTCGTGCTGGTCGGTGACGGAAAATGTTCGGTCGCATGGGGGGCCGACCTGTCTTTGAAGTCTTCTTGCCCTCCAACCTAGACATGACCTACGGGAAAAAATACAAAACAAGACTCGACGTTGCTCTAAAAATGAAATATGGAAAGATCTTACCGGTGACATCAAGTGGCTAGCAGAACTGGCAGGAAAACCAACGGACTTGGCGTTGAAATTATCTGGAGAGAATGAACTATGAAACAGGTAGGCCTGAACTCAAATTGCTAGAGAAAGCATCCCACAAGGTGACCTCGATGGCAGGAGATGAAGAACTGGCAGGCAGGAGGAGTCGATGGTGCCTAACGGCCAACTCGCGAGTGCCACGTAGGCAACGTCGGCCTCAAGGGTGGCAGCTTAAGCTCGTTTCCACCCACCAAAAAATTAAAAAAAAAAAGTCTCAAGAGGGTCCACCTACGCTAAAATTGTGATGTGATGAATGGTGAAGATTGACACAGACAAGATCAAATGAGCCCAACAGAGTGCAACTCCCATAGCAGCAAATATAAGTCCCCCCAATGGTGATGCATCAGGTAAATCCAGAACCTCAGGCCATGGCACAGCCTGTATCCCCAATACCCTCAACATCTGCAGAAGGAAATAATGAGATAATAGAAACTGCTCTGGGTGTGAACACTCCCACAGAACCCAGTGAAGAAAACGATCAGTCAAACCCAGGATTAAATCCTCTTCCCCAAGAAAATGAACTGAATATGCCACCTAAAGGAGAAGTACCTTGGAAACAAAGAGCCTCAAGAACGATTACTTGAAGCTGGGCAAATAAAAACGCTGTGGAGGCCAAGCACAGGACAGAGGAACTGCTGCAGTGCAAAAATCGATTTACCCCCTTGGTCAAACGGAAACAATGGGATGAGATGGAGGAAGACTCTGATGCTTCATCGGTGGCATTGTCTCAACCAGACCCCATGACAGACACAGAAATTCTGTCTGGAGACTCTAAATCCTCCAGATCTTCCAAATCTTTGAATAGGAAGAAATTCAAGACAAAATCACTGGAAAAAGCAAAGAAGTATCAATAATCACTCTTTATTGTTTCGTCCAGTAATCAACGGCTGCTAATCTCACTTGGGGGACACTAAATGTCAACAGTATAAAAAATAGAAAAAGGAGAATGACAACCTTCTCTATATTAAGAAATGTGCATTTACATGTATGTTTCATACAGGATACTAGGTTGCATTCCCTCAAGGAGATACCACAAGCCACAAAAGAATGATTTAGTGGCCCCTCCTTATGGTCACTAGGGGAGAAGCCATGCTCTGGGCTCGGTGTGTTGTTCAATACCACTGAGATAAAAGTAACCAAGCTTATAGATCTTGTTCAAGGGAGGGCTCTTATTTTGGATATAATTTATAAGCAACAATGGAGGGTAATTAATTTATATAATCCACAAACCAAAGCAAAGAGAGTGGAAATGTTAAAATTAATACAACCTTATTGGTGGTGTTTTGGGGGAATTCAACTGCATTCTTTCCCTCAAGGATAAAACAGGGTCTACCCCCAAACTTTATTCTGACTCAAATGTCCTACGTTCATTGATTGTTACTGCTAAGTTAATGGATAGCTCAAAATATGGAAATTCTCCTCCTAGACATACCTTTCAGAAAGGTTGTTTGACCACCCGCATAGATTTTTTTTTTATTTCTGAGTGGGTTCCATGCAGCACACATATGGTTATACCTATAGAAACTGCAGATCACAGCTTAATTAAAATCAATCTAAGTCCTTCACAAAATGAGCCTGGGTCATATGCACATTGGAAAATGAAAACATCCATACTACAAGATGAAGGAGGATGGAGGGAACTAGAAAGGGTAATTGAAGATAAGCTCAGTGTATATGGACTGTATGATAATCTTCTGTACTGATGGCTAGAAACAAACACTGAAATCAAGAAATACTGCAAAAAATGGCAAAAACATTAGCACAATCAAATTACATAAAATATTTAGAAAACAGGCGGCAACTACAAAAATTAACACCTCTAACTACAGAACTGGGTTATGTCTACTCGAATCAAATAAAACAGATTAAAATTGAAATGGTAAAACTTCAGTATGATAGGGCTAGTTCCCTTTTTCAGGAACAAAAGTACGGTACCCAGGGTAGGGCACAAATGGTTAATCCTTACGATAACTGTAAAATAAGGATGGAAAAGAAATATATGCCACAAATCCTGTCTGAAAAAGGGGAATTAATTAGGAAAAATCCAGAGATTGTAAAATTGGTTACAGCACATACTGTACAAAAAAATTATTTGGGCAAACTATGCATCCAGCAGGGGCATTAGATGCTTTCTTAGAAAACATTAGCATACCTAAATTAGACCAGGGTATTAAAAAAAATATGACAAGACCTATCACAAGAGATAAAATCTTGGCTGTGGTATCTCACTTAAAAAACAACACAGCTCCAGGGCTGGATGGAATTCCGGGGGAATTCTACAAAAAGTCAGTAGAAATATTGGTAAAATATTTGGAAGAAATTCTTCAATGAGATGACAAAGGGTCAGCACCCTCTACCCCCTGCCTTGGCAGTTAGCCTATTAATCTACTTGCACAAAAAAGGAACGAAAGAATATATTAACAACTGGCGTCCCAGTAGTTTAATAAACTGATATTGGAAAATTCTATGCAAAATATTGTGTAATAGACTCATGCAGGCAGCAACATATGTCATCTTTCGCACACAGGTCTGTGCGATACCGCAGAGATCAATATTAGACAACCTAAGACTTATTAGGGAAATATGAGATGCCCAAACTGCAGGAGGATATATCCTCAGCCTAGATCAATCTAAGGCATTTGACTTGGTTTCCCATAATTATCTTTTCTCAATATTACAGCATTATGGCATACCTGGACAGTTTATCGACTGGCTGAAAATATTATATGGCTCTGCCTCTATGTGTCCTTTAGTAAATGGTTTAATTGGATCACATGTCCCCATTCAAAGGGGAGTTAGGCAGGGATGCCCCTTAAGTCCCCTCCTGTATGTATTCTCAATAGACCCTCTGTTCAGGAGGATCGACTCAGATCCTGAAATAAAACATATGTTAAGTCCAGCAGACATTGGGTTCCCAAGTGTAATAGCATATGCTGATGATTTATGTATCATGCTAGCGGATCACAGATCTGGAAAAAAGCATTAGAAATTACTCAAAGGCCTGGATATTCAAACTGCACCAGGCTGTGGCGCAAGCCTGGGCGCAGCTCAATTTTGTTGCGCAGGGGTGTGGCCTGGGTGATATTCAATGGAGCTGCGCTATGGCGCAGCAGCTTTGAATATCGCACCCTGGCCACCCCCACTGTGCATGGCGCAGTGGCACTGCGCCAGTGTAAGTGGCCAGAGTGGTGCATGGAGATGCGCTAGTGCAAGTGCCATTGCGCCATGCACAGCACCTGCGATATTCAAGAGGGAACATGCAAATGGGGCCATAATTTATGCAAGGCACACAGGGGGCCATTTGCATCTCATCATGGCCCCATTTGCATGCCATTAGCATGCAGGTGCGCCGATCCCCAAGGACTTGCACCTGACGCCCTGCCAGACTGCAGCCGTCGGGGACCGACACCCCCTACAGCCCGATCGCGGGCATTCGTGTAAAAAAAAACCCGTCCTATAACCCTGGTGGTCCAGTGGACCTCTATGTGCCCAATCGTGAGCATTCATCCTGAAGATTATGCCCCCCAAGTCCAATATCCTTGGTGGTCCAGTGGACCACACTGAGCCAGTTCGCGGGCATCAGTAATAGAACCCCCCCCCACAAGTCCAATATCCCTGGTGGTCCAATGGACCGATCGCTGCCCGATCGTGGGCATCAGTACCTCATCAAATACCCCATCTACCCTGGTGGTCTAGTGTACCCCACCCACCCGCCCACTGGGCCCACCGCCTTGCTCCCCCCTCCGTCAGCGGCGGGTGGCAGCACCTCCACCGTCTGCCGCCCCACTGCCGCCGACTGACAGCTCGGTAGGGCTGCATGCCCACTGGTTCTGCGCAGGCCAATGGGCATGCACCTATCGTACTACTCAGTCCAGATATGTGAATGAATTCATTCACATATCTGAACTGAAGTAATCGATATGACTACGCCAATAGGCTCTTGCTCTGTACCAATGGGTGTGCAGCCCTACCAACAGTCAGTCGGCGGCGGTGGCGGTGAGATCTGCCGCCCGCCCGGTTGCCAGGGTAGCGGGTGGTGGGGCTACGTGGTGGGTAGGTGGGGACACTGCCACCAGAGCTATGTTTGGGGGTGGTTTTATCACACATACCGCCCAGCGATTGGGCATTCGGTCCACTGGACCACCAGGGATGTGAGCGGGGGTGGGAATTATTATACATACGCCCGCGATCGGGCATTTGTCCACTGGACCACCAGGGATATGAGCGGGGAGGAGAGCCACATTGATGCCCGTGATCGGGCTGGTGGGGGGGGGAGTACACTATGCCCGCGATCGGGCTGCGGGGGGAGGGCACAGGGACTGGGTTGGGGGCCAGCCACAGGACATATGTTCACAAATCTGGACTGTCATGTACGGTATGGGCTGCACGCCCATTGGCTCTTGCTCTGCACCAATGGAGTGGTGCAAGGTGTGGCGTCCAGCTCCTCAATCCTCAGCACCACTGGGCCAGCAGCCCACTTGCTTTTTGACTGTCCCTAAGTGCAAAACTGTTGGAGAATTATAACTAGAAAATGATCAGTGTCCCCATTTTATAACTTAACTTCAGATATCTTGCTTTTGGGTATTCTTCCCTTTCAATGGACCAAATTTGATAAGTTAACATTATGGCTGTTTCTGGTGTGTTTTAAGTTTTATATATGGAATGTGAGATGCAGAATGTCTATCCAGCAACTTCAAATTTCAGGAAAATAACTTTTCAGTATGATTGAAAATGCTACTGTATAGTGAAAATTAAACAACATGAAAAAGGTACTGTTTCTCCACAGATCTTCCACTCATGGTGGGATACCATCAGTTGGATCCAGTAAGAGTGATGACACTAACATTAATCCATTGATGCAGACCGTGTGTTGCCTTGAGAACAAGGGAGTATGTAAGTGTTTCACCTGGCTTTTCTTTCCTATATTTTTTAAATCAAAAGAGTAAGAGAGTGAGGAGGTCTCTTTATAGGCGTATCTTTATTAAAAAGAAAGTAGATTAGATTAATTCTTTTTAGAAGGACTTCCGTATACAAAAATTCAAATTACGTACTTACCGTAATTATGATCTTTCTGTGTATCTTCACCATTCATCACAGATGGGTACTGGCCGGAGATCAGGACCCGCGAACCTTTTCTTTTTTTAAAAGATAGGCGGAGCGATGCAGCATTACGCCCGTCCTCGAGGGGGCCGACGTACTCACGTGGCGCTCGAGGATTAGCCGTTAGGCTGCATCGACTCCGCCTGCCTACCAGTTCTGAGTCACCGGAGAGGTAGAGGAAGGGATGGAGGGTGGGACAAGAAAGTCCAAGGGACAGAAAAAGGAAGAGAAAACTGAACTAAAAGGAGAAATAACGACTGAGAGGACAGTATAGAAAAAGTAAGACTAAGGGGATTGGGCAGGGGCCCCAATCTCTGGAAGCTGAGGAAGGGGGGGGGAGAGAAATTTAGGAGAGAGAGTGAGAGGTAACAAGGATCCAGGACCCTTGTCCGTCACCAGATACTAAGGAACTGCAAGGAGTAGCAAAGCTCTCTTGCCAGAATTCAAGGCACAGAATAACTGGCAATACCCTGAAAGCAGAGTCGGCTGTACTGGAGAAGGACAGGAAACAAGGACCTAGTACTCTCTCTCGAAAGATGTTTTGGTGAAAGAAGGAAGACCCTCTCTTTTTTTTTTTTTTTTTGAGGGAGAAAAAGGGCAACAGCAACTCCCACCCTATAAGGGTGAAAATGTGAGTAGAGAAGGAGTGCCAGACAAAATGTACCCTTTAGGGCGAAAACTAACCCCCCCCTGTGTGTCCCAACTTTACCCCGCTCAGAAGAGGGTGAGGCACAGAGGGAGGAGGATCCAGAGACTGCAGCCCCAAGGGGGATGGTGGGAGGGAATGTGATGAATGGTGAAGATACACAGAAAGATCATAATGTGTCAATCTTCACCATTCATCACAGATGGCTGAGTACCAAGCCCCCCGAAGGGGGTTGATTAATTGCACCCTAAGGGACAGTGTCCCTTAGCCCTCAGTGGGTGACACACTAAGGGGGGGAACCTTCTGGGCCTGAGGAGGCCCGAGAGTGGGGAGAGTGAGACGGGGTTCCCCCAGAGGGGGAAAGAATTTGCCCTGATAAACGCTGTCCTCCCTACGGGAAAAGAGGTAGGTTCCTGGTGATGGAGCAAATCACCCCACGCCAGGCCAAGGGTGACAACCGGAAAGGCGGCCATGCTGATCTTCTGGTGCAGATCGCTGTCCCACGACCCTGGTAGCTACCTCATTGGCATCGTAAGATGCCCTTGCTTGGTGCCTTGCTAGCTCCAGGCCACGTGCAGAGAGAGCAATGGCTTGCCTGTTTGCTCCGAGTCAGGCAGAGTGGCTAGGAACTGACCTAGCGCTGACCACAAGTACCTGTTATAGGCAGCGTAGTGGACCTGATGCGCAGAAATGGAGAGAAGCAACCATGCCGAGTAGAAAGTCCTCCTCCCCCAGAAATCAAAATCTGAGGAGTCCTGACCTGGGGGCCGGTCACGCCGGAGGGCGCAAAGTCCATCAGGAGTGTCCAGGTGCATCAATCCGGACTGCGGATGAGGCAAGGAGCCTAGAGACTCCGGGGGAGCGCAATACCTCTGGCAGAGGTCCCTAGGGGCAGGAACTCCGGAGAAGGGCCTCTGCCAGAAACGCATGGACGCCTCCCGAAAGGGAGCGGGCCAAGGCGGCACCACGAGGGTGGCTGTCCCAAAATGTCCCAAAATCACCTAGAAAGGCGTGTGCCGCATGCTCCGGATTGCTCATAGAAGAAGGAGAAAGGTGAAGGTCCTCCATCATCCTCACAAGGAAACGCTGATACTCAGAGAGATCAGCAGCAGCAGAGATGTGGACAGAAGGTTCCTCTCCCCCAGAAGAGGGGGATGAGGAGCTGGAGGTCACCATAGGCTTGGAGGGTGGCTTCTCGGGGGGAGGTTGAAAAACCTGGCTGTCCAAAGCCCTAACGTAAGCAGGGAATTGAGCAGCCACCTCTCCGAACTGTTCCCAGGTGAGAGGCCCGCTAGGACCAAGAATACCTGGGAATGCAGGAGAAGGTGGCAGAGGGGAGTGGACAGAGCCGAGAGAAGAAGTCGGCTGACCTCTGCCAGGGCTAAGGAGCGGACCACGGACTCCCACGGGGGGAGTCCTGGAAGACTCCGCAGTCGACAGCTGCACAACCGCTCCGGTACTGCCCAGACCGCGCCCAAAGAATCCCCAAGTGGGCGACCGGGGCCGTGAAGGTCAGAAGGGCGGTCCCCTGCCTTGAAAGAATGGGACCCTCTCAAGGAACCCGAGGAAGGCGGAAGTCCACACTCCGGCTCCGTCCAGGACCCGGGTAGGTCCCAGAGAAGGGCCGGCACGCCGAACCTATACCCCTCGACCCTTCTGAGTCCGAAAGGGTCCTAGCCCTCGAAGTGGCCAGTCTAGGCAGCTCCGTACCCAGGGCTGCTCCCGAAGGGGCAATCCCGGAAGGAGCACCTTCCCCTCCTGTGGCCCTCTCGATAGGCCTCAAAGTTGGATGACTGAGAGATGTCACAGTAGGGGACCACCATAGAGGGGTCAAGGAACCCCCCCAAGGCTAGGCTGCAAGGCGATGGTGGCACGCACCACAGCCTGCTGGTCAGCACCACTGACCCTAGCCCTAGAGGAAACCCGACTCACCTCGGAGGGGGACTGGCCGAGACCCGAAGAGGAAACCACCAGCTCGTCCTCCCTTGCAGACAACCCCGAAGGGTGTGACTGCCCATTCGACTCCGAGCTGGACTCCGACTCCGAAGAGGCAGAGTCCGAGGCCCTAAGCCAAACAGTAAGGGGTCGAGGAAGGGACACCTTCCCGAGGGGCCCAGGAGCCAAGGCAATCCCCGCCCGCTCCACAGCACCGCGAGCGGTGCCAGCAGAAGGTGGCAGGGCAGCTTGGGCCAGAAGTCCTAGGCCAGGGCTAGCTGCGGCACCATCAGGTCCACCGGTGCCAGGGGAGGCACCCGGGATGGAGACGGCGCCGTCAGCAACCCCAGTCTTGGAGCTGCCGCCGCCGCCAGGCCGCTCGACGCAGTGTGCGGCAGCGAGGACCAAGGCGGCGTCGACGACCCCGGAGGACTCGGCTCCGACCATGGCACCGACATCAGGCGCCGTGAGACCGCTCGGCGCAGTGGCGTCGAGTCCCAACAGCACCGACGTCAGCACCGACAGGCGACACAAGGCCTTGGCGCCGTGCTCAACCTTGGCGCCGGGTGAGACATGGCGAAGGGCGATGTCAAGGTGGTTTCCGGGCGCCACGAGCAGTGTCGGTGCCGTGCATGGCGCAGCAAGCCCCGACGCGCCGACAGTGGGTTGGCGCCGGCGTCGACACCGACAGGACCCATGGCCCAGCGGCACGAAGGCCCGGCGGCACCGAATGACGGCGAGGGACGGCGTCGACCCGAACCTAGCGGACTGCGGGGCGACACGGAGCCTTCACCCCGAAGGGTGACTGCGGGCGGCGCCCCCCCGCTCCGGAGGCGGGATGGGCCTCCTGCGCGGAAGGAGCCTCGGCCACAGCTAGGCTAGAAGAGGCCGAGGCTCCCTCCTCCATGGTCCGTGGAGAGCACGGAGGGGACCCGGCGGAGAGGCCGAGAGCAGCGCTAGCCCGGCCAGGTCGCAGCCTACCCCAGTCGTGAGGCTCGCCCGACCTTAGCGCAGCTGTTCCAAAACTCGGCGGTCCATCGAGAAGCAGGCATGCAGAATCCATGTCATTGTCGGGCCAAGGCACGAAAGGCACCGGTCATGTTGGTCGGTGACAGAGTACTTGCGGCCGCATGGGCACCGACGCATAGAGGGCCGCCCCGTCTTCTCCGATTTTTTGCCCTCCAACCGCGACTTGACCTACAGAGAAAAAAACACCAAAAACAGACTCGACGTCGCTTTAAATGTAATAAAAAGGAAAGATCTTACCGGCGACGTCGAGTGGAGGCAGAACCCAGAACTAGCAGACCGCGGACTAGCGACAAAAATATCGCAGGCGTAAGGCCTAGAAAAATTGACAGACTTCAGGCTTCCCACGAGGCAACCTCGACGGCGGGAGACGAAGAACTGGTAGGCAGGCGGAGTCGATGCAGCCTAATGGCTAATCCTCGAGCGCCACGTAGTACGTCGGCCTCGAGGACGGCGCCGATGCTGCATCGGCTCCGCCTATCTTTTAAAAAAAAAAAAAAGGCTCCCGCGGGGTCCTGATCTCCGGCCAGTACCCATCTGTGATGAATGGTGAAGACTGACACAGATAAGATCATAATTGAGTTACCTTTTATCCCAAATTTGGGACATTTCAGAACATAATGTACCTAGATTTGTTACTACTATTGGGGGTTGGGGGTGGGGTATGTGAATATGGGATGTTGTGTATTCTTAATCAGCAACAACTTCCCTACAGGATATGCAAGAAAAATTATTCACCTTAGTCATCTTACTTCTTCCAGTGTATTCTTCTATATTCATTACTGTATGCAGTCTGGCTCCTACATAGAACTGCCCGGAGAGAAATGGAACTATATCCAAATGATAGAACCTAACATTGCTCGAGACACATATTCAAACTGCTGCCCTCAACTACTGTAACGTTTCATCAACGTCTCAGATTTCAATAACAGCCTACAAGGCAGAAATACTGTTTCTATCTAAAACTACCTATAAATGCATAAAGGAACTTTCTCAAGCAACTATAGACCTATCTCTATACTTCCTCCTCTCTCTAAAGCACTGGAAAAAATAGTCTCTGACCAGTTAACAGAACACCTAACTAAATACAACCTACTAAGCCATGCTCAGTACGGCTTCCAGACAGGCCATAGCACTGTCACCGCATTTTCTGAGCTCACCTCGTTCATCCATGAGGCCCTAGACCAAGGATCTATTGCAGGTGCAATCTTTGTGGATCTTACCAAAGCATTTGACACGGTCAGTCACAATCTTATGCTTCGTGTCTTGCCACAGCTAAATGTGGTCCCGAGACAACTGCCTGGTTCAAGGACTACCTCTCAGGCCGGGTCTCATGCAAGTCAGGTTAAATACCACCATCTCCTATCACAAAGCAGTGTGCTCTGGGTCCTCAGGCTCATCCTCGGCCTCTTCTCTTTTCCCTCTTTTTAAACTCACTTCCCAAGGCATGCAGTGGTCATTTGCTTCTCTATGCGGATGATGCGTACTATTTTGAAACACCCTCAACCTAGCGCCTACAGCAAGCCCTACAGGGTTTCTTTGGGAGCTAGAATCATAGTTGATGAGCTCTGCCTGATCATCAACTATAAAAAACTAAATCCATGATATTTGCGCACCGTCAAAGCCCACACAGCCAATCGGCACTCCTAATTAAAAACACACAAGGTACCCCCCTTGAACACGTCACTAACTTCAAATACCTGGGTATCACATTAGATACCTCGCTCTCCTACCACAGACACATTCAACTTCTTTCTACCGCTGTTAACACTAGAGTGGGAATCCTCTATAGAGTTAAACACTGTTTACCCTCACAGGCCTTGCATCTGGCAGTCTCCGTCTCAATCCTCTCCCTAATTGATTACGGGATAGTGATATATGGATCAGCAGAATCCACCGCACTACACAGTATTAACACTGCCCTGAATAAAGCCCACCGACTAGTCACCGGCAGCGACCGTCTAACTCATACCTGTGACCTTTACACCCTGACTGGTTGGCTAAACTTCCAACAAAGACTTCAGTACCACACCTGCATCCTGGCAAAAAAAATACAACTTCAGACAGCCCCCCTTGGCCTTCTCCCCATAATCAGCCCAGCCCCCCTCAGGCACAATACTCGACTCGCTGCAAATTTCTCATTCCAGGTCCCCCACTGTAGGACATCACTAGGTCAAAGATCGCTTCAGTACCGTGCTCCTCTTTGGCTCAATGCTCTACCTCCTCGGCTCTCTCAGACACTCAGCATCTCTCTATTCAAAGCAGGCCTCAAAGCCCACCTAATTGAGTCTGCAACCTGTGACTGTGGCTAGCTCTGCCCACTTAAGTATGCTCCCTAACCCCATTAATAACCGACACAGGGTCTCCATAGACCCCATGAATATGCTTCCCCCCATCTCTAACAAATGATACCCTGAAAGCTGCCTACTACTGTCTCTGGTGAACTAAGATAAAGCCTGGACTGCCCTGTCAGTACTGTTTGTGTGTAATACTTGAGTGTGTATGTTTTCTTGTATACTGCTTTACTACGTATGTATCCTTGTATTTCATTCCCCCTCCACACCCTGTAACCGACCTGGAGCCATTGCAAATGAGTCTGTGATTCAAAGGATTGTAATTCTGATTATATGCAATAAATAAATAAATAAATAAAATAATAAACTCCCATAAACAAAATATGCCCCCTAGTGGCTATTTAACTAAACTCAAACAGATAAGTTTTATCCTGGAAACTCAGGTAACCAAAGAAGAAGTAGTCCTACCAAAGTAAAATGTACTTTAATAGTGTGTACATGCTTACAGAAATCCAAGATAACATCAGTAGGCATGCTGAGGCTCTGGTTCTAGTAGGGGAGGCAGGGAGGGAGAGTTATGAATATAGAAGAACACACTGGAAAAAATAAGATTACTAAGGTGAGCAATTTTTTCTTCTAACCCCATGTATTTTTTTATATTCATAACTGTATGCAGACTTCAAAACAGTACCTAATCCAATTAACAGAAGCACTCATGATAAGGGGGTCGATACATAGATACATAGACAGTGTCGGCAGATAAGGGCCTATGGCCCACCCAGTCTGCCCATTTGAGCTTGTAAGTTCAGTTTGTTTTCCTAGAAGTCTGTTGCCCCTTACCCCTGACCTCCAGAATTCCTTTATGTCTATCCCATGCATTCTTAAATCCCGTGATTGTTTCAGCCCCACCACTTCCTCTGGCAGGGTGTTCCACTTGTCCACCACCGCTCTGTGAAGAAATTCTTTCTCATGTTTCCTCTGAATCGTCCTCCCTCCAACTTCATCCCATGCCCTCTAGTCCTGGAACATCTTTTCACTTAAAATAGTGTTTTCCTGCACCCTGTTCCTCCCTGTAAGATACTTGTATGTCTCTATCATATCCCTCTCTCCCTCCTCACTCCATCCTTTCACAGAAGAAAGGGTTCTGCAAGAACTCCTAAAACTAAAGGTGGACAAAGCAATGGGTCCTGATGGAATTCACCCCAGAATTCTAAAAGAATTAAGGGAGGAACTAGTGAAACCACTGGCTACTCTTTTTAATAAATCATGGGAGGATGGTGAGGTACCCGAGGACTGGAGGAAGGCGGATGTGATTCCCCTTCACAAATGTGGGACCAAGACAGAGGCAGGAAACTACAGACCTGGCAGTCTGACCTCTGTGGTAGGGAAAGTGATGGAGTCACTTGAAGCAAAGAATAGTTGAGTACCTAGAGGCCAGTGGGGCACAGGACCCAAGGCAGCATGGGTTCACAGCGGGAAGGTCATGTCAGATGAATCTAATAGATTTCTTTGACTGGGTGACCAAAGTAGTAGACCAGGGAGGGGCTGTGGACATGGCCTACCTAGACTTTAGCAAGGCTTTTGACACAGTCCCACACAAAAGATTAATAATCAAATTAACCAGCCTGGGGGTGGGTAATTGTAAATGGAGTCCACTCTGAAGAAAGAGGGGTTACTATAGTGGGCACCGCAGGGTTCAGATTGGGTCCAGTCCTTTTAATGTCTTCATCAGTGACATTGCAGAGGGACTGGAAGGAAAAGTATGCCTTTTGCAGATGACACAAAGATCTGCAACAGGGTTGATACACAAGGAGGCGTGGAAAGGATGAAAAGGGACTTGACAAGGTTGGAGGAATGGTCAGAAGTATGGCAGCTAGGATTCAATGCAAAGAAGTGCAAAATAATACACCTGGAAACAAGAACCCAGGGAAGAATACACAATGGGTGGGGAGGTAGTAACAACAACAAAAAGGAAAGGGACCTGGGGTAATCATTTCAGATGACCTTAAGGTTAGCAAGCAATGTGGAGAAGGCAGTAGGAAGGGCTGGGGGTATACTGGGATGTATAGGAGAGGCATCAGCAGCAGAAAACAGGAAGTTGTTATCCTCTGTACAGACAGTTTGTGAGACCCCATCTGGAGTACTGCGTCCAGTTCTGGAGACCCCATCTCCGCAAGGACATAGACAGGATAGAGGCAGTCCAGAGGAGGGCAACTAAAATGGTGCAGGGTCTGCAAGAGAAGCCGTATGAGGAGAGACTAAAGGAGCTTAATATGTATACCCTTGAGGAAAGAGGGGGGACATGATAGAAACTTTTAAGTACCTCAGTGGAATCAACAAAGTCCAAGAGGGTAGCATCTTTCAGAAAAAGAGACGTGCAAGAACAAGGGGACACAATTTAAAGATAGAAGGGGGTGGTTCAGGGGCAATGTGAGGAAGTATTATTTCACAGAGAGGGTAATGGATGCATGGAACAGCCTTCCTGGGGAAGTTGTGGGATCTAAAACTGTGGGAGAATTCATGCATGGTACAGACATAAGGCAATTCTTGTGGGGGGTAGGAAGAAATAGGCTGTTGGTTAACTAGGATCTGCAGCCTATCCTGTAGGTAGGGAAATGGGCAGACTAAATGGGCCAAGCGGTCCTTATCTGCCGTCAAAGTCTATGTTTCTATGTTTCTACCTTTGGAGGTGGGCAGAGAACCTACTTAGGAAAGAGGCTCTGCAGGACTGCTGTTCCGAATCTGGCATCACCTCTGGACAGTATGTCCAGGCTGTAATGCTTAGTGAAAGCATGTACTGTCCTCCACGTGGCAGCTTTGCATGTGTACAGTAGGGGGACATCCCTTGAACCTGCTATGGAAGCAGCTGTTCCCCTGGTTGAATGGGCCCTAAGTCCTGATGGGGCCTGTCTGCCTGCTTTTTGATAGCAGAACTGTATACAGTTAACTATCCAGCGACAGATCGATCTCTTGGTAGCTGGTGTACCTTTTTTCACATCCCCATAGGTAAGGAAATGGAAATTACGTACCTACCGTAATTCTTGATCTTCTTGGACGAGTCTCCACCACTCACTCACAGTAATGGGATCTGCGCCGGGGGCACTAGGACCCATCGGGAGCAAACTTTTTTACTGGAAGGATGGCGCTGCGAGGAGTGGCACCGCGAGCCTCAGCTCGTGTGGTAATGAATATCCCGGCGTCGACCTTCCAACCGCCTCAGTACCTTTTTTTTCCGAGGAGGTGCAGCCTAACTAACCTAGAAGGACAGCCTGAAACAAAAACCGGACATAAAATAGTCCAGAAGACCCGACAAAGAAGTCTTCACAGCCTAAAGAACTGAGGGAGTGAAGACCAACAACAGAGGTGAGCTCAGGGGATGGAGGTTGGGCAAGTGAATGAGTGGTGGAGACTTGTCCAAGAAGATCAAGAATTACGGTAGGTACGTAATTTCCATATCTTCCTGGACATAGGTCTCCACCACTCATTCACACTAATGGGAGAGTACCAAGCTAATAATCTCCTGAGAGGGTGGCAGGAGAGACCAAGAGCTCACAGATTTAGGACAGAAGTCCATTAAGGATGGTTCTGCCAAAGGACAGATGTCGTCTGGCATGAACATCCAGGGCATAGTGTTTAACGAAATTATGCACTGAGCTCCAGGTAGCCGCATTGCAAATATCTGCAATGGGAACGCTATGGGATTTCTGCCAGAGATGCCGCCATCAACCCTAGAAGAGTGAGCGACACCTGCCCTCCAGCTTAACCTGTGCCATGGAATAACAGTGGCGAAGGCATGCCACTAGCCATGCTGAGATACATCTAATAGCGACAGGTTGACCCAGCCGGGTCTCGCTGAAGGAAACAAACAGTTGTTGAGCTTTACAAAAGTCTTTTGTTCTATCTAGATAGAAACGCAAAGCTCTCTTGATGTCCAAGGAATGAAGAGAACGTTCTTCTTCATTTTGGAAGTCCGCAAAGTAAGTGGGTAGGACCAAAGGTTGGTTTAGATGAAATTCCAAAACAACCTTAGGAAGAAATTTAGGATGGTTTCTAAGGACTACTTTGTCTTTAAGGAACACAGTATATGGAGGGTCTGTGACTAAGGCATGTATCTCAGAGACCCTGCGGGCTGAAGTAATGTCCACTAGGAAGGCCATTTTCTAGGTCAGAAATTTTAGCTCACAGGTAGCCAGAGGTTCGAAAGGTTTCCGAGTGAGCATGTCTAGTACAAGATTAATGTCCCAGGCTGCGACTGGATGTCTTATAGGTGGTCTGGTATGCAGAATGCCCTTAAGAAACCTCTTAACCACAGGTAACTGAGCCAGTGACAAGGAAAGTACCGGCTCATGATAAGCTGAAATGGCACAAAGGTGAACTTTGACTGTAGAGTACTGCAGACCTGAATTTGAGAGGTCTAAGAGGTACTCCAAAATTTTATCTGGTGGGCAGAAAAAGGGATTTAAAGAGGATTTTGCACACCAGAGCGAATAACGCTTCCATTTGGCTGTGTAAGTTTTTCTAGTGGCTGGCTTCCGCGCAGCCAAAAGAATATCTGAAACCCTGCGAGAGACGTTGAATCTATTCATGTCTATCTCTTCAGGGGCCAAGCGTGAAGGTGAAGTGACCTCAAGATGGGATGAACAACCGGCCTTTGAGTCAAGAGGTTCATCTGAAGTGGGAGTGGTTTCGGTGGAGCTGCCGACATAGTGTTGAGTAGTGGAAACCACATTTGTCGAGGCCAGAAGGGAGCAATGAGGATCATTTTGTGCCCCGGGATTCGAACTTGAGAAGTACCCTCTGAATTAGAGGAAGAGGCAGAAATGACAGAAAATGCCAGGCCCTGGATTTCTGGAGCAGAAGAGAGGCAGTTTTGTGTTGAATGGGGATGCAAAAAGGTCCAGGTCTGGAGTTCCCCACTCTGTGGATATTGACTGAACCATGGTTGAGTCGAGAGACCATTCATGAGGATCTGTCTCTGTTCTGCTGAGACGGTCTGCCAGTTCGTTCTGTACTCCTGGCAGGTAGACCGCTTGAATTAGAGACTTGTGCTGTAAGCACCATTCCCACACTCTCATCGCTTCTCTGCATAAGGGGTAAGAGTGAGCGCCGCCCTGTTTGTTGATGTAATACGTCACCGCTTTGTTGTCCATCTGAAGGAGAATGCTCTTGTGACAGAGAATGTCCTTCAATGCCCGGACCGCATAAAGGACGGCTCTCATTTCCAAGACATTTATGTGAAGCTGGGACTCGACCTGAGTCCACGTACCTTGAGTGTGGACAGCCTGACAGTGAGCCCCCCATCCCATCAGGGACGCGTCTGTGGTAATGGAAATCTGATGATGCAGAGGAGCAAAGGGATACCCTTCTAGGAGATTGTTCTCTTGTGACCACCAGGTGAGTGACCTCTTTAGAGGTTCTGTCACCTTGATGAGAAAGGACTGCAGGTGAGTGGTTGGGGACCACTGAGTACTGAGCATCCACTGAGAAGTTCTCATGTGAAGGCATGCTAGGGGTACAA
The DNA here is from genome assembly GCA_016271365.2 of Neoceratodus forsteri. NCBI lineage: Eukaryota > Metazoa > Chordata > Ceratodontiformes > Ceratodontidae > Neoceratodus > Neoceratodus forsteri. The sequence continues at coordinate 334,087,833 of CM057452.1, read as the reverse complement.
TGAACACTGAAGATGCATCCGTTGCATCGAGAGAGCTGGAACCGAGTTTCTCTCTCCGATGTGACGGGCCATCTGAAGGATATCGCTCCTTCTGTCTTCTGGCAGAAAAGCCTTCGCACAGGAGGTGTCCAGAAGAGTTCCTATAAAGAGGAGTCTCTGGGAGGGCTGCAGCTGCGATTTTTTGAGGTTTAGCAGGACTCCCATGGATGTGAGAAAGATTGAAGCCGTGGCTACAGCGTCCAGAGTTCCCTGCCTGGAAGGACTTGCCAGAAGCCAGTCGTCCAGATAAGGGGACACTTGAATTCCGATCTTTCTGAGATGTGCTGCGAGAACTGCACAACACTTTGTAAAAACTCGTGGCGCCGAGGATAGCCCAAAGGGCAGGACTCTGAACTGATAATGCTGTCCCAGAGCCACAAACCTTAGGAATTTGTGATGCTTCGGGTGAATAGAAATGTGCTGGTAAGCATCCTGCATGTCTAGGGAGGCTAGCCAGTCATCTGATGAAGCAAAGGTAACAAGGTTCCTAGTGAAATCATTTTGAATTTCTCCTTGGGCAGAAATTTGTTTAGTTTTCTGAGGTCCAAAATGGGGTGCATGCCCCTGTTTTTCTTTGGAACCAGAAAGTACTGGGAGTAGAACCCTGTGTTCTGTTGGTGCAGCGGAACTACTTCTACTGCCCTGTTGTGCAGAAGGCCCTGGATCTCGGAGGCAAGAAGGTCTGACTGAAGTGCTGACAGCCTGGGCTGTCATTTGGGGGGACGATCCGGAGGGGTCTCCACAAGATTAAGTGAATATCCCTCGCGGATTATCCGGAGGACCCATTTGTCTGAGGTTATGGACTTCCATTGATTGTACAGTAGAAGTGCATCAGACGACCTCCCACCACTGAGGAAGAGTCCACCTCGGGCAGCTGAGGTGGGACTTGGGCCAACAACTCAGAAGGTGGCACTGGGCACTTTGGGTCCTTGCGACTTCTGTTGCATTTTCTTTTGAGGCTGGGGGGCTTGGTTTTTATGGAAACTTCCTCTGCTTCTGCCTCGAAAGGACTGACGGTTATGGAACTGGTGTTTATTAACACCCCCTCGAGAGGGGACAGGAGGAGGTCGAGCCAACTTAATGGCTGACCTAGTCTTTTGTGTAGCTTCTAGAGTCTGTTCTGCTTGAAGACCGAAGAGATACACACCATCAAAAGGCAACGCCATTACCTGCTGCTGTGCGTCATTTGTAAAACCTGAAGTGCGCAGCCAGGAATGACGGCGGGTACAAATGCTGGCCGCCGCCACTCTGGAAGCAGTATCAAAAGCATCCATAGCTGCTTTAACCTGCTGGTTGTTGGATTCGATACCCCTGGTAATGGTTTGAAGAAGCTCTGACTTTGTATCCGATTCCTGAACAGTTTCAACCATCTGTTTGAGTGAATGCCAAAGAATATACTCATATTGAGAGAAACAGCCCTGGTAGCTAGCAATACGCATACCCAGGGTGGAAGCAGCAAAGACTCTCTTACCTAAAGTGTCTATCTCACAAGATTCTTTGTTAATAGGTCGAGCTGTAGTAGTTTGGGGAAGGACGACCTTATCATTCTCTGCCAAAACTACAACAGGATCCGCAAAGGCTTGGGGCGCCAAAATGGGTCGATCCTTGGGGGCTGAGTATTTCCTATCTATGGATTTAGCCACCGAAGAAATGAGAGCAGGATTACTCCATACCATTTGAGACAGCGTTTCAAAGGATGGCTGTACCGGAGGAGTCAAATCCGTAGGGATCTCCGGAACATGGAGATATTGGAGTCTTAGCAATTTCCCAGGATCGATATCTGTAGTTTGGAGAGAAAGGGTGGAAATCAAGTTTTTCAGCAGAGACTTAAAAGACAGGTCCTCGACCACAGGCTCTGCAGCAGGAATAGACCCTGTTTCTTCCACTTCATCACCCAGCCTAAGGTCTGGGTCAGGCTCAATGTCATCTCCTGATAGTCCAGGAGGGACTGTGTGGACAGGAAAGGAGTGAAAATCAGATGGAAATGAGGAAGGAAAAGGGTTAAGGGAGGAGTCCTGAGAGATGGACGACACCCTAAGGATTCCCGGCGCCGCCGAGATGCACGGCGCCGATGAAGCACATGGCACCTAGGACGGCACCGAGAAGCCGCACGGCACGGTGATGGCGCCGAAGCCGCTACAGCGCCATTAAGGCACACGGCGCCGGCGATGCATGCCCGGGCGAGTCGGATGGTGCTGCAGCTCCAAGACTGTGCTGAGGATGGCGCCAACGAGGTGCATGGCGCCAAGTAACTCAACGGCGCAGAGGGTGGCGCTTACAGATGTCCCGGTGCCGAAGACGGCACCGAGCACATCAAAAACACCCCAAGACTCCGAAAAACAGGATTGAGGAGAAGGGAGGAAGAAGAGCAGGAGATAGAGGCATCAGTGTGGCCCCCTGCGCCGCAGCCATATGAAGGGGGGAAACACCTAAGCGCGGAGTCGACGGCACCGGAGATGGTGCTGTACGACCAGGGAGGCTCAACCGCCCTACCTGGTCTCCCAAGAGGCCCGAAGGCCTCTGACTGACCAGGCCAGGCAGCTGGACCAACCTCCGAGCCCACTGCTCCATAAGAGCAGCCCAGTGATGAAACTGCTCATCTGAAGACCTACCAGAGGGCGGGGTAGGGCTCCGATATCGAAGACGTCGGCTACCAGAAACAGAAGCTGGCTTCGAAGGACGAGACCGGCAACTAGCCCCAATAACTGACCGTCTATGCACAGACATATCAGAGGGCGACCTCGAGTGATGCCTTCTCTTTTTTGACCTATGGGCCACAGAAGAGCTCGAGGCCGAACAGTACCAAGAATGCGACCGTTTATTTTTATGCTTTCTACGGGACTGCCCACACCCTCGGGCATTGGACTGACCGTTGTCGGACACCCCTCCGGAGAAGGTGGCGGACCAGATCCAGCCCGGCTGACTGAACAGCTTTCATATGAAGTCTCCCTTCTGTCACCTGACCCGTTCATGGTCGACTCCGTCAAAGTAGGCTGAGACTTCTTTGTAAATGAGAATAAACTTAAGCGATACTTATTTGAGATATTACTACAAAATAATAAAACTGAAACTATACTGCTAGTTTGAAGTTTGACTCTGACAGGTGGCGACATAAATCACTGAAGTGCACGGCACGCGGGAAAAAAAGGAACTGAGGCGGTTGAAGGTCGTATGCCGGGATATTCATTACATCAGACCGAGTTGAGGCTGGCGGTGCCACTCCTCGCGGCGCCATCTCGGGCGCCGACCTTCCAGCAAAAAAGTTTGCTCCCGATGGGTCCTAGTGCCTCCGACGCAGATCCCATTAGTGTGAAAGAGTGGTGGAGACTTATGTCCAGGAAGATAAACTGTTTATCCTGCCTGTGATCCTTAGTATGAGATATGTAGTAACTAAGAGCTCTCTTCACATCTGGACTGTGAAGTCTATGCTCACCTGAAGTAGAGCGCTCAGTGAAAAACACTGGTAGTGTAATGGATTGCTTTAAATGAAAATCTGACACCACCTTAGGGAGAAATGTTCTATTGGTTCTGAGTGCCACTTTGTCATTATGGAAAGACAAATATTCCTTTTCCACAGATAGGGCCTGAAGCTCACTTATCCTTCTAGCAGAAGTCATAGCCACTAGAAATACAGTTTTCCATGTGACATACTGTAGGTGAGCTGAGGACATGGGTTCAAAAGGTGGCCGCATAAGCTGAGCAATACAAATGCTCAAGTCCCACTCAAGGATGGGTTCCCTAATTGGTGGGTATGTGAGACACAGACCCTTGAAAAACCTTTTTAAAAATAGGATCAGATGCAATGGAGGTGGGTTTTCCCACCGAAATGTGAGCAGAGATAGCTGCTAAGTGGACCCTTAGTGAAGTATGCTTAAGGCTCTGACCATGTAAGAAAGTAAGGTACTCAAGTAGAGTTGGAATTCCTGCTGAGGCAGGTTCAATGCTGTGCAGGGTGCACCAAGAGAGAAACCTTTTTGCATTTGGCTGAATAGGTTTTCTTAGTGGAGGATTTTCTATATCCCTTAAGTATGTGTAAAACTGCTTGGGAGAAATTCAAGTTTGCAAATTCTATGTCTTCAAGAGCCAAGCCTTGAGACAGAGACAGCTGAGGCTGGGATACCCTATTTTCCCTTGGTGGGAGGTTAACAGGTTGTGCCTCCAAGGAAGATGTTTTGGTCTGGATACCAACATGGATAAGCAGGAGAAGGTACCAATGTTGTCTGGGCCAGTCCAGGGCGATGAGGATCATTGAGGCCGACTGGGACCTGAGCTTGATCAGGACTCTGCTTTTGCTAGCCTGTAAAGCAGAAAGCAGCTAACTAAAATAAGCTACCATTTTCTAACTAATTTAACATTTCTATCTCAGCAGGAATTGGTGTATGTTGAGATTAAGCAGACAGATACTTTATTAGAAGTAGAAGGGGTCTTATTTAGGGTTAAAAAAATGAAAGAAAGTCAGTGAGTGTTCTGTGCTGGGAAGGGTACTGTATCAACTTACTTTGCTAAATCAGTAGGAGGAGAGAAAGCTTAATTGGGGGTGTGGTTTAGACAATATAAAAGCAGGTGACTCTAAGTACAACTTCCTGTTGCTAGCCATTTTTCTTACTAATTGCCCTCCATCCACCCTCAACCCACCCACCCTAAGCCAGTTCTACTTTTATAGCCACTGGATTTGATTGAAACAGGAACTTCCTGTTTGGCAATAGGAAGGAAGGATCATAAAGAAATATTAGTTTTGTCAAGCCTAAAGTAGAAAAGTAGCTCGATCTCTCCCCGCCCCCAGCTGCTGGTGGCCTGACACTGAGCAAGGAAGAAGGAGACTACTTAAGAATACAGGAAGTTGCTGTCCCAGAACAGGAAGGGTGAGAGCTGTAAAGAGAGGAGAGAGTAAGCATACAGAGAAACAGGAGAGGGGGCACAAAATAAGACATGATAGGAGTGGTGCAGTGCTATGGCTGTGGGGCGGCAGTGTTCCGGGAGACATTCTGGAGGCTGCGATGCTGCCCTATTTGCAGACACCTCCCTGCTCTGAGGGAGGAGGTTGCCCGTCTCCAGGCTGACCTGCCTAGGATTCGTGAAACCTCCTCCCCCACCCAGAGACCACCAGGGCCAATGCCACTACCTCAGAGGTTGCCAAGAAAGAGGAGAGGCTGGACCAGGGTGGGCTCAGGGAAGGAGAGAGTGGTGGAACAGAGCTGCATCCCTCCAGCTGTACCTCTCCACAATTCATACACTCTTCCGTTGGACAGTGGTTCCTCTATGGAGGCACCTGCAGTGGAGACCAAGGAGGATGCTGGGAACCTTCACAAAGGAGACCCATAGGAGGGTGGCATGGGACCCCACAGGGGAATAAAACAACTCCTGTGGGGGACTCAATCATTAGGGGGGGTAGAAGTGGGAAAGGAAGGGAAGAGGGAGGTAAGGTGCCTGCCTGGCACCATGGCTTGGAGGGACAGGAAGCAAATCCTCAGGATTGTAGGAGCAGCTGTACTAGGGAGGGAGCTGGATGTCATTGTCCACCTAGGGACAAATGACTTGGCTAGGAATGGGATCACAGCAGTGCAAGAGGAGTCTGTACAGTTGGGGAGGGGCTTAGACAAGTAGCGCATACGGTAACCTTCTCGGAGGTGCTGCCTGTCTATGGCAAGGGTGATGCTAGGGTACTCCTCACCAGGGAATTCAATGAATGGTTGAAAAACTGGTGTGGAGCTCAGGGGTTTTGGCTTAATTTGGGACTGGGGAGCCACCTGGAGGGATGCAGACCTATACTGGCGTGATGATCTACATCTGTCCAGGGGGGGAACCAGGATCCTAGGTGAGAGGTTTAAATGTTTCATTGGCAAGCATTTAAACTAGCCAAGGGGGGAGGCACTGAAAAGGAGCAGGGAAATCCCAGCCTTCCCCCACAAAACACGGTAATTAGTGAGGTAAACACCAAGGTAGAGAAGTCATTAGGGAGCAGGACAGAGGTAAATGTAAAAAAGGCAGTAAGGATAGGGATGGGGCTAAAAGGGGTAAGGCCATCAAAAAGTGGAGGGTGATGAGTACCAATGCCCATAGTCTGTGTAACAAGCTCCCTGAACTAGTGGCCTTGATGGAAGAGGGTTGCCTGGATATTGTGGCAGTCACAGAAACATGGTACACAGAGAACCATGACTGGGATGTCAACATACCAGGACACACAATCTACAGGAGGGACAGGGAGGGTAAAAGAGGAGGAAGAGGAGGAGTAGCTCTCTATGTAAAGGAAGGGATCAAAGCAACAGAACAAAAGAGCAAACAAGGAGCAGATGAGGCACTCTGGGTCACCCTGGAGACAGGAAATGGCACCACAATCTGCATGGGGGTTGTATACAGACCCCCATCTCAGGGGGAAGGAATGGACAAGGAAATGATAGAAGGCATCCTTAGAATGGCAGAAAAAGGGGAGATATTGTTGATGGGGGATCTGAATATGCCAGATGTTAACTGGAGCACCTTTGCTGCAGGCACATCCAAGAAACAGTGTCATTCTTGATGCCCACAGGGGCATGCCTCAGATAGCTAGTATTGGAACCCACTGGGAGGGAGCAATCTTAGACCTGGTACTCTCAAATAGGGACGGAGAAAGAATCTCAGATTTAGAAGTGGATAGCCATCTGGGAACAAGCGACCACCAAACAGTGTGGTTCCACGATAAACACAGCAATACAATCAAGCCATACAAAAAGCAGGAGTATTGACTTTAGGAGGGCTGACTTTGGGAAATGAGAGAGGCCTCAGAAAAGCACTAGCAAACAGACAAGAAGGAGGGTGGAGGAACAATGGGGAGTAATCAAAACAGCCATCACAGAGGCAACAAGCCTTTGTGTAAAGCAAATCAACAAAACACAACGAAGGAAAAAACACTATGGTTCTCAAAAGAGGTGGCAGGGAAGGTTAAGGAGAAAGGATAGCATTCAGGAAATATAAGGAAAACAGAAGGAGCAGGACAGAGAACTTTATCAGTTAAAGCAGAAAGAGGCAGGGAAGGCAGTCAGAATAGCAAAGGCCCAAACTGAGGAAAGGATAGCCAACTCTGTTAAGAAGGGGGATAAGACCTTTTATAGGTACAGTAGGGAGCGAAGAAAGACCAAAGGAAGGATACCGAGGCTTAATAAAGGGGAGGGAATGTGGGCAGAGGGTCACAGTGAAAAAGCAGGGATACTGAACAAATATTTCTGCTCAGTATTCACAAAGGAAGAGGAGGAGAAGATACCTAAACCAAACAAGAGAAACACTCTGAAGACGGGGGTCGATACCAGTCCATTTACAGAAGAAAGGGTTCTGAAAGAACTAAAAAAATTGAAGGTGGACAAAGCAATGGAGCCTGATGGGATTCACCAAAGAATTCTAAAAGAACTAAGGGTAGAACTAGTGACACCGCTGACTACTCTTTTTAACAAATCATGGGAGGATGGGGTGGTACCTGAGGACTGGAAGAGGGTGGATGTAGTTCCTCTTCACAAAAGTGGGAGCAGGACAGAGGCAGGAAACTACAGACCAGTTAGTTTGACCTCAGTGGTAGGGAAAATGATGGAATCACTTTTGAAGGAAAGAACTGTTGAGCACCTAGAGGCCAGTGGGGCACAGGACCCAAGGCAGCATGGATTCACGATGGGAAGATCATGTCAGACGAATCTAATCGATTTCTTTGGGTGACCAAAGCAGTAGACCAGGGAGGGCTGTGGACATGGCCTACCTAGATTTTAGCAAGGCATTTGATACAGTCCCACACAAAAGATTAATACACAAGTTAGCCAGCCTTGGAGTGGGTCCCAAGGTGGTAGCCTGGATAAAAAAATTTGGCTAGACAACAGGACTAAAGGGTAGTAGTAAACGGAGTCCACAGTGAAGAAAGTAGGGTTACTAGCGGGCACCAGGGTTCAGTACTGGGACTGGTCCTTTTAATGTCTTTATAAGTGACTTTGCAGAGGAACTGGAAGGAAAAGTATGTCTCTTTGCAGACGGCACAAAGATCTGCAACAGGGTTGATACACAAGATGGAGTGGAAAGGATGAAAAGGGACTTGGCAAGGTTGGAGGAATGGTCAAATGTATGGCAGCTCAGATTCAATGCAAAGAAGTGCAAGATAATGCACCTGAGAAACAAAAACACAGGGGAAGAGTACACAATGGGGGGTGAGATACTGACAACAGTAAAATTGGAAAGGGACCTGGGGGTAATTATATCAAATGACCTAAAGGTGGGTAAGCAATGTGAGAAGGCAGTAAGGAAGGCTGGGGGGATACTGGGATGCATAGGGAGAGGCATCAATAGTAGAAAACAGGAAGTTGTTATCCCTTTGTACAGACAGTTGGTGAGACCCCATCTGAAGTACTGTGTGCAGTTCTGGAGATCCCATCTCTGCAAAGACACAGACAGAGTGGAGGCTGTCCAGAGGAGGGCAACCAAAATGGTGCAGGGTCTGTACCAGAAGACATACGAAGAAAGACTAAAGGAGCTTATACATGTATACCCTTGAGGAAAGAAGGGAGAGAGGGGACATGATAGAAACTTTCAAGTACCTCAAGGGAATCAACAAAGTCCAAGAGGGTAGCATCTTTCAGAAAAACAGATGTGCAAGAACAAGGGGGCACAATTTGAAGATAATGGGGATGGCTCAGAGGTAATGTGAGGAAGTATTTTTTCACAGAGAGGGTTGTGGATGCATGGAACAGCCTCCCTGAGGAGGTCGTGGAGTCAGAAACAGTGGGGGAATTCAAGAATGCATGGGACAGACATAAGGCTGCCTAGTGGGGGGTAGGAGGAAGTAAGCTGTTGGTTAACTAGGATCTGCAGCTTATCTGTTAGGTAGCAAAATGGGCAGACTAGGTGGGCCAAGCGGTCCTTATCTGCCATCAAATTCTATGTTTCTATGTTTCTCTGAGAATGAGAGGGAAGAGAGGGAAAGCATATAGGCTTCTCCCTGACCAGTCCAGTACCATGGCATCCACTGGGATTGTGCCCCTGGTTGGAGGCCTGCAACAAAACAGTGGTAGTGTGTGGTTCTCTGGAGAGGCAAAGAGGTCCACTTCTGGGGTACCCCACCTTCTGAATTTGCCACTTGTGTGTCCAATGACCACTCATGGTGGCCCTGACTGATTCTGCTGAGGGCATCTGCCAAAATGTTGTCCTTCCCTGCGACATGGGCCGCTTACAGAGTTACTTTTAGAGAGTATGCAAGATCCCACAGTTTCATGGCCTCTGAGCACAGAGGGTCCGATCTTGTACCCCCTTGCTTGTTTATATAGTACATTGTTGTGGTGTTGTCTGTCCTGACCTGTACCACTCTGCCTGGTTCTACGTGAGCAAAAGCCTTTAAAGCTAGAAGTATAGCTTGGAGCTTTAAGAGATTTATGTGCAGAAAGGATTCTGCCTCGGACCAAGACCCATGGATGGTGTGTTCCCCCATGTGGGCGCCCCATCCCAGAACAGAAGCATCTGTTGTGAGAACAAAGGAAGGGTTCTCTTTTTGGAAAGGGATACCTAGCCTTAAGTTTTCTGAATTTTTCTACCATCGTAAGGCTTGAATAACAGACTGTGTTACTGGGATGAGTTTTGATAGCTTGTCCCTTCTCTGTGACCAGTGGGACCTGAGATTAGACTGCAAGTCTCTCATTCTTTATCTTGCCCCTGAAACTGTACCTGTTGCTGCAGCTATATGGCCCAGAAGAAAAAATTACTCACCTTAGTAATGTTGTTTCTTCTAATGGAGTCTTGCTATATTATGACATATGCAGTTTGTCCCAACCTTAGAACTGCTCCGGAGGTGAAAGAGTTAACTTCCATACCAGGCATGGAACTTAGAGCTCGAGCTCGGTTGAAAATTCTATCTGTTGTTCTTCAAACTTAAACTGTCAGATCTTTACGAGCAAAAACTCACTAAGACTCTGTGTGGAAGCTGTAAACCTACACTAGCCAACTGGCTACTTAATTAGATAAACACATTTTTTGGTGCCACAAAGAAGACTCAAGTCAGGAGACCCAAAAAATGACAACACAACAAAGATCACCCCAAAAGGAGGGTGAAAAACAAGGTGGGCATCTAAAAAGTGCCAAGCTGTCTGCCCTCACAACCCCAAGAGTAAGGTTCTGAGAGGGGCAGGCGGGGGGGGGGGTCATAATATAGCTAGACTCCATTAGAAGAAACAACATTACTAAGGTGAGTAATTTTTTCTTCAAACAACATGAAGTCTTGCTATATTATGACATATGCAGACTACACAGCAGTACCTCCATGGAGGAGGGACAGAACCTACTTAGGAAATAGGCTCTGAAGCACAGCTGTGCCAAAGCGAGCATCACTCTAGCCTGGATGTGTCAGGGAGTAATGCTTAGTAAAGTGTGCACTGTTTTTCCAGGTAGCTGCTTGACATATCTCTAGGGATAGAGATGTCCCTGCAGCAGCCAGAGACGTAGCTGTACCTCTGAGGAGTGAGCCCTCAGGCCTGAGGGAGGAACTTTACCCAGTTTTTCATAGCAGAATTGGACACAAAAGACGATCCAATTGGCAATGGATCTTTTAGTGGCAGGTTTCCCTTTGACAACCTCACCATAAGTGAGGAACAGTTGGAGGGAGTTAAACCTGTGACCTTTGGTACGATCTATGTAGTAGCTAAGTGATCTTTTGACATCTAAACTGTGCAACCTTCTCTCACCAGAAGAGGAATGGCCAGTGGAGTACACAGGGAGAGATATAGATTGATTAAGGTGGAAATCTGAGACCACCTTAGGCAAGAACTTTCGGTTAGTCCTGAGCCCTACCTTATCTCTGTGAAAGGAGATAAAATCAGGCTCCACTGACAATGCTTGTAACTCACTTATGCGCCTGGCAGAAGTGATAGCTACCAAAAACACAGTTTTCCAAGTCAAGTACTTGAGCTCTGCTGAGGACAAGGGCTCAAAAGGGTGTTGCATAAGCTGGGCAATGCAAATTTTAAGATCCCAGGCAGGGAAGGATCCTAAATGGGGGTTGGCGTGAAGCAACCTTTGAAAACTTGGAGAATACAGGATGAGCTGAAAGAAGAGGCTTACCTGCTGACAAGAAGAAAGCAGACACGGCTGCCAAGTGCACTTTTAGGATAGCTGGTCTCAGCCTTAAAGTATTTAAATGAACCATATAATCCAGGACTACGAGTAAATCAGCAGATTCTGGGGAAATATGCTTCCCAGAGCACCATATGGAAAAATCTCTTCCATTTGGAATTATAAGTAGCCCTGGTGGAAGGCTTCCTAGAAGCCTTCAGAATATCCAATACACCTTGGGAAAGGTGTAGGTCAGCAAACTCTAACTCTTCAAGAGCCAGGCCTTGAGATTGAGAGATTTGAGGTTTGGGTACCCAAACCCTCTCCTGAGCACAGGATAACAGATTGTGATTCCTGGGAGACACAGGGGACGGTGGACTGCTAAGGACATAAGGAGTGGGTACCAGGGCTGTCTGGCCCAGTCTGGAGCAATCAAACATCTTGCAGGATTGAGACCTGATTTTAACTAGCACTTTGAACAGGAGAGGGAAGGGCGGAAAGGCATAGAGAAACTTCCCTTCCCAACTGAGAAGGAAGGCACCCAGGGGGACTGAGCCAACACTGGGGCCTGCAACAAAAAGAGAAAGTTGGTGATTGTCTGGGGCTGCAAAGATCTATCTGAGGTGTGCCCTATCTGCAATACCACCTCCAGAACTAGGGATCCAGAGCCCATTGGATGGCCTTGGGAAATCCTGCTGAGAGCATCTGCCAGGACATTGCCCTTGCCTGGGAGGTGAACTACTACAAGGGAGGTGTTCAGGGAGTAAGCCAGAGACCACAACCGTTGCTTGATTGCACAAGGCCGTGAACCCGGTGCCCCTTGTGTTGATGTACCACACTGTGGTGGTATTGTCTGTTCTGACTTGAATAACCTTGTTCTGAACAGATTTGGAAAAAACTTGAAGTGCTAGAAAAACTGCTCTGAGTTCCAACAGATTGATGTGGAGCAGGGATTCCTGTGGGGACCCCAATCCCTGGGTGGTGAGGTCGCCCATGTGAGCTCCCCACCCCAATAGGGATGCATCTGTAGTAAGGATTAAGGATTGAGACTGAGGGGTAAGGGGGACCACCTGTCTCAAATTGCCCTGGTCCTGCCCCCACTGAAGGGTCTGGATCAGGGTTCGAGTCACTGGAATTAATTTGGTTAGAGGGTCCTTTCTTTGAGACCAAAAGGCTAACAAATGGAACTGGATGTCCCTCATCTGATATCTGGCTCCCTGCACTACTGCTGTCGAAGCAGCCATGTGTCCCAGGAGCTGTAGAAAGTGCCTTGCTGGTCGAGAGACCCGCAGGGTGAAGGAGGAAGCCAGAGAAATCAGGGTACTTGCCCTTTCCAGAGGAAGGAAGGCTCTGGCTTCTTTTGTGTTCAGTTCTGCACCAATGAAGGTGAGAAGCTGGACAGGCTCTAGGACTGACTTTGGAAGACTGAGAAGGAAACCTAGAGAAGTTAGCAGTTGCTGAGTTACTTGAAGGTGTAACCTGACTTGGTCTGTGGACTGGCCTACTATGAGCCAGTCGTCCAAGTAAGGAAAGATGGCAATTTTTGCCTTCTTAAGTGGGCAACTGCTACTGCCAGGCATTTGTGAATACTCTTGGGGCAGATGTAAGGCCAAGGGCATTGCTCTGAACTGGTAATGACCTGAGGGCAGTTCAAGCTGAGGTACTTTCAATGGGAGCTTCTGGTGAGAACATGAAAATAGGCATCCTTGAGGTCCAGGGACACTAGCCAGTCCCCTGGCCTTAAAGAGGGTAAAATAATTCCCAGAGTCACCATTTTGAATTTTGGTTTTAAAAGGTGTTTGTTTAGATACCTGAGATCCAGGATGGGCTGCCATTCTCCTGTCTTTTTTGGGGTAAGGAAGTACCTGGAATACAACCCTTTGCCTTGGTGTAGGGGTGGAATCCTTTCCACAGCTCTGAGAGCCAGGAGGATTGAGACTTCTGCCTCCAGGGCAAGTGCCTCTGAAGGATTTGCAGGTGGAGAGGATCTGATTCTCATCTTTGGAAATTTTTTGAAGCTGAGAACCAGTCTCTGGCTTACTACTTCCAGGACCCACTTGTCTGACGTTAGAGACTCCCAGTCCTGGACAAAGTAAGCCTACCTACAGGTAGTGGAGAATCGGCCCTGGGTGCCCCATCAGCGTGCCTGTTTGGCAGGAGCTTTAGGCTGAGGGGTGGAAGCAGGACTGCCTGCACCCCATCTGCCTCTCCCTCTAAAGAACCCCTTCTGTGCAAAAGCTGAAGAGGAATCCTGGGCTTGGTAAAAAGGCCTATGAAAAGGCCTACTCCTGCCCATGGGAGGCTGCCTTTGGAAAGTGACTTGCCTTTCCTTGGCCTGTGCACTCCTATAGGTGGTCCTATATTCATCCATTTTCTTCATGTAGTTCTCTGTTTGTTCCCCAAACAGAGAGTTGCCCACCACAGGGAAATCAATGGCCTTAGTCTGGGTATCCTGTGACAGGCTAGTACATCTGAGCCAAGCCATTCTATGGAGAGCCACAGATGTAGCCATGACTCTGGATGATACATCATTAGAGTCCACTGCAGCATGGAATTGCACCTTGAATGCCTCAATACCATCAGGGGCCACCTGCTTCAGCTCTTCTGCCAGCTGGCCAGGAACCTGCTTTGCTAGAACTAAAACAGTATCCCATCTGGATTTTTGATATCTAGCAACATAAGCCATATAATTAGCCTGTCTGAGTCCTAAGGAAGCTGCCATGTACTGTTTCTTTGCCATGGCCTCTATCTTTCTGGAGTCCTTGTCAGGGGGGTGAGAAGCTAAGGGAACATTTGCCTTGTCACAGACTGCAGCCTGCACCACCCCCACGTGGCTGCATTGTTGTGTAAGGAACTCCGTATCAGAGCCTGATATTGCATACCTTTTGTCCATTCTTTTATCAACAGGAGGTATGGTGTGAGGAGCTTTTAAAATCTTTACTGTCTGTTTCCAAAAAGATTTATGCAGAGGAATAGACAGTCTCGTAGACTCTGGGATATCCATCATTTCTACAAAATCAGGCTCCTTCTGATCATCCACAGCTTCCTCCATAGGGAGCTGGAGGGTTTCAGCCACTTTTTTTTTTTTTTTAAAACAAGAAGTGAGAAGGGGACTCAGAAAGCCTAGGGGGAGACACTCCTGAAGGTCTGTCTGGAGAGATGTCCGGTTCAATGGGCACATCAAGACTTTCAAAACCACATTCACTCTCCTCATACTCCTCTTCCCCCTCCTCTGGTTCATAAAATTCCCTTAAATAATACTCCTGAACCGGAGGAACAGCCGAACCGAGCTTACACTGATGATGCCGGTTCGGTCGAACTGAGAAGACGAACAATTTTATTGCTTTAGCTATTTCTTCAACAGCTGGAGAGGAAGTTTTGACTCCACATCAGCTGATTTTCTAGATTTCTTTGTTGGAACCGACTCCTCAGAGTCGGCTCTCCTTATGCCGAGTAGTCGCCCTGGTCAGAGGGCACTCCCTCGATTCGGTTGAAACCGAACCGGGCTGGCCATCCGGGTCAGCGGACTTTATAGCCTCCCGTTCCCTGAGTCTACCAACTCTCTTATCCAGGGTAGCTGCAGGAAAACCCATGCAAATCTGGCAGTCTGAATTGGGGTGATCAACCCCAGACAATAAACACATGTGGTGTGGGGGTCAGCCTTGGCAAAGGCTTCCCCCATACAACACAGATGCTGAAACCCAGTGGGCCGGTTTTCTTTTGGGTTTCTCAGACATAATGCCAGCCTAACCAAAAACTTGCCCTTTTACGGCAATCTGCCAAGCAAGACTCCTTATCGGTTCCCCAACCGTGTCACATATGGGCGTGGAAAAAAGCGTAATTAAATCCGTTTTTTAGAACCGATAAGAACCGGGAACCGCACTTCTAAAAGACCGTAATGTAATAGAAGAAACTTGATCGGTTCAAACCGAACCGATAAAAATGTTTACAAGTTCCACACAGAAAAATAAATGTAAAACCTATCTAGTACTTACAATACCACAGATAGAGCTTGAACCGACCGGTTGCGGTTTAATTTCGGTTAAAAAACCCAAAACTTTTATACTTTAACCAACAAAATGAACCGTGCAGAAGGAGGAATCTCCAGAGCGTCTGTTCAGTGAGGCGGAGTAAAGAATCTGACAGTTTAAGTTTGAAGAACAACAGATAGAATTTTCAACCGAGCTCGAGCTCTAAGTTCAATGCCTGGCATGGAAGTTAACTCTTTCGCCTCCGGAGCAGTTCTAAGGTTGGCACAAACTGCATATGTCATAATATAGCAAGACTTCATGTTGTTTGAATCTACAGATAGTGTCTTGCTGGGCATGTCTGGTTTAGTTTGAAAGAGGCAGCCAGGTCGAAAATACTTTGCACGCTCTCCTGAGGGAAGAAAGCCCTTCCCTGAATAGAATTAAACTCTGCTACTATGAATTGAAGCACCTGAACGGGGCAAGAACAGACTTTTCCTGATTTATCAGGAATCCCAAGGATTGCAGGAGATGCACTGCTGATTGCAGGTGCTCCGAGACCTGCTGTGGGGATTTTCCCACAACCAGCCAGTCGTCCACATAAGGGAAGACTAGGATGCCAGACCTCCTTAGGTGTGCCACTACCACAGCTAGGCACTTTGTAAATACCCTTGGGGCTGAAGTTAGGTCGAAGGGAAGGGAAGTGAACTGATAATGACCTGAAAGGAGTCTGAACCTGAAATACTTTCTGTGAGATTGCCTTACTGGGATGTGAAAAATAGGCATCTCATAAATCCAGAGATGCTAACCAATCTCCCTGCTGGATAACTGGTAGTATGGACAAGATGACCATCTTGAATCTTGGTTTTATTAGAAATTTGTTGAGAGATCTGAGATCTAGAATGAGTCACCAGTCCCCATTTTTCCTTTTGGTAAGGAAGTAACGGGAGTAGAAACCCCTTCCTCTGAGATGTACTGGTACAGGTTCCACTGCTTTCATGTGGATCAATTTCTGCACCTCTTTTTTGCAAGAGTTTGCCGTCCATAGGGGAACCTGGCTCGAAGACTCTCGATTTCAGAGGGGGAAGGGATTTGAAGCATAGGGACAAACCCTAACTTACCACTTCCAGAACCCACTTGTCTGTGGTGATGAAAACCCAATTCTGGAGGAAGTAAGTTAGCCTGCCCCCTACTGGCACTGGGGAGGCCACCTGGACCAACTGGTCAGGGGTTTTGTTTTGGGGTGCCTGAGCCTGGACAAAGTGGAAGCCCCTTCTGGAACCCCTCCTGCCCCTAGATCTAAAATACCCAGTCTGCTGTGGGCAGGGCTGTTGCTGAAAGCAGCTTGGCTCTGAAGAAGAATAATAATAATCAGCATTTATATAGCGCTTTTCATACATCCAAAGCGCTTTACAAGCAATGCTAGACTGGTAGTGAAGTGACTGAAAAGAACTCTGACAGAAAGGCCTCCCATAAGGGGACCTTCCCCTGCTTCTCCTTCTATAAGGCCTATAGGAAGGGGTAGGCCTGTTCTAGTTACTCCTGTAGGTGGCCATGTATTCGTCAACTTTTTCATGTAATCCTCAGTGTGTTTGCCAAACAGGGAGTTATTCTCCACAGGAAAATCCACGGCTTCGGTCTGGGTATCCTGGGTGAGAATAGTGGCCCTAAGCCATGCCATTCTTCATAGGGCCACTGACAGAGCCACCCACCTGGCAGCATGGTCATTAGCATCAGTTGCCATCTGGAACTGATATTTAGCAGCTTCCAGACCAAATCTAGCTGTCTCTGCCAGGTTGTCAGAGAGGGGAGGGGGAACGTTCTCTGACATAGCCAGTACTGCTTGCCACAGTATTTTCTGATACTGTGCTGCATATGCCTGGTAATTAGCCTGCCTCACACCTAAGGAGGCAGCTAAGAAAAAATTACTCACCTTAGTAATGTTGTTTCTTCTAATGGAGTCTTGCTATATTATGACATATGCAGTTTGACCCAAACTTCAAACTGCTCCGGAGGTGAAAGACTTAACGTTCCATGCCAGGCATGGAATCTTGAGTGCGAGCTTGGTTGAGAAACTCTGTCTGTTGTTCTTCAAACTGAAACTGTCAGATCTTCACGAGCAAAACTCACTAAGATTCTGTGTGGAAGCTGTAAACCTACATTAGTCAACTGGCTACTAAAATATTAACACATTTTTTGGTCCCAAAACAAAGACTCAGGTCAGGGGATCCAAAAAATAAAAACACAACACCCAAACACCCCAAAAAAAGGGGAGTGAAAAAAAAACAAAACAAGGTGGGCATCGACTAAGTGCCAACACTGCACTGCCCACCCACATCCCAAAAGCAGAGGTTCTGAGAGGGGCAGGCAGGGGGGGAGGTCATAATATAGCAAGACTCCATTAGAAGAAACATTACTAAGGTGAGTAAATTTTTCTTCAAACAACATGAAGTCTTGCTATATTATGACATATGCAGACTACACAGCAGTACCTCCATGGAGGAGGGACAGAACCTACTTAGGAAATAGGCTCTGAAGCACAGCTGGGATGTCCCTGGCACAGCTGTACCTCTAGTAGAGTGAGCCCTCAGGCCTGAAGGGGGAACCTTACCCAGTTTTTGATAACAAAATTGGATACAAGAGACAATCCACCTGGCAATGGATCTTTTAGTGGCAGGTTTCCCTTTACCAACCTCACCATAAGTGAGGAATAGTTGGAGGGAGTCAAACCTGTGACCCTTGGAACGCTCTATGTAGTAACTAAGGGCTCTCTTCACATCTAAGCTGTGCAGCCTCCTCTCGCCAGAGGAGGAATGGTCAGTGAAGTACACTGGAAAAGATACGGATTGATTAAGGTGGAAATCTGAAACCACCTTAGGCAAGAACTTCCTGTTAATCCTGAGGACCACCTTATCTCTGTGAAAGGAGATAAAATCAGACTCCACTGACAAAGCTTGTAATACACTTATGCATCTGGCAGAAGTGATGGCTACCAGAAACACAGTTTTCGAAGTCAAGTACTTAAGCTCTGCTGAAGACAAAGGCTCAAAGGGGGGTTGCATAAGCTGAGCAATGCAAACATTAAGATCCCAGGCAGGAGCAGGGTCCCTGAATGGAGGGTTGGTGTGAAGCAATCCCTCAAAAAACTTGGAGAATACAGGGTGAGCAGAAGAAGAGGCTTTCCTGCTGACATAAAAGCAGAGACAGCTGCCAAGTGCACTTTCAGGGTAGCTGGCCTCAGCCCCAAAGTATTAAGTGGACCATATAATCCAGGACTGTGGGCAAATCAGCAGATTCTGGGGAAATATGCTGTAGAACACCATATGGAAAACCTTTTCCATTTAGAATTATAAGTAGCCCTGGTGGAAGGCTTCCTAGAAGCTTTCAAGATATCTAGTACACCTTGAGAAAGGTGTAGGTCAGCAAACTCTAACTCTTCAAGAGCCAGGCCTTGAGATTGAGGGATTTGAGATTCGGTGCAAACTCTCCCTGGAGCAGGTTAACAGATTGTGATTCCTGGGAAGACACAGGGGAAGGTGGACTGCTAAGGACAGAAGGAGAGGATACCAGGGCTGTCTGGCCCAATCTGGAGCAATCAGAATCATCTTGCAAGGTTGAGATCTGATTCTGACTAGCACCTTGAACAAGAGAGGGAAGGGGGGGGAGGCATAGAGAAATTCCCTTCCCAGTTGAGAAGGAAGGCATCCAGAGGGACTGAGCCCAACACTGGGGGCCTGCAGCAAAATAGCGGAAGTTGGTGATTGTCTGGGGCTGCAAAAAGATCTATCTGAGGGGTGCCCCACCTGGCAAATACTACCTCCAGTACTAGGGGGCCCTGAGGCCATTCGTGATGGCCCTGGGAAATCCTGCTGAGAGCATCTGCCAGGACATTGCCCTTGCCTGAGAGGTGAACTGCCATGCAGGAGGTGTTCAGGGAATAAGCCAGAGACCACAACTTCATTTCCTTGATGCACAAGGCCGAAGACTGAGTGCCCCTTGCTTGTTGATGTACCACATTGTAGTGGTGTTGTCTGTTCTGACCTGTACCACTTTGTTCTGAACAGATGCAGAAAAAACCTGAAGTGCTAGAAAAACTGCTCTGAGTTCCAACAGATTGATGTGGAGCAGAGATTCCTGAGGGGACCACAATCCCTGGGTGGTGAGGTTGCCCATGTGAGCTCCCCACCCCAAGAGGGACGCATCTGTAGTAAGGGTCAAGGAGTGAGATTGAGGGATGAAAGGAACCTCTTGTCTCAGATTGCTCTGATCCTGCCACCACTGTAGGGCCTGGATCAGGGTTCGAGTTACTGGGATCAATTTGGTTAGAGGATCTCTCCTTTGAGACCAGAAGGCTCTCAAATGGAACTGAATGTCCCTCATCTGAAATCTTGCTCCCTGCACTACTGCTGTGGATGCAGCCATGTGCCCTAGGAGCTGCAGAAAATGCCTTGCTGGTCGAGAGACCTGTAGAGTGAAGGAGGAGGCCAGAGCCACCAGGGTCTTTGCTCTTTCTAGAGGGAGGAAAGCTCTGGCCTGCTTTGTGTCCAGTTCTGTGCCTATGAAGGCGAGTAGCTGAACAGGCTCTAGAACTGACTTTGGGAGATTGAGAAGGAAGCCTAGAGATGTAAGCAGCGGCTGGGTAACCTGAAGGTGTAATTTGACTTGGTCTGGAGACTGGCCCACTATGACCCAGTCGTCCAGGTAAGGAAAGATGGCAATCTTTAGCCTTCTTAAATGAGCAACTGCTACTGCCAGGCATTTTGTGAATACCCTTGGGGCAGAGGTGAGGCCGAAGGGCATTGCTCTGAACTGGTAATGGCCTGAGGGCAGTTCGAATCTGAGGTACTTTCGGTGGGAGCTTCTGATGAGAACATGGAAGTAGGCATCCTTGAGGTCCAGGGACGCTAGCCAGTCCCCTGGCCTTAGAGAGGGTAAAATAATTCCCAGAGTCACCATTTTGAATTTTGGTTTTAAAAGGTGCTTGTTTAGGTATCTTAGATCCAGGATGGGCCGCCATTCTCCTGTCTTTTTTGGTGTAAGAAAGTACCTGGAGTACAGTCCTTTGCCCTGGTGTAGGGGAGGAACCCTTTCTACAGCTCTGAGAGCCAGAAGGGTTGAGACTTCTGTTTCCAGAGCGAGAGCCTCTGATGGATTTGCAGGTGGAAAGGATCTGGCGCTCATCTTTGGAAATTTTTAGAAGCTGAGAACCAGTCCCTGGCTTACTACTTCCAGGACCCACTTGTCTGATGTTAAAGACTCCCAGTCCTGGACGAAGTAAGCCAGCCTGCCCCCTACAGGTAATGGAGAATCGGCCCTGGCCCTCCCATCAGGGTGCCGGTTTGGCAGGGGCTTTAGGCTGAGGGGTGGGAGCAGGCCTGCTCGTACCCCGTCTGCCTCTCCCTCTGAAGAACCCCCTCTGGGCATAGGCTGAAGAGGAGGCCTGGGCTTGGTTAAAAGGTCTGTGAAAAGGCCTGCCCTGCCCCTGGAAAGCTGCCTCTGAGGAGTGGCCTGCCTTTCCTTGGCCTGTGCACTCCTATAAGTGGTCCTATACTCATCCATTTTCTTCATGTAATTCTCTGTCTGCTCCCAAACAGAGTTACCCACAACAGGAAAATCCATGGCCTTAGCCTGGGTATCCTGTGACAGGCTAGTACACCTGAGCCAAGCCATTCTGCAAAAAGCCACAAATGTAGCCATGACTCTTGAAGATACATCATTAGAGTCCACTG
This sequence comes from Neoceratodus forsteri, assembly GCA_016271365.2. NCBI lineage: Eukaryota > Metazoa > Chordata > Ceratodontiformes > Ceratodontidae > Neoceratodus > Neoceratodus forsteri. The sequence continues at coordinate 334,067,051 of CM057452.1, read as the reverse complement.
CAGCATGGAACTGTACCTTGGATGCCTCAATACCATCAGCAGCCACCTGCTCCAGCTCCTTGGCAGGCTGGCCAGGGACCTGTTTCGCTAGAGCCATAACAGTATCCCATCTGGATTTCTGGTATCTTGCAACATAGGCCATATAATTTGCCTGTCTGAGTCCCAAGGATGCTGCCATGTACTGTTTCTTTGCCATGGCATCAATCCTCCTGGAGTCCTTGTCAGGGGGGTGTGAAGCCAAGGGAATATTTGCCTTATCACAGGCTGCAGCCTGCACTGCCCCAACATGGCTGCATTGTTGTGAAAGGAACTCTGTATCATTGCCTGACAATGTGTACCTCTTGTTCATTTTTTTATCCACAGGAGGTATAGTGTGAGGAACTTTTAAAATTTTTATTGTCTGTTTCCTAAAAGATTTATGTAAAGGAATAGACAATCTCCTAGACTCTGGGATATCCATCATTTCTACATAGTCAGGCTCTTCCTGTTCATCCACAGCTTCTTTCAGAGGGAGCTGGAGGGTTTCAGCCACTTTCTTATAAAACATAAAATGAGAAAGGGACTCAGAAAGCCTAGGGGGAGACACTCCTGAAGGTCTGTCTGGGGAGATGTCCGGTTCAATGGGCACATCCAGACTTTCAAAATCACATTCACTCTCTTCATAATCTTCCTCCCCCTCCTCTGGTTCATAAAATTCCTCTATATCATATTCTTGAACTGGTTGCACTGGCCAGACGGCCGCTTTCCTGATGGTGCCGGTTCAGTTGGAACCGGGAAAGCAACTGGACAATTTTGATCGCTTTGGCTATCTCTGCAGCGGTTGGAGAAGGAAATTTTGGCTCCACCTGCTGATTTCTAGTCCTTTGCTGGGACGGCTCCTCCGAGTCAGCCCTCCGTTGCCGAGGAAGTCTCAGCTCTGGTCAGAGGGCACTCCTCCAGTTCGTTGACACGAACCGGGCTGGCCATCCGGTCAGCGGACTTTTGGCCTCTCGCTCCCTGAGCCTACCAACTCTCTTATCCAGGGTAGCTGCAGGGAAATTCTTGCAAATCTGGCAGTCTGCATTGAGGTGGGTCAAACCCCAGACAATAAACACATGTGGTGTGTGGGTCCGGACATGCAAGGCTTCCCACGAGACACTACAGTGCTGAAACCCAGTGGTGCCGTTTTTCTTTTGGGTTTCTCAGACATAGTACCAGCCTAACCAAAAACTTGCCCGTTTACGGCAATCCGCCAAGCAAGACACCCTTATCGGTTTCCAACCGTGTCACGGGTCATGGAAAAAAACGTAATGAAATCCGGTCGAGAATTACACTTTTTAACCAACAAAATGAACCGAGCAGCAGGAGAAATCTCCGTAGCGACTGTTCAGTGAGGCGGAGTAAAGAATCTGACAGTTTCAGTTTGAAGAACAACAGACAGAGTTTCTCAACCAAGCTCGCACTCAAGATTCCATGCCTGGCATGGAAAGTTAACTCTTTCACCTCCGGAGCAGTTCGAAGGTTGGGTCAAACTGCATATGTCATTATATAGCAAGACTTCATGTTGTTTGAAGTACCCTTTCTTAGACATACCATCTGTTTTTCTGGAGTCCTTCTCAGGAGGGTGGGAAGAGAGAAGGATCCTTGCCTTTTCACAGGCTGCCTGTTGGACTATGCCCTGGTGATCAGGGTGGGAGTATAAGAACTCTGCTCCCTCCCTGTCCAATTGATATTTCTGATCAGACTTCCTATCTATAGGGGGAACAGAGTTAGGAGTCTGTAAAATCTTTAACAAGTCTTTTTTAAAGAACTTGTTAATTGCCAGATATAACTTTTTTGTGGGTGTTAACCCCATCATCTCTAGGTATTCAGCCTCCTATTCATCATCGACCACTTCAGTGGTAGCTAAATCCAAAGCATCCACTATTTTTCTCACAAAAGCAAAATGAGATGAAAAATCCTCAGGTCGAGGAGGAGAACCGAACTCCTGCTCGGGTGAGATTTCAGGCTCTATTGGTTCATCCTGTTCAGGATCCATCTCACCATAGTCATCACACTCAAGTTCCTGTGATTCAGGAACAGAAGCTGGGGCAGTAGCCTTTGCAGGAGCAGGTTGAGCAGGCAGGATCCCCTGTAAAGCCTGCAGAATATTCATGGCCTGAGCTATCTCCTCTACAGATGGCATGCTGTGAGACATAGTAGAGACCCATTGAGGTACAGAAGAAAAAATTACTCACCTTAGTAATGTTGTTTCTTCTAATGGAGTCTTGCCATATTATGACATATGCAGTTAGACCCAGCCTTCGAATGCTCCGGAGGTGAAAGAGTTAACTTTCCATGCCAGGCATGGAATCTTGAGAGCGAGCTCGGTTGAGAACTCTGTCTGTTATTCTTCAAACTCAAACTGTCAGATCTTTACGAGCAAAACTCACTAAGATTCTGTGTGGAAGCTGTAAACTTACATTAGCCAACTGGCTACTAAAATATTAACACATTTTTTGGTCCCAAAACAAAGACTCAAGTCAGGGGATCCAAAAAATAAAAACACAACACCCAAACATCCCCAAAAAGAGGGGTGAAAAAACAAGGTGGGCATCTACTAAGTGCCAACACTGCACTGCCCACCCACATCCCAAAAGCAGAGGTTCTGAGAGGGGCAGGCAGGGGGGGAGGTCATAATATAGCAAGACTCCATTAGAAGAAACAACATTACTAAGGTGAGTAATTTTTCCTTCAAACAACATGAAGTCTTGCTATATTATGACATATGCAGACTACACAGCAGTACCTCCATGGAGGAGGGACAGAACCTACTTAGGACATAGGCTCTGAAACACAGCTGTGCCAAACCGAGCATCACTCCTAGCCTGGATGTCCAGGGAGTAATGCTTGGTGAAAGTGTGAACTGTTTTCCAGGTAGCTGCTTGACATATCTCTATGATAGGGATGTCCCTGGCTGCAGCCAGGGACGCAGCTGTACCTCAGGTAGAGTGAGCCCTCAGGCCTGAAAGGGGAACCTTACCCAGGTTTTGATAACAAAATTGGATACAAGAGACAATCCACCTGGCAATGGATCTTTTAGTGGCAGGTTTCCCTTTACCAACCTCACCATAAGTGAGGAACAGTTGGAGGGAGTCAAATCTGTGACCCTCGGTACGCTCTATTTAGTAACTAAGAAAAAATTACTCACCTTAGTAATGTTGTTTCTTCTAATGGAGTCTTGCTATATTATGACAATTGCAGTTTGTCCCACGATTAGAACTGCTCCGGAGGTGAAAGAGTTAACTTCCATGCCAGGCATGGAGCTTAGAGCGCGAGCTCGGTTAGAGAAGCTCTGTCTGGATAATTTCAAACTGAAACTGTCAGATCTTTACGAGCAAAAACTCACTAAGGTTCTGTGTGGAAGCTGTAACCTACACTAGCCAACTGGCTACCTAAATATTAACACATATTCCTGATCCCAACACCAAGACTCAAGTCAGGGGACCAGAAAATAAAATAGGATAAGATAAAATAAAAACACAACACCCCAAAACTCCAAGAAGCGGTGGAAAACATATAATGGGCATAAACAAGTGCCAACACTGGACTGCCCACCCCATACCCAAGTAGAAGTTCTGAGGGGGCAGGCTGGGGGGGAGGTCATAATATAGCAAGACTCCATTAGAAGAAACAACATTACTAAGGTGAGTAATTTTTTCTTCAAACAACATGAAGTCTTGCTATATTATGACAATTGCAGAATACACAGCAGTACCTCCATGGAGGAGGGACAGAACCTACTTAGGGAATAGGCTCTGAAGCACGGCTGTGCCAAATCTAGCATCCCTCCTGGCCTGGATATCCAGGGAGTAACGTTTGGTGAAAGTGTGTACCGGTTTCCAAGTAGCTGCTTGACATATCTCTAAGATAGGGATGTCTCTGGCAGCAGCTAGAGACGCAGCTGTACCTCTGGTAGAGTGAGCCCTCAGGCCTGAAGGGGGAACCTTACCCAGTTTTTGATAACAAAATTGGATACAAGAGACAATCCACCTGGCAGTGGATCTCTTAGTGGCAGGTTTACCTTTCCTAACCTCACCATAAGTGAGAAAAAGTTGGAGGGATTCGAACCTGTGACCCTTGGTATGCTCTATATAGTAACTTAGGGCCCTCTTAACATCTAAGCTGTGCAGCCTCCTCTCACCAGAGGAGGAATGGTCAGTGAAGAACACTGGAAGGGAGATAGATTGATTAAGATGGAAATCTGAAACCACCTTAGGCAAAAATTTCCTGTTAGTCCTAAGGACTACCTTATCCCTGTGAAAGGAAATAAAGTCAGTTTCTACTGACAAGGCTTAACTCACTTATGCGCCTGGCAGAAGTGATGGCTACTAGAAAACAGTTTTCCAAGTCAGTACTTAAGCTCTGTAGAAGACAGAGGTTCAAAGGGGGGTTGCATCAACTGAGCAATGCAAACATTAAGATCCCAGGCAGGGGCCGGGTCCCTGAAAGGTGGATTAGTATGAAGTAATCCTTTGAAAAACTTGGAAAATACAGGGTGAGTGGAAAGAGAGGAGGGCTTTCCTGCTGAAATAAAAGCAGAGACAGCTGCCAAATGTACTTTCAGGGTAGCTGGTCTGAGACCCAAAGAATTAAGATGGACCATATAGTCCAAAACAATGGGCAAATCAGCAGATTCCGGGCAAATATGCTTCCCAGAACACCAGATGGAAAACCTTTTCCATTTAGAATTATAAGTAGCCCTAGTGGAAGGCTTCCTAGAAGCCTTCAGGATTTCAAGAACACCTTGAGAAACGTGTAGGTCAGCAAACTCTTAACTCCTCAAGAGCCAGGCCTTGAGGTTGAGGGATTTGAGATTCGGATACCAAACTCTCCCCTGGGCACAAGTTAACAGGTTGTGATTCCTGGGGAGACACAGGGGAAGATGGACTGCTAAGGACAGAAGGAGTGGGTACCAGGGCTGCCTGGCCCAATCCGGAGCAATCAGAATCATCTTGCAAAGCTGGGATCTGATTTTGACTAGCACCTTGAATAGGAGAGGGAAGGGGGGAAAGGCATATAGAAACTTCCCTTCCCAATCTAGGAGAAAGGCATCCAGGGGGACTGAGCCCATCACTGGAGGCCTGCAACAAAACAGTGGAAGTTGGTGATTGTCTGGGGCTGCGAAAAGATCTATCTGAGGGGTGCCCCATCTGGCAAAAACTATCCCCAGTACTTGGGGATCCAGTGACCATTCGTGATGGCCCTGGGAAATCCTGCTGAGAGCATCTGCCAGGATATTGTCCTTTCCTGGGAGGTGAACTGCTATGAGGGAAGTGTTCAGGGAATAAGCCAGAGACCACAACTTCATTGCCTCAGTGCACAAGGCCGAAGACCGAGTGCCCCCTTGTTTGTTGATGTACCACATTGTAGTGGTGTTGTCTGTTCTGACTTGTACCACTTTGTTCTGAACAGATGCAGAAAACACCTGAAGTGCTAGAAAGACAGCTCTGAGTTCCAGCAAATTGATGTGGAGCAGAGATTCCTGAGGGGACCACAATCCCTGGGTGGTGAGGTTGCCCATGTGAGCTCCCCACCCCAAGAGGGACGCATCTGTAGTAAGGGTCAAGGAGTGAGATTGAGGGATGAAAGGAACCCCCTGTCTCAGATTGCTCTGATCCTGCCACCACTGAAGGGCCTGGATCAGGGTTCGAGTCACTGGGATCAACTTGGAAAGGGGATCTTTTCTTCGAGACCAAAAGGCTCGCAAGTGAAACTGAAAGTCCCTCATCTGAAATCTTGCTCCTTGCACTACAGCTGTAGAAGCAGCCATGTGTCCTAGGAGCTGTAAGAAGTGCCTTGCTGATCGAGAGACCTGCAGAGTGAAGGAGGAGGCCAGGGCCACTAGGTTCCTTACCCTCTCTAAGGGCAGGAAGGCTCTGGCCTGCTTTGTGTCCAATTCTGCACCTATAAAGGTGAGTACCTGGACAGGTTCCAGAACTGACTTTGGAAGATTGAGCAGAAAACCCAGAGAGGTGAGCAGCTGCTGGGTAACTTGCAGGTGTGATTTGACCTGGTCTGGAGACTGGCCTACAATGAGCCAGTCGTCTAGGTAGGGAAAGATGGCAATCTTTTGCCGCCTTAAATGGGCAACTGCTACTGCTAGACATTTTGTGAATACCCTTGGGGCAGAGGTAAGGCCGAAGGGCATTGCTCTGAACTGGTAATGGCCTGAGGGCAGTTCGAATCTGAGGTACTTTCGGTGGGAGCTTCTGATGAGAACATGGAAATAGGCATCCTTGAGGTCCAGGAAGCTAGCCAGTCCCCTGGCCTTAGAGAAGGTAAAATCATTGCCAGAGTCACCATTCTGAATTTTGGTTTCAAAAGGTGCTTGTTCAGATATCTTAGGTCCAAAATGGGCTGCCATTCTCCTGTCTTTTTTGGGGCAAGGAAGTACCTGGAGTACAGACCCTTGCCCTGGTGTAGGGGGGAAACCCTTTCTACAGCTCTGAGAGACAGGAGGGTTGAGACTTCTGTTTCTAAGGCAAAGGTCTCTAGAAGATTTGCAGGTAGAAAAGATCTGATTCTCATCTTTGGAAATTTCTTGAAGCTGAGAACCAGACCCTGGCTTACTACTTCCAGGACCCACTTGTCTGATGTTAGAGACTCCCAGTCCCGAACGAAGTAAGCCAGTCTGCCCCCTACAGGTAATGGAGAACCGGCCCTGGGCACCCCATCAGGGTGCCTGTTTGGCAGGGACTTTTGGCTGAGGGGTGGAGCAGGCCTGCTTGCACCCGTCCTGCCTCTCCTCTGAAGAACCCCTCTGAGCATAAGCAGAGGAGGCCTGGGTTTGGTAAAAAGGCCTGTGAAAAGGCCTACCTCTACCCCTGGGGGTCTGCCTCTGAGGAGTGGCTTGCCGCTCCTTGGCTTGTGCACTCCTATAAGTTGTTCTATACTCATCCATTTTCTTCATGTAATTCTCTGTCTGCTCCCAAACAGAGAATTTCCTACCACAGGAAAATCCATAGTCTTAGTCTGGGTATCCTGTGACAAACTAGTACACCTGAGCCAAGCCAACCTACGAAAGGCCACAGATGTAGCCATGACTCTAGAGGATACATCATTAGAATCCACAGCAGCATGGAATTGCACCTTGGATGCCTCAATACCATCAGCAGCCACCTGCTCCAGCTCCTTGGCAAGCTGGCCGGGGCCTGTTTGGCCAAAGCCATGACAGTGTCCCATCTAGATTTTTGGTATCTTGCCACATAAGCCATGTAATTTGCTTGTCTGAGTCCCAAGGACGCTGCCATGTATTGTTTTTTAGCCATGGCATCAATCTTCCTGGAGTCCTTGTCAGGAGGATGTGAAGCCAGGGGAATGTTAGCTTTATCACAGGCTGGAGCCTGAACTACTCCAACATGACTGCATTGCTGTGAAAGAAAGTCTGTATCAGGACCTGACAAGGTGTACCTCCTGTCCATCTTCTTGTCAACAGGAGGCACAGAATTAGGAGCTTTTAAAATTTTTATGGTTTGTTTCCTAAATGATTTATGTAAGGGGATAGGCAATCTCCTAGACTCTGGGATATCCATCATTTCCACAAAATCAGGTTCCTCTTGCTCATCCACAGCTTCCTCTAATGGGAGCTGGAGGGTTTCAGCAACCTTTTTATAAAACAGAAAGTGAGAAGGGGACTCAGAAAGCGTAGGGGGAGATTCTAAAGGTCTGTCTGGGGAGATGTCCGGTTCAATGGGCACATCCAGACTCTCAAAGTCACATTCACACTGTTCATAAACATCCTCCCCCTCCTCTGGTTCATAAAACTCTTCAATATCATATTCTTGAACCGGTGGAACCGGCCGAACCGACCTTTTACCAGACAGTGGCGGTTCGGACGGAACCGGAGAAAGTGACTGTACAATCTGTATAGCTTTTGCTATTTCTGCAGCAGATGGAGAAGGAATTTTAGACTCCACACCTGCTGATTTTCTAGTTTTCTTTGCTGGAACTGGCTCCTCCGAGTCAGCTTTACGTTTGGCCGAGGAAGTCTTGCCCTGGTCAGAGGGCACTCCCTCCGGTTCGGTTGGCAAGGAACCGGGCTGGCCATCCGGGTCAGCGGACTTTTTGGCCTCTCGTCCCTGAGCCTGCCAACTCTCATATCCAGGGTGGCTGCAGGGAAATTCTTACAAATCTGGCAGCCTGAATTGAGGTGGTCAAACCCCAGACAATAGACACATGTGGTGTGTGGGTCAGCCTTGGCAAAGGCTTCCCCACAGACACTACAGTGTTGAAACCCAGTGGGCCTGGTTTTTCTTTTGGGTTTCTCAGACATGATGCCAGCCTAACCAAAAACTTGCCCTTTGAACGGAAGTGCCAGGCAAGACACCCTTATCGGTTCCCAACCGTGTCACGGGTCGTGGAAAAAAAACGTAATGAAATCCGGTTTTTTTAGAACTGATAAGAACCGGGAACCGCGCTCTAAAAGCTTTTAAATGCTTACTTTTTAAAGTTTTAAACAACCTGATCGGTTCGAACCGAACCGATAAACATTTACAAGTTCAACACAGAAATAAACCTGTCTATTACTTACAATACCACAAACAGAGCTTGAACCGATCGGTTTGCAGTTAAAATAATAATACTTGCGTTTGAATTTAACCGAGAAAATACTGTTTAAACCGAGAAATGAACCGAGCAGTAGGAGAAATCTCCGGAGCGACTGTTCAGTGAGGCGGAGTAAAGAATCTGACAGTTTCACTTTGAAATTATCCAGACAGAGCTTCTCTAACCGAGCTTGCGCTCTAAGCTCCATGCCTGGCATGGAAGTTAACTCTTTCACCTCCGGAGCAGTTCTAATGGTGGGACAAACTGCAATTGTCATAATATAGTGTAACCCCCCTGCAAATGGGGGTTCCCAAAAGACTTCCAGGAGCTTGCTTGAATGCTCCAAGCCTGAATGGTGTTTGGCGTTTAAGCCATTTATCAGTGAGTGTTTTTAGAACCTCTGGTACTGTCTCTTTAAGAGCTGTCTGCTTGCAGACATAATTAGTTTATATGGGGGGGACTGTGTGTTTCTTTGATTGAGTACCACCCGAGCTGCTGCCAATCCACTAATTTTTGCAGTCACTAGGAGTGCAAAGGGAACCTATCTGAAAGATGTAACTGTTTACCAGAAATTATTTAGAGTAATAATGAAATTACAGTTTGTCTAACCTGCTTTCTTTGCAGTCAGAACTGTGTCTGCTAGTCCCATTCTAGTTTTGAACTGCTGAACTGGACCAATCAGTGTGGGTAAGCTAGCTCTAAAATGGTGCTGGATGAATCAGAACTTGACTCATAATCTGAGCCAGCCACAGAGGATTGTATGGGCAGTGACTCTGGGAGATGTAGTTTAGACTTCAGTGCCTTTGGACCAACAGCAGCAGTCTATTGTGAGTGACAGCCAATCCAGTCAAGAACTGGGAGGAACTCAAAGGAAGTGCCGGTTTTGTCGGTTGGAGTTGAGTTGAGCTTGGCAGTGAAGAAGAAGGAGCCTGTACTTTTTCAGTGTGCAGTTTTAGTCAAAAACGTGTAAGGCCCAGAGTTCCGGGTTCGCAGCTTGTTAGGACTGAACTGGCCCTGTGAAAAGAATCAAAGGATCTCTGAAGAGTAGAAACCAGGCTCAACCCTGTAGAAGACTGGAGGAATTGTGAAAATGTACACTCGGGTCTGTCAGGAACTGAATCTGCTGTGTGTTCTCCTGGGTATTGCAGTAATTACGATCCGGATACAGATGCAGCCTGCCTGGTATAGTGCTTTCTTTTATATGGATGTGAAGAGGTTTGTATACCTCAAGTGAGCCCTGCTGACATTGAAGGACCCTATCTTATTTGGAGGTCGTGAGTACTAATTCAGGCTCGCCTCGTTGAATTGCCACATTAAATCCAAATGGAATTACTGTACTGCTGACTGTTTAATTCTCCTTTCTCTGTGTGAAAGGGCCCCTACCAGCTGCCACGGTTTGGACTAGCCACTAGGGCTTGGGTACCCAGGACAGTAACTGATAGGGATAGGCCTGTGCACAGAGCCATAGGTAGATTATTAGAGTGATAAGCTAATTAACCTGATTCCCCTGTCCTTGTTATATCCCCTAAATAAATCAGAGCTGCTTGTTTCAGCAAAGTTATACTGCCTGAGGTATTTGTCCATAAAAGTACTGTACTGTGATTGTTGCACTGTATCTCATTTCACAGGAGGTCCCAGTGCGGAACCAGACCTGGGGGTAAGTGTATACTGTGAAGGTAATTCTGATATATTGTGTGGGCCACTAGTGGGAAGAAAGGGGTTGCAGTGTCCCAGAGGCTGTGACCAAGTTAGTTTAACTATTGCAAACCCTGACCTCTGGGTGGAGGCACCCACCATTGATCCAGGCCCCTCAGCCTGTTAGTGGCAAATCAGGCAGGGGTAGTAGCCCCTGGGATAGCGCCATCTAGGGGTTACATCTTGGAGGCTCACCGCTAGGATTGTGTGTCCTCTAGTGGCCATATTTACTGAACCACTGTTAAGAAAAAATGGCACCCGACAGAAGTGGCTGTGCACCGCTGGTGGAGTGGTGTACTGGGAGGAGATCGAACCCCAAAATGCTATGCTTATCCTGGACATCCCCTGGGTATCAATCACGGACACTGTGCAGGGAGTACTTTCCAAGGTGGAAGGTTTACAAAACCCTGTGGTGGTGGGTCGGCATGCTAATCTGCTCACCCACACTTTCCTGGCCCTAGTAGAGTTTAAGGATCCCATAGATAGCTCCAAAGTGCCACAGACCATTACTCCCAGAGGAGCCCTCACTGCTTGGAGTGATAACTAAGGACAGTAAAGACCGGGGAATCAGCCCCACCACTATCTGAAACTTTTGAGGAGAAATTGCTGAATGGTTGCTGGGAGAGGGAAAACTGTGGAGGACTTGAAGAAACTATTCTTGCCACCTGGGGTGTTCCTCCCCAACACCCTCTCCTGCTCCAGTGCCCGTAATGGTGGCTGAACCAATGCAGACTCCTATTTCTGCACCTGCCATTAGTCACGACTCTACCGAAGGTTGAGGATCTTCTCTGGCACCCTCCCACCCCCCAAGGGAGGATGACTGGGAGACCTGGATAGACTATGCTGCCCCCAAGTGCCAGAATGGCAATGCTCGGAAGGCTTAAAAGCTTAAAGAGGGTTAAAGAGAGCCCGAGGTCCCGCCCTGGCTAACATCCGTAGCAAACGGGCCAGTAACCCTGAAGCACTGCACGGGCCTCATCTTGAGGCCTTGGAGAATGTGTATGGGAGCCCAGATTCTGATGAGGACCTGTGGTGGAGAGCAAGAAATGCACAAACAGCAACAAGGGAGTTGTTGGTCTGTGCATGTCTCTCGCTGGAAAAATTGTTGCAAGAATGCCTCAGAAAGGGTAGTTGCACAGTGATTGAACTAGACCGAACCAGACTGGACAGAATCCTTAAGTCTGCCCCTTCTCAGAACTGCTGTTGCTTCAGTTACGCCTGGCAAATCGACTGGAATCCCACCTCCTATGATGAGTTAATGAGAGAATTCGGGAGTTGAGAAAGGCGACCTCGGGAGGTACCTGCACCAACAGCTGTGGCTACGACCAAGTGACTGAGGATGACCCATCAAGTGAAGTTCAGGGCAGAGGTTGACAGTCAATGAGTGCTCTGACAAGGAAAAGATATGCCACAATGGGGCGAACTGTTGAGAGAGATCCGAATTCAAAAACAGTCCTTTTATGAAGGCCACGCCTGCAAGCACGGGCCCTGACCTATATCCAGCTGCATCAGCTATGAGGGTGGGGTACCCACCCATGTATCTCCTGCTGATAACAGCTCCAAACTCAATTCCTTGACCATGGAAGTGCAGAAACTGACGAGATGTCTCCAAATGCTTATCCGCCTGAGACAGAGAATGGCATCCAGGTTTCCAAGTTAGTAATACCCCGCCCTGGCTCCCAGTGTAGCGCCCAGCCAGCTCAAACTCCAGAAAGTATGTTTTGCTACACTGTGGGAAAGATGGGCACATGAAAAGGGAATGCCAGTCCCAAAAGACACTGACAAAGTTGCATATAGGCTACAAGGAGAGCTCGGAGAAGAAATCAGTGGTTAAGAGGTGCACGACATGATCCCAGTGAGGGCACCAAAATGCTAATTCACGCCCTTGTGGCAAGGTCAGTTGCCCAGGCCCCCACTACCGCCTCCAGACTGGTCCAGAATAGTGGGTCCCTCCATGGAGACCACTGTAAAGGTGAATGGAGTGTCTACAAGAGCTGTATTAGACAGTGGCTCCCAAGTGACAATTATGTTCCAGGATTGGTATCAGAAGCATTTGTCAAGTACCCTACAACTATTAGAAGGACTGCATGTATGAAGTTAAGGGAGAAGGCCACCCCTATTCGGTATATCCGAATTTGGCTGTCTTTCCCCCACCTCCGTGGCTGGAGGCCGAACAAGTAGAGACCCCTAGTCTTAGTGTGTCCCCCACTGACTGTATGATGGTGCCCTTTGTTGATTGGAACAAATGCTCATATATTCGGAAGGCTGGACAGTTGTGTTATGAAAAACAGGGCTCAAAGACTAGTAGAGCTTTAAGAGTTCCGCTTTAATTAAGAAGGCCTATGAGGCACAGAGATGCTGAAAAACAGAACCAGAGGAACCGTCGGAATTGTAAGGAAGAAGGATCCTGAGTCTCTGATCCTGGCCCAAATGCCCAGTGTACCTTACAGGGAGAGGTCCGTATCAGAAAGGATGTTAAGAATAAAATATTAATGTTGGATGCACCAGGCGATGGAAAATTGCCAGAGGGACTGCTGGTCAAGCCTAGTATTTTGCCCGCTAGAGCCCATGCTTATGCCAGAAGGGTAATGGTCCAAGTTCATAATGTGTCTGAAAGAGACATTCTGAGTAAACAGAGGTTGCATCCTGGCTAATGCATTGTGCAGACACTGCAGTGCTACCCAGCAGCAAGAGTTCAAGGAAAGAATGACAGAGTAACGCCTGACTTGTTTGATTTCGCTACTCCTCACGCCAGCTGAATGGAAAGTGAGATCAGTGAGAAGCTTGCCCAGAGAGAACAGGTGTTTTCTTTAAAGGAATGGGATGTAGGATGCGTGCAAGGAGCTGAGCACAATATCCGGCTGCATGACGAAGACCATTTCGTGAGAGGTCTGACGCCTGGCACCTGCTGACATAGATGATGTGAGACAGCATCTGCAAGAGATGTTAGCTGCTGGTGTAATACAAGAATCCAGAACCCTTATGCTTCCCCCATTGTGGTAGTGAGGAAAAGAATGGAACAGTAAGGATGTGTGGATTATCGCACCTTAAACCGCGGACTATCCCTGATCAGTACACAATGCCCCATTCAGGATGCTTTGGACTGCCTAAACGGAGCAAGTGGCCCTCTGTGCTGGATCTCCCAGTGGGTACTACCAGATCCTCGATGGCTCCCAGAGGACCGTGAGAAGACGGCCTTTATCTGTCCGGGCTGCTTTATGAATTCATGAGGATGCCTCAAGGGATTTCAGGTGCCCCAGCCACTTTTTAAACGATTGATGGAGCGTGCAGTGGGGACATGAACTTACTAGAGTGCCTGGTATACCTAGATGATGTTATTGTGTTTGGCAGCTCACTGGAGGAACATGAGAGCAGATGATTTAAGGTATGGACCGTACTGGAGGACTTTGGCCTTAAACTGTCCATTGATAAGTGTCAATTCTTTCAAACATCAGTAAAGTATGTGGGACACATAGTATCCACCGAGGAATAGAGACCACCCAAGTAAAGTTGAGGCCTTTGACCACCTGGCCACAGCCCAAAAATCTAAAAGAACTGCAAAGATTCCTGGATTCTGTGGTTATTATGGCGCTCATCAAGGACTATTCAGAGTGATCCCCCTTTACTTAACTTTACTCAAGGTATCCCCCAACCCACAAAAAATACAAAAGTCAGCGTCCCTCAAGACTGAAAGAGTGTATTTTCATTCGAGTGAAGTATTTGGGAGCCCGCTGGACTCCTGATTGTGAGAATTGCTTTTCATGAGATCATATATCAACTCTACCCATGCTCCAGTGCTGGCCTATGCCGATCCAAGAAAACCTTACGCCCCTGCACACTGATGCTAGCTTGCAAGGGTTGGGGGCTGTGTTGTACCAAGAGCACGAGAATGGCCTGAGACCAGTGGCCTTTGCCAGTGAAGCCTGACCCATCCGAAAAGAACTATCCTGTACATAAGTTAGAGTTCCCTAGCTTGAAGTGGGCTATTGTTGACCAATTCCATGAGTACTTGTATGGGGCTAAAATACTAGTAAAACCGACAATAATCCTTTGACCTATGTGCAGACCTCAGCTAAGTTGGATGCCACTGGCCATAGGTGGCTTTCTGCATTATCTACATATGACTATGCTCTCGAATACCGAGCAGGTCTGAACCATAGATGCTGATCTCTCCCGAGGCCTGTTCCCAGAATGATTGGGTCCGATTGGCAGAACCTGACATTCGGCACTCTGCCGGAAAGTTTGACAGGGAGGAACAAATGTCTCACGGACTTGAGGACTGCATGGTGGATTGCTTGGGACCTCTGAGAATTGCATACCTGCTGCTTATTGCCACTTTTCTGCAATAGACATTGGTGCACTGCCTCAGCTGGACAATGACAGGATCTGGGGCTCAACTCGCCATCCCATGATCAAAGCAGCTTTAGAAGCCTCTATGCAGGAAAAGATGGTCCAAATTACGCTCCACTGATTTGAGAACTGCACTGTTATACAAAGAAGGTCCTAAGTTGAAACTGATCAATAAACTGTTATACAGAGAAACAGTAGACAGAGGGGACAAGTAGACAAACAACAACTAGTGCTGCCCACTGCCTTCGAGACTCAGTACTGAGGTCCTTGCACAACCACATGGGGCACCTTGGTATAGACAGAACACTTGACTTGGTGAGATCCAGATTCTATTGGCCTAAGATGGGGCTGATGTGGAGCAACACATTCGAACTTGTAGTCGCTCTTACAGAGGAAAGCTTTGCCCCAGAGGGCTGCCCCTTATTAACATCACCACCAGTGCACTTCCATGGAGCTGGTCTGTATTGATTTTCTGAGTTTGGAGTCAGATCAAAGAAATATCAGTAATGTGCTGGTAGTCAACACCATTTCATACGAGATATGCCCAAGCTTCCCCTAACAAAGACCAGAAAGCATCCACTGTGGCCAAAGTACTTGTAGAAAACCTTTTTGTTCACTATGGGGCTCCACAAAGAATCCATTCTGATCAAGGGAGAGACTTTGAGAGTCGTCTGATCAAAGAGATGCTTTCTCTGTGGGGAGTGCGAAAGTCCATAACCACTCCTTACCACCCCCAGGGGGACCCACAGCCTGAACGTTTCAACCGCACTTTGCTAGATATGCTAGGCACCCTGCACCCAAAGGACAAGCCTAGATGGAGCCAACAAATTAGCACCCTGGTACATGCTTAACTGCACCAAAAGTGATGCCACTGATTCTCCCTCACCGCCTGATGTTTGGAAGAGAAGCTCGACTACCAGTAGATGTGTGTTTGGGGTCTCTCCTGATGGGGTTCAAGCTGACAACCATTACAGTATGTGCAAAAGTTAAAGGCCCAGCTAACTCATGCGACCAACCGGCTCAAATCCATGGCTGCCAAAAGAAATCTGGCCAACAAAGAAAGGCATGATAAAAGGTGAAAGATGAACTCAGGAGGAGATCGGTATTGCTAAGAAATCTGGGACTGCATGGCAAGCACAAGATTGCTGACCGATGGCACCATCTCCTCACATTGTAGTGGGCAAACTAGATGATCTGCCAGTGTACAAAGTAAGGCCTGAGAATAATTCAAAGATGTAAAAACAATACATAGAAATCATTTACTGCCCATTGGACAAATCTTAATTGAGTCTGAGCCCCTAGAAGATGCCCCTCTGGACCAGTGACTAGAGCTGCTGCTAAGAAAAGATCAAGAAAGTCTGCACCTACAGAAGCAAAGTTAAAGTGTTCCCTCCACAAGTCCCAGTTGAGCATGACTGTCAGTCCACATCGGAAGAAAGTGAGAGTGACTTGAATACTATCCTTCTTACGAACTGAGTCAATTGTTTTGGGCAATCCCTAGTCAATACTGGAGACAAAGCTGGGCCTTCTGGACTGTCTAAGCCCCCAGCTTCATCCCTGGAGCCAATGCTCCCAGAAAGTGAAGTGCAAAGCATCAGATCAGATGAAATGGAATCATTGTGCATGGTTGAACTGTTTGAGCTTTCAGGGGAGGAAAATGATAGATTGGGGCAGACTGGTGATACACCCGAACAAGAAGAGTATTTTGAGTGCCTGACAGTCCACTGCCAGTGTCCGAAAGCTCTCCATGCGAGCCAAATGTTGTGGACTCAGAAACTGTAACTCCTGGAGCTGAAAGTGCCCCAAGTTCTAGCCTCTCTACCCCCATGGAGACTCCCTGACAAGTGAGGACAATGCTGAAAATGAGGCTCAGAGGCAGAGACTATAACAGTTCCCCTAGAAAGACTGGTCGAGCTGTAAAGCCTGTGGTGCACCTCAGTTATGATTCCTTGGGAGGCCTGTGGATTTGCCTCTCAATGTTGTCCATAAAGGGTGTATGTCCCAGCTCATTGCCCAAACTGAGCGTCAGTGCTAACTCCAAGTTACTTGTGTTAGCCCTCTAAGTATGCCCTTGCCCGTCCAGCCCCAAAATAACTGATAGGAAGGGCCCCTCTCTTCAGGTTTCATGTACAAGAGGTAATAACTTGAGTTATGGTACAATGTGTATGTAATACTGTATAAGAGTGGACGTACTGCAATGTTTCAGAAATGTGCTTGGTAAAATGATATATTGACTGATGATGATTACGTATGCGAGCCTAATGCAAATGTATATGGTTGCAGTTGAAACTTATGGGGTACTTGCCTTGGACGCGACGTCAAGCTTTCCCAAACCAGGAAGGTGTAACCCCCGCAAATGGGGGTTCCCAAAAGACTTCCAGGAGCTTGCTTGAATGCTCCAAGCCTGAGATGGTGTTTAGCGTTTAATCCATTTATCAGTGGAGTGTTTTAGAACCTCTGGTACTGTCTCTTCAAAAGCTGTCTGCTTGCAGACATAATTAGTTTATATGGAGGACTGTGTGTTTCTTTGATTGAGTACCACTCGAGCTGCTGCCAATTCACTTAATTTTTGCAGTCACTAGAGTGCAAAGGGAACCTATCTGAAAGATGTAACTGTTTACTGAAATTATTGAGGTAATAATGAAATTACAGTTTGTCTAACCTCTGCTTTCTTTGCAGTCAGAACTGTGTCTGCTAGTTCCCATTCTAGTTTTGAACTGCTGAACTGGACCAATCAGTGTGGGAGTAGCTAGCTCTAAAATGGTGCCTTGACTAATCAGAACTTGGACTCATAATCTGAGCCAGCCACAAGAGGATTGTATGGGCAGTGACTCTAGAGTGTAGTTTAGACTTCAGTGCCTTTTGGACCAACAGCAGCAGTCTATTGTGAGTGACAGCCAATCCAGTCAAGAACTGGGAGGAACTCCAAAGGAAGTGCCCGTTTTTTCGGGTTGGAGTTGAGTTGAGCTTTGGCAGTAAGAAGGAAGGAGCCCTGATGCTTTTCAGTGTGCAGTTTTAGTCAAAAACGTGTGTGAAGGCCCAGAGTTCGGTCTGCAGCTCGTTGAGACTGAATCCGTCCTGTGAAAAGAATCAAAGGATCTCTGAAGAGAAACCAGGCTCACCTGTAGAAGACTGGAGGAATTGCTGAAAATTACACCGGTCTGTCGGGAACTGAATCTGTGTGTTCTCCTGGGTATTGTGCAGTAATTGCGATCGGGGATACAGATGCAGCCTGCCTGGTATAGTGCTTTCTTTTATATGGATGTGTGGCAGGCTTTGTATACCTCAAGTGAGCCCCAAGCTGACATTGAAGGACCCTATCTTATTTGGAGGTCGTGAGTACTAATCTCAGGTCGCTTCCTTGTTGAATTGCCACATTAAATCCAAATGGAACTACTGTACTGCTGACTGTTTAATTCTCCTTTTCTCTGTGAGAGGGCCCCTACCAGCTGCCACGGTTTGGACTAGCCACTGGGCTTGGGTACCCAGGGACAGTAACTGATAGGGATAGGCCTGCACAGAGCCATAGGTAATTATTAGAGTGATAAGCTAATTAACCTGATTTCCCCCTGTCCTTGTTATATCCCCAAATAAATCAGAGCTGCTTGTTTCAGCAAAGTTATACTGCCTGAGGTATTTGTCTATGTTAAAGTACTGTACTGTGATTGCTGCACTGTATCTCATTTCACAGGAGGTCCCAGTGCGGAACCAGACCTGGGGTAAGTGTATACTGTGAAGGTAATTCAGTATATTGTGTGGGCCACTAATTGGGAAGAAGGGGGTTGCAGTGTCCCCAGGGCTGTGACCAAGTTAGTTTAACTATTGCAAACCCTGACCTCTGGGTGGAGGCACCCGCCATTGGATCAGGCCCCTCAGCCTGTTAGTGGCAAATCAGGCAGGGGTAGTAGCCCCTGGGATAGCGCCATCTAGGGGTTACAATAGCAAGACTTCATGTTGTTTGAAGGGCTCTCTTCACATCTAAGCTGTGCAGCCTCCTCTCGCCAGAGAAGGAATGGTCAGTGAAGTACACTGGAAGAGATATAGATTGATTAAGGTGGAAATCTGAAACCACCTTAGGCAAGAACTTCCTGTTAGTCCTGAGGACCACCTTATCTCTGTGAAAGGAGATAAAATCAGGCTCCACTGACAAAGCTTGTAATTCACTTATGCGTCTGGCAGAAGTGATGGCTACTAGAAACACAGTTTTCCAAGTCAAGAACTTAAGCTCTGCTGAAGACAAGGCTCAAGGGGGTTGTAAGCTGAGCAATGCAAACATTAAGATCCCCAGGCGGAGCAGGGTCCCTGAATGAGGTTGGTGTGAAACAATCCCTTACAGAAAGAGAAGAGGGCTTTCCTGCTGATATAAAAGCAGAGACAGCTGCTAAAATGCACTTTCAGGGTAGCTCCTCAGCCCCAAAGTATTTAAGTGGACCATATAATCCAGGACCATGGGCAAATCAGCAGATTCTGGGAAATATGCTTTCCAGAGCACCATATGGAAAACCTTTTCCATTTAGAATTATAAGTAGCCCTGGTGGAAGGTTTCCTAGAAGCTTTCAAGATATAGAGAACACCCTGAGAAGGTGTAGGTCAACAAACTCTAACTCTTCAAGAGCCAGGCCTTGAGGTTGAAGGATTTGAGATTCGGGTACCAAACTCTCCCCTGGGCACAGGTTAACAGATTGTGATTCCTGGGAAGACACAGGGGAAGGTGGACTGCTAAGGACAGAAGGAGTGAATACCAGGGCTGTCTGGCCCAGTCTGGATCAATCAGAATCATCTTGCAAGGTTGAGATCTGATTTTGACTAGCACCTTGAACAAGAGAGGGAAGGGGGGAAGGCATAGAGAAACTTCCCTTCCCAGTTGAGAAGAAAGGCATCCAGAGGGACTGAACAACACTGGGGCCTGCAGCAAAATAACGGAAGTTGGTGTATTGTCTGGGGCTGCAAAAGATCTATCTGAGGGTGCCCCATCTGGCAAATACTATCTCCAGTACTAGGGGATCCAGAGACCATTAAGTGATGGCCCTGGGAAATCCTACTGAGAGCATCTGCCAGGACATTGTCCTTACCTGAGAGGTGAACTGCCATGAGGGAGGTGTTCAGGGAATAAGCCAGAGACCACAACTTCATTGCCTTGGTGCACAAGGCCGAAGACAGAGATATGCCCATGCATGTTGATGTACCACATTGTAGTGGTGTTGTCTGTTCCTGACCTGTACCACTTTGTTCTGAACAGATGCAGAAAACCTGAAGTGCTAGAAAACTGCTCTGAGTTCAACAGATTGATGTGGAGCAGAGATTCCTGAGGGGACCACAATCCCTGGTGGTGAGGTTGCCCATGTGAGCTCCCCCACCCCAAGAGGGACGAATCTGTGTAAGGGTCAAGGAGTGCGATTGAGGATGAAAGGAACCCCTGTCTCAGATTGCTCTGATCCTGCCACCTATAGGCCTGGATCAGGTTCAGTTACTGGGATCAATTTGGTTAGAGGATCTCTCCTTTGAGACCAGAAGGCCCTCAAATGGAACTTAATGTCCCTCATCTGAAATCTTGCTCCTTCACTACTGCTGTGGAGGCAGCCATGTGCCCTATAAGCTGCAGAGAATGCCTTGCTGGTCGAGACCTGCAGAGTGAAGGAGGCCAGAGCCACCAGGGTCTTTGCTCTTTCTAGAGGAAGGAAAGCTCTGGCCTGCTTTGTGTCCAGTTCCTGCGCCTATAGAAGGCGCAGTAGCCAACAGGCCTAGAATTGACTTTGGGAGACTGGAGAAGCAAACCTAGAGTACGGGCAGCTGCTGGGCAACCTAGCGTAATTAATTTGGTCTGGAGATCAACACTATGAGCCAGTCGTCTAGGTATGGAAAGATGGCAATATTTACCTTCTTAAATGAGTAACTGCTACTGCCAGGCATTTTGTGAATACCTCAGGGGCAGAGAGTGAGGCCAAAGGGCATTGCTCTGAACTGATAATGGCCTGAGGGTAGTTCAGATCTGAGGTACTTTCAGTAGGAGCTTCTGATGAGAACATAGAGTAAACATCCTTGAGGTCCAGGGACGCCAGCCAGTCCCTGGCCTTAGAGAGGGTAAATAATTCCCAGAGTCACCATTTGAATTTTGGTTTTAAAAAGGTGCTTGTTTAGGTATCTGAGATCCAGGATGGGCCGCCATTCTCCTGTCTTTTTGGGGTAAGGAAGTACCTGAGTACAGTCCTTTGCCCTGGTGTGGGGAGAACCCTTTCTACAGCTCTGAGAGCCAGGAGGCTGGAGACTTGTTTCCAGAGCGAGAGCCTCTGATGGATTTGCAGGTGGAAAGGATCTGGTTCTCATCTTTGGAAATTTTTTGAAGCTGAGAACCAGTCCCTGTCTTACTACTTCCAAGACCCACTTGTCTGATGTTAAAGACTCTCAGTCCTGGACGAAGTAAGCCAGCCTGCCCTCCACAGGTAATGGAGAATCGGCCCTGGCCCTCCCATCAGGGTGCCTGTTTGGCAGGGGCTTTAGGCTGAGGGGTTGGAGCAGGCCTGCTTGTACCCCATTTGCCTCTCCCTCTGAAGAACCCCCTCTGGGCATAGGCTGAAGAGGAGGCCTGGGCTTGGTAAAAGGCTGTGAAAGGGCCTGCCCCTGCCCCTGGAAGGTTGCTTCTGAGGAGTGGCCTGCCTTTCCTTGGCCTGTGCACTCCTATAAGGGTCCTATACTCATCCATTTTCTTCATGTAATTCTCTGTCTGCTCCCAAACAGAGAGTTACCCACAACAGGAAAATCCATGGCCTTAGCCTGGTATCCTGTGACAGGCTAGTACACCTGAGCCAAGCCATTCTGCTAAAAGCCACAGATGTAGCCATGACTCTTGAAGATACATCATTAGAGTCCACTGCAGCATGGAATTGCACCTTGAATGCCTCAATACCATCAGCAGCCACCTGCTCCAGCTCCTTGGCAGCTGGCCAGGGATCTGTTTCGCTACAGCCATAATAGTATCCCATCTGGATTTCTGGTATCTTGCAACATAGGCCATATAATTTGCCTGTCTGAGTCCCAAGGATGCTGCCATGTACTGTTTCTTTGCCATGGCATCAATCTTCCTGGAGTCCTTGTCAGGGGGGTGTGAAGCCAAGGGAGTATTTGCCTTATCACTGGCTGCAGCCTGCACTGCCCCAACATGGCTGCATTGTTGTGAAAGGAACTCCGTATCAGAGCCTGACAATGTGTACCTCTTGTCCATTTTTTTATCCACAGGAGGTATAGTGTGAGGAGCTTTTAAAATTTTCATTGTCTGTTTCCTAAAAGATTTATGTAAAGGAATAGACAATCTCCTAGACTCTGGGATATCCATCATTTCTACATAGTCAGGCTCCTCCTGTTCATCCACAGCTTCTTCCAAAGGGAGCTGGAGGGTTTCAGCCACTTTCTTATAAATTATAAAATGAGAAGGGGACTCAGAAAGCCTAGGAGGAGACACTCCTAAAGGTCTGTCTGGGGAGTTGTCCGTTCAATGAGCACATCCAGACTTTCAAAATCACATTCACCTCTTCATAATCTTCCTCCCCTCCTCCAGTTCATAAAATTCTACATCATATTCTTGAACGGTGGCACCGATCAACCGACCGCCATTTACTGGTGCCGTTCGGCCGGGAACCGGGAAAAGCGACTGGACAATTTTGATCGGTTTGGCTATCTCTGCAGCGGTTGGAGAAGGAAATTTTGGCTTCACACCTGCTGATTTTCTAGTCCTTCTGCTGGGACTGACTCCTCCAGTCAGTTCTCCTTTGCCCAAGGAAGTCTCGCCTGGTCAGAGGGCACTCCTCCGTTCGGTTGGCACCGGACCAGGCTGGCCATCCGGGTCAGCGGACTTTTTGGCCTCTCGTCCCCTGAGCCTACCAACTCTCTTATCCAGGGTAGCTGCAGGGAAATTCTTGCAAATCTGGCAGTCTGCATTATGGTGGTCAAACCCCAGACAATAAACACGTGGTGTGTGGGTCAGCCTTGGCAAAGGCTTCCCCACAGACACTACAGTGCTGAAACCCAGTGGGCCTGGTTTTTCTTTTGGGTTTCTCAGACATAGTGCCAGCCTAACCAAAAACTTGCCCGTTTATGGCAATCCGCCAAGCAAGACACCCTTATCGGTTCCCAACTGCGTCACGGGTCGTGGAAAAAAACGTAATGAAATCCGTTTTTTTTAGAACCGATAAGAACCGGGAACCGCACTCTAATGCAATTTAAATTAAGTTTAACAACAACCTGATCAGTTCAAACCGAACTGATAATACCGTTTGCAAGTTCCACAAAGAAATAATGTAAAACCTATCTATTACTTACGATACCACAGACAGAGCTTGAACCGACCGGTTGCAGTTTAAATACAGAGAAAATACGGTTTAAAAACCAGAAAATACACTTTAACCGACAAAATAAACCGAGCAGGAGAAATTCCGAGCGACTGTTCAGTGAGGCGGTAAAGAATCTGACAGTTTGAGTTTGAAGAACAACAGACAGAGTTCTCAACCGAGCTTGTGCTCAAGATTCCATGCCTGGCATGGAAAGTTAACTCTTTCACCTTCGGAGCAGTTCGAAGGCTGGGTCTAACTGCAGATGTCATAATATAGCAAGACTTCATGTTGTTTGAAACCTGGGGTTCTAAGTGTTTTGTTTTCTTGGATTTCTTGGAGGGGTCTGGAGAGTCAGCCAGACCACTCCCCCTTTTCAAAGTGCCAGAAACACCCTTATCAGGGGTGGTATCAGTGGATAAAGCAGTTTCACCAACAGTTTTTGGTGGCTGGTTAAAGCCTGAAGGACCACCGTCCACTTTTTTTTCTCAGCCTTTCCATCCTTTTCTCAACAGTCTTAGGAGGGAAGGATTTACATATGGCACAGTCTGCTGAAAAATGATCAGGTCCCAAGCAGACTAAACATAATTTGTGTTTATCAACTTTAGCAAACACTTCCCCACACCTGATACAATTTTTAAAGCCTGGGGGACCAGTCTTTTTCTTTGGTTTTTCTTGTACTTCCATTTCCAGGAGAAAAAACAGTAACCACTTATTAGTATTCAAACTAATGTTTTTTTTTGTTGTTTTTTTTTGTCAGATCAGGAACCGGTTAAGGATCCGAGAAAAAAACAATTTTTAGAATCAAACCGGGTTAGCGGTTCATGGAAACCAGAGTATCGGTTCAAAAGAACCGACTGCTCGGTTTCAAAATAGAAGTTTAAAACACAGAAAATATTAAAAAAAAATATAAAATAACACAAACTATGGCAAAAAGCGACGATATACTAAGAAAAATGAAAATTACATACCTACCATAATTCCTGATCTTTCTGTGTATCTTCACCACTCATCACCTTTGGGTATGTGGCCGGAGGTCACGACCTCACGAGAGCTTTTTTTTTTTGGATGGGCGGAGTCGACGCACCATCAGCGCTGCCCTCGAGGCCGACACACTGCGTGGCACTCACGGGTTGGCCGTTAGGTGTCATCAACCCCGCCCTCCTGCCAGTTCTGAGTCGCCGTAGATTAAGAAAGGGTTGGGAGGGAGGGACAAGGAAGTCCAAGGGACAGACAAAGGAAAAGATATACAAACTAAAAGGAGAAATAAATAACGGAGAGGACAAAAGGAGAGTTAGCAATCTAAGGGGATTGGGAAGGGGCTCCAATCTCTGGAAGCAGAAAGAAGAGGAAAGGAGGGAGGGAAAAATTAGAAATAGGGAGGGGAAGGACATAACCTGAATCTTTGACCAGTCTCCAGATTGTATAGGAACTGCAAAGGAGTAGCCAGAAGGCTGCACTGCCAGAATTCAAGGCACAGAATCACTGGCAATAAACTCCGACATAAGCAGAAGCGGCTATTCTGGAAGAAAAGACAGGATGCAAGGCTGTACTCCCTCTGAAACCAATATATGGAGATAAGAAACAAAAGTTTCTTAAATTAATCTGAGGGATGAATCCCTAAGGACAGGAATGGAGTAGGATAGAGGAGGAGAGAAAGAAAAGAAGAGAGGGCAACCACCAACTCCCACCCCAAAGGGGTGGAGCCGAAGCATTGAGGAGAGAAGTGCCCTCCCCCGCCTCCTCTCCCTCTGTCAGGAAGCAAAATCCTCTGTGCCTAAGATCACCCCGCTCTGGACCAGCGGAAAGGAGGGGAAGAGGGGCACACAGAGGGAAGGGGACCCAAAGACTGAGGCCCCAGGGGGATGGAGAGTGGGATTGTGATGAATGGTGAACATACACAGAAAGATCAGGAATTACAGTAGGTACCTAATTTTCATATCTTATCTGTGTCAATCGTCACCATTCATCACCTTTGGGTGAGTAACGAGCCCCCACGATTGGGGCCCAAGACCCTAAAGGACTAAGTCTCTCAGCTCTCAGTGCATACGACACTGGGAGGGAGAACCTTTATGGGTCTGATGAGGCCTGAGACTGGGGAGAGTGAGACGGGGAACCCCAGAGGGGGCAGGAGGCTGCCCCGACAGACGCTGCCTCACCCTACAGGAAAAAAGATGGTTTCTCCGGTACACGGAGGAAGTCACCCTACGCCGGGCCAAGGGTGACAACCGGGAAAGACGCAGCTATGCCATCCGCCTAGTGCAGATCGCTGTCCCTAAGACCCTGGAAGCTACCTCGCTGGCGTCATAAGATGCCCTCGCTTGGTGCCTTGCTAGCTCCAGGCCACGTGCAGAGAGTGCAATGGCTTGTCTGGTTACCTCTGAATCAGGCATAGAGGCTAGTAGTTGACCTAACATGGACCACAGAAACCTATCATAGGTAGCATAGTGGGCCTGATGTGCAGAAATTGAAAGAAGCAACCGTGCCGAGTAGCAGGTCCTTTTCCCCTAGAAGTCAAAATCCGAGGAATCTTGATCTGGGGGCCGGTCACGGTGGAGGGTGCAAAGTCCATCGGGAGTGTCCAGCTGCATCAGTCCTGACTGAGGATGAGGCATACGACCTGGAGACTCGGGGGGGGGGCACAATACCTCTGGCTCAAATCCCTAGGGGCTGGTACACCAGAAAAGGGTCTTTGCCAGAATGGCAACGATGCCTCCAGGAAAGGAGCAGGCCAGGCGGGCACCACAAGGGAGTCCACACTGAAATCACCTAGGAAGGCATGCGTCGAATGCTCCAGATTGTGCTGAGTGGGTGGGGTGACATGCAGGTCCTTCATCATCCTCATGAGGAAACGCTGGTACTCTGCAAGATCAGCAGCAGGAGAGATGTGGACAGAGGGCTCCTCTCCCCCCTGAAGAGGGGGATGAGGGAGCGGAGGACCTCGGAGGTCCAGGGGTTGGCTGCTCAGGGTGATGGTGGAACACCTGTCTTTCCATGGTCCTGACACATGAAGGGAAGTGAGCAGCCACACCCCTGAATTGCTCCCAGGAGAGAGGTCCCCTAGGACCAAGAATGCCTGGGAGCACAAGAGAATGTGACAGAGGAATGGGGGCAAGGCCAACGGCAGAAGGCGACCATCCTCTGTCTGGGCAAGAGAGTGCTCCAGGAGCCTCAAGAGAAGAAGGGGCTCTGGAAAAACCAACAGCTGATCAACCATGCTGGCACTGCCTAGGCTGTGCCCTGAAGATTCCCCCCTGTGAGGTGACTGGGACTGTGGAATTCCAAAAGGATTGTCCCTACCCTCCAAAGACCAGGGCCCTCTCGAGGAGACAGAGAAAGAAGGGTGGGGGTCTGCGCTACGACTCCTTCCCGAACCCGGGTGGGTCCCTGAAAAGGGTCGCCACATCAAACCCTGACCCCTCAACCCCTCAGAATCCAAAAGAGCCCTCCTCCTCACAAACACCAGCCTAGGCAGCTGACAGCCCTGGTCAGTCCCAGAGGGGACCACCCAGGGAGTAGCACCCTTCCCGCCTGTGGGTGCTCTGATTGGCCCTAAAGTTGGGCGATCCAGGCACACCACCTGAGGGGGTACCCCAACTGAGGGGGCGGAAAACCCTCTGAGCCCAGGTTGCAGAGCAATAGTGGCCTGCACCACTGCCTGCTGGTCAGCACCCCTGACCCTAGACTCTGGTGCAACCGCCCGCTCCTCAGAGGGAGGCTGGCTCTGGTCAGCTGAGGAAACTACCAGGGTGTCCACATTGGTCATCAACTCCAAACAGTCGGACAGCCGGTCCAAACCAGACTTAGACTCCATCTCTAAGGAGGTAGAGACCGAAGTTCGGTGCCAGACTGTATGCGGACACCCGCTGCCATCTCGACCAAAGGGGGTACCAGTCCGGGTATCTGCACCAGAGCCAGCGCCAAACTCTCCAATGGCACCGTGAATGGTGCCTGAAGAAGACATGGCGCCGAGAGCAGTAGCAGAAATGGAGTCGATGCCTGTCTCGGCGCTGTTCTAACCCACAGCGCTGCGAGTGGCACCGAGGTCAGGAACGGCACCAGCGGCTCCCTTGGCACCCTGAGTGGCGCTTAAGAGCAATATCCCCACAGTACCATGTCCTTGCTCGGCGCCTCAAGCAGCACCAGAGCTAGACACGGCACCATCCCCAGCCTCGGCGCCAAGGTGAGAAACAGTTGAAGACGGCACCACAGAACCTCCCACGGCACCATCAGCGCCATGAACGACGTTGACAGCGGAGATGGTGCCAAGTGGCAGACCGGCACCGACCATGGCAGCATAAGGGCCCACGGCGCCACGAACGACGCCGAGGGCCCAAGATGGCACCGCCCTGACAGCGCCGAGGACGGTGCCAACCCAGGCTTGCAGCCCGAGGAAATGACACTGGGGAGCCTTTCGCCCAAAGGACATTTGCCAGAGCGGTGCCTCCCACCCACCCCCGGGGGGATGGACTGGGCCTTCTGCACCACAGAAGGGACTTCTGCAATGGCGAGCCTACTAGTAGCAGAAGCCCCCTCCTCCATGGTCCGTATAGAACCGGGAGGGGACCCGGAGGAAAGGCCAAGAGACCGCAGCTTGGTCCGACGAGTGCGCGCCCATCCCCCGAAAAGTCAGCGCAGCTCGTCCAACTTTCCACATGCATTGCTCGATGACACGACGGTCCATGGAGGAACAGGCATCACACAAATCCATGTCATGAAGCGGGTCAAGACACGCGAGGCAACGGTCATGCTGGTTGGTGACTGAGTACTTGTTGGGCGTACGGGCACCGACACATAGGGGGCCGCCCCGTCTTCAACAATTTCTTGCCTCCCGATCGCGACATGATCAATGGCAAAACAATTTAAACAAAGACTCAACGTCAGTGACAATAAAGAAAAGGAACAGTCTTTCCACAGCTGTGTCGAGTGGGGGCGAAAACGGAACTGGCAGGACAAGAATACTCAGCGTCGACAACACGGAGTCAACACCAGTAGGCCTCTTGATAGCAGCTCCACATGAGGTGCGACCTCTATGGTGAGAGATGAAGAACTGGTGGAAAAATGGGGTTGGCGACACGTAACGGCCAACCCGTGAGCACCACACAGTGCATCGTCGAGGGTGGCGCTGACTCTGTCCATCAAAAAAAAAAAAAAGGTCCCGCAGGGTTGTGACCTCCAGCCACATACCCAAAGGTGATGAATGGTGAAGATTGACACAGATAAGATCCCCCAGTTCCTCAGCGGTTATCCTGAACCGTGAGGAACCGAGAAAGAAATACAATTTTACCACTAAACTAATAAAATTAACTTAAAAAGTAATTAGAACTAAATTAAACAATAAATGAAGACAGTAGCTCAAATATAGACAAAATTATACTTATTTAAACTGGAATCAGCACGAACAGTCGAGAGGAAGATCTCCAGGCATCTGACTTGTCAGGCGGAGTGAGAAATCTGAGACTTTGATGGAACGTTACAGTAGATAAAGGCAGCAGTTTGAATATGTATCACGAGCAATGATAGGTTCTGTCATTTGCATATATTTCCATTTCTCTCCAGGCAGTTCTATTTAGGAGGCAGACTGCATACAGTTATGAATACAGAAGAATATATGGGGTTAGAATTTACATTAGGTTTGGATCAGGGGTACAAGGAAACAATCTGATGTACTCGCTACAAGTATGTATTTAATACTGATTAGTTTTCTTTATTTTTACTCATTTTCCTTTTTGTATGATTGAAATATTCTTTCCACTGTTATTTATGGTATGATACCACATATTTTTCTTCCGTCATATGAAAGTTATAACATGGATTTTTATCACTAGACTTGAAGTTCTAACCAGTTCTCTATTGCTTTCTTTTCTGTTAAGAAGAGGGTGAGAGGGGATAAGGAGATAGCAGAATGGGGTATTGTTTCATGAGATTTCAATATATACATTTTGATGAAAGGGGGTTTTCTTTGCTAAGTTAACAGTATGAAGTGAATAATGGAGGTTAGTTTTTTCATGTAAATTTTTTAAAAGAATTTCGTGTTTTATTTGATTGAAAGATTTTTGTTAGTGATGATTATGTGTTTTATTTTCTTACTCTGCGATTTACCTACCGTTTGTCACAGTGTGTGGGAATAAACACCAGACAAGGCAAATTTACAGGTTTAAAACACATCGTGGTGTGATATTTATTTTTCAAAAGTTCAAAATATAATAAATGAAAAACAATCACAAAGAAAATCACTACTTAACATCAGTAGTTTCTCACATATTACAGTCCTGGATCTTGGAGCTCCTAAGACCCTTTTAATCTGCATTCAACAGCTTCCCTACAGTAGCAGTAGAACCTCTCCTCTCTCTCTGGGCTGAGCCCCATGGGACTGAACTCTAATGGACTAAACTGAAGTGAACTCTTAAGAGGTTTTATATCTTTTGGTGGGGTCACCTGACTGAGCCCTTTCTATTTTACATGTCTGGACATGTTGTTTCAAAACCAAGAGGGGTGGGGTTGTTTCATGGGACTCCCTGGTTCAGTTAAAGGTACAGTGTGTATCTCCACACATATTGACTCTATATCTCTGATCCACAGTGACTAAACACTTTTATAAAGCATACCACCTTATACAGTTACAGGTTTATAGTGTGAATTTATGAAACTACCATAAGGATTTCTTGTAACTGTACTAATCATGAAATTATTATTGTTTTACATGGCTTCAGAATCCTTTTTATTTTAAAAGGCTTTATTAACTATATTTATTACTATTTAAAATAGCCTTCATGATTTTTGTACACAAAATGCACTTATGCACTTTACACAACACCTCTTTGGGTGTTTGGCATCATTCCAGGGACTGGATGGATTGAAACAGAAAAGAATGAAAAGAGAGAACTAGTAGGAAGTTTAGTAGGGATAATAAATCGATCTCCCAACTTAAATAACATAGAAACATAGACTTTGACAGCAGATAAGGACCACTTGGCCCACCCAGTCTGCCCATTTCCCTACCTACTGGATAAGCTGCAGATTCTAGTTAACCAACAGCCTACTTCCTGCAACCCCCCCACTATAATTGCCTTGTGTCTGTCCCATGCATGTTTGAATTCCCCCACTGTTTTAGACCCAATGACCTCCTTAGAAAGGCTGTTCCATGTATCCACCACTCTCTCTGTGAAAAAAAATTTCCTCACATTACCCCTGAGCCGTCCCCCCTCTATCTTTAAATTGTGCCCCCTTGTTCTTACACATCTCTTTCTGAAAGATGCTACCCTCCTGGACTTTGTTGATTCCCTTGAGGTACTTGAACGTTTCTATCATGTACCCCTTGTCCCTCCTTTCATCAAGAGTATACATATTAAGCTCTCTCAGTCTCTTTTCATATGGTTTCTGTTGCAGACCTTGCACCATTTTAGTTGCCCTCCTCTGGACTGCTTCCATCCTGTCTATGTCCTTGCGAGATGAGGTCTCCAAACTGCACACAGTACTCCAGATGGGGTCTCACCAACTGTCTGTACAGAGGGATAACTCCTTTTTCTACTTGTGATGCCCTTCCTATGCATCCCAGTATCCCCCTGGCTCTCCTTACTGACTTTTCACATTGCTTACCCACCTTTAGGTCATCTGATATGACTACCCCCAGGTCCCTTTCCATTTTTGTTGTTGATAGTACCTCCCCTGCTATTGTGTACTCTTCTCCTGGGTATTTGTTTCCCAGGTGCATTACTTTGCACTTCTTTGTATTGCATCTAAGTTGCCATATGTCTGACCATTCCTCCAACCTTGCCAAGTCCCTTCTCATCTTTTCTGCCCTCCCCTTGTGTATAAACTCTGTTACAGATCTTTATGTCATCTGCAAAGAGGCATACCTTTCCCTCCAGACCCTCTGCAATGTCACCTATAAAGATGTTAAAGAGGACTGGACCCAGTACTGAGCCCTGAGGTACTCCACTAGTAACCCCCCTTTCTTTGGAATGTGTTCCATTCACTATTACCTTCTGTGTCCTGTTGTGCAGCCAGTTTGCTACCCAGGCTACCACCCTGGGACCCACTCCCAGGCTGGGTAACTTGATTATTAATCTTTTGTGCGGGACTGTGTCAAATGCCTTGCTAAAGTCTAGGTAGGCCACATCCACAGCCCCTCCCTGGTCTATTACTTTGGTCACCCAGTCAAAGAAATCAATTAGATTCATCTGACATGACCTTCCTGCAGTAAATCCATGCTACTTTGGGTCCTGTGCCCTTCTGGCCTCTAGGTACTCAACAATTCTTTCTTTCAGAAGTGATTCCATCATTTTCCCCACCACTGAGGTCAAACTTACAGGTCTGTAGTTTCCTGCTTCTGCCTTGCTCCCACTTTTGTGAAGGGGAATCACATCTGCCCTCCTCCAGTCCTCAGGTACCGCCCCATCCTGCCATGATCTGTTAAAAAGCATGGTCAGTGGTGTCACTAGGTCCTCCCTTAGTTCTTTTAGGATTCTGGGGTGAATCCCGTCAGGCCCCATTGCTTTGTCCACCTTGAGTTTTAGGAGTTCTTTCAGGACTCTTTCTTCTGTGAATGGACTGGTGTCAACCCCCCTACCCAGAGTGCTTCTATTGTCCGGTTTAGGTAAAATAAAGACCAGAATATTGAACTTCTAAATCTAATCAATAACTTTCAGCCAAAAACTAATTACATCTTAATGGGTGACTTTAACTTTCCCAATATCAAATGGGTAACTCATACCTGGAAGGGAAACATTGAGAAAGAATTCCTCGACATAACTATAAATCAAAACTTGGACCAAATAATCAATGATGGTACAAGAAATAATAACATCATAGACCTTGTATTAACAAATATGGGGCTCTAGTAAGTAACATCCAATTCTAGAACGCTAGCAAAAGTGACCATAACATGATTCTGTTTCATACTATTAAGAGTCATGGATACAAAAGGAAACACCTTAAACAAAGATTTTAGCAGAGCAGACTATACACAAATTAAACAACATTTGAATTTATGGGATTGGAGGTCCGAATGGACAGGACTCAATGTACACCAAGCTTAGGACAGTTTACTAGCCAAACTTAAATATTGCATTAATAATTGGGTTCCAACTAGAAAGAAATACAACAAGAGATATAGAAATCCAGTCTAGTGGAACAACAAAATAAAAAAATTGATTGCAAAAAAACAGAAATTTTATAAAAAGTATAAAGACCAATCAACAAATGAAAAAAGGGAACAGTATAAAAAATATGGAAACAAAGTAAAATTAGAAATCAGAAATGTCAAAAAAATACAGAAAATAAATTAGCCAGTGACACACTGGATAATAAGAAAAAATTTTACAACTACATTGGTTCACTGAGAGGTTCCAAAGCAACCATAGGTCCTCTAGTTACAAACTCTGGAATAATAAGTAACGAAATACAAATAGCTAAGGAACTTAATGAGTATTTTCATAACAACTTCTCTAATAAAGAACTTTTTCTTAATAACTCAAACATAGACTTTAATTATACAGTTGTTAAACCAATCACTGAAGATGAAACTGTGAAAGAATTATTAAAACTAAAAATCACTTCCTCAGCAGGACCCGATGGGATACATCCGTTCTTCCTCAAAGAAACTTCCTCTTGTTTATCTGGCCCTCTGAGTAAGCTATTCAATCTATTTCTTGAGGAAGGAGAAAGCATATTATATTGGAAAGAAGCAGTAGTTATCCCAATATATAAAAATGGAAACAAAGCTGAAGTTTCTAATTATCGGCCTATAAGTCTGACCTCAGTTATAGGGAAAATCCTTGAAAGATTAATATTATACAGAATGGAAGAACACATTAATTACTTTAACTTACATGATACAACACAGCATGGCTTTAGAAAGGGAAGATCATTTCTAACTAATCAACTGAACTTCTTTGAAAATGTGAGTGCTGCTCTTGATAAAGGACTTCCAGTGGATGTTGTGTTCCTGGACTTAGCCAAGGCTTTCGATAAAGTATCCCATAGAATTCTTTTGGAACATTTGGTAAAGCAAAAATTCCCATTTATCCTAATCAAGTGGAATAACTCATGGTTATACTGCTGTAAACAACGAACATCTGTTAAGGGTGCATTATCCTCTTACGTAGAAGTTACTAGCGGGGTTCCACAGGGTTCTGTCCTGGGCCCTGTTCTTTTTAATATCCTAATAAAATCAATGCAGCCAACTGATAGCATGTGGATATCTAAATATGCAGATGATTGTAAAATTGGAACTATTGTTAATACACAGGAAGCAACGGAAATCCTTCAAAAAGAACTAGAGGCATTAGAAACATGGGCAATAGAAAATAAAATGAAATTTAATGAACAAAAGTGTAAGGTAATGCATTTGGGACACAACAACCTAAAAAAGGGTACCTTTTAAATAATATAATTCTACAGGTAACGGACAATGAAAAAGATCTTGGCATAAATATAGACAATAAGTTAACCTTTGAAAATGACACCATACTCAAAGTAAAGAAATGTCAACAAATTATGGGTAGTATATGGAAAAACATTAAAAGTAGACAACCATAGGTCATTCTTCCATTATATACCAGTCTAGTAAGATCACATCTGGATTACTGTGCCCCTTTTTGGGCACCTACTACTATATATGGAATGAAACATATAGAGGGAGTTCAAAGAAAAATTACCAAAAAACTTAATGGCATGTCCGAAAAAACATATGGTGAAAGACTGAAAACACTTGGTTTATACTCAATTAAATACAGACATCTTAGAGGAGATTTATGTATGATATATAAAGCACTTAATGAACCAGGACTAATCGAAATATTAGGCATTGAAAGAAAAATCTGCATATCAAACACTAGATCACATAACTTGAAATTGAAAGGAACTAAGTGTCAGACAAAAAAAAAAGATTAAAATGGTTCACTCAGAGAATGGTTAACATATGGAACACACTACCAGGCCCAACAGTAGAAAGTAAATCTATGAACATCTTTAAAAATACACTTGACAAATACATGGGTAATAAAAAATTTGAATACACAGACAATTAAAACCACCTTTGGGTGGCAAGTTCAATAATAGGCTTTGCCCCCCGAACTTGTAAACAACTATGAAACTATGAATAAAGAGCTACACTTGGTGGCCAACCTGGGGGGAGAGGGGAGTAAAGCGAAGAGAAAAGTGTTAACTGTTGCACAACAGAAGTTTGATAGCTAGGAAATAAGGAGATAGAAAAGTGGTCCATCAGTCACAGCCGAGGGTGTAGTATCACTCCACTACACCATGTACCATGTTTTGTTATTTTGATTTGAAGTTATAATAAAAAATTCCCCAACTCTTGCAAAAAGTGCCTTCGGTTCTTTACTTCCACCTGAACACCCACCAGGGTAGCATCAGAGATGAGCAGAAGGGACCTCAGTTTAACACCTGGTCCAAAGGACGGCACAACCTGACAGTACAGCATCCCCCTAGTACTTCAGTCTGGCGTCAGTGTTTAAGCTATGAGCCCAATCTTAGTGTGCGACATAGGCAAGGCACGTTTTATTTAAATAGCACCCTATCGAGGGGCTCAGAGGGCTTTACAGTAAAAACACCCCCGAGAGTTGAGATCAAAACATTTTTTTTAATAAAACTGAAGGCACAGACCACTTAATTCCTGTAGGCCCCGTTTTCTTTTTAGGCCTTCCAGTCATGATAACTTGAAAGGAAGGGACAGATATATGTGTTTTAGTGGGTTGTAATAGGAAGAAAAAGAACAACTGCTTTAAAAATGAAATCCAGTTGAAACAAAATGAATTTATTTTTAATGAAATTGGAACTGGGAACTGGTGAAAATCACAATTCTCCCGGTTCCAGGAACTGCAATGGAACACATGAAAAAAATGATAAAATACATATAAAACTAAGCTATACTAATCCAGAGTATCAAACAAACTCACAAACATTATAACATATTGTAATTAAAACAGTAGTTGGGACTAAGAACATTTAGCCACAAGGATTGCAACAGAACTACAGGGTGACTGATCTCTTCAGGGGATAACTAAATCTGCCATTGTAATTTCGGGGACAGTGTGACCACAGAGCAGAGTTTAAACTTATAAACTATTCTAAAATTCTATCTTCAGGGCAACAACTCGGGGATGATATACTACTATGTATGACATCACAAATGCACTCCCATTGCTACAGTCAATGGGGGTAGCAGTTGATGGGAGAAAGAGGTTGCCAGACTTAGCCCAACCCAAGGACTGGGCAAATGGCCAGAGAGGATACAAAGCTAGAGAATATGAAAAAAAATAAAAAGCTTGAGTTTTATTTTTAAAACTGCAGCCAGGGGTTCATTTAATTCATTTTTAGTGGGAGTCAAAGAGTTCCATGAGTTAAAATGTTGAAGTTATTCCAGTTTTGTAGAAGTCAAAATACCTCCCAGATCCCACAGTTTAAAAGCCAATATTCTATCAATTTATGGATATTCATACAAACATTAGTAGTAAAATACAATTTCTTTTAGAAAAATCCATCATTTCTTAGCTTCTGTGCATTCCGCTTTGGAAACTGACCAATTTTGGTTTTTACATTTGGAAGTCAATGACTTCCTCCCCCTTTATTTTGGAAGTTTTTGCCTTATTGTTTGGAGTTGCATGCTCCCAGAATGGACTTAACTGAAGACCTGGCTGCGGCCTTACCAACAGGAGAGGAACAGTTGTCTATTAATAAGGTGTTCTTCTGTACTGTGCCATTCTGAGCTCTGATTGGCCAAAGCTAAAAATCTAATTTATTAATCTCCGCAGGGAGAGTGCGATATAATGCAGTAAATTAACACTAATTTGTTCTTTGATACTGCACCTTTGTAACAGGCCCAGCTCATGCATGTTGATGTGTTCAGAGGTTTCCCAAAGGCATTTATATATTTGTTCCTGAACTATAATTATGGAAGTGTGCAGTTGTGAAGCAAATTTCATTACAAGAACAATTAATCTACTGTGAAAACTTTCTCCCAACTTGTGACACTGTGTAATCAAACACAACAGAGGAGAGCAAGAGAAATATAATGAGAAAAGGTGCCACTTCATATTAAATGGAATGTAACCTATTGAGGCTTATACCTTTTCCTTTAATAAACCCAGAAGAAAAATCATAATAATAGTTTGTGCAAAAATCCTTATAATACGTGAATTGTAATTTTAAAAAGTTACAACAGTTTTACAGCCCATAGACGCAGCAGCACTGCTGCTTGCAATGCTTGTGATCTGGGTTTGGAAACAAAACTGGGTTACCAGAGTGTCAGAAAGAAGGGATAAAGGAGCATCCCAGAGGATGCGTGCCTCCTAAGGGTGGGCAACTGTTCAGTCTGCCACACAAGAGCCTCTTAGTTGGAGCCTGGTAGAAGTGACATGGCTATGGAGGGAGGGGGACATACGGCAGAGTCTTTGCAAGTGGCTGTTACATGCACCCTCTAGAAGCATGTGGTATCATCATCCCAGGGAGGGAGGGAAAGAAGAGAGTAAAAAACAGCAGCCACAGATAGGAGCATGCCTGTCCCACATAAGCTCCGCACCACTGGCTGTGCTTGTCTCCATGCTGGATTTGATCTTTGTTAGGGCTTTTTGAACTTATGTTCCACAATATTTTCTCCAATGTTCTTATACTGTTGCCTGCTGGTCTCACAGCTGCTGTACTTCCCCATTTTGTCCCTGGAACTGGGTCAGACTTTTGATTTCATACCCAGAACTGAGTTTGCCCGAGTTTCCCTCCATTTCCACTATTGACTGTGTCACAGTTTATACAAAATGCTAAGCAGGAGGAGCTGTTGACCTGTCAGAACCATGCTTTGAGTTCTGTAAACAAACCATGATATAGTTAAAACTCCATAGCACTGGTTCTATGAAGAGAACTGTAACAGAATGCTGCCCATAAAAAGAAAGCGGAGCAAACTACTGTGTTTTGCATCACTGTTGAGGTAAAAAGAGATCATTTAGGGGACATGAATAGAATATCTGAAAAATTGGGTCATTATAAACAGCTTTCAATTAGAAATAATTTCCTGTCCCCCAGTCTCACTTAACCACTCTGTGTACCTAATGGGTGCTGCCAACTGTTCATGGATTGCTGAGGCCGCACTTAGAGTATGATGCACTATTCTGGAACCCTCACTTTAAAAAGGACAAGGACCATCTAGAATTGGTCCTGAAGAGGGCAGCCAAAGTGATATATGGACAGCAGGGGAAGACTTATCAGAAAAGACTGGCTGATCTGAATATGTTGTACCCCTTGGAGGCTGGAAGAAAAAGGGGTGATATGATTGAAACATTCTAATAGAATGGAATAAACAGGGTGGATGACCAGCAACTGTTCAGGCAATGTGAGGGGTCTGCGACAAGATGACATAATTATATACTAGGGAAGGATTCAGGAGGGATGTGAGGAAATACTTCTTCGTGGAGAGGATGATGGGGCAGTGGAAGCGTCATGCTGGGGAGGTGGTTAACATCAAAAGAGTTACAGGTTTCAAGAGGGGGGGAGATAGACACACTGGTGTGGTGAAAATGATGGAGAGAGAGGTATCATGTGGAGGTCACTGGACTAAAAAAGTTGAAAACAAGTTGGGAGCACTATGTAGGCCCCACCACAGCAAGACTGGTACGGACTAAGTTAGGAACCAGGCAGATTTAATGGAACGCGGTTCCTTTTCTGCATGTAAAATTCAGTTTCTATGAGCACTTTTAGCAGATGCAGATTTTATGAAAGGTGCTATTTGAAACCAAATTCCATTTTATACCACATATCACTAATGCAATACATTATTGATCATATATGCAAATTACAATCAATACTTTAGACTACCTAGGTTTTAATGCAGAACTGTGGGCTTACCTTACAGGGCATGCATTGACTACACTGGGAGTATAAGACCTGCATCAAAGTACAGATAAAAATTCAAACTCATGTGTTTAAAAATGAAGCCCTTGCATGCAGCTGCAATTCACATTATCACAGCAAACATTTCATGCAGTGCTTCTACCACCCCAATTTCATGCCTAGTTAGCGTGGTAATCCCATGAGATGATCCCAGAACACAGCCTTTTATATACAGAATTCCCATTTCTGATCTGTATCTTAATCACTGCTATTTACCAAGACTAAACCTAACTACCATGTCTATTATAAGCTCAAGCCAATAGGGTTGCTGAAACAGGATCACATGACCATGCATTAAATCCCTCGCTGTGATGGTCCCTGAACTGGTATCCTAGGGCCGAGCGGTACTTGTTATACAGACCATACTTAGATTCTCAAAGGAAGCCATGTTCTGAAGAGCCTTAGCAAGACACAGCTCTAACAGTGCAACAGAGGTCCAGGAGTGTGTCTCAGCATGTGCAGCTGTCTATGACACATTAAATGAAGTACCTGCACAATCTTCCCACCCAGCTCACACGTCCACCACAGTTCTGTATGAACTGTCATATAGTGCAGGAGTGTCTCAGATACAGACAAGGAGTATCCTGAGAGACATGCGGGACTGTCGTTCTGTGCATCTTTGAATGTCTCTGCTCACGTACCGAGCCGAGCTGCTCCAACCCAGAGTGATGTACAGTGTGGAACACAGTTTTACTCTCCATTCCCAGACAGCGGGCAAACAGTGGTTTCCTTGCAGGTGATCTGCACAGTTTGGTGGTGAGGCACCCGGCTGCCCGGCCGCCCGATATGTAAGAGGCAGTGGCATTATAGTACTGCAGTATTACTTGGTTCACTGAGCAGTATAGCCATTCCCACCCCAGAAAAGTGTCAGATCCACCCGCCCTGCAAGCATTTGAGAAGAGTGAGCAAATAGTGGCTTCTCTGTGCCTGTTGCATACAATCTATTTTTGGGCCCCCTGGTACGGCAAGTCATATCACTTAGCGTACTGCAGTGTCTGTCGGTTCACAGCATGGTATCTGGGTACATGGCCAGCAAGGTGTCCCACCCACCCTGCCTGCATTTCAGCAGAGCGGGAAGGAAAAATTACTTACCACATTAATCTTGTTTCTTCCAGGGGATACTCCAGTATTCATAACTCTTATGCAGTATGCCTTTAAGCCAGATCTGCCCGGAGATGGAACATTATGCTAATGATGGAATCATTGGCTCGTGCCACTTTTCCAAATGCTGCCACCTATCAACTGCCTACATTCTAACCCTCAGATTTCATGGACGCCTGACAAGATAAGGCCTGAGAGGAATTTAAATAATTATCTATAATAATAATAAAACACCCAGAAACCTCCAACATGTGGAAAAACACTTTAACAAAACACCCCACGATGTCAGAATCACCCGAAGAGGGGAAAAACTATTGAAAATACAGTTCCAAATATAAAAGCCAGAGTGTGGCACACGTACCCCCGGTAATATAGCATGGAGTGCAGAGGCCATTGGTTCCAGCAGGGGAGGCAGGATAGGAGAGTTATGAATATTGGACTATCCCCTGGAAGAAACAAGATTACTGTGGTAAGTAATTTTTTTTCTCAACCCAGGAATACTCCAATATTCCTAACTCTTATACAGACTAAGAAGCAGTACCTTTGCAGGTGGCCACAGAACCTACAGTACTTTGGAAATAAACTCTTCAGGACAGCTGTGCCAAACCTGGCATCACCCCTAGCCTGTGTATCCAGGCTATAATGCTTGGTAAAGGTGTGCACTGTTCTCCAGGTAGCTGCTTTACAGATGTCCACCAGAGGAACATCCCTTGAAGCTGCTATAATAGCAGCTGTACCCCTTGTGGAATGGGCTCTCAGCCATGCTGGGACCTCCTTCCCAGC
This sequence comes from Neoceratodus forsteri, assembly GCA_016271365.2. Lineage (NCBI taxonomy): Eukaryota > Metazoa > Chordata > Ceratodontiformes > Ceratodontidae > Neoceratodus > Neoceratodus forsteri. The sequence goes on along the minus strand of CM057452.1, from coordinate 334,027,332 downwards.
TTTTGAACTGCAAAACTGAATACACTGGATGATCCAGCGAGAAACGGACCTCTTAGATGCTGAATTTCCTTTTCCCACATCCCTATAAGTCAGCAACAGTTGCTTCCTGTCCTGTCTATGGGCCTTGGTGACTGTCATGTAGTAGCTAAGAGCTCTCTTGATGTCAAGACTATGTAGTCTACACCCTCAGAGCTTGAATGCTCAGTAAAGAAAACAGGTAAGGTGATGGACTGGTTCAGGTGAAAGTCCAAGACCACCATTGGAAGAAATTTCCTGTTAGTCCACAGGACCACTTTGTCCCTGTGGAATGAAATGTAGTCCTGCTCAATGCAGAGAGCCTGGAGCTCACTGATCCTTCTGGCCGAAGTGATTGCCACTAGGAAAACTGTTTTCCATGTGACGTATTTCAAAGGAGCTGAAGACATGGGTTCAAAAGGGGGACCCAGGAGCATGGTAAAATGGACATTTAGATCCTAGGCTGGCATCAATTCCCTTTTGGGGGGGTGCAGGTGGGCAGACCTTTAAAGAACCTTTTAAAGATAGAATCTGATGCCATAGAGGCATTCTTCCCAGCTGAAGTGTAAGCAGACACTGAAGCTAAATGAACTTTTAAAGTACTGGGCTGCAGACCCAATGAATGCAGATGAGTAAGGTAATCCAACACAGCTGGAACCCCTGCCTGAGCTGGCACCATATTCCTGGTACAGCACCAGACAGAAAACCTTTTTCCATTTAGAGGCGTAGGTTTTCTTGGTGGAAGGTTTCTTGTAACCCCTTAAAATATCCAGAACATTTTCAGAGAGATGCAGGACTGCATACTCTAGGTCCTCAAGAGCCATGCTTTGAGTCTGAGTGAGTTTGAGGTTTGGGTATAGGAGTCTCCCCTGACTGAAGGTCAGCAGGTTGTGCCTCCGAGGAAGGTGTATTGGTTCTGCCACTGACATGGAGAGCAGCAGAGAGTACCATGGCTGTCTGTCCCAGTCTGGGGCTATCAAGATCATTGTGGCTGACTGGGTCCTGAGCTTGAGTAGCACCCTGTACACCAGAGGGAATGGGGGAAAAGCATACAGGTACCTCCTGGCCAGTCCAGAATCAGAGCATCCAGGAGTACTGTTTCCCAAGCTGGGGGTCTGCAACAATACTACGGCAGGTGGTGACTTCTGTGGGATGCTGAGATCTATCTCTGGGGTGCTCCACCTCTTGAAAATCACTTCTACCACCTGTCTGTTCAAGGTCCATTCATAATGGGCCTGGTTGATCTAACTCAGGGCATCTGCTGGGGTATTGTCTTTGCATGGCAGATGAATGGCCTGAAGAGAAACTCCTAGGGAGTAGGCCAGAGTCCAAATTTGCATAGCTTCTGTGCAGAGAGGATCCGACCTTGTTCCTCCCTGCTTGTTTATGTAATACATAGTGGTGGTACTGTCTGTTCTGACCTGAACCTTTCCCTGAACTAGTAGTGTGAAGGCTTGGAGTGCCAGGAACACCGCCCTGAGCTCTAGCAGGTTTATGTGCTGGAGCGACTCTGAACTGGACCAAGTGCCATGAGTAGTGTGGTCCCCTAGGTGGGCACCCCACCCTAGTAATGATGCATCTGTTGTGAGAATCACTGACGGAGGCTATTTTTGAAAAGGAACTCCCTCTCTGACGTTTGCTTCCTCTTTCCACCACTGAAGGGCCAGGAGTAACGTTTTTGTTACTGGGACCAGCTTTGAAAGAGAATCCTTTCTTTGACATCAATGAGCCCTTAGGTGGAATTGGATGTCTCTCATCTAGAACCTGGAACCTAGGACTGTGCCAGTGGCAGCTGCCATGTGGCTCAGTAACTGAAGAAACTGTCTTGCAGTCTTTGGATTGTTCAGGCTGAAGGAGCCTGCCATCTGCAGAATACATTTTACCCTGCCCAGAGGTAAGTAAGCCCTGCCCTCCTGGGTACTTAGTTCTGCTCCTATGAACTGCAGCTCTTGTGCAGGCAGAAGGACTAACTTTTTGAGATTTACCAGGAAACCCAGATACTCTAAGAGTTCTTGGGTGAGCTGCAGATGTCTCTCTACCTGTTGTGGTGATTTTCCAACCACCAACCAGTCATCTAGATAGGGGGAACACTGTGACACCTTGCCTTCGCAGGTGTGCCACAACCACTGCCATGCACTTTTGTGAACACTCTTGGAGCTGAAGTGAGACCTAATGGCAGGGTTGGAAACTGGTAAAGACCTGAAGGGAGTCTGAACCGGAGGTACTTTCTGTGAGACTCCCTTATGGGGATGTGGAAATAAGCATCTTTTAGGTCCAGAGATGCCAGTCAATCTCCTTTTTGGAGAGGTGGCAGAATCAGTGACAAGGTTACCATTTTGAACCTTGGCTTTAATATGTGCCTGTTTAGCACTCTTAGGTCTAGGATAGGCAGCCACTCCCCAATTTTCCTTGCTGTGAGGAAGTATCTTGAGTAAAACCCCTTTCCCCTTTGCTGTGGAAGCATTGGTTCCACTGCTTTTGACAGCAATAGGTTTTGACCCTCCTTCTCCAACAGCTTTCTTTCTGCATTGGAAGCTGGTTTGTACTCTCTGGTTCTTAGACAGGGAAGGGATTTGAAGCTTAGAGACAACCCCTAACTCACTATTTCTAGGACCCACTTGTCTGTGGTGATCTGTTTCCAAGCCTGGAAATAGTGAGTCAGTCTGCCCCCTACTGGAAGTGGGGAGGCAGCCTGGGAGGACAAGTCAGGGGTCCTGCTTTGCCTGGGACTGAGAGTGGGAACCACACCTGGAAACCCCTTCTGCTCCTGCCTCTGAAGTACCCTTGCTGAGGGTACTGTTGTACTTGGCATACAGCCATGGCCTGATAAAAAGGCCTGGAATGAAATAGTCTGCCTTTGCCTCCCCTTCCATACAGCTGAGTGGACGGGGGAGCCCTTTCTTTTTAGTTATTTAAAATTTTGGTGACCGGGTAGGCCCACTGAGACCATAATGGTCCCTTTTTCAGGGGCGACCCGGGGTTAATTATAGTCAACAGTACAATAAAAAGCAGGAACAATTCAAGGGAAAGTGTGCAGATACAGACATTACAATCAGGACACATAGTACAATCACAGGCAGGTTAGGTAACTTTGACAATAACATGAAGGGTAAACACTAGTTTCACAAGAATGGCAGTTACATAAAGTTTGTCTATCAGGTCAATTTTACAAGTTACAATTTCAAGTGTTTCAAAAGTGATAAGTTCAACTGAATAGGATACCAGCATGTTAGGCGGCAGACTTTAGTATCAGAGGTGGAGAGCTAATAATGGTCCTCAGCGGTGGCATGCAGAGAGGCTTAGCTCTAGTAGGTGCATCTTTAGGCCTTTTTTAAAGCCCCCAAGGGAGCTGCAGTCTTGAAGATTCCATAGGGACGGTATGTGAGTTGCGTACGATCGAAGACCTTGGCATGTTCAGACTTTTGGGACATGGAGGAGTCAACGACACAAGGATCTAAGTGTTTTCTTTGGCAGAGTTGCTCCTATAAGTGGCCTTGTACTCGTCCATTTTCTTCATATAGGCTTCTGTGTGAATTCCAAAGAGGGAATTACCCTCAAGTGGGAAATCCAGAGCCTTATTCTGAGTGTCTTGAGTAAGGTTTGTGGCCCTTAACCAGGCAAACCTTCTCTGGCCAGTTGTATTGGCCATCCACCTGGCAGCAGTGTCACTGGTGTCTGCTGCCATCTGAAATTGGTATTTGTCAGCTTCTAAGCCAAATCTGGCAGTCTCAGCAAGGTCTGCTGAAAGACTGGAAGGAGCCTTGTCTGCCATAACTATGACAGACTGCCAGAGGGAATTTTGGTACTGGGCCGCATAGTCTTGGAAATTAGCCTGTCTTATGGCCAAAGAAGCTGATAAATAGCCCTTTCTGGCCATACTGTCTATTTTTCTAGAATCTTTCTCTGGTGAGTGAGAAGCAAGAGGTACCTTTGCCTTGTCACAGGCTGTAGCTTGTACCACCCCCTGGTGGTCAGGATGGGAGAATAAAAATTCAGCCCCTTCCCTGTCTAGCTGGTACTTCTTGTCCAGCCTTTTATCCAAAGGTGGGACAGACCCAGATGTTTGGAGGAGCTTTATTGCATCCCTTTTAAAAAACGTATTTATGGGAAGCAGTAACTTTTTGGTGGGTGTTAACCCCATCATTTCCAAGTACTCTGCCTCCTCCTCATCCTCTATCACCTCAGTGGTAGAGATATCCAGAGCATCCACCATTTTTCTAACAAAGGAAAAATGGGATGAATAATCCTCTGATGACCTGGGAGGAGCCAAACTCTTTCTCAGGAGAGACTTCAGGCTCTATAAGCTTTCCTTCATCCTCTTCTTCATATTCCCCATAATCTTCCCTCTCATGAAGGGAGGACTGCGTTGATTCAGCAGGGGTCTGAACTGTAGACTGCTGTCCAGCATCCAGCAGACCCTGCAAGACCTTAAATGCCTGTGCAGTCTCCAGTAGGAGTAGGCATGTTTGCAGACACAGCAGAAGTCACCGTAGGATGACCAGCAGGGGGTTCTGTGTGTTTTGTTTTCTTGGTCTTTTTCATAAGAACCGGAGAACTAGCCGGTTCAGCAGGCCTTTTTGTGATGGCCTTTGCACCTGTATCAGGGGTAGAAATTGTGGCTTCTGTGATTTCACCCACAGCCACCGAGGGTGTCGACTGGTCAGAGCCTGAGGAACCCTTAGATGAAGGCAATTTATTTTTAAGCCTTTCCAAACATTTTTCATGCGTTTTTTCTGGAAAGGTCTTACAGATTTCTCAATCAGTTTTTAAATGATCATAACCAAGGCAGACAACACAAAAAGTGTGTGTTTATCTGCCTTGGCAAAAACTACTCCACACTTTATACAATTTATGAAACCGAGTTCACCGGTCTTCTTCTTAGGTTTTTCTGATATTTTTTGCTAAAGAACCCAAAAATCACAACCATGAGTAAATTTAAACTTTTTAAAACAAAACTATTGGCTGAGGTCAGTTCAGGAACCGATCAGAACCGGGAGCTGAAGGAGAAAGGAACCGGGATTAACGGTTCAATAACCGATATTAGCAGTTACAAAAAATAGTTTTAATAAAACAATTTACATCAAAATAAAGGAGTTTTAGAAAGAAAAACTCTGCTAAGACTAAAAAAGTCTTGGTTCCCCACTGGTTATCCTGAACCAGGAGAAACCAAGAAAAATAAGCAATTTATGTAAAATAAAGCTAACAGTTTAGTACAAACAAAAGATAAGGGCAACAAATGAAAATAAAATAATACTTATATGTATTTTTTAAAGTTTCACAGCGAGATAATGAGGAGAGGATCTCTGAGCGTTTAGTCTTGACAAGCGGAGAGAGAAATCTGAGGGTTAGAATGTAGGCAGTTGTTAGGTGGCAGCATTTGAAAAAATGGCACAAGCCAATGATTCCACCATTAGCATAACGTTCCATCCCCAGGCAGATCTAGCTTAAAGGTATACTGCATAAGAGTAAGGAATACTGGAGTATTCCTGGGTTGAGAAATAGTGTGTTCTGTGCGACAAACAGTCACTCATTCCCCACCCACCCAACATCGCGGAAGTGCCCTGCATCACTGAGTGGCCTCAGTGGGAGTGCTGAGAGAGAATAAGAGAGACAGCGCATCTGTTGTTCGTTCCTGGTCCATGACCCTGGTTCCCCACACCCGATGTACCAGCACCCGATACTGGAGAGACAGAGAGTAACAGTACACCCCCCACCCCCAGCCGATATACTGGCACACACTGTCCTGGATGCTGCACAGAGAGAGAGAGAATGACAGTGATCCTACAGCAAGAGTGAATCATTTTACAGACAGACAGACAGCAGCAGGCTGCTTGGGGGGGGGGAGTAGTAGCAGGGACAACATCACTGTCTGCCCTCTGTACGGTCACTGTCTGCCCTATGTAGTATTTAGTAAAGAATGACAGAAAATGACACAGAGGCAGATAGTGAGAGGCAGCTTGCAGGTCCCTTCCATGTGTTGGGGAGTGCACATTAACTGTCGTAGGCAGAGTACCAGAGCATGTTATGCACAAGAAATGGCACAGATCATGTCAACACTGTATCTGTGACATTTCTATGTGCATAACAGCAAGGAACTGTGCATATTTTTAAGGGACTATTTTACAAGGTGACAGGATACAGTACCTTTTTTGGTGTTTAAACAGGAGAAAAAACCCCTTTTGTGGATTTTCTCATGTTTTTAACATAACCCATGTTATAAGTGTAATAACCCACTCCAAGATGTGCGTTTATAGGCATTTAATGCATGCCTAGAGTGCTGTGAGGTCACTCAGCCTGCAGCCTCCTGCCTCACAATGCACCCCAGGCATGCATTAAATGCCTATAAACGCACACCCTGTCGAGGTTATTGCTTACAAAGTCAGCCTTAGTCTTGGCAAACACAACAGAAATTGATCAGTAATATAATAACTGGGCTTTGTTTCTACTCATAGAGAAACCCAGTTATAATTAGCCATTATAACCAGCGGGTTATAATGGTGAACACGCACTGTGTTTGTCTATGTGGAAGACACGAGTGTGACAGGGTTGAATAGGACTCTTTCCCAGTTGTTATGGAGAGTTTGAATGCAGGGATCTGTTCTGTTCTTTCCTGTCTCTTGCCTGTCTGGTTGTGCAACCAAATCTTCTCATAAGACCTAGAACTTGATCACCACGACAGTCTCACACTTCTTTGCCTCTCACTGTTTCTCTATCCTCACTTGCTGTTCTGTCTTTTCCTCCCTGGCTGTTTCTGTCTTTTCCTCCCTTGCACATCTGCTGGTATAAAAATATATGCAAATCATTATGTGGAAATTTAACTGATATTGGGATCTCTTTGTTCAGAAATTATATAATGTTACTGTTGAAATGTATATAATTATAATTTGAGATGATTGCAAAAAGCTATTGGGAACTCAAAGGGTTAACCTGACAGCAGTTTTTAAGCCCTTTTTCAGAAGAGCTTTGGGAAGGGGCCTCAGTTCTGGGACTTTGTGTTCTTGCTGCACCTGCCTGACACTGACAAGAACATTGTAAATTTACAAGAACATTTTAGAAAAAAACAGGATGCTTCTTAAGGAAGGGGGGTTGCAAGGACTTATAAAACAGAACTGCAATTTCTTGCAAGAGTCTTACAGAGATTGAAGGAAAACTCAGACGGATCTTTTTTGTTTATTTTGCCTTTGTAAATAGTTACACTGAACTAGTTTCTTTTTTAATTTTACTGCTAGTACTAATAAACACTTATTGCGAATTCTACAACCGCTCCTGTTTTTTTCTATGCTTCCTGACCTGTGCCTCGACGACAACGAGCCACAGATCTTCATGCAAACACTATTACAGTTTCGCACTACTGTACATAACTGCAAAAGCGTTGGCCTTTTATGTTTGCTTGTTCTTTGGCATTGTGCAAAAACCTCTGGGAAACAGATTGACATGCAGTACTATAGGGCTGCCAGAAACGTGCATACTTGGGACATTCACAGAGCCAAAATATAACATTTTAAGGGCTAGCTTACAAACTCGTGGGGCAATAGCTGGAGTTTCTGGGATAAGATTAAAAACCTTACAGGTAAGCCCAATAAAACATCCCCTACAATGCTTGTGGTGAATAGCGTTACCACACAAGACCACAAACAAATAGCCGACACTTTCAATGACGCTTTTACCAATCTTAGTGGTGTACTACCCCCCCCCCCGGCTTCTTTGACGAGCCTGACAAGATGAACAAAACTGGCTCAGCTGCCCCCCTTCCCAATATCCCTCTACTTTAGGACAGTCACACTCACTCAATCCGAAAGTTACCTTCAAAGGGTGCTCGGTAAATCCAGGTTCAGCAGTGACTCCCCAGATCTTAAACTCCTTAACCTTTCCCTTGATGTTGCCCTTAAACCTCTTTCCAAACTCCTAAATTTCTCTCTCCCTTAGGCAATTCCCCCATCAATGGAAAGTGGCTATTGTCACACCTGTGCACAAAAGTGGTGACAGGTCACAACACAACAACTACCACCCCATATCCATCCTCCCCCTCCTCTCTAAAGCCCTTGAGCATATCGTCTTGGACCAGTGTACAGATTACCTAGACAAATATAACATTCAATGCCCACAACAGCATGGCTTTAGAAAAGCACACAGCACAACCGCCGCCCTTCTTGAGTATACTGATCACATTCACAAGGCCCTGGATCGAGGCCACTTAGTTGGGTCAATTTACATAGACCTAACTAAGACCTTCGACATAGTTAACCACTCCCTCCTGCTACACTCTCTTCCTGCCCTTGGCCTCTCAAATGAGGTCTCCAGCTAGTTTAAGAGCTACCTTGAGGGAAGAACTCAGCAAGTGAAAATTTGTGATACCCTCTCCAGTAACCTCCCCGTGCACTCTGGGGTCCTGCAGGGGTCCGTCCTTGGACCCTTACTTTTTAGTCTATTCGGCAATAACCTCCTAAAGCTTGTAACAATAGCATGGTCCTATATGCTGACGATGCCGTCCTTTACTCAAGCCACTCTGATCCACCCCCTCTCTCCTTAGACTTACAATCCAACTTTAACTTAGTCGAGACCTGGTTTGGTCAACACAAACTACTCATGAACTACAAAAAAACCAAGGTCATGCTTTTCTCCAGCCCCCACAATAAACACAAAATTGCGAGCTTAACTATTCATAATAACCATAACCAGCCTCTTGAACAAGTCCAGGAATTCAAATACCTCGGGATAATACTCGATACCGCTCTATTCAACAATTTGCATGTCACCAAATTTCCAGGGTTGTTAACTCTAGGATCAGAATCCTTTACAGACATCGCCACTATGTGACCCCTGAGGCCCTGAGATTGACTGTAGCTTGCTCAATCCTATCGATAATAGACAGTGGACTAGTCATTTATGGAGCCGCATCCAACCCCACCCTTAAAAGAATAATAACTGCACTGAATAAATCATGTAGACTTGTATCCAAGGCCGACAAATGCACCCATACTTGTGAATTTTACAAATGGACCAACTGGCTTCACCTAAAGGGCAGGTCTCCTATCAGACATGCTTACTTGCGAAAAAGATCAGCCTTGGCCTCACTCCTCCTGCACTAAAACTCTCCAAATGCTGACACCATACCTACGATGCACATGCAGTACCTCCAAACAGATGTACCTCGCCCCTGTCTGCCGTACCTCTCAGGCACAGCGGACTTTCAGTTATAGAGCACCAACATGGCTCAAAAGCCTCCCACCTGATGTCGCTGTTGAGTCAAAGCTTGGTCCTTTCATACTCAAACTGTGCCAAAACTTCCTTGCACTTAATAGCTGCGATAGTACCACCTAGCTGGTAACCAGTCTCTGTCCTCCCTAACATTGGTTAAAACAAACCGCTCTGCCCCCTGCCTTCCTCACAACCCTTTCTTCTCCTTCCCATCCCATTTTCCTTCATCTCCTTCATTCCCTTCTCCTCCACCCCCTTTCTTCTCATTTCTTTCACCCCTTACCTAGCCTCTCATTACCTTCTGTGAGGCTCTTTACACTTCAGTTCTTCCCCTGCCCCTCCTTCCCCCCCACACTTTCCTGCCCTACCACTATCTAGCTCTATAATGCACATTTCAGCACTCATACTAACTCATTTTCTGACTGCTATATAACCTGCACTGGCTGCATTCTCATGCCTGCCTTTCATTGAATTACTACCTGTAATCATGTTTGTTTTGGAACCTAATTGCATTGTAACTTTCTTGAGTTGTAACCTCTGTTTTATTATTGCGACCATCTTTGTTCAACACGGAACCTTTGTAAAAGAACCTCTGGTTCAAAGGTATTTGTATCCTAGCCATCGATCAATCACTCAATCAATAAATAAATAAATGTACATGCACAAAGCAAACATATTGTTAAAATAATGTGTTTCAGAGATGTGTCACTATCGGGTACAATATAGCTCAGGCTGCAGAGGGCTCAGAAGTGACAGCCCAGTAATCAGCAAGGCTGATCATGACAGTGTTCTCTGCTTGTGGGTGGGAACTTTGTGTAATTTAAAGGAGCGAGCTGCTCCTATCACAAAGCAGCTCTATCCTTTCATCTGCACTACACCGTCCACCAAGCAGCTGAGTGGCCTCATGATCAGCTGACATGACAACCCAAACCCTCACTATCTTTCAATAAGTATCTCTGTTCTATCAATATACTGTTGTTGCACCTGAAAATAAAATGCCACATCTGGCTGGGCTCAGTTCTGAATACTTCCTTACCAGGGGGATTACAATTTGGTAGGACTGGGCTCCCACGGACTGTGTTAGCTACCTTACTGGAAAGTAAAATCTATCACCATAGACTTGAATTATTTATAGCTTAGACAAGAAAATAGAGCAACTCCAGTTCCATAAGAAAACATGCACTTTACAGGAAAATCCCCCAGGAGTTAAAGGAAAACATCCTTGCAAAACTATCTGAGATTCCACATCCTAGACAGGGCAGCAACCCACCTGATGTGGAGTTGAGACTTCCCTTGCTCCCCAAGACATTTCCAATTAACCCTGGGCTGCAAGCCTGGTCAGCGACTGGCGTTGGAAGGAGGACTGAACCCCAGGACCTGGCTCCAATCTCTGTCCTGGTTCATCAGACCATCTTGCACGCCCCCAAGGAAGGACATCCCCTCCCTGTCCTGGAATCATCAGATGGTCCTGCACGCCCCCTCCCTGACCTGGTTCCCAAATTAGCCAAACATTACTGTACACTCTGGACCCCATCTGGAAGAGCCCCCCCCCTTACGCTCCAGTACCTCTCACACCATCAGATTCACCTCCTGGAAGTAGAAGCCCTTCCTATGGGTTGCCTTCATGTCCTAATCTGGTACCAAACAGGCAGCAGCTGGCCTAATCCCAGGCTCCTCCATCCTGCACTGTCCCTCTTAGTCAAGCTCTCAGCTCCACACTCCCAACCGGCAGCAGCTCCTGCCCCAGGCCAACCTCACATGGCAGGGCAGCTCCTCCACCTTCCCACTTCCAGAGCAGCAGGCCGAGCCAACCCTTCCCCTAATCCAGCGGGCCGGCCCCTCCCCTTGTCCAGTGAGATAATCCTGCCACTCCCATGTGGGCCAACCTGCCCTAGCTTGGCCACACAAGGTGACCGGTGGTCTTGGGTCATCTTGCCTTCTGTCCTTGTGAGACCAGCACAGTCCTGGTTTGACTCCGTTTCCTGCCTCAAAACAGGACAATCAGGAAATGTCATGCTCTAATGCCACATTACATAAACGGGGTTTCTTTTTTCATGAGCTGGTGTTGGAAGTTCATTGCCAAGGGCAACAGGGAGGGAGAGGTCATAGGGTGGGGGATGGGGTCAGGAAGAAGAAGAAGCATGGGTGCTTAACAAGGAGAATCCATGCCATAGGGGGAGTGGGCAACAAGGAGAAGCAATGGGGTAAGTGAAAGCATAAAAAGGAGCTGTCATGCTGTGGGGAAAGGAAGGGAATAATGAGAGGCATGGTGGGCAACAAGGAGAGGCCATGTGGCAGGGTTTGGGCAAGAAGTTGTTGGTTTGAAGGCACTCTCAATTTTATTTTGTACTATTTAGCCAGGAGAGGCCCCGGGGTGGGGTGGGGCAGCATGGAGAGGCTGTATGGTGCAATGATCAAGCCTGAGGGGACAGTAAACTGTTAGATAGGGTCATTGCCCTGAAATGTGACAGTATGCAGTGCAGTGTAATGGAACTAAACTGTAAACCAGGGGCATCCAGGTTTGAACCTCATCACAGCGGCAAACTCAGTGTGACCATGAGCAAGTTATTTGAACTCACAGTGCTTCGGTCTTACTGCGCAGCAGGACCCAACTGAAGATGGAAGATGCACCTCAAGTAGGCTATTCTGACTAAACAGTACACAATAAAATTGAGAATGACGTCAAAGCAAAGGTCGTTTGCAACCGAACCTTATCTGGGTTTTACCTCTTTATTTTCCAAATCACCCACCAACTTTGGCAGTGTGTAGTATAGGCCAAATCCTAAAAAAAGAGTAATTTTGTGGCACACCTGCTGCATAAACAAGGTTTACTGACCTACGCAGCCCTCTCCACTTTAATATAGATACACAGACACTGTTGGCAGATAAGGGCCTATGGCCCACCCAGTGTGCCCATTTGATCTTGTAAATACAGGTTACTCACCTGTAACAGGAGTTCTAGGAGTGGCATATGTTGTTCATCCACACTTACTGGCAGGTTCCTTGCCACATTAAATCTTGCCGGAAGGTCTTCAAGCTGGCTCCTCCCACCCAACCGGGTGGTAAAACTCTCGGCTCCGCCCCATGATGCCAGATCTAGCCCGCTGGAAGCCAGGTTAGGCCGGCGGAGGTCGGAGGGTTGTGGATGAACAATATATACCACTCCCAGAACTCCTGTTACAGGTGAGTAACCTGTATTTCTAGGGACGTGGATATGCTGTTCAATCCACACTTACTGGCAGACTCCTAGCAGTTCTCCAGGAGGAGAGAGGCAAGGCACGCACCCCCCTACTTAGGAAATAAGGACTGGAGAACCGAGGTCCCAAAACCAGCATCCCGGCGTGACTCAAGGTCGATGTGGTAGTGGGTAATGAAGGTGTGCTGACTTCAGGTAGCATCCCTGCAGATTTCCTGGATAGGGACGTCCCTGGAAACAGCCACTGAAGCAGCGGTATGGCGGGTAGAATGAGCTCTTATCCCTTTGGGAGGCTCCATGCCCGACAACCTATAGCAGACATCTATGCAGGAGGTGACCCACTTGCCTATTGTCTACTTGGTTGCAGGTCTGCCAGGTGCGGCTTCAGCGTTGGTGAAAAACAGCTGGCGAACCTCTCCCCGAACTTCAGCTGTCTGCTCCTTATAATAAGAGAGCGCTCTTCTAGGGTCCAGAGTATGGAACCTATATTCGGCCTCCGAGGTGTGACTGGGGTAGAACACCAGCAGAGTCAACACTTGGTTAAGGTGAAACTCCGACACCATCTTCAGAAGGAATTTCGGGTTGGGGCGCAGGATAACCTTGTCCCTGTGGAAGACCAGATAAGGAGACTCGATGGAAAGCGCCTGGAGCTCTTCCATCCTTCTGGCTCACATGATAGCCACCAAGAAGGCGGTCTTCCACAACAGGTGAGAGATGTCACAACTGTGCATTGGTTCGAATGGCTTGCCCATGAGCTTAGCCAATACCAGCAGTAGATCCCTTGAAGTGGACGCTCGCACTGAGGGGATATGTGATCAAGGCCTTTGAAAAAGCGCTCGACCACCTTCTCCTGCGCCACCGACTGCTTTCCAGCCCATGCCTGGTAAGCAGAGACGGCTGCCAGGTGCACCTTAAGGGTCATCGACCGAAGCCCCAGCTGAGAAAGGGACCACAGGTAGTCCAGAATGCTAGCCAAAGAACAGGAGGAAGGGTCCAGACCCTTACCCTGACACCAAATGGAGAATCTTTGCCTTTTGAAGGCATAGCATTTTCTGGTCAACTCCTTACGGGATGCCTCAACAACGCTGAGGACCTCATCGGAAAGACCCAAGGCCTGGAACTCTAGCTGCTCAGGAACCAGGCTGTCAAGTGCAGGGACTGAAGGTTCAAGTGGAGTACCTTCCCCTTGTTGACTGAGATCAGGTCCGGGCGGGCTGGAAGCCACCTCAGGAGCCTGGAGCTGAGGTTGAGGAGATCTGGATACCAGAATTGATGTGGCCAGTCTGGGGCTACCAGAATCACCTGCCCCTTGTCCCTCTTCACCTTGAGAAGCACCTTGTGGATCAAGGGAAATGGAGGGAAGGCATAGAAGAGGCCTGGGGTCCATGATCTCGAGAAGGCATCCCCCTACAGCGAGCCCTGCTGAGTGGGGGCAGGCATGGAACAACCTCACCTTTGCATTCTCCCTGGAGGCAAACAGGTCCACCTGTGGGGTGCCCCAGTGGGAGAACAAATCTTGTACAACCTCCGGCAGGAGAGACCACTCGTGATATGCGGCGCCTAACCGGCTTAGGACATCGGCCAGACTATTGGAGGCTCCTGCCACATGGACGGCCAGGAGATCCGCCTCCAGGCTGATCACGAGAGACCAAGAGTGGAGAGCCTCCTTGCACAGAGGCAAGGAGTGCGTCCCGCCCTGCCAAGCTTGAGGTGAGTACATGGTTGCGGGTGTTGTCCGCTGACCTGGAATCAACTACTTGACCAATGCATAAACAGAGTGAAGGTGGTGAGGGCTAGTCGGACCGCTCAAAGCTCCAGCAGGTTGAGGTGGCATCGAGACTCCTGAGGGGACCAGAGGCCGTGGGCTCTGAGCTCCCCCAGATGGGTACCCCAACCCATCAGAGAGGCATCAGTCGTGAGAGTGACCATTGGCTCGGGGCGGACAAATGGGATACCCTCCTGCAGATGAGCTGGAACCAGCCACCAGTGGAGGCCGTTCCACATCTCCTGGGTCACAGTCACTGGCTGGTTCAGAGGACCGGAGTGCTGTGACCATTGTCGGGCCAGCCCCCATTGCAGGGGACGCATGTGCTAGCAGGCCCAACGGACCACACTGGTGCAGGCTGCCATGAGGCCCAGGAGGCACAGAAAGTCTCGGGCAGGGCACAATTGCCCAACTAGAAATGACTGGGCAAAGGAGGAAAGGACCTCGGCCCCATCCGCCGAGAGCTGTGCTCTGGCTCGAAGAGAGTCAAGCTCCGACCCGATGAACTGAATCACCTGCGATGGCACGAGTTCCGATTTGGCCCCGTTGATGAGGCCAACCTGAGAGCAGATCTGGAGGGCCAGATGCCTGGACCGCTCCACCTCCAACCTGGAGGGGGCTGCAATCAGCCAGTCGTCCAGGTAAGGGTACACCCGGACCCCTCGGTGCCGCAGGAATGCTGTCACCACTGCCATGCATTTGGTGAAGACCCTGGGAGCTGGAGAGAGGCTGAAGGGCATGGCTCAGAACTCATAAAGGGATATCTCTTCCCTGAAGCAGAGGAATCGCTGGTGGGACGGATGGATTGGGATGTGAAAGAACACATCCTGAAGGTCCGGAGAACAGAACCACATGCCTTGTTCCAAGGATGGAATGATCTGAGCCAGAGTGAACATCCTGAAAGTGCGAGACCTTAGGAACTTGTTCAGGTCATGTAGGTCGAGAATGGGGCACCAGCCCCCCATCCGTTTTGGGACCGTAGGTACCCGGACACAAACCCCTGGGTCTGGAGGAGGGTCTGCCACCTCCCTGATCACCTCCTTCTGGAGGAGCAGGGCAATGTCGGCTCAACAAGCCGACAGAGAGGCTGTGGAACCTGTAGCCCCCTGTGGGGCGACAGCTCAATAGGGTGGGGACTGCTCGAATTCCAGAAGCAGACCCCTGCCTACCACCTCCAACACCCAGCGGTCCATGGTGATATCACACCAGGTGGAGCCGTCCCCCCATGGGGGGAACCCGGGGAGGAGTGACGAGGTTGGGGGCGACACCCCTCAACCCGTCACTGGGAAGGCTTGGAGGAAGGGCTGGCCAAGGAGCTGCCTGGGCCATTCCCTCCCGGCTTCCTACTGGAGGAAGCAGCAGGCTTGGCTTTGGGGTGCCAAGTGCAAGCATGCTGGCCCTGATGCTGGTGTTGCTGGGCCAGATGTGCCGCAGGGGCTGAAGGATGAAAGGGCTTACACTGCTGCTGGCGGCCTTTGTCCTTTTGAGCAGACATGACCGAGTCCAAGGTGGCGTGTAATCTCTCGACTCTGTTGAGATGACCTCCACCCTGGGACCCAACAAGTCGGCACCAGGAAGGGAACGCCTGCCAGCTTGTGCTGGGTATCCACCGTAAAGGTGGAGATCCGCAGCCATGCTCTGCGGCGCATGGCCACTGCGGCCGCTACTGACCGGGCACACGAGTCAGCGATGTCCAAAGAAGTTTGGAGCTGCTGTTTGGCCACTGCCCTTCCCTGGTCCAGCACCTGCTTGACCGTTGTTTGAAGGTCAGCTAGGAGATAAGGAATCACCTCATCCAGAGAGCCCAAAAGGGCGTCTGAAAAGTGTGCCATCAGGATGGCCGAGCTAGCCTGACAAAGGCCTAGGGAGGAAGCAGCATATACTTTCTGCCCTGAGTAGTCCAATTTCTTGGACTCCTTATCGGGTGGCTTGTCCACATCCTGAGTATTTCCAGAACACCGGAAAACACTGTCGGTCTCCAACCCCTCCGCAGAGAGGTGCTCCGAGAAACCGGAGAGTGAACCTGTAGGGACAGCATACTTCCGAGCCATTCTGGCTGAAGGTGCTGGACAAGAAACTGACCACTGCCACAGCTCCAGGGCCGGGCCAACAATGGCTTCAGCCACCGGGAAGGCCTCCGTAAGGGAATCCCCTCGGTCCAGTATCTCCGTGAAGGGATACTTGGCCCATTTTGAAACGGGTTCGAGCTTCATTCCAGTGGATTCTAAGATGAGCCGAAGCATACCTAAGAACGAGGATGGGCTCTCGTCCACCGACTGACCCCAGTAGACTCCAGGTCAAGCGGCCTGGAGAACAAAGAGTTGTCATCAGACTCCAAAGAGTCTGCGAACAGCTGCCGAGCACCTGAGCCACCCTCCACATGCTGAGGTCGATCGGGAGTGAGGGTGACCAGCAACCTATGGGGCAAACCCTGACCCGACTGAGAATCCTTGGTTGGGGCCCCAGTCTTCGGTTGTGGAGGCGGAGGTTCCACCACAATGGGTGGTGCAGCCGGTTTCAGCCAAACAACCGGTGCCGGCTTTGGCTCCTCAACCACTACGAGGGGTTGTTTCGGCCACTCTGGTGACAGCCACTTAATGGCCGGAGAAGGCGACAGAGTCGGCTTATTCCCAGACAATAAGAGCTGCTGCCATATTAAATCCTCATAGTGCCAACGCAACTTGCGCCAGAGCCTATCCTCCGAAGAGGATGACGAGGATGAGCGGCGCTGCCGCTTTCCATGGTGCCGAGACCAAGACCGCCATTGGCGGGGCCTGGAAGAGGTCAGAGACCGAGACCTTCAGGGATTCTGAGGGTGGGTCAGAGAGGGGGCGGGGGAAACCCGTTCCTCCCTCAGTTCAGGGACTTTAACCGGGGACTCCGGCACAGGAGGCACAGGCAAGTCCTCAGTTTCCACCGGGGGAACCAGTGAAGAAGGGTTGTCAGCTTCTCCAGTCGACAAACTGTCCGATGGGTCAAGAAAAATCTAGACTGCTTCGACGGTTGTCTCGGACAGCTGACCTAACGGGGACACCGTGAAGCCAGCGGCCTTAGCCACAACCTTGACCGAAGTCAACTGTCGACTATCCAGGGAAGGGGACCTCGCCCGCTCCCACAAACGTCGACGGTGGGACTTACCTTTGGAGTCCTTCTTTTTGGACCGAGAGGAATGTCCCAATGGCCCTTCTCCCTTGGTGGAGAGGGACTGGCAAAGCTCCTTAAAAGAAACTGTATAAGAAGAGCCCAAGGAGAGCGGGATAAATGCCGCAACCGAGGAAGATGAAGATGCAGCCTGGGCCACCTCCTCCTCGAGGGCGATCATCTGCTCCAGCTGGTCTGCCGAGCCCGCTGCTGCGGACACCGCCCAACGGGCCTCCTTCGACTTAACTGGAGGATAATGTTTTTCAGGGCACCCCAAAAGCAGTCTGGCAGCACGGTCCTCCAAGACCAAAGCCGAAAAGGATTTGCATAATTCGCAAGCCTGCGAGTCATGTCCAAGTCCCAGGCAGTAAACGCAACATGGAGTGCGGGTCGGTCCGGTACATCTTCTGCCCACAGGGGCACCAATGAAATCTGGGAGTCAATTTGTCCATCACAGCCATGTGGGAAAAGGAAGAGCAAAGTCTTTTAAACTTTAGAATAAGTTTCGGTTTAACCGAAGAGTGTGGATCCAGGCCTAAAACGCAGAGCACTAAGGAGGGAACCTGAGCTTCCAAGCAGTAAGGAAGATCTGGCATCATGGGGCGGAGCCAAGAGTTTTACCACCCAGGTGGGTGGGAGGAGCCAGCCTGAAGACCTTCCAGCAAGATTTAAAGTGGCAAGGAACCTGCCAGTAAGTGTGGATTGAACAACATATCCACGTCCCTAGAAATTCCCTTTACATTTTTCTAGAAGTCTGTTGCCCCTTACCCTTGACTTCAAGAATTCCCTTATGTCTATCCCCTGCATTCTTAAATTCCATGATTGTTTCAACCCCCACCACTTCCTCTGGCAGGGTGTTCCACTTGTCCACCACCCTTTCTGTGAAGAAATTCTTCCTCATGTTTCCTCTGACTCACCCTCCATCCGACTTTATTCCATGCCCTCTAGTCCTGGAACATCTTTTTCTCTGGAAAATAGTGTATTCTTGCATCCTGTTCCCCCGTAAGATACTTGTATGTCTCTGTCATATTCCCTCTCTCCCTCCTCTCCTCCAGGGAGTACCTATTCAAGTCTTTCAGCTTGTCCTCATAGGACTTGTGATGCAATCCCTGTACCATCTTTGTTGCCCTCCTCTGAACCTTATCCATTCTGTCTATGTCCTTATGTAGGTAATGTCTCCAGAACTGTACATTTTACTCCACGTGGGACCTCACTAGTGACTTGTATAGTGGAATTATAACCTGTGTGATTCTGACAGACCGACCAGCACCTTCGCATAAATACGACCACTTCGAAGTGTTAAGCAATTTTTTTTAACTTTCTAGTTATGTTCCTGGCACTATCTGGACACATTCTTGTCTCCAGTGACCACCTAGCCCCATCACACCAGACTATGGCACTCCCCTAAAAGCACCTTTGTCTCAAGGATCTGGACAGATCCTTATATATCCCTTTGGGGGAAGTGAAGGTCAGGAGTTGACAGGGAACCTCCTGTGCCTACAGCTGATGGGAGGTAATGGACAGGAAGTGCAGGGCCCAAGTGTAGCAGGCCAGATATCCTGCTGGTACAAGTTTTTTTCCTTCAGTGTCTCCCTGACCCCTTGGGATGTCGCTGTTGAAGTTGTAATGGGCATGCACACGCAATGCGTTCTAGTATACTGATGTCGGTGATGTTCAACCCCCCCCCCAGCCTTCCAACTGCACTGCCACCTGTGGTAACCCAGGTGGCAGTATTGCAGCAGTGAACATTGACCTCCTTGTGTCTCTGGAGGAGGTACGAGCCCTGTGGGAAGCTCACTGCTCCTCCCTTCATCCACCCCCCTCCAACCTAGGCTCATTCTAAAACCCAGAACATCACTGGCATTGCGAGCAGTAGCCACTACTAATGCACTGAAGGGTCAGCTAAAGGGTCTGTGATTCTGATAGACTGACTGTCCCTTGCACAAACCCTCCCTTACGAAAATTGAATATATTGCAATATATTGAAAAATATGCATTAATATATGTCAATACACCAAGAAATGCATTGTACCAATGTAATATATTATATATTATGAAATATATTTTTAACTATACTGACATAATATATTTCAAACAACATGAAGTTTTGCTTTATTCAGACATAATGCAGTTATCCCCAGCACTTGAACTGCCCCGGAGAGGAAAGAGTTAACTCTATGCAGAAGCATAGAATGTTGAGCTCGAGCTCGGTTTTCAAACCTCTGTCTGTGGTACTTCCCAGTGTAACCGTCAGATTCTTTACTCCACCTAACAGTGAAGTCGCTCTGGAGATTTCCTCTGCGTGGTTCGGTAAAAGAAAAAGCATTCAGTTTAAACAGCATATTTTTTGTTATTTTCGGATTTCCAGACTCTGTCTACAGTATAGGCAGTATATAGATAGGTAGTGACAGTGTTTTATTTTGGTAAAAAAAGTGGAAATTGTCTTTTCTTCGGTTTCTTCCCGGTCAGTCCGGTTTGGAACCGACTTTGTTTAATTTAATTTAAATTTTTCTGGGATTAGTGTGGTGTTCCGATACCGATCGGTTTCAAAAGAACCAGACTTTTTGCTGGTTCTTTTAAAAAGCCTGTGACACGGTTTGTAACCGATCAGTTGTTTTATTACCTGGCTTGAAAGCTGCAATAGGGTAATTTGTTAGGTTGGCCATGTCTGAGAAACCCAAGAAGAAAACCGGTTCCACTCGGTTTCAACATTGTACTGAGTGTGGGTAGGCCTTTGCTAAGGCCGACCCCCACCTCATCCGTGTTTATTGCTGGGGTTTGACCACCTCAAGTCAGACTGCCAAATCTGTAAAAACTTTCCTAAATCCACTCTAGATAAAAGACTGAGTAGGCTGAAGGAAAGGGAGGCCGAGAAGTCCGTAGATTCGGATGGCCAGCCCGGTTCGGTTGCAGCCGAACCTGAGGAGGGGCCTAATGACCTAGGCGATACCTCCTTGGGCAAAAAGGAGAGCCGCCCCGAGGGGTCGGTTCTGTCAAAGAAAAAGCGCAAGTCTGCTGGTTCGGATCCTGTATCCCACTTTCCAACCGTGGACTAAATAGCCAAAGCGATTAGTATTGTCCAATTACTTAGACCGATTCCGTCTGAACCGATACCGCCGGTTCGGCCGGATCCGTCTTATCCAGATTATGACCCAGATGCTTATTATGAGGAGTGGGAGGGAGACGAAGACTATCCCAGTGATGATAGCGATGATGATGACGATGAAGTGGGTCTGGATGTGCCCATTGAACCAGACATCTCCCAAGACAGGCCCTCAGGTGTCTCTCCTCCCAGGCTCTCAGAGTCCCCTTCACACTTTTTGTCCTACAAAAAGGTGGCACAAACCCTGCAGCTTCCCTTGGTTGAAGCCACAAAGGAGGATGAAGAGCCTGATTTTGTGGAAATGATGGACATCCCAGAGTCCAAAAAGCTATCCCTCTTCATAAATTCTTGGGGAAACAGACACATAAAACTCTACAAACCCCTAATTCAATACCTCCTGTGGATAGGAGAATGGATAGGAGGTATTCGTTATCAGGCTCAGCTGCAGAGCTCCTTTATAGTCATTGCAGCCATGATGGGGTAGTGCAGGCTGCAGCCCGTGACAGGGCTAACATTCCTTTGGCTTCACACACCCCGGATAAGGACTCCAGGAAAGTGGATGCCATGGCCAAAAAACAGTATTTGGCATCCTCTTGGGGACTCAGGCAGGCTACTTATATGGCCTACACAGCCAGGTACCAGACATCCAGATGGGATACGGTTCTGGAACTGGCTAAGCAGGCCTCTCCCCAGCTAGCCAAGGAGCTGAAGATGGTGGCTGCTGATGGAACTGAAGCATCCAAAATGCAATTTCATGCTACTGTGGACTCCAATGATGTGGCATCTAGAGTCATGGCTACATCTGTGTCTCTCAGAAGACATGTTTGGCTCAGATGTACTAGCCTTTCACAGGATACCCAGACTAAGGCCATGGATTTTCCTGTAGTAGGTAACTCTCTGTTTGGGGAGCAGACAGAGGGTTACATGAAGAAAATGGATGAATACAGGACCACGTACAGGAGTGCACAGGCCAAGGAAAGACAGGCCACTCTGCACAAGCAGCAGTCTAGGGGCAGGGGCAGGCCCTTTCAAAGGCCTTTTTACCAAGCCCAGGCCTCCTTTCCCTTCCCACAGAGGGGGTTCTTCAGAGGGAGGGGAGGAGGGGGATGAGCAGGGCTGCTCCCTCCTCCTCTCAGTCTAAGGCTCCTGCCAAGCAGACACCCTGATGTGTCAGCCCGGGTCGACTCCCCATTTCCAGTAGGAGGCAGGCTGGCTTACTACTTCCAGGCCTGGAAGTCTGTGACCTCAGACAAGTGGGTCCTAGTAGTAAGCCAGGGACTGCCCCTCAGCTTCAAAAAATTTCCAGAAAGAAAGGCCAAGTCTTTTTCCACCTGCATCAGTCTCAGAAACCCTTGCCCTAGAGGCAGAGGTTTCCTCTCTTCTAGCTCTCAGAGCTACAGAGAAAGTTCCTACTCAGCACAAGGGAAAAGGACTGTATTCCAGGTACTTCCTTACCCCAAAGAAAACAGGGGAGTGGCGACCCATCCTAGACCTAAGGTATCTGAACAAACACATTTCAAAGCCCAAATTCAAAATGGTAACTCTGGGAATAATCCTTCCCTCTCTAAGACCAGGGGATTGGCTAGCATCTCTGGACCTCAAGGATCCCTACTTCCATATTCCTATCAGGTGCTCCCACAGAAAATACCTCAGGTTTCGAGTTGCCTTCAGGCCATTATCAATTCAGAGCCATGCCATTCGGCCTAACATCAGCTCCAAGGGTGTTCACAAAGTGCCTTGCAGTAGTGGTGGCTTACCTCAGAAGACAGGGTATCACCATCTTCTCATATCTGGACGACTGGCTTTTAGTGGGTCAGTCACCTTTACAGGTCAAGTCAGCTCTTCAAGCTACCCAGGACCTACTCAGCTCCCTGGGGTTTCTTCTCAATCTTCCAAAGTCTGTACTCGAACCAGTTCAACTTCTCACCTTTATAGGTATAGAGTTGGACACTGTACAAGCAAAAGCCTTCCTTTCCCTGGCATGGCAAGGGTAAAGGCCCTAGTGGATCTCGCTTCTTCCTTTCGACCTCTGGTCTCCCACCCAGCAAGACAGTTCCTCCAGCTCCTGGGCCACATGGCGGCTTCCATGGCAGTGGTGCAGGGAGCAAGGTTCCAGATGAGGGACATTCAGTTTCATCTGAGGTCGTTTTGGTCTCAAAAGAAGAATTCACCTACCAAACTGATTTCAGTGACTCAGACTCTGGTCCAAGCTCTCCAGTGGTGGCTGGACCAGGACAACCTCAGACAAGGGGTTCCATTTCTCCCTCAAGTCCCATCAGTAGTTCTAACTACGGATGTTTCTCTCCTAGGGTGGGGAGCCCACCTGGGAGCCCTGACAGCTCAAGGGCTCTGGTCTCCACAGGAGTCTCTCCTTCATATCAATCTCCTGGAACTCAGGGCAGTTTTCCTAGCCCTGCAGAGCTTCTCGGATTCAGTCAAGGGCAAGGTGGTCCAAGTCAGAATGGACAACACCACCACAATGTGGTACATCAACAAGTAGGGAGGCACTTGGTCCTCGGCCTTGTGCAAAGAAGCCATGAAGCTGTGGTCTCTGGCCTATTCTCTTCAGACTTCTCTGGCAGCAGTCCACCTTTCAGGGAAGGACAATGTACTAGCAGATGCTCTGGGCAGAATTTCACAGGGACACCACGAATGGTCCCTGAATCCTCGCATTCTGAAGGTCATCTTCTCCAGGTGGGGCACTCCAGAGATAGATCTCTTTGCAGCACCGGACAATCATCAACTTCTTCTGCTTTGTTGCAGACCTCCAGTCCTGGGGATGGTTCCCCAGGATGCTCTCTTTTTGGACTGGGAGGGCAGGTTTCTCTATGCCTTCCCTCCCTTCCCTCTGCTGTTCAGAGTTCTGATCAAGATCAGGACTCAACCCTGCACAATGATACTAGTAGCTCCAGATTGGGCCAGACAGCCTTGGTATCCTCTACTGCTGTCCTTGTCAGTGTCATGTCCCCTGTCTCTGCCCAGGACATACAATCTCCTGTCCTCCTCCCGGGGCAGATCTGGTACCCCAATCTCCAGTCTCTCCATCTCAAGACCTGGCTCTTGAAGAGTTAGAATATGCAGCTCTACACCTTTCTCAGGGAGTTCTGGATATTCTAAAGGTCTCCAGGAAACCTTCCACTAGAAAAACTTACAACTCAAAATGGAAAAGGTTCAGTATTTGGTGCTCTCAGAAAGGCATCCTGCCCAATTCTGCAGACATTTCCACAACCTTAGACTATCTAGTTTATCTCAATGGTTTAGGCCTTAGGCCTGCCACTCTGAGGGTTCATCTAGCAGCTGTCTCTGCATTCCTCTCAGCAGGGAAGGGCTCTTCCCTGGCATCTCATCCTGTTTTCAGAAAGTTTTTCAAAGGTCTGATTCACATTAACCCTCCCTTTAGGGAGCCCACTCCACCTTGGGATCTTAATGTCTGCATAGCTCAGCTAATGCAGCCACCCTCTGAACCTCTGGCTTCCGCCAAATTGAAGTACTTGACCTGGAAAACTATGCTCCTGGTAGCTATTACTTCTGCCAGGCGGATTAGTGAGTTACAGGCTCTGTCAGTGGAACCTGACTTCATCTCCTTCCACAGGGACAAAGTGGTCCTCAGAACCAATAGGAGGTTCTTCCCCAAAGTGGTTTCAGATTTTCATCTGAACCAGTCTATATCTCTCTCCCTGTGTTTTTCACTGACCATTCTTCTTCAGGTGAAAGAAGGTTACACAGTCTGGATGTTAAGAGGGCCCTTAGCTACTATATTGAGCATACTAAGGCACATAGAAATGACTGTCTTCAATTGTTTCTCACTTATGGTGAAGTGGGGAAAGGTAAGCCTGCCACTAAGAGAACTATTGCCAGGTGGATTGTTTCTTGTATACAATTTTGTTATTACAAGTTGGGTAGGACGTCCCTTCAGGCCTGAGGGCTCACTCGACCAGGGTACAGCTGCTTCTCTAGCTGCAGCTAGGGATATACCTTTGTTAGAGATCTGTAAAGCAGTCACCTGAAAAACAGTACACACTTTACCAAGCATTACTCCCTGGACATCCAGGCTAGGAGTGATGCTAGGTTTGGTGCAGCAGTACTGCAGAACCTCTTCCCAAGGTAGGTTCTGCATTCCCTCCACCATAGGGAACTGCTCGGTAGTCTGCATTATGTCTGAATACAGCAAGACTTCATGTTGTTTGAAGAAAAAATTACTCACTATAGTAATGTTGTTTCTTCTAATGGAGTCTTGCTGTATTCAGACCTCCCCCTCGCCTCCCCTCTCAGAACCTGGTTTTGGGAAGTGGGCTGGCAGGTACAGTGTTGCACCTCAGGGGTGTACCTTGTACCCTCCCTTTTGGGTGGGGTAGATGTTATTATTAATTTTCTGGTGTTTTACTTAAATATTGTCACTACCTTTCCTTCTTGGGTTCTCGACTTGAGTCTTTTGGGGCCCAAAAAGAAATATTTTGCCCTTTGGCTATATTTTGAACAATTTCCATACTTTAGTGTATTAGTTAGTTAGCTCGTAAGAATCTGACAGCTACACTGGGAAGTACCACAGGCAGAGGTTTGAAAACAGAGCTCGAGCTCAACGTTCTATGCTTCTGCATAGAGTTAACTCTTTCCTCTCCAGGGCAGTTCAAGTGCTGGGGCTAACTGCATTATGTCTGAATACAGCAAGACTCCATTAGAAGAAACAACATTACTATGGTGAGTAATTTTTTCTTCTAACCCACAGTATGCAAAAATACGTCACTGTATTGAGAAATACATTGACTCAATGAAATATAATACACAATGTATTTCAGCATATTCTGAAACCATATATTCGGCCTCATGCATTGCTTGAAAACATGTCAATCTATAGATTGTCTGAACTATATTATTAGTATATTTCAAAATATATACTGTATTCTTTGTATGTTATGTATATTTTTTATATATCTTACATATATTTTTATATATGGTACATATATTTTATATGTTACATATATTTTATACGTTACATATATTTTTATTTATATTACATGTTCATAGGATAAACAGAGCTATGCACAAACGTTTGTCCATAGTGCTCGCTTTCTTATTTGTTGCTATCTGCTACCCCTGAAATGCTAATCCATAATTTTTTTAAATTGGTCTGTGGAAGTACTAGCTACCACCTCAAAGGGGAGTCTGTTCCATACAGGGGCCACTCTCTGACTGTACCACATATTGCTTCTCATCAGATTACAATTTCTGTTTTTCAACTGGAGAGGGTGAGAGCGAGTGACATATGGCTGTTCCCTGCTTTGTAGCCCCATGATGTCCCTTAGCTCATTATGAGACCATGCTTTATGCAACAAGCACATGTCCCCACTTGTTCTCCTGTATTCCAGGGTGAACATATGCAGCTCCCTCAATCTAGCATCACAGTTCATATTTTTAAGGCCCTCAATACCCCTAGTTGCCCTCTTCTGTATACTCTCAAACATTTGGATGTCACCTTTTCTGTAGGATGACCAAACTTGAGCCCCATACTCAAGAGTTGGTCTCACCAGGGAAAAATAGAGTGGAACCAATACCTCCCTGCTGCTCCTTTCAATATGCCTAAATATGCAGTTCAATGTTCTAGTCACTTTCTGGACTATGTTCGGCAGTTAGTACAAGGCAGCGTTTGAAAAGTGGCTCATGCAAAATATTCCATCATTTGCATATGTTTCAAATTCTCTCTGGGCAGTTCTACTTAGGAGGAAGACTGCATGCAGTTATGAATACCTGAGTATTACTGGGGTTAGAAGCAAAAAATTACTCACCTTAGTAATGTTGTTTCTTCTAATGGAGTCTTGCTATATTATGACATATGCAGTGAGTCCCCATCTTCGAACTGCTCCGGAGGTGAAAGAGTTAACTTTCCATGCCAGGCATGGAACCTTGAGCGCGAGCTTGGTTGAAAACTCTGTCTGTTGTTCTTCAAACTCAAACTGTCAGATCTTTACGAGCAAAACTCACTAAGGTTCTGTGTGGAAGCCAGAAACTACACTAGCCCACTGGCTACTAAATACAAGAACACATTTTCCTTGGTCCCAAAACAAAGACTCAAGTCAGGGATCCAAGAAAAAAAATTAAAACATACCATCCAAACACCCCAAAAGAAGGGGTGAAAATAAGGTGGGCATCTACAAGTGCCAACACTACACTGCCCACCCACTCCCAAAAGTAGAGGTTCTGAGAGGTGCAGGCAGGGTCATAATAGCAAGACTCCATTAGAAGAAACAACATTACTAAGGTGAGTAATTTTTCTTCAAACAACATGAAGTCTTGCTATATTATGACATATGTAGACTACACAGCAGTACCCTCCATGGAGGAGGGACAGAACCTACTTTGGAAATAGGGTTCAAGCACAGGTGTGCCAAACGAGCATCACTCCTAGCCTGGATGTCCAGGAGTAATGTTTGGTAAAAGTGTGAACTGTTTTCCAGGTAGCTGCTTGACATATCTCTAGGATAGGGATGTCCCTGGCAGCAGTCAGAGACGTAGCTGTACCTCTGGTAGAGTGAGCCCTCAGGCCTGAGGGAGGAACCTTACCCAGTTTTTCATAGCAAAATTGGATACAAGAGACAATCCACCTGGCAATGGATCTTTTAGTGGCAGGTTTCCCTTTACCAACCTCACCATAAGTAAGGAACAGTTGGAGGAAGTCAAACCTGTGACCCCTGGTATGTTCTATGTAGTAACTAAGGGCTCTTTTGACATCCAAACTGTGTAATCTCTTCTCGCCAGAGGAGGAATGGTCAGTGAAATACACAGGAAGAGACATGGATTGGTTAAGGTGGAAGTCTGAAACCACCTTAGGCAAAAACTTCCCATTAGTCCTGAGGACCACCTTATCTCTGTGAAAGGAGATAAAATCGGGCTCCACTGACAATGCTTGCAATTCACTTATGCGCCTGGCAGAAGGGATGGCTACCAAAAACACAGTTTTCCAAGTCAAGTACTTAAGCTCTGCTGAAGACAATGGCTCAAAAGGGGGTTGCATAAGCTGAGCGATGCAAATATTAAGATCCCAAGCAGGGGCAGGGTCCCTGAATGGAGGGTTGGTGTGAAGCAACCCCTTGAAAAACTTGGAGAATACAGGATGAGCTGAAAAAGAAGAGGGTTTACCTGCTGATAAGAAAGCAGACATGCCAGGTGCACTTTTAGGGTAGCTGGTCTCAGCCCCAACAAATTCAAATGCACCACATAATCTAGGATTGTGGGCATGTTAGCAGATTCTAGGAAATGTGCTTGCCAGAGCATCATATGGAAAATCTCTTCCATTTGGAATTATAAGTAGCCCTGGTGGAAGGCTTTCTAGAGGCCTTCAAGATATCCAATACACCTTGGGAAAGGTGTAGGTCAGCAAACTCTAACTCTTCAAGAGCCAGGCCTTGAGATTGAGAGATTTGAGGTTCAGATACCAAACTCTCCCCTGGGCACAGGATAACAGGTTGTGATTCCTGGGAAGACACAGGGGAAGGTGGACTGCTAAGGACAAAAGGAGAGGGTACCAGGGCTGTCTGGCCCAATCTGGAGTAATCAGGATCATCTTGCAGGGTTGAGATCTGATTTTGACTAGCACCTTGAACAGGAGAGGGAAGGGGGGAAAAGCATAGAGAAACTTCCTTCCCAACTGAGAAGGAAGGCATCCAGAGGGACTGAGCCCAACACTGGAGGCCTGCAACAAAAAAGGGGAAGTTGGTGATTGTCTGGGGCTGCAAAAAGATCTATCTGCGGAGTGCCCAATCTGGCAAATACTACCTCCAGTACTAGGGGATCCAGAGCCCATTTGTGATGGCCCTGGGAAATCCTGCTGAGAGCATCTGCCAGGACATTGTCCTTGC
Organism: Neoceratodus forsteri; assembly: GCA_016271365.2. Lineage (NCBI taxonomy): Eukaryota > Metazoa > Chordata > Ceratodontiformes > Ceratodontidae > Neoceratodus > Neoceratodus forsteri. Next base: position 333,999,061 of record CM057452.1, on the reverse strand, counting down.
CTGGGACGTGTACTGCTGTAAGGGAGGCGTTCAGGGAATAAGCCAGAGACCACAACTTCATCGCTTCAGTGCACAAGGCCATAGACCGAGTGCCTCCTTGCTTGTTGATGTACCACATTGTAGTGGTGTTGTCTGTTCTGACCTGTACCACTTTGTTCTGAACAGATGTGGAAAAAACTTGAAGTGCTAGAAAAACTGCTCTGATTTCCAACAGATTGATGTGGAGCAGAGATTCCTGTGGGACCACAATCCCTGGTAGTGAGGTCGCCCATGTGAGCTCCCCACCCCAAGAGGGATGCATCTGTAGTAAGGATTAAGGAGTGAGACTGAGGGTGAAGGAACCCCTGTCTCAGATTGCTCTAGTCCTGCCACCACTGAAGGGCCTGGATCAGAGTTCGAGTCACTGGGATCAATTTGGTTAGAGGGTCTCTCCTTTGAGACCAAAAGGCTCTCAAATGGAACTGGACGTCCCTCATCTGAAATCTTGCTCCCTGCACTACTGCTGTAGAAGCAGCCATGTGCCCTAGGAGCTGTAGAAAATGCCTTGCTGGTCGAGAGACCTGTAGGGTGAAAGAGGAGGTCAGAGAGATCAGGGTCCTTGCTCTTTCTAGAGGAAGGAAGGCTCTGGCCTCTTTTGTGTTCAGTTCTGCACCTATGAAGGTGAGAAGCTAGACAGGCTCTAGGACTGACTTTGGGAGACTGAGAAGGAAACCTAGAGATGTGAGCAGTTGCTGAGTTACCTGAAGGTGTAGTTTGACCAGGTCTGGAGACTGGCCTACTATGAGCCAGTCATCCAGATAAGGAAAGATGGCAATCTTTTGCCTTCTTAAGTGGGCAAGTGCTACTGCCAGGCATTTTGTGAATACCCTCGGGGCCGAGGTGAGGCCGAAGGGCATTGCTCTGAACTGGTAATGGCCTGAGGGCAGTTCGAACCTGAGGTATTTTCGATGGGAGCTTCTGATAAGAACATGGAAGTAGGCATCCTTGAGGTCCAGGGAGGCTAACCAGTCCCCTGGCCTTAGAGAGGGTAAAATAATTCCCAGAGTCACCATTTTGAATTTTGGTTTTAAAAGGTGCTTGTTTAGGTATCTGAGATCTAGGATGGGCCGCCATTCTCCTGTCTTTTTTGGGGTAAGGAAGTACCTGGAGTACAACCCTCTGCCCTGGCGTAGGGGTGGAACCCTCTCCACAGTTCTGAGAGCCAGGAGGGTAGAAACTTCTGTTTCTAGGGCAAGAGCCTCTGATGGATTTGCAGGTGGAAAGGACCTGGTTCTCATCTTTGGAAGCTTTTTGGAGCTGAGAACCTCCCTGGCTTACTACTTCCAGGACCCACTTGTCTGATGTTAAAGACCTCCAGTCCTGGACAAAGTAAGCCAGCCTGCCCCCTAACGGTAGTGGAGAATCGGCCCTGGCCACCCCATCAGGAAGCCTGCTTGGCAGGGGCTTTGGGCTGAGGGGTAGAAGTGGGCTTACTTGTACCCCGTCTGCCTCTCCCTCTAAAGAACCCCCTCTGGGCATAAGCAGGAGAGGAGGAGGCCTGGGCTTGGTAAAAAGGCCTAAGAAAAGGCCTGCCCCTGCCCCTGAGATGCTGCCTTTGTGGAGTGGCTTGCCTTTCTTTGGCCTGTGCACTCTTATAGGTGGTCCAATATTCATCCATTTTCTTCATATAATTCTCTGTCTGCTCCCCAAACAGAGAATTGCCCATAATAGGAAAATCCATAGCCTTAGACTGGGTATCCTGTGACAGGGTAGTACATCTGAGCCAAGCCATTCTGCGAAGTGCCACAGATGTAGCCATGACCCTTGATGACACATCATTAGAGTCTACTGCAGCATGAAATTGCACCTTGGATGCCTCAGTACCATCCGCAGCCACCTGCTCCAGCTCCCTGGCAAGCTGGTCAGGGACTTGTTTCGCTAGAGCCAGCACAGTATCCCTTCTGGACTTCTGGTACCTAGCAGCATAAGCCATATAATTTGCCTGTCTCAGTCCTAAAGATGCTGCCATGTATTGTTTCTTTGCCATGGCATCCATCCTCCTAGAGTCCTTTTCAGGAGGGTGTGAGGCTAGAGGAATATTTGCTTTGTCACAAGCTGCAGCCTGCACTACCCCCACATGGCTACATTTCTGAGTGAGGAACTCCGTATCAGAGCCTGATAAAGTATACCTCTTGTCCATCCTTTTATCAACAGGGAGGATGGAGTGAGGAGTTTTTAGAATTTTTACTGTCTGTTTCCTAAAAGATTTATGCAAGGGAATAGACAGTCTCCCGGACTCTGGAATATCCAACATTTCTACATAATCAGGCTCCTCTTGGTCATCAACAGCTTCCTCAACAGGGAGTTGGAGAGTTTCAGCACTTTCTTATAGAACATAAAATGAGAAGGGGACTCAGATAGCCTGGGGGGGGGAACCCTGACGGTCTGTCTGGAGAGATGTCCAGTTCAATGGGCACATCCAGACCTTCAAAATCACATTCACTCTCCCCATACTCCTCCTCCCCTTCCTCCGGTTCATAAAAATCCTCAAAATCAAAATCTTGAACCGGTGGAACTGGCCGAACTGACCACTTCCCTGATGGTGCCGGTTCGGACGGAACTGAGAAAGTGACTGGACAATTTGAATTGCTTTAGCTATTTCCTCAGCGGTTGGAGAAAGAACTTTTGGCTCCAAACTAGCTGACTTTCTAGCCCTTTTAGTTGGAACCAGCTCCTCAGAGCTGGCTCTTCGTTTGCCCGAGGAAGCATCGCCCTGGTCAGAGGGCACTCCCTCCGGTTCGGTTTCAACCGAACCGGGCTGACCACCTGGGTCAGCAGACTTTTTGGCCTCCCTTTCTGTGAGCCTACCAACTCTCTTTTCCACAGTGGCAGCAGGAAAATGCTTACAAATCTGGCAGTCTGCATTGAGGTGGTCAAACCCAAGACAATATACACAGGTGGTGTGTGGGTCAGCCTTAGCAAAGGCTTCCCCACAGACACCACAGTGTTGAATCCCAGTAGGCCCGGTTTTTCTTTTGGGTTTCTCAGACATAGTGCCAGCCTAACCAAACTTGCCCGTTAGTGGCAATCCGCCAAGCAAGACTCCCTTATCAGTTCCCAGCCGTGTCACGGGCCGTGGAAAAAAACGTAATGAAATCCGTCTTTTTTAGAACCAATAAGAACCAGGAACCGCACTCTAAAGGACTAGAAAGTTTTTGGAAAACAACCTGATCGGTTCAAACTGAACTGAAAACACGTTTACAAGTTCCACACAGAAGAAAATAAATGTAAGCCTATCTATTACTTACGATACCACAGACAGAGCTTGAACCGACCGGTTGCGGTTTAATTTCGGTCAAGAAACCGAAAAATAAGACTTTTTTAACCGACAAACAAACCGAAAAGAAGGAGAAATCTCCGGAGCGACTGTTTAGTGAGGCGGAGTAAAGAATCTGACAGTTTGAGTTTGAAGAACAACAGACAGAGTTTTCAACCGAGCTCGCGCTCAAGGTTCCATGCCTGGCACTGGCATGGAAAGTTAACACTTTCACCTCCGGAGCAGTTCGAAGATGGGGACTCACTGCATATGTCATAATATAGCAAGACTTCATGTTGTTTTAAAACAATAATTCCAATGTAAGCATCTCCATGACTACTAACAAGATGAACTCCAGTTGTAAAGATAGAGGTGCATATAAAGCATAAATAAGTCTCTTTGTTTTTGTCTGGGTAAGTTAATAGTTATAATAATATGTATTACTCATGTATAATATATATATATATTTGTATATATAGGAAACAACATTTGAAATGCAAAAAAATAAATTTATACATATATTGGCAATATACCAATAACATATTTACCATCATTATTTCAATATATTTGGAATTTAATCAATATATTTTGCAATATACATAGTATACTGAAGTGGCAACAATGAATATATTTAAAGTGCATTGCATATATTTGCAAATTTAAAAATATATTGAAATATATTGATTTTCCAATACATTGCAATATACTGTATTATAAAACAAGCAGATTGGAATATATTTCACTATATGTAAATAATATATTTTAAAATATATTTCATTTTCGTTAGGGCAGGTGCTTCAACAAGATCTGACATGTTGATAGACTGACAACTGAGCTACTTTGATAAGATCTGTGATTTTGATAGACTCACTGTCCCCTTGCACAAATCCCTTCATACCTGAAATCGATGCCGGCAGAGTGCGTCAGTGCTACACAAAGGGCTGCTAGCCCCAAATATATACATCAATCAACCAATCAAATCTTTATTTAATATAGTGCACTTCTCAATTGTGACTCAGTGCGCTTCACAATAATTAAAAAATGTTATAATACAGTACAAAAAACATACAAATACAAGCATAAATAAAACATAAATTTTCAGTAAAACTTTACTAGCTTCCCATAAAAGCTTGTCTCAATAAGAAGGTCTTTAACTCCCGTTTAAAAATATCTATTGTTGGACTACTTCAATTCTGGCAAGGAGGAAGTTCCACTGGACTGGGGCTGCAGAAGAAAAGGCACGAGCCCCCAATGTTTTTAAATGAATCCTGGGAACTTCCAGCAAACCCTCGTCTGCGGAATGAAGGAAGCAGGTGGGCCAGTAGGGGCACAGGAGTTCTTTCAGGTAACCAGGCCCCTGACCCTGTAGGGCCTTGTAGGTCAGCAAACTGACCTTGAAGGAGATCCGCCACCTAACTGGCAGTCAGTGCAGAGAGTGCAGCACAGTTGTAAAATGACACGACCTGGGTAGGCAGGTCAACAACCTGGCCACTGTATTCTACACCAGCTGCAGGCGGCAGAGATCTACCTCTGCTAGTCTCAGGTACAAAGAATTGCAGTAATCCAGGCATGAGATCACAAAAACATGGATCAGTTCCAGCAGATCAGCCGGGGGTATCAGATGCTTCACCCTGGTGATGCTTCTCAGATGGTAAAAAGAGATCTTGACTACAGCTGACATCTGTGGTCCAAGCATCAAGCCGCAGTCCAAAACAACATGAAGATTCCTCACCCAGAGGAAAGCAACTGGGAGTCCTCAAGTCTAAGCCCTGAGACTCGACCAGATTGCACCCTCACCCACTGGCGACCAGATTCCAGCACCAGTACCTCAGTCTTATCCGGATTAAACCTCAACCAGTTTGTCCTCATCCAGTCTTGGATCTCAGCCAGGCAGTTGTTCAATACTGAGACCGTCTCCTTCTGCTCGGGTGCAAAGGACATGTAGGGCTGAGTATCATTTGCATAGCAGTGAAAACTCAGCCCATACCACCTTATAATGTCCCCCAGTGGCAGCATGTACACCATGAACATGCAGGACAGAACGGCTCCCTGCAGGACCCCACATGGCAGGGACATGGGTGCTGAGGAAAACACCCCAGACCCTACATGTTGTGATCTGCCAGTGATGTAAGATCTAAAAAAGTTGTGGGCACAACAACACACCCACAGTCGTTCCATCAACACTCCATGGTCCACGATGTCAAATGTTGCTGAGAGATCAAGGAAAACAGGGATGGTATGTCTCCCCCAACCCCTCACCGCCAGGAGATCATTCAGCACCTGAACCAGGGCAGTCTCAGTACTATGCCTTTTCCTGAAACCCAACTTTCAGAAAAGTGCAGCACTCAAGGAAAAACAACAAAATGAAACTAAGTCTGATGTCAAGGATCCAGACCAGAATCTGCATGTTATGGCTTTGGATGGCTCATGTTATGAACAAGTTTCTAACTTTCGGTATTTAGGTGTTACATTGGATGCTACTCTGACTTATGATACACATTTCATAAAGATTACCTCTATAATTCATTCCAAAATTTATTTATTGTACAGATTGTGCTCTTTTCTTACCACTGAAACTCGAATGGCATTGCTAAGCAGTGTCTAGCTTCGATGGTGAACTATGCCACCTTGGTTACTGACAATACTTCTGTGAGAGTGACAGCAAAGAAGAAAACATTACTTACCATAGTAATCTTGTTTCTTCTAAGGGAATCTTACTGTATTCTGACATGCAGTATTGTCCTCCCATTGTACTGTCCCAGAGCTGAAATGGTTAATAGAACCTATGCTAATGATGTAATGTTAGGCTCATGCTCGGTTTTCAAACCACTATCCCTGGTAAACATTCTGCAACTGTCAGATTCTTACAGAGTGTGAGTACTAACAAGCTATCTATACTAGCTTTAACAATTAACTAAATAAATGACAACCAACAATCCCCTTCAGTTGAAAATGTGGGCTACACTAAGACTCAAGTCACTAAGCCCAACGACAGAATCACTCATGGGTTTACAACAGCATGGACAGCTGTGCTGCAGTGCCCATAGGTTCTAGCAGGGGAGGTAGAATGGGAGCTCAGAATACAGTAAGATTCCCTTAGAAGAAACAAGATTACTATAGTAAGTAATGTTTTCTTCAAACCCCAGGAAATCTTACTGTATTCTGACATATGCAAACTACCCAAGCAGTACCTTTGGAGGAGGGTAGAAAAGCTCTTTAGGAAACAAACTCTGCAGTACTGCTGTGCCAAACCTGGCATCACCTCTGACCTGGGTATCCAGGCTGTAGTGCTTGGTAAAGGTGTGAACTGTTTTCCAGGTAGCTGCTTTACCGATTTCCAACAAAGGAATAGCTCCTGCAGCTGCTATTGAAGCATCTGTACCCCTTGCAGAGAGAGCCCTAAGGCCTACAAGGATTCCTTACCTAATTTGTTGTAGCAGAACTGAATACAAGCAACCATCCAGCGGACAACAGACCTCTTTGAGGCAGACTTGTCCTTTCCTACTTCTCCACAGGTCAGGAAAAGCTGAGTGCTCGCCTGCCTGTGACTGTGTGACCCAAGTAGTAGCTTATAGCTCACTTAACATGTAGGCTGTACAGTCTACATTCCCCTGAACTAGAGTGGCCACTGAAATAAAGACTGGCAAAGTAATGAACTAATTTAGGTAGAAGTCCGAAATCACCTTGAGCAGAAAGTTTCTGTTAGTCTTGAGGACTATCTTGTCCCTATGAACTGATATGTAATTAACCCAATGGACAGGGCCTGGAGCTCACTGATCCTCCAAGCTGAGGTGATGGCTACCAGGAACTCTGCGAAAATGCATGAGATCCTTGAAGAACTTGTTAAACACTTGATTAACTGCCAGAGATGACCCCTTACCAGCTGAGAGGTAAGCAGAGACAGCTGGTAATTGTACTTTGAGAGCGGAAGGCCTAAGGCTGAGAGAAAGAAGGTACACCATATATTGTAGGATGACTGACAATTCAGATTGGCAGCAGTCTGTCTCTTTTTCTGGCACCAAATGGAAAAACCTCTTCCATTTAGAGGTGTAAGTCTTTCTGGTAGAAGGGTTTTCTAGAAACCCTAAGAACCTCCAGCACCCCTACAGAAATGTGCAAGTCCGAATCCTCTAAGTCCTCAAGAGCCAAGCCCTGAGCTTGAGAGACTGGATATTGTGGTTAAGGACCCTGTCCTGCAAGGAGGTCAATAGGTTGTGCCTCCTGGGCAGACAGGTTGGCCTGGAAATTAACAAGGTCAGCAGCAGAAAATACCATGGCCTTCTGGCCGAATCTGGAGCAATGAGGATCACTGTTGCTGAGTGAACCCTGAGCTTGTTCAGCACTCTGAGCAATGGGGAAATGGAGGAAAGGCATACTGGAACTTCCCTGTTTAATGCAACAGCAGCACATCCCGATGGACTGTGTCCCCTGCAAGAGGTCTGCAACAAAATTGTGGTAGCTGGTGATTGTCTGGGGATGTGAAGAGGTCCACCTCTGGGGTACCTCACCTTCTGATCACCTCTTGTACTCCCGGTGGTGTTAGTTGATCCTACTGAGAGCATCTGCCAGGACATCGTCCTTCCCTGGGAGGTGGACTGCTGCGAGGGAGATGCCCAGGGAGTGAGTTAAGACTCCACACTTTCATGGCATCTGTGCACAGTAGGGACAACTTTGTGCCCCCTTGCTGGTTTATGTAGTACATTGTGGTTGTATTGTCTTGTCCTGACCTAAACCACTTTGTCTTGAAACAATGGAGCGAAGGTCTGAATGCCCAGTTAAGCTGCCCTGAGCTCCAGCAGGCTTTATGTGAAGCAGTGTGTGCTACCCTAGGAGGGAGGCATAGGTTATTAAGAGTGCTGCTGGTGACAGCTGGAGGAAAGGCACACCCTCCCTGAGGATGTCTTCTTCCTGCCACCACTGCAGAGCTTGAAGCAGAATTCTTGTGACTGGGACCATCTTTGACAGGGAATCTCTTTTTGGGACCAGTGAGACCTGACGTGGCACTAAATGCCTCTCCTCTGGAATCTTGATTCTGACACTATTGCTGTTGCTGCAGCCATGTGCCCTAGCAACTGTAGAAAAACGCCTCACTGGTCTGGGGCATGCAGCTGGAATGAGCCTGCCAGCAGCACTAAGCTGTCTACCATTCCCTGTGGGAGAAAAGGCTCTTCCTCTCAGAGCGTCCAGTCTTTGCTCCTATAGACTCCAGGCACTGAACTGGAGCTGGCACTGACTTTTTTTTTTTTTTATTTCCCAGGAGACCCGGCGTACACAGTGTATCCTAGATGGTGATCAGTGCACCTAGAAACATAGAAACAGAGAATTTGATGGCAGATAAGGACCGCTTGGCCCACCTAGTCTGCCCATTTCCCTACCTAACAGATAAGCTGCAGATCCTAGTTAACCAACAGCCTACTTCCTCCTACCCCCCACTAGAATTGTCTTATGTCTGTCCCATGCATTCTTGAATCTCCCCACTGTTTTTGACTCTATGACCTCCTCAGGATGACTGTTCCATGCATCTACAACCCTTTCTGTGACCTATGAGCCATCCCCCCTCTATTTACAAATTTTGTCCCCTTGTTCTTGCACATCTCTTTTTTTGAAAGATGCTACTCTCTTGGACTTTGTTGATTCCCTTGAGGTATTTGAACATTTCTATCATGTCCTACTCTCCCTCCTTTCCTCCAGGCTATATATCTTAAGCTCCTTTAGTCTTTCTTTATATATCTTCTGGTGCAGACCCTGCACTATTTTGGTTGACCTCCTCTGGACAGGCTCCACCCTGTCTATGTCTTTGCGGAGATGGGCTCTCCACAACTGTACACAGTACTCCAGATAAGGTCTTACCAACTGTCTGCACAGAGGGCCAACAACTTTCTGTTTTCTACTGGTGATGCCTCTCCCTATGCATCCCTGTATCCCCCCCCCGCCCTCCTTACTGCCTTCTCACATTGCTGGCCCACCTTTAGGTTGTCTGATTTGACTACCCCAGGTCCCTTTCCATTTCTGTTCTTGTCAGTATCATACCCCCCATTGTGTACTCCTGCCCCGGGTTTTTGTCTCCCAGGTGCATTACTTTGCACTTCTTTGCATTGAATCCAAGCTGCCATACATTTGACCACTCCTCCAACCTTGCCAAGTCCCTTTTCATCCTTTCCACCCCACCTTGCGTATCAACCCTGTTGCAGATCTTTGTGTCATCTGCAAAGAAACATACCTTCCCCTCCAGTCCCTCTGCAATGTCACTTATAAAGACATTAAAAAGGACCAGCTCCAGCACTGAACCCTGAGGTACCCCACTAGTAACCCTCCTTTCTTCACTGTGGACTCCATTTACATTTACCCGCTGTGTCCTGTTGTCCAGCCAGTGTTTTACCCAGGCTACCACCCTGGGACCCACTCCCAGGCTGGCTAATTTATTAATTTTTTGTGCAGGACTGTGTCAAATGCCTTGCTAAAGTCTAGGTAGGCCATGTCCGCAACCCCTCCCTAGTCTACTACTTTGGTCACCCAGTCAAAGAAATCAATTAGATTTGTCTGACATGACCTTCCCGCTGTGAATCCATGCTGCTGTGGGTCCTGTGCCCCACTGGCCTCTAGGTACTCAACAATTCTTTCCTTCAGAATTGATTCCATCATTTTCCCTACCACTGAGGTCAAACTGACAGGTCTGTAGTTTTTTGCCTCTGTCTTGCTCCCACTTTTGTGAAGGGTAATCACATCCGCCCTTCTCCAGTCCTCAGGTACCACACCATCCTCCCATGATTTATTAAAAAGGGTAGTCAGTGGTGTTACTAGTTCTTCCCTTAGTTCTTGTAGAATTCTGGGGTAAATCCCATCAGGCCCCATTGTTTTATCCACCTTCAGTTTTAAGAGTTCTTTCAGTGGAGTGGAGGCTGTCCAGAGGAGGGCAACCAAAATGGTGCAGGGTCTGCACCAGAAGACATACAAAGAAAGACTAAAGGACATGATAGAAACTTTCACATACCTCAAGGAAATCAACAAAGTCCAAGAGTGTAGCATCTTTCAGAAAAAGAGATGTGCAAGAACAAGGGCACAATTTGAAGTTAGCGAGGGGACGGCTTAGAGGTAATGTGAGGAAGCATTTTTCACAGAGAGGGTTGTGGATGCATGGAACAGCCTCCCTGAGGAGGTCGTGGAGTCAAGAACAGTGGGGGAATTCAAGAATGCATGGGACAGACATAAGGCAGTCCTAGTGGGGGGGTAGGAGGAAGTAGGCTGTTGGTTAACTAGGATCTGCAGCTTATCTGTTAGGTAGGGAAATTGGCAGACTAGGTGGGCCAAGCGGTCCTTATTCTATGTTTCTAACCCTTTCTTCTGTGAAAGGACTAATATCAACTCCCCTATCCAGAGTGCTTCTATTGACTGGATTAGGTCCCCCGCTTTTCCACTGTGAATACTGAGCAGAAATATTAGTTCAGTATCCCTGCTTTTTCACTGTCGCTCTCTGCCCAACCACCTTCCTCTTTATTCAGCCTCAGTATACCTGCTTTCGTCCTTCTTTGCTCCCTAATGTAACTATAAAAGGTTTTATCCCCCTTCTTAAACAAGTTGGCTATCTTTTCCTCAGTTTGGGCCTTTTCTATTCTGGCTGCCTTCCCCGCTTCCTTCTGCTTTTACTGGTACAGTTCTCTGTCCTGCTCCTTCTGTGTTTCGTTATACTTCCTGAATGCTATCTTTTATCTCCCTTACCTTCCCCGCCACTTCTTTTGAGAACCATAGTGCTTTTTTCTTTCATTTTGATTTATTTGCATCACACAAAGGCTTGTTGCCTCTGTGATGGCAGTTCTGATGTTTCCCCATTGCTGCTCCACCCCATCTTCTTGCCTGTTTGCTAGTGCTTTTCTGAGGCACTCTCCTATTTTGACTAAGTCAGCCCTCCTGAAGTCCAGTACCTTCACTTTTGTGTGGCTTGACTCTACAGCTGAGTTGATCGTGAAACACACTGCTTGGTGGTCGCTTGTTCCCAGATGGCTACCAACTTCAAGATCAGAGATCCTCTCTCCTTCCCCATTTGAGAGTACCAGGTCTAAGATTGCTCCCTCCTGAGTGGGTTCCAAAACTAGCTGTCTGAGGCATACTCCCTGTAGGGCATCAAGAATGGCCCTGCTCTTGGATGTGGCTGCAGCAAAGGTGCTCCAGTTAACATCTGGCATATTCAAGTCCCCCATCAGCAATATTTCACCTTTCTCTGCCATCCCAAGGATGCCTTCTATCATTTCCTTGTCCATTTCTTCCCCCTGAGATGGGGGTCTGTATACAACCCTTGTGCGGATTGTGGAGCCGTTTCCAGTCTCCAGGGTGACCAACAGTACCTCCTCTCCTCCCGGTTTACCCTTTAGTTATGTTGCTTTGATCCCTTCCCTTAAATTGAGAGCTCCTCCTCCTCCTCCTCTTATTCCCTCCCTGTCCCTCCTGAAGACTGTGTACCCTGGTATGTTGACATCCCAGTCATGGTTTTCTGTGTACCATGTTTCTGTGACTCCCACGATATCCAAGCATCCCTCTTCCATCAAGGCCACCATTTCAGGGAGCTTTTTAACTAGACTACGGGCATTAGTACTCATTACCCTCCATTTTTTCTGGCTTTATTTCTTTTTGCCCCATCCCTGTCCTTACTGCCTTTGCCTTTTTCTCCATGTACCCCTGCTCGTATCCCTATTGACTGCTCTATCTTGGTGTTTACCTCACTAACTAACCTGACTTTTGGGGGGGCTAGGATTTCCCTTCTCCTTTTCAGTGCCTCCCCCCTTAGCTAGTTTAAATGCTTGCCAATAAAGCATTTAAACCTATCACCTAGGATCCTGATGCCCCTCCAGGATAGATGCAGACCATTGCGCTTGTATAGACCTGCATCCTTCCAGGTGGAGACCCAGTCCCCAATGAAGCCAAATCCCTGAGCTCTGCACCAGTTTTTCAACCAGTCATTGAATCCCATGGTGTGGAATACCCTAGCCTCATACATGCCATAGACAGGTAGCACTTCCGAGAAAGTTACCGTGTGTGCTACTTGTCTAAGGCCCCTCCCCAACTCCACAAACTCCTGTTGCACTGCTCTGATCCCATTCTCAGCCAGGTCATTCGTCCCCAGATGGATGATGACATCCAGCTCACGCCCCCTTGCAGCTGTTCCCACGATCCTGAGGATTTGTTTCCTGTCCCTCCAAGCCATGGCACCAGGCAGGCACCTTACCTCCCTTTACCTTCCCTCCCCCAGTTCTACCCCCCCAACAATCGGTGTCCCCCACCAGGAGTTGTTTCCTTCCCCTGTGGGGTCCTGTGCCACCCTCCTGTGGGTCTCCATTTTGGAGATTCCCCACATCCTGTTTGGTCTCCACTGCAGGTGCCTCCATAGAGGAACCATGCTCTGCCAGAGTGGCGAATGAATTGTGCAGAGGCACAACTGGAGGGATGTGCCTCTGTTCTACCACCCTCACCCTCCCTGAGCCCACCGTGGTCCAACCACTCCTCTTTCTTGGCAACCTCTGAGGTAGTGGCTGTGGCTTCGGTGGTCCCAGGATGGGGGAGCAGGTTTTCTGAATTACTGTCAGGTCAGCATGGAGACGAGCAACCTCCTCCCTCAGATCAGAAAGGTGCCTGCAAATAGGGCAGCAACGCAGTTTCCAGAATGTCTCCCGGAACACTGCTGCTCCACAGCCAATATATTGCACCACTCCCCACATGTCTGTGTCCCTTCCTGTTACAGGTGCTTTTCTTTTGTTGTTTTTTTTGTTCTTGTTTTAGTGTGTACAAGCTTGTGAGTGTCTCTACCCGATATTCAGTGTGCTGTGCCTTTAAGGATAAGAACATGTGTATGTTGTTAGCAGTTTTGGGGAAGTGATGTCAGAACCCCTGCTATAAAGGAAGTTATGCGCTTGGGGTGGGTGGGTTGTGGGGAAGGAAGTAAACTTATGCCGTCCTGAAACAATCAACTACAACTCTGACCCTCCACCCCGGGGAGTGCCTTCCTTCCTTTCAGACACCTATTTCAGAGGTTAAGTACCACGTCTAGTCACAAATGACTGCAAATATCTCCCAGCTACAGTTCCTCCCTGGCAAATTAAAGTTAAAACTAAGACAAGTCAACCCCAAAAACAGAATCAATACTAGTTATTTACACAGGTCCAAAAAGTAATAATTCAGTTCAGTGTAGTCTTGAAAATAACCTCCTTGATTTAAGGAATCTCTGGCTGCTTTTTCTCTCTCTCTCTGTCTACCACAGAGGAGACTGGCCTGCCATCAGCCAGTCATCCAGGTATGGGGAGACTATGACCCCCTGCCTCCTTAGGTTTGCTTCTGCCAGTGATATGCACTTGGTAAGCACCTCAGGAGTAGAGATAAGGCTGAAAGGAATGGTTCTGAACTATGTGGGAGGAAGTGCCCTTTAAGGCTAGAGATGTAGGCCCAATATCCCTTTCTGGGTGTAGGGAAGATGATAGCCAGAGTGACCATTCTTACTTTGGCTTTGTTAAATGCCTGTTTGAATGTCTGGGATCCCATATGGGTCATCACCCTCTCCAACAGGGTTACTTCTGATAGACTGACAGGTCTGAAAAACCCTGCCCTCAGTTTGGGCAGGATCTTGAATCTGAGGGCTAGCCCCTGACCCACTATCTGTCTTGGTACTTCAGGGGGTGTTGCTGCTTTCTCCCCTGCAGCAGCACTCCTACAAGCTACCTTGTACCCATCCATGTTTTCCATATAAGCCTCTGTTTGTTCACCAAAAAGGAATGTGGTCTCACCAGAAAAATCCAATGCCTTTTGGCTGGCCTGGGACAAATTAATTGTCCCTAGCCAGGCCCATCTCCTCAGAGACACTGAAATTGCCATTTGCCAGGCTGCAATACCATTGCATCCACTGACTGGCATATAGAGGCCTCTATGCCCTAGCAATCTCTGAAATTACATTCCAGAGATGTTTTATTTATTGATTTATTTATTATCTGGAGACATAGGCCATGTGAGTGGCCTGTCTAATGGACAAAGAGTTCCCTAAGAATTTCCTGTGCCAAAGAATCCATCTGTTGGAGTCTTTATCCGGTGGGTGTGATGCCAGTGGAATCCCTACCTTATCACAAGTCACAGCTTATACCACCTCTGCATGACTGGGGTGCTCTGCTCCAGACTTAGCCACCAAATACTTCCTATCCAGCCTCTTGTTCATTGGGGAAATGGAAGTGGGATTGTATAAAATTCTAGAAGCCTGTCTCTTCAGAGACTTGTGGATGGGCAGCACCAGTCTTTCTGTTACTGGCACATCCATCCTATCCATACAGTCTGGCTCCTCTTCCTCCTCTGTGGATTCCTGGGTGAAGACGTCCAGTGTCTGTGTGCTTTATGAAGGCAAAGTGAGAGGAAAAAATCTCATCTCCCTTCTCAGGGGAGTCAGGATGTTGAGGATCAGGGCATACACCAGGTACAAACTCACCATGTACATCTCAGCAAACCGCTCAAATGAACCAGGAACTGAGAGGGAACCCAGGTCCTGAACCGAGGTCTGTGAACTGGAACCACGGTACTGGTTGCAGCCTCTGTAAAACTTGTATATCATTCGCTATTCATTTGCGGTTGGAACTGATGGTTTTGTAGGTTGTGATTCCTGAACCGAGGGATTTTCCTTCCTCTTTTTCTTAGCAGAATTTACCGGTTCAGCGGCAGTGTTTGTAGTGCTTTTCTTTCATCGAGGAACCATCACCCTGGTTAGAGGGTTGTAAAACCAGTTCCTTCGGTTTCTACACATGAGAGGAGGAAGTTCTGTCTGCAGATGGGTTAGCAGCCTTATTGAACCTTTTTTCTACAGTCGGTTAAAATGCCTTTTAAGCGCCGACTGAGGAAATACTTTTTGCTGAACAGAGTGTTTTTTCCTTCCTCTTTTTCTCAGCAGAACTTACCAGTTCAGCGTCAGTGTCTAAGGTTCTTTTCTTTAATGTCGGAACCATCACCCTGGTTAGAGGGTTGTAAACTGGTTCCTTTCTATTACTCAGTATTACTCTGTGTTTTAAGAGTGAAAGAAGGCCTAGGCCCATCGAGACTACTCTTCCCACACACGTGGGGTGTATTCAGTGCTCTACACCCAGAAGGAATTTGTCAAGTTCAATTTTAAATGTTTGAAATGACTTACTTTCCACAATATATTGGGGCAGATTATTCCATAATCTGGCAGATCTTATCGTAAAATATTGAATACGTTTACTTGTACGTACCTTTGGAATGAAAATCTGCCTGCTATTACATCTGCGACTAACTTGGCTTATCAACATAACTGATGTTACAATTATTCATTAGATTCTGGTCGTTTAATATTTTAAACATTAATAATAAGTCACCTCGATCTCTCCTGAGATGAAGGTCATAAAGACCTAAAGCAGTGAGTGTATCTTCATATGATAATTCCTTGACCCTAGGTATTATTTTTGTGACTTTTCTCTGCATAATCTCTATCAATTTGATATCCTTTTTTAAGTAAGGGGCCCAAAAACTAGCTGCATAGTCTGTATATGGATGAATAAACATTTTGCAGAGTTGAAGAATACCATTTTCATGTCTAGTGATAAATGATCTCCTTATTGATGTTAAGACACAATTTCCCATTTGTCCAACTTTCTGACACTGATTGTTAGATGTAAACTGGTTGTTAAAGACAACCCCCAAATCTTTTTCAGATTTTACTGCTTTAATGATATTATCATGTAAACAATAATTTGTGTTTGGATTTTTTGACCCCAAGTGTATAAATGTGCATTTTTCAATGTTAAATGTGATGTTGTTGTTTGTAGCCCAGTCTTCAATTTTCTTTAAATCTTGTTTGAAATTTGCAATCTTGAATTCTGTATCCACTTCAGAAGAAAGTTTTGTATCATCAGCAAATTTGTTGATACGAGTATTAATACCCATATGTAGGTCATAATATAAATATGCCAAAAAGTGTTGGGCCTAAAACTGATCCCTGAGGGACTCCACTAGTGACAGCTATAATATCTGAGATGGTATCTACTATTTTCACACTCTGTGATCTGTTATTTAACCAATTTTCTACCAATCTAACCGAATAATTATTAAGATTTAGATTTATCATTTTAATAATTAATATGTTATGTGATACTTTATCAAATGCCTTTTGTAAGTCTAAATAGATAATATCCACTGGGCATTTTTTGTCCAAGCTACTACTGACTCCCTCCATAAAAGGATACCAAATTAGTAGTGCGTGACCTATTTTTTTGAAATCCATGTTGGGAGTGATCAATTAATCCTTTTTGATTCATTTCTATGTCTGTTCTTTGTTTTAATATCTTCTCCATAATTTTACAAATTGTTGATGTGAGTCTAATTGGGCGGTAATTGCTAGTTAAATTTCTATGACCCTTTTTGTGTATTGGCACAACTATGGCCCTATGCCAATCTTCTGAAACCTTACCTTCCCTGTAAATTTTGTTACAAATTATTTTTAAGAGACATATTAGTTCGTTCATGCTTTTCTTTATAAAGCACGCATTTAAGTTATCAGGGCCTGAAGATGAATTACCTTTGAGGGAGAGAATTGCAGTTTTTACTTCCTCTTCAGTGACTTCAATATAGGTATCCATTAGAGGAATGTTGAAATTCATACTATCTTTCTGTAGGAACGCAGTCCCCAAATATTAATTAAAAATAGCACTTATTTCACCCCATCACTAATTTCCACTCCATTTTTGTGACTGAATTGATTGTGTGATCACCATTTTTATTTCAGTTGCTATAAGCATAAAAGGCCTTTGTATTTCCTTTGGAAACAGATCACTGCATCTTTCCTTTTTAATAAATGATTTTGTTTTCTTTAGTTCATACTTATATCTCATCATATTTTCTTCTGTTTGTGATTGTTTTAGTTTTTTAAATGCTTTTTTTTTATTTGAGTCATTATTCTTGGGGTAAGCCATAATGGTACCTTCCCTTTGTTATTTCTTGTTCTTTTCAAAGGAATATAAAGTTGTTCAAGTTCATAAATGATTTCCGTTAATATTCCCAACACTCATTATTTGGGAGATCTGAGAATAATGATGTCCAATCATATTTGGTTAGGGCTTTTATTGTAGTCCCCCTTATTATAATTGTATTTGTAAACATTCTGCTTACTGTTTTGTGTTTGTCTTTTAAGGTTAAACAATACAGTATTATGACTGATGTTACCTATGGCTTCAGCTATGTCCATATTTGAAATTTCCATGGGTATATTAGTTTGGACCAGATCCAAAATATTTTTGTCCCTGGTCAGTTTAGAAACCATTTGCTCTAATCCCAGTGTTAGAAACGTATCCAGATATCTGTGCTCAGTTTGTGTATTTGATGTTAAGTTTTGCCAGTCTATTCCTGGTAAGTTAAAATCACCTGTGAGCAATACATTCAGCCTGTTAGCTAGTTCAGTGCTAATTTTAATAAGTTTGTTACCATAATCAGTGTCAGCTGTTGGGGGTCTATAAAAGTTAGTTACTGTTAAATTACTTCTGTTTTTAAATTCTAATTGTATACAGCAACCTTCTATGTTAGGGCCATCATCAGGTTGAATTGATATTTCATTTGACCCAATGGATTTTTTTACATATATGCAAACACCTCCTCCTTTCTCACAAACTCTGTTTTTGTAATACAATGTATAATCTGGCAAGGAATTATCTATGCCATGAGGAAGCATCATCCCACCATGTTTCAGAAATGGTAGATATGTCTATACCTTTTTGTTCCATTACACCCAACAATTCACTCATTTTTGTAATGTAAAGACTTCTGGCATTGGCCATAAGAACTCTAACACTATCCTTTATGTTGCGTGGATCAATTTTTATTGTCCCTCTTTGCCCCTTGATATCTAGTTTAAATGCTTGTTGATTATGGACAGGATACGTTTTCCCAGGAGAGAGCTGCCCATATTGAACCTTTTTCCTAAAGTTGGTTAAAATGTCTCTTAAGCGCCAACTGAGGAAATACTTCTTACTATTACAGATGTTACAATCTGTCTTTAGGTGGTTAAACCCTAGGCAAAAACACAAATAAATGAGGATCTGCTTTCATACAGTTCCCCCACACTCTTTACAAAGCTGAAAACTCATTGGGATGGTTCTTTTCTTGGGTTAGTGACAAAATCAATAAAATCCCCAAGAAATGGTTCTCTGAGAATCAGAAATCCACTCTAATGAATAAGGCTTAAACCTTGTTTACTTTACTTTTTTTTTTACTTAGCGGTCGGTTTAGCAACCACTGAGATAACCAAGAGTTACCCCGGTTTCCCACAAATAAACAAATTAAGCAACCGGCCCAGAGAGGGAATAAAATACAGACATTTACTTTTAAAATTGTAAATAAAGGTCTGGTTCCCTCACGGTTAAAAGAACCGGAAAGAAACCAAAAAACTTACCAGAATGACTCTAAACCTAAACTAGTTTACCTGTAAACACAAGGACAGTGCCTTAAAAATAAACAGAAATAAATTTTATTTCAAAATACCGAGAAAAATAAAATCTTTAAGAAAGATGAAGGAGAGCTCTCTGAGGTTTCTGTACTGTTCAAGTGGAGTAAAGAATCTTACAGTTGTAGAATGTTTACCAGGGATAGTGGTTTGAAAACCGAGCATGAGCCTAGCATTTCATCATTAGCATAGGTTCTATTAACCATTTCAGCTCTGGGGCAGTACGATGGGAGGACAATACTGCATATGTCAGAATATAGTAAGATTTCCTGGGGTATGAAATCAGCTTTGCTCCAGTTAATTGGAAAATGTGCGTTAATGTTGCCCAGAAACACACATCACTGTGTGGCTCAGAACCAAATGGGTTGGTTATCGGTACACTTAAATTTTCAATTTCAGATGGTTAAATTTTCATTTAGAGTTATGAAATCTGGTGCTCCTTTAAGTCTGTCCAGACATTGTTAATGTTTTGATCTGGGTTTTTTCTCAAGACACAGGGTTGATAAATGAAAATTACATACCTACTGTAATTCTTGATCTTCTCTTGTATCTTCACCATTCATTACTGCTGGGTAAGAGCCAGAGGTGCACACCCGGCATGGGAGGTTTTTTTGGGGGGCAGTCGGCACCAATGGTGCCACCCACGTGGCCGACGCAGTGCGTGGTGCATGAGGGTTGGCCGTCAGGCACCGCAGACTCTTCTTCCATCCCAGTTCTGTTTGGCCTGAGAGGGTGAAACAGTATAGAAAATTAAACGAGGCAAGAGAGCCGAGAGACAGACAATGGAAAGGATATAAATTGAAAAAAGCATAAGCTGACCAGGGAACAGAGAGAAAAGAACCCTACCGTAAGTGGTCATAGGGCCTCAATCCTTGGGTAGTCTCAAATACAAGAGAAGGAAAGGGATAGAAAAAAGGAAGACGAGATATAGAAAGGGATAAAGGGGGAGAAAGTAGGGCTCTCTGCCACAGTAATTTGGAAGACCACTGACTTGTAATAGTTCAAACCCCTCCGGTCAAGAAGACAAGGGAGCAAGAATCCCGCCAGTTGCGGGGGTTATTGAAACAAGGCCTTAATGAGGATTAAAGATGGCCTGGCAAGCATTGGTGGAGACCGACTTCTCTTCCTACCCTGTATACGATTTTGTTTTGAACATCTTGAAGCCTGGGCCTCACAAACTGTCCCTTAGGTAGGGTGAGCAGTCCCGCTTAAAAGAGGAGTGAGTCCAGACTGACTTTGTGATGGGGGAAAGTAATGAGGAAACCAGATAATAGTTTTCCCGGAAGAGTACTGATGTAGTCCCCATTTCAGGAGAAGGGAGCCATGGGACATCCGTGCCATATGGGAAAGAGAGGAAAAGAGGGAGGAAAATTCCATGGACTCACCTGGGAATGCACTGATGAGCTAACAGCCAAGAGGTCACATAAGGAGTGAATTATCCAAGCCTAAAAATGGGGACACACCAGTGCATCAAGAACAGAATCCCAGGGAGTTTCCTCAGAGGTTACAGCAAAGACCCTACTCGCCGTCCTCCAGGTTGAGTGCTCTGACTTTTTAAAGAAGAAAACAGAGAGCTCTGAAGTACCAGGGGAACTCGGCCCCCGAATGGCCTCTAGGAGGGGGAAGGTGAGCAGGGTGGAGGCAACACCCAAGAACTGAGGCCCAAGAGGGGATGGTGGTTGGGAATCAGTAATGAATGGTGAAGATACAAGGGAAGATCAAGAATTACAGTAGGTATGTAATTTTCATATATTCCCTTGTCAATCTTCACCAATCATTACTGCTGGTGAGTACCAAGCCCCCCGGAGGGAACCTGGCACAGCCATGAGGGAACAGATTCATTCAGCCTCCTGCGGGTGAGACACAGGAGGGGGAGACCCTACAGCCATACTAGACCAGCAAGGCCTATTGCTGGTCAGGATGAGGAGGTGTCCCCTGTGGCCAGGGGGATGGGAGGCACCCCTGTAAGGTCCTCCTTGCCCTGCAGGAAAAGAGAAGGGTCCCCAGAAGGTGGAGGAGATCACCTTATGCCGGGCAATGGGTGACAATCTGGGAGAGACAAAGCCATGCCATCCACCTAATACAGATTGTTGTTCCTGCAAGTCTGGATGCCACCTCATTGGTATCGTAAGATGCCCTTGCCTGGTGCCTTGCAAGCGCCATACCCTGTGCAGAGCGAGTGATGGCCTGTCTAGATTCCTCCAAATCAGGCAGGGATGCTAACACATGTGTTAGCATCGACTACAGATGCCTGTTGTAAGCAGTGTGGTGAGCCTGATGAGAACCAATGAAGAGCAATGCACAAACTGAAGAGAACACTCTTCTACCCTACTGGTCGAATTCTGTGGAATCCAGGTCTGGGGGACAGTCATACACCAGGTGCTGAAGCCCAGAAGGAGTATCTAAGGACACCAACCCCGTGAGGTAGGGCACCTAGAGACTCCTGGGGAGCACAATACTTCCTGCTCCTGCAGTCTGCTGGGGCTGAGGAAGAGATGGCTAGAGACTGCCAGGTGTGGATAGATGCTTCCTGGAAGGGAATAGGCCAGGAGGGCACCACTAGGTGGTGAGAACTGAACTTGCTCAAGAACGAACACATCTCCTGCTCGGTATTGCTTCTTATGATGTGAGATATGTGTAGCTCATGAACCAGCCTCGAGAGGAACCATGGATATTCAGTGAAATCAGCATCAGAGGACTGGTGGAAAAAATGCTCCTCTTCCTCAGAGGAGGAAGACAGGGAGGAAAAGGAACTGGAATGCTCAGGGTCCTCCTGAGGCGGGGGACAGGTGGAAGACCTGCTCTTCCATGGCTCTCACGTACCTATGGAAGGCCACCGCAGTGGTCCTGAATATCTCCCAGGTTAAGGGACCCGTAGGACCCACACGACCTGAGAGAGGAGGAGGTGTCTGCAGAGGGATGGGGGAAGGGCACCTAACTGAAAGTGCCCGGCCTCTGCCAGGGCTCTAAGACCTAGCCACTGGCCCTGCCAGGTGGTTGATCCAGGCAGCGAAGGCTGTAAATGTGAAAACAAACCACGGATGAGCCCTGAGGAAGAATCTCCCCTGTGGCATGACTGGGGTTGCATGGGTCCAGAAGGGCAATCCTCCATGCTGCCAACTAAGGGCGTCTCCAAGACCTCATGGGAAAGGCGGGATTCAATGCTCTGGCTCCTCCCCACCCCCCTCAGGGCAGTGGAGGGGAGCCTGCACACCTCAACCCAGACCCTCAACCCTTTGGACTCTGAAGCAGCAATCTTCCTCGAACCCAGTGAAATGGGGCCCCCTAATCCTGCAGGCCCTCGAGGGAGGCTAGTGAACAAGGGGTCCTGGTCCCCACGAGGGGGGGTCATGGTGGCACCAGAAATGGCGGCAGCCATACCCACCCCCGGGGACAGCACCACACCCAGCACCCCCAATTTGCTGTCCCGAATGGCCCCCCAAGGCTGGCCTCAGTATGAGGGGTCGACGGGACTATGGGCTCCGGGGATTCCGGGAGGGGGAACACTGGGCCACCTGATGCCACATCCCAGAGGGCTCTCCAACTTCAAAGAGTTGGGCTGCCAATCCAGGTGGGCCAGTGAGTCATCTTCCTCCGAAGAGGAAGAGACCAGGCAGAATGCCAGACTAGCAACCCCAGGAGAGCCCCTGGCAATGGCGCCGCAAGCGGCACTGCTGCAGGACATGGCACCACTAGAGGCACCATCCCGATCACTGCACCGGGATCTGGAACAGCGCTGAAGGGCGGCATCAAGGGTTCACCAGTGCCGAGCCCAGCAGCCGTGGACCGTGACACTGGGGGAGCCTGCACCTCCAAGGAGATGACTGCCGAAGCAGTACCAGCAACCTGGCTCCACATGGAACCAAGCAGCTCCTCCGACACCGCAGAAGAAGCCTTCTCCATGGCAAGACAAGAATTAGAGGAGGCTTCCTCCTCACTGGGCCGTACAGACCCAGGAGGGGGACCCAGAGGAGGTGTTGAGTGTTCTAGCCTTGGTGACCTGCGAGCAATGCCATCCACCAAAAGTTGGTGGAGCCCTGCCAACTTTAAACACATGAATTTCAAGAACATGGTGGTACATGGAGAAACAGGCATTGCAGTTATCCATGTTGTGACTGGGTCCCAGGCATCGCAGGGAAACGTCATGTCGGGCCAAAATGGAAAAATGCTGGCCACGGGCGCACGCACTGGCGCGTAGGGCACAGCCGCTTTGTTCTTCTTGGCCCCGAACCTGACATGACACAAAATAAACAGTAAACTACAGAAAAGACTTGGCACTGCTTTAATAAAAAGGACAGGTCTTTCTGGCAACAAACGGCACCGAGTGATTGAGAACCGGGATAGAGACCGACGACAACTAGGCCTGATGTCACAGAGAATAAACTGTCAACTTGCACAGCAGGTGTTTCCTTGACAGTGGGAGAAACAGAACTGGGATGAAGGAGGAATCTGTGGCACCTAATGGCCAGCCCTCGTGTGCCGCGCACTGTGTCTGCCATGTGGGCGGCACCGTCAGCTCTTGACTCTTCCCCACCAAAAAAAACTATCAGTATGGGTGCCGCCTCCGGCTCTTACCCAGCAGTAATGAATGGTGAAGATTGACAAGAGAAGGGATCAGAGCCTGGAAGTTACCCTTTATGAGAACTACTAGTGGTCAAAGGGCTTTTGCTTATGTAGGGCCGAACATTTGAAATAATCTGAATAATTTGAAAGAATATTCCACTTGCCATAAGACATATAACTACTGCCTCCACCTTTGTAAATATGTTGTCAGAGTATTTTACAGGCTTAATCAAATGTGACTGTTATTAATATTTTTGTATGATGTAGATATGTCTTTTAAGTCTTGTATTTTGTTTATTGTCTTTGTGATTGGTTATGTTTCATTGTGAATCGCACCTGTAAACGGAAATGGAAACTACATACTTACCGTAATTCTTGATCTTCTTGGACGAAGTCTACATCACTCATTCACACTAATGGGAGTACGCCGGAGGTGCTAGGACCCAGTGGGAGCCAAACTTTTTCAGGAGGACCGGAGTCAAGATGGAGCCATGAGGAAGCAGAACCACGAGCCAGGCTCGTGCGGTATAGACTGTCTTGGTGTCGCCCCTCCAACTGCCTCTGTACCTTTTTTTCTGAGGAGGTGCAGCGTAACTAACCTAGAAAGGACTAACCTAAAAATCGGACATAAGATGGTCCGAATGACCCATGTAAGAAGGGTCAAAAACAAGGTCTTTACTGTCCAACCACTGAGGGTGTGAAGACCAGAAACTGAGAAGCAAGCTCGGGGGAAGGTGGGTAGGAGTGTGAATGAGTGGTGGATACTCCGTCCAAGAAGATCAAGAATTACGGTAGGTACGTAATTTCCACATCTTCCTGGACATAAAGTCTCCACCACTCATTCACACTGATGGGAGAGTACCGACCTAAATAATTCCGAGACAGGCAGCAGGAGAGAAAGAAGAGCTCACTTTTTTAGGACAGAAGTCCATTAAGAATTGTCCTGCCAAATGACTGATGATGTCCGGTATGGACATCCAAGGCACAGTACTTAACAAAAGTATGCACAGAGCTCCAGGTAGCCGCATTGCAAATGTCAGCAATGGGGACATTACGAATTTCTGCCAGAGATGCGGCGACTGCTCTGGTAGAGTGAGCGTACACTCGGCCTTCCAGCTTGACCTGTGCCATGGAATAGCAATGGCAAAGGCATGCCACCAGCCACGCTGAAATGCACCTGATAGCAACAGGTTGACCCTGCCAGGTCATGCTGAAGGAAACAAACAGTTGTTGAGTCTTACGAATTCCTTTCATTCTATCCAGATAGAACCGCAAGGCTCTTTTTACGTCTAGGGAATGAAGAGTACGCTCTCCTTCATTCTGGAAGTTTGCAAAGTAGGTAGGAAGGACTAAGGGTTGATTCTGGTGAAATTCTGAAACAACCTTAGGAAGGAACTAAGGATGAGTCCTAAGAACTACTTTGTCTTTGTGAAATACAATGTACGGAGGGTCTGTGACTAGGGCATGTATTTCTGATACCCTACGAGCAGAAATAACAACCACCAGGAAGGCAGTCTTCCAAGTAAGACATTTCAATTCACAAGTGGCTAGAGGCTCGAAAGGTTTACGAGTGAGCATATCTAGCACAAGGTTAATGTCTCAGGCTGCAACTGGATGTCTAACAGGAGGTCTGGTATGCAGAATACCCCTAAGAAATCTCTTAACCACAGGTAACTGCGCCAAAGACATGGAATTCACTAGCTCGTGAAATGTGGACACTGCGCAAAGATAAACTTTGACTGTAGAGTATTGCAGACCTGTGTTTGAGAGGTCTAAGAGATACTCCAGGACTTTATTTGGTGGACAGGAAAAAGGGTTCCAAGAGGATTTTGCACACCAGATAGAGAAACGCTTCCACTTGGCTGTGTAGATTTTCCTGGTAGCTGGCTTGCAAGCAGCTAAAAGAATATCTGAAACCCTACCAGAAACATTAATTATATTCACCTCTATCTCCTCAGCAGCCAAGCAAGGAGGTGAAGAGACCTCAGGTTGGGATGGACAACAGAGCCCTAGGTCAGAAGGTTCATCTGAAGGGGAAGTGGTTTCGGAGAGGTTTCCGATAGTCTATTGCTTAGAGGAAACCAGATCTGACGAGGCCAGAACGGGGCAATAAGAATCATTCTGCCCCACTTTGCCTCCAGTTTGAGCAGCACCCTCTGAAGTAGGGGGAGAGGAGGAAATGCGTATAGAAAGTGTTTTGTCCACTGAAGCCTGAATGCATCCTGACAAAAAATGCCAGGTCCTGGATTTCTAGAGCAGAAAAGAGGCAGTTTTGCGTTGAGTGGGGATGCAAAAAGGTCCAGGTCCAGAGTTCCCCACTCTTTGAAGAGTGACTGAACCATGGTTAAGTTGAGAGACCACGCATGAGAATCTGTCTCCATTCTGCTGAGATGGTCTGCCAGCTCGTTTTGTACTCCTGGCAGGTAGACCGCCTGAATCAGAGCCTTATGCTCCAGGCACCATTCCCACACTCTCATTGCTTCCCTGCATAATGGGTAAGAGTGTGCACTGCCCTGTCTGTTGATGTAATACATCACTGCTTTGTTGTCCATTTGAAGGAGAATGTTCTTGTGACAGAGTATGTCCATCAAAGCTCTCACTGCATGGAGGACGACTCTCATTTCCAGGATGTTTATGTGAAGTTGAGACTCGTCCTGAGTCCACGTACCCTGGGTATGGAGATCCTGGCAATGAGCTCTCCAACCCATCAGGGATGCATCTGTGGTAATGGAGATCTGATGATCCAGAGGGGCGAAGGGATATCCTTCCAGAAGGTTGTCCTCCTGAGACCACCAGATGAGTGACCTCTTCAGAGGTTCCGTCACCTTGATGAGAAAGGACTGAGGGTGAGTGGTTGGGGACCACTGAGTACTGAGCATCCATGGAGTCGTTCTCACGTGGAGACGAACCAAATGTACAGTGAACACCGAGGATGCCATGAGGTTCAGCATCCACTCTATCGAGAGAGCTCAAACCGAGCTGTGTTCTCTGATGAATCGGGCCATCTGTAGCATATCGCTCCTTCTGTCCTTGGGAAGAAAATCTTTTGCACAGGAAGTGTCCAGAAGGGTTCCTATGAAGAGGAGCCTCTGGGAGGGCTGCAAGTGTGACTTTTTGAGGTTCAGCAAGACTCCCATGGACATGAGAAAGGCGGAGGCTGTGGCCACGGCCTCCAGAGTCTCGTGCCTGGAGGGACTTGTTAGAGGCCAGTCGTCCAGATATGAGAATACTTAGATTCCTTCCGATCTTCCTTAGATGTGCCGCGAGAACTGCACAGCACTTTATAAAAACTTGAGGTGCTGAGGATAGCCCAAAGGGCAGGACTCTGAATTGATAGTGTTGACCCAACGCCACGAACCTTATGTATTTGTGGTGCTTTGGGTGTAGGAGAATGTGCTGGTAGTCATCCTGCATGCCCAGGGAGGCTAGCTAATCGTGTTGATGAATCAAAGGTATCAGGGTACCGAGTGATATTATCTTGAACTTTTCCTTGTGAAGGAATTTGTTTAACTTTCTGAGATCAAGAATAGGGCGCATGCTGCCAGTTTTCTTTGGAACCAGAAAGTAATGGGAGTAGAAACATGTGTTTTGTTGATCCAGCAAAACTACTTCTACTGACTTGTTGTTTAGAAGGCCTTGTACCTTGGAAGCAAGAAGGTCATACTGTGCTGCAGACAGCCTGGGCTGCCACTTGGGAGGATGATCCGGAGGGGTTTCCAACAGATTAAGAGAGTACGCCTTGCATATTATCGTGAGGACCCATTTGTCTGATGTTATAGATTTCCACTGGTCGTAGAACTGAGTCAGACGTCCTCCCACTGTTGAGGAAGATTCCCCCTCAGACAGCTGAGGTGGGACCGGGGCCAGAAACTCAGAACGTGGCACTGGGTGCTTTTGGGCCCTATCCTTTCTGCTGCATTTTGTTTTGCGGCTCAGGGGTTTGGTTTCTCTTAAAACCTCCTCTGCCTTTGCCACGAAAGGGCTGATGGTTGTGAAACTGACACTTCTTCCCACCTCCTCAAGAGGGAGCGGGCGAAGGTCTAGATGTCTTAATGGCAGACCTAGTCTTCTGTGTGGCCTCTAGTGCTTGTTCCACCTGAGGCCCAAACAGATACATACCGTCAAAAGGTAAAGCCATGACTTTTTGTTGGGCATCATTTGTAAAGCCCAACTTACACAGCCAGGAATGACGATGGGTGTAAATGCCAGCCGCCACCACCGCCGCCCTGGAAGCAGTATCGAAAGCGTCCATTGCAGCTTTAATTTGTTGATTACTGGACTCGATACCTCTAGTTATGGTCTGTAGGAGCTTTGAATTAACCTCCTACTCGGGTACAGCTTTGGCCGCTTTGAAAGAATGCCAAGAACGATTCGTGATGCAAGAAAAATAACCCTCGTAGCTAGCAATATGCATGCCCAGGGTCGAGGCAGCAAAGACTCTCTAACCCAAGGTATCTATCTTGTGAGATTCTTTGTTTATAGGACAGGCTGTGGATTCCTGAGGGGAGGACAGCCTTATCATTCTCTGCCAGGACCTCTATGGCATCAACAAAGGCTTGTGAGGCCAAGATGGGGTGATCCTTGGGAGGGGCATATTTCCTATCTATGGACTTGCCACAGAGGGAATAAGAGATGGATTCTTCCACACCATCTGGGAAAGAGGGCTGTACCGGAGGGGTTAAATCCATAGGGACTTCCGGAACATGTAGATACTGGAGACGCAGAGGGTTCCCAGGATCGATTTCTGTAGTATGGAGAGAAAAGAGTAGAATTTAAATTCTTGAGCAGAGACTTAAAGGAAAGGTCTTCAACAACAGACTCTGCAGCAGGATTGATCCCTGCTCCCAGGTCAGAATCAACATCAACATCATCACCCAGCCGAAGATCCGGATTGGGCTCAAAATCATCTCCTGACTGTCCACGGGGGACTGTATAGACAGGAAAGATATGAAAACCAGGAGGAAGAAGAGGAGGAGGAGACAGAATCGGAGTCGAAACCCTCTGGAAACTAGATGACGTGTACACATCCTTAGCGCCGTCGAAGAGAGCGGCACCGAGTACAGAGGCGGCACCGACACAGAAAATGGCACCAAGCTAGACACTGCCTGTAAGCGTGGCACCACGCATGGTGCCAACACCACCCCAGTACAGAGGATGGCACCAACAGGGAGCGTGGCACCGCACACAGTGCCAACACCACTCCCAATGCCATGGTGCCGACGGGGCATACAGCACCACAGATGGCGCCGACAGCACTCGCAGCACCAAAAAGGACACCTTGGCACTAGAGAAACTGGCACCACATGAAACAGCAGCACCACAGAAGACTGCAAACTGTGATTTGAAGGCAAAGAATGAAAAATAGCAGGAGATAAAGACATTGGTGTGGACCCCTGGGCTGCAGCCATGTGAGGGGGATAGACACCGGGGCACGGAGTCGACGGCACCGAAGAAGGTGCCGTGTGACCAGGAAATCCTAACCACCCTCCCTGCTGATCCGAAACCGACAGGCCCAAAGGCCCCGGCGATGGACTGGCTGGATCGGGCAGTCGGGACAACCTCTGAGACAACTGCTCCATAAGAGTGACCCAAAGGTGAAACTGCTCATCGGAAGCCCCCAGAAGGTGGAGAGGGGCTCCAATGTTGAAGAAGCCGGTTGCCAGAGACAGAAATTGGCAACTCCAAAAGAGACAGAGACCGGTCCCTGACCCCACCAACTGACCGTCTAAGCACGGACCTACCAGAGGGCGACCTCGAGTGATGCCGTCTCTTCTTTGGCCGGTGGACCGAAGAACTTGAGGCCAAAAGGTGCGGAATGGGACAGTTTTTTTTATGCGTGGGGCCACCACCCCCCAGCACTGACCATCCATTGTCAGACCCCCCCCCCCGAGAGGGTGGCGGACCTGACCCTGCCCGGCTGACTGAACAGCTTTCATCTGAAGTCTCCCTACCGCTACCTGCCCCACTCATGGTCGATTCCATCAATAGAGGGTTGAAGACTTCTTTCTTGTACAAGTAACAATAAGTAAAATGTAATCGGTACTTTTCGTGATACAATACAACATAACAAAACTGAAAACTAAGCTGCAGCTTGAAGTTTGACTCCTGGAGGGTGTGCGACATTGCCACTGAAGCGCACTCGACGGCGGGAAAAAAGGAACAGAGGCAGTTGGAGGGTCGATGCCGAGATAGTCTATACCACACGAGCCTGACTCGTAGTGCTGCTTCCTCGCGGCTCCATCTCAACGCCGGCCCTCCTGAAAAAGTTTGGCTCCCGCTGGGTCCCAGCGACTCCGGCGTACCCCCATTAGTGTCAATGAGTGGTGGAGACTTTATGTCCAGGAAGATCTTTTGTTCTAGAGTGCTAACTCATTAAGCAAGTAAACAAACAAACATACAAGTGCTATTTATTTCAACATAATCTCTGTGCAAATACAGCAAAGTAACTCGCAGCTTGCGCTGTTACCAAACTGCCCCAGCATTTCAGCTATCCCAGCCTTCCCCAAGGGGTATCTGATAGACTAATTATCCACTTGCAGAAACCCAGCTGCTTTGATAGGATCTATTATTCTGACAGAAAGACTGTCCCTTGTTGAAATCCAGCTGCTTTGATGGATCTGTGATTCTGATAGACTGTCTCCTGCAAAATATAAAAATTATGTGCTCATCGTAATTCTTAATCTTCTAGGGATATCCTCACCATTGATTCACAAGAAAAAATTACTCACCTTAGTAATTGCTTTTCTTCTCATGGAGTCTTGCTATATTAGGACCTTTGCAGTATGCCCCTGGCTTTTGACTGCCCTGGAGATGAAATAGTTAACTCCAGAGAAATCTGGAGTTCCACAGCGCGAGGGCGCTTATTGAAAGCTCTATCTGGGTTGTTTGAACCCAAACTGTCAGGTTCTTTACGAGGCTAAACTAACATAGCAAGTCTGTGTGGAAAAGCCTTACACTAGCCATTGGCTACCTACTAACAGTAGAACCACAAAAACACAACAACAACAAAGAAAAACAGTATCACGTATTATTGTTAGGATAACCCTTGACAATCACTACTAAGGCCCCCTCTGCCCAAAGACTCAAGTCCAGAGAGGGGCCCAGCTACCAATTAACAAAAAACAGAAACTATCTAGTTCCTAACCCAAGAAAGAAAAGAAGGGGGGGGATCTAGAAGCTAAACAGGCATGACACAGTGATTGCACCAATTTGCCAACCCCATACCCAAGTAGGGATTCTGAGAGGGGTAGGAGGGTTGTCCTATATAGCAAGACTCCATGAGAAGAAAAGCAATTACTAAGGTGAGTAATTTTTCTTCAAACACCATGAAGTCTTGCTTATATTAGGACCTTTGCAGAGTACACAGCAGTACCCCCATGGAGGAGGGGTCAGAACCTACTTAGGAAATAGGCTCTGCAGGACAGCTGTGCTAAAGCTTAGCATCTCTCTGGACTGGACGCCCAGGGAATAATGCTTAGTGAAAGTGTGGACTGTCTTCCAGGTAGCAGCTTGACAGATTTCCAAATGGAATATCTCCAGCAGCCGCTAGAGATGCAGCTGTACCCCTGGTGGAATGAGCCCCAGGCCTGAGGGGCTGCCCTTGCCCAGTTTTGATAACAGAACTGGATACAAGAGACAATCCACCTAGCAATCGACCTCCTAGTAGCAGGCCTCTTACCCACATCTCCATAGGTAAGGAAGAGCTGAGGGATCTGAACTCATGACCCTTGGTACGATCCAAATAATAGCTAAGGGCTCTTTTACGTCCAAACTGTGCAAAGCTTCTCTCACCAGAAGAGGAGTGCTCAGTAAAAAATACTGAAGAGAGATGGATTGGTTAAGATGAAAATCTGAAACCACCTTAGGTAAAAACTTTCTGTTAGTCCTGAGGATCACTTTATCTCTGTGGAAAGAAATGAAATCCTCTTCCACTGACAAGGCTTGCAATTCACTTATACGCCTAGCAGAAGTGATAGCCACTAGAAAACAGTTTTCAAGTTAAGAACTTGAGATCTGCCGAATCCAGAGGCTCAAAGGGAGGTTGCATTAGCTGGGCAATGCAAATATTCAAGTCCCATGCAGGAGTTGGTTCCCGAAAGGGAGGATTAGTATGAAGTAACCCTTTGAAAAATTTGGAAAACACAGGGTGAGAAGAAAGAGAAACTGGTTTTCCTGCAGAAATAAAAACTGAAACAGCTGCCAAATGAACCTTTAAGGTAGCTGGTTTGAGGCCTAAGGAATTTAAGTGGACCAGGTAGTCCAACAAAATAGGCAGGTCAGCTGATTCTGGGGTGATTTGCCTCTCAGAACACCAAAATGAGAATCTCTTCCATTTAGAATTACAAGTGGCTCTAGTGGAAGGCTTTTCTGGAGGCCTTCAAAATATCCAAGACACCTTGAGAAAGGTGTAAATGAGCAAACTCTAACTCCTCAAGAACCAAGCCTTGAGGTGGAGGGAGTTGAGATCCGGATACCACACTCTCCCCTGTGCACAGGTCAGCAGGTCGTGAGCCCTGGGCAAGGTCAGGGGAGGGTGGAATGATAGGGACAGAAGAAGAGGGGTACCAAGGCTGCCTGGCCCAGTCTGGAGCAATCAGAATCACCCTGCAAGGCTGAGTTCTGATTTTTACTAAAACCCTGAAGAGGAGAGGGAACGGAGGGAAAGCATAGAGGAACTTTCCTCCCAATCCAGCTGAAAGGCATCCAGGGGACTGACCCCAGAACTGGGGCCTGCAGCAAAACAGGGAAGTTTGTGGTTGTCTGGGGCTGCAAAAGATCTATCTGAGGAGTGCCCCAGCTGTGAAAGATTGACCCCAGCACTTGAGGGTTCAGAGCCCATTCGTGATGGCCCTGAGAAATCCTGCTGAGGGCATCCGCTAGACATTGTCCTTCCCTGGGAGGTGAACGCTATCAGAGAGGTGTTCAGGGAATAGGCCAGAGACCACAACTTCATTGCTCGGTGCATAGGGCTGAAGAGCGAGTGCCCCTTGTTTGTTGATGTACCACATTGTTGTGGTATTGTCTGTCCTGACTTGAACAACTTTGTTCTGGACAGTTTCTGAAAAACCTGGAGAGCTAGGAAGACAGCTCTGAGCTCCAGCAGATTGATGTGAAGCAGAGATTCCTGAGGGGACAAACTCCCTGAGTTGAAAGGTCGCCCAGGTGAGCCCCAACCCAACAGGGACGCATCCGTGGTGAGGATGAGGGAGTGAGGGACAGGAAGGAATGGGACCCCTGAGGACAGGTTGCTCCGATCCAGCCACCACTGGAGAGCTAGGATCAGAGTCTTGGTCACTGGGACCAATTTGGTAAGGGGGTCCCTCCTTTGAGACCAATAGGACCTCAAGTGGAACTGAATGTCCCTCATCTGAAATCTTGCCCCTGGCACAACAGCTGTAGAGGCAGCCATGTGCCCCAGGAGTTGCAGAAAGTGCCTTGCTGGTCGAGAGACCTGCATGGAGAAAGAAGATGCCAGGGCAATGAGTTTGTCCACTCTTTCGGAGGGGAGGAATGCCCTGGCTAACTTTGTGTTCAGCTCTGCACCTATAAAAGTTAGTACCTGAACTGGTTCGAGAACTGACTTTGGAACATTCAGCAGGAAACCCCAGAAGGTGAGGAGTTCCTGGGTGATTTTGCAAGTGGGATTTTACCTGCTCTGATGACTGACCCACAATAAGCCAGTCGTCCAAGTAGGAAACACAGCTATCCCTTGTCTTCTTAAGTGGGCCACTACTACAGCTAGACATTTTGTGAAAACTCTTGGAGCAGAAGTGAGTCCGAAGGGCATTGCCCTGAACTGGTAGTGGCCCGAGGCAGTTCGAACCTGAGGTACTTTCGGTGAGAGGCCCTGATTAGAATATGGAAGTAAGGCGTCCTTGAGGTCCAGGAAGCTAGCAGTCCCCTGGCCTCAAGGATGGCAAAATCATTGCTAAAGTCAGCATTTTGAACTTTGGTTTTACAAGATGCTTGTTCAGAAATCTTAAGTCCAAGATGGGCCGCCAGTCTCCTGTCTTTTTTGGGGTCAGGAAGTACCTTGAGTAAAGACCCTTGCTCTGGTGGCAAGGGGGGACCCTTTCCACTGCTTTGCAGTCCAAAAGAGAGGAAACCTCCGCTTCTAGTGCGAGGGTTTCTAAAAGACTTGAGGGGGGAAAGTGCCTGGCTCTCATCTTGGGAAACTGTTTGAAACTGAGAACCAAGCCTTGGCATACCACCCAGAACCCATTTGTCCGAGGTTAGGGACAACCAGTTCTGGCAGAAATAAGCAGTCTGCCCCCACCGGTACAGGAGAGTTGGCCTAGACACCCTGTCAGGGTGCCTGCTTGGCAGGAGCAGCTTTAGGTTGGGGAGAGGGCCTGCCTGTGCCCCGTCTGCCTCTGCCTCTGAAAAATCCTCTCTGTGCAAAAGCAGAAGAAGCCTGGAGATTGGTAAAAGGCCTATTGTGAGGCCTGCCCTACCTAGGGGGTATGCCTATGTTGGAGTGGCATGCTCTCCTTAGCTTGAGGCACTTTTGTAAGTAGTTCTGTATTCACGTAATTTTCTGTTTGTTCTCCAAACAGAGAATTTCCTATAACAGGAAAATCTATAGCCTTTGACTGGGTATCTTGGGACAGATTAGTGCATCTGAGCCATGCCAACCTACGGAGAGCTACAGAAGTGGCCATGACCCTAGAGGAAACATCATTAACATCAACAGCAGCATGAAATTGAACTTTAGAGGCTTCAATGCCATCAGCAGCCACCTGTTCCAACTCACTAGCCAGCTGGCCATGGGCCTGCTTGGCCAACTGCAATATAGTGTCCCATCTAGATTTCTGATATCTAGCCACATAAGCCATATAATTAGCCTGTCTGAATCCCAAAGAAGCTGCCACATACTGTTTTTTGCCATGGCATCAATCTTCCTGGAATCCTTATCAGGAGGATGTGAAGCCAGGGAATATTAGCCTTGTCACAGGCTGCAGCTTGCACCACACCTACATGACTACACTGTTCAGTAAGGAAGTCTGTATTAGGGCCTGACAACGTATACCTTCTGTCCATTTTTATCTACAGGAGGGACAGAAAAGGATTTTTAAAATCTTAGTGGTTTGTCTCT
Organism: Neoceratodus forsteri; assembly: GCA_016271365.2. Lineage (NCBI taxonomy): Eukaryota > Metazoa > Chordata > Ceratodontiformes > Ceratodontidae > Neoceratodus > Neoceratodus forsteri. The sequence continues at coordinate 333,964,642 of CM057452.1, read as the reverse complement.
AAATGACTTATGTAAAGAATAGACAACCTTCTAGCCTCTGGAATATCCATCATTTCCACATAGTCAGGCTCCTCTTGCTCATCCACAGACTCTTCTAAGGGAGCTGGAGAGTTTTGCTACTTTCTTATAAAATCTGAAATGAGATGGGGACTCAGACAATAAAGGGAGACTCAAAGGGTCTGTCTGGAGAAATGTCCAGTTCTATTGGCACTTCCAGACCTTCCCAATCACAATTACAATCATCAAAATCTTCCTCCCCCTCCTGTGGTTCATAAAAATCCCCAACATCATAATCCTGAACCACTGGACCTGAACAAGACCCCCTTTTTCCAACCAGAGAGGGTTCAACAAGTCCCTGAGACAAAGACTGGACAATCTGTATGGCTTTAGCTATTTCTACAGCAGAAGGAGAGACAAAACTGGACTCCACACTAGCTGATTTCTTTGTCCTTTTTGCTTTGACTGGTTCCTCAGGACCAGCCTTTCTTTTGGCCGAGGAAGTATAGCCCTGGTCAGAGGGCACTCCCTCTGGTCCAGCCGTAGCTGGGCCGGGCTGGCCATCTGGGTCAGCGGACTTTTTGGCCTCTCGTTCCCTGAGCCTGCCCAATCTCTTTTCCAGGGTGGCTGCAGGGAAATTGTTACATATCTGGCAGTCTGACAGGAGGTGGTCAGCCCCCAGACAATAGACACAAGTGGTGTGTGGGTCAGCCTTGGCAAAGGCTTCCCCACAGACATCACAGTGTTAAAACCCAGTGGGCCCGGTTTTTCTTTTGGGTTTCTCAGACATAATGCCAGCCTAACCAAACTTGTCCTTTGTTTCAGGCCTTGCCAGACAAGACACCCTTATCGGTCCCCAACCGTGTCACGGTATTTGAAAAACACTTTTAATTGCAGGTGTTTTTAGGACCGATAAGAACCGGTACCTCACTCTAAATGCAAAGAAAACAATTTTTAAAGAAACTGATCGGTTCAGAAAGAACCGATAATGAGATTTCCACACAGACTAAAATTATTTTACTTACAGTTTACAGATAGAGCTTTAAACCGAAACCGCTGTAATTTTAAACACTTTAAACCGCAAAACGAACGGAATGAAGGAGCTGGTCTCCGAGCGTCTGTTCAGTGAAGCGGAGTAAAGAATCTGACAGTTTGGGTTCAAACAACCCAGATAGAGCTTTCAATAAGCGCCCTCGCGCTGTGGAACTCCAGATTTCTCTGGAGTTAACTATTTCATCTCCGGGGCAGTCAAAAGCCAGGGGCATACTGCAAAGGTCCTAATATAAGCAAGACTTCATGGTGTTTGAACAATGGGTTCTGAGCTGGAGGTGCTAGGACCCTACAGGAGCCTGAACTTTTCAGGAGGGCTGGCGCTGAGGCAAGCTGTGCACATGCGTGGCACTGCAAGGGGGAGCTCATGACACAGGCTTTGCACAGTACCAGCCCTCAACTGCTTCAGCACCTTTTTTACTGAAGAGGTGCAGCGTTACCCAACATTTATGCCTTAACCTAAGGGTATAAGGTAGCCCTGGTGACCCATGTAAGAAGGGTCAATAAACCAGTAATAGTGTTTTCACAGCCCAGACAAATAACAAGGGGTGAAGACCAAAAAGCAGACTCAATGAGCCTGGGGATGGTGGGTAGGAGTATGAATCAATGGTGAAGATATTCCTAGAAATTACAGTGAGTACTAATTTTTTATCTTCCAGGAATCAATCTTCACCATTGAGTCACATTAATGAGTTGGAGTACCAATCTCAAATGAAAAGTGCCCCTGGACTTGGCAGTAGGAGCCGAGGCTCACTCGGAAAAAAGTCCATTAAGGATGGTCCTGCCAAAATAGGCATACTGTCCGACATGGACATGCAGGACATAGTGCTTGACAGAAGTGTGCACTGTGCTCCAAGTTGCAGCTCTGCAAATTTCACTGATAGGCACAAAGTGACTCTCTGCCAGGGACGTGGCAACCGCTCTGGTGAAGTGGGCACACGCACATACCTGGCCTGCCAGCTTGACCTGCAACATAGCATAGCGGCAACGAAGGCAACTGACAATCCGACAAGCCAAGCAGAAATGCATTTGACTATAACAGGCTGTCCCATCGATCAGGATGAAAGGAGACAAACAGCTGTTTAGACTACCTGAAGTCCTTAGTATTGTCTAAGTAGAACTTCAGGGCTCTCCTGACATCCAGAGTATGGAGACTGCACTCTCCTTTGTTCTGAAAGTCAAAGTATGTAGGCAGCACAAAAGGCTGATTTCCATGAAACTCTGTCACCACCTTGGGTAAGAACTTGGGGTGCATATGGAGGACCACCTTGTCTCTGTGGAAAATAACATACAAAGGATCCATGACCAAAGCATGAATTTCAGAAACTCTGTGGGCAGATACATGACCAAAGCATGAATTTCAGAAACTCTGTGGGCAGAGGTGGCAGGCCAATACAACAGCCATTTTCTAAGTTAAAAACTTTATCTCACAAGTTGCCATGGGTTAAAAATGTTTATGGATGAGCATGTCCAACACAAGGTTGATATCCCAGGCAGCCACGCCTTGTGTGTAGGATGCCCTTAAGGAACCTCTTAAAAAGTGGCAGTTGAGCCAAGTAAAGGATACCGATGGGCTCATGGTATACCAAGACAGCATACAAATGGACCCTGAATGTGCAGTACTGCAGACCAGCATCAGAAAGGTCCAATAAATACTCCAAAACATTGTCAGGTAGACACCAAAACGGGTTAATGTAGGATTTGGAGCATCACACTGAAAATCTCTTCCACTTGGCTGTGTAGATCTTTCTGGTGGAAGGCTTATGGGCCACCAAGAGTATCTCAGAGACTCTCTGAGACACTCTGTACCTGTTCACTTCTATTTGTTCAGGAACCATGCCTTAAGATGAAGAAAGCACAGGCTGGGATGGACCTGGAGCCCGAGTTAGCAGGTCCATTCTGAGGGGGAAGGGCCTTCAGTGTGCTGACTGACAGAGTGTTCAACAGAGGAAACCAGATCTGTCGAGGCCAGTGGGAGGAATAAGAGTCATCTTCTCATTGACCCCCACTAGATGGATCACAAGGTCCCCTTCTGCCAGCACTTTCTTATGTTCAATTAAAGTAGAAGGAAGCAGGGAAGGCAGTCAAAATAGCGAAGGCCCAAACCAAGGAAAAGACAGCCAACTCAGTTAATAAGGGGGATAAAACCTTTTATATCAGGGAGCGAAGGAAGACCAAGGGAAGGATAGTGAGGATTAATAAAGGGGATGGGAAGGGAGGGAGGTGGGCAGAGGGTGATAATGAAAAGGCAGCGATACTGAATGAATACTTTTGCTCAACATTCACAAAAGAAGAAGAGGGGGAGGTACCTAAACCAAACAAAAGAAGCACTCTGGACAGGGGGGTTGATACCAGCCCATTCACAGAAGAAGGGGCCCTGAAAGAACTTCTAAAACTCAAGGTGGACAAAGCAATGGGGCCTGACGGGATTCACTCCAGAATTCTAAAAGAACTAAGGGGAGACCTAGTGACTCACTGACTACCCTTTTTAACAAATCATGGGAGGACGGTGTGGTATCTGAGGACTGGAGGAGGGCGGATGTGATTCCCCTTCACAAAACTGGGAGCAGGGCAGAGGCAGGAAACTACAGACCTGTTAATTTGACCTCAGTGGTAGGAAACATGATGGAATCACTTCTGAAAGAAAGAACTGTTGAGTACCTAGAGGCCAGCGGGGCACAGGACCGAAGGCAGCATTGATTCACAGCGGGAAGGTCATGTCAGACTAATCTAATAGATTTATTTGACTGGATGACCAAAGTAGTAAACAAGGGAGGGGCTGTGGATATAGCCTACCTAGACTTTAGCAAGGCATTTGACACAGTCCCACACAAAAGATTAATAAACAAGTTAGCCAGCCTGGGAGTGGGTCCCAGGGTGGTAGCCTGGGTAACAAATTCGCTAGACAACAGGACGCAGAGGGTAATAGTAAATGGAGTACACTCTGAAGAATGCGGGGTTACTAGTGGGGTATCACAGGGTTCAGTACTGGGACCGGTCCTCTTTAATGTCTTTATAGGAGACATTGCGGAGGGTCTGGAAGGAAAAGTATCCAAAGATCTGCAACAGGGTTGATACACAAGGAAGGGCGGAAAGGATGAGAAGGGACTTGGTAAGGTTGGAGGAATGGTCAAAAGTATGGCAGCTTAGATTCAGTGCAAAGAAGTGCAAAGTAATACACCTGGGAAAAACAAACCCGGGGAGGGGTACACAATGGTGGGGGTACTGACAACAACAAAAATGGAACGGGACCTGGGGATAGTCATATCAGATGATCTTAAGGTAGGCAAGCAATACGAGAATGCAGTAAGGAGGGCTGGGGGGATACTGGGATGCACATGGAGAGGCATCACCAGTAGAAAATAGGAAGTTGTTATCCCTCTGTATAGACTGTTGGTGAGGCCCCATCTTGAGTACCGCGTGCAGTTCTGGAGACCCCATCTCTGCAAGGACATAGACAGGATGAAGGCAGTCTGCTAGCCTGTGATGATGGCGACCATGATTGAGTGCTTTCAAAAAGGGTGACTCAATCACGGTGCCTGTGCATAGGGCTACCTGGCAGGGGGGTGACCGGATGGGGGGGTAGGTGAATATGGTGACAGGATGTCACTTTGTACCTGAGTGGGGGGTTGGGAAGGACCACACCATGTGACGGGCAGAAGGGAGGAGGGTTTGTGGGGTGTAGTCACGGCAGTGGACCTCCGAGTTGGCTGTGTGACGAATGGGTTGGTGGCAGGCCGGGTTGGGAGTTTGCCAAGTTTGGTTCTGGGCACAAATTTTTTGTGTCAGGTCCAGAATCTTTTTTTTTTTTGCTTTTGCAGCCCCGACATGCATCCCCTGGAGCTGAGGAATTCTTTAGTAGGGGTGCGGAGGTCACATGTCAAATGAAAACCATATTCCTTGTGTAACCCCCCTACAAATTGGGGTTTACTAAGATGTCTTCCTGGGCTGCCTAATGCCCACTCTCAGGATGGTGTCCTGTGTCTGCAGTAGCTGTATGTGTCTGCATGAGAGTGCTATAGAAAGCCTCTGTGCCTGTCTCTTTAAGAGAGTCATTATGCTGTGTTAGAAATTAGTCTGGGCTGGGTCCGAGTAGTTTAGGGCTTGTGACCGGCCAGGCGAGTGGCACTTCTGCTCCATTCTGCATTTGCTATATGCGCAGATGGAGCTCTGTTAGGAACTGCTCATTTACTGTTTATCTGCCTTATTAGTAATAGTATAAAAGTCTGTTTAACCTGCCTTCTCTTGCAGCTTGGACTTTTGCATAACAGCCACCGTTTTGGTTCTGGGCTGCCAGAGTTGGACCAATCAAACCTCAGGGGATCTAAAATCGAGACTGTCCCCAGAGGTCTTGTGGAATTGAAATCCGTAGGAATTGTAGTTTTTAAGGTTTGGCACCTAAATGGACCTCGAGGGGGAACCCTTGCTATGACAGACAGTTCCCTCAGCCAACCAAACCTTTTGGATCTCGGAGGAAATCCCCAGAACTGCCTGCAGCAGAGTCAGTTGTGAGCTGGAGTTCGTCGAGTGAACAGCTCGAGCCATTGAGCAGCTGTTCCTGCATAGGAGCACGGGAGAATCAGCAGGAAGGCTGTGCTGGCCTGCCTGTCACATCTTCCAGCGAGAAATCCTGTGAATGTGAAAGTTTGACTTAAATCCAGTTCCTTTGTTTCAGATCTGAAGCCTGAAGAGAAAGAGTGTGATCACTGGCTGAATTTGGGTCTGATGACTTGCTCCAGAAGCTATTGGCCTGCCAGGTACCAAAGTGAGTCACAGATTGAGAGGTTTGCACAGAACTTCTGCTAAATTGCAACCAGACTTCACCCAAACTGTGACTAAGAGTTGTGTTGCTTACAAGTGTGCTGAATGTGCTGTGTGGGTTGTGATTTAATTCCCCATCTTCAAGTGTGTTATGCTAGCTGGAAGCTGCTCCAGCACTCGAACGGACTAAATCAAAACTGCCTGCTCTGGTCTGGGCCCTGCCATCCCGGCCTAGACTGCTGCTCCCATCACAGAGACATTTTCAACCCGAAAGACCCACTTGGGAATTCGGCTCCCTGCTCAACACCATTGAACAGGTAGCGACCACCTCAGTGAGTCGAGTGGGCCCTGCTTCCCCTGGCAAACCAGAACACCATCCAAAGGTCTTCATCTCATCAGTCCTGACTCCTGGTGTGGGTAGCATGAGTACCAAACAGGGTAGCTCCCTGCAACAAAGCTGCAATCATTGTGTGTTATCTGATTTATTTGTTTGGGTTTATTACAACGAACTGAGCCATCCAGCTCCTGATTACAAATTCTGGGTTGATGTGCGTGCTAATTGTTTTCTCTCCTAAGGGCCCCAACAACAGCTGCAACGCCGGCCTACCCCGGGAATCGCTTCAGGCTAGCCTACTTAACAACTGGGTACCCAGGGTTGTGTGACTATATACATGGGACTCACTGTGCATGCATGTTCAGCCTGAATAAATCAGATTTTGTTCTTTTTGCATTTAACCTGGCTAGTGTGTACCTTTTTGGTGGGGGTATTGTACTGCCTTTGAACTGTTGCATTACAGGTCTTACTTTACAGGGGGTCTCCAGGGCAGCTGCAGAGGATCCAGCCCTGGTGGTAAGTGCAAGGGGTGTGAGCAAGTCATTATTATCATATGGTACATATAAATGTTTTGCTGCTATACTGTTTAGGCCACTAGAGGGGTTAGGGGGTGGTTATAGCATCCCGGAGGGCCATACAAACAGTAGTTACGCTACCCCAGAACCATTCTTCCGGGTGGAGGCACCCGTTCAACAAGCTCAGGTCCCTCAACCTGAACCTTAGCACACAGACAGGGGTAGTAGTCCTTAAGATAGCGCCACCTAGGGGTTTCACTTGTCACAATGACCTTTGCTAGAAGGGCAAGTGAACTGCAAGCCCTCTGCACACAGCCAAATTACATAATTCCCCACAGGGATAAAGTAGTTCTTAGAACCAACAGAAAATTCCTTCCTAAGGTGGTATCTGAATTCCACCTGAATCAGTCAGTGACTCTGCCTTTACTCTGTACAGAACATTCTAGTCCAAGTGAGGAAAAGTTACATAGCATGGACCTAAAGCAAGTCCTGACTATCAACTTGGACTAGACAAAGGTCCTACAGCATGCAGCTTTTTGTTGCTTATGGTGAGGCTGGCAAAGGCAAACCAGCCTCACCATAAGTACAGTACAAGCCACTTAATCAGGATGCGGATAAGCAGGACATCCGCTTTATTGGGACGTTCCCCCCCGGGAACCGATTAAGTGGCCATGTATTCCTATGGTGTCCCCATTCTTTTAATGGGGACAGGAAATCTGGATCAATCCGGATTAATGGGATGATTCAGTCTCAATTACTCATAACAGCCCCAGCTCCTGGCAAGTGTTAGGGCCCATGACCATTCTTGCTGCTGCCGTTAATGCCTAAACTAATTAGCGGCTCATCGGGTGTGAATGTGCTGTGAATAGCGCACATAAAAACAGCCCCTGTTTACCTTACACAGCATCGATCAGAAACATCACTCCTGTTTACTTCTTGTGTCTCCGATTGTGCCCCCCCCCGACTCTCCACACATTCCACTTCAGATCCACAGCATTAGTAAGATCGCAGCTGTTTAACCCATGTCTACTTCCTTGTCCTGTGTCCCTGACTGGTCCCTCGACTCTCCACATCTTCCACAGCAAGATCGCATCAGTCACATCAGTACGATCACGTTGTGTTTTACAAAACAAAAAAAATAAACTAAAAGCATGAAGCCTTCCTTCCTCTAATCTGCTGCCTACCAGGATATGCCGCACATCTGTTCGAAGCAGGGACAGGTCAGTAAGTGATTACACAGCTGACACACACCGTGCAAAATGAAAATTACGTACCTACCGTAATTCTTGATCTTCTTGGACGAGTCTCCACCACTCATTCACACTATTGGGATCTGTGCCGGAGGCACTAGGACCCATCGGGAGCAAACTTTTTGCTGGAGGAACGGCGCCACAAGCCCTAGCTCGTGCGGTAATGACTATCTCGGCGTCAACCCTCCAACTGCCTCAGTACGTTTTTTACCAAGGAGGTGCAGCGTAACTAACCTAGAGGGGTAGTCTAACCTAAAAACCGGACATAAGATAGTCCGGGCAACCCATGTCAGAAGGGTCAATAAAGAAGTCTTCACGGCCTAAAGATTTGAGGGAGTGAAGATCAACAAGAAAGGTGAGCTCGGGGGATGGAGGGTGGGCGTGTGAATGAGTGGTGGAGACTCGTCCAAGAAGATCAAGAATTACGGTAGGTACGTAATTTTCATATCTTCCTGGACACAAGTCTCCACCACTCATTCACACTATTGGGAGAGTACCGAGCTAATAATCCCCCGAGAGGGCGGTAGGAGAGACCAAGAGCTCACGTTTTTAGGACAGAAGTCCATTGAGCATGGCTCTGCCAAAGGAAGAATATCGTCTGGCATGGACATCCAGTGCATAATGTTTAACGAAAGTATGCACTGAGCTCCAGGTGGCCGCATTGCAGATGTCTGCAATGGGCACGTTGCGGATTTCCGCTAGGGATGCCGCGACCGCTCTGGTAGCGTGAGCGTAAACTCTACCCTCCAACTTAACCTGTGCCATGGAATAGCAGTGACAAAGGCATGCCACTAGCCATGATGAGATACATCTGATAGCGACAGGTTGACCCATCCAGGTCTCACTGAAGGAAACAAACAGTTGCTGAGCTTTGCGAAAATCCCTGGTTCTATCTAGATAGAAACGCAAGGCCCTCTTAACATCCAAAGAATGGAGAGAACGCTTCCTTCATTTTGGAAGTCCGCAAATAAGAGGGAAGGACCAAAGGTTGGTTTAGATGAAATTCTGACACAACCTTAGGAAGAAATTTAGATGAGTACTAAGAACTACTTTGTCCTTATGGAACACAGTATATGGAGGGTCTGTGACCAGGGCATGTATCTCAGAGACCCTGCATGGCTGAGGTAATGGCCACTAGGAAGACAGTCTTCCAAGTGAGAAATTTTAGCTCACAGGTAGCCAGAGGTTCGAAAGGTTTCCAGTGAGCATGTCTAGCACAAGATTAATGTCCCAGGCTGCGACTGGATGTCTTGTAGGAGGTCTGGTATGCAGAATACCCTTAAGAAACCTCTTAACCATAGGTAACTGAGCTAGAGTTAGGAAATAACGGCTCATGATACGCTGAAATGGCACTAAGATGAACTTTGACTGTAGAGTACTGCAGACCCGAATTCGAGAGGTCCAAAAGGTACTCCAAAACCTTATCTGGTGGACAGGAAAAGGGATTCAAAGAGGACTTTGCACACCAGAGCGAAAAATGCTTCCATTTGGCTGTGTAAGTTTTCCGAGTGGCTGGCTTCTCGTGCAGCCAGAAGAATATCTGAAACTCTTCGAAAGACATTGAACCGGTTTACTTCGACCTCTTCAGGAGCCAAGCGTGAAGGTGAAGTGATCTCAGGTTGGGATGGACCACCGGTCCCTGAGTCAAAAGGTTCATCTGCAGGGGAAGTGGTCTCGGAGGAACTGCCAACATATTATTGAGCAGTGGAAACCACAGCTGCCGAGGCCAAAAGGGAGCAATGAGAATCATTTTGTCTCCCTGGGATTCGAACTTGAGGAGTACCCTCTGAATTAGAGGAAGAGGCGTAAAGGCGTAAAGAAAGCGTTTTGTCCACCGCAGCCTGAACGCATCCTGTCAGAAAATGCCAGGCCCTGGATTTCTGGAGCAGAAGAGAGGCAGTTTTGCGTTGAGTGGGGATGCAAAAAGGTCCAGGTCTGGAGTTCCCCACTCTTCGAATAGTGACTGAACTATGGTTGAGTCGAGAGACCACTCGTGAGGGTCTGTCTCTGTTCTGCTGAGACGGTCTGCCAGTTCATTCTGAACACCTGGCAGATACACCGCTTGAATTAGAGCCTCGTGCTCCAAGCACCATTCCCATACCCTTAATGCTTCTCTGCATAAGGGGTAAGAGTGAGCCCCGCCCTTTATGTAATACATCACTGCTTTGTTGTCCATTTGAAGGAGAATGTTCTTGTGACACAGAATGTCCTTCAACGCTCGGACCGCATAAAGGACAGCTCTCATTTCTAGGACATTTATGTGGAGCTGGGACTCGACTTGAGTCCATGCACCTTGAGTGTGGAGAGCCTGACAGTGAGATCCCCACCCCATTAGGGATGCGTCCGTGGTAATGGAGATCTGATGGTCCAGAGGAGCAAAGGGATACCCCTCCAGGAGATTGCTCTCTTGAGACCACCAGGTGAGTGACCTCCTTAAAGGTTCTGTCACCTTGATGAGATAGGACTGCGGGTAAGTGGTTGGGGGCTTGGGACCACTGAGTACTGTGCATCCTCTGGGTGGTTCTCATGTGCAGACGTGCTAGGGGTACAGTGAACACTGAGGATGCCATGAGGCCTAGCATCCGTTGCATCGAGAGAGCTGTGACTGAGCTGTTTTCCTCGATGTGACGGGCCATCTGAAGGATATCGTTCCTCCTGTCTTCTGGAAGAAAAGCCTTCGCACAGGAGGTGTCCAGAAGAGTCCCTATAAAAAGGAGCCTCTGGGAGGGCTGCAGTTGCAATTTCTTGAGGTTGAGCAGCACTCCCATGGACGTAAGGAAGCGCGAGGCCGTCTCCACGGCGTCCAGAGTCCCTTGCCTGGAAGGACTTGCTAGAAGCCAATCATCCAGATAAGGAAACACCTGAATTCCGACCTTTCTGAGGTGCGCTGCGAGAACTGCACAACATTTTGTAAAAACTCACGGCGCCGAGGATAGCCCAGGGCAGGACTCTGAACTGATAGTGCTGTCCCAGACCCACAAACCTCAGGAATTTGTGATGCCTCGGTGAACAGGAATGTGCTGGTAAGCGTCCCTGCATATCTAGGAGGCTAACCAGTCGTGTTGGTGGAGCAGAGGTAACAGGGTTCCCAGAGAAATCATTTTGAATTTCTCCTGGGGAGAAATTTGTTTAGCTTTCTGAGATCTAGAATGGGCATTCCACCGACTCTTTGGAACCAGAAAGTAATGGGAGCAGAACCTCGTGTTTCGTTGGTGCAGTGGCACCACTTCTACTGCCCTGTTGTTCAGAAGGCCCCAATCTCGAAGCAGTAGAAGGTCTGATTGAAGGGTTGACAGCCTGGGCTGTCATTTGGGATGATCCGGAGGGGTCTCCACAAGATTGAGTGAATACCCCTCGCGAATTATCCAAAGGACCCATTTGTCTGAGGTTATGGACTTCCACTGGTTGTAGAAGTGCATCAGATGACCTCCCACTGGAGAGGAAAAGTCCACCTTGGGCAGCTGAGATGGAACTTGGGCCGGCAATTCATAAGGTAGCGCTGGACGCTTTGGGCCCTTGCGCTTTCTGTTGCGCCTTCTTTTGAGGTTGGGCAGGTTGGTTCTTTTGGAAACTTCCTCTGCCTCGAAAGGACTGGCGATTATGAAACTGTCGTTTACTGGCATGCCCTCGAGAGGGAGCAGGAGGGGGCCGAGCCAACTTAATGGCTGACCTAGTCTTTTGTGTAGCTTCTAGAGCTTGCTCTACCTGAGGACCAAAAAGATATGCACCGTCAAAGGGCAATGCCATCACCTGCTGCTGCGCGCCATTCGTAAAGCCCGGAGTGTGCAGCCAGGAATGACGCTGTGTGCAAATACCAGCAGCCGCTGAATGGGAAGCAGTGTCAGAAGCATCCATGGCTGCTTTAACCTGCTGGTTATTAGATTCAATACCTCTGGTAATGGTTTGAAGAAGCTCTGGCTTTGAATCCGACTCCGGTAGGGCTTCAACCATCTGTTTAATAGAATGCCACAGGATATACTCATACTGAGAAAAATAGCCTTGGTAACTGGCAATACGCATACTTAGAGTAGAAGCAGCAAAGACTCTCTTACCTAAGGTGTCTATCTTACGAGATTCATTGTTAATAGGTCGAGCTGTAGTAGCTTGAGGAAGAACGACCTTATCATTCTCTGCCAGGACTACAATAGGATCTGCAAAGGCTTGAGATGCCAAAATGGGACGATCCTTGGGGGCTGAATATTTCCTATCAATGGATTTAGCCACCGAAGAGGTAAGAGCAGAATTATTCCACACCATTTGAGACAGCGTCTCGAATGAAGGCTGAATCGGAGGAGTCAAATCCGTAGGGATCTCCAAGGCATGAAGATATTGGAGTCTCAACAATTTCCCAGGATCGATGTCTGTAGTCTGGAGAGAAAGTATGGAACTCAGATTTTTCAACAGAGACTTAAAGGATAGGTCCTCGACCACAGGCTCTGTAACAGTAATAGATCCTGCTTCGTCCATTTCATCACTCAACCGAAGGTCTGGGTCAGGCTCAACGTCATCTCCTGACAGTCCAGGAGGTAATATATGGACAGGAAAGGAATGAAATTCAGAAGAGGAGGAAGAAGGAAACAAGAGAAAGAGGTCCTCGAGGCAGCGGCTTGAGGGGCACCTGACACCGAGAAACGACGCCCGCGAGGCCATGGCAGCAGGCGCGAGAAGTGTGATTACAAATTCTCTCCTGCAAGCATTACCTGAGCACACCTCCCCGTCGTCATGGGGGCAAAAACCACACCACTGGGTTTTGTCTTAACTTCGCTTTATTTGATCAAACCTTTTACATGCATGCGGGAGTTCTACAAAGCAGAAGCTCCCCGACTACAATTTACAGCAGTTTTTATATATTATTGGCGTGGCTTCACTTGATTTTTCTGCTTACAACAGATGCACAGAATTCTATTATCAGCATTTTTTCTTATATGGAGTTGTTTTCTACCTTATTCAGTTATTTCTTATTAGACAGCAACTGCCAGTTCTAACTAGTTTTATTCAGCTACACAGCTATATTTTTCACCTAAAGTAACCCTGCTTCAGCAAGCCTGGACATGCGCATTTATTTTAGCTACTTAGTTAAATCATGTGAGACTAAGCATTATTTCATATTCTTTTAAAAATAAAATCCCTCACACTCCCCCCTTTTGAGACTGTATTAATTAACCACTCATTTATATTGTAGTCACATTTGGCTCACTATAGAATGGGAATAGTTTGTTAAGTTTTATGGGGTCATTTTGTTCTGGTTGCAACAATGGATGTAATTGAGTGACGTCACGTGATGTCATAGCACTGCAGAGGTGTCGCAGGAAGAACTTAATTAGGGTTATTAGTAGCCATAGTGCTAATATGACCACTACAAGTTCTGCCATTTAATGGAGAAGAGTAGCACCCCAGTCACCAAATACGCTTGTAAGCCATGATCATGGGTAGCAAGCTTAGAAAAAAAATGTAAGGCTGGAATTTTCCAAAAAACTATGACAGCAGAGCCTGGACACCTGTACATTAATACATTTTTATAATTAAAGTTTTTGATACATTTTGTAGCTACAATTTTTGAGACATCCCATAATCAAATTTTTTGGTTACGAGATGTACCTGACATTTTGCCAAGACAGGGGAGTTATTCTCACCCTTGGAGGGGAAAACAAATGGTGACAGAATAGTATATTTATTACAAATAACTTTTGTTTTGGGAGCCAGAAAGCATATGAGAGAAGTGACTCGCTTGCTACAAATGTCAAAGTAACCTTGTATTAGTAACTAAATGAGGTATTTCATTATTTCTTATTAGTTTTTTTGTTAAACATATTTTTTTTTAACACAAGAGAATTATATGATGAGAAACTTTTAACAGTCAAGGCTAAACACAGCTGTGTGCGTATTTTGGCCACAGCCTCACCTTATGCTTTTAGCTATTTTTTTCATTGTATAGAATTTTACAATTAACCCTTTTAAAGTCTTACACACACATATATTAAGTGACATGGTGGTATTTAGCCACTTGCATAATAAAGCCATTCATAGCTGTTAACACATTACATTTTTACCTAGCAGTGGCTTGGCATGTTGCTTGCAAACTACAATTTTTTTTGCACATTGCAATATATGACGTCATAACTCTTCACCATTAACACTACCTGTTCCAACTAACAACTACATACAAAAGTTCTTCACTGACCCTATCTAGGCAGCACAAATGTTTCATTAAACATAAAACCAATTAAAACAGTCAGCTATGAGGCAAAGAAGCTTCTTCTCTTTTTTTTTTTTTAACTGTAACATGTCGTGCACCAAAGGCAGTCAATGCTATTTTGCAATTTGGACAACAGAACATAATTACAGAACACAGATATACGCTAGAAAATATGCACGAGAGAGACGGAGCATTACCTTGTTTACTATATGTATTACAGAAATAAAACAGACATAAACCAACTTTAAATAAAAAAATTTAGACTTACCCGGTGCCAAGGTATTTTTCTTCTTTTTTTCTGATACACTGGTCTGAGTGAGAAAACTGACTGCGGGACCTTCATGATTATTACTAAATACTGCAGCTATTAACTCTTTTAAAGGTTGTCTTTTGGCCATTATTAGAAAACTGCCAAATCAAGTCTTTTTTCAGAGCTCTGGGTTGCAGTTTAAAAACAAAACAAAAAAAAATCTGTAACAGTACTAGGTACTAGGCTGAGATTTATTTGGTGGAGGTCCCCAGTACCTGGGTTTGGGATTAAATGTTTCAGCCTCTGTAGGAGGCAAGGGGACTTGAAATTGATACAGAAAAACGTGAAACTACACAGATAGGCAACATGGGGGGAGAGGATTTTCAAATCATCCGTTTGTAGTCACCTACTGTGCGTATTCACAGTAGTTTATTTTTGCTCTAAATGTTGCTTATCTAACGTTATTTTGATTCACGCTTGCTTTTCTCCTAAAGCAGCCTGAACTGTGAAAGCCATCATTGGCTCTAACAGTATATACTTTGTAGCAAGCACAAATTACAAGGGCAAAGGGCAGTGCAGTTGTTCTTGTAATTTGTTTGGCCAAACTTGTCAAACATACATTTTGCCGGTCCGGACAATACTAACTCCGGACCCAGCTTATTTTTATTTTTTTTCCCTTGTTTCCCATTCTATTTAGGCCTGTTCTTTATAGTGTACACTCGCTCCAAGGTATTCTTGTACTTACAGTGATGATGAGTGTCGCCGGTCCCCAGGCGTCACGTCCTGATGGGGTTCCACAAAAATATATTTTTTTTTGTCCAAGGGAAGCAACCCGATCATGAGGTGACATGGACCGAAGAACTCATCCTGCCGACTACGCCAAAACTGTGATCGCAAATTCTCTCACTGCAAGCATTACCTGAGCACACCTCCCCGTCGTCATAGGGGGAAAAACCACACCACTGGGTTTTGTCTTAACTTCGCTTTATTTGATCAAACCTTTCACATGCACGTGGGAGTTCTACAAAGGAGAAGCTCCCCGATTACAATTTACAGCAGTTTTTATACATTATTGGCGTGGCTTCACATGATTTTTCTGCTTACAACAGATGCACAGAATTCTATTATCAGCATTTTTCCTTATATGGAGTTGTTTTCTACCTTATTCAGTTCTTTCTTATTAGACAGCAACTGCCAGTTCTAACTAGTTTTATTCAGCTACACAGCTATATTTTTCACCTAAAGTAACCCTGCTTCAGCAAGCCTGGACATGCGCATTTATTTTAGCTACTTAGTTAAATCATGTGAGACTAAGCATTATTTCATATTCTTTTAAAAATAAAATCCCTCACAGAAGCCACACAGCACCAAGGATGGCACCAAGAAGCCGCACGGTGCCGAGGATGGCGCCGCGAGGCCACACGATGCCGACGGCACCGAAAACACTCCCAGACTCCGAAAAACAGGTTTTGAAGGAAGAAGAGCAGGAGATAAGGGCATCGGTGTGGCCCCCTGTGCCGCAGCCATGTGAGGGGGGGAAACACCTAAGCACGGAGTCGATGACACCAAAGAAGGTGCCGCACGACCAGGAAGGTCCAACCGCCCCTACCTGGTCGCTGGAGAGATTCCGAAGGCCCACGAGCGACTGAGCCAGGTAGCCGAACCAACCTCCGAGCCCATTGCTCCACAAGAGCGGCCCACTGATGAAACTGCTCATCTGAAGACCTACATGCGGGCAGGGTAGGCCTCCGATGTCAAAGCCGTCGGCTACCAGGAGCAGAGGCTGGCGACTCTGAAGGAGGAGACCAGCAACTAGCCCCGATAACCGAGCGTCTATGCGCAGACATATCAGAGGGTGACCTCGAGTGATGCCTTCTCTTTTTAGACCTGTAGGCCGAAGAAGAGCTTGAGGCCGAACGGTGCCGAGAGTGCGACTGTTTATTTTTATGCTTCCGGGGGGACCGCCCATCCCCCCGGGCATTGGACTGACCGTTGTCAGACCCTCCCTCCGGAGAAGGCGGTGGACCAGACCCAGCCCCATTGACTGAACAGCTTTCATACGAAGTCTCCCTACCGTCACCTGACCTGCTCATGGTCGACTCCATCAAGGTAGGCTGAGACTTCTTTATTTTAAAAATAAGAATAAATTTAAGCAATACTGTATCGAGATAATACTACAAAATAATAAAAACTGAAAACTATGCTGCTAGTTTGAAGTTTGACTCCCGACAGGCGAGCGACGTCGTCACTGAAGTGCACTTGACGGGCGTGGAAAAGGAACTGAGGCGGTTGGAGGTCGATGCCGAGATAGTCGCTACCGCACGAGCAGGGCTCGCGCGCCGTTCCTCGCAGCACCATCTCTGGCGCCGACCCTCCAGCAAAAAGTTTGCTCCCGATGGGTCCTAGTGCCTCCGTGCAGATCCCAATAGTATGAATGAGTGGTGGAGACTTATGTCCAGGAAGATCAGGGAGGGTGCAGTTCCAAGTTGTTTAGCTGGATGTGGTTCTTTGTCAGTTACTGAGGTGGATGGCAAGACAAGAGGGAGGGAGAAGTGCATTTACAGATCTCTATTACCGCGAGGTACTGTAACATGGTTCTTATGTGAAAATGTTCACTTCTGATAATAAGGACGGCCGCATAAATGGGATGAAAAGCCTGCCACGAGGCCATCCCAATTAAGCGGCTTCTACTGTATCTATCTCTCACTGGATAGTCTTGTGCATTCATTTTCTGCTATGAAAAAGCTAGGAATGTGCCACCAAAAGATTAAGGGTATACTCTACATGGGGTACTCTGTCTCTGTGGCATCCTCAAGGGGTATCCCATTGTTAGATATCTGCAAAGCGCAGCTACCTGGAAAACAGTATACACCTTCACAAAGTACTACTGTTTGGACATATAGTCCAGGAGGGATGATGGCTTTGGAACTGCTGTCTTGCACAACCTTTTTCCTAACGAGGTTCTGGACCCAGCCTCCCAAGGTACTGCCACACAGTCTGCATAATGTATAAACATTTAAGTGAGGGACTCCTGGGGTTAGAAGAAAAAATTACTCACCGTAGCAATGTTGTTTCTTCTTTAGAGATCCCTTACTATGTTTACACTCCCTACCTTGCTGCCCCTTCCAGAACTTGAAATAGATTCACACAAGAATCAGTTCTTTTTCATTCAGGTTGCATCAGCATTACTATTGCAGTTCCTACAACTGTAAGTTTGTTGTTTTGGTTTATATGACAAATTTTTCTCAAGTCTACTTTCAATTTGGTGTTTTTTAAAACTGTTTGAAAAAAATTTCCAAAACTTTTTGGTAGCATTTTAGCCAGTTTCACCAGCCACTGATCCACTCTGGCTTGGAAACAGATCTGAGCAGCAGCCACAATGGGTGTGAATGCAGAGTTTGAACCTACATTCAAAATTCTTACATTTCCATAGGTTCTGTCTCCAGGATGTCACTCTCAGATGACTACATGAAGTGCAAACATAGTGAGGGATCCCTTAAGAAGAAACATTACTATAGTGAGTAATTTTTTCTTACTGTACAATTTAGAATTGTAAAAATTGTGCAAAACCTTGTTTATGTTGGGTTGAAAAGTGCATCATATGAAGCCACAGCGCCATCTGTACAGCAAATTACTACATTGCTGTGTGTGTGTCTTTAGGGGGAGGCGGTGTAACTGATAACTTTTGTCCTTATCCATGTACATCAAGCAGATCCGGCAGATAGGAGAGTGCCCTTTTTGATCCTCCAAATGCAGTTAATTTTAATAGCATTGACTTCCTACAAAAAAAACAAAAAAGGACTGCATCTTTTTTCGATCTGCTCTACAGGTCATGTTACGTACAAGTCCCGCTTCAGAATACTGCATCTGCATGTGAGTGTACTGTATTGGGAGGGCGGCACTCAACTGTGTAGTATGTAATTTTCTTGTTTGTTTTTTTTTGGTGTGTTACATATCTCTGTGGCAATTTTTTTTCTCAAACATACACAGCTGATCCAGACCGGAAAAAAAAAACAGCAATACAAAATAAATGCCTGTAACATATTTTTATCTATTTTGTGTTGCTACTGACTGACAAGATGTGTCAATTTCAGGTCTTGTGCCAACATACAGCAAAATGAGGGAAAGCGGTTTTGGTAATTTTAGTGAAATTGTGCATGTTTTATAAATGTGGCTTTTGAGATGTCTCTTGGCTTATGAAGAGTAGCACCTTCCGCCTCCTTAGGGTTCCAAAACCGCCCCGCTTCACTTCACAGTTCTTGAACCCTAAGAAGGCACAAGCTGACATTCTTGATAAGCCAGGAGACACCTCAGAAGCCCCGTCTGCCTACAGTATATAGCAGAGAGTTGCTCAAATCTGAGTGGGAACGCAAGTGCCAGGAGAAACTCAACAAACGCTGACAGGTGAGAGATTTAAGTGGAACATCAGAAAGCATTTCTTCACAAAGATGGTGGTAGGAGGGTTGAATAGACAATCATAGAAGACAGTCTGTGCAAACTCAGGAGGGGGTTCATACATGGGTGGGGCAGACACATAGAGCTGGTAACGATAAAAGGGGAATCGGGTAAGGAAGAGTGAAGGGACACTAGGGACCTCGCAATCAGTGCTAAGATAGGTAGGGCTGGGTGGACTTAATGGGCTGCAGAGACTTCTGCTGACAACTTCCACGTTCCTATCGACATCTTCAAATAAACGTCGGTTCTGTTCCTGAGCAGAGAGACTACATCAAAGGGAAAATCTGAAGCCTTTTATCACAGGCTAGTAGACAGTTTAGTTGTTCTGAGCCAAGCAAATCTCCTTGCGACTACTGTATTTCTCAATTCTGGTTGCTGTGTTATTCAAATCATAGAAACATAGAAATGAACACATCAAAAGACAGCTGAAGCTGCTGTCTGAAAGCATTTAGACCTGTCTTCACTACATGAGCAATATGTGCTTGTCTTCTTGTGGCATAATCTCACCCTGAGGCAGTATGGCAAACGAGGGAAAATTAGCAATTAGAAGAGAACCCAGTTTACCGTAGGAAAGGTTCCAGTCGAATAGCTATTTTTTGCATAAAAATTAGTTTTTCTAAAATCTTTGTCAGCAATGGAAATAGCAAAGACTAGCTTTTGAGAGTTATGCACTCTTCATCAGGTCAGTGGAACCAAAGCTGAATTGCATGCCATTTATACAGGTCGGGTGTGGATTCAAAAAGACATGGTGTAGTTTATATGAACATCAAAGGCCCTACGAAGTCAACAAGGGAAAATTTCTGTAGACCAGGCCGAGCCATCAAAACTGTGGTTAAGGGCACTTAGCTACAAACCTGGAAACCAGAGTCTGAATCCCATCAGCCCCCACTTGCATACTGTGTGACCCTAAGCAAGTTACTTAACTTCCTTGTGCTCCCAGGTTGCACCTGGAAATGAGCTCAGGCTCAGTGTGCCTTTCCTGGTTAAACAATTTGCCCTTTCCCCCTAACAATCTTGACTATTAAAGGTAATTTTAAGAATGTTCATGAATAACAAACATTTAAACAGGCACTCTTAAACGGCAATGGGATATTCTGCAGTTCTGCCTGCCTATTTTTCATTAATCTGAATTGACTTTGTAGGGCTTTGATGTTTATGCAAACTACGCCATGTACCATTTGAATCCACATCCAATCTGTATGTCTGGCATGCATTTCAGCTCTGCTTCACTGACCTAATGAAGAGAGTATGACTTTCAAAAGCTAGTCTCAATAACACGTCACGTCTGACAGTCCAGTAAAAAGTATCACCTGCAACATATGTTGTTTTTCTTCTTCTGAAGTACATCATCAACTGGATTAACATGGCTACAGCACTTCTTTGTCACGAGGTTCTGATGATAAAGGTCCTAGTCTTTTCACAAGCATCTGTTTTCACAAATCCTTTAGAAGAATGTTATCCAAATAAAACTTCAGCAGCCACTCTAGGCACAACATATCTTTTATCCATTTTTTATCAACTGTCTGTGCTAAAACTGTTAGTTCTTTACTAAGAGGTAGTGATAACCTAGAATAAGTCAGGCCCGACTTCCAGTTCTGCCTCCTTCAACGTGGCAGCAGCAGGTTTCTCTGAGCTCCAATTCCTCAGCAGTCAAACTTACGTAAACCTGCACTCACAACCCACAAAAAGCTAACTGAATGTAAGACCCCCCAAGCCTGGCTTACCTAAGGTGGGGGTGAAGCTCCTCCGCCCCTCCTCCGCAGCTGTCCTGAGCAGTACTTGCACCTGGTGACCCCTCGCTGAGGCCCAACACTGGCTCACCCGGCTCCAACCTGGGGCGGCATACTACTGGTGCCGCAAGGTGTGGCGCAGCGGGGTCTCAGTGCCCGGGGGCCGCGCGGGAGCGATGGTTCCTTTCTTTTTTTCTCTCCTCCAGTGTGGGTATCATGGCGATCCTTGCGTGCGCGCACATGCGCGAGGACCGCCGGCCCAGTTAAAGGGGTAGGCATCCTTTTTTTTGGCCACCCGTAGTTCTCAAAGTGTTTCCCCGGTCCCCAAGCATGCAGAGGGACCGGGAAAGGGGTGCAGAGTGGCCAGAGGAGCTCCAGTCGCAGAATCAGGGTAGGGCAGCCCAATCCAAGGGCAAGAGTGAGACGTGGGGCTCCAAAACTTCCAACTGGGGGAGCACAAGATGTCGGCCCCCATGCTGCCAGGACACCAAGGGCAGCTGGGAAGTCACCTGGGACACAGTGGCCAATAAGGGAAGAGTGGGGCTGAGGGTTTATAAGGCTGTCACTGGCGTGAAAATGAGAGAGAGAAACAAAGGGGAGAGACTGAGAGAGGAGGGAGAGCAGGGAGAGGGGAGCAGGACAAAGGGAATCCCAGGTCCCCCAAAGGAAACCAGAGGGATGTTTTGGTTGTTTGCCTGGCAAAGGCTCTTGGGCTGCATCACTCTCCACCACCTCTCTCCCCCTATCAGTCAGCAGGAACAGGAAAGAGCCAGACAGCCACTGGGGCTGTGCAGGGGGCACCCTCAGGTTGGTTGCCCAAAGGTACTGGGGCAGATTGTTTTGGCCTGAAGGTACCATGATCTCCAACCTGGGGCATCTGGGAGGCTGCTGCATCAGGGGCAGAGTTTCCTGCCAGGGGAGAAGCCGGGGAAGCTGGGTTAGTGCTAAAAAGGCACCAGGGGAGTTGAACTGCTGTGCTGCACCCCCCCCCCATTACAACAACCAGTGGAACCATGGAAAGAAGGACGGACAGGCCTGCCTAGTGAAAGCAGTATACAAAGGCCTGCAGACAAAGCTGGAAAGACCAGGCAGGTGAAGACTAACACCCTCTTGCGTGTAGAATGCCGTGGTGAGAACAACGAGGGTCTTCGCCCTCTCTGGGCACTGTGAGTACCCTGAGCTGCAGCTCAGGGGAGACCTTAGTTTTCTACCAGGAGGGTCAGGAGGGACCCGCACTCTGCACCAGTTTTATCTTTTCCTTGGAACTTGTGTGATTGTGTAAGGGCCCCAATGGTGTACAGCAGGCATGCAGACTAAGGGACCATGAGGTACCACCAATAGTGACAGGGCTGGGTGCACCCAGGAAAGGGGGGGGGGAGTGGGGACAGGGGAAGGTTTTGTAACCAGGAGGTTTGAGATGAATAGTCCCTACCTCCTTTGTATTAGTGTGTGGTAATAAACTGTTCATTTATGGTTCACCTGTTTCCATCTGCTGTGTGTGTGTGTGTGTGTGTGTGTGTGTGTGTGTAAACCCTTGTGGGGAGGGATCGTGGGTCTGGGGAGTCATCACAGGCTGTCAGTAAAGGGAAAATCCTTATGTATCCTGGGGAAATGTGATAACCTGTTCTACCCACAGGAATCGACACGGGGCCCCAGGTGGAGGCACCAAGGCACTACAGAAACTACCGGGAAGAACTCAGGCCTGGCCCCTCGGGGAGGCCCTGTATAGCCGTCGGGGCAGCCCAGGTGAGTGGGAACTTCAAGGGGGGCTGTTACAATTGGAGGCACCGCTGAGATCTATTCCCTGACTTGACGACCCCGTGACTGACCAAGTGCGACTGTGGTTGACTTCCCTACCCCACCTTCGGTTGTATTCCTGTAGCTGGGTGATAGTTGTGTGCTGTGACTAGGGAGATGGCATTCCGGGACGTAAAGGACTGGTGCGACTTCAAGGGGCTGGACTCCTGTAAGATGCTATTCATGCGTAACATGGCCATGGGGCGACAGAAGGAGGACATAGTAGACTTTTTAGAGAGGGCCTTGCCCGACTGCGGGAGGTTGAAGGTCCAGAGGGTGGCGACTGACTGAGTCTGGGGGTGTAGGGATATCATCCTGAGGCTGGGAAGGATTTGGACTCCGCAGAGATACCCCCCCAATGTCACCCCAGAGGGGTCCAAAGAGACCTGGACCCTATTAAAGAAACGGTCGGCTAGCGACCTGCCCTCCCCCCACCCAAGGGACAGGAGGGTTTCAAAATTCATCTGGAGGAGTGGCTCAAGGAGGAGGGGAAGACCCTGCATGATATCCGGCCTCTGCTCCCCGGGGGGGGGCGCCTCCGATAGAGCTGCCGGGTGGCTCGATCCCCTACCTGGGGGTGGTCCACAAGCAATATAAGAGGTTGCGAACTTTCTCAGGCACCCTCCCCACGCCCGCGGGGGAAGACGATTTCTACTCCTGGAGCAGCCAGGCAGCCCAAATGATCCAGGTCTAGGGGTTCCTGGAAGAGGAGAAGTGCAAGCGGGTCTTGGAGAGCCTCCGGGGTATGGAGCTAGATGTGATCTGGTCCCTATGGGCCAGCCAGCCCCACTGCACACCCCAGGACTATTTGGACATCCTACGGAGCACCTTTGGGGTGGTAGAAAAGAGAGAGGCAGCGCTGAACCAGCTGTTGGGCACCACTCAGAAGGTGGGCAAGAAACTGTCCCAGTACATCACCCAAGTCGAGACTGTGGTGCGCAAGCTGGCTGAAGCTGGGCATGACCCCCTGCTGCGGTAGCGCAGATGCGGTTGGAACGAATACTGAGAGGAACAGTGCACTTCCCCCTGACCGTGACTGGCCTTGGTCTGCGGCTCGAAAGAGCAACCCCGCCTCCTTCAAGCAGCTACTAGAAGAGGTCAAGGAGAAGGAGGCACAGCAGGAAGTGGGGCCCCCTCGGGGGGGCACTCGCCGCCACCAGCACTGCACTACAGCCCAAGAAGTCGGCCATCCTGAACCGATCGGGTTGCCAGACCTGGGGGCTGTGTTGCAGGAGTTTCAGGATGTGAAGGACGTGGTGCAGGCAATGCAGCTGGCCATGGAGTCTCTCTGCCTCCCATGCTGGGAGGAGCCAGATGCTCAGTGGCCTCCCCCGAGCTATTCAGCTTCACGATCGGGCCCTCAAGGGCCCCTAGGCCCCCAGGATGGGTGGATTTGTTTCAGGTGTGGGCAGGATGGCAATACCCGGCGGGATTGCCGCAGGAAGGTGAACCCCCAGCTGGTGGCTGAGAGGTGCCGGATCAGCAAAACTCTAATGGGGGCCGGTAAGGGAGCAACCCTCACCCCCGAAATGGCCTTGCTCCACCCCCTGGACCGACCCACATATACCTACCAACCGGGGGCGTGCCGAGGGGCCCAATCTGCTCTCGGGCTGACACTGAGGTTCTGGTGGAAGGGGTGGCCTGCTCAGCCCTGCTGAACAGTGGGTCCCAGGTTACCAGCATCCACCTTCACTTATATAACCGGCATCTCACCCACCTTCCTCTCTGACCCCTGGCCAGATTGTCCCTGTGGGGTATCAGCAGCACAGACTACCCGTACGATGGGTATTGTGTGGTCAGTATCTCCTTCCCGACCAAGGGAGGGGAAGCCCCACCCACCATAAAAGCCCTAGCATTGGTCTGCCCGGAGCCGAAGAGCATGTCGGACACCCCGGTGCTTATTGGGACCAATGCCAACATGTTTGAGCACTTAGCTCAAATGTGTCAGGACCAGGGTGGCCTAAGTGAGCTCACAAGTCCAGTGGTTACTGCCGCCATGAAGCAGTTGGGGCTTGAAGTGACCAGTGAACCCACAGGAGTCGACGGAGGCAGGGTCGAGGTGGTTCGGCGATTGTAAGGGGGGAGACTGACTCCCCCCCCCGGGGCCGAGTGGTAGGGATCGCCCAGTTCGACTAGATACCCCTCTGGGGAGGTGCTTATGCTCAACGCCCCTCCTCTGGGCAGTCTGCCACCTTGGCTCTTAGTCCAAAGGGGGGTGCTGCCCACCTCAGACAGTCCCCAGGCATGGTGGGTGATGGTTAGGGTTTGGAACGAGTCAAAACAAACGGTGACTATCCAGAGGTGTTGTGTGTTGGCATCTATCTTTTGGTGTGACAGGGTCGTAACTGTGGCTCCCAGCAAAGATCCCAGAGAAGAGATAGACGTGTCCTTGTTCAATTTTGGAAGCTCTCCGATCTCTGATGACTATAGATGGAGCCTGAGCCACAAGTTGGCGAAGCGTCGCTGGGTCTTCTCTTTGCAAGAGTGTGACGTAGGATGTGTCACAGGGGAACAGCACCACATCTGGCTAAGGGACGACCGCCCGTTCAGACAGCAGTCATGGAGGTTAGCCTACAGGGATATGGAGGATGTTTGAAAACATCTAATGGAGTTGCTGGGAGCCGGAGTCATCACAGAGTCCCACAGCCCATATGCCTCCCCGTTGTGGTGGCTCAGAGGAAGAGCAGAACGGTGCGAATGTGCATCAACTACAGCTCGCTAAACAAACGAACTATCCCAGACCAGTACACGGTGCAGAGAGTGGAGGATGCACTCGAACAGCCCATCTGGGAGCAAGTGGTTCTCCATGCTGGACTTTCGGAGTGGCTACTACCAGATACCCATGGCCGAAGCTGACAAGGAAAAGACTGCGTTTATATGCTGACTGGGATTCTACCAGTTCGAGCGCATGCCCCAAGGCATATCTGGAGCCCTGGCTACCTTTCAATGGTTGATGGAAAGGGCTGTGGAAGACATGAACCTGCTGGAGGTGATAGTCTATCTGGATGACCTCATCCTTTTTGGGCGGACCTTGGAAGAACACAAGGCCCGGCTGATGAAGGTCCTGGACCAACTGGAGGAGTATGGCCTGAAGGTCTCCATCGACAAATGCCAATTCTGGCAGCCACAGGTTAAGTATGTTGGGCATATAGTCTTGGAAAAGGGGGTACAGATCGACCCGGGTAAAGTAGAAGCCCTCAGATCGTGGCCCCGGCCCACCCACTTGCACGCCCTGCAGTTCTTCTTGGGGTTCTGTGGGTATTATTGACAGTTCATGAAGAACTACTCCCTGGTAGTGCATCCTCTGAATGACCTGATGCAGGGTTACCTACTGACAAACCAGAAGAAGGGTCAGGCCCCCTGATAGGACTCTCTATGCATTGGGGAACCTTCTGGGTCCCTTTGGATGCCAGTGTGTGAGGAAGCTTTCCAGGAGATTGTCCGGAGATTGGGGAAGCTCCGGTCCTGGCTTTCGCGGACCTGCTTAAGGCCTACATCCTGCACATGGATGCCAGCCTTATTGGGCTGGGGGTGGTCCTGTACCAGGAGTACCCTGAGGGGTTACGCCCCGTGCCATTCGCTAGCCAGGGCCTGACCTCCTCCAAGAAGAGCTAGCCAGTGCATGAACTGGAGTTCTAGGCACTAAAGTGGGTGGTCACGGAGAAGTTCCATGAATACCTGTGTGGGGTACCGTTCACTGTGCACACGGACAACAACCCTCTGACTTATGTCACCACCACGGCTAAGCTGGACACAGCAGGGCATTGGTGGTTGTCGGCCCTCTCCACGTATAACTTCAGCCTGGAATATCTGAGTGGACAGACCAATGTGGATGTGGATGCCCTGTCTCGCCGTCTGCACCCTGACACCCCAGACCCCTGGTCTGGGTCGAAACGGCTCTGGTGCAAGTGCTCTGCTCCCAGGCCAGGCCCCCTGGCAACGCTACCGACTGTCGCACCTGGAGCATAGAGGTGCTGGGAGCCCCCCCCCCAAAGCAATCCCTCTGGCTTATCTGAATTTCGCAGGCCTGGACCTTTCGTCCTTGCCGCAGCCTAGTAAGGCAGATTTGCAGTTGGAGCAAGGGGCAGACCCTGGCATCTGAGATCTGCTTCAGGCCTTCTCTGGGGGGGGGGGTCACCCCGGTAGGTGCAGAGTACCCACCCCGAGGCTCAGGGACTGGTTAAGGAGTGGGACAAGTTGGTGCTGTGGGATGGGCTGGTAATGCGAACAGTGCAGGACCAAGATTCCTCCGTCCGTTTGAGACAGCAGTTGGTGTTGCCAGGGGTCTACCAGGAAGTGGTCCTCAAGTCACTGCATGACGATATGGGGCACCTAGACTATGACTGCACCTTGGACGCCTGCCGGACCAGGTTCTATTGGCCGCAGATGAAGGCAGACATGGAGGGCTACTGCAAGTGCAGCTTGCGGTGCATCCAACGGAAGACCTTGCCCCGACGAGCCGTGCCCTTGGTCAACATCCAAACCAGTGGGCCCCTGGAGTTGGTGTGTATGGACTTGCTGTCCTTGGAGCCGGACTGGAAGAATGAGGCCAACATACTGGTCATCACGGACCACTACACCTGGTTTGCGCAGGCTTTCCTCACCAGGTACCAAAAGGCGAGCACCGTGGTTAAGGTCCTGCAGCAGTAAGTCCAACACTATGGTCTCCCTAAACAGGTCCATTCTGAACAGGGCCGAGATTTCCAGAGCCATTTGGTGAGGGAGTTTCTGGCATGTTACGGCATACAGAAATCCCACACCACCCCTTACCACCCCCAACGGACCCCCAGCCTGAGCAGTTCAACCGAATGCTGCTAAACACGTTGGGCAACTTGGACCCCGCCAACAAGGCTAATTGGAGTCAGCAGGTGGGGCAACTGGTGCACACCTACAACTGCACGAAGAACAATGCCACCCAGTGCTCCTCTTTCTACCTCATGTTTGGTCGTGAGGCCCAGCTGCCAGTGGATATCTGTTTTGGGGTATCTGCTGATGGGACCTCCCATAAATCATACCTGAAGGACATCAGCGACCTACGGGAACAGCTCTGCGCGGCATACAAACTCACCTCCGAGGCAGCAGCTCGAAGCTGTTAGGGGAATAAGAGGAGGTATGATGCCACAGTACGCAGCCAGAATTTGGAGGTGGAGGACAGGGTATTGCTGTGAAACCTGGGATTCCAAGGTAAGCACAAGATCCAGGACCGGTGGGCTCCAGATGGTTATCTAGTGGTGGAGAAACTGACTGGCCTGCTGGTGTACCGCATTAAGTAGAAGCGTGGCCGGGGGCTTGAGAAAACAGTACATCGAAATCACCTGCTCCCCATAGGGGAGATCGTGCCTACCCCGGCTTCGGAGTCCAACCCTCCAATGGCAAGGCGCCCCGTTACTCAAGGAACGTGTAAGCGGTGGGAACAGGTTTTCTTCCCCCACCCCGGAACACCCCACCGTGGACCTTGATTCAGATGCCCGACAGCCCTCCGTGGGATCCAGGGACTCTTCCAGTGAAGCAAGCGAGGGGAAGGAGGGGGACACTCTTTGTCTGCAGTGGGGAACGGGGCCCCACGGCTCCCTCCCTTGCTGGGAAGGGTCCTGTGGGACCCCTTTCCCCCTCCACGAGCACCAGCCACTTGGAACCCCCGACCTACCTGGAGCCCAAGGCCCCACCCTTTGTCCCTGAGTCCGGGCCCACAGTCCCAGCATCTGGACCACCCCTGGAGTGAGTTTCGGGGAGTTAAGGGGGCCCCCCCGGCATGCCTGCCTCCATAAGATACTGAGTCACGTTACGGACTCTGCCCAGGTTCCGGACCCAACCCCTAACAGTGTAGAAGTACAGGGATTGTCCAGGGGAGGGGATGATGGACCATGGCCTTACTGGACTGACCGCGTCCCTGCCCCGGTGCCAACCAATGCCTTGCCCTGCAGATCAGGCCGGCCCGCCGTGAAGCTCATGAATGAATCCCTGGGTGAGCCCGCAAATCTGCCCCTTGATGTTCTCCTCCAGCCTGTGGTGCCAGTTCTCTATCCTCTGGTGTGTTGCTTTAGGGGGATAGTGGGGGAATGTAGGTGCCCACCCCCTCTTACACGCATATAGTATGCTACCGTGACCTGACCTATCCATGCTTGTTTGGGGATCCAATTGTTGCTGGTACTAGTTAGGGACCATGGGTAGCATCAGTAAAGTGCATACTGTTGGTCATGGGTTTCTCAGAGGGGCTTGTTGGGATGACAAGTTTTCTACCAGGGAAGTGTGTAAGCCCCCCAGCCCAGCTTACCTAAGGTGGGGGCTCCTCCGCCCCTCCTCTACGGCGGTACTGGACAGTACTCACGCCTGGTGACCCCTCACTTAGGCCTGATGCTGACTTGCCCAGCTCCAACCTGGGGCGGCATACTGCCGGTGCCGCAAGGTGCAGCGCAGCAGGGTCTCGGGGCCCGGGGGCCACACAGGAGCAATGGCTCCTTTTTTTCTCTCATCTGGTGTAGGCATCATGACGGCCCTCATGCACATGCGTGAGGACCGCCGGCCCAGTTAAAGGGGCAGGCATCCTTTTTTTGGCTGCCCGTAGTTCTCTAAGTGTTTCCCCGGTCCCCAAGCATGCAGAGGGACCGGGGAAGGGGCGCAGTGCAGCTGGAGGAGCTCCAGTCGCAG
Source organism: Neoceratodus forsteri (assembly GCA_016271365.2). Lineage (NCBI taxonomy): Eukaryota > Metazoa > Chordata > Ceratodontiformes > Ceratodontidae > Neoceratodus > Neoceratodus forsteri. The sequence goes on along the minus strand of CM057452.1, from coordinate 333,935,659 downwards.
AAGCAGGGTAGGGCAGCCTGATCCAAGGGCTAGAGTGTGACGGGGGGGCCCCAAAACTTCCAACTGGGGGGAGTACAAGATGGCGGCCCCCATGCTGCCAGGACACCAAGGGCAGCTGGGAAGTCACCTGGGAAACAGTGGCCAATAAAGGAAGAGTGGGGCTGAGGGTTTAAAAGGCTGTCACTGGCGTGAAGACAAGAGAGAAACAAAAGGGAGAAACTGAGAGAGGAGGGAGAGCAGGGAGAGGGAGCAGGATGAAGAGGAATCCCAAGTCCCACAAAGGAAACCAGAGGGATGTTTTGGTTGTTTGCCTGGCAATAGCTCTTAGGCTGCATCCCTCTCCACCACCTCTCTCCTCCTATCAGGTAGCAGGAAAAGGAAGGAGCCAGACAGCCACTGGGGCTGTGCAGCAGGGTCCCTCAGGTTGGTTGCCCAAGGTACTATAGCAGACTGTTTTGGCCTGAATTTACCGTGACCTCCAACCTGTGGCGTCGTTGAGGCTGTTGCATCAGGGACAGAGTTTCCTGCCAGGGGAGAAGCCGGGGAAGCGAGGTTAGTGCTAAAAAGGCACTAGGGGAGTTGAACTGCTGTGCCCCCTCCCCCCCATTGCAACAACCAGTGGAACCGTGGAAAGAAGGATAGACAGGCCTGCCTGTTGAAAGCAGTATACAAAGGCCTGCAGACAAAGCTGGAAAGGCCAGGCAGACAAAGACTTAAGCTCCTCATGTGTGGAACGCCGTGCTGAGGACAGCAAGGGTCTTCGCCCTCTCCAGGCACTGCGAGTACCCGAGCTGCAGCTCAGGGGAGACCTTAGTTTTCTGCCAGGAGGGTCAGGAAGGACCCACCCTCTGCACCAGTTTTATCTTTTCCTTGGAACTTGTGCGATTGTGTAAGGGCCTCAACAGTATACAGCAGGCCTGCAGACTAAGGGACTGTGAGATACCCACCAACAGTGACAGGGCTGGGTGCACCCAGGAAAAGGGGGTGAGTTGGGGCATGGGAAGGTTTTGTAACCAGGAGGTTTGAGAGGAATAGCCCCTACCTCCTTTGTATTAGCGTGTGGTAATAAACTGTTTATTTATGGTTCATCTGTTTCCATCTGCTGTGTGTGTGTGTGTGTGTGTGTGTGTGTGTGTGTGTGTGTGTGTGTGTGTAAAACTCTTGTAGGGAGGGATCGTGGATCTGGGGGGTCATCATGGGCTCTCAGTAAAGGGAAAACCCTTACATATCCTGGGGAAACGTGCTAACCTGTTCTACCTACAGGAGGCGACGGGGGGCCTCAGGTGGAGGCACCAAGGCACCACAGAAACTACCGGGAAGAACGCAGACCTGGCCCCTCGGGGAGGCCCTGCATAGCCCCCAAGACAGCTGGGGCAGCCCAGGTGAGTGGGAACTTCAAGGGGGGCTGTTACATGAACTATGGGGTAACTGGAGATAGATACTGACGAATCTAAAGCCCAGAGATGTGACTCCATTGATGGAGAAGGTGACTTGCTCAACCTACCTGCCTGACACAAGGGCCTGAAGTCACTCAGCATCCATTGCCTCAGAAAGGGCAAGTTGCTGCAGTGATGAGCCAGAGGATCGATACATGATCTCATCCAAACAGCTTTTCTTTGAACTGAGAAAAATGGAAATTACGTACTTACTGTAATTCTTGATCTTCTTGGATGAAGTCTCCACCACTCATTCACACTATTGGGACTATGCCGGAGGAGCTAGGACCCCGGAGGAGCCAAAAATCTTCAGGAGGGTCGGCGCTGGGATAGGACTGCACATGCACAGCACTGCAAGACTAGCTCATGCCATATAGGCTATCTCGGCTCCGACCCTCCAACCAGCTCGGTACCTTTTCACCGAGGAGGTGCAGCATAAACTGACGAAATAAAACCTAACCCTAACTTCCGGGCATAAGATGACCCAGATGACCCATGCAAGAAGGGCCAATTCAACAATGTCTTCACAGCCTGAACAACAAGGAAGTGAAGACCAAAACAGAACGAGTGAGCTCGGGGGATGGTGGGTGGGCATGTGAATGAGTGGTGGAGACTTTGTCCAATATCAAGAATTACGGTAAGTATGTAATTTCCGTATCTTCCTGGACTAAAAGTCTCCACCACTCATTCACACTACTGGGAGAGCTACCGAGCTGTAACACCCCCCCTGGAGTAGGTGGTAGGAGACAGAGTCACTCAGGACAGAAGTCTATAAGGACTGTCCTGTCAAGAAAGAGAGCTGTTTGGCATGGACATCCAGAACATAGTGCTTTACAAAGGTATGCAATGAGCCGTTGTAGATGTCTACAATTGGTACATTATGAATCTCCACCAGCAAGCTGCAACTGCTCCGACAGAGTGGTGTGAACCCGGCCTTCCAACTTGGCCTGTGTCATGGATTAGTAGTGCTGAAGACATGCTACTAACCAAGCAGAAAACATCTCATGGCAACAGGCTGACCCAGCCAAGGCATGCTGAAAGACACAATAGTTGCTCGGATGCGTATCTCTTTGTTGTCTTGATGCACAATCGCAGAACCGTCTTAACATCCAGAGAATGAAGGGAATGCGCTCCTTCCTTCTAGAGTTAATGAAGCAAAACTTGACTAATGGTAACTGAGCCAGTGACATGTTGTCTGCTGGTCCACGACAGACTGAAAATGCGCAGAGGTGTACCTTCCCTGCCGAGTATAGCAGACCTGCATTCAACAGGTCCAAGAGGCACTTCAAAACATTACTTGGTAGGCAACAGAAGGGTCAAATGGGATTTGCACACCAGATGGAGAAGGGTTTCCATTTAGTCGTGTAAGCCCACCTGGTGGAAGGTCTATGCATGTCTTAGAAGATGTCTGCGATGGTCTGGGAAACCTAGAGCTTGCCCACTTCCATTTCGTCCAGAGCCCAGCAGATGAAAGGAGCGCAGGCTAGGATGGACTAAAGTCCATGTGTCAGAGGGTCCACTCATAGAGGTAGTCACCTCGGGGGAACTTCTGACGGACTGTAGATCAATGCAAATGATATCTGCCGAGGCCAGTCTCGGATGATGAGAAATGTCTCCGACCCAAGTGAAGTTGCCTCCGCGTTCAACAATTTCTTTATGAATGGAGCGGCCTCACTCCTCACAAACCTTTCGACGACTCCACCAAGTTCCTCCCCGTTACCCAGACACTCCGCACTGAGACACACGTTCACTTTCCGCCCAGTCTCTAAGGCAGAAGTACTTCACGCCCTAGGATCTTTTGACCCTAACAAAGGTAAATGCCCTTTAGGGCTGGATGCCAAAATTCTCCATCTATCAGCCCCTGCAATAGCAGTTCCCCTAGCTGACCTCCTCAACCTCTCTTTTTCGAAGGCTCAAATTCCAACCGCATGGAAGCAGGCGCATGTAATACCCCTACCTAAGGGCAGCGACCCCTCAGCACCTGGAAATTATCACCCCATCTCCCTTCTCCCAGTTCTGGCCAAACTTCAGGAACACCTAGTTCTCTCCCAACTCACCCAATTCCTTGAATCCTCTGCTTTCTTCACCCCCTATCAGTCAGGCTTTCGGAAATCCCACTCCACTATCACCACACTCTTGAGACTCTCTAATGACATCTCCTCAGAGATGGACAAGGGTCATATCACCTTGGCCATTTTCATCGATTTGGCCAAGACCTTTGACACCGTCTCCCATCTAAAGCTGCTCGCCAAACTGAGTGAAGCAGGCCTCTCCAGCCAAGCCACCAGCTGGTTCCATGCCTACCTGTCCGGCCGTAAACAGTCTGTCAAAATCGGGACTCATATATCCCCCCACTCCCTATCTCTGTGGGGGTTCCCCAGGGCTCAGTACTAGGCCCTATACTTTTCTCCATATTTTTAAACGACTTCCCTCTGACCTGCTCAACCTCAGAAATACAAATGTACGCTGATGACACCGTAATTTATGCCTCCGGTCCCACCCCTAGGGATGTACATGCTACCCTCCAAAAGGATTTTGATGCTGTTCAAAAATGGCTAGATTCCAACCAACTAGTACTAACCCAAAAGAAACAGTCTCCCTAACCTCCCGGCACACAACACACTGGCTCTCTACGCTAGCTACCCCTCTACTTTCCATACCTGGCGGTTCTCCTCTGGCGACCTGTACCTCCTTCAGATACTTGGGTGTCTGGCTTGACCAACACCTGGATTTCTCCATCCATATTGACTCTCTTCACAAAAAACTGCACCCCAAACTGGGGGCACTACATCGCAACAAAGGGTGCTTGCCACCCACGGTCCAAAGGGAATTAGTACACAAAATGATTCTCCCTATCTTCGACTACGGCGACGTGGTCTACGGCGCTGCACCCCAAACCTCCCTAGCCAGTCTGGATACCTTCTTTCACTCCCACTGCCATTTCATCCTGGACTGCCTGCCCACCACCCATCACTGTGACCTATACAACAGGACCGCGATATCTTCAAGATCTGCTTGTTCCCTACTGTCCCTCCCGCTCACTCCGCTCCACCGACGAGGGATTGCTAGAGGTTCCCAGGGTTCGTTTAAAAACATCCGGGGCACGAGCGTTTTCTTATGCTGCCCCTACCCTGTGGAACTCTCTACCTCGTCGGATACAAAGCTGCCTGACCGTTGAAAGCTTTAAGTCAGAACTGAAAACCTATTTATTTCAAAAGGCGTATGGGGAGTAGTTATTGCACTGTATTGAAATTATATTTTATTGTTGTTTGTTATGCTGTATGTATGTTTTATATGTATTTAACTGTTTTATTGTACAGCGCTTTGATTTCGAAAAGCGCTTAAAAATAAACTTTTACTTACTTACTTACTTAAACGCCGTCCTGCACTCAAGTCGAGTCCGCGCTGAACACCAGTGCGAACATAATAGCCAAATTCTGGACTAACTCCTACCCTCTTATCTCAGCTCCGCTCTGATGGCACAACCCCGGCTTATTCCTTAGATGCTCCAACTCCAGACTATTCAAAATCTCCTTCATGCATACCTCAAAGGGCCAATCTGCTTTCAAATACCGCCTGCCTAAACTTTGGAATGACCTGCCTGCTCGTATCATGCTGACCACAGCCCCTAGGCTGCTAAAACCTCTCCTCCATGACTACCTCTCAGGCACATGTAATTGCTACCAGCAGCCCAGACGCTCTTCCAACGCGCGCCTTGATGTATCTCGACAGCCTTAGCACTGTTTTAATGTCTATTCCCCTGCCTGTTCTATTACTGTACTTACTCTATGGTGGAGGTCCACCCTTGTAGTAACAATTGTGAACAAATTTATGCCTGCTCTGGCACTATTGCTGGACATGTTGTATTACTCTGTTCTGTACATTTCCTGCTGTATTTCTGTTTTTCTATGTAACCCCCAGGCCGCATCTGGAAATGAGCGGACCCCGTTCAGCATGCCTGCCTGGTAAATCTCTTAAATAAATAAATCCTGCCCCCTGTGCATACAACTTGAGCAGCACCATCTGATCAAGGGAAGAGGAGGAAAATGAACAGGGAGCATCTTGTCTACTGCAGGGAACACATCCTGACAGAAAACACCAGGGTCTGGATTTCTAAAGCAAGACAGAGCAGTTTTGCATTGAGAGGGGACACAAAAAGAACTGGGTCCAAACTGCCCCACTCATCAAAAATGACTGCACGAAATCTGAACCGATGCATTCTGCTCGAGGTACCACTCTCACAAAACCATGGCCCTACTGCAGAGAGGGTAGGGGGATGCCCCACCCTGCTTGCTGATTGTAATACATCATAGCCTTGTCATCTGTCCGAAGTAGGATCACTTCGTGGAAGAGGGCATCCTCCAGGACTTTGCTTATAAGATAACTCTCATCTCTAAGAATTTATGACAAGATGAGGTTCCTCCTGGCTCCACACCTGAGTGTGGAGGTCTTGATAGTGAGCCCCCACGAGAGATTTTGTCCAAGGCTTTGTCATTTTGGATGGAGGATTGCAGATGCGTGGCCAGAGACCACTGCTTGCTGTAGAGGACGCCCCGAGTCCCAGCATCCGCTCAACCAAAAGGGGCCAATAGAGTCGTTTTCCGTGATGTAACGAGCCATCTGAAGGTGTCGTTTCTACTGTCCACTGGAATGAAACTGATGCCCTGGAGGTATCCAGGAGGGCTCCTAAGAAGAGTAGCTGCTGGGAAGATGAAACTGGCACCTTCCCCGAATCAGAGAACCCCCTGGAGAGAACAATTAAAGCTGTGGTGTCTCTTGCCCACATGGGCTGGCTAAGAGCCCAATGTCCAGGAAGTAAAGACTTGAATGCCAAAATTTTAGTGGATGACTTGGAAAATATACTGCAGACTATCCAAGAACAGCAAAATCAAATGCAAGCTCGACAGGAAGATGCAGAGAACCACTCCCGCCGCAAAAATATTTGCATATACTGTATCCCTGAGGGGGTAGAAAATCAAGACATCATTGAATTTATCATAACACTCTTGAAAACTGCACTAGAGCTCCCAGATGAAATAAAACCAGACATGGAGCATGTTCATCGAGCATTGGGTCCAAAATCGACAGACCCTAATAGCTGGCCCAGGTCCATTATAGCCAGATTTCTCAGTTATGCCACCAAAGAAAAAGTTTTAACAACAGCCTGGAGACGGCAGAAGATCTTCTATGGGCAAACTCGAATATACACAGATAACGATTACGCACCGCAGACTGTGAGAGCAAGGAGAGCTTATGCAGACATACTACCAGTATTAAAAGAAAAGGGATACAAGTTTACTAACCCTTACCCAGCGAGGCTGGTGATGCATTTGCCATCAGGTAGAAAAGAGTTTGACACGGCGGATGTGGAAAGGGAAGAGTTGGTGAAACATGGCCTACAATTTCAGCGCAGGGAGGCCCAGCAACCCCAGACAGAACAACGTCCGTTCAGATGGCAAACAGTCTCGAAATGAGGTGCCCTCTGTGACTCCTCCAACCTGAAATCGATGACACCTTCTTCAAGACTAGCTTCATTTAGATGCCCAGCCACAAGAAAGACCTGAAGAATACTAGTATGCTGTACAACGGTTGATCGCGTTCACGAGGAGGATGGAGCGTTCCTCTCCGAACAACCTAAGAGGAAAAGTTGCAACACATGCTTTAACATGAGACTAAATATTATGGACATTCCTCAGCAAGCTAAGTGTCTCCTAGTAGGAGTTTAAAAAGAGTTTCTGTTGCTTATTTTATGATCTTTTAGTCTGGTAATCCCCTACAGTACAACAATTAACAGGGCACATGTTTGCATGGGGCTTCCCCAAAGTAACTCTTGAAGGAGAATATAGTTAAATGTTTGACCTGCAGACTAATATCTCAGCAAGAGAGCTGGACTATTTAGTAATATTAAACATAATTACTAAAGCAAGCACACATTCTAGGTTTCCCTTTCCTTCATGCTTAAGCTTGACATTGCAGAGAGACTTTCCAACGAGTACAATTTCTGAGGGCAGATGCACCGAGAGATTTATTAGAGATCAGTCTGCTGATTATATGACCTATTGTAGTCCATACACAATCGGAAAATGAATCAAACTGCTGTATGGGTACCTGACCCTTCTAAGCTTCTCTTGGTTTAATACTAGGTCAGTTTGGGATACAGTGAAAAAGTATAATTTAGAGGAGATAGTAATTGCATAGAGCTGTTAGAAGTAAGAGGGGAGTTTTTGGCCAACCATGAGAGGGCGCACGGTGCTCTTGTTCAGTTTTATTTTTGCTCCATACGGGAAGCTCTTGAACTTAAACTGCAGGGCATGTTTTCTCTTTTTACTTCCCGACCAGAGCTATTTTTTCTTTTTCTATTAACGGGGCTTTACACCCCCGCAGAGGCCCAGACGAGGGATGTGTCTGGTTTTCCTCTAGTGTCACCTGTTTTTTTCAGCAGGACACAATTAGGGAGACAATCGTGGTTCTCCTCTTCCATGGAAATCAAGGTTCACCCCCTCAGAAGAGATGAATCTGAGTTTCTAAATCGATTAACGTACATTACAGTGAGGGGAAACTATATTGTAAATAGTTGTAGTTTTAGAGGTGATCATAGTTTAATCACCTCAAAATTCATGTTGAAAGGTTTTGTTTATTTTGGAAAAATATTCTCTCCTAGGGTGCAAAGGTTAGACATACAGCTATTCAGAAACAGGCTTTTGAGTACATGTAGTGGTTGGCAACGCATATGGAGATGGAATCCTACTAGGGTGAGAAAAAAGCGGTTTAAGATTGGTCCTGGGGCTATAATTCAAATGAGATAACACCTACAAAGGGGGACATTTATTAAAGGCAGTTTATTAGTAAACTTGGAAAAGTAATAATGGCTACAACATCAGTAAAATTACTATCATTAAATATAAATGGTCTAAATAGCCCCATAAAGAGATCTTGATTGTTTCAATATCTTAAAAAGCAAAATGGAGATTTAATTTTCCTCCAAGAAACTCATTTGATGGAGGCTGAACATCAAAAGTTAACATGGGGAGGTAGGTTTCGAATATTCTTTTCATTCTATTCCAAGGGAAAATGCAGAGGCACAGTGATCTTACTCCCCACCACAATGCCATTTTTAATTAGAAACACATTATTCTGATCCGACGGACTGTTTTATAATACTGATTGGCACTCTATAGGGAAAAAAAAATTTACTTTGGCCAATATTTATGCAACCCCACAGCCCTCTTCACAGAAATTTAAATCCTTCTTTAATAAACTAATAGAACTACAGCAGGGATGCATAATTATAGATGGAGATATTAATTTGACTTTAGCTCCACAGCTGGACTCCTCGGTGCTAATGAAGTACTGGACAACTCCTGCCCAGAAATATTTTGAAACACAACAAACCTCCTTAGGGTTATTAGATGTTTGGCGACATATGTTCCCTACATCAAGGGCCTACACTTATTATTCATCACAATTTAACTCACATTCCAGACTGGATTATTTTTTTGTCTCCAAGGAGCATATTGATACGATACAGGATATTGCTATATACCTCCGCTTTTTATCAGACCATTCCCCCTTGTTATTAAAGTTGAATTTGAATGTCCCAAGGAAAAACTCTGAGTGGCGTCTGAATATGGCCTTGCTGAGGGACGGTGCCTTTAAACAGAAACTGGGAGAGAAAATCACGCAGACTTTGAGGGAACATGATACAGGGGATTGCACAGCAAGCATAGTTTGGGACACAATGAAGGCAGTAATTCGAGGCCAGGTTATAGCCCAAGCAGCATATGTAGGAGACAAATGGACTTTAAGAAACTCCAAAAGGAACCACACTCTTTAAAACAAGCTCAGTACCCTCAAAATTTGGAGATCAGATCTAGAATTCGACAAGTGAAGGCCGCATTACAAAAAATAACAGATGAAAAAGTCCAACTGGCACTGTTATATCTTAAGACTTATAGGTATGAGGGAGGCCTAAAGGGAGCCAGACATTTGGCCAGACGTCTAAGAGGGCATAAGACAGCCTCTACAATAACTGAACTAAATTCCCCTAGACAAACCCAGAGAGCAACCACTACTAGGGACATGTTGGCATTATTTCAAGAACTCTATCCACCCTCAGGAAATCCAGATCCACTAGAAACTGAAAGCTTTCTAAGGGACCATGCCCTTCCAAAAATCTCTCAGAACCAGATGGAAAAATTGCTGTTACCTATTTCCAAAGAAGAACTCAAAATTGCCATTTCAAAGAGTAAGACAGCAAAGTGCCCCGGACCAGACGGGTTTCTGTCTGAATGGTATAAAAGAAAAAATTACTCACCTTAGTAATTGCTTTTCTTCTCATGGAGTCTTGCTATATTATAACAATAGCAGTCAGCCACTGCAGCTGAACTGCCCCGGAGAGGAAGGAGTTAACTCCAGAAGATCTGGAGTTCTACAGCGCGAGGGCGCTGTGCCCAAAGCTCTATCTGGCAGTTTCAAATGAAACTGTCAGATCTTTATGAAGCTAGCATCAAAGGACGGAAAGTCTGTGTGGAAAAAACTACACCAGCCCATGGCTACCTACTAGTAGTAATAACAACAATATAAAGAACAAAGAAACACTCAGAGCCATAATAACAAAAATTGATGGTATTATGGTTCGTTTTACCACCCTTGACAAGCACATATGAACCCCCCCTTCCCCCAAAGACTCAAGTCCAGGAAGGGGGCAATATAAATAACCTAAATGAAACAATCTAGATCCCTAACCCAAAGGAAAAGAGGGTAAGGGAAAAACTACAATGGCATGACACAGTGCTTGCACCAATTCGCCACCCCTACCCAAGTAGAAGTTCTGAGAGGGCAGGAGGGAGGGTGGAAGAGATATAGCAAGACTCCATGAGAAGAAAAGCAATTACTAAGGTGAGTAATTTTTCTTCAAACACCATGAAGTCTTGCTATATTATAACAATAGCAGATTACACAGCAGTACCTCCATGGAGGAGGGTCAGAACCTACTTAGGAAATAGGCTCTGAAGCACAGCTGTGCCAAACAGAGCATCTCTCCTGGACTGGACATCCAGGGAATAATGCTTGGTAAAGGTGTGAACTGTCTTCCAGGTAGCAGCTTGACAAATCTCCAGAATGGGATGTCTCCCAGCAGCCGCCAGAGACGCAGCTGTACCCCTGGTGGAGTGGGCCTCAATCCTGAGGGGGTACTCACCCAGTTTCTGATAACAGAATTGGATACAAGAAACAATCCACCTTGCAATTGTTCTCTTAGTGGCAGGTTTCCCTGCCAACCTCGCCATAGGTAAGAAAGAGTTGGAGGATTCAACCTATGACCTCTGGTGCGCTCTAAATAGTAGCTTAAGGCTCTTTTGACATCCAGGCTGCAGTCTCCTCTCACCTGAGGAAGAATGCTCAGTGAAAATACTGGGAGAGATAGATTGATTCAGGTGGAAATCAGAAACCACCTTAGGCAAAACTTTCTATTAGTCCTAAGGACTACCTTATCTCTATGGAAAGAGATAAAATCTTCTTCCACTGACAGGGCCTGTAGCTCACTTATGCGTCTGGCAGAGGTGATAGCTACTAGGAAAACGGTTTTCCAAGTTAAATACTTGAGCTCTGCAGAAGACAGAGGCTCAAAGGGGTTGCATTAACTGAGCAATGCAAATATTCAGGTCCCAGGCGGAGCTGGTTCCAAAAGGAGGGTTAGTAATGAAGTAACCTTTTAAAAAACTTGAGAACACCGGGTGAGAAGAAAGGAGGCAGGCTTCCCTGCTGACACAAAAGCAGAGACAGCTGCCAGATGAACCTTCAGGGTAGCTGGTCTAAGGCCTAGGAATTCAGATGGACCAAATAGTCCAGTAGAATAGGAAGATCAGCAGATTCTGGGATAATCTGCTCTCAGAGCACCAGATGGAAAACCTCTTCCACTTAGAATTATAAGTGGCTAGTGGAAGGCTTCCTTGAAGCCTTTAAAATATCCATGACACCTTGAGAAAGGTGTAAGTCAAGCAATTCTAGCTCCTCAAGAGCCAAGCCTTGAGGTGGAGGGATTTGAGGTCCGATACCACACCTCCCTGTGCACAGGCCAGTAAGTCGTGGACTCTGGGCAGGCTCAGGGCAGGGTGGACTGCCAAGGACAGGAGCAGAGGGTACCAGGGCTGTCTGGCCCAATCTGGGGCAATCAGAATCACTCTGCAAGGTTGAGATCTGATTTTTACTAGTACCCTGAAAAGGAGAGGAAAGGGGAAAGGCATACAGGAACTTCCCTTTCCAGTCCAACAGAAAGGCGTCCAGAGGGACTGAGCCCAGAACTGGAGGCCTGCAACAGAAAAGAGGAAGTTGGTGGTTGTCTGGGGCTGCGAAAAGATCTATCTGAGGAGTGCCCCATCTGGCAAAGACAGACCCCAGCACTTGTGGATTCAGAGCCCATTCGTGATGGCACTGAGAAATTCTGCTGAGGGCGTCCGCCAGGACATTGTCCTTCCCTGGGAGATGAACCGCTATCAGGGAGGTGTTCAGGGAGTAAGCCAGAGACCACAACTTCATTGCTTCGGTGCACAAGGCTGAAGACCGAGTGCCCCTTGCTTGTTGATGTACCATTGTGGTGGTATTGTCTGTCCTGACTTGAACCACTTTGTTCTGGACAGAATCTGAAAACACCAAGAGCTAAAAAGACAGCTCTGAGTTCCAAAAGATTGATGTGGAGCAGAGACTCCTGAGGAGACCATACCCCCTGAGTGGCAAGGTCGCCCAGGTGAGCCCCCACCCTAACAGGGAGGCATCCGTGGTGAGGGTGAGGGTGAGAAATGGGAATGAAGGAACCCCTGTCTTAAATTGCTCTGGACCTGCCACCAGTGGAGGGCTAGGATCAGAGTTTGAGTAACTGGGACCAACTTGGTAAGGGGTCCTTCCTTTGAGACCAATAGGCCCCAAATGGAACTGAATGTCCCTTATCTGGAATCTTGCTCCCTGCACGACAGCTGTGGAAGCAGCCATGTGCCGAGGAGTTGCAGAAAATGCCTTGCTGGTCGAGACCCGAGGGTAAAGGAGGATGCCAGGCGATGAGTCTGTCCACCCTTTCCGAGGGAAGAAAAGCCCTGGCTGACCTTGTGTTCAATTCTGCGCCTATGAAAGTTAGGACCTGAACTGGTTCCAGAACTGACTTTGGTAAGTTTAGCAGGAATCCAGGAAGTGAGAAGCTGCTGGGTGACTTGCAGAGTGGGATTTCACCTGACCTGGAGACTGACCCACAATGAGCCAGTCGTCCAGGTAGGGAAACACAGCAACCCCTTGCTTCTTAAAGCGAGCCACTACTACAGCGAGACATTTTGTGAATACCCTTACGAGAGGTAAGGCCAAGGCATTGCCCTGAACTGGTAGGGCCTGAGGGCAGTTCGAACCTGAGGTACTTTCGTGAGAAGGCCTGATCAGAACATGAAAATAGGCATCCTTGAGGTCCAGGGAAGCTAGCCAGTCCCTGGCCTTAGGGAAGGCAATATCATTGCCAGAGTCAACATTTTGAACTTTGGTTTCAACAGATGCTTGTTCAAGTATCTTAAATCTAGAATGGGCCGCCATTCTCCTGTCTTTGGGGTAAGAAAGTATCTTGAATAAAGCCCTTGCCCTGATGGCAAGGAGGAACCCTTTCCACTGCTTTGCAGTCCAGCAGAGCAGAAACTTCTGCTTCAAAGCAAGGGCTTCTGAAGGATTTGCAGGTGGAAAATGCCTGGCTCTCATCTTTGGAAAGTGTTTGAAGCTGAGAACCAGACCCCTGGCCTATTACCTCCAGAACCCATCTGTCCGTAGAGTTAGGACAGCCAGTTCCGCTGAAATAGGCCAACCTGCCCCCACTGGTACAGGAGAATCGGCCCTGGGCACCCATCAGGTGCCTGCTTAGCAGCAGCCTTAGGCTGAGGGGAAGGGGACGGTCTACTTGAGCCTCGTCTACCCCTGCCTCTGAAGAAACCCCTCTGCGAGACAGCAGAGGAGGCTTGAAATTGGTAAAAAGGCCTGGAAAAAGGCCTGCCCCTACCTCTGGGAGCATGCCTTTGTGGCATGGCATGCTTCTCCTTAGCCTGGGCACTTTTGTAGGTAGTTCTGTATTCATCCATCTTTTTCATATAGTTTTCTGTTTGTTCCCCAAAAAGAGAATTTCCCACTACAGGAAAATCCATAGCCTTTGACTGGGTATCTTGGGACAGATTAGTGCATCTGAGCCATGCCAACTCACGGAAGCTACAGAAGTGGCCATGACCCTAGAAGAAACATCATTAACATCAACAGCAGTATGAAATTGAACTTTAGAGCTTCAATGCCATCAGCAGCCACCTGTTCAACTCACTAGCCAGCTGGCCATGGGCCTGCTTGGCTAACTGCAATACTGTGTCCCACCTAGATTTCTGATATCTAGCTACATAAGCCATATAATTTGCCTGCCTGAGCCCCAAAGAAGCTGCCATATACTGTTTCTTCGCCATGGCATCAATCTTCCTGGAATCCTTATCAGGAGGATGTGAGGCCAGAGGAATATTAGCCTTGTCACAGGCTGCAGCTTGTACCACACCTACATGACTACACTGCTCAGTAAGGAAGTCTGTATCCGAGCTCTGACAAAGTATACCTTCTGTCCATTTTTTATCTACAGGAGGGACAGAATGAGGATTTTTTAAAATCTTTGTTGTTTGCTTCCTAAATGACTTATGCAAAGGAATAGACAACCTCCTAGACTCTGGAATATCCATCATTTCCACATAATCAGGCTCCTCTTGCTCATCTACAGCCTCCTCTAAAGGAAGCTGGAGGGTTTCTGCAACCTTTTTGTAAAAAATAAAGAAAGAAGGGGACTCAGACAGAATAGGAGGAGATTCTAAAGGTCTGTCTGGAGAAATGTCCGGTTCAATGGGCACGTCCAGACCCCCCCAGCCACACATATATTGATCAAATTCCTCCTCCCCCTCCTGTGGTTCATAAAAATCCTCAACTTCAAAATCCTGAACCACTGGGACTGAACGAACCAACCTTTTACCAGCTGTTGGTGGTTCTACAGATCCCTGAGACAGTGACTGGACAATCTGAATGGCTTTAGCCATCTCTGCAGCAGTTGGAGACACAATTTTGGACTCCAGACCTACTGATTTCCTTGTCTTTTACTTGGGACTGGTTCCTCTGAACCAGCCTTCCTTTGCTCGAGGAAGTCTCGCCTGGTCAGAGGGCACTCCTCTGGTCCAGTGGGTACTGGACCGGGCTGGCCATCCGGGTCAGCGGACTTTTGGCCTCTCGTCCCTGAGCCGGCCCATCTCTTCTCCAGGGTGGCTGCAGGAAATTTTTACACACCTGGCAGTCTGACAGGAGGTGGTCAGCCCCAGACAATAAACACAGTGGTGTGTGGGTCAGCCTGGCAAAGGCGCCCCACAGACATCACAGTGTTGAAACCCAGTGGGCCGGTTTTCTTTTGGGTTTCTCAGACATAATGCCAGCCTAGCAAAACTTGCCCTTTTGATGGCAGTGCCAGGCAAGACACCCTTATCGGTTCTAACACGTGTCACGGGTATTTGAAAACCGTTATAATTCGCTTTTTAGAACCGATAAGAACCGGGAACCGCACTCTAAAACCCACTGTACACTTTTAAAATACAGAAAAAAACCAACCGATCGGTTCAAAACCGAACCGATAATTAATTTTCCACACAGACTTAAATTTTTGTACTTACGGTTACCAGATAGAGCTTTAAAACCGAAATGCGGTAAAAATAATAACTTTTGCCGGTTCAAATGAACCGAAAAATACTCGCTTGAACCGAGAATGAACCGAGCTGAAGGAGCTGATCTCCGGAGCGACTGTTCAGTGAAGCGGAGTAAAGAATCTGACAGTTTCATTTGAAACTGCCAGATAGAGCTTTGGGCACAGCGCCCTCGCGCTGTAGAACTCCAGATCTTCTGGAGTTAACTCCTTCCTCTCCGGGGCAGTTCAGCTGCAGTGGCTGACTGCTATTGTTATAATATAGCAAGACTTCATGGTGTTTGAACATATTCTAAGGAACTTATAACTCCCTTGCTGGCAACATTCAAAGAGATCCAGGAGGGCGGACCTCCACCACCATCCTGGGATTACGCGGTGACCTCCCCTATTTTAAAGCCTGGAAAAGACCTTAGACATGTGGCATCATATCGACCAATCTTGATCCTAAATATGGATTGTAAATTATTTATGTCGATACTGGTGAGTAGAGTAGAGGAAATCTTCCCCCATGTCATTAACCCAGATCAATCAGGCTTTATTCGTCTGAGACAAACAGCAGATAATATTAGGAGAACGATTCATTTAATAGATTACATAAATCAGAGAAAAATTCCTGCTACCTCAATCAGCTTAGATGCTGACAAGGCATTCGATCGGGTGGGATGGCATTTTCTATGGAAAAGCCTAGAAACATTTGGATTTCCTGATAAATTTATTAACATGGTGCAGCAAATCTACAAAAATCCTCCAGCTCATATTAAAGTTAACGGCCACCTTTCCTCACCACTATCCCTGTCTAGAGGCACCAGGCAGGGTTGTCCTTTTTCTCCCCTTTTATTTGCCCTTTATATAGAGCCCCTTGCAATAGCAATTCATGCCCACCAGGGAATCCAGAGGATCCCCACAGGGGGACAGACGAATTCCATCTCGCTATACGCAGATGATATTTTACTTACACTGTTGGAACCAGAAACCTCTATTCCGGAGACACTGAAAGTTTTGCAGCATTTTGCATCTATTTCTGGATATATTACAAATGTTCAGAAAACAGGAATATTAACTCTAAACTTTTTCCCTTCGAAAGCACTGAAAGAGATTTTTCCCCTCTAGATGGTGCTGTAACAAGATATCATATTTAGGAGTAAATTTGACAAAATTTGACCCACTTGGAATTTTTAAATTATGAGCCATTAACCCAAGAATTAGAAGGCAAGCTAGGAACATGGGCTCACATGCACTTATCCTTTCACCTCTGGATAGACACTATTAGAATGACATTTTTTCCAAAAATCTTATACTTTTTCAGACTTTACCATTGCCCCAGCCCCAGTATTATTTTACAACCTGGAACAGAATATTCTCGTGGTTGATATGGGCCGGAAAATGCCCTAGAATCAGATGGTCAATTTTG
Source organism: Neoceratodus forsteri (assembly GCA_016271365.2). Lineage (NCBI taxonomy): Eukaryota > Metazoa > Chordata > Ceratodontiformes > Ceratodontidae > Neoceratodus > Neoceratodus forsteri. The sequence goes on along the minus strand of CM057452.1, from coordinate 333,919,083 downwards.
CAACTCACTACAGACTTGGGGGTCTTAATGTCCCTAATCTCTTAGAATATCATAGAGCAGTCACTAGCAGTATAGTAACTAGCTTGGGTCAACAAGAATTACCATATACCATGGAAATCTATAGAACTTACAATTAATGATTTATTCGATATTTCCCCTATATTATTCGCCCCACTCTCTACCCTGCCTAAATTTAGAGACTTTTCTTTTGGAACAAAGAACACTTTAGTTTCGTGGTATGGAATAAGAGCCCAATCAAACTTGGAACACTGTTTCTATTACTTTAAAGTATTGATGTTAGCTGAGGATTTTTTTCCAGGACATTTAGATTTAGCATTCCACAGATGGCACCGTAAGAGATTAACATATACCTACCAATTTCTGTATGTACATGGGGTGGTACCCTTTTCTAAGATACAATCAGATTATCAACTCCCTTATCAGAACCATTATAGATACCTTCAAGTTAAGGAACATTTAATAGAAAAAGTTCCGGAAAAGAAAACACTTCCAGATCCCATCCTTCTTTATATGCAGTTGATTATGGGTGCATTGAGGAGATTCTTCCTCCCACATCTTGTAGGGTATACATATAAAGCATTACGGAAGTACTAGACTGAATCTACTGTAAATATACTGAGGGTCTGGAATGAGGAACTGGGGACGGATTTTTCATTTGAGCTCTGGATTGTTCCAATCCGGCACTCAATGACAATTTCACAAGCCCCACACTGGAAAGAGTTTATATGGAAATGTCGAACACGATTTTTCAATACACCAGATAAAGTAGTAAAGTATTCCCCGGATTCCTCGGCCAAATGCTGGAGGGAATGTGGGAAGAAAGAGGCAAATGCAGTACATATATTCTGGGGTTGCCCAATTCTACACCAGTTTTGGAGGGAGGCGGGCTTGAGTATAGCAGCTCTGTTGGAGAAGGACATCAGGCTTACTCCATAGTTGATCTTACTATATATCATGGAAGATAATGTTATACCACCAAAGAAGAACCACTTATATCTCTATATAGCAGCTGCCAAAAAAACGATTACAAGAAACTGGTATAGGCAAGTATCCCCTATGTTGAAACAATGGCTTGATATCTTGAAGGAGGTGTATTACTTAGAGAAGGCAATAGCCACTTCCAGGGATAGGTACAGGCAATTTGAGATTCAATGAAGGGGGTGGGTTTTTTATATCTCTCAAGCAGATGATTCATTTATACCCTGAATAATAAAGAATGGTTTTATCTAAGAAGATAGGATAAATAAAGTATTAGACTGGGGGTGGGGGGGGACTAGGGAAATAATGAAATTCTGTCTTTATAACTGGATTGTGGAAGGTAAACTGTATCATGCCGATGACTATATGTATCAAACCTGAAGGAATGCTATGTAATGTACTGAACTGTTATTATGGAAAGAATTCAATAAATAATATATATATAAAAAAAATACAAATTATGGCCATTGGCTTTTGAGGCCTCACCACCACAGCCCACACACTTTTTAAAATCTGGTAGCCCTGTGTGTTTTTCTGTGCTTCTGTGACAGAAGTTGCTACTTTCAAAATTAGTTTTAAAATTAAACCTTTTATTTTTCCTAGTTGTGGTTTGGAACCCAAAATGCAAAACTGCAGAACAGAAAAACATTGGTCCAGTTTTGAAACTGGAACTGCGAAAACAACAAGGCACCAATCATTCCCAGGAACAGGCAAATACATTTTTCACTAAGCCAATCAGTGCCTGAATCTGAACAAAGTACAAGTCTAATTGGATTTAAATTAACATTTTTTTTTTTTTTTACTTGGGACACCAAGGATTTTCTGCAGAGCAAAGTCCGGGACATGGAGTGAGCAGAATGTGGCAGTTGAGGCTCAAGGGTTGTGCTAGCAGCGCTTGCAATGGTTCAGACTACTCTGACATTCTAAGGCAGAAGGCATGTTCAGGGTATCTGCTTAAGTGGTAAACTGATGAAAAATGTTGTTAGAATGAAAACTACTACAATTTACTGTGCTTTTGTATTTATTTAAGCACATATTTATTTATTTATTTGAGTTTTGGTAACCGGGTAAGTCCACTGAGACAATTACAGTCCCTTTTTCAGGGTCGACCTGGGGTCGAGAATCAACCACGAAGGTATAAGTGCAATAAGCAATGCAGTTCTCATGTTACAGGGATGTCATTAGGCAGAGTACATGTCAAGACAAAATATTGCAAGTATACAAACAATTGACAACAGATTTGACAAGTGATTTGTGAAACTGAGTGCCTGATGGGCTATATGCAGGGCAGTTATAGTACAAAGCTTCATAGTAAACATACTAGTAATATACATGGGAGGGGCTAGGACCAGAGAATTCTACACACATTAGTCTCCTATTATGCTGGTGCATGGGTAGGCACCCGTTAGCAAAAGCAGGAGCAGGTAGTAGAGGACAGAAAGACAGACAGATGGGACTGAAATTGTGAGAGGGAGGAGCAGTATATTGACATTTGCTGTATGTGGCTACATTTTTTTCCACTTGTGCTCACGTATGTACCGTATTCCATTTGTTTACAATCCACAACAGGCACAGAATTAAGGAAAAGTGTTTCAAAAACTTCAGAATTCCAACACTGCGCCATACAGCACTGTGAGGAGTATACAGAGAAGTCATGGGGATCTATTGTGACTGCTCTGTTGAACTAATATTCAATGTGTGGTGTCCTTCTATGGAATCACAACTCAGCAGTCAAAGTTTATAACCATGTGTTTCACTGGAGACTCCACAAAGCTCCCAAACCTCAACACAGACAACACTAGTTTCCGTCTTACACAAAACACTGCAATTCCACTCCCACGATGAGAAGTACAGTTTTGTGTCAAGCATTACTGCATTTTCCACTCAAGGTCCTTTCAATGCAGCCAGCTCATCTGACTGTCATGCTCTGTATTAAATTTCAAGCAATCCTACAAACGTGAAGTGATACATGTCTTCACAGATTTGTCTGCTAACACTAGACAGGTACTGTTCTACATTTTTAAATATAGAAAAGAAACACCTTGTGGGGTAGAATTAATGCAAACTTCTACTCGGATATGTGGTGTCAATTAATGCACTGCTTGTTCAACTGTACTTGTACCTGTGGTGTTAAAAGGCTTTACCTTCAGCATAACTTACTTTCTACTGCTAGCGTTGGCTCCCAGGGCACTCTTTGAAATGGGATGTTTTCAGCCCACAGAGTGTTGGTGAAAGCGTTTCAATAAATTTAGATAAACACAAAAGCACTGACAGGGTTTTCAGCAAACTGCACTAAATATTTACTTGACATTTACAGCATGAAGACTGATTGTGAGATGGAACCACTAGGTTCAGTGGGCCACATTTTCCAACAGCCAGAATTGGTGCAACCCCCAGGAGAAACAAAGATATGGTGTATTGAACTTGTGACAGTCTAAGGGGAGTTTCTATCCCCTGCATCAAAGAGATGCTCGACAGACCATCTGTTTGAGGTCTAGCTTGCATCAATGACGGGGATCTGTACCACACAGCTTGCGGCCAAAGTTTGTCATTTGCCCCAAGCTGACATAAACCGGGTTGATTGTCACAACTGTGCCCAAGATTATGAAATCAAGTGAAGTTGTGGCAATCAGCAATGTTACGGTTGCAGTGATGCAAGGGTTTGATGCGGGGCCGGACACAATCCCTGCTTCAACCCTTGAAAATCCTACCCTGTATCTCTCTCCATGGGTCCCTTGGTACAGTTCATTTAAGCATAGCTATAAAATGGGTTGGGGAAATCTGGTGCCATGATTAGTGGAATCTGATCACATGGCTGTGTGTTATTTCACCACAGGTCACACATGCTTAACTTTCTGAACCTTATCATATGGCTCTAAAATTAAAAATCCAAGAAGACATTTTTATAATCACAATAAGGCATTTCAAGGTATGTGTAATTGTTGGATAATGGCACTTCTCAAGTATGTAAGCCACTCAGCTTTGCCTTTTGCCTCAGTCCCCATGTAATACCATTATCCCACAATAACACACACCCTGAAATACTTTACTGCTAAATTAAAATATGTACCCCATTGCTTTAGCTGGTGTGTATAGCAGATATCCCAGCAGCATGGGTTATACTTGCAAAGCCCCAAATCTGTCATAAAATGAAATGGCGTCTTTTATACTGTATTTTCCACTGTACATGGGCCAACACACCTCCAATGCTTGTTCAGAATCAAACCTGAGACACTGAATCCAAAAGGCAGCAACCCTAGCCAGTGAGCTAAAGGGAAATTTCCCCTAGTGTGGAGATCAGAGTGCTCCATTGACATTTAATATACTTGTAATTTCACTGCTTTGACTATTATTCATAGCACTCACCACTAGATGGCCCTGCTTTGCTCAGACTTCAACTTTCTGGCATGGGTTATTGGTGTCACAGATTTAAAGCAGCAGTACTACCAAATCAGGAAGTGATCTATCAAAATTCGGCCTTTTGGCTGTAAGCATGCAGCCAAAGTTCCAGTTTCCATACCTGTAAAATATTTTTTTTTCAATCATCTTTAGTTTTTTAGATATTTGCAATTTATTTGAATTGTTGTGGCACTACAATAATATGGTGGCTGGCTAATTTTCAGCTGCGCTTTTCCTTCAGGTCGCATCACGTTTTTTGACTACAGCAGTGGGATCCTCTGCTTACCATTCCCGATGTCCCTGCAAGTCTTACAGACTTGCAGTTGGCTGCAGAAGGGGTTCTAGTGCAACATGCTTAGCAGCAGAAATGTAAAATAAAGCAGAGTGTAACTGAGCAAATTACTCAGTGATAGTACAATGCCGGTTGGAAAAGAGTACTAGGTATATGATCAGCAGAACACAGGGAATAAACTGTCGAAAACGGGTAATTTTTTTTTCATAGTACTGCTGATTTAAACAATAAGACACTCCAGGGTGTGTTGTGGTGGGATAAGACACAAGCCATTACCGAGGGCCTTCAACCGCCCATGAAGTGCTGTTATCCCACCACAACACATACCCTGGAGTGTCTTATTGCGATTATAAAATGGTCCAAGACAGTTGCTCAGAGGGAATGAAAACTGGCACTCTATGCAGATTATATTCTTCTTTGAATACTTTACCCAGATTGGTCTCTCCCACTCCTCTGGGATATACTGGAAAACTTTGCCCAGGTCTCTGGCTATAGTATAAACTCCTCAAAATTGAGTCCTATCCTTCCACTATACCCCTCCTTCTCATATTAAAACTCTGTTCCCTTTTAAGTGGAGGAGTACCAAAATCAAATACTTAGGAATGATTCTCCCACAGAATGTCCAAAATACACTTTTATTGAACTGTGAACCACTTTCCCAAAGAATAGAAGTGGACATTCATGCATGGTCTCATCTTCATCTCCCGTTCTATCTTAAGATTGATCTTATACGTAAGAATATTTTGCCTAGACTGCTGTATTTATTCCAAACTATTCCGATGTTTCCCACCCCTTCCTGTTTCACATCTTGGAATCGTACCCTGGCCAGGTTTGTTTGGGGAGGTCAGAGACCCTGTATTAGGTGGTCCATTCTGCAGCTTCCTAAGACAAGAGGGAGCCTGGCTCTCCCTAATCTGCTTAAATATGCCCAGGCCACTGTATTGGTGAGGATCATGCACTGGAGCAACCCAGCATATATTCTCCCATGGAAAACTTTAGATCAAACCCTCAGTCGAATTCAGGATTTCATACAGGTCCTCTTTTCTGTAAATTCTTCTCCGACAGGCACCCATGCATACTTTCAAGGTATGCGTGCTAATCTAGAAATTTGGTATAAGATGAAGACCTTGGGAGACTGGGATTTAGTTTCTTATTTCTTAAAGCTTATCAAGTCAGAAACGTCCCCTTTTCTCCCACAAGCATTGCAGACTCTAGACCAATGGGATGGGAGGGGCTTAAGGTTCTTGTACCAAGTGATGGATTCAGAAGGGATTTTTCCTTTCCAGAAGATTCATGAGATATATGGGATCCTCTTGGCAGACTGTCAGATGTACTCTTCGTTAAGGGATTCCCTTACGCAGAGGGGCCCTCGTAGAGACGCACCGCCCAACCCACTCCCTCTACTCCTACAGCTTTTTATTGCCGCTTTTAGAGGGCAACAACAGCCACACCTTATTGGAGTGACCTATGGAGGTTTGCAGAAACTTTCACTAGAATCCATGGTTTCACGGGCAGACTTGATGGGCCTTGCAGTCCTTATCTGCCGTCAACTTCTATGTTTCTATACTGATGGCCTGGAATTGGGAATTGGCGATCCCTGTTTCTGAAGAGGATTGGAATAAATATACTAAACTTTCTATGAGGATTCCATGGCCCCCTACTGGAGAGAATTTTCTTGGAAAACAAGAAATAGATTTTTTAATACCCCTGCCAAGGTAGCCAAAATATTAGGTGGCACTCATGGGGAATGCTGGAGGAAATATGGAGAGAGGAAGGCGGGTCACTGCCACATTTTTTGGTCATGTCCTGCCCTTAGGAGTTTTTGGCAGGATATAGCATCAGCACTGGCCGAACTGATAGGAGAGGAAGCGGTGCTCACCCCCGAAGTGGTTCTCTTGACGATCCCACCTGAAGGTCTTCGCATCCAAAGGGGATATCTCTTAGTAACATATCTTTTGGGAGCTAAAAAGGTGATTACTCGCCTCTGGGGAAGTCAAACCCCTCCCAGACTCGGTGATTGGTTTAAAATAATGAAGAACTTGTATATACTAGAAAAGCTCTGCTTGAGGGGTCCCAAACCAGATACAGCATTTGAAATTAGATGGAGAAAACGGGGTCTCTATGCATGTGAGCAAGACCCCTTTTTCCCCGGTATGATGTATAGTCTATTGTATAAATATACATATAAAGTAGACTTAGAGGATGTATTAAATAGGCTAAAATTTCGACATAACATATGCTCAGTTAGTTACAGATTGGATACCCTTAATATCTTAATGTATGCTCTAACACAGAGCCTAAGCATCATGATTTACTTTTGTATATGGACTCCTATACCTCAGAATGCATCAATAATATATTGGCTCTATCCTATGTATTCTTATGTGAACAACCCTGTACTGTATCAAATATGTCTTACCTGTCCACTTGTAAAGATATATATGAGAAATGAAAAAGCAATAAAAATCGAAGTTAAAAAAAAATAAAATGGTCCAAGATTTTTTGGGGGGGTTGAAGAAATGCATAGAAATAAAATAAAAGAAACATTTGCTCTGCTTGCTCAAGAAGCTCTGTAACAGAGTAGACACACCAGAGGGTGTAGACAGAATGAGAAGCGACCTGCAGAAACTTGAAGAATGGTCAGGGGTTTGGCAGTTGAAATTCAATGCAAAGAAGTGCAAGATAATGCATGTGGGGCACAAAAACCCTGGCACAATATATCAGTTGGGGGGTGAGGATATAGCATGCACCAAGCAGGAAAGGGATCTTGGGGTTGTCATCCTGATGACCTCAAGGTAGGGAAACAGTGTGACAAGGCAGCAGGTAAAGCAAATAGGATGCTGGGATGTATAGGCAGGGGCATCACCAGCAGGAAAAGGGAGGTCATAATTCCGCTATACAAGACACTAGTTAGGCCTCACCTGGAGTACAGTGTACAGTTCTGGAGACCATACCTACATAAGGACATAGACAGGGTAGAGAAGGTTCAGAGGAGGGCAACAAAGATGGTGCATGGATTGCATCACTTGTCCTATGAAGACAGGTTGAAGGAACTGAACATGTACTCCCTGGAGGAGAGGAGGAGAGAGGATATGATAGAGACATACAAGTATCTTACAGGGAGGAACAGGGTGCAGGAAAACACTATTTTTAAGCGAAAAAGATGTTCCAGGACTAGAGGGCATGGGATGAAGTTGGAGGGAGGACGATTCAGAGGAAACATGAGAAAGAATTTCTTCACAGAACGGGTGGTGGACAAGTGGAACACCCTGCCAGAGGAAGTGGTGGGGCCTGAAACAATCATGGGATTTAAGAATGCATGGGATAGACATAAAGGAATTCTGGAGGTCAGGGGTAAGGGGCAACAGACTTCTAGGAAAACAAACTGAACTTACAGGCTCAAATGGGCAGACTGGGTGGGCCATAGGCCCTTATCTGCCGACACTGTCTATGTATCTATGTATTTGTATGACTTTTTTTTTTAAAACATTCGTCCACCCCAGCAAAATAGTCCCAGCACTGACATGACATCTCAAGTTCAAATATTATGAACAGCAAAATAAACGTATTTTTAATTAGCCCTTAAACCCTTTATTTTACCCAAACCCATCTACCAGTTTCCTCACCTTTCTTTTTTTCTTTATAGTATTCCCTCTCTTTCCCCACTTTGTTTCTTGTCTGTCTTTCCTGCAGTCAAGCGATAAAATAATTACTATGGATGGAATACGAGAATTCAAATCTCTGCTCAGTTTTACTAGCAGAATGATCATCTTCACAATCACATAACAGAAGGCCTCAGATGGAACCAGGGCTTTTGTTTTACCTGTAACAGGTTAAACAGCAGAAATGTTCCTGGTAAGCAGGCGAGGACAGGAGGGGGATTTTACATGGTCAGCAAAGAAACACCAGATAATAAAATTGTAAGTACTGTAGTACCTCATTTTTAAATGTATGTATATGTGTGTAAGAAGAAAATCGAAAAACAAATAATATTTATTTTTTTAAATGTAAGGCAGTTTTATTTTTAGGGCCCAGTTGAAGGTTTTAGTGAGCAAAGGTGGCAGCTGTGTTCGTGATGGCAATCAGGGAAGTGCGGTTAGTATTAGGGTTGTGCAGGGGCCTAATATTAATCACATGATCTGCTAGTTTTACTATAGCAACAAGCACCACGTACACTTTCATTCATAAGAAGACACTCCACAGTGGAGGAGGGAGGGTTGTACTGGACTGGCGGTGGTGATCACTTCCTTAAATGAGGACAATTGGGTGCTTGTGACGGGTTGCGGGGGTATGGAGCACTGTCATGGAGGGTGCTGACATTGAGCTGTAGACAATGGGGGGGAGGGAGGATTATTCTTTTAATTCTTTACACTGTCTGACCAGTTTATAAAATGGGGGCCGGCTGTGGAGGCGGTTGGGTTGTGCCTGTCCTCATTAAATGTTTTTTCCTGATAAAAAAAAAAAAAAAACGTCAAATTGCAGGTGCTGGGTGGCAGGAGGGTGGGATTTGATGCCTGCTAGAGGGTGAGGAGATGATAGTACTGTTTTTTGGGGGGCTAATGAGGACATTTGTTTGTTTTATTTAGGCTTGTGCCAAATATGAATATTCAGCCGAATAATGAATATTTGGCAACCGAATACTGAATATTCGGCTGAATATTCGAAATAAGGTATTTGCACAGCCCTAGTTAGTACAGATTTTAGTGTGAAGAGACTGCTGGATCTTTATCCAGTGCTGTTGTGCTAAGATAACAGCACTGGTAAAGATGGCCCTCAGCCAGTTAGGTTTCACAATTTTTAAAATCCATTTTATAATTGGGATTTTAAGTTAATTCTGACATGCGTCTGGATGGTATTTATTTTTACCTCTGACATCAGGGCCAGCTATCAGCCATTTGTACGATTATTGTCTTACAGATCACCGGAAACAGGTTTAGCTCATTTTAAGTTCCACTTTTGTTTTTTGTTTTTTTAATTGACCACAAATAAGAATTATGTACTCACCGTAATTGTTGATCTTCTTGAACCATCTTCACCATTGATTCACACTGACGGTTTCTTAGACAGATGTGCTAGGACCTCATGGGAGTCAAAAATCTTCAGGAGGGCCAGCGCTGAGGCCGGCTGCAGGCATGCGCAGCACCGTGAGAGCTAATCTCACGCTGCATAGTTGATCTTGGCAACGGCCCCCCAACAGCCTCAGTACCTTTTTTACCAAGGAAGTGCAGCGTAATTTTGCTTAAGTAAACAGCTAATCCAACAAGGGCATAAGATGACCCTCGGGACCCGTGAAAGAAGGGACAATAATAAGAACAGTGTCTTCACAGCCCAAACTAAAATGAGGGGGAGGTGAAGACCAAGAATGAAAGAGTGAGCCTAGGAGATGGTGGGTGGGTGTGTGAATCAGTGGTGAATGTGGCCTAAGAAGATCAACAATTATGGTGAGTACGTAATTCTTATATCTTCCAGGACTATACATTCACCACTGATTTACACTGGCAGATTGAGTACCAAGCTCAGACGATAAAATTCCCCGGGCAGGCGGTAGGACCAGAGGTCACTCAGGGACAAGAGTCCATTAAAGATTATCCTGCCAAAAGAAGCAAGTTGTCTGGCATGGACATCCAAGGCATACTGCTTGACAAAAGTGAGCACTGTGTTCCAGGCAGGAGCTTTACAAATGTCAGCGACAGGAACAGAGCTAATTTCTGCCAGAGATGTAGCAACCGCTCTGGTGGAATGGGCATGAACCTGACCTTCCAACTTGACCTGCACCATGGATAACACTGCCAAAGGCAAGAGACTATCCAAGCGGAGATGCATTTGATCTTAACTGGTTGCCCCAGCCGGGTTCGCGGTGAAAGAGACAAAGAGCTGGTTGGACTGACGAGTGTCCCTGATTCTATTGATGTAGAACCTGAAGGCTTGTTTAACATCCAGAAAGTGGAGAGTGTACTCTCACTCATTCTGGAAGTTGGAGAAGTATGTAGGCAGCACCAGAGGTTGGTTCAGATGGAACTCCAAGAGCACCTTAGGCAAAAACTTGGGGTGCGTATGAAGAACCACCTTGTCCTTATGGAAGACAGTATATGGGGGGGGGTCTGTGATCTGAGCATGCATCTCAAGAGACCCTTCGTGCAGAGGTGATAGCCACTAAAAACCACAGTTTTCCAAGTCAGGAATTTGAGGTCACAGGTAGCCAGAGGTTCAAACGGCTTACGAGTAAGCATGTCCAGTACAAGGTTAATATCCCAGGCAGTGACAGGTTTTTGAACTGGGGGCCTGATGTGCAAAATACCTTATCTCTTGAAAAGAGGCATCTGAGCCAGAGAAAGATTCAGGACAGGCTCATGATATGCCGAAAGAGCACACAAATGGACCTTGACTGAGGAGTATTGTAAACCCGCATCTGAGAGGTCAAGCAAATACTCCAAAACCTTGTCAGGTGGACACTGGAATAGAACTAAACAGGATTTGGCACACCATTCTGAAAATCGTCTCCATTTGATGGTGTATATCTTTCTGGTAGAGGGCTTACAGGCAGCCAAGAGAATCTTGGAGACCCTAAACCTGTTCACTTCTATTTCTTCAAGAGCCAGGCATGTAGGTGAAGGAAACACAGGTATGGATAATACAAGGACCCCTGCATCAGAAGGTTTGTCCGCAGGGGAAGAGGTCTCGGAGGGGCAACTGACAAGTTGTTGAGCAGAGGAAACCATATCTGTCAAGGCCAGTATGGTACAATGAGAATGATTTCACCTCTATGGGCCTCCAGTTTGAGCAGTAGTCTCTGAATTAGAGGAAGAGGTAGAAATGCATACAGAAAACAATTTGCCCACTGCAACCTGAATACATCCTGACAAAAAACACCATGTTCTGGATTTTTGGAGCAGAAGTGAGGCAGTTTTGCGGTAAGTGGGGATGCAAAAAGGTCTACTTGTGGGGTTTCCCACTCGTCGAAGAGAGCCTGTGTGACAGGGCTGGATTAACGCATGGGTCTAGGGGCCCTAGGAAAATTAGGGACCATGACTCGGCCCAAGCAGCAGGTACTGGAAATGCCAGGAGCCAGAGGAGAGAGGAGACAAGGCCCCTGTAAGTAATGGGCCCCAAGTTGGCCCGAGTAATTGATTGCTGCTGTGCTCAGTGTGCTATGCAGTCATCAACTCTGACTGACTGAGTCAGTTGTTCAGCTGGATCGCGGTGGGGTCGGAGGGTAAAGCTGGAGGTGTTAATGAGACGGACAGGGGTGTGGGTCTCACTAGAAAGCTGGCAGCCAGCATGGAAATCGCCACCACAAGTTTTACTGACACCGTGCTACCACCGACCGACCAAGGATTAATAGCAGCAGCACATCAGTGTTAGGCTACTGCATTCTTTAACATTTTTATAGGTGACATTGCAGAGGGTCTGGAGGGAAAGGTATGCCTCTTTGCAGATGACACAAAGATCTGTAACAGAGTTGATACACAAGGGGGGGTAGAAAAGATGAGCAGTGACTTGGCAAGGTTGGAGGAATGGTCAGACATACGGCAACTTAGATTCAATGCAAAGAAGTGCAAAGTAATCCACCTGGGAAACAAAAACCCAGGAGAAGAGTACACAATAGCAGGGGAGGTACTAACAACAACAAAAATGGAAAGGGACCTGGGGGTAGTCATATCAGATGACCTAAAGGTGGGTAAGCAATGTGAAAAGTCGGTAAGGAGAGCCAGGAGATACTGGGATGCATAGGAAGGGGCATCACAAGTAGAAAAAGGGAAGTGGTTATCCCTCTGTACAGACAGTTGGTGAGACCCCATCTGGAGTACTGTGTGCAGTTTTGGAGACCTCATCTACGCAAGGACATAGACAGGATGGAAGCAGTCCAGAGGAGGGCAACTAAATGGTGCAGGGTCTGCAGCAGAAACCATATGAAGAGAGACTGAGAGAGCTTAATATGTATACTTGGTGAAAGAAGGACGGGGGGGATGATAGAAACGTTCAAGTACCTCAAGGAATCAACAAAATCCAGGAGGGTAGCATCTTTCAGAAAAAGAGATGTGTAAGAACAAGGGGGCACAATTTAAAGATAGAGGAGGGACGGCTTAGGGGTAATGTGAGGAATTTTTTTTCACGGAGAGAGTGGTGGATACATGGAACAGCCTTCCTGAGGAGGTCGTTGGGTCTAAAACAGTGGGGGAATTCAAACATGCATGGGACAGACACAAGGCAATTATAGTGGGGGGGTGCAGGAAGTAGGCTGTTGGTTAACTACAATCTGCAGATTATCCAGTAGGTAGGGAAATGGGCAGACTGGGTGGGCCATGTGGTCCTCATCTGTCGTCAAAGTCCAAGTTTCTATGTTTCTATGTTTCACCACTGCATGAGTGCATGAGTTCTCTCTCAGCTGTCCCATCAGTTGGGCTTGTTGTTGGGCATGGGGGTCGGGGCTGGGCCAGCCTAACAGTGGCGGTGGCGCACTATGGGACAGAGCAGCAGTCAAAGAAACAAGTCAAGTGTGTAGCAAAGAAAAATACTTCAACGTCAAGATCAAGAGCAAGGTAAGTCACAGCAGCCAGCAGCACGCATGCAGTGAGTGATATACTGTATACAGTTTCAATCAAACTTGTCTTGAGCTTGAGATGGTTCGAAGCCGGAGCACTGTCTAGTAGCCGGGGGTGTGTGGATTTATTATTGTGGGGGACTCAGATCTTACTCCTGACACAGTGTCACAGCGGGATGGCAGCGGGCGGGCTTCAGTAGCCATAGCCATGATCCTGGCAAGTCTTGCAGCAGCACGGAGGGCGGGGTTATCAGTTCCATTTCTGGTGGATTTGGCAATATTTTTTTTAATGTTTTTTATTAGACAGACTTAGTTAATGCATAGGGCAGCAGCACAGCAGGCTGCAGACAGTGCAGAGGAGGCAGCCTGAGTCAGCTGACACACTCAGCAGGTTAGGGTCACATCACGTCACAGTTACTTGCAGGGCAGAGGGTGCCTGTCAGAAGGTGGTGGTTTGTGTGTTTTTTTGCTGTACTGTACAATCAGCAGCCAGTGGGCAATAGCAGCAGCAGGCACCCAGGCAGCCTAGAGATCTGAGAGGGAAGGAGTGTGTGTGTGTGTGTCAAGTGTTTCACTTGACTTGTGATTATTCTGTTCGATAATCATCCTGGATCCACCTCCTGACACTGCTATAGCTCCACTGGTCATTGCTGTGGTAAATTAAATGCTGTGGATTCCTCTAGCAACCGTCATTATCTAAGTGGGTGAGCTAAGAGAAAGCTGAAAAAAGAAAGGGAGATGAAGGGGGTGGCTTTCCTGGGGAAGATCCCAAAAATAAACCAATTCTTCAAGGAGTCGGAGAACTCTGAGAAGCAACAATTATTTGATAATGACAGCATCAGCAATGAACCCGTCCCAGCCAATGGTGCTTTGGAGTTTGACAATGTGCAGCCGCAAGGAGGTACTGTAGAAGTTAACATGCCTACTAGTAGTCCAGATGTACAAGATGTGGACTGGGTGGTGGTGGCACTGGCTACAGATGATCCTCAGGAAGAGGATCATGACTCGGGGTCAGGTCTGAGCGAAGGCGAGAAAAACATTACTGAAGCAGATCGATTTACCAGTGATCCTGCATTGTGGAGTAACACTGATGATAGTTTCAGGAGTTTTTGGATTGCTAAGAGTTCAAGCAATGCTAAGGGTTCAGCTGCTTGACAGAATAAAAACATACCAAATTTCTCTGCTTCTACTCGGGTGATTGCTGGGAAGACTTGGATACTATCCAGAGATCTGTTTTCATGTCAGCTGCATAATGGTGAAGTGGTTAGGTGAGAAAAACAGGTTACTCACCTGTAACAATAGTTCTAGGAGTGGTATATGTTGTTCATCCACACTGTTTGGCATGTCCTTTCCCTTTTAAGAATCTTGCAGGAAGGTCTTGAAGCTGACTCCTCCCACCCACCCAGGTGGTATAACCCTCGGCTCTGCCCCATGACGTCAGATCTTTGCCTGCTGGAAGCTCAGGTTGTGCATCGAAGCTGGGGAGGTCGGCTGGGTTTGTGTGGATGACCAACATATACCACTCCTAGAACTACTGTTACAGGTGAGTAACCTGTTTTTCTAGGATCGTGGATATGTTGTTCTATCCACACTGTTTGGCAGACTCCAAGCAATTCTCTGGGAGGAGGGAGGCAAGGCGCACACCCGCTTTGATAAACTTACTTGGGAAACAGAGATTGGAGAACTCAGGCCCCAAAAAACCAGCATCCTGGCATGACTCTAGGCCGATGTGGTAGTGAATAATGAAGGTGTTTACTGACTTCCATGTAGCAGCCCTGCAGATTTCCTGGATAGGGATGTCCCTGGAAGCATCCACTGATGCAGCAGTATGGCAGGTGGAATGAGATCTTATCCATCTGGGAGGTTCCTTGCCCGCCAACCTATAGCAGAGGTCAATGCATGATGTAATCCATCTGCCAATCGTTTGCTTTGCTGCAGGTCTGCCAGGTGCGGCTTCGGCATAGGTGACAAACAGCTGGCAAACCTCTCCCTGAACTTCAGCCTTCCGCTCCTTATAGTAAGAGAGTGCTCATCTCAGGTCCAAGGTGTGGAGCCTGTACTCGGCCTCCGAGGTGTAATTGGGGTAGTACACCAGCAAAGTCAGCACCTGGTTAAGGTGAAACTCCGACACCACCTTCGGAAGGAATTTCGGGTTGGGGCGCAGGACAACCTTGTACCTGTGGAAGATCAGGTAAGGAGACGCCACCGAGAGCGCCTGGAGCTCCCCAGTCCTTCTGGCTGACGAGATAGCCACCAGGATGGCGGTCTTCCATGACAAATGTGACATCTCACACTTGTGCATTGGTTCAAATGGCTTACCCATGAGTTTTACCAATATGAGCAGTAGGTTGACACACCAGAGGGGATATGTGGTCTAGGCCTTTAAAGAAATGCCAGACCACCTTCTCCTGTGCCACCATCTGCTGACTCACCCACGCCTGGTAGGCAGAGATGGCTGCCAGGTGCACCTTGAGGGTCATAGACCAAAGACCCCCTTTGGACAGAGACCAAAGGTAGTCCATTTGAAGGCATAGCACCTCCTGGTCGACTCCTTTCTGGATGCTTCCACCACTGTAAGTACATCCTCTGAGAGACCCACAGTCTGGAACTCTAGCCGCTCAGGAACCAGGCTGTCAGGTACAGGGATTGACGGTCCAGATAGAATACCTTCCCCTGACTGACAGATAACAGGTCCAGGCATACTGGAAGATGCCACAGAGGCCAGGAGCTGAGGCTGAGGAAATCTGGATACCAGAACTGGCAAGACCAGTCTGCGGCTACCAGGATCACCTGTGCCTTGTCCCTCCTGACCTTGAGGATCACCTTGTGAACCAAGGGGAGTGGAGGGAAGGCATAAAAGAGGCCTGGGGTCCACGGCCTTCAGAAGGCATCCCCCTGCTGAGAGGGACGGGCATGAAACAGCCTCAGCTCGGTGTTCTCCCTGGGGGCAAACAGATCCACCTGAGGTTTGCCCCAGTGGGAGAACAGGCTGTGTACTACCTCTGGATGAAGAGACCACTCATGGGACAGCTCACCCACATGGCTGAGAGTGTCTTCCAGTTGGTTTGAGGCTCCTGCAACATGGATGGCTAGTAGATCTGCCTCCAGTCAGCTCACAAGGGTCCAGATGTAGAGCACTTCCCTGTGCAGAGGCCGGGAGTGCATGCCGCCCTGCTTGTTGAGATAGTACATGGTTGTGGTATTGATCATCTGCACTTGCACCACTTGACCCCAAAGGAGTGGAGCGAATGCTGACAGTGCCAGTCTGACTGCTCTGAGCTCCAGCAGGCTGATATGAGATCGGGATTCCTCAGGGATCCAGAACCTGTGGACTCTGTGATTCCCCCATGTGGGCACCCCAGCCCGTGAGAGAGGCATCAGTCGTGAGAACGACCATTGGCTCGGGACAGATAAATGGGATCCCTTCCTGCAAATGTGCTAGGACGGTCCACCATTGGAGAGTGTCCCACATCTTCTGGGTCACAGTGACAAGCTGGTCAAAGTGACCTTGACGCTGGGTCCATTGGCTGGCCAGCTCCCACTGAAGGGGGCGCATGTACCACTGGGCCCATCGGACCACAGTGATGCAGGCCGTCATGTATCCCAGCAGGCCCAGACAGTCCTGGGCAGGGTGCAAGTGCCCAACCAGAAATTATTGGCAAAGGAAGAGAGAACCTCCGCCATGTACGTCGTGAGCCTGGCTCTGGCTCGGAAAGAGTCGAACTCTGCCCCAATGAAACATATCACCTGTGAAGGCACGAGTTCCGACTTGGCCTCCCTGATCAGGGGACCAAGGTCGGTGCAGGACTGGAGGGCCAGGTGCCTGGACCTCTCCACCTCTTGCTTGATGGGACCCGCCAAGAGCCAATCATCAAGATATGGGTAAACTCTGACCCCTCAATGCCGACGATGGGCCGCCACCACTGCAATGCATTTAGTGAAGACCCGTGGGGCCGATGACAGGCCGAACAGCATGGCTTGGAACTCAAATAGGGCTCCTTCTGCTCGGAAGCGAAGGAACTTTGGTGAGACAGACGGATCGGGACATGAAAGAACACGTCCTGGAGATCCAGAGAGCAAAACCACATGTGCTGCTCTAGAGATGGTATGATCTGGGACAGAGTTACCATCCTGAAGGTGCGGGACCTGAGGAACTGGTTCAGGTCATGCAGATCTAGAATGGGGCACCAGCCCCCTGTCCGCTTCGGAACCAGGGAGTACCTGGATATGAACCCTGGGTTAACCGGGGGGTCCGTGACTCTGGCCGCCACCACCTCCTTCCGGAAGAGCTGGGCAATGTCATCTCAAAGAGCCAACTGAGTGTGTATGGACACCATTTCCTCCCATGGGGCACGGGCTCGGCTTGGAGGGTACTGCTCGAATTCCAAAGGCAGACCCTGGCCGACCACTTCTAGAACCCACCTGTCTGTGGTAACAGTGGACCAGGCAGAAAGGAAGTGGTGGAGCCGGCCCCCCACAGGAGGACCCAGAGCTTGCGTGACAGGTATGGGGTGGCCACCCCTATCTTATCACTGGGCAGGCTTGGAGGAAGAGGGTATGGATTGGGGACCACCAGAGCCCCATCCTCCGGGCTTATGGGCCGAGGGTGCCAAGGCTGTGCCTGCTGTTGCTGCCCCTGTTGGAAATGGGGCTGCTTGGCCACAGGAATAGAATGCCAAAAAGGCTTCTTCTGCTTCTTGGAACCCTGAGATTCCTTCTGCGCAGAAGTCACTGAGACCAAGGTGGCACTGGACTTCTCAATGCATTGGAGGTGACCATCCACAACTGGGCCAAAGAGGTTGGTACACAGGAAAGGGACATCCGTTAGCTTGTGTTGGGTGTCCACTGTGAAGGTGGAGACCCATAACCAAGCCCTGCAGCGCATGGCAACCGCGACTGCCACAGAAAAGGCACATGAGTCCCCCAGGTCCAGAGCCATCTGGAGTTGCTGTTTTGCAACTGCCCGACTCTGATCCCGGACCTGCTTGGTCTGGAGGTCTGCAGGGAGGTGAGGTAGAACCTCATCAAGGGAGCCCAGAAGGGTGTGAGAAAAATGTGCCATGATGACAGCCGAGCTTGCCCGACATAGGCCTAGCATAGCAGTGAACAGACTTTACGGGCAGAATGGTCCAGTTTTTTGGACTCCTTGTCCGGAGGTCCATTTGTGTCTGCCGGACTACCTGAGCATCTGAACACAGATTTGGTCACCAAATCCTTGGCAGAGGGATGCTCTGAGAACCCCGAAAGGGACCCAATGGGCACCATGTATTTGTGGGGCAGAAGGTGCAGGGCAGGAGACAGGATGCTGCCATAGCTCCAAAGCTGGACCAACAATGGCCTCGGCCACTGGAAAGGCTTCCGTCTGAAAAGAAAAAATTACTAACCTGTAGTAATCTTGTTTCTTCCAAAGGGATCCACCAATATTATTTACTCTTGCAGTGCTCCCTTAAAAGCACTGTCCCAGAGAGAATAGAATTTTATACTAATCATGGAATGTTTAGCTTGTGCAACTATTTTCAAACTGCCCATTGTCAACTGCCTACATTCTACCTCAGATTTCTTAGAAGCCTGCAAAGAGGCCATAACAACATGTGAATCACTATTTAAATAATTATAGAAAAATAATGCCCAACTGGTCAAATAATAACATTAACCAAAGGACTAGTATAAACAAATGTCCCCTTTTTTTCTGAAGTCAGATATGCCTTTAGAAAAGAACCTACAAGTTAAGACATTACTAGAAGGTGCCAGCAGGTGGCATACCACCCCAACTATACATTTCATCAGCTGTGGAGAGGAATTTTCTCGTTACTGATTCTGAAAGGGGAGGCAAGGGTGAGGAGTAATAATATTAGTGGATCCCTTTGGAAGAAACAAGATTACTACAAGTGAGTCATTTTTTCTTCTAACCCCAGGAATCCACTAATATTATTACTCTTGCAGACTATGCAGCAGTACCTCAAGGAGGTGGGCCAGCATCTATTTAGGAAAAAGATTCTGCAAGACTGCTCTGTCAAATCTGGCATCACTCCTGGACTGGGTATCCAGGCTATAATGCTTAGTGAAGGTGTGGACTGACCTCCAGCTAGCTGCTTTACATATTTCCATTAGAGGTACCTCTCGGGCAGCTGCAATAGTGGCAGCTGTGCCCCTTGTACAGTGTGCCCTAAGACCAGAAGGAGTAACCTTGCCTGCCTTTGAGTAGCAAAACTGAATACACTGGACTATCCATCGAGAGATAGTCCCCTTTGAAGCAGGAGTACCTTTACCTACAGTATTTCCCAAAAGGTGAGGAACAGTTGTTGTCTGTCCTGCCTGTGATCTTTGTATGAATCATGTAATAACTCAGTGCTCTTTTTACATCCAAGCTGGGCAATCTACGCTCACCTGAGCTAGAGTGTTCAGTAAAGAAAACTGGTAATGTTATAGACTGGTTCAAATGGAAGTCAGAAACCACCTTGGGGAGGAACTTCCTATTAGTTCTCAACACTACTTTGTCCCTGTGGAAAGAAACATAGTCCTTTTTCACACAGAGAACCTGTAGCTCGCTTATCCTTCTGGAAGAAGTGATTGCTACCAGAAAAAAGTACCTTCCAGGTAAGAAATTTAAGCTTTGCAGATGCCATAGGCTCAAAGGGTGGAAGCATAAGCTGGGCAATGCAAATATTATGGTCCCATGCTGGCACTGGTTCCCTGTGAGGGGGAAACGAGAGAATGGGCAGACTAGGTGGGCCAAGCGGTCCTTATCTGCCGTCAAATTCTATGTTTCTAGAGAGACCTTTAAAGAATCTTTTGAATATAGGGTTTGATACCAGGGAGGTATCCTTTCTAGCTGAAAGGTATGCCGAAACTGAAGCCAGGTGCACCTTCAGAGTTGAGTGCTGCAACCCCAGGGAGTGCCGGTGATACAAATAATCAAGAAGGGTTGTGATCCAAGCCTGGGCTGGGCTATACCCTTGCCACTGCACCAAATGGAAAATCTTTTCCATTTTGAGGCATAGGTTTTCTTGGTGGAAGGCTTCCTGTAACCTTTAAGGACTTCTAAAACTGCTTCAGAGAATTGGCAATCTACATAATCTAAGTTCTCAAGGGCCAGGCCTTGAGCTTGAGAGACCTGAGATTGGAGTACACTACCCTCCCCTGAAAGGAAGTCAGTAGATTGTACCTCTGAGGTAGGTGAATCGGTTTGTTCACAGACATTGAGAGCAGCAGAGAGCACCAAGGCTGTCATGCCCAATCCGGGGCTACCAGAATCATCGAAACTGGTTGTGATCTGAGATTGATGAGCACCCCGAGTATCAGAGGAAAAGGAGGAAAGGCATAGAGGTACCTGCCTGTCCAATCCATAATCAGGGCATCCATTGGAACTGTCACCTTCATTGTGGCCCTGCACAATAAAGAGGTAAGTGGTGATTCTGGTGGGAAGCAAAAAGGTCTATTTCTGGGGTCCCCTACCTCCTGAATAGAGCATTCACCACTTGCTTGTTCAATGCCCATTCGTGATGGGCCTGGTTTATCCTGCTCAAGGCATCTGCCAAGGTGTTGTCCTTGCCTGGCAGATGAATTGACTGTAGAAAGGCATTCAGAGAGTAAGTGAGGCTTCATATCTTCATTGCCTCTGTACACTGAGGACTGGACCTTGTCCCTTGTTTGTCGATGTAATACATTGTTGTGGTATTGTCTGTTCTGACCTGTACCACCTTTCCCTGCATGAGATGAGAGAAACTCTGAAGGACCAGATAAACAGCTCTTAACTCCAGCAGGTTTATGTGCAGGAGTGAGTCTACACTCTCCCAAGTACCGTGAATGGTGTGATCCCCTAAGTGAGCACCCCAACCAAGCAGGGAAGCATCAGTTGTTAGAACCAGGGAACAGAAATGGAGCCCGTCCCTTAAATCTTCCGGTTCCCTCTACCATTGGAGGGCCTGTAGTAATGTTTGTGTGACTGGTACTGGCTTTGAGAGGGGGTTCCGCCTTTGGCACCAGTGTGCTCTGAGGTGAAACTGAATATCTCTCATCTGAAACCTGGCACCTATGATTGTGTTTGTTGCTGCAGCCATGTG
This sequence comes from Neoceratodus forsteri, assembly GCA_016271365.2. Taxonomy (NCBI): domain Eukaryota; kingdom Metazoa; phylum Chordata; order Ceratodontiformes; family Ceratodontidae; genus Neoceratodus; species Neoceratodus forsteri. Next base: position 333,897,788 of record CM057452.1, on the reverse strand, counting down.
CCCTAACAGTTAAAGAAACTGTTTTTCTGGCTTTGGCCTGCCCAAGGCAAATGAACCTGCCAGAAGCTGAATGCTTTCTGCCCTCTCCTGAGGGAGAAAAGCTTTTCCCACTACTGTATTCATTTCTGCACCTATGAACTGCAGAACTTGCACAGGAGTCAGGACTGACTTTTTGGTATTGAGAAGGAATCCCAAGGAGAGCAGCATATCCTGGGTTACTTGAAGGTGGTTTGACACTTGTTGGTGGGATTTCCCTACGATTAGTCAATCATCCAGATAAGGAAAAATTGTGACACCCAGTCTTCTGAGGTGTGCCACTACTACTGCTATGCACTTGGTAAAGACCCTTGGTGCAGAGATAAGGCCGAAGGGAAGTGTTGAGAGCTGGTAGTGGCCTGAGGGGGGTCTGAATCTGAGATAATTTCTGTCTGACTCCCTTATGGGAATATGCGTCCTTTAGATCCAAGAAGGCTAGACAGTCCCCTTTTTGCAGACTTGGCAAAATCATGGCTATTGAGACCATTTTGAACCTGGGCTTTACCAGGTACCTGTTTAGCAGTTTGATGTCTAGTATAGGCCACACACTCCATTCTTTTTTGTTGTTAGGAAATATCTGGACTAGAACCCTTTCCCTCTTTGGTTGTGGGGGACAGGCTCCACTGCTTTTACCAGCAGTAGGGCCTGTACCTCCTGCTCCAGTAGTTTTCATTCTGAAAAGGTAAGTGGTGCAAAATGTTTTAACCTTTGAGGAGGACGGGGCTTGAGGCAAAGGGAGAGACCCTGACTCGCTATTTCCAGAACCCACTTGTCTGTGGTTATTTTTAACCATTCCTGGAAACAATGGGTGAGTCTGCCCCCTACAGGATGTGGAGAGGAAGCCTGAAGGGAAAAGTCAGGGGTTCTGTTTTGCTTGCTGCTGTGGCTGAGCAGATTGGGATCCTCTCAGAGAACCCCTTCTACCTCTAGCTCAGTAAAATCCAGTCTGCTGTGGTTGGTACTGCTGCTGGGAAACAGCCTGTACCTGAAAGAAAGGCCTCCTAAAAGAGGACCTGTCCCTGCCTCCCCTAGAATAAGATGAAATTGAAGTAGAGGGCCTGTCTCTGGTTGAGTTGCTCCTAAAAGTAGCTTTATATTCATCTACATTTTTCATATATGCCTCAATCTGGGCACCAAAAAGAGAGTGGGATTCGACAGGAAAGTCCATTGCTTTAGTTTGGGTGTCCTGGGTGAGGTTGGTAGCCCTCAGCCAGGCAAATCTTCTTAGAGCAATGGTACCAGTCATCCATCTTGCAGCTGTATCATTGGTGTCAGCTGCCATCTGAAATTGGATTTGGAAGCCTCCAAGCTCAATTTTGCTGTGTCTAGCAGCTCTGACACTGTTAAAGAGGGGTTAGCCTCAGCATTGCCCACTACTGGCTGCCAGAGAGCTTTTTGATAAAGGGCCGCATAGGCCTGGTGGCTGGCTTGACGAATTGCCAGGGATGACAAAAGGTACCCCTTTTTTGTCATGCTGTCCACCTTTCTCAAATCCTTCTCAGGGAGGTGAGAGGATAAAGGAGTTTTGGCTTTCTCACAGGCAGCCTGCTGTACAATACCCTGACGGTCTGGGTGACTAGAAAGAAACTCGGCACCAGATCCTTCTGATACTGCTTGTCACACATTTTGTCAGTGGGTGTGACTGTATTGGGGGCCTTTAGGATTTCTAAAACATCCTTCTTAAAGAATTTGTAGATATGCAGAAGGAGCCTCTTTGAGGGTGTCAGCCCCATAAGCTCCATGTATTGTGCCTCCTCTTCATCCTTGATCTCTTCAGCTGTTTGCAGATCAAGGGTCTCTACCATTTTCTTAACAAAAGAAAAATGGGAAGAGAACTCCTCTGAGGGTCTGGGAGGGGAGCCAAAATCCTGTTCTGAAGACACCTCAGGTTCATTTCCCTCTTCATCTTGGTCATCCTCCTCATATGCCACTGTAGCAGTAGGCAAAAGAGGGGCAACAACAGTTGGTTTCTCAGCAGTAGTAATCACAGGCCGCTGAGGGGGTTATAAGCCCCGCAGCACCTAGAGTAAGGCAAAAGCCTGTGTTAACTCAGCAGGAGAAGGAGCATTAATAGGCACCTGAGGGACCCCATGAGGCGTTTCAGATGGGGTGTCAGTGTGTTTGGTTTTCTTTAATTTTTTGGCAGGCACCAGGGAGTCAGCCGGTTGATTGCCTCTCATGCCAGAGCCCTCAACCATATCAGGGGTGGATTTAGAGGCTCTGGAAGGAACTGCCACAGTCTTAGAGGGGGTGGACTGGTTAGAGTCCATGGACCCCTCCTCTAGTTTTCTTTTAAGCCTCTCCCTGCGTTTTTCCACTGTCTTAACAGGGAAAGACTTACAAATATTTCACTACAGCTGGCCTGGCTTTCGACTCCTCTCCTGCAAACCTATTAAGATCATCTCTAAACCTACAATCTACTGAGAGTCAAAAGGTTGCTTCCACATTCTCATTCAAACCAATATTGTTCAAAGAAGTAGAAGACCTCCTACTCCAACTAGATACCACCAAAAGTGCAGGTGCAGACTCCCTGGATCCCTACTTTCTAAAAGTAGCACTGTATGCCTTAACCGCCCCCCTCACCCATCTCTTCAATCTATCACTTGTCACTGGTACTATCCCCTCATTATGGAAAACAGCTCAAGTGTTTCCATTACTTAAGGCAGGTGATCCCATGGACCTCAATAATTATAGGCCCATCTCCATCTTACCAATACTATCCAAGATGCTTGAGAAGCTGGTAAACTCTCAGTTAACTGCCTACCACGATACCAACAATCTCCTAAATCCAGCTCAATCTGGGTTTAGATCTATGAATAGCACCATCTCTGCACTAGCAAAGTCACAAATGACTGGCAGACTGCCCTAGACAAAAGAATAATACCTGTGCTGTGTTTCTGGATCTAAGCAAAGCCTTTGACACTGTGGATCATGATCTTCTAATCACCTCACTAAACTCCATAGGCCTTGACTCACTCTCTATTAAATGGTTCAGATGCTATCTCTCTGAAGGCTGCAACTGGTAAAGAATGATGGTGATCTATCTACCCCTAAGCCACTCCTAAGAGGTGTACCGCAAGGCTCCATCCTGGGTCCCATCCTTTTGCCATTTACATCAACAATATTGACTCAATCTCTCTCTTTCTAATATCCACCTTTTGCAAATGACACTGTACTTTATGTGAGTGATCCTCACCATCAAAAGCCTGTGAGCTCCTACAGTCTCAATTCTCCCTCCTCCAGCATAACCTATTAAAAATAAATTATTACTAAATGCTAAGAAAACCAAAGCTATGTTCTTTGCCCACAAGAACTGTTCTTCCACTATCCCATCATTCACCCTCCCACAACTCTCTACCATCCTTGGTGAAAATCTGGAATATGTTGACAAATTCAAATACCTAGGAGTATGGATAGACAATAAACTAGACTATACTACCCACGTTGAAGAGCTCCTGAAAAAGCTAAGACAAAGACTTGGTCTATTCTATAGAATCAAACACTACCTGACCAAAGATTCCAAACAAAGATTAATCCTTGCATCATTCATGTCCTTCATTGATTGTGCTGACTTCCTCTATGGTCATTGCTCCCTCTCCCATCTAAACAAACTAGACACCCTGTATCACAGAGCTAATAGATTCATTACTGACCTTCCCTCTAGCACCCATCATTGCTCTCTCTACAATGCAGTCAGCTGGACATCCCTGCAACATAGAAGAAGAAAAAATGCTGCTACCTGGATCTACAAAGCTCTGACAAACAAACTCCTTCCTACATCTCAGACTGCTTCAACCAGATCACATCCAGGCCCTACACCTTGAGGATCAACAAACTGATCCTGCTGAAGATTCCTATCACCTGCACCCGGTATGGAAGAGCTGCAATCAGTTATTCCCTGGCACTTATCTGGAATTCTATCCAAAAGACATTGAAAATGGAAACACTGATCCCCCTTACATCCTTCAAAAAGTTGTACACCAGCCTAATCCCAGATTCATGCAATTGCTTCCACAAGGCCTAGTCCTCCCACACCCCACCCCCCACACCCTCTCTCTCCCCTCTAAAGCTCCTCCCTATTCTTCTATCATTCCTCTGGTCCTTTCCACATCAAACCTCAAACATATATGCCCACCCATGTACCATTATCCAAGCCTTATCCCTACCAGACTGTTTGTTTCTCACCTTTAATAGGTTTTGGTTTACTGTCCTTTGCCTTGTATATATGTAAATAATTGTACATCTATCTCACTCATAAATGTTTGTATTTGTGCTATTTCAATATCATGTTTTTGTATACACTCTGTAACCTTTTTTGTTATGACCACTCAGGTCCATCTTGTAAATGAGCTATGCTCAATGATGTTCGCCTGAATAAATAAAGATTTTGATTGATTGATTGATTGAAATATCACAGTCTTCATTGAAGTGTTGTTGCCCAAGGCAGATCAAGCAAAGATCATGCTTGTCTGCCTTGGCAAACACCTCTGCACACTTCAAGCAATTCTTAAACCCAGGGGGTCCTGTTTTCTTTTGTCTTGTCTGGCATTATAGAAAGCAGGAACCAGTAACCGACCAAAAAATAGACTAAATTTAAATATTTGCGGTTGGTTTCAATAGAATAACAGTCAGTTCAGGAATAGATAAAGTGAAAAAACTACCAGTTCCGATCGGATCCGGAACCGAGAAACCGCTGTGGAAAACCAATAAACCTCAGTTCAAAAGCAGTTAAAATTAAATAAAATTAAAGAATAAAGTAACCAGAACCCTCTAAAAAGGTTCCGATTAAATAAAAAAAGGTTGGTTGCCCCTCGGTTCAAAGGAACTGCAAGGAACCGATAAACATGTTTAAATTTAAAAATAATGAGGTATAAAACACTAAAGAACAATGACACTAGGCAGCAATGAAAAATAATAAAAAAAAAATACTTAAGTTTTTTTGCTCTAGGCACTACAGGAATCTGTCTTGATTGAGAGAGATCTCCAGAGCATCTGAACTTTGCAGCAGAGAGAAGAAATCTGAGGTAGAATGTAGGCAGTTGACACTGGGCAGTTTGAAAATAGACACACAAGCTAAACATTCCATGATTAGCATAGCATTCTATTCTCTCTTGGGCAGTGCTGGCTTAAGTGAGCACTGCAAGAGTAAAAATATTAGTGGATTCCTGGGATTAGAATCTCCCCTTTTGAGGATATCCATGAGGGGATATTCGGCCCATTTCTGCATGGGTTTGAGAGGCATCTCCGTGGATTTGGAGATAAGCCGGAGGATGCCCATAAAGAAAGAGGGGCCTTCCTCCATCAAGAGACTACTGACCGATTCCTCTTTCAAAGGGCAGGAATGTAGGTCTGAGTCCTCGGATTCCGAAGAATCCGGATAAATCGTCCGGCCACATGAGTCTCCTTCTACCCACTTAGGATGGTCAGGAGTGAGGGTAACAGAGAGCCTTCATGGGAGACCCAGAACAGGCCGAGACTCATTGGCAGGCACCCGCACCAGGGGCTGTTTTGGTGGCGACTCCACCAATGTCGGTGTAGAGGTTGATTTAGGCCGATCCGGAATGGTTTTCACTGGCTCCACGGGAGGAGGAACAGTACAAACCAGCTCCGGAGTCCACTTTGGCCTGGGAGGCGATAGCCAAGTAATGGCAGGGGTGGAAGTCGTAGTCAGCTTTTGACTGGACAAAATCAGCTGCTGCCACATCAAATCTTCGTATTATTGATGGAGTTTCCATTGAAGCCTCTCCTCATCCGAGGAGGATGAATAAGAATGTTGGCGATGCCTCTTTTTAGAGCGCTTGTGTGCCTTCTTTGGCCTGTCGGTTGAAGGGGTCCGAGACCTCGACCTCAATCATTGGGGTGGCCGACAAGGGGTCGACTAGAAGGTACCAGGGAGACCAGTGGTTCTTCTTGGTCGGGGACCGGTTCTCCAATGGGGTTCCTCGCAGGCTGGGTCTCCTCATTGGGGAGAGGCAGGACCGGGGTGCTGAATGAAGAGCTGTTGGCCTCATCAGGTGACAATGTGTCAACTGGGTCAAGAATGATCTCAACCAGATCATCGTTCAGTGTCTGGGACGGCTGACCTGACAGTGGGACCGTGAAACCAGTGGCTGAGGCTGCAATCTTGACCGAAGTCAAGACAGGAGATCCCTGGGACCGAGATGGCTCATGATCCCAGGAACGTCGTCAGTGAGACGAAGATTCTCTCAGTTCCTTGTCCTTTTTACAGGACTGAGAGACATGCGAGTCCGAAGGCGCCTTGCCCTTGGGGGGAAGGGATTGGCACATCTCCCAAAAGGATCCGGAGAAAGTGGAGCCCAAGTTGAGCAGAACAAAAAAAGACTTCGAAGAATGAACCACGGCTGAGCCACCTCTTCTTCGAAGGCCTTCATTTGTTCGAGCTGCTCGGCGGACCCCACAGCCATGAGGACTGCTCATCGGGCCTCCTTAGATTTGACCGGTGGATTCTGTTTCTCCAGCATGTCCAATTTGAGCCATGTGAGACGATCGTCCAAGATGTTCAGGTGAAATGCACGACACATCTCACAGGCCTGGGTGTCATGGTCGACACCCAGGCAATATTCGCACATGGCATTCGGGTCTCTACGAGACATCTTTTGCCCGCACGGGCAGCAGTGGAAACTAGGGGCAGACTTATCTTCCATAATGGTCGAGATCACGAAGCGAATGTTGTTAACTCTAACGAGTTTAATTTTAAGCAAATCTGAGGATTTTGAAGCTAGGGCCTACTAAACACAAGAGCGATAGGAGAGACCCTGTATCTTCCAGTGGAAAATAAGCTCTGGTGTCATGGGGTGGAGCTGAGGGTTATACCACTCGGGTGGGTGGGAGAAGCCAGCTTCAAGACCCTCCGGCAAATTCTTAAAGGGAAAGGACATGCTAAACAGTGTGGACAGACCAACATATCCACGATACTAGAATGGCTTATTTACTCGCCATCTGATGGAAATGTTTACTGCTTTGCCTACAAACTTTTATCAACAATATTGCATGCCTCTACTGAAGGGTTCAGTGACTGGAAACACCCTGAGCACATTTCTGAACATGAAAAAAGCCTGGAACACTGAAACTGTATGCTAGCATGGATAGGCGTGTAAAGGCGTGTAAAGGCGACAGGTACAGTAGATGCAGATCTAGCTTGGCAGTTTCAATCAGAATGCCAATACTGGAGAGATGTTCTTAAATGTGTTGTGGCAGTTATCACATTTTTAAGTGAGCGTGGACTTGCATTTCGTGGTGAAGATGAGCTGTTTGGATCACTACATAATGGAAACTATTTAGGGATTTTGGAGCTGATCACTCAGTTTGATCCATTTTGGGCTGATCATATGGCTAAATTTGGACGCAAGGGTAGAGGTAATACCTCCTATCTGTCATCAACTATTTGTGACGATTCATTGATTTGATGGGGCAGAAAATTAAAAACTCAATAGCCAGAGAACTGCAACAAGCCAGGTATTTTTCAGTGATTGTTGATTCAACACTAGAACTGTCACATGTGGATCAGTTAATAATAATAATAATAATAATAATTTTTATTTATAACGCGCCTTTCCAAGATCAAGCGCCTAACAATTTAAGAACAGCTTATATAAAATCCAGTAAAAACATTACAGCAAGAAATCATAATCACGTCAACAAAACATCAGTTCTCCCAAAAAGCTTTTTGCCAGAGTTAGTTTTTTAAGCCCGTCTTTCGTATTCCGATTTGTCTATTAGAACTGACACATTATGGAACAATTCATTGGATTTGAGCCACTGGAAAACCATACAGATACAAGTATGGCCGACACTGTGCTTGCTATGGTAAATAACTTGGGTTTGGATATCTCTAACTGACGCGGACAATCATATGATAATGCCGGCAGTATGTCGGGATGATACAATGGACTGCAGGCACACCTAATACGAGTAAACCCACCTATGCACTGTGTTCCATGTGCTGCACATTCATCAAACTTAGTGTGAGTCAACAGTATTAACAACAGCTGCACCCATGTAATTCATTTCTTTGGGTTTCTGCAGTCGCTATATGCTTTCTGTTCATCATCAACATATCACTGGAAGCAAACTGGAGGCAGCTCTGATAAAAGCCAGAGATTTTTGACACTCAAAAGTCTCTGACACGAGATGGAGTAGCCGTTTTGATTCTATGAAAGCTCTGTGTCAGAACTATGAAAGAATTTGCCAAGCCCTACAAAACCTGTCAGAAAATATGAACCAGTCAACTGAGACCCCATGAGCGGCTTCCCTTCAGAGCAAAATGGAGCAGTTGAAAACATGGCTCAATTTTGGGACACTGTGCTTCAGCGGTTTAAAATGACCAGCATGCAGCTACAGAACATGGACATCGATCTCAATAAAACAGTTCACTTACTGCGTTCATTGGTATAATTTGTGACTGCCCTGCGAGATCAATTTGAGAATTTTAAAATGGTGCTAAGAAGACATGCAAGGCTGTGTCACAAAAATATCAAAGTGATCTCTGCTGTATTAGAAAGAGAAAATAATTTGCAGATGAATCCAGACAGCCTGACACCTTACTTGAAGGAAGCCGAAAATGTTGTATTGAGACAATCTATGTCATAATTGACCAATTGTCAGCTTGTCTTCAACATCGACTGAATGCCTACAAGATGCTGTATGACCACTTTGGAGTTCTGTTTCAGCTAAGCTCACTGGACATCATCGACATTCGCAAGCTTGCTGCTGACCTTGCTGCAGTTTACCCCCCCCAGGACTTGGATAATCAGACATTTCCTGATGAGCTCCTACAGTTTAAATTCTTTGTACAAGATGAGCCAGATAAGTCTCCAGCCAAATTGCTACAAGATTTAAGGCACAATAGCCTTCGGTCAACGTTCCCAAATGTGGACATTGCCCTTAGAATTTTCCTGACACTGCCAGTGACAAACTGCGAAGGAGAATGCACATTTTCAAAGATGGGAAGGATAAAAAAAATGAGCTGAGATCAACAATGCATCTGCGTAATCTGAATGCCTTGTCTCTCATGGCAGTCGAATCAGAGCTGGTACAAGAAACGGAGTTCAATGACCTAATCTGTGATTTTTCCTCCATTAAAGCCCGGAAGAAACCAACCTTTTAAACGGTAAGATTTTCACTGTGTGTAATTTTTCCATATTTTGTGATTGTTACCTATCTTGTCTAGATATTTTTACATGAATGTAAGGAACTTTTGAGTAATGTTAGTTTTTACTTTCTGATCTTGACCTCTTTCAGATTGTCAGTTGGGTGGCAATATAAGCCCTGATGGTGGCACCAGGTCCATTGGCAGGTCAAGCTTGTAAAAGACAGACATACCAGTTTTATGGCAGCAACATATGGCAATTTGTATGTGCACCAATATGGAAAATATTCCTTATTAAAATAGTTTGACAACGGAGGCTGGCTTCCGTTGAGTATGTGTTTCATTCATTACTTCATGCAAAGATGTCATACTCATGGTCTTGGTCATGCAGTTTAACTCAAAACAACCAGATTACAGATTGACAAAGTTGATCTTTCACAGTCAGCTTCATTACTACTCCTGAGTCCCAGGGCACGACTTACAATTATGCCACAGACTGACTGTCTGTGGCATATTTTTAAGTTGTGCCCTGCGTCTCAGTACAAATAGTGCTCCTTTCCAGTCCAGTAAGTTGATGCCATTGCCTTACCTATTATAGTCATTGCTTCACACCAAGCTTGATACTGAATTTCTCATCCCAACTAGGCTTAGTGTGCCTTTCCTGGTTAAACAGTTTCCCCCTTTCAGGTCTAAAAAAAAAAAAAAGGTCTTCTGTGTGCATTCTCCTAAGTTGTACTCTGTCTCTGAAACTTGCCATTGAATAGTGTATGATTATAGTACATTTACACTGGGTGTCCATGGATGGACCATAACTGACGCTATCAATTATGGTCCATCCACGGACACTCAGTGTAAATGCACTGTAATCATGCAATTTCAGACATTTTAACTTTCCTTTCCCCACTACAAGACAGGGCATTCAGGGTGCCTGGAAATCTCTCCAAATGCATTTTTAGGCAATAAAAACCATTCAGATTTTGGGGGCCCAGGCGCTCCCCAAACACCCAGCCTATTAATGAAGTCACAGGGACCCACAATTTCACGTAGCCTAGAGGCCCCATTGCTTGTTACTCTGGCCCTGCTGTGCGATGTCCAGAGCTAGTGACAATTCATGAGCACTCCCATCTGTCCTACTGAGCTGGTCTGCTAGAATATTTCGATCCCCTGGTAAACAGATTTCCTGGATCAGAGTGTTGTGCTCTAGACACCATTCCCACTCACTTATAGCTTCCCTGCAGAGGGGATAAGAGTGTGCTCTGCCCTGCTTGTTGATGTAGTACTTGACTGTTTTGTTGTCCATCTCAAAAAGGATTACCTGGTTTCAGACATAGTCTACTAGGGCCTGGAGAGCATACAAAACTGCTCTCATCTCCAAGATACTGAGGTGAAGATGAGATTCCACTTGGCTCCAGACTCCCTGAGCATGATGGCTGAGACAATGGTCTCCCACCCTAACAGAGACACATCCGTGGTGAGGGTTATCAGGGGCCTCTGGTGAGAAGGGAAGACCTTGGAGAAGACTGTCTTCCTGAGCCCACCGTGTAAGTGATTGGAGTAGAGGCTACGTCAGTTTGATATGGTAAGACTGAGGATGTGTTGTCAGAGACCACTGAACGCTGAGCATCCACTGAGCTGTCCTCATGTGCAGACGTGCTAGAGGCACTGTAAAGACTGAGGAGGCCATGAGGCCTAGCATTCACTGCATGGAGAGGGCTCTGTTGCAGCTGTTCTCCATGATAAAGCATGCCATCTATAGGATGTACTTTCTCCTGTCCTCTGAGAGAAAAGTCCTTGTTTTGGTTGAGACCAATAGGACTCCAATGAAGAGCGGCTGCTGAGAGGGTTGAAGCTGTGACTTCTCCATATTCAACAGAACTCCCATGGAGGTTAGGAACTGAGATGCTGTAGAAACTGCTTGTTCTGCGCCCCATGTGGACAGGCTGGCTAGGAGCCAGTCATCCAGAAATAGTGCCTTCAGAAAGTATTCACCCCCTTGGATTTTGTCACATGTTGTTGTACTACTACCAGAATTTTTAATGTATTGAAATGATTTTTCCCCCCCTTGATTCACACAGCATACTCAACAATTTAAAGGGGCAAAAATATTTTTATTGTGTAACAAACATTTATGAAACATTAAAAACTGAAATATCTTGTTTACTAAAGTATTCACCCCCCTGAATCAATACTTTGTAGAAGCGTCTTTGGCAGCAATTACAGCTTTGAGTCTTCTTGGGTATGTCTGTATCAGCTTTGCACATCTGGATTTGGGGATTTTCGCCCATTCTTCCTTGCAGATTTGCTCAAGCTCTGTCAAGTTAGATGGGGAACGTCGGTGAACCGCAATCTTTAAGTCTTTCCACAGATTTTCAATGGGATTCAAGTCTGGGCTTTGGCTGGGCCACTCAAGGACATTCACCTTCTTGTTCTGAAGCCACTCCAGTGTTGCTTTGGCTGTATGCTTGGGGTTGTTGTCCTGTTGGATCGTAAATCTTTTGCCCCAGTCCAAGGTCCATTGCAGACTGATGCAGGTTCTCCTCAAGGATGTGCCTGTATTTGGCTCCATTCATTGTTCCCTCTTTTCTGACAAGTGCCCCAGTCCCTGCCGCTGAAAAGCATCCCCATAACATGATGCAGCCACCACCATGCTTCATGGTAGGGATGGTGTTACACGGGTGATGAGCTGTGCTCAGTTTGCGCCAGGCATAGCGCTTTGCATTCAGGCCAAAGAGTTCAATTTTTGTTTCATCAGACCAGAGAATCTTTTGCCACATGGTCTCAGAGTCTGCCACGTGCCTTCTTGCAAACGCCAGGCATGCTATTATGTGGCCTTTTCTCAGGAGTGGCTTCCGTCTAGCCACTTTCCCATAGAGTCTACATCTGTGAAGTGCTGCAGAGATTGTTCTCCTCTGAACAGGTTCTCCCATCTCAGCCATGGAACTCTGTAGTTCTGTCAGGGTGGTCATTGGGTACTTGGTCACTTCCCTGACCAAGGTCCTTCTTGCCCGGCTGCTCAGTTTGGGAGGACGGCCTGCTCTAGGAAGAGTCTGGGTGGTTCCGTAATCTTTCCATTTCCTAATGATGGACTTGACTGTGCTCCTGGGAACTTTCAACACCCTAGAAATGTTTTTATACCCCTTCCCAGATCTATGCCTCCTCACAATTCTATCACAGAGTTCTACGGACAGCTCCTTGGTCTTCATGGTAGAGTTTCTGCTCTGACATGCACTGTCAACAGTGGTACCTTATATAGACAGGTGTATTTCCTCTGAAATCATGTCAACCATTTGAACTGACCACAAGTGGACTCCATTCAAGTCTTAGAATGATCTCACAAGGAAACTGGATGCACCTGAGCTCAATTTGGAGTGTCATAGCAAAGGGGGTGAATACTTATCAAATCAAGACGTTTCAGGTTTTTATTTTAAATTACATGTACAAAAAATTCCAGAGGTTTCATTCCACTTTGACATTATAGAGTAATTTGTGTAGATACGTGACAAAAAAATCCCATATAAATGTATTTTAATTTGAGTTTGCAACATCACAAAATGTGACAAAATCCAAGGGGGGTGAATACTTTCTGAAGGCACTGTAAGAAAAGACCTGAAGCCAAGCTTTCAAAGGTGTGCCACGAGAACAGCAAAGCACTTTGTAAAGACTCGAGGTGCTGAGGACAGCACAAAGGGCAGGACCAAGAACTGATAATGCTGACCTAGTACCATGAAGCAAAGAAACCGGTTGTGACTGGGGTGCACGAGAATATGCTGATAGGCGTTCTGCATGTCCAGGGAGGCCAACCAGCTCTGAGACTTGAGAAGTGCTAGTAAGGTCCCCAAAGAGACCATTTTGAACTTTTCCCAAAGGATGAATTTGTTCAGCTGTCTAAGGCCTAGCATAAGGCACATGCCCCTTGATTTTTTCAGAACGAGAAAGTAGTGGGAGTAGAAGCCTGTGTTTCGCTGTAGACTCGGGACTACTTCCATTGTCCTGCTGCTCAAAAGGCCCGCTATCTCTGAGGCTAGAAGGTCCAACCTAGCAGTGAATAAGGGCTGTTGTCTTTTGGGGGCATTGTCTGGAGGGGTTTCTACAAAGTTCAGCAAGTAACCCTCCCAGATGATTTGTAAGACCCACTTGTCAGCAGTAGTGACAGATTTCCACAGGCTGTAAAACTGGGTCAGACACCCTCCTACCAGAGAGGAGAGGTGTGACCTGGGCAGTTGAGGCAGAGCCGGGGTCAGAATAGAAACATAGAATTTGACGGCAGATAAGGACCGCTTGGCCCACCTAGTCTGCCCATTTTCTACCTAATAGTTAAGCTGCAGAACCTAGTTAACCAACAGCTTACTTCCTCCTACCCCCACTAGGACTGCCTTATGTCTGTCCCATGCATTCTTGAATTCCCCCACTGTTCTTGACTCCATGACCTCCTCAGGGAGGCTGTTCCATGCATCCACAACCCTCTCTGTGAAAAATACTTCACATTAGCTCTGAGCCGTCCCCCTATCTTTAAATTGTGCCCCTTGTTCTTAGCATCTCTTTTCTGAAAGATGCCACCCTCTTGGACTTTGTTGATTCCCTTGAGGTACTTGAAAGTTTCTATCATGTCCCCTCTCTCCCTCCTTTCCTCAAGGGTATACATATTAAGCTCCTTTAGTCTTTCTTCATATGTCTTCTGGTGCAGACCTTGCACCATTTTGGTTGCCCTCCTCTGGACAGCCTCCACTCTGTCTACATCTTTGCAGAGATGGAGACTCCAGAACTGCACACAGTACTCCATATGGGGTCTCACCAAATGTCTGTACAGAGGGATAACAACTTCCTGTTTTCTACTATTGATGCCTCTCCCTATGCATCCCAGTATCCCCCCAACCTTCCTTACTGCCTTCTCACATTGCTTGCCCACCTTTAGGTCATCTGATATAATTACCCCCAGGTCCCTTTCCATTTTTACTGTTGTCAGTATCTCACCCCCCATTGTGTACTCTTCCCCTGGGTTTTTGTTTCCCAGGTGCATTACCTTGCACTTCTTTGCATTGAATCTGAGCTGCCATACATCTGACCATTCCTCCAACCTTGCCGAGTCCCTTTTCATCCTTTTCACTCCATCTGGTGTATCAACCCTGTTGCAGATCTTTGTGTCATCTGCAAAGAGACATACTTTTCCTTCCAGTTCCTCTGCAATGTCACTTATAAAGACATTAAAAAGGACCGGTCCCAGTACTGAACCCTGCGGTACCCCACTAGTAACCCTCCTTTCTGCACTGTGGACTCCATTTACTACTACCCTTTGCGTCCGATTGTCTAGCCAATTTTTTATCCAGGCTACCACCTTGGGACCCACTCCAAGGCTGGCTAACGTGTATTAATCTTTTGTGTGGGACTGTATCAAATACCTTGCTAAAATCTAGGTAAGCCATGTCCACAGCCCCTCCCTGGTCTACTACTTTGGTCACCCAGTCAAAGAAATCTATTAGATTTGTCTGACACGACCTTCCCATCGTTAATCCATGCTGCCTTGGGTCCTGTGCCCCACTGACCTCTAGGTACTCAACAGTTCTTTCCTCAGAAGTGATTCCATCATTTTCCTACCACTGAGGTCAAACCTAACTGGTCTGTAGTTTCCTGCCTCTGTCCTGCTCCCACTTTGTGAAGAGGAATCACATCCGCCTCCTCCAGTCCTCAGGTACCACCCCATCCTCCCATGATTTGTTAAAGAGAGTAGCAGCTGTGTCATTAGTTCTACCCTTAGTTCTTTAGAATTCTTGGGTGAATCCATCAGGCCCCATTGCTTTGTCCACCTTCAATTTTATTAGTTCTTTCAGAACCCTTTCTTCTGTAAATGGACTGGTATTGACCCCCGTCTTCAGAGTGTTTCTCTGTTTGGTTTAGGTACCTCCCCCTCCTCTTCCTTTGTGAATACTGAGCAGAACTATTCATTCAGTATCCCTGCTTTTTCACTGTCACCCTCTACCCACATTCCCTCCCCTTTATTAAGCCTCAGTATCCCTCCTTTGGTCTTTATTCAC
Organism: Neoceratodus forsteri; assembly: GCA_016271365.2. Classification (NCBI taxonomy): domain Eukaryota; kingdom Metazoa; phylum Chordata; order Ceratodontiformes; family Ceratodontidae; genus Neoceratodus; species Neoceratodus forsteri. The sequence continues at coordinate 333,882,614 of CM057452.1, read as the reverse complement.
TCCCTAATGTACCTATAAAAGGTCTTATCCCCCTTCTTAACAGAGTTTGCTATCCTTTCCTCAGTTTGGGCCTTTGCTATTCTGACTGCCTTCCCATCCTCTTTCTGCTTTAACTGATAAAGTTCTCTGTCCTTCTGTGTTTCCTTATATTTCCTGAATGCTATCCTTTTCTCCTTAACCTTCCCTGCCACCTCTTTTCAGAACCATAGCATTTTTTTCCTTCATTGTGTTTTGTTGATTTGCTTTACACAAAGGCTTGTTGCCTCTGTGATGGCTGTTTTGATTACTCCCCATTGTTCCTCCACCCCTCCTTCTTGCCTGTTTGCTAGTGCTTTTCTGAGGCAATCTCTCATTTTCCCAAAGTCAGCCCTCCTAAAGTCCAATACTCTTGCTTTTGTATGGCTTGATTGTATGGCTGTGTTTATCGTGAACCACACTGTTTGGTGGTCACTTGTTCCCAGATGGCTACCCACTTCTAAATCTAGAATTTCAGAGAGTGTCACTAGGCACTTTCAGCACCTGTGCCTTCGGGTGCATTTTCTTCTGCCATTGAGGTGGTTGAGGTCTGAATTGGCATCCCCTACCCCTGCCATAAAAGGACTGTTTATTATGGTAGACAACCATACCTTGCCTTCTGTGAGGATGAACTGGGGCAGGTCTAGCAGACTTGATGACAGTATAGATCTTTTAAAAGGCCTCAAGGGATTGCTCCACTTGCTGACCAAACAAATGAAAAACAGATGTCTGAAGCCAAGAATGTCTCCTAATGCAGATTCCGGCGGCAGTAGCACGGGAAACAGTATAATATGCATCCATGGCTGCCTTTAATTGGTGACTGTTAGATTCTATACCATGGGTAACAGTCTGCAGAACCTTCTGCTTAGCATCCAACTCCAGCAAGGTCTTAGCAAAAGCCTTGAGGGAAGTCCACAGGGCACACTAATATTGAGAAAAATATCATTTGTAGCTAGCTATATGCATTCCCAAGGTAGCCACAACAAAGGCTCTCTTACCCATCATATCAATCATATGAGAGTCCTTATTAATGGGGTGAGATGTAACCTCTTGAAGAAAGATGGCCTTATCATTCTCAGCTAAATGACAGGTTTGCCAGCAATAGGTTGAGAAGCTAGAATAGGTCTTTCCTTAGAGGCAATGCACTTTTGGTCTATCTGATTAGAGACAGGTGGAATGGTAGCAGGCCTGGACCACACTCCCCTCTGAAAGCATTTCAAAGACTGGAGAAATAGGTGTGAGGCTAACTGGAATGTTAGGTACATGAAGCTGCTCCAGGCATAGCCGCTTACCTGGATCTGGGGCAGAGGTTTTGAGCACTAGGGTATCATGTATATTGCAAAGCAAAGACTGAATAAATGTCCTGCTGAGGAACCGGAGGAACACCTGGAGTAGAAGAATCCAGGGTATAGAAGGAATCATCGTCACTGCCCTCAGAGATAATGAGGTTGGGGTCACACTTGTTTTCCTCCAACTCCTCTAAGGAAAGTGGGTCAGGAGAACAGCAGACCTTGAGACACCTAACCCGATCATTGGAGTTGGGTAAACAGGCAACACCGGCACCAAGGGAGCCAGCACCGGGCCAGTTCCCAGAGGAGTCGGAACCGGTAGAAGGGGAACCAGCATTGGATCCACCCCTACAGGTGTCGACCTTCAATCCAAAGGAAAGGGATGCAGCACCGAGGAGATCCCCTGAACCGTAGGCGTCACCAGGCACAGTGTCGGAGACAGCACTGGCACAGGCCCAAGAAGGCCCAAACCCAACAACGAAGCCTGTATTACACCTGGCCAAGATCTAGCTGGTACCAAAGTGACCATCAGAGGTACCTGTGCCAGCCCCTGGCTAGAGACAGAGTGAGAGGGAACGGTCAGTGGAACTGACATTGGCAGCGCAGTCACCGCCAAGAGATTGTGATCCGTTGATGGAGCCAAACACTCTACCTGACCTGAAAACCCTGGCCGCGGTCTCAAGGACCCCAGCCCCAAAAGGTCTGGAACTGGGTCTGCGGGAGTGGGCATATGGGCCAGACTCTGTACCCACTGCTCAATAAGAGCTGTCCAGTGGTGAAACTGCCCACCAGAGTCAACACAAGAAGTTGGTGAGGGGCTTCAGGCCCGACACTTCGCGCGACTGTGAGCAGGAGAGACTGAAGGAACCAGCACCAGAGATGACCTCCTGCTCTCGGCCCTTGAAGATTTCATAGCAGACATACCTGAGGGCAACCTCATGTAGTACCATTTCTTCCCCTTTCAACAAGAAGAGGAAGAACTCGAGGTTGAACGATGCCAGGTCTCTGACTCGGATCGGGAATGGGACCGTTTCTTCTTGTACTTACTAGAGGACAGTCTTTCCCCCTGAACACGGGACCACTCATTGTCCAAACTCTCCACCAAGGAGGAAGGTGGACCAGACATGGCTCCACTGCTAGAGCAGCTAGCCTGAAAAGGCTCCCTACTGTTACCGTCACCGTCCATGGTCGTAGGCCATTTTTCGGTAGGGCTGAGAGAAACTTTTCTTCTTCTTCATCTGTTTTTTTTTTTTAAATAAAAATAACAAAATGCTAAACTAAAATGAAAAATGAGATGAAACTGAATGCTGTGTCGTATAAACATGACGATCTGACTCCTGGTGGGTGAGTGACGTCACTGAAGTGCACTCCATGGCAGGAAAAATGGAACTGAGGCGGTGGAGGCCATTGCAGAGACAGGCTATGCAACGCAAGACTAGTTCTTGCAGTGCTGAGCATGTGCACAACCTGCCTCGGCGCCGGCCCTCCTGAACATTTTTGTCTCCCGCAGGGTCCTAGCGCCTCTGGTTAAGAACAAATCAGTATGAATCAATGGTGAGGATATAGTCCAGGAAGATTTTGTTTTTCAACAGTTCAGCAGATGGCAGCAGTTTGGGCTCTTTGTTTTGAACACCTGAACTCATACCTTCTTCTTGAATTTGATGATGTTACATGCTAGGAATAATTCATCTCTCCTCCTTTATGGGGACTGGGAAGTGACTCTCATTCCAGGCAATTAGGGACAATGGTGCTGCTAAAGTCATGACTGCTCATTTGGTCAGTTCAGTCATGCACTTATTGCTGACTGACTTGGACTTCACTCTAGTACATCGGTAAGGACAGCGCTTTAAAGCCATTGAATCACAACAGTAAAGTCGCTGAACTTGTATTTTCTGAATACTAGGAGGAAGAGAGGGGATATGATTGAGACATTAAAGTTTCTGAGAGGCATTAATAAAATACCCTTCAGTGAACTTTTTAACAGGGTCAACGGCTTAACCACTAGAGGGCACAAATGGAAACTTTGGGGTGGCAGCTTCAAAAGGGATTTAGGGAAGCCCTACTTTACTGAAAGGGTCATTGAGCCATGGAACAAACTGTCTGCTGAAGTGGTGGGATCAAAAACCGTGCCTGCTTTCAAGAGGGGATGGGATAGGGTTAGGGCCCACACAAGTTCAGAGGATACTGGAATTGGGTTGGAGCTAGGTCCTGGGACCCACAGAAGGTCTGGGAAACCCATGGGCAGACTTGATGGACCTTTGGTCTCCTTCTGCCATCATTTTCTCTGTTTCTATGAATCATATGAAGCCTTGCCAGCCTCCCCCGCACATTGATTTGCATATCCATGATGCCATGCACTGGGTTTGTGGTTTGGAATGTATGTGTGTGGCTCTGAGAGACATGCTGCATAGAAACCAAATTACTGTATTTAGGTATTTTTTCTCTCCTTGCCTCCTTCATGGATCCTATATGCTGCTTTTCTTGCAAACTGTCTCTCTAGTATGCTACCTCCAAGTGTACTAAATGTCAGACATCTGCAGTGTAGTGACCATAAGATGTCAAGAGACATGAAATAACAGCTCCTCCCCCCGACACTGACGTACAAAACAATCCATTCCAGTAATTCACTGACTCAGCAATAAGACCTGATAGGGTGTGTATTACTGTGAGATAGTGGCAAACCTCAGAAAGTGAGGCATGAGGTGTTCCCTTGCCTTATGCACCCAAGAAGTGCCATTATCCCACAGTCACATGCAACCTGGAGTACCTTACTGTGCTTATAAAATAGTTCTTCTGAATGTTATTTTCAAAAATGAGTAACGAGGTTCAGAAAGTTTAAGTATTTCTAACCTGAGCTGTTGTGCGGGACTAATGCAGTCATGTGACCACATCTGACCAATCACATGACTTATCTTTTCTTATCCATTTTATAATGAAGCTCACAACTCACCAAGTGAAGCATCAAAATGTTACTGAAGCAACCTGTGTGAGGATGTATTACCAAGAGAACACTTAGTTATCTTATAAGTAGGTACAGGCAGAACTGGTTAAAACAAAACTGAGATAAGAAGAGATCAGGCACATTTAGAGTAGTATGACTGTTGGGGGATTCTAATAAACAGAGAAACCTCTGGAGCCTGGTCAATTGAAACTTTTGACACCACGAAGAACCTCCCCTTAAAATCAGTTTTAGTGGTTTAAAGTAGGTAATAAGTCATGACAGGGTGTGCATTAAAGGAGTTTAATGCATGGCCCAGGGGTATGCTATTGCTAAGGGGGACGTATGTTAATGCTAGCTTTCTGGTGTCTCCTGCTGCTGTTTTATTGTTTGCGATCAGGGCCCTTGAGAGGGTGGGGGAGCCAGTGACAATTCCCAGGGCCCAGGGCCAAGAGGGTCTCAGACTGCCCAGCATACTATATGCAGGGAAGGGGCTGTGAACTGGTAGGGGCCCCAGAGTCTGAACTTTCCCCAGGGCCCAGAATTCCTCTCAAGGGGCCTGTTTGCAATTACTGTTTATTTACTCTAGAGTTCTGTTCTGTGTCCTTTTGTTATTATGAAGATGTTTACTTTCTCTCCCTGATTGAACAGCTGCCACCATCCCCATTATGCAAAGCGGAGCCGGTCTGTTCAGCATTGATGGAAATGATCTTCGTTCAGCCTCTGTCCACATCTTTTGACAAGCTCACTCCCCCACCATTCTGTTTGAGTCCGTTCAGTTGGGAGATTGACTATGTAAATACCTGAAGTATAGCAGTTTTGATAATTTTTCAGCTACTCCATTCAAAAGTATTAACTGCAGTATGCCGTCTCCATTCTGACTGGAGCCACATCTGTTTGTCGCCGATGCTATAATGAATGCCTCTACCTTGTACACAGTACTTCATTCCGTTGATGTGATGGTGGCTCGGAAAGTAGGTGCTGGCTTATATATACTTAACTGAGTCACCCCATCGATAGTAGTGTACAGAAGTAGACTCTGAAATTTAAAAAGCACTTGTAGTGCAGTGTCCTACTTGAAACTGCTTGCATGGAACCATATGCTCTGGGCCTTTGCTTATGCAGTGAGCAGTAAAAACAGGACCTTTTTCAGCAGAGGCCATAGAGTTCAGTTTAGGAATGGAAAGTTAAAATACTTTGTTTAACTAGTAGGGAAATGTTCTTTAGCGTCCTAAGATGATGGCAGTCTAGTTTATTTGGTAAAATGTTGTGTTCATTTTACAAGACATTACTTTTAAATTTTGTGGTAGTAAAGGCTAGTATGTTCAATATGGTTGTTGCTGGTTTTTTTTTATATTTTCTGTTTGGAGGGAAGCTTAGTGATATTGTACAGCAAGTAGGTTTTTAGGAGAAGGAAAATTAAATTTGGCAATTGACTGTGCCTTCATAGAGATTTAATGTACGGTCAGCTGATGTTTCTTGGCTAATTACATTTCTAGACTTTTTTTTTCCAATTTTATAAATGCAGACACTGTAAACCATTACCATGTGATGGGTGTAATGCAAATACATACACAATATCAAGTTCAAGCTGCAAGAACCTCCCTTCCCCAGCAATAATGTACCCAGTAATATTATTCTATATGAGAAACTGGTCTAACTTGATGCTAAAATATTCAACACTTTTCAGTGATCAATTAACATGTAATAGATTTGCATGTAGTTAATATGCACATCCATGTACACTACTTGGTTTGGAAAAGGGTTTCAAAGCAAGAAACATTTAGTACCTTTGTGGTTTTAAAAAGGAACAGTCAGCACTAAGAGCCCCACTCCCCACATCCAAGTGTGGGTCTGGTCTGAATTTGTACTTCATAAGAACATAAGAAAGTACCATCAGAAGGGGACCATATGATCCATCTAGTCTGCCTGCGAAAGCTAACCTCTCCCAGTCTCTTTACTGTTTTAGGTTTCCACAGTGCCTATCCAGTGCTAGCATGAACTGCCCCCACTGTCATTGCTGCCACAACCTCTGGGGGCAGACTGTTCCAGGGCTCCACTACCCTTTCCGTGAAGAAAAACTTCCTGCTGTTTGTTTTGAAACCACCTCCCTTCAGGCACATGTTGTGCCCCCTTGTCTGTGTATTCGTGTTTTCCCTGAAGAGAGCCTGTGTTTGTACTGAGTTGATATTGAGGTATTTAAATGTCTCTATCAGATCTTCCCTGTCAAAAACATTTTTTTTCACTTATTGTGTACTGCAGTATAATAGAGTGTATCAGGTTGATCCTGCTGGCTTCCAAGTTGACATTTGCTTTAACCAGAAATCCCAGAATCCCCTGCAGCTGACATCAGAGGAGGGCTACAGTACAGCACTGGGAGATTCAACAGCCTGCAGTGCATGTTAAGAGATCCTATAAGCTCTGATCTTTTGTTTGCTTGTTCCACTGTCCTTCCAAGTCTAAGTACAGTCACAGAGGACTGTACTTAGTCCTGGGAGAACAGCGGGACTGGCAAACGTCTGATCTGAGCTTGTAAAAGCTTTAACATTTATTTATTTAGACAGCAGTTTGGAAAACCTTTGAGCCATAGGCTCATTTACAAAGGTACCTTGTCACAGTAAGACAAATGAAAATACACAGTATAACAGTATAACACAGTACAATAGTAACTTAAGACATAGATACAAACAAGCTGGTACAGGTAGGATTGATGCAAACAATACCAGAGTTATGTTGTCCTTAGCAGCTTAGTACTAAGCTTTGTCATTAGTATTGAGTACGGCTTTGACTAGTGGCAATTACAGCTTAGGGTGTTAACAAGGTGGTTCCGTAAGGACGTTTTGAAGCACGATATAGTTGGAGCTTCAGAGATGGAGGGGGGCAGTGTGTTGAACCAGGAGGGGACCCAAAAGCTGAAGGCTCTTTGGCCGTGAGAGGTCCTAGCTCTAGGGATAACAAGAGATGTTTTCCCAGAGGTCCGAGTATGAACTAGTGGGACAGAGCGGAGGATGGTGGTGGTCAATCCAGGCGGGGATAGCCCAAGGAGGGTCTTTTTTGTAAGGGTACAGGTCAGATATTTGAGGCGCTCGTCAAGATCAAGTACCAGTGCTTTAGCGTACAGTAGACAGGTGTGTGTTAGCCCTGGGTGCCCCAGCAATTAACCTGCAGGCCTTATTCAGGTAGTCGCGAACGGGGCTTATGGAGTGCGGTCCATCAGCAGCACCATACACCGCAGTCCATAGTCCACTAGGGACAGGATAGAGGAGGTGACCGGGAAGTCAAGAGCCTCCGGAGGAGGCAGTGTTTATACCGATGTAAGATGCCCAATCGGATATTAGTGGCAGTGGCTAGGGCAGCGATGTGTCCATGGAAGGAGACGGAGGGGTCAAAATGGATCCCTAGGTATTTATAGGAGCAAACTTGTTCGAGTGGGAAAGAGGACCCAGAGTGAATGAGGAGTTTGAAGTTGCAGGGCTTGTTTTGAGGATGAGTGAAGAACATGGTTTTTGTTTTTTTTAAGATTTATCACCAATCTATGTTCCTTGAACCAGCCTCGGCTTCAGCGAAGGACTCTGTGCAGCAGTCCTGGAGGGCAATAGGGTTACAACTTGAAGCAAGATGACTGCATCATCAGCGTACAATAGAATGTTCCTGAGCAAGAGCGTGAAAGGGTGTTAAGGTAAAGGGAGAATAGTAAGGGGCCAGAATGGAGTCCTGGGAACCCCAGAAAAGATGGGACAGATGTCTGAGTAGGTCCCATTAATTTTTACACACTGTGAGCGGTCAGACAGATAACTGGTGCACCAGGAGATAGGCCCAGCAGCAAAACCAGAGAGACTAAGGGCATCAAGAAGGAGGGGGGGGGAGACAGTGTCGAAAGCTTTAGAGAGGTCAATGAAGACCGCACCAGCCAGAGAACCAGTGTCTAAGGAGGAGTGGAGAAAGTTGGAGAACTCTAGGAGGGCTGTGTTGGTACTATGGCCCGCTCGGAAGCCATGCTGCTCAGGATATAAGACATTGTAGGTGGAGAGGTAGTCAGAGATTTGAGAGGCTACCACTTTTTCCAAGGCCTTGGAGAGAGGAGAGAGAATGGAGATTGGACGATAGTTTCCAGCCACAGTCCTATCACCACCTTTAAAGATAGGGGTGACAGTGGCGACTTTCCAGGCAGTTGGAACCTTTCCCAGGCAAAGAGAGTGGTTGATGAGGCACGTGATCGGGGTAAGGACTGTGTCTAAGACCAGCCGTAGGATACATGGATCCAGGGTGTCACTGCCTGTACTATAACTCTTGAGGGCAGTGACAAGGCGCGGCCTAAGTTCTTGGGCAGAAACACGGAGGAGGAGAAAATAAGGGCGAGAAAGATTTACAGCAGGCGCTGGGGGATGAGGGTCAAAAAAATTTGTAGGGAGGATAGGGCTAAGGTCAGTGAATGAGGTGTTGAGGTGGTTGGCTATGAGGGCTGGGTCTGAAAAGATCACACCATTAATGTTGATCTGGTGGGTGGGGAGTGTGCACTCCCATTTAACTGTTTAATGTTATCCCAGAAGGTTCTGGGGTTCCCATGAGGCTGTGGTGAGGACTGATAGTGCTCAGACTTGGCCCTTCTGATGGCCCGAGTGCACTTGTTTCGGGTTGCAGCATATAACTGCCTATCACTGGGCTGGCCAGTCTCAATGGCACGGTGCCATAGGTTGTCCCTATGTTTGAGTTGGTGGATCAAAGCTGGGGTTACCCAGGGGGCATTCTGCCTTTTAGAACGGCGGGTCGACATTGGGGCAAAGATATCACAGGCATTATTAAAAGTCCAGATAAAGAAGGAGAGAGCTGTGTCAATGTCAGGAGTTGCCTGTATAGGAGACCAGTCAACATGCACTGCCGGCTGTTGAATCTCCCACTGGTGCAGCAGCCCTGCTCTGATGTCAGCTGCAGGGGATTCTGAGATTTCTGGGTAAAGCAAATGTTAGCTTGGAAGTGACAGAATCAGACAATCTACCATACTGCAGTAAACAGTAAGTTAAAACAAATATTTTTGCATACAAAGTGCAAATTGGAACTACCCCCAGAGAGTGAGGCTCTTAGTGCTGACTGTTCCCCTTTAAATGGAACCAGAAAAGGATAACACATCCCTAGAACCTCAGGAATAGATTTACTCTGAACCACTCTGTCTAGAAAACTTTCAGGATAAACCATTTTCTCTGACATATGGGGGAATAAAACTGGAGCAGAACATGGCTCTTTACCTTGTAAGGTCTGTGAGCCTGGTTCCACAGACCCCTAAATTCAGGCTGGGCAAGACTCTCTCCTTCCTCATCCTCCTTCTTCACCACTGCTGTGTCACTCGGTGACTCGCGGTGTAGACCAGGACTATGGCTTGGTGATATTGCTGCTTCTCCATCAAGAGAAAGTGGAGAGGGTGAATGCCAGTTCCTCTGTTGATAGAGAAAAGTAATTAATGCTAATAAGATATGACATTAACATTACTTCTTTGATCAAATATGCTTTAAAATGTATTAACAGAGTGAGCATAATTTTTGTAAATGATTGTTTCTTTAAAGTTTAAAACTTGAATTCTGTGATCTTCCCAGCGCTCCAGCTGAGCATTCCGGAATATGCTTTGCCCTCTGGTCTTACCCAAGGTGCTCTTAGTCACCGGAGTCCCTTCAAGACCCTGAAGGGGGGGGGGCGCTAGCCCCACACTTGGGACTACTAAAACCAAGGCCCCTCCCTAAACACTAAAGGGAGGAACCCAGCTCTGTCCCCAGCCCTTCCCTCTCATTCCTTGTCCCAACCACCACAAATGCCTGTCTCAATAGTGTGGCAGCAATAGGGGTGGGGAAGGTACTAGATGCGATAGATGTGTGCATCACAACTTGACTACAGTGGGAGTGCCAAATCACCCTTTTTCTAAGACACACCACCTCATCTTTGTGACACATGAATGAAACTCAAGCCATTATTTCAGATTCAAACACTGAGTATACTCCACAGCTTTATTTACAATACATTAGTTTGCTGCAAATATGTTCTTCAATGTTATACAACAAAGTCACAATAACAGCTCATATCTGATTGTAAACTTTATCTACTTAATTCCATGAATGCGCAGGAGAGCAGGAACAAGCCAGGACTTACCAGAACTGTTGACTTCCTGAAAATCTTCTATATAGATTACCACTAATGGGTCTGTGTCAGAGACGTTAGGACCTCACAGGAGCTAGAACATTTCTGGAGGGCTGATGGCATGAGTAGGCACCACGCACACACGCTGGTATACAGCGTCACCTGCCCCCAACTACCTCAGTACCGAAGGTGAACAGCATGAACCTAATGAGTAACCTATGCACTTAACCTAAGGGCATAAGATAGCCCTGGTGGCCATTGTATGAAGGGCCAGCAAACCAAGTAATACAGAGTTTTCACAGCCCAAACCAAGTACAAACTGGTGAAGACTAACACAATGATACTGGAATGAGTTTGGGCGATGGGGAGTGGGCGTGGTAATCTATGGAGAAGATATTCAGGAAGATCAATAGTTATGGTAAGTACGTAACTTTCATATCTTCCAAGAATCTATCTTCTCCATAGATTCCCACTAATGGGTCAGAGAACCAAGCTCAGAGAAATTCCGCCAGACTAGGGAGGATGGCACTCAGGTCTCACTCAGGGTAGTAATCCATTCAGAACTGTCCTGCCAAAGCTGGCATGCTGCCTGGCATGGACATCCAGGGCATAGTGCTTAGTAAAGGTGTGCAGTGTGCTCCAGGTTGCAGCTCTGCAAATTTCTCCAACAGGCACAGAGCGTATTCATGCCAGGGAAGTGGCAACTGCTCTGATGAAGTAGGCAAGCACCTTGCCCTCCAGTTTAACCCAAGCCATAACATAGCAGAGACAAAGGCAGTTTACAATCCAGGCTGAAATACACTTGATTGTGAAAGGCTGTCCCTTTCCATTAGGGTTGAAAGAGACAAAGAGCTGTTTTAACTGTCTCTAGTCCTTGTCACATGTCCAGGTAAAAGCTAGGGACCCTCTTAACATCCAGTGAATCAGAGAGGCCTTTCTTCCTGATTCTGGAAGTTAGCAAAGTAGGTAGGCAGGATTATAGTCTGATTAAGATGGACCCTGACACCACCTTAAGTAAAATCTTGGGGTGCGTATGAAGGTTTACCCACATCAGTGCAAAATCCCAAAGGGCAACCCTCATGAGGGCAACACCAAAATGCTGATGGCAACCATGTTGCATGGCAGTTGTGCCACCCAACCGCGGTGGCGCCCAAAGCACTGGGGAACTTCAAGGCTGTTTGCAGGGGGCTTTGCCCCCACAACCCCAAAACATTAATATAATCACCTGGGAGGGGTTATCAGGGAAGGAAGGCAACACCAGTACAGCGTTCTGGGTGTACAGTGTGCCGACAACCAGTTCACCGCTGTGAGTGTCGAACTGGTTGTGGTGCACCACTGTCCGTTGCCCTAGTGCCATCACACTGGTGATGGGATACCGTGTATGAAGAACTACCTTGTCTTTATGGAAAACAGTATACAGACAATCTATGACCAAAGCATGGATTTCACCTACTCTGCATGCAGAGGTGACAGGTACTAGAAATGCTGCTTTCCAGGATACAGACTTCATGTCACAAGTCGCAATAGGCTCTAAAGGCTTGTGAGTGAGCATATCCAGCACAAGGTTAATATCCCAAGGAGCCATCGGCTTCTTGATGGGAGGTCTTGCGTGCAGAACATCCTGAAGAATCTCTTAAACAGTGTCAGTTATGCCAAAGAGACGGTACTTACAGGTTAGTGGTATGCTAATACAGCACATCAGTGGACCTTAACTGTTGAATAATGAAAGCCAGCATCAAAAACCTTGTCAGGTTAACACCTGAAAGGGTTTAAAAGGGTTTTGGAGCACCAGATGGAAAATCGTTTCCACTTGGCTGTGCATGTCTTCCTGGTGGAAGGCTTACACATAATCAAAAGTATTTCAGAGACCCTCAGAGATACCTTGAACCTGTTCACTTTTATCTCTTCATGAGCCAGGCCTGAAGATAAAGGGAGCGCGAGATGGGATTGACTAGCTGACCCAGGGTCATTAAGTCTATCTGGTGTGGCAGAACCCTCAGTTTGCTGATTGAAAGTAGGTTCAACACAGGAAACCATATCTGCCAAGGCCAGCAGAGGACACTGGGATTGTCTTGCCCCATGCACCTCCAATTTGAGCAACACCCTCTGAATGAGAGGGACTGGAGAGAATGCATACAGAAGCAGATGTTGCAATGACAGTCTGAACGCATCCCAACAGAAAATGACACATCCTGGATTTCTGGAGCAGAAACAAGACAGACTGGCGTTGAATGGGGATGCAAAAAGGTCAATATCTGGGGTGCCCCACTTGTCGAATAGCAATCTCACAATGTCTAGTGTTAGTGACCATTCATGAAGATATGCCTCTGTTCAACTTAATTTGTCTGCCAGAGTGCTCTGGACCGTTGATGGATAGATTGCTTGAAGCAGGATTCCCTGCTCTAGAAACCATTCTCACACTCTCACTGCCTCCCTACACGGAACTTAAGAGTGTGTTCCTCCTTGCTTGTTGATAAAGTACATGATGTCTGGAGGAGAACTGTCTTTCAGCTGACCAAGTCTACTAGTGCTGACAGACCATACAGAACTGCACACATATCCAGTACCAACTCCAGTAGGAGATGTGCTGCTGATGAGTACCAGACATCTTGTGTCTGAAGACCCAGTCAGTGGGCTCCTCACCCCAGCAGGAAGGCATCCATGTTGAGAGTCACCTCTGGCTCCCACAAGGAGAAGGGAAAGCCCTGGAGGAGGTTGTCCTCCAGTGACTACCACATCAGGGACCTCACCAAAGGTTTGGTCACCTGAATGGGATAGTTTTGAGGGTGTGATGCCTTCAGGCACTGGGTACTGAGCATCTATTAAGTTGTTCTCATGTGCAGCCTTGCTACAGGCACTGTGAACACTGAGGAGGCTATTAGGCCCAGCATGGGTTACATGAAGTGGGCTGGCACAGTCTTGTGTTCCATGATGTTGTATGCCATCTGCATGATTGCCCATACAGTAGTAGCCACAGACATTGCCAGCTATTTCCAGATATTTTGTGAAATTTCTAAAGAATTTCTCTCTGCTGCCCCTACTGTGCAAAAGGAGAAAGCATGAGATATTTCTGGAAATATCACAGAAATTTCTGGAAATAGCTGGCAGTGTCTGTGGCTACTACTGTAGTCTGTTGTCTGGGAAGAAGGCCCAAGCATGGGTCATGTCCAAAACAGCTCCTATGAACAGCAGTTCCTGGAAGGGCTCCAGCTGAGACCTTGAAGGGTTCAGCAGGAGTCAGAAGGATACTAGGAAATGGGAGGTAGTGGTCACTGCCTGCTCTGTCTCCTGTTTGGGTGGGATTGAAATTAGCTAGTCCTCCAAATATGAGACAATCTGGAGTCCCAGCTTTCTGAGGTGTGCTGTGAATACTGCAAAGCACTTTGTAAAGGTTTGTGGTGCTGAGGAAAGCCCAAAGGGTAGGATTCTGGACTAGTAGTATTGCCCTTCCATGTAGAACTGGAGGTACTTGTTATGGTTGAGGTGCACTAGTGTGTTCTGGTATGTGTCCTGCATATCCGGTGAAGTTAGCTAATCCTGATGTTTCAGGTAAAGCAACATGGATCCCAGAGAAACTATACTAAATTTTTCTCGATCCATGTAGCCGTTCAGATTTCTGAGGTTGAGAATGGTGTGCATGCCCCCTAATTTCTTTGGTGCGAGGAAGTAGTGGGTGTAGAACCCTGTATACTATTCTGACTCTGGCACCATTTCCATTGCCCTGTTTCTCAGAAGGCCCGCAATCTCCTGTGCCAGAAGTTGACATGTGAACTGACAAGGGTAGTTGCCTTCTGGGAGGATTGTAAGGGGGTTCCAACAATTCTAGGGAGCACCCTTTTCAGACGATCCTTAGAATCCACTTGTCCGTTGAGATGGAGTCCCACTAATGGTAAAACTGGGTTAGGGCCCCCCCCCCCTTTACTGGGGAGGACGGGTCCTCCTTGGGCAGCTGAAGTAGACCTGCAGCCAGAGGCACTGAGCACTTTTGGTGCCTGTGCCTTCAGCTGTGCTTTCTTCTAGGCCTGGGGAGGCTTAGATTTCTTGTTTTGGGCTCCACTACCCTGACCACAAAAAGACTGTTTGTTGGAACAAATTCTAATGTATTTTAAACTAAAACTGAAGTACTGAGCACTGTCATTCTGGACCTAACATGGAGAGCGGCAGTGCTGCTGCTGTGTGGGAAAAGGAACTGAGGCAGTTGGGGCGGGGGCTGATGCTGCTGCATACCAGCTGGGTCCTGTGCGGTGACAACCACAAGGGGCCTACTCGCCCTGCCAGCCCTCTAGAAATGTTCTGGCTCCTATGGGGTTCTAGTGCCTCAGGCATAGACCCATTAGTGGGAATCCATAGAAAAGACTGAGTCTTGGAAGATCAGCCCTCCAAATTACCAAGCCAAATGACCACAGCCCTGCACCATACTTATGTCCAGAGGAATGTTTAAAGGGGCTGCATCAGCCCCATTGTGACCAGACACAATGCTTTATTGGCTGTAGTACTTTGATGCAGATTAAGTCCATGCACACATCCATGGAGGCAACAACCCAGAGACAAAGTTTGCTGTAACATGTTATTATGGTCTAGTCAGACATAGTCTCTGACAGCAGACACCCCCACCATTAGATGCATGCTGCCAGAAACTGCCTGATTGTTGCACATATGATACAGTTTTGCCAATAGCTCCTGTTACATCCAAACTGGTGATGGATTCAGTAGGGCCTTCCAGTTGCAAGCACAGCTGGTACAAGTGCCTGTCTCTGTCCCTTCAAATATACAACCTCATGTGTCTATGATCGCATCTGTGGGTATGGTAGCATGTCTGTTTGAGTGTGCTTGTTTGTGTGTTTGTGCCTTTATGCCTGCATTTTCATGACTGTATGCTTCTGCACATGTGTGTATGTTTATGACTGCATGTCTGTGTCAGCAATTCCCCCCCCTCGAAATAAAAACACACAATTACCACCCTTAACAAACCTTATTGGCACTGGCTAACGTTTGGTTATTCACCACAAATAAGAGATAAGAGAGTTAGATTAGGGGTGGTCTAAAGCCCACCACAGCAGAAAGAGAAGGAAGACAGAGTGTTGGGGGAAGAAACCAGAAGAGGGGCTACAAAAGGGGATCTGGTGTTGGTGGGGTACCTGAACTTGCCAAATATAGACTGAGATATCTTGACAGCAAAAATCACCAGGAGTCAGGCACTGCTTGATATGCTGCAGGACTGCTTACTGCTGCATCTGGTCAAGGATCCCACATAACTGGATGCCATACTTAAGTTGGTACTCCCCAGTTTGGAGGTGGTGGTGGGGTGGTGACTGTCAGGGAACCACTGTGGCCCAGTGATCACAGCACTGTGTAGTTTGAATTGGCGGGGGGGGGGGGACAACGGACCCCCCTCGAAGACCATGGTTCTTGATCTCAGGCATGTGGAATTTGGGAAGATGCAGGAATTAGTCAAGGATAGACTAGATCGAGAGCGTGGAGGAACAGTGGTGCTGGATTAAGGGGGCACTGCTAAAAGTGACCGAATCTTGTGCAAAGAAGGTCACCAAAGGGAACACACAAAAGGTCGATCCAGTTCTCAAAGGGAGTGAGGGAGGCTGTGAGGGCAAAAAGGGCTTTCAGTGAGTGCAAGAGGATCAAGGAGGAGGAAGCCTGGCAGGATTATCAGGTTAAACGCAAAGAGGGTGGAGGTCATAATGGCAAAGGCAGCCACAAAGCAGAGGATTGATAAGGGAGTAAAAGGCAGAGGAAAATAATGTTTTAGATACAAAAGGGGAAAAAAAGGAAAACAAGGGGGGGGATACTTAGGCTAACTGAGGGAGAAGTGAAGTGGAAGAAGGCAAGCAGATGGCAAGTGTACTAAACAATTACATCAGCACAGTATCCACAGTGGAGGACAATAATCCTCGGCCACAGAGAGATATCCAGGCCGTCACATGAGGGGTTCAAGAAATGAGAGGAGTACAGATCCAAAAAGGGTCCTGAAGTTCTCAAGGTAGCTAAGGCACAAGGCCCGGATGGCTATACCCAGAGGTACTCAGGGAACTGGCCGCAGTATTGGTAGTACCCTTGACCCATCTATTTAACAACTCACCGAAGCCCAGAGTGGTGCCAGCGGAGTGGAGATCTATCTAAACAGTAATACTCCACGGGAAGGAGACAGGGAAGACCAAGCAACTACAGGTCCGTCAGCCTTACCTCCACTGTAGGTAAGGTGACAGAGGCCATTGTCATGGAAAACTTGGTAAACTGCTTAGAGGACAATGGTGTGGAGGACAGCAAGCAGCATGGGTTGATGTCATGAAGGTCATGCCAAACCAACCTGATACTGTTTTTCAATTGGGTCACCAAACCGACTGAAACGGGACAGGCAGTAGATGTGCTGTATTTCAACTTCAACAAGACCTTCGATTCAGTACTGCACAGGAGAGTGACGAAGGAGTTAGAAGACTTGGGAGTAGAGCGAGGTTTAGTTAGGGGGGTAGAAAGTTAGCTTGGGGGAGGTAACAGAGGGCAGTGGTGAACAGGGTTAAATCAGGAGACAGGGAGGTCACAAACCTAGTGTCATAGGGATCAGTCATGGGACGTGTCCTATTTAATATGTCCACAAGTGACAAAGGGGAAGGTTTCTGGGAGGTTGTCTCTTTACTGACGACAAAACGCTATGTAGTAGGGTAGCTCAAGAGGAAGGGGCCCAGGAGCTGCAGAAGGACCTAGAAAAGCTAGAGAGATATGGTCTAAGGTCTGGCAGTCTAGATTTAACACCAAGAAGTGCAAGGTAATGCACTTAGGAAGCTGGAATCCATGCACGGAATACTGGATGGGAGGACTTAGACTGGCCCCTTTGACAGAGGAGAGGGATCTGGGGGTTGTCATCAGTGACTCTCTCAAGCAAATGAGCCAATGAACCAGACATACAGCAAGGCATCGAAGATGCTGAGGAGCACAGAGCGGGGTTTGGCAGTAGGAGAAGCAAGGTGATTCTGCTGCTGTACAGATCCTCGCTGAGGCCTCACCTGGAGTACTGCACCCAGTTCTGGAGTCCTCACATCAGGAAAGACATCTATTTATTATTTATTTTATCTAAGTCTTTGATTACTGGGTAGGTGCACTGATCTGAGGGACCATTTTCAGGCACGACCTGGGCTAACAAAGTGGCACAAAAGAATTACATACAGGTGCAAACGAATATACGGTTGGAAAAAGATAGATACAGTACAGTTTACAAATGTGTTGGATGAAATCAAAGGATACATTACAATTTACAGTACGTTAAACAGGGTAGGGGGACACGCACACAGATGAGATAAAGAGCGTAAACGAGCAAATACAGGCAACATGGCAAAATAATACAACATCCTAAAGGGTAGTAGGCAGTAACAACAGGAGGAAACAAATGACAGTTAAGAGAGCAGTAACAGAGTGCTATATGTGGTAGGACAGCTATAAGAGCGAACATTAGCGGCTAGGGTAGTAAGGGATGAGAATGCAAGTTGAAGTACATTACCCTGGAGAGCACAGGCATTTGGCCTCATTCAGTAACCAGGCTTTGAAACAGTGTTTGAAAGTGCAGTGGGTGTCAGTGAACTGAAGCAAAGCATGGGGACTGTTCCAGAGAGGGGGAGCAGTAACTGACAGTGCTTTGCCACCCATAACAGTGGAGATTTTAGGTATATCCATAGGGGGGACCGAGGACACACATAGGCATCTGGGAGCTGCTCGTTTTTAGGAGGGATGTGTATGGTGATACACTGTAGCCCCTAAGGGTGTTGTCAATGATACAGCCTAGAGCACAGTCATAACGGTCGGGGAGTGGGAGCCAACCAAGAGCCTGGTAAAGGTTGCAGTGGTGAGCAGAGTAGGATGCCAGTAGTGCGAATCAACACACACTGTTATAGACAGAGGTCAGACACAAGCGCAGGGCAAAGGACATGTGAGAATAAATAGGGGAGCTATAGTCGATGATAGGGAGCAGGTTACCTTGAGCAGTTGCTAAGCGGGCCTTACTGGTCAGGAACTGTTTTAGCCGATATGAAAAAATTACTTACTATAGTAATCTTGTTTCTTCCCAGTGATACTCCGGTATTCATAACTTTCTGCAGTGTCCCTTAAAGCCAGAACTGACCAAAGAAAGATAGAACACATGCAAATGATGAAACTCTTTTCACGTGACAACTATTCAAATGCTGCCTTGAACTAACTGCCTTAGTTCTAAATTCCTCAGATTTCCTGGACACCTGGAAAGGCAGGCCCCCAAGGACTATGAATACTGAATAACAATAGTAATCAATAATAATAGTGATAATTAAACCCATAACCCCCTAAATAAACCCTCCAACTGGAGGGGAAAACAGAACAGATACCCCCAAAAAATGTCAGAGTCACCTGAAAGAAGGGGGGAAACACAACATGAACCTTGTTTACCCAAACTGTGCCAGAAAGTGGCAGGTATACCCCTGAGAGCACAGTATGCAGGAGTGCAGAGGCAAAGGTTCTAGAAGGGGAGGCACGGTGGGAAGTTATGAACACCTGAGTATTACTGGGAAGAAACAAGATTACTATGGTAATTTGTTCTTCTAACCCCAGTAATACTCAGGTATTCCTATGTAACCCCCCTGCAAATGGGGGTTCCCAAAAGACTTCCAGGAGCTTTCTTGAATGCTCCAAGCCTGAATGGTGTTTGGCGTTTAAGCCATTTATCAGTGAGTGTTTTTAGAACCTCTGGTACTGTCTCTTTAAGAGCTGTCTGCTTGCAGACATAATTAGTTTGTATGGGAGACTGTGTGTTTCTTTGATTGAGTACCACTCAAGCTGCTGCCAATTCACTCCATTTTTGCAGTCACTAGGAGTGCAAAGGAACCTATCTGAAAGATGTAACTGTTTGCCAGAAATCATTTACAGTAATAATGAAATTACAGTTTGTCTAACCTGCTTTCTTTTGCAGTCAGAACAGTGTCTGCCTAGTTCCCCATTCTGGTTTTGAACTGCTGAACTGGACCAATCAGTGTGGGTAAGCTAGCTCTAAAATGGTGCCTTGGACGAATCAGAACTTGACTCATAATCTGAGCCAGCCACAAGAGGATTGTATGGGCAGTGACTTGGGAGATGTAGTTTAGACTTCAGTGCCTTTTGGACCAACAGCAGCAGTCTATTGTGAGTGACAGCCAATCCAGTCAAGAACTGGGAGGAACTCAAAGGAAGTGCCCGGTTTTGTCGGTTGGAGTTTCAGTTGAGCTTTGGCAGTGAAGAAGGAAGGAGCCCTGTGTTTTTCAGTGTGCAGTTTTAGTCAAAAACGGTGTAAGGCCCAGAGTTCCGGTCTGCAGCTTGTGTAACAGCCTGTTAGGACTGAACTGCCCTGTGAAAAGAATCAAAGGATCTCTGAAGAGTAGAAACCAGGCTCACCCTGTAGAAGACTGGAGGAATTGCTGAAAATTGCACTCGGTCTGTCAGAACTGAATCTGCTGTGTGTTCTCCTGGTATTGTGCAGTAATTGCGATCGACAGATGCAGCCTGCCTGGTATAGTGCTTTCTTTATATGGATGTGTGAAGAGGTTTGTGTACCTCAAGTGAGCCCTGCTGACATTGAAGGACCCTATCTTATTTGGAGGTCGTGAGTACTAATTCAGGTCGCTTCCCTGTTGAATTGCCACATTAAATCCAAATGGAATTACTGTACTGCTGACTGTTTAATTCTCCTTTTCTCTGTGTGAAAGGGCCCCTACCAGCTGCCACGGTTTGGACTAGCCACTAGGGCTTGGGTACCCAGGGACAGTAACTGATAGGGATAGGCCTGCACAGAGCCATAGGTAGATTATTAGAGTGATAAGCTAATTAACCTGATTTCCCCTGTCCTTGTTATATCCCTAAATAAATCAGAGCTGCTTGTTTCAGCAAAGTTATACTGCCTGAGTATTTGTCTATGTTAAAGTACTGTACTGTGATTGTTGCACTGTATCTCATTTCACAAGAGGTCCCAGTGCCGGAACCAGACCTGGGGTAAGTGTATACTGTGAAGGGAATTCTGATATATTGTGTGGGCCACTAGTGGGAAGAAAGGGGGGTTGCAGTGTCCCAGAGGGCTGTGACCAAGTTAGTTTAACTATTGCAAACCCTGACCTCTGGGTGGAGGCACCCGCCATTGGATCCAGGCCCCTCAACCTGTTAGTGGCAAATCAGGCAGGGGTAGTAGCCCCTTGGATAGCGCCATCTAGGGGTTACACCTAACTTTCTGCAGACTACGAAACAGTACCTTTGGAGGTGGGCACAGAACCTTATTTTGGAAACAGACTTTGCAGGACTGCTGTGCTGTGCCAAACCTAGCATCACCCCTGGACTGAATATCCAGGTTGTAGTGCTTTGTAAAGGTGTGTACTGTCTTCCAGGTAGCTGCTTTACAGATGTCCACTAGTGGAACATCCCTGGCAGCTGCTAAGGTAGCAGCCATCCCTCTTGTGGAATGAGCCCTCAATCCTGTTGGGGGTTCCTTTCCAGCTTTAGTGTGACAGAACTGGATACACTGGACTATCCATCAAGAAACTGACCTTTTCGGTGCTGGGTTACCCTTTCCCACATCCCCATAAGTCAGGAACAGCTGTTTTCTGTCCTGCATATGGTCATTAGTGGCTGTCATGTAGTAGCTGAGAGCTCTCTTGACATCCAGACTGTGAAATCTTCTTTCACCAGAAGTGGAGAGCTCAGTGAAAAAGACAGATAGAGTAATGGATTGGTTCAGGTGGAAATCAGAAACCACTTTGGGAAGAAATTTCCTGTTTGTCCTCAGGATCTCTTTATCTCTATGGAATGAAATGTAGTCCTGTTCAATGCAGAGAGCTTGAAGCTCACCGATTCTTCTTGCAGAAGTCATTGCCACTAGGAAAACTTTTCTAAGTGGCATATTTCAGATGAGCAGAGGACACGGGCTCAAAAGGAGGTCCCATGAGCTTAGCTGTGCACACATTGAGATCCCATGCTGGTACTGGTTCCCTATGAGGGGGATGCAGATGGGTCAAACCCTTGAAGAACCTCCTAAAGATAGGGTCTGAAGCTATTGTCACATTTCTTCCAGCAGAAATGTAAGCAGATGCTGTGGCCAGGTGGACCTTAAGGGTCATGGGCTGCAGCCCCAAGGAATGTAAATAAGAGAGGTAATCAAGAACAGCTGGAACCCTAGCCTGTGCTGGTACCAGCTCCCTGGCTGAGCATGAGATGGAAAACCTTTTCCATTTTGAAGCATAGGTTTTAGTAGTGGAAGGCTTCCTGCAGCCTCTCAGGATGTTTACAACAGCTACAGAGAGATGTAGACCTGCATATTCTAGGTCTTCAAGAGCCAAGATTTGAGATTCAGAGACCTGAGATTCAGATACAGAAATCTCCCCTGATTGGAGGTTAACAGGTTGTACCTCCGAGGGAGATATATTGGCTCGGCTACAGACATGGAGAGCAGAAGAGAGTACCATGGCTGCCTGGGCCAGTCTGCAGCTAGCAAGATCACTGATGCTGACTGGGACCTTAGTTTGATCAACACCCTGTACACCAGAGAGAAGGGAGGAAAAGCATATAGGTGTTTCCCCTGATCAGTCCAAAGCCAGAGCATCCAGGAGTAGTGTGCCCTGATCTGGTGGTCTGCAACAGTACTGTGGCAGGTGGTGGTTCTGGTGGGATGCAAACAAGTCTATCTCTGGGATGCCCCACCTCCTGAAGATTACTTCCACCACTTGCCCGTTTAAGGCCCATACGTGATGGGCCTGGTTGATTCAACTCAGAGCATCTGCTAGGGTGTTGTCTTTTCCTGGCAGATGAACAGCCTATAGGGAAACTCCCAAGGAGTAAGTCAGGCTTCAAATTTTCAAGGCCTCTGTGCAGAGGGGACCTGACCTGGTGTCTCTTTGCTTGTTTATGTAGTATATTGTGGTGGTATTGTCTGTTCTGACTTTTACCACCTTCCCTCGAACCAGTGTTATGAAGGCTTTTAGTGCCAAAAACACTGCTCTGAGTTCCAGCACGTTTATGTGCTGGAGTGACTCAGCACTTGACCAAGTGCCCCGAGTTGTGTGGTCCCCTAGATGGGCACCCCACCCCAGTAGAGATGCATCTGTTGTGAGAACAACTGATGGAGACTGTAGTTGGAAAGGAACCCCTTCCCTCAGGTTGGATTCTTCTTTCCACCACTGAAGTGCTTGTAACAAAGTTTTTTTTTTATGGAATCAGCTTTAAGAGGGAATCTCTTCTCTGGCACCAGTGTGCCCTCAGGTGGAACTGGACGTCTCTCATTTGGGACCTGGATCCTAGGACTGTGCCTGTGGCTGCAGCCACATGGCCCAGGAGTTGTAGGAACTGCCTTGAAGATTTTCTCTCATGCAGGCTAAATGAGTTTGCAATCAGCTGGAGACTTCTTACCCTGTCCAGAGGCAGGTAAGGCCCTGCCTTGCAGGGTGTTGATCTCTGCTCCTATGAACTGCAACTGCTGTGCAGGTAGGAGGACTGATTTTTTGTGATTTATCAGGAACCACAGGTACCCCAGAAGCTCCTGGGTGGTCTGCAGATGCTGTCTGACCTGGTCTGGTGATTTTGCTACCACCAGCCAGTTATCCAAATATGGGAACACTGTGACACCCTGTCCTCGAAGGTGTGCCACAACCACTGCCAAGCATTTTGTGAATACCCTTGGGGCTGAAGTCAGGCCAAATGGCAGGGTTGAAAACTGATAGTGACCTGATGGGAGTCTGAACCTAAGATATTTTCTGTGAGACTCCCTTATGCAGATGTTGAAATAGGCATCTTTTAGGGCCAGTGATGCCAACCAGTCTCCTTTGAAACAGTGCTAAAGTTACCATTTTGAACTTTGTTTTTTTTTTTTCAATGCTTGTTTAGTACCCCGAGGTCCAAAATAGGCTGCCACTCCCCATTTTTCTTTGTGGTAAGGAAGTATCTGGAATAGAAACCTTTTCCTCTCTGCTGAACTGGGACAGTTTCCACTACCTTTGACAGCAGCAGGTTTCGAAACTCTGCCTCCAGCAGCTTCTTTTCTGTGAGGAAGAGTGAACTGAACACCCTGGTTCGGAGAAGATGAAGGGATTTGAAATTCAGAGACAGTCCCTGACACACTACCTCCAGGACCCACTTGTCTGTGGTGATCCTTTGCCAAGCCTGGAGGTAGTGAGACAGTCTGCCTCCGACAGGTAGAGAGGAGGCGGCCAATGAAGACACGTCAGGGAGTTTGCTTGTTTTGAGGTTGAGGCTGGGTTTGAGATCCCTGCCTGAAGCCCCTTTTGCCCCTACCTCTGAAGCACCCTTGCTGGGGGTACTGTTGGTATTGGGGTGCAGCCATTGGCTGGAAAAAGGGCCTAGTATGAAAGGACCTGCTCCTGCCTCCCCTTCCATAGGGTCTGGTGGATGGAGAGGCTTTCTCCTTAGCATAGTTACTCTTGAAAGTGGCTTTGTATCATCCACCTTCTTCATATAAGCCACCAAAAAGTGAATGTCCCTACAAGGGGAAGTCTAGAGCCTTTGTTTGGGTATCCTGGGTAAGATTTGTAGCTCTTAGCCAGGCAAACCTTCTCTGAGCAACAGTGTTTGACATCCAGCTGTGTCATTGGTATCAGCAGCCATTTGGAACTGATACTTGGCTGCCTCTAAGCCAAATCTGGCAGTTTCTGCCAGGTCATCAGACAAGGGTGAAGGGGCTTTTTGTGCCATGGCCAATACAGTCTGCCATAAGAACTTCTGGTACTGGCAGCTTAGGCCTGGAAATTTGGTCATACTGTCAATCTTCCTGGACTCCTTATCCAGTGGATGAGAAGCCAAAGGCACCTTAGCCTTGTCACGGGCAGCTGCCTGCACCACCCCCTGGTGGTCAGGGTGGGAAAACAGAAACTCTGCCCTCCAAGGCATCAGCCATTTTCCTCACAAAAGTAAAATGTGAGGAATAATTCTCAGTGGTTCTAGGAGGTGAACAAAATCTTGCTCAGGGGAGACCTCATGCTCAATGGGTTCCCCTTCAGACTCCTCTTCATCAAAATCTTCTTCCTCAGTAAAAGAGGATTTACCAGTGCTGCCAGTCTGTCCAGTTGGTACTGGGGCATGTGGCTGCTGGTCAGTGGGAAAAAGATCTTGTAAGGCCTGGACCACTTTAAAGGCCTGAGCAATTTCATAAGGAGAAGGCAGTACTACAGCACCCACAGAAGTGCCCTTTTTCTCAGTTGGGGGTTCTGTGTGCTTCGTTTTCTTGGTCTTTTTTGAGGGAACTGGAGAGTCAGCCAGTTCAGCAAGCCTCTTAGTGCCCTTGTCACCCGTCTCAGGGGTTGAGGCAATTACTGAAGTAGTTTCACCCACAGCAGAAGAGTGTATCGGCTAGTCAGAGCCAGAGGGATCTTTAGGTGGAGGAAGTTTTTTATTAAGCCATTCCAGGCATTTCTCCACTATTTTTTCTGGGAAGGTTTTACAAATATCACATTCTTCCTTAAGGTGATCATATCCAAGGCAAGCAACACACACGCTATGTTTGTCAGCCTTAGCAAACACTTCCCCACAATCAGAACAATTTTTAAAACTAGGTTCGCCAGTTTTCTTTTTAGGTTTCTCTGACATTTTATCGGTAACCGATAAAAATGTTAACCGCTAAGTAATGTAAAGGTTTTTACAAAAGATTTAGCGGTTGCAGTCGGTTCCCAAATCGATGAACCGATGGGAACCAGAACCGATGAAAGTGAACCGAGACTAGTGGTTCAGTAACCAATAAAGTGGTTACAAAAATAAATATTGAAAATAACTTTTAAAATAAACGAACTGGGGTTTTAGTCAGAAATCCCCGAAAATAACTAAATTAAACTGGTTCCCCACCGGTTATGCCGAACCAGGAGGAACCGACGAAAATTATTAAAATAACGCCAAACTAGGTTTAATTACCAATAACAAATAGTAAAAGGCAGCAAATGAAAGTAAAAAGATACTTATATGTTTTATACGTTTCTTCACGTCACAGGAACAAGTTGAAGAGCGAGACTCCGAGCTACTAGACTTTAGAGGTGGAGAGTGAAATCTGAGGGGTTTTAGAACTAAGGCAGTTAGTTCAAGGAAGCATTTGAATAGTTGCCACATGAAAAGAGTTCCATCATTTGCATGTGTTTTCTCCGGGTAGTTCTTGCTTAAAGGGACACTGCAGAAAGTTAGGAATACCTGAGTATCACTGGGGTTAGAAGCAGCCCCAAGCTTTCAGTTCACCTGTTATACAATGGAGAGAGGGAGGGGTCAAGGGTTACGCCCAAGTATTTACAAATTTGGGACATTTTCAAGCATGTGTCTGTCAGGTGTGAGCACCAAGAGGGAGGAGCCAGACTTAGCGATGCAAGCCAGGTATGGTTTGGACCCGAGACGCATCACTTTTGTTTTTTTTTACATTAACCAGGAGCCTGTGTGACACGAACCAGTTGTGGGCCAAGCCATTGTTCTGAGACTGGATAGAAGATATGTTTGTCAGGGATCTGTCACTGAAAAAGAGGACGCGATCATCTGCATATATTAGGGCTTCACAGGTGAATCAGTCAGTGGGGAAGGAGTTAATAAAAATGGAAAACAATAAAGGGCCATGGATGGAGCCCTGTGGGACAACCGTAGAGGCAGGCAGGTCAGGGGAGGTGGCAGCACCGATACACACCGCCTGGGATCAGCCAGATAGATAGCTCCTAAACCAGTGTGAGGTTTCTGCAAAACAGCCAAGTTGACAGACTAGAGTCGGCACAACAAAAGTGTCACCAATATGAGTCAGGGCCAGAAGGGCAGCTCACATGAGGATCGACTGGAAGCCCTCAATATGTACTCACTGAAGGCCAAGAAGGAGAGGGGGACATGAAACACATACGTTTTTGAAGGGGTATAAACAAGGTGACAAGTGAGAACCTATTTGTAAATAATAGGGACGCAGTCACTAAGGGGCATGACTGGAGGTTGGTGGGGTAAGTGCAGGAGAAATATGATGAAGTTCTACTTTACTGATAGGGTGGTAGAACTGTGGAAATCCAGAAGATAGAGCACTCCGGCAAACAATAACACACACTGCCAGAGAATGAGGTCAAACTTGGTAGTTTATTTTAACACAGTTACAGTACTTCACTGTACCCTGGTATACTGACTGCACAGCACCGCAAATACCCCAACGATCATCACAGCAACATTTTCGGCAATTCGCTGTGATGGTCTCCAGGTATTCCGACACTGCTGCTGCCGGGGTGTTTGTCCCCTTCCCTGAACTAACTTTGACAGGAATTAGTACTCTTTAGTGTGGAGGGCAGAGCCCCCCACTGAAAACACTTGTTCCCCCAGCAACGGCTTCTTGTCGCCGCGGCATAGTAGAACCCTGTACCCCAAAACCAATTTCTATACATTGGTGCTTCAGTGTAATAGCAGTGTACTCATCCTCGATCCACAACCAGGTCCCCAGCGCTTCAACTCTAAACAGAGCCTTTGTCAGGGGGTGGTGAGAGGTACGGCAGCTCAGATTAAATAATGCCCCAAATGTGATGTCATGACCCCACTTAAGTGATTCAGGTGAAAACAAATACACTCACATAAGAAATGAAAAACATAATGTTACTAAATGTTCTATCACTGAGTTACTAATCAGCATTAATACATAACATCTCTTTATTCAATGCATCACAAATGTTGTTAGACTAGCTGACTACAGAGCAAACACCATAAAAACAGAGACAAATGAACAACTGATGTTATTGTTAGGAACTGACCTGAGTGTTTATCTATGTTCTAAATATGTGAATATCTGGCCTATAACCAGGAGCGTCAGTAGGATTCTAAAAGTGGGGGGAAGGGGGCACATGCCCCATCAGTGAGTTTTTCCAGAAAGGGGCGTCCAGGGGGATTTGCCCCCGGAAGAAATTTGAAAGAATTTGGTGTCAAATGGCGCATTTTAGAAGCAAATTCCAGGACATTTACAGCAAGACAAGCATAAGAATTTAAAGCTGAAACCATGAAATGCAGCAGGAAATTTCAGCCAAGGAATGAGGGAATATACTTATTCTAAAATTGCTTTACTGCCTCAGTCTTTTAATCAGGTCCTCATACCCAAACTGCACACAAACAAAAAGCACTACGGATTGTGTGTCAGGCATTGCTAGCAAACATTGCTGTTCTTTCTTTTTTGGGGTAGGAGTCGGAGATATAAAACATGGGCAATAAAGCACTTCAAGCTGCATAACAGGCATTGCCAGCAAACAATACTGTTATTTATTTCTGGGACAGGAGAAATACCCTGGGGGCAGACCTTGGTACATACAGCCTGGAAGACCTGGTTTTGATTCCCACAACCTCCACTTGCATACTGTGCGACTCTGAGCAAGTCACTTAACTTCCCGAATACTTCTGGATTGCCCCTGAAAACAGGCACTTCTGCATCAAGTGGCCTTACCTGGTTGCCAAAAGAATACATAAAAATAAAACACCATGGACTTTGCATGCAAACACTCTGGTTATTTATTTCAGGGGTAGGAGAAATACCCCGTGGGCCATAAAGCACCAAGTACTGTGCCAACAAACACGGAAAGAAGCCCAGCAATTTTTTAAAAAACAAAATGCTGTATGTGGAGAAAAAGAAAGTTGTGGGCCAGAGAGGACTTGTGTGAGAGAGGAGTTGATACTGGGCTAGCTCTTGCCATTTGCAGAGGAGTAGGGGCATTTTTAATCTCCTGAGTATTTTTCCATAAGTGGTCACTGGTCCCCAGGTGCTCACAAACCCCTGTGAAAGAAACCTGACCCTCCCCTTTGCTCAGAACTTGATCCACTATATGTAACTAAGTGTAAAAGACCATGCACCTACTCCTGTTACCAAAAAAGGATCTGATGCACCTATTGTTTGTATAAAAACAGTATAAAAGTTATTTACAGCAAAAAAAGTATATATTATAATTGCAGGAATACAAACCCCGGAAAAAACAGTGGCAAATAACTCCCCAATGCCGTTTCCCAGCCGTGCAGGTGCTTTTTCAAGGGTAAAGTTCTCAAAACTACACTACAAGCTTTTATACAATAGACCTACTAACATATCTTCAAGTAAAGAAAGCGAAATCCTCGTGCAAATTACAATGAGTCCAACTTCCTTTTAACTAAACACTTGCTGTGGGACACATAACAACTTCAACCTACCACACTGCTGCAACCTCTAACATTATGTTAGCCCACCTCTTACTAAAATGCCTCCCTCTCATCCTTACCCTGATGCCACTGTCCCACCCACTAGATACCACGTCAGACATACTGGCACCTGATCCTACTATTGTTCTGGAGCTAGTATATTCCCACCCTACTCTCATCAGCTGCCTCAGCCTTCTACCCTCTCCCCCCTGTCAGCTCCCAACAGCTTCCTCAGGTGCACACTGGAGACTTATCATCCTCACGTTCACTGCTTGGAAAACCCTGCCCACCCCCAGTGTCCAGAAGCACCCCTCCTCCCCACGACATACTTATCGAAAGCTCACCCTCTACCGTCCCCTGGCCAGGGCTGTGGTTATACTGCTACTCCTGACAGGAAATATACTTCCAAACCCTGGTCCAGCCCATCCTAGCCCACCGACAGTGTCACCCGGGCTCTGCATAGCATCTATGAATATATGCAGCCTGCTGAAAAAATTTGATTCCTTCCAATGTTGGGTCTCTTTGCATAGACCAGATGTCATCATGCTGTTGGAAACCTGGCTATCAAAATCCACTCCAGACTCCTATGTCTCCATTCCAGGGTACTCCCTTGTCCGAGAAGATCGTGTTGGTAGAAGAGGGGGGGCTGTGCGATATACACCAGGGACTCTCTCACTGGACAGACACTTCCTGCCCCTGTTCTCACATTCAGGGCGCAGGCACTAACCCTCAAACTGACCCCTGACCCCTCCAAGAGTCCCCTCTATCTCACCACTGCCTACATTCCCCCAAAAAAACAAACTCTGGCACTGGTTTCGCTAACTATCTCTCAACCCTACCTCACTCAGCTGACCAAATCCTTGTGGGTGACCTGAATGTGAACTGGCTCAGCTCATCGGCTGATACCACCCGTGACTCTTTTGCAGCCATTGACATGTCCCAACTAATTTCCCAACCCACCAGAGTCAACAGTAGAACAGGTACCAGCACTCTACTAGACGTGGTCATCACCAACCGCCCTCAACAAATACATGATACCCAGGTCCTTCCTGACTCTCTTAGTGATCGCTCCCCTCTCCTTTTCCATTGGGCGACCCCCACACCCAAACCCACGGCCCTTCCCACTTTACGTCGGCGCCTCAGACCAGGAGGACTAAAAGGCCTTAAGCAACTTCTTGCCCAGATTAACTGGTCTCCATACACCATGCCCCGGATCTAGATTCTGCCCTTACCTTCTTCTCCCAAACCTTCAACAAAGCCTGTGACATTTTCGCACCCATTACAGCAGTCCGGACCAAAGTTCGTAGTGCCCCCTGGGTTACCCCATCCCTGCTGCAACTGCTCAAACACAGGAATAACCTGTGGCACCTGGCCTCTGAAACAGGCTGGTCAGCTGACAGACAGGCTTACAATGCCGCAAGAAACAAATGCACATGGGCCATCAGGAAAGCAAAAGCCAATCACTATCAGGCCACGCTTACCTCTTCCTGGGGGAATGCGGGAACTTTCCGGGACAACATAAAACA
The DNA here is from genome assembly GCA_016271365.2 of Neoceratodus forsteri. Lineage (NCBI taxonomy): Eukaryota > Metazoa > Chordata > Ceratodontiformes > Ceratodontidae > Neoceratodus > Neoceratodus forsteri. The sequence goes on along the minus strand of CM057452.1, from coordinate 333,852,582 downwards.
ACTGAATGGGAGCGTGCACTCCCCACCCCCCCTCTCAGATCAACATTGATGGCTCTATCTCCACTGACCCTGCCCTCATAGCCAACTTCCTCAACTCATCCTTCACAGACCTTAGTTTGGTCCTCCCCAAAGACTTTTTTGACCCCCCTCCCTCCCTACCTGCTCCAGTCACTCAATATCCTAGCTTCCACTTCCACAGGGTAACTCCCCTGGAGGTCAGGCCACATCTGCTGAAAGCTCTAAAGAGCAATAATTCTGGCAGTGACTCCCTGGACCTCAGTATCCTCCGCCGGGTTCTGGATCAGGTCCTTATCCCACTAACTAGCTTGCTCAATAAGTCCCTCTGCTTGGGACAATTCCCCTCTGCCTGGAAAACTGCCACAGTTACACCCATACACAAAGGAAAAGACAGGTGCACAGCTGGATATTACAGGCCAATCTCCATCCTCCCACCCCTCTCCAAAGCCCTAGAAAAACTGGTGGCTACCCAGATTGCGGACTACCTGACCAAGTACAACATCCTTTGCCATGAACAACACAGTTTCTGTGCAGGTCACAGTACCAGCACTGCCCTTATTGAGTTCTCTAATTTTCCACATTCCTCCCTGGACTCTGGCGCACCAGCCGGGGCAGTGTTTATTGACCTATCTAAGGCTTTCGACACTGTCTCCCACCCCCTTCTGCTGGATGCCCTCAGCCACACTGGATTTGCCACCGTCCCGGTCTCCTGGTGTTCCAGCTACTTGTCTGACCGCTCTCAGCATGTTAAAATTAATGGGACCCTCTCCAATTCATGTCCCATCCATTCAGGTGTCCCCCAGGGTTCTATCCTTGGTCCTCTTCTCTTCTCATTTTACCTCAACACCATGCCCAAAGCCTGCACTGGTAAAATCCTGCTGTACGCAGATGATGCCGTCATCTTCGCCACCCACCGTAACCCCATTTCCCTTCAAGACACTTGCAAATAGCCTTCAATGATGCTGAAGCCTGGTTCAGAGAGCACAGACTAGTAATCAATCTAAAAAAGACCAAAGCCATGCTCTTCGCCCATCCCCAAAGCAAATCCAGTAATTTCCCACTCCGCATCCTCCCTAGCTCCAAGCATCCTCTCGATCAAGTCTGCTTGTACAAGTACCTCGGGGTCTCCTTTGACTCAGCACTCACTTTCCACGACCACATTGGTACTCTAGCCTCAGCTACAAATGCATGGCTAGGTATCCTCTACCGCTACAAGCACTACCTCCCCGCCGATGCCCTCCAACTAGAAGTCACCTCCTCAATAATGTCCCTTGTGGACTATGGCCTGCCAGTCTATGGTGCCACAGACACAACTGCCCTTAATAAAATCCGACTCACCCTGAATAACATAGAAACATAGACTTTGACGGCAGATAAGGACCGCTAGGCCCATCTAGTCTGCCCATTTCCCTACCTACAGGATAGGCCGCAGATCCTAGTTAACCAACAGCCTACATCTTCCTGCCCCCACAAGAATTGCCTTATGTCTGTCCATGCGTTCTGAATTCTCCCACAGTTTTAGACCCACAACTTCCTCAGGAAGGCTGTTCCATGCATCCACTACCTCTCTGTGAAATAATACTTCCTCACATTGCCCCTGAACCGCCTCCTTCTATCTTTAAATTGTGTCCCTTGTTCTTGTAAGTCTCTTTTTCTGAAAGATGCTACCCTCTTGGACTTTGTTGATTCCCTTGAGGTACTTGAAAGTTTCTATCATGTCCCCCTCCCTCCTTCTTTCCTCAAGGGTATACAATTAAGCTCCTTTAGTCTCTCCTCACGGCTTCTCTTGCAGACCCTGCACCATTTTAGTTGCCTCCTCTGGACTGCCTCTATCCTGTCTATGTCCTTGCGGAGATGGGGTCTCCAGAACTGGACACAGTATTCCAGATGGGGTCTCACCAACTGTCTGTACAGAGGGATAACAACTTCCTGTTTTCTGCTGCTGATGCCTCTCCTATACATCCCAGTATACCCCGGCCCTCCCTACTGCCTTCTCACATTGCTTGCTAACCTTAAGGTCATCTGATATGATTACCCCCAGGTTCCTTTCCTGTTTTGTTGTTGTTACTACCTCCCCACCCATTGTGTATTCTTCCCCTGGGTTCTTGTTTCCCAGGTGCATTATTTTGCACTTTTTTTGCATTGAATCCTAGCTGCCATACGTCTGACCATTCCTCCAACCTTGCCAAGTCCCTTTTCATCCTTTCCATGCCTCCTTGTGTATCAACCCTGTTGCAGATCTTTGTGTCATCTGCAAAAAGGCATACTTTCCTTCCAGTCCCTCTGCAATGTCACTGATGAAGACATTAAAAGGACTGGACCCAATACTGAACCCCGCTACCCACTAGTAACCGCCTCTTTCTTCAGAGTGGACTCCATTTACAATTACCTTCTGTGTCCTGTTGTCCAGCCAATGTTTTACCTAGGCTACCACCCTGGGTCCCACCCCAGGCTGGTTAATTTGACTAATAATCTTTGTGTGGGACTGTGTCAATGCCTTGCTAAAGTCTAGGTAGGCCATGTCCACAGCCCCTCCCTGGTCTACTACTTTGGTCACCCAGTCAAAGAAATCTATTAGATCTGCCTGACATAACCTTCCCGCCAGAACCCATGCTGCCTTGGATCCTGTGCTCCACTGACCTCTAGTTACTCAACTATTCTTTCCTTCAGAAGTGACTCCATCACTTTCCCTACCACAGAGGTCAGACTGACAGGTCTGTAGTTTCCTGCCTCTGTCTTGGTCCCACTTTGTGAAGGGAATCACATCCGCCTTCCTCCAGTCCTCGTTACCACACCATCCTCCCATGATTTATTAAAAGAGTAGCCAGTGGTTTCACTAGTTCCTTCCTTAATTCTTTTACAATTCTGGGTGAATTCCATCAGGACCCATTGCTTTTCCACCTTCAGTTTTAGGAGTTCTTGCAGAACCCTTTCTTCTGTGAAAGGACTGGGATCGAACCCCTATCAAGAGTGCTTCTGTTAATTTGATTAGGCACTTCCTCCTCTTTAGTGAATACTGAGCAGAAATATTCGTTCAGTATTCCTGCTTTTCACTGTCCCCTCTGCCCACCACACGCTCATTCTATTCAGCCTCACTATCCCTCCCTTTGTCTTTCACGCTCACTGATGTACCTATAAAAGGTTTTATCCCCTTCTTAACTGAGTTGGCTATCTTTCCTCAGTTTGGGCCTTTGCTATTCTGACTTCCCTCCCTGCTTCTTTCTGCCTTAACTGGTACAGCTCTCTGTCCTGCTCCTTCTGTGTTTCCTTATACTTCCGGAATGCTATCTTTTCTTCCTGACTTTCACAGCCACCTCTCTTGAGAACTATAGTGGCTTTTCTTTCATTTTGATTTGTTTATTTGCTTCACACAAAGCTTGGTGCCTCTCGTGATGGCAGTTTGATAATTCCCCATTGTTGCTCCACACCTCCTTCTAGCCTGTTTGCTAGTGCTTTCTGAGGCACTCTCCATCTTGCCAAAGTCAGCCCTCCTAAAGTCCAGTACCCTCACTTTTGTATGGCTTGACTCTGTAGCTGAGTTTAACGTGAACCACACTGTTTGATGGTCACTTGTCCCCAGATGGCAACCCACTTCTAGATCTGAGATCCTCTCACTGCCCCCGTTTGAGAGTACGAGGTCTAAGATTGCTCCCTCACGAGTGGGTTCCAAAACTAGCTGTCTAATGCCTGCCACCTGCAGGGCGTCAAGAATGGCCCTGCTCTTGGATGTGGCTGCAGCAAATGTGCTCCAGTTAACATCTGGCATATTCAGGTCTCCCATCAACAGTATCTCCCCTTTCTCTGCCATTCTAAGAATGCCTTCCATCATATCCTTGTCCATTCCTTCCCCCTGACATGGGGGTCTGTACACAACCCCTGTGCGGATTGTGGTGCCCTTTCCAGTCTCCAAGGTGACCCACAGTGCCTCCTCTCCTCCCTGTTTACTCTTTTGTTCATTTGCTTTTATCCCTTCCTTTACATAGAGAGCTACTCCTCCCGCTCTTCTTCCCTGCCTGTCTCTCCTGTAGGTTATGTACCCTGGTATGTTAACATCCCAGTCATGGTTCTCTGTGTACCATGTTTCTGTGACTGCTACGATATCCAGGCATCCCTCTTCCATTAAGGCCACCAGCTCAGGGAGCTTGTTGCCCACACTACGGGCGTTGGTACTCATTACCCTCCATTTCCTGATGGCCTTACCCCCTTTTGCCCCATCCCTGTCCTTCTTGCCTTTGTCACTTTCTCCATTTACCCCTGCCCTTCTCCCTATCGACACCTCCATGTTGGTGTTTGCCACACTTACTACCGTGATTGTTTGGGGGCTAGGATTTTCCTGCTCCTTTCCAGTGCCTCCCCTTGCTAGTTTAAAAGTTGCCAATGAAGACATTTAAACCTATCACCTAGGATCCTGGTTCCTCCCGGACAGATGCAGCCCACCATGCCAGTATAGGCTTGCATCACTCCAGGTGGACCCCAGTCCCCAGTGAAGTCAAATCCCTGAGCTCCACACCAGTTTTTCAACCACTGATTGAATCCCATGGTACGGAACACCCTAGCCTCTCCTATGCCATAGATGGGTAGCACTTCCGAGAAGGTTACCGTGCGTGCTACTTGACTAAGGCCCCTCCCCAATTCCACAAACTCTTCCTGCACTTCTCTAATCCCTTTCTTAGCCAGGTCATTTGTCCCTAGGTGGACAATGACATCCAGCTCCCTCCCCTGTGCAGCTGCTCTGGCAATCCTGAGGATTCGCTCCCTGTCCCTTCAAGCCATGGCGCCAGGCAGGCACCTTACCTCCCTCTCCCCTTCCTTGCCCAGTTCTACCTTCCTAACAATGGAGTCCCCCACCAGGAGTTGTTTCCTTCCCCTGCAGGGTCCCCTGCCACCCTCCTGTGGGTCTCCTTTGTGGAGGTTCCCAGCATCCTCCTTGGTCTCCACTGTAGGTGCCTCTATAGAGGAACCACACTTTGCCAGAATGGCATAGGAATTGTGGAGAGGTAAACTGGAGGGATGTGCCTCTGTTCCACCCTCACCTCCCTGAGCCCACTGTGGTCCAACCGCCTCTTTCTTGGCAACCTCTGAGGCAACGGCAGTGGCACTGGTGGTCCCTGGATGGAAGAGGAGGTCCCACAAATCCTGGCCAACTCAGCCTGGAGATGAGCAACCTCCCCTCAGCCCAGACAGGTGCCTGCAGATGGGACAACACCGCATCCTCCAGAACATCTCCCGAAGACTGCTGCTCCACAGCCACTGCACTGCACCACTCCAATCATGTCTTATTTCTGGCCCCTTAACTGTTTGCAATCCTTACTCTTTCCTCTGTTTTTTTCTCTCCTCCTTACTTTCTGCTTGTGTGCCCTTTAAGCCCTGATTGTCCTGTTCTGAGACAAGAATATCCTATATTTCTCAGTAGACCACTTACTTGTTCAGAGGCAGACCTCCAGCAGCTAGAGGGCCAGAGAGCTACTCTTGCCCTTCTAGGATGGTGGGTCCTTGGTGGTTCTGTGATCACTCACTTCCTGCCCCTAAACAGGAAGTTCCTGTTGTCAGTCAAATCCTGTGCCTATAAAAATAGAACTAGCTTTGGGTGGAGGGGAGGGAAGGAGGGCAATATAGTCCCAGTAGAGAAGTTCAGTCACACAGCAGTCCTTTCTCCTGGTGTCTTCTGCCAAGCTAGGCCTGTAGGTTAATTGCGGGAGCTCCTAGACTCACTCATACCTGCCATCTATATGATGAGGCTAGGCTGCTTAATCTGGACAAACGGCTCAGGTACCACACCTGCCTCTTAGTGAAAAAAATACTCCTTGGAATCTCCCCGTCCGGACTGACAGACTCTATTCATCTTGCACAGCCCTTAGTCCAAACTCGTACTGCCTCTAAGACCACCCTGCTAGTCCCTAGGTCCAGGACCACATGTGGTCAAAGATCCTTCTGTTACAGAGCTCCCTCCTGATTCAATACTCTTCCCTCCTCCGTCACCGATACACCTACAATCGCCCGCTTCAAAACCGCACTTCGGAGTCAGCTATTTAACATGCGTAGCTGTGCTTGTCCGTAGGTGATCTAGCACACCATGCCCTTACAAAACTCCCTGAGTGGCTCTTCAACAAACTAACTGACAACACTGGTGGCTCCACTCCCAAACTTATCACCAGCTGTGCCCTTACCACCAGTATTATTCACTTCTTGCTGTCTCTGTTCTAGACTACCTGTCTGCACTACCAATGTATGCTTTATCTCTTAATCTGTTCCCAACTACTGTACTAGCTTGTGAATACCAAACCTGTAACACTCCTATTGTAACAAAGATATAACTGCATATATCTACCTAGACGGTAACCGCAATGATGTAAAAGCTCTAACTGCAATGTGTAACTAAATGTTGTACCGTATGTGTCCTCTTTGTGACGAGGTACGTTTGGAAACGAGCCTCTGGCTCAAAGGTTGTAAACCGATGTATAAACAAATAAACAAATAAAACAAATAAAGCATTAAAATCTAAAAGGTTCTATAAATAGTTTGTAGATCCAATCAGACTAAGTAGAATTCTAAATATTATTTTTCTAACAGCTCTGTGTAATAAACATCTTCTAAACTTAGTACTATAATTTCATTGTACTAAGAATTCAATAAACTGTCTGATTCTTACATACTAGTATACAAAATATTTCAGAGCTGTCTACACCAAAGGACCATGAGAAACCCAATAATCTTATCCCCAATTCCTATGAATAAATACATTAAAAACTCTAAAACCTTACATATAAAAGACATAAGCAGCTCCTGCAGAACAACAGTAACATTATAAGTAATGCAGGAAACAGAAAAAGATCCATTTTATGTGATGGCTTGTTACTCAACTATACAGTTCAGACCCAGCAAAGAAACTAACAGGACATACAAAAATCTACTGGATAGCCATCCACAGTGTAAACAAAATTCAATTTAAAATGATAAATGTAATAGCTACGATCTAGCAATATTTATCCTGTACAACAATACCATTCAAAAGTAGTACATAAGGCAGAAAGATTTATTTGCTGTGCTAATGTGACACAATGCAGAGTCAGACTGTAATGTGCATGTGATCATTACCCTGCCCCTATGCCCCAGCCCTGACTCTGGTCCTCAGAGATAAACAGTGAAAGACGGAACCCCACTAAAATCCATGTTCAAACAACATGAAGTCTTGCTGTATTCTGACAGCATGCAGTTAGCCCCAGCACTTGAACTGCTCTGGAGATGAAAGAGTTAACTCTATGCTAAGAGCATAGAATGTTGAGCTTGTGCTCAGTTCAAACCTCTGTCTGCTGCACTTTCAAGTGTAACTGTCAGATTCTGTACTCCGCCTAAATGAACAGTCGCTCTGGAGTTTCTCCTGTCGCTTTTGGTTCGCGCTAGTGAAAATCGTCAGTTTAAACCGAAAATGTCATACTTTTTCCTTAGTTCAGATCCCTGTCTGTGGTACAGTAAGTAGTAGAGGTAGTGGACTATAGTAAATTCTGTGGAAATTGTAAATCTTAAAAATTGTTACGGTCGGTTCAGCTGAACCAATCCCTCTTTTGATTCTATGGTGATTCTGGTGCTTACTGGTTCCAAAAAAAAAAACATTTAACGTCTTTTTCCAATGCCCATGACACGGTTAGGAACCGATAAGTTTGTCTTACCTGGCCTGAAGCCGTGTAAAGGGTAAGTTTTCTGTTTTACTGTGGCCATGTCTGAGAAACCCAAAAGAAAAAACGGGCCCACTGGGTTTCAGCACTATAGTGTGTGGGGAGGCCTTTTCTAAGGCTGATCCCCACACCACCTGTGTTTATTGTCTGGGGTTTGACGACCTCGATTCAGACTGCCAAATATGCAAAAACGTCCCTAAGGCCACCCTAGAAAAAAAGTTGGGCAGGCTTAGGGAGAAAGAGGCCGAGAAGTCCGCTGACCCGGATGGCCAGCCCGGTTCGGTTCCGAGCGAACATGAGGGAGTGCCCTCTGACCAGGGCCAAACTTCCTCGGGAAAGAGGAGAGCCGACCCTGAGGGGTCAGGTCCTGCAAAGAAGAAGAAGAAGAAGGAAAAGTCAGCAGGTTCAGATTCAGATCCCCACCATCCAACTGCCGAGGAAATTGCCAGGGCGATTAGTATTGTGGAATCGCTCTGTTCGGTTCCGACTGATCCGGCACCTCTCGGTAGGCGCTCGCTTCAGTCGGTTCCCCCGGTTTCTGATTATTCTTTGGAAGAATATTATGAGCCAGAATGGGAGGGGGAAGAACAGTTTGATGATTATGAGGATGAGACGGTGGGGAAGGTCTGGATGAGCCCATTGAACCGGACATCTCCACAGACAGACCTTCAGGAGTTTCCCCTCCCAGGCCTTCTGAGTCCCCTTCCCACTTTATGTTCTACAGGAAGGTGGCTGATACCCTCCAGCTCCCTGTGGATGAAGCTGTTGAGGTGCAGAAGGAGCCTGATTTTGTAGAAATGATGGACATCCCAGAGTCCAAGAGACTGTCTATTCCCTTACACAAATCTTTTGGGAAACAGACTCACAAGCTTTTGAAAACACCAAATTCATTGCCTCCAGTGGACAAATGAAGGTACAGGAGGTACATGCTGTCAGTTTCAGCTACAGAGTTCCTGTACCAGCACTGCAGCCATGTTGGGGTAGTGCAGGCTGCTGCCTGTGACAAGGCTAGCATACACGTGGCTTTACACACCCCAGGAAGGACTCCAGGAAGATAGATGCCATGGCTATGAAGCAGTACCTAGCATCTTCTCTAGGACTCTGACAGGCTAATTACATGGCCTATGCAGCTAGATACCAAAAGTCCAGGTGGGAGTCTGTTTTAGATCTGGCTAAACAGGCATCCCCCTAGGTAGCCAAGGAGCTGGAGGAGGTGGCTGCTGATGGGATAGAGGCATCTAAGGTTCAGTTTCATGCTGCTGTGAACTCCAGTGATGTTTCATCACGAGTCATGGCTACATCTATGGCTCTTTGGAGGATGGCTTGGCTCAGATGTACTAGCCTCTTGCGGGATACCCAGGCTAAGGCCATGGATTTCCCTGTTGAAGGTAATTCTCTGTTTGGGGAGCAGACAGAGAACTACAAGAAAAAGATGAATGAGTACAGGACCACCTATAGGAGTGCACAAGCCAAGGAAAAGCAGTCAACTCCTCAGAAGCAGCAGGCTAGGGGCAGGGGCAGGCCTTTCTACCAAGCACAGGCCTCCTCTTCTTTTTCCCCAGAGGGGGTTCTTTAGAGGGAGAGGCAGGAAGAGGATGAGCAGGGCTTCATCCACCTCTCAGCCTAAGGCTCCTGCCAAGCAGACACCCTGAGGTGTCAGCCTGGGTCGACTCCGCAATCCCTGTAGGAGGCAGGCTGGCTTACTACTTCCAGGCCACGACGTCTGTTACCTCAGACAAGTGGGTCCTGGTTGGTTGTAAGCCTGGGACTGGCCCTCAGTTTCAAAACATTTCCAAAGCTGAGGGTGAGGTCTTTTCCACCCGCAAACATCCCCGAAACCATTGCCCTAGAGGCAGAGGTTTCCTCTCTGCTGGCTCAGAGCCACAGAGAAAGTTCCTACATCCCTCAGGGGCAAGGGTCTGTACTCCAGATACTTTCTTACCACAAAAAAGACAGGGGAGTGGTGGCTATCCTAGACCTAAGACACTTAAACAAGCATCTACTAAAGTCAAAGTTCAGGATGGTGACTCTTGGAATAATTCTTCCCTCGCTAAGGCCAGGGGATTGGTTAGCTTCTCTGGACCTCAAGGATGCCTACTTTCACATTCCCATCAGGTGCTCCCACAAAAAGTATCTCAGACTCGAACTGCCCTCAGACCATTATCAATTCAGGGCAATGCCTTTCAGGCTAACATCAGCACCAAGGGTTTTTACAAAATGCCTAGCAGTAGTAGTAGCCTTTTTAAGGAGGCAGAACATCTCTATTTTCCCATATCTCGACGACTGGCTCATTGTGGGGCAGTTTCCAGACCAAGTCAAGTCAAATCTACAAGTGATCCAGCAAGTGCTCACTTCCCTGGGATTCCTCCTCAATCTTCCAAAGTCAGTTCTTGAACCAGTGCAGCTCCTCACCTTCACAGAGGTGGAGCTGGACACCATTCAGGCAAAGGCCTTTCTTCCCTTGTCAAGTGTAAGGGCCCTTACAGACCTAGCTTCCTCATTTTGTCTCCTGGTTTCTCGCCCAGCAAGGTATTTTCTCTAACTACTGGGCCACATGGCAGCTGCCACCGCAGTGATTCCAGAGGCCAGGTTTCAGATGAGGGACATCCAGTTTCACTTGAGGGCTTTTTGGTCCCAGAAAAAAGACCCTCTTACCAAACTGATTCCGGTGACTCAGACCTTGATCCATGCCCTCCAGTGGTGGTTGGATCAGAACAACCTCAGACAAAGAGTCCCATTCATATCTCAGACTCATTCTGTGGTTCTGACCACAGATGCTTCTCTCCTGGGATGGGGAGCTCATTTGGGAACCCTCACAGCCCAAGGAGTGTGGTCTCCTCAGGAGTTTCTTCTCCATATCAACCTCCTTGAACTCAGGGCAGTATACTTAGCCTTACAGGCTTTCGTGAATTCAGTACAAAACAAGGTGGTTCAGGTGAGGACAGATAACACCTCCACCATGTGGTACATAAACAAGCAGGGAGGCACTCGGTCGATGGCCCTGTGCACGGAAGGCATGAAAGTCTGGTCTCTGGCCTATTCTCTACAGACATCCCTGGTAGCAGTCCACCTTCCAGGGAAGGACAATGTTTTGGCAGATGCCTTGAGCAGGATTTCTCAGGGCCATCACGAATGGTCCCTGGATCCCCTAGTGCTAAAAGTGATATTTCTATGGTGGGGCACTCCTTAGATAGACCTCTTTGCAGCCCCAGACAATCACCAGCTTTCTCTTTTCTTTTGCAGACCCCCAGTATTGGGCTCAGTACCCCTGGATGCTCGACTGTTGGATTGGTCGGGGAAATTCCTTTATGCCTTCCCCCCTTTCCCCTATTGTTCAGAGTTCTGGTCAAGATGAGGTCACAATCTTGCAAAGTGATCCTGATTGCTCCAGACTGGGCCAGGCAGCCTTGGTAACCTCTCTTGCTGTCTCTGGTGGTCCATCTTCCATTGGCTCTCCCCAGAAATCACAATCTGTTAACTTCCTCTCGGCAGAATTTGGTATCCCAATCTTCAGTCTCTCAGCCTCAAAGCTTGACTCTTGAAGAGCTAGAATATGCAAATTTGAATCTGTCTCAGGGGGTTCTAGACATCCTCAAGGCTTATCGTAAACCTGCCAGTAGAAAAACCTACAACTCCAAATGGAAAAGGTTTGGTATTTGGTGCTCTAGTAAACAGATACCACCAGACTCTGCTGACTTGTCTGCAGTTCTGGACTACATGGTTCATCTCAATAGCCTAGGCCTCAGACCAGCTACCCTCAAGGTGCATCTATCTGCTGCCTCTGCATTTTTATCAGTGGGGAAGCCTTCTTCTCTAGCTTCTCAACCTGTGTTCTGTAAATTTTTTAAGGGGCTACTTCATACTAATCTTCCCTTTAAGGAACCTGTTCCTGCTTGGGATCTCAATGTTTGCATTGCTCAACTTATGCAACCACCCTTTGAGCCTTTGGTCTCTGCAGACCTTAAGTACATGATTGGAAAGCTGTATTTTTGGTAGCTATTACCTCTGCCAGATGGATCAGTTAACTGCAAGCTCTGTCAGTGGAGCCTGACTTCATTTCAGTCCATAGAGATAAGGTGGTCCTTCAAACCAATAGGAGGTTCTTACCCAAAGTGGTGTCAGATTTTCATCTGAACCAGTCCATGTTCATTCCTGTCTTTTTCACTGATCATTCCTCTTCAGGGGAAAGGAGATTGCATAGCCTGGATGTTAAAAGAGCCCTTAGCTACTACTTAGAACGTACTAAGGATTTTAGATCCGACTCTTCCCAACTGTTCCTCACTTATGGTGAAGTGGGGAAAGGTAGACCTGCTACCAAATTAACTATTGCAAGGTGGATTGTTTCCTGTATACAATTCTGCTATGGCAAGCTAGGCAAAATACCCCCTTCAGGCCTGAGGGCTCATTCTACCAGAGGTACAGCTGCTTCTCTGGCTGCGGCCAGATATATACCCCTCTTAGAGATCTGTAAAGCAGCCACCTGGAAAACAGTTTACTTTTACCAAGCATTACTCTCTGGACATCCAGGCTAGGAGTGATGCTAGGTTTGGTGCAGCAGTGCTGCAGAGCCTATTTCCTAAGTAGGTTCTGTACCCTCCTATTGGGAGGTACTGCTTGGTAGTCTGCATACTGTCAGAATACAGCAAGACTTCATGTGGTTTGAAGAAAAAAATACTCACCTTAGTAACTGTGTTTCTTCTAATGGAGTCTTGCTGTATTGCCCCACCTCCCCTCTCAGAACCTGGGTTTTGGGAAGTGGGCTGGTAGGTACAGTGCTGCACCCCAGAGGTACATTGGCTCCCTTTCCTTTGGGCGGAGCCTTGCATAGTGGCTCTACTGTTTATTTATAAAATTATGTTAAGTTCACTACCTGAGTTTTTTGTTTTGGGGTTCTCGACTTGAGTCTTTGGGATTCCAAAACTTTTGGTTGCCCCTATGGCTAGTGTTTTTTTTACAGTTTCCACACTATAGGTGTACTTAGTCTTGGTTTGTAAGAATCTGACGGTTACACTTGAAAGTGCAGCAGACAAAGGTTTGAACCGAGCATGAGCTGAACGTTCTATACTCTTAGCATAGAGTTAACTCTTTCATCTCCAGAGCAGTTCAAGTGCTGGGGCTAACTGCATACTGTCAGAATACAGCAATACTCCATTAGAAGAAACACAATTACTAAGGTGAGTAATTTTTACTTCTGTCTGATGCTGCAAGCATTCAAGCAAACTTGTAACATCTCTGTGCTTATTTCACTGTACTACCTGTGCTGTTTGCATTTTTCTGTGTTCCCAGTTGCAGTAATATTTTCTCACTCCCCCTTTTGGATTGCAAAGCCTTGTAAAAACCGTTTGCATGGAAGGTATTATATAAAACTTTTCATGACTCCCTGCTGAATGCTTTAAGCCAAACGGAATGGATCTCTTTTGATGTTCCTGACATCAGTGCCATCATTGCCATGTGATTCCATTAACGACAAGATAAACAGTTGTTAGCATATCGGTCCCATAGTAAAGCGCCCTTAACCCAAACTGCCTTACTATTTAGAAGTAATGATTTTAACTAAATCTTAGGTGACCCAATTCATTTCAGCAACAAGCTTGTACGTTTTGTTCACACATTGAAATATTTCATTTTGTTCATTACAATATCTGAAAAGGTTCCCATTTGCTGCCGTTTCTATTTTGTTCCAAGTATAAATCTGTTTTACTAGGTTTTTATACACATTAAGGTTTTCCTTACACAAGGTACAAGTTTGTTTATGAAATTAATTAGGTCACCTAAGAGTCAGTGTCCCAAACCAAACTGCTCTTGAATGGGTTTGCCTGAATTATCACACTTCAAAATTCATTAGCACTACTTGGCTTTGGCTGGTCTACTTACTTTTATCTGAGTTGTCAAATGTCCGTGAAAAAAAAGAAAAAAACAGCAAGGCAAGCTTCAGCCGAAAATTTATATCCCAAGACCTGGACCTGTACTGTATTTAAAAATGGTGTAACTAACCATGCGTCGCCTTCAGCAAACCCAACAGTAACGCCACCACTGCCATTCGCGTCAATGGCAGGTGTGCTCCTTGACAAAGTGCCTGGTGCGAAACAGTGGTTGGAGTTGGGAGTATTTATCTCAATATTCTGTTTGCCATTGCTTGTGGAACTTGCGTGTGGTACACTGTCAGTGACACTGACACGCTGCTTGAAATTAAACATTACGGTACAGGATAGAGTGAGACTCGGGGTTGGGGACGATCGGGGCAATGCACAGTGGAAGCTGCTGGCATGGTGTTGCTTGGATTTAAAGACTCAACTGTAATTTAATGCAAGGGTGGGGAAAACCACTGGGGGGGGCTAGCAGCCTAAACTTGAGGGGCACTTGCCCCCATTTTGGGGCTAACTACGCCCCTGCCTACAACACATGCCTTAACCTTCTATCTGTTCCTTTTTCAGATCTTACTTTCACTCTTTTTGGCTCCAGAATTTGTGTGGATCCCCAGACACTCCTACAATGGAGCAGTAGCACCTGGCTACTAAGTGAGGGTGAGCACATGATGATGAAGTCGAAAATAAAAATTACGTACCTACCGTAATTATGATCTTTCTGTGTATCTTCACCATTCATCCCACAAATGGGTATATGGCTGGAGAGTCATGACCCAGGGAGCTCTTTTTCTTTTTTGGATGGGGTCGGCGCACCAGCGGCACCACCCTTGGGGAGGCCTCATGCACTGCGTGGCTCGTGGGTTGGCTGTTAGATGCTGTCGGCTCCGCCCTTCCGCCAGTTCTGAGTCGCCGGAGAGGTGAGGAAAAGGGTTGGGAGGGTGGAACAAGAAAGTCCGAGGGACAGATAAAGGAAAAGATATATAACATAAAGGAGAAATAACGACTGAGAGGACAGAATAATAAGGAAGTCTAAGGGGAATGGGTAGGGGCCCAATCTCTGGAAATAGGAAAAAGGAAAGAGGAAGGATTTAGGATAAGTGTGAGAGGGGGAGGAGAAAGGTGACAACCATACCCTGGACCTTGCCTTATCTCTAGATTGTATAGGAACTGCAAGGAATAGCCAAAAGGCTTATTGTCAGAATTCAAGGCACGGAATTACTGGCAAAAACTCCAAAAGCAGAAAATGGCTATTCTGGAAGAAAGACAGGACACAGAGAATTCTTCCCCTCTCAGGGGAAAAGATTTTTGATGAAAGAAAATGCAGTTTTTTTTTTTGTTTTTTTTTAAATAATAAACAATGTGTCCAACGGACAAAGAAATCTAAAGATGGACAGGAACAAGGAAGAGGAGAGAATGGAGGGCAACTGCCAACTCCCACCACACAGGGGTGGAGCTAGAGCACTGGAGAAGGACTGCCCCCCATGCTGACCACACTTCCCCTTAGAAACAACATCCCCTATGTGTCCTTGTTTACCCCACTCCTGACAAAAGAAAGGAGGGGGGCGAGGCTGGACACAGAGAGGGAGGGGGAACCAGAGACTGAGGCCCCAGGGGGATGGAGGGCGGGATTGTGATGAATGGTGAATATACACAGAAAGATCATAATTACGGTAGGCACGTAATTTTCATATCTTATCTGTGTCAGTCTTCACCATTCATCACATATGGGTGAGTACCGAGTCCCCCCAAAGGGGGTTTTCTTTTAACCCTAAGGGACAGGGTCCCTTAGCTCTCAGTGGGTGACACACTAAGAGGAAGAACCTTCGGGGCCTAGAGAGGCCAGAGAGTGAGGCGGGGACCCCCCGGAGGGGGAAGGAAGTTGCCCTGACAAACGCCGTCTTGCTCTACGGGAGAAGAGATGGGTTCTCTGGTGAGTGGAGTTAATCAGGGCCAGGGGTGACAACTGGGAAAGATGCAGCCGTGCCGTCCACCTAGTGCAGATCGCTGTCCCTATGACCCTGGTAGCTATCTCGTTGGCATTGTACGATGCCCTCGCTTGGTGCCTTGCTAGCTCTAGGCCACGTGCAGAGTGCGCAATGGCTTGTCTGGTTTGCTCCATGTCAGGCATTGAGGCTAGGAGCTGACCGAGCCTGGACCACAGGAACCTGTCATAGGTTGCATAGTGGGCCTGATGTGCTGCAATAGACAGCTGCAACCATGCCGAGTAGAAGGTCCTCCTACCCCAGAAGTCAAAATCCAAGGAGTCTGGATCTGGGGGCTGGTCACGATGAGGGGCGCGAAGCCCATTAGGAGTGTCCAGCTGCGTCATAGAAACATAGAATTTGACGGCAGATAAGGACCGCTTGGCCCACCCAGTCTGCCCATTTCCCTACCTACTGGATAAGCTGCAGATCCTAGTTAACCAGCAGCCTACTTCTTCCTACCCCTACCCCCTAGAATGGCCTTATGACTGTCCCATGCATGCTTGAATTCCACCACTGATTTTGACTCCACAACCTCCTCTGAAGGCCGTTCCGTGCATCCACAACCCTCTCTGTGAAAAAATACTTCCTTAAATTACCTCTGAGCCGCCACCCCCTCTATCTTCAAATTGTGCCCTCTTGTTCTTGCACACCTCTTTTTTTGAAAGATGCTACCCTCTTGGACTTCGTTGATTTCCCTTGAGGTACTTGAAAGTTTCTATCTTGCCCCCCCTCTCCCTCCTTTCCTCGAGGCTATACATATTAAGCTCCTTTCGTCTCTCTTCATATGTCTTCCGGTGCAGACCCTGCACCATTTTAGTTGCCCTCCTCTGGACAGCTTCTATCCTGTCTATGTCTTTGCGGAGATTGGGTTTCCAGAACGGCACACAGTACTCCAGATGGGGTCTCACCAGCTGTCTGTACAGAGGGATAATAACTTCCTGTTTTCTACTGGTGATGCCTCTCCCTATGCATCCCAGAATCCCCCCAGCCCTCCTTGCTGCCCTCTCACATTGCTTGCACACCTTTAGGTCATCTGATATGACTACCCCCAGGTCCCTTTCCATTTTTGTTGTTGTTAGTATCTCACCTCCCATTGTGTACTCTTCCCCTGGGTTTTTGTTTCCCAGGTGCATTACCTTGCACTTCTTAGCACTGAATCTAAGCTGCCATACATTTGACCATTCCTCTAACCTTGCCAAGTCCTGACTGAGGATGAGGCATGGAACCTGGAGACTCAGGGGGGGTGCAATACTGCTGGCAGAGATTCCTGGGGGCAGCAACTCTGGAAAAAGGTCTCTGCTAGGAATGCAACAACGCCTCCCGAAAGGGAGCAGGCCAGGGGGGCACCACAAGGGTGTCCTCACCGAAATCGCCTAAAAAGGTGTGCGCCGATTGCTCTGGATTGCTTTGAGTGGGAGGGGTGATACACAGGCCCTCCAACATCCTCACGAGGAATCGCTGATACTCTGCGAGATCAGCAGCTGGAGAAATGTGGACAGAAGGCTCCTCTTCCCCAGAAGGGGGGGGGAGGATGAGTCAGAGGGCCTAGGCTGTTTGGAGCACGGCTGCTCAGGGGGAGGTTGAAAAACCTGTCTGTCCATGGCCCTGACATAAGTGGGGAATGGAGCAGTCACGGCTCTTAACTGCTCCCAGGAGAGAGGGGCCCAGAAGGACCAAGAATACCTGGGAGCACAGAAGAATGCGGCAGAGGGATGGGGACAGAGTCAAGAAGAGAAGTCAACTGACCTCTGCCTGGGCTAGGGAGCGGACCAAGAGCTCCAGAAAAAGGAGGAGCTCTAGAAGACTCCACAGCCGACAGCTGAACAACCATATCGGAACTGCCTTGGCTGTGCCCGGAAGATTCCCCCCCGTGAGGTGACCGGGGCCATGTAGATCCAGAAGGACAGTCCCCTACCTCCAAAGAACAGGGCCCTCTCAAAGAGACTGAAGGGGAAGAGCGGAGATCCGCACTATGGCTCCTCCCAGAGCTCAGGTGGGTTCCGGAAAAAGGCCACTGAGAACAGAACTCACACCCCTCGACCCCTCAGAATCCGAGAGTGCCCTTCTCCTCGAGAGAGCCAGCCTAGACAGCTGGCAACCCTGGTCAGCCCCCAAAGGAGCTATCCAAGGAGCACTGCCCTCCCCTCCTGTGGGTCCTCCGATCGGCCCCAAAGCTGGGCGATCCAGGCACACCACTCGAGGGGGCACCACCACTGAGGGGTCAGCGAACCCTCCAAGGCCAGGCTGCAGAGCAATAGTTGCCTGCACCACTGCCTGCTGGTCAGCACCCCTGACCCTGGCCATGGTAGCCGCTGTCCAGTCCTCAGAGGGGGGGCTGGTCACGGCCTGTCGAGGATGCTACTTAAGTGCCCACCTGGGCAACTAGCTCCAAGAAGCCAGACTGCCTCTCCATCCCAGAATCCGACTCCTCCTCCAAAAATGTGGAAACCGAAGTCCTGTGCCAGACAGTGGGTGGGCACTCCGCGCCATCTCGACCAAACGGGGCACCAGAAAAGGAGAATGCACCCAAGATGGTTCCAATGCCCCCCTCAGCACTACAAATGGTGGCAGAAGGAGGCATGGCTCCAACAAGGGCAGCAATCCCAGAGTCAGAACCCGACACGGTGCCGTCCGGCCCCACAGCACAGAGAACAGCCCTGGGGACAGAGACGGTGCCGACGTTGGCTCTGACAGCCCCATCGGTGCAGAGAATGGCACCACCCAGCGCCACGGCGCTGCAAGCAGCGCCAAGGGCAGAAGCAGCGCTGACGATGGTGCTGACAGCAGTCTCGGTGCCGCAAATGGCGCTGAGATTCGGAACCCCATGGCGCCGTGGCCTCGCTCGGAGCCACGAACGACCTCAGAGGAGGACATGGCACCGTGCTCAACCTCGGCACTGCAGATGGCACCAAGGTGAGAGAAAGATGAAGACAGCACTGTAGAAACTTAGACGGCAGTGCTAGCACTATCGGCGCCGTTCACGGCACTGACAGCAGCCATGGTGCCGAGCGACTGGCCAGCACCGACGATGGCATCGTCAGAGCCCACAGCACCATGAACGGCGCAGAGGCCCAAAACGGCGCCGACCGACGGCATTGAGGATGGTGCCAACCCAGGCCTTCCAAGCCATGGGTTCAACACTGGGGCAGCCTTCACCCTAGAAGGGGAGATTGCCATAACGGTGCCTCCCATCCATTCCCCGGGGGGGGGGGGAGACTGGGCCTCCTGCCCGTGGGAGGAGCCTCGGCCACGGTTAGACTGGGAAAAGCCGGGGCTCCCTCCTCCTCGGTTCGTGTAGAACCGGGAGGGGACCCAGAGGAAAGACCGAGAGAACATGGCTTGGCCCAACGAGTGCAAACCTGATCCCTGAAAGTTGGTGGAGCCCACCCCACTTTCCACGCACGTTGTTTGATTACTCTCCGATCCATGGAGAAACAGACATCTCACGAATCCATGTTGTGAAGCGGGCCAAGACATGTAAGGCAACGGTCGTGCTGGTTGGTGATGGAATATTTTCGGCTGCATGGGCACCGTCGCATGGGGGGCCGACCCGTCCTGGAAGTTTTCTTGCCCTACGACCGAGACATGATCTACGGAGAAAAAAACACCAAAAACAGACTTGACGTCGCAGAAAATAGAATAATTGGAAAGGTCTTATCAGGCGACGTCGAGTGTGGCAAGACAGAACTGGCAGGAGGAACCAACGGACTTCGGCGCCGAATTTAAACAAAAGATGGAGTCGAGAAAACTGCGAAGCAGGCCTCGCAAATCTTCCTCCTGGCGTCCCACCGCGGTGACCTCGGACGGCAGAGACGAAGAACTGGCGGGAGGGGTGGAACCCGACAACACCTAACGGCCAATCCCACGAAGCCGCCACGCAGGCGTTGCCTTGAGGGCAGCGCCGATGGTGCGCCTTCAACTCTGCCCATCCCCAAAAACAGAGTCTCAAGGGTCATGACCTCTGGCCATATACCCATATGTGATGAATGGTGAAGATTGACACCGATAAGATCAGTATTCTCATCTTTTTATCTATGTCATTATGGTGTTTACTCTGCAGGCAGCCAGTGTAATAGAAGCTATGATGCATAGAATAATGAGATGTTATGTATTAGCACTGATTAGTAACTCAATGATAGAACATTTAGTAACAATTATATTTTTCATTTCTTATGTGAACGTATTTGTTTTCACATGAATCACTTAAATGGGGTTAGGACATCACGTCTGGGGCATTATTTAATCTGAGCTGCCGTACCTCTCACCACACCTCCTGATGAAGGTGCTGTTTAGAGTTGAAGCGCTGGGGACCTGGTTGTGGATCGAGGACGAGCACACTGCTATTACACTGAAGCACCAATGTACAGAAATTGGATTTTGGGGTACAGTGAAATAACTGTGTTAAATAAACTGCCAAGTTTGACTTCATTCTCTGGCAGTGTGTGTTATTGTATGCTGGAGTGTGCTGTCTTCTGGATTTTCTTTGAGCTGGGGTTCAGCCACCCCGATAGCTGCACCTCCCTTATAATGGTATTCGCAGCACCTGTGTGGAGTTGGCTAGCAGAACTGTGGAACAGACTGCCAGCAGAAGTGCTAGGGATGGTTACCCTAAACGGGTTTAAACATGGTTGGGAAAGGACAAGGGGACTCTTAACCTGGGGGGGGCCACATGGGACTGAGAAATGGGAGAGTTGGTGGTGGGCAGCCCACCAGCACAGCAGGTCAGTGGGAGTGTGGCAGTACAGAAAGGGCAGACTCAATGGACCTCTGAGCTCCTTCTGCTGTTACATTCTATTTCTACGTTTCTATGAATGTGCCCTTGCTTTGCTTACCACATCAGTATCATTCTTATCCAGCTCTCCAGAGGCCATCTCTGCATGCTGCAGTAATTTCCTTCGGATTCTTGAGGGCTCCTGGACTCGATCCTGACTTTTAAGAGACTCAGAGAAGAGTTGAGGTTGGAGTTTTTTCCTCTTTTCCATACGAGCTTCCTCCTGCTGGATCCGAGTAACAATCTCCATTCTTCCCTGTTTCTGATACTCCTCATATTCTCTGTGTGAAAATGTAACAAATTATGTAGTCCTTTTTTTTGTTTGTTTTTTTGTTTGCAATTAGGCACCCACAGACCAGCACGTAACAGGAATTGGAAGGTTGTGGGCTCAGTTTCCAACCAGGGTTGCTTACCCTCAAAAGGTTTAAACCAGAAAGACTAGTATTCACAGTTCACCCAAAGCCAGACTAACACACATATCTTGCAATGATGAACTTATGACCAGTGTTAACAACCTGTTACCAACCCCCTGAGTTTCTAAGTTACTTCCTTAAAGGAGAACAGTGCTGAACCTGAAAGTCATTTTCAGTAGTAGAAGTTGTTTTCTTTATGTAACCCCTGCAAATGGGGGTTCCCAAAGACTTCAGGAGCTTGCTTGAATGCTCCAAGCCTGAATGGTGTTTGGCATTTAAGCCATTTATCAGTGAGTGTTTTTAGAGCCTCTGGTACTGTCTCTTTAAGAGCTGTCTGCTTGCAGACATAATTAGTTTGTATGGGGGACTGTGTGCTTCTCTGAGTACCACTCGAGCTGCTGCCAATTCACTTAATTTTGCAGTCACTAGAGTGCAAAGGGAACCTATCTGAAAGATGTAACTGTTTACCAGAAATTATTTAGAGTAATAATGAAATTACAGTTTGTCTAACCTGCTTTCTTTGCAGTCAGAACTGTGTCTGCTAGTTCCCCATTCTAGTTTTGAACTGCTGAACTGGACCAATCAGTGTGGGGTAAGCTAGCTCTAAAATGGTGCCTTGGACGAATCAGAACTTGGACTCATAATCTGAGCCAGCCACAAGAGGATTGTATGGGCAGTGACTCTGGGAGATGTAGTTTAGACTTCAGTGCCTTTTTGGACCAACAGCAGCAGTCTATTGTGAGTGACAGCCAATCCAGTCAAGAACTGGGAGGAACTCAAAGGAAGCGCCGTTTTTGTCGGTTGGAGTTCAGTTGAGCTTTGGCAGTGAAGAAGGAAGGAGCCCTGTACTTTTTCAGTGTGCAGTTTTAGTCAAAGTGTGTAAGGCCCAGAGTTCCGGTCTGCAGCTTGTTAGGACTGAATCCGTCCTGTGAAAGAATCAAAGGATCTCTGAAGAGTAGAAACCAGGCTCACCCTGTAGAAGACTGGAGGAATTGCTGAAAATTACACTCGTCTGTCAGGAACTGAATCTGCTGTGTGTTCTCCTGGGTATTGTGCAGTAATTGCGATCGGATACAGATGCAGCCTGCCTGGTATAGTGCTTTCTTTTATATGGATGTGTGAAGAGGTTTGTGTACCTCAAGTGAGCCCTGCTGACATTGAAGGACCCTATCTTATTTGGAGGTCGTGAGTACTAATTCAGGGTCGCTCCTGTTGAATTGCCACATTAAATCCAAATGGAATTACTGTACTGCTGACTGTTTAATTCTCCTTTTCTCTGTGTAAAGGGCCCTACCAGCTGCCACGGTTTGGACTAGCCACTAGGGCTTGGGTACCCAGGGACAGTAACTGATAGGGATAGGCCTGTCACAGAGCCATAGATAGATTATTAGAGTGATAAACTAATTAACCTGGTTTCCCCCTGTCCTTGTTATATCCCCCTAAATAAATCAGAGCTGCTTGTTTCAGCAAAGTTATACTGCCTGAGGTATTTGTCTATGTTAAAGTACTGTACTGTGATTGTTGCACTGTATCTCATTTCACAGGAGGTCCCAGTGCCGGAACCAGACCTGGGGGTAAGTGTATACTGTGAAGGTAATTCTGATATATTGTGTGGGCCACTAGTGGGAAGAAAGGGGGTTGCAGTGTCCCAGAGGGCTGTGACCAAGTTAGTTTAACTATTGCAAACCCTGACCTCTGGGTGGAGGCACCGCCATTGGATCCAGGCCCCTCAACCTGTTAGTGGCAAATCAGGCAGGGGTAGTAGCCCCTGGGATAGCGCCATCTAGGGTTACATCTTGGAGGCTCACCGCTGGATTGTGTGTCCTCTAGTGGCCATATTTACGAACCACTGTTAAGAAAAATGGGTACCCGACAGAAGTGGCTGTGCACCGGCTGGTGGAGTGGTGTACTGGGGAGGAGATCACCCCAAAATGCTATGCTTATCCTGGACATCCCCTGGGTATCATCAGCGACACTGTGCAGGGAGTACTTCAAGGTGGAAGGTTTACAAAACCCTGTGGTGGTGGGTCGGCATGCTAATCTGCTCACCCACACTTTCCTGGCCCTAGTAGAGTTTAAGGATCCCATAGATAGCTCCAAAGTGCCACAGACCATTACCCCAGAGGGAGCCCTCACTGCTTGGAGAGTGATAACTAAGGACAGTGAAGAGCCCGGGGAATCAGCCCCACCACTATCTGAAACTTTTGAGGAGAAATTTGCTGAATGGTTGCTGGAGAGGGAAAACTGTGGAGGACTTGAAGAAACTATTCTTGCCACCTGAGGGTGTTCTCCCCCAACACCTCTCCTGCTCCAGTGCCCGTAATGGTGGCTGAACCAATGCAGACTCCTATTTCTGCACCTGCCATTAGTCACGACTCTTACCGAAGGTTGAGGATCTTCTCTGGCACCTCCCTACCCCCAAGGGGAGGATGACTGGGAGACCTGGATAGACTATGTTGCCCCAAGTGCTAGAATGGCAATGCTCGGAAGGCGAAAGCGAAAGAGGGTTAGTGAGAGCCTCCGAGGTCCTGCCCTGGCTACCATCCGTATAAACGGGCCAGTAACCCTGAAGCGACTGCACAGGCCTTATCTTGAGGCCTTGAGAATGTGGTGGGAGCCCAGATTCTGATGAGGACCTATGGTGGAGAGTAAGAAATGCACAACAGTACCAAGGGGAGTTGTTGTCTGTGTATGTCTCTCGGCTGGAAAATTGTTGCAAGAATGCCTCAGAAAGGGTAGTTTGCCAGCGATTGAACTAGACCAACCAGACTGGACAGAATCCTTAAGTCTGCCCCTTCTCAGAACTGCTGTTGCTTCAGTTGACACCTGGCAAATCGACTGGAATCCCACCCTCCTATGATGAGTTAATGAGAGAAATTGAGGAGTTGAGAAAAGGCGACCTCGGGAGGTACCTGCACCAACAGCTGTGGCTACGACCCGAGTGACTGAGGGTGACCCATCAAGTGAAGTTCAGGGGCAGAGGTTGACAGTCAATGAGTGCTCTGACAAGGAAAAAGATATGCCACAATGGGGTGAACTGTTGAGAGAGATCCGGGAATTCAAAAACAGTCCCTTTATGAAGGCCACGCCTGCAAGTACGGGCCCTGACCTATATCCACTGCATCTGCTTATGGGGTGGGGGTACCCACCCATGTATCTCCTGCTGATAACAGCTCCAAACTCATCCCTTGACCAGGAAGTGCAGAAACTGACGAGATGTCTCCAAATGCTTATCATGCCGCAGACAGAGATGGCACCCAGGTTTCAGTTAGTAATACCCCGCCCTAGCTCCCAGTGTGGCGCTCGGCCAGCTCAAACTCCAGAAGTATGTTTGCTATAATTGTGGGAAAGATGGGCACATGAAAAGGATACCAGTCCCAAAAGCACTGACAAAGTTGCATATAGGCTACAAGGAGAGCTTTGGAGAAGAAATCAGTGGTTAAGAGGTGCACGACATGATCCCAGTGAGGGCACCAAAATGCTAATTCCACGTCCTCTTGTGGCAAGGTCAGTTGCCCAGGCCCCACCACGCCTCTCGAGACTGTGTCCAACAGGGGTCCCTCCACTGGAGACCACTGTAAAGGTGAGTGGAGTGTCTACAAGAGCTGTAGTAGACAGTGGCTTCCAGTGACAATTATGTTCCAGGATTGGTATCAAGAAGCATTTGTCAGAAGTACCCTTACAACCATTAGAAGGACGACAAGGGGGTTATGAGGAAGGCCTACCCTATTCCGGTATATGTCTGAATTTGGCTGTCTTTTCCCTACCTCCGTGGCTGGAGTGGCGAACAAGTAGAGACCCTAGCCTTAGTGTCCCCCCACTGGACTGTATGGTGTCCCTTTGTTGATTGAACAAATGCTCATATATTGCGAAGGCTGGCAAGAAGGTTATGAAAAAACAGGGGCCTTCAATTAGTAGAGCCTAAGAGTTCCGGCTTTAATTAAGAAGGCCTATGAGGCAAGGAGATGCTGAAAAAACAGAACCAGAGGAACCCGGTCGAATTGTATGGAAGAAGGATCCTGAGTCTCTGATCCTGGCTAAATGCCCAGTGTACCTTACAGGAGAGGTCCATTATCAGAAAGGATGTTAAGAATAAATATTAATGTTGGATGCACCAGGCGTGAGAAAAATTGCCAGAGGGACTGCTGGTCAAGCCTAGTATTTGCCCGCTAGAGCCCATGCTTATGCCAGAAGGGTAATGGTCCAAGTTCATAATGTGTCTGAGAAGAGACATTCGAGTAAACAGAGGTTGCATCCTGGCTAATGGCATTGTGCAGAACTGCAGTGCTACCCAGCAGCAAGAGTTCAGGAAGAATGACAGAGTAACGCCTTGACTTGTTTGATTTCGCGATCCCGCTGCCAGCTGAATGGAAAGTGAGGATCAGTGAGAAGCTTGCCCAGAGAGACCAGGTGTTTTTTTAAAGGAATGGGATGTAGGATGCGAAAGGAGCTGAGCACAATATCCGCTGCATGACGAAAGACCATTTCGTGAGAGGTCTCACGCCTGGCACCTGCTGACATAGATGATGTGAGGACGGCATCTGCAAGAGATGCTAGCTGCTGGTGTAATACAAGAATCCAGAAGCCCTTATGCTTCCCCATTGTGGTAGTGAGGAAAAAGAATGGAACAGTAAGGATGTGTGTGGATTATCGCACCTTAACGGGACTCATCCTGATCAGTACACAATGCCCGCATTCAGGATGCTGGACTGCCTAAGCAGGGAGCAAGTGGTTCTCTGTGCTGGATCTCCAGTGGGTACTACCAGATCCCGATGGCCCCAGAGGACCGTGAAAGGCGGCCTTTATCTGTCGCTTAGCTATGAATTCATGAGGGATGCCTCAAGAGTTTCAGTGCCCCAGCCACTTTTCAGCGATTGATGGGCGTGCAGTGGGGACATGAACTTACTAGAAGTGCCTGGTATACCTAGATGATGTTATTGTGTTTGGCAGCTCAATGGAGGAACATGAGAGCAGATTATTTAAGGTATTGGACCGACTGGAGGACTTTGGCCTTAAACTGTCCATTGAAAAGTGTCAATTCTTTCAAACATCAGTAAAGTATGTGGGACACATAGTATCCACCGAGGGAATAGAGACTCGACCAGTAAAGTTGAGGCCTTGACCACCTGGCCTACAGCCAAAAATCTAAAGAACTGCAAGATTCCTGGGATTCTGTGGTTATTATCACGACCTCATCAAGGACTATTCAAGAGTGATCCGCCCTTACTTAACTCTTACTCAAGGTATCCCCAACCCACAAAAATACCAAAAGTCAGCCCCTCAAGACTGAAAGAGTGTATTTTCATCCAAGTGAAGTATTTGGGCCCGCTGGACTCCTGATTGTGAGACTGCTTTTCATGAGATCATATATCAACTTACCCATGCTCCAGTGCTGGCCATGCCGATCCAAGAAAACCTTACGTCCTGCACACTGATGCTAGCTTGCAAGGGTTGGGGGCTGTGTTGTACCAAGAGCACGAGGAATGCCTGAGACCAGTGGCCTTTGCCAGTAGAAGCCTGACCCCATCCGAAAAGAACTATCCTGTACATAAGTTAGAGTTCCTAGCTTTGAAGTGGGCTATTGTTGACCAATTCCATGAGTACTTGTATGGGGCTAAAAAATACTAGTAAAACTGGACAATAATCCTTTGACCTATGTGCAGACCTCAGCTAAGTTGGATGCCACTGGCCATAGGTAGCTTTCTGCATTATCTACATATGACTATGCTCTCGAATACCGAGCAGGTCTGAACCACATAGATGCTGATGCTCTCTCCCGGAGGCCTGTTCCCCAGAATGATTGGGTCCGATTGGCAGAACCTGACATTCGGCACTCTGCCGAAGTTTGACAGGGAGGAACAAATGTCCACAGACGCAGTGGACTGCATGTGGACTGCTTGGGACCCTCTGAGAATTGCATACCTGCTGCTTATTGCCACTTTTTCTGCAATAGACATTGGTGCACTGCCTCAGCTGGACAATGACAGTATTGGCGGGCTCAATCCGCGATCCCATGATCAAAGCAGCTTTAGAAGCCCTCTATGCAGGAAAGATGTGTCCAAATTACGCTCCACTGATTTGGGGGACACACTGTTATACAAAGAAGGTCCTAAGTTGAAACTGATCAATAAACTGTTATACAGAGAAACAGTAGACAGAGGGGACAAGTAGACAAACAACAACTAATACTGCCCACTGCCTTCGAGACTCAGTACTGAGGTCCTTGCACAACCACATGGGGCACCTTGGTATAGACAGAACACTTGACTTGGTGAGATCCAGATTCTATTGGCCTAAGATGGGGGCTGATGTGGAGCAACACATTCGAACTTGTAGTAGCTAAGCACAGAGGAAAGCTTTCCCCAGAGGGCTGCCCCCCTTGTTAACGTAACCACCAGTGCACCCATGGAGCTGGTCTGTATTGATTTTCTGAGTTTGGAGTCAGATCAAAGAAATATCAGTAATGTGCTGGTGGTCACTGACCATTTCACGAGATAGGCTTTCCCCACGAAAGACCAGAAAGCATCCACTGTGGCCAAAGTACTTGTAGAAAACTTTTTTGTTCACTATGGGGCTCCACAAAGAATCCATTCTGATCAAGGGAGAGACTTTGAGAGTCGTCTGATCAAAGAGATGCTTTCTCTGTGGGGAGTGCGAAAGTCCAGAACCACTCCTTACCACCCCAGGGGACCCACAGCCTGAACGTTTCAACCGCACTTTGCTAGATATGCTAGCACCCTGCACCCAAAGACAAGCCTAGATGGAGCCAACAAATTAGCACCCTGGTACATGCTTATAACTGCACAAAGTGATGCCACTGATTCTCCCTCACCTGATGTTTGGAAGAGAAGCTCACTACCAGTAGATGTGTGTTTGGGGGTCTCTCCTGATGGGGTTCAAGCTGACAACTATTTAGTATGTGCAAAAGTTAAAGGCCCAGCTAACTCATACGTGCACTAACTGGCTCAAACCATGGCTGCCAAAAGAAATCTGGCCAACAAAGAAAGGCATGATAAAAAGGTGAAAGCACAGGAACTCCAGGAGGGAGATCGGGTATTGCTAAGAAATCTGGGACTGCATGGCAAGCACAAGATTGCTGGACCGATGGCACCATCTCCCTCACATTGTAGTGGCAAACTAGATGATCTGCCAGTGTACAAAGTAAGGCCTGAGAATAATTCAAAAGATGTAAAACAATACATAGAAATCATTTACTGCCCATTGGACAAATCTAATTGAGTCTGAGCCCCTAGAAGATGCCCCTCTGACCAGTGACTAGAGCTGCTGCCAAAGAAAAGATCAAGAAAGTCTGCACCTACAGAAGCAAAGTTAAAGTGTTCCCTCCACAAGTCCCAGTTGAGCATGACTGTCAGTCCAGTCGGAAGAAGTGAGAGTGACTTTGAATACTATCCTTCTTCGAACTGAGTCAATTGTTTCGGGGCAATCCCTAGTCAATACTGGAGACAAAGCTGGGCCTTCTGGACTGTCTAAGCCCCAGCTTCATCCCTGGAGCCAATGCTCCCAGAAAGTGAAGTGCAAAGCATCAGATCAGATGAAATGGAATTCATTGTGCATGGTTGAACTGTTTGAGCTTTCAGGGAGGAAAATGATAGATTGGGGCAGACTGGTGATACACCCGAACAAGAAGAGTATTTTGAGTGCCCTGACAGTCCACTGCCAGTGTCCGAAAGCTCTCCATGAGCCAAATGTTGTGGACTCCAGAAACTGTAACTCCTGGAGCTGAAAGTGCCCAAGTTCAAGCCTCTACCCCCCATGGAGACTCCTGACAAGTGAGGACAATGCTGAAAATGAGGCTCAGGTGCAGAGACTATAACAGTTCCCTAGAAAGACTGGTCGAGCTGTAAAGCCTGTGGTGCACCTCAGTTATGATTCACTTGGGAGGCCTGTGGACTGCCCTCTCAATGTTGTCCATAAAGGAGTGTATGTGTCCCCGAGCTCATTGCCCAAACTGAGCATCAGTGCTAACTCCAAGTTACTTGTGTTGCCCTCTAAGTATGGTGCCCTTGCCCCATCCAGCCCCAAGGTAACTGATAGGGAAGGGCCCCTCTCTTCAGGTTTCATGTACAAGAGGTAATAACTGGTTATGGTACAATGTGTATGTAATACTGTGTAAAGATGACGTACTGCAATATGTTTCAGAAATGTGTTCTTGGTAAAATGATATATTGACTGATGATTACATGTGCGAGCCTAATGCAAATGTATATGGTTGCAGTTGAAACTTATGGGGACTTCTTGCTAGGCGGACGTCAAGCTTTCCCAACCAGGAAGGGTGTAACCCCTCAAATGGGGGGTTCCCAAAAGACTTCCAGGAGCTTGCTTGAATGCTCCAAGCCTGAATGGTGTTTGGCATTTAAGCCATTTATCAGTGAGTGTTTTTAGAGCCTCTGGTACTGTCTTTTAAGAGCTGTCTGCTTGTGACATAATTAGTTTGTATGGGGGGGACTGTGTGGCTTTCTCTTGAGCACCTACTCGAGCTGCTGCCAATTCATTTAATTTTGCAGTCACTAGGAGTGCAAAGGAACCTATCTGAAAGATGTAACTGTTTACCAGAAATTATTTAGAGTAATAATGAAATTACAGTTTGTCTAACCTGCTTTCTTTGCAGTCAGAACTGTGTCTGCTAGTTCCCCATTCTAGTTTTGAACTGCTGAACTGGACCAATCAGTGTGGGGTAAGCTAGCTCTAAAATGGTGCCTTGGACGAATCAGAACTTGACTCATAATCTGAGCCAGCCACAAGAGGATTGTATGGGCAGTGACTCTGGGAGATGTAGTTTAGACTTCAGTGCCTTTTTGGACCAACAGCAGCAGTCTGCCTGTGGTGACAGCCAATCCAGTCAAGAACTGGGAGGAACTCAAAGGAAGTGCCCGGTTTTTGTCGGTTGGAGTTCAGTTGAGCTTTGGCAGTGAAGAAGGAAGCACTCTGTACTTTTTTCAGTGTGCAGTTTTAGTCAAAAACGGTAAGGCCCAGAGTTCCGTCTGCAGCTTGTTAGGACTGAATCCGTCCTGTGAAAAGAATCAAAGGATCTCTGAAGAGTAGAAACCAGGCTCACCTCTAGAAGACTGGAGGAATTGCTGAAAATTACACTCGGTCTGTCAGGAACTGAATCTGCTGTGTGTCTCCTGGGTATTGTGCAGTAATTGCGATCGGGACAGATGCAGCCTGCCTGGTATAGTGCTTTCTTTTATATGGATTGTGAAGAGGTTTGTTACCTCAAGTGAGCCCTGCTGACATTGAAGGACCCTATCTTATTTGGAGGTCGTGAGTACTAATTCAGGTCGCTCCCTGTTGAATTGCCACATTAAATCCAAATGGAATTACTGTACTGCTGACTCTTGAATTCTCCTTTCTCTGTGTGAAAGGCCCTACCAGCTGCCACGGTTTGGACTAGCCACTAGGGCTTGGGTACCCAGGGACAGTAACCGATAGGGATAGGCCTGCACAGAGCCATAGGTGATTATTAGAGTGATAAGCTAATTAACCTGATTTCCCCTGTCCTTGTTATTCCCCTAAATAAATCAGGCTGCTTGTTTCAGCAAAGTTATACTGCCTGAGGTATTTGTCTATGTTAAAGTACTGTACTGTGATTGTTGCACTGTATCTCATTTCACAGGGAGGTCCCAGTGCCGGAACCAGACCTGGGGTAAGTGTATACTGTGAAGGTAATTCTGATATATTGTGTGGGCCACTGAGTGGGGAAGAAGGGGGTTGCAGTGTCCCAGAGGGCTGTGACCAAGTTAGTTTAACTATTGCAAACCCTGACCTCTGGGTGGAGGCACCCGCCATTGGATCCAGGCCCCTCAACCTGTTAGTGGCAAATCAGGCAGGGGTAGTAGCCCCTGGGATAGCGCCATCTAGGGGTTACATTTAAATATTGGTTCCAAATCTGTTAATGTTCCATCTATACAGACCTTTTAGTAATCTGAGTGTGAATTTCTGAATTACACTCTGGTGTCAAGCGCCGTTTTAGAACTGTGTGATGTAGTTAATGTCCCTGTGAACCACAGAGTTCTATGGTGGAACATGGGCACATTGTGCCAATAATGGAAGAGCTGAGGAAGGGACATAAACTACATCATACAGTTCAAAAATGGTACTCCCTGCGTAAAAATCAGAAACGCCCATGAACATACGAGTAGCCATCAGAAGAAAGCCTACTGGCTTATCAAGTCTGCTCTAATTGCAGAGCCTCTTCTCAGCACCTACTGCGGGCTCTGCTCCCTGCCCCAGCAACCCTGTTCCCCCTTTGCACTCTTCTTGCCCCCAGTGACCCTGACCCTCCCTTTCACCCTGGCCACCCTCTCCTGAATCCATCCATCTCAAGACATGAAGAAGTGTCTCCTGACCTCCTTCCTGAACCTTCCCTCTGCCAGCTTATAGCAATTTCCCCTCATGGTCTTGTTCCCACTAAAACAGAAGAGATCCCTCTGTATCAACCTTGTTGACACCTGTTAGATACTTGATGGTTTCAATCATGTCCCCCACCCCGCTACCGAGTACATGTTGAGGTCATTTAGACTATCTTCACATGCCTTGCCCTGCTGTCCCTGAACCATTTTCATCACACTCCTCTGGACTGCCTCAAGTAGGTTAATATATTTCCCCAGGTAGAGTCTCCAGTACTGCACACCATACTCCAGGTGTGGCCACACCTAGAATCTGTACAAGAGCAATATACTCATTATGATTACTTAAAACATCTGTAAAAAGAGAACAATAATGGAAATGGAACCAGTACTTAAAAAAAATCAGCTCTACTGGGAAAAATGGTTTATAGGTTAAGCGCAGTTCTCCTTTAAGATATAAGGGAAAAGCTGGACACGCTCGTGACAGGCACGAGCCTGGACCACTGGAGAGCTGGCTGGGGCAGGGGGGGGAAGGCTGCCACATCCCATTGCTTTACTGCCACCTGGGTGGCCACAGGTGGTGGTACACAGAAACATAGAAATTGACAGCAGATAAGGACCCCTAGGCTCATCTAGTCTGCCCATTTTCCCTGCCTACCGTAGAATGAGGTGGCATGACATCTCCTTTTCTCAAAGATGCTACCCTCCGCAAGGGTGTAGGCAGGCATACTCCAAGCACTCCATGGTGTGCAATTTTATTTGAGGGGGTAGCAAATAGGCTCTGAACTGCTTCCTTTTTCCATGAAAACTAACATAGAAAATACTGAACCTTTCTGTAATGTTATTCATAGGACTTAGATACATAGATACATAGACAGTGTCAGCAGATAAGGGCCTATGGCCCACCCAGTCTGCCCATTTGAGCTTGTAAGTTCAGTTTGTTTTCCTAGAAGTCTGTTGCCCCTTACCCCTGACCTCCAGAATTCCTTTATGTCTATCCCATGCATTCTTAAATCCCGTGATTGTTTCAGCCCCCACCACTTCCTCTGGCAGGTGTTCCACTTGTCCACCACCCGTTCTGTAGAAGAATTCTTTCTCATGTTTCCTGAATCGTCCTCCCTCCAACTTCATCCCATGCCCTCTAGTCCTGGAACATCTTTTAGCTTAAAAATAGTGTTTTCTGCACCTGTTCCTCCCTGTAAGATACTTGTATGTCTCTATCATATCCCTCTCTCCCTCCTCTCCTCCAGGAGTACATGTTCAGTTCCTTCAACCTGTCTTCATAGGACTTGTGATGCAATCCATGCACCATCTTTGTTGCCCTCCTCTGAACTTTCTCTACCCTGTCTATGTCCTTACGTAGGTATGGTCTCCAGAACTGTACACTGTACTCCAGGTGGGGCCTCACTAGTGTCTTGTATAAGCGAATTATGACCTCCCTTTCCTGCTGGTGATGCCCCTGCCTATACATCCCAGCATCCTATTTGCTTTACCTGCTGCCTTGTCACTGTTTCCCTACCTTGAGGTCATCAGAGATGACAACCCCAAGGTCTCTTTCCTGCTTGGTGCATGCTATATCCTCACCCCCCAACTGATATATTGTGCCAGGGTTTTTGTGCCCCATATGCATTATCTTGCACTTCTTTGCATTGAATTTCAACTGCCAAACCCCTGACCATTCTTCAAGTTTCTGCAGGTCGTTTCTCATTCTGTCTACACCCTCTGGTGTGTCTACTCTGTTACAGAGCTTTGTGTCATCAGCGAACAGTGAAATTCTGCCTTCTAGGTCCTGCGCAATGTCACTGATGAAGATGTTGAATAGGACCGGTCCCAGCACTGATCCCTGTGGTACCCCACTGGTCACTCTTCCCTCTGTGGAGTGACAGCCATTTACCACCACCCTCTGTGTCCTGCCACCCAGCCAGTTACCTACCCACCACACTACTGTCCTGCCCACACCCATATTCCCCAGTTTGTGTAATAAACTTGAAACTAAAAGGACTGGTCACTAATACTCTCTTTGCATCCCAAGGACAATACAACTTTACAGGCTGTAGGCTGGTATGTGGGTGTCTTAGGGAACAATGCATGGCATTTGTATTTACCCATGCATGGCAACAACCAGTCATGAGATACAAAAGTTGTATTTATTGTGTCAAATGAGGTAACAAACAGGGTCCTGGTGTACATTTGTATATTGTCTGGCTACACCTGGGGGAGAGGGGGTAGCAGCGAGTCCACTTGGTGTGCAAATCTGAAATCCCTGGCTACACCCCTAACCCTCCGGTACCCTATTTATGCCTTTTAGATATCTGTAGGTTTCTATTCATATCTCCCATCTCTCCTCTCCTCCAGGGTATACATATTAAGGTCAGGGCCCCGTGTTTACTGCGGCAAAGTAGGCCTACATTCTGTGGCAGGACCTCATACTTTCTGCGGCAGAACAACTGCTGATTCTGCGGCCAATCTGCAGCAGATAAATTGTGGCTAAACAGCATACCTTCAAAAGGATAAAGTCTTAGTTAACCCTTTGACTGCCTTCGTGCAACCACTCTGCTACACTGAAAGTGGAACAGCAGGCCATTTAACAGTATGTAGTCTTCTTATCACAAATATTTAACTGCAGTAACCCAAACCTGGCACAGCCATGGGCATCAGTGTTCTCTTTTAATGAATTTTCCCCTTCCACCCCGAATTTGAAGGCTCATCTGTTCTTCTTCTTCTGGAAATTGGTGCCCTTTGCTGTTCTCCTAGGTTATAATCAGAGGAGGACATACACACTTAGCTAAAACTACACAAAATGCTTGAATTTCTTCTGGTTTATATTTACAGTTAGCAGATATAAAGAGAGACACCAACCTGAAAGACATTTTTTTTCTGATTTTGATCAATGTCCTTTTAGATTATTATTTTTTTAAACTAGGAATACCCCAACCGCCGTGCAACAAATATGTCGAGTGCAGTGCGCAAATCTGTGTATTTGGGGGGGATTAGAAACATAGAAACATAGACTTTGACGGCAGATAAGGACCACTTGGCCCACCTAGTCTGCCCATTTCCCTACATACAGGATAAGCCGCAGATCCTAGTTAACCAACAGCCTATTTCTTCCAATGTCTTCCTATAGCAGTGAAAGAGGGTATAACTTACAGTGTCTGTAGGATTTGTTGACTCCTGATTTTTCTTTTGGGGACACACTACAAAATGCAAGTAAGTGTAACCCCCCTGCAAATGGGGGTTCCCAAAAGACTTCCAGGAGCTTGCTTGAATGCTCCAAGCCTGAATGGTGTTTGGCATTTAAGCCATTTATCAGTGAGTGTTTTTAGAGCCTCTGGTACTGTCTCTTTAAGAGCTGTCTGCTTGCAGACATAATTAGTTTGTATGGGGGGACTGTGTGCTTCTCTGAGTACCACTTGAGCTGCTGCCAATTCACTTCATTTTTGCAGTCACTAGGAGTGCAAAGGGAACCTATCTGAAAGATGTAACTGTTTGCCAGAAATTATTTAGAGTAATAATGAAATTACAGTTTGTCTAACCTGCTTTCTTTGCAGTCAGAACTGTGTCTGCTAGTTCCCCATTCTAGTTTTGAACTGCTGAACTGGACCAATCAGTGTGGAGTAAGCTAGCTCTAAAATGGTGCCTTGGACGAATCAGAACTTGGACTCATAATCTGAGCCAACAGAGAGGATTGTATGGGCAGTGACTCTGGGAGATGTAGTTTAGACTTCAGTGCCTTTTTGGACCAACAGCAGCAGTCTATTGTGGTGACAGCCAATCCAGTCAAGAACTGGGAGGAACTCAAAGGAAGTGCCCAGTTTTGTCGGTTGGAGCTTCAGTTGAGCTTTGGCAGTGAAGAAGGAAGGAGCCCTGTGCTTTTCAGTGTGCAGTTTTAGTCAAAAAACGTGTAAGGCCCAGAGTTCCAGTCTGCAGCTTGTGTAACAGCTTGTTAGGACTGAATCCGTCCTGTGAAAGAATCAAAGGATCTCTGAAGAGTAGAAACCAGGCTCACCCTGTAGAAGACTGGAAGAATTGCTGAAAATTGCACCTCGGTCTGTCAGGAACTGAATCTGCTGTGTGTTCTCCGGGTATTGTGCAGTAATTGCGATCGGGATACAGATGCAGCCTGCCTGGTATAGTACTTTCTTTTATATGGATGTGAAGAGGTTTGTGTACCTCAAGTGAGCCCTGCTGACATTGAAGGACCCTATCTTATTTGGAGGTCGTGAGTACTAATTCAGGGTTGCTCCTGTTGGTGCACATTAAATCCAAATGGAATTACTGTACTGCTGACTGTTTAATTCTCCTTTTCTCTGTGTGAAAGGCCTACCAGCTGCCACGGTTTGGACTAGCCACTAGGGCTTGGTACCCAGGGACAGTAACTGATAGGGATAGGCCTGTGCACAGAGCCATAGGTAGATTATTAGAGTGATAAGCTAATTAACCTGATTTCCCCTGTCCTTGTTATATCCCTAAATAAATCAGAGCTGCTTGTTTCAGCAAAGTTATACTGCCTGAGGTATTTGTCTATGTTAGCATTGTACTGTGATTGTTGCACTGTATCTCATTTCACAGGAGGTCCCAGTGCGGAACCAGACCTGGGGGTAAGTGTATACTGAAGGTAATTCTGATATATTGTGTGGGCCACTAGTGGGAAGAAAGAGTTGCAGTGTCCCAGAGGGCTGTGACCAAGTTAGTTTAACTATTGCAAACCCTGACCTCTGGGTGGAGGCACCGCCATTGGATCCAGGCCCCTCAACCTGTTAGTGGCAAATCAGGCAGGGTAGTAGCCCCTGGGATGGCGCCATCTAGGGGTTACATCTTGGAGGCTCACCGCTGGGATTGTGTGTCCTCTAGTGGCCATATTTACGAACCACTGTTAAGAAAAAAATGGGTACCCCGACAGAAGTGGCTGTGCACCGGCTGGTGGAGTGGTGTACTGGGGAGGAGATCGACCCCCAAAATGCTATGCTTATCCTGGACATCCCCCTGGGTATCAATACGGACACTGTGCAGGGAGTACTTTCCAAGGTGGAAGGGTTTACAAAACCCTGTGGTGGTGGGTCGGCATGCTAATCTGCTCACCCACACTTTCCTGGCCCTAGTAGAGTTTAAGGATCCCATAGATAGCTCCAAAGTGCCACAGACCATTACCCCAGAGGGAGCCCTCACTGCTGGAGTGATAACTAAGGACAGTAAAGACCGGGGGAATCAGCCCCACCACTATCTGAAACTTTTGAGGAGAAATTTGCTGAATGGTTGCTGGGAGAGGGAAAACTGTGGAGGACTTGAAGAAACTATTCTTGCCACCTGAAGTGTTCCTCCCCAACACCCTCTCCTGCTCCAGTGCCCGTAATGGTGTCTGAACCAATGCAGACTCCTATTTCTGCACCTGCCATTAGTCACGACTCTTACGAAGGTTGAGGATCTTCTCAGGCACCTCCCACCCCCAAGGGGAGGATGACTGGGAGACCTGGATAGACTATGTTGCCCCCAAGTGCTAGAATGGCAATGCTCGGAAGGTGAAAGCGAAGAGGGGTTGAGTGAGAGCCTCCGAGGTCCTGCCCTGGCTACCATCCGTGCTAAGCAGGCCAGTAACCCTGAAGCGACTGCACAGGCCTATCTTGAGGCCTTGGAGATGTGTATGGGAGCCCAGATTCTGATGAGGACCTATGGTGGAGAGTAAGAGATGCACAACAGTACCAAGGGGAGTTGTTGTCTGTGTATGTATCTCGGCTGGAAAAATTGTTGCAAGAATGCCTCAGAAAAGGTAGTTTGCCAGCGATTGAACTGGACCGAACCAGGCTGGACAGGATCCTTAAGTCTGCCCCCTTCTCAGAACTGCTGTTGCTTCAGTTACACCTGGCAGATCGACTGGAATCCCCACCCTCCTATGATGAGTTAATGAGAGAAATTCGAGGAGTTGAGAAAAGAAGGCGACCTCGGGAGGACCTGCACCAATAGCTGCAGCTCTAATTCGAAAGTGACTGAGGGTGACCCATCAAGTGAAGTTCAGGAGCAGAGGTTGGCAGTCAATGAGTGCTCTGACAAGGAAAAAGATATGTCACAATGGGGCGAACTGTTGAGAGAGATCCGGGAATTCAAAAACAGTCCCTTTATGAAGGCCACGCCTGCAAGTACAGGCCCTGACCTATATCCGACTGCATCTGCTATGGGGGTGGGGTACCCACCCATGTATCTCCTGCTGATAACAGCTCCGAACTCGATTCCTTGACCATGGAAGTGGAGAAACTGACGAGATGTCTCCAAATGCTTATCACGCCGCAGACAGAGATGGCACCAAGGTTTCCAGTTAGTAATACCCCCGCCCTGGCTCCCAGTGTGGCGCCTCGGCCAGCTCAAACTCCAGAAAGTATGTTTTGCTATAATTGTGGGAAAGATGGGCACATGAAAAGGGAATGCCAGTCCCCAAAAGACACTGACAAAGTTGCATATAGGCTACAAGGAGAGCTTCGGAGAAGAAATCAGTGGTTAAGAGGTGCACGACATGATCCCAGTGAGGGCACCAAAAATGCTAATTCACGTCCTTTTGTGGCAAGGTCAGTTGCCCAGGCCCCCACTACCGCCTCTCCAGACTGGTCCAGAATAGTGGGTCCCTCCATGGAGACCACTGTAAAGGTGAACGGAGTGTCACAAGAGCTATATTAGACAGTGGCTCCCAAGTGACAATTATGTTCCAAGATTGGTATCAGAAGCATTTGTCAGACGTACCCTTACAACCATTAGAAGGACTGCATGTATGGGGTTAAGTGAGAAGGCCTACCCCTATTCGGTATATCCGAATTTGGCTGTCTTTCCCCACCTCCCGTGGCTGGAGTGGCGAACAAGTAGAGACCCTAGCCTTAGTGTGTCCCCCACTGGACTGTATGATGGTGTCCTTTGTTGATTGGAACAAATGCTCATATGTTCGAAGGCTGGCACAGTTGTGTTATGAAAACAGGGGTCAAAGACTAGTAGAGCTTTAAGAGTTCCGCTTTAATTAAGAAGGCCTATGAGGCACAGAGAGATGCTGAAAAAACAGAACCAGAGAACCGTCGGAATTGTATGGAAGAAGGATCCTGAGTTCTGATCCTGGCGCCAAATGCCCAGTGTACCTTACAGGAGAGGTCCGTATCAGAAAGGATGTTAAGAATAAAATATTAATGTTGGATGCACCAGGCGATGGAGAAATTGCCAGAGGGACTGCTGGTCAAGCCTAGTATTTTGCCCGCTAGAGCCCATGCTTATGCCAGAAGGGTAATGGTCCAAGTTCATAATGTGTCTGAAAGAGACATTCGAGTAAACAGAGGTTGCATCCTGGCTAATGTGCATTGTGCAGACACTGCAGTGCTACCCAGCAGCAAGAGTTCAAGGAAGAATGACAGAAGTAGCCTGACTTGTTTGATTTGGCGACTCCCGCTGCCAGCTGAATGGAAAGTGAAGATCAGTGAGAAGCTTGCCCAGAGAGACCAGGTGTTTTCTTTAAAGGAATGGGATGTAGGATGCGTGCAAGGAGCTGAGCACAATATCCGGCTGCATGAATGAAGACCATTTGGTGAGAGGTCTCGACGCCTAGCACCTGCTGCGACATAGATGATGTGAGACGGCATCTGCAAGAGATGTTAGCTGCTGGTGTAATACAAGAATCCAGAAGCCCTTATGCTTCCCCCATTGTGGTAGTGAGGAAAAAGAATGGAACAGTAAGGATGTGTGTGGATTATCGCACCTTAAACCGGGACTATCCCTGATCAGTACACAATGCCCGCATTCAGGATGCTGGACTGCCTAAGCGGGAGCAAGTGGTTCTCTGTGCTGGATCTCCCAGTGGGTACTATCAGATCCCGATGGCCCCAGAGGACCCGTGAAAAAAGACAGCCTTATCTGTCCGCTTGGCTTTATGAATTCTTGAGGATGCCTCAAGGGATTTCAGGTGCCCCAGCCACTTTTCAGCGATTGATGGAGCGTGCAGTGGGGACATGAACTTACTAGAGTGCCTGGTATACCTAGATGATGTTATTGTGTTTGGCAGCTCACTGGAGGAACATGAGAGCAGATTATTTAAGGTATTGGACCGACTGGAGGACTTTGCCTTAAACTGTCCATTGATAAGTGTCAATTTTTCAAACATCAGTAAGTATGTGGGACACATAAGTATCCACCGAGGAATAGAGACCGACCCAAGTAAAGTTGAAGGCCTTGACCACCTGGCCACAGCCCAAAAATCTAAAGAACTGCAAAGATTCCTGGGATTCTGTGGTTATTATCGGTAGCTTCATCAAGGACTATTCAAGAGTGATCCCCCTTTACTTAACCTTACTCAAGGTATCCCCAACCCACAAAAATACCAAAGTCAGCATCCTCAAGACTGAAAGAGTGTATTTTCATCCGGTGAAGTATTTGGGGCCGCTGGACTCCTGATTAGTGAGACTGCTTTTCATGAGATCATATATATCAACTTACCCATGCTCCAGTGCTGGCCTATGCGATCCAAGAAAACTCACGTCCTGCACACTGATGCTAGCTTGCAAGGGTTGGGGCTGTGTTGTACCAAGAGCACGAGAATGGCCTGAGACCAGTGGCCTTTGCCAGTAGAAGCCTGACCCCATCCGAAAAGAACTATCCTGTACATAAGTTAGAGTTCCTAGCTTTGAAGTGGGCTGTGTTGACCAATTCCATGAGTACTTGTATGGGGCTAAAATACTAGTAAAACTGACAATAATCCTTTGACCTATGTGCAGACCTCAGCTAAGTTGGATGCCACTGGCCATAGGTGGCTTTCTGCATTATCTACATATGACTATGCTCTCGAATAACGAGCAGGTCTGAACCACATAGATGCTGATGCTCTCTCCCGGAGGCCTGTTCCCCAGAATGATTGGGTCCGATTGGCAGAACCTGACATTCGGGCACTCTGCGGAAGTTTGACAGGGAGGAACAAATGTCCACGGACGCAGTGGACTGCATGGTGGATTGCTTGGGAGCCTCTGAGAATTGCATACCTGCTGCTTGTGCCACTTTTCTGCAATAGACATTGGTGCACTGCCTCAGCTGGACAATGACAGTATTCGGCGGGCTCAATCCCGCGATCCCATGATCAAAGCAGCTTTAGAAGCCCTCTATGCAGGAAAAGATGTGTCCAAATTACGCTCCACTGATTTGAGAACTGCACTGTTATACAAAGAAGGTCCTAAGTTGAAACTGATCAATAAACTGTTATACAGAGAAACAGTAGACAGAGGGGGACAAGTAGACAAACAACAACTAGTGCTGCCACTGCCTTCGAGACTCAGTACTGAGGTCCTTGCACAACCACATGGGGCACCTTGGTATAGACAGAACACTTGACTTGGTGAGATCCAGATTCTATTGGCCTAGATGGGGGCTGATGTGGAGCAAACACATTCGAACTTGTAGTCGCTGCTTACAGAGAAAGCTTTGCCCAGGGCTGCCCCCTTGTTAACATCACCACCAGTGCACCCATGGAGCTGGTCTGTATTGATTTTCTAAGTTTGGAGTCAGATCAAAGAAATATCAGTAATGTGCTGGTGGTCACTGACCATTTCTACGAGATATGCCCAAGCTTTCCCCACAAAGACCAAAAGCATCCACTGTGGCCAAAGTACTTGTAGAAAACTTTTTGTTCACTATGGGGCTCCACAAAGAATCCATTCTGATCAAGGAGAGACTTTGAGAGTCGTCTGATCAAAGAGATGCTTTCTCTGTGGGGAGTGCAAAGTCCAGAACCACTCCTTACCACCCCCAGGGGACCCACAGCCTGAACGTTTCAACCGCACTTTGCTAGATATGCTGGGCACCCTGCACCCAAAGGACAAGCCTAGATGGAGCCAACAAATTAGCACCCTGGTACATGCTTATAACTGCACCAAAGTGATGCCACTGGATTCTCCCTACCGCCTGATGTTTGGAAGAGAAGCTCGACTACCAGTAGATGTGTGTTTTGGGGTCTCTCTGATGGGGTTCAGGCTGACAACTATTTACAGTATGTGCAAAAGTTAAAGGCCCAGCTAACTCATGCGTACTAACTAGGCTCAAACCATGGCTGCCAAAAGAAATCTGGCCAACAAAGAAAGGTATGATAAAAGGTGAAAGCACAGGAACTCCAGGAGGGAGATCGGGTATTGCTAAGAAATCTGGGATTGCATGGCAAGCACAAGATTGCTGACAGATGGCACCATCTCCCTCACATTGTAGTGGGCAAACTAGATGATCTGCCAGTGTACAAAGTAAGGCCTGAGAATAATTCAAAAGATGTAAAAACAATGCATAGAAATCATTTACTGCCCATTGGACAAATCTTAATTGAGTCTGAGCCCCTAGAAGATGCCCCCTCTGGACCAGTGACTAGAGCTGCTGCTAAGAAAAGATCAAGAAAGTCTGCACCTACAGAAGCAAAGTTAAAGTGTTCCCTCCACAAGTCCCAGTTGAGCATGACTGTCAGTCCATATCGGAAGAAAGTGAGTGACTTTGAATACTATCCTTCTTACGAACTGAGTCAATTGTTTCGGGGCAATCCCTAGTCAATACTGGAGACAAAGCTGGGCCTTCTGGACTGTTTAAGCCCCCAGCTTCATCCCTGGAGCCAATGCTCCCAGAAAGTGAAGTGCAAAGCATCAGATCAGATGAAATGGAATCATTGTGCATGGTTGAACTGTTTGAGCTTTCAGGGAGGAAAATGATAGATTGGGCAGACTGGTGATACACCCGAACAAGAAGAGTATTTTGAGTGCCCTGACAGTCCACTGCCAGTGTCCAAAGCTCTCCATGCGAGCCAAGTGTTGTGGACTCAGAAACTGTAACTCCTGGAGCTGAAAGTGCCCCAAGTTCTAGCCTCTCTAGCCCCATGGAGACTCCCTGACAAGTGTGGACAATGCTGAAAATGAGGCTCAGAGTGCAGAGACTGTAACAGTTCCCCTAGAAAGACTGGTCGAGCTGTAAAGCCTGTGGTGCACCTCAGTTATGATTCCCTTGGGAGGCCTGTGGATTTGCCTCTCAATGTTGTCCATAAAGGTGTATGTGTCCCCGAGCTCATTGCCCAAACTGAGCGTCAGTGCTAACTCAAGTTACTTGTGTTGCCCTCTAAGTATGGTGCCCTTGCCCGTCCAGCCCCAAGGTAACTGATAGGGAAGGCCCCTCTCTTCAGGTTTCATGTACAAGAGGTAATAACTTGAGTTTATGGTACAATGTGTATGTAATACTGTGTAAAGTGGCGTACTGCAATGTTTCAGAAATGTGTTCTTGGTAAAATGATATATTGACTGATGATTACATGTATGCGAGCCTAATGCAAATGTATATGGTTGCAGTTGAAACTTATGGGGTGCCTTGGACGCGGACGTCAAGCATTCCCAAACCAGGAAGGGTGTAACCCCCTGCAAATGGGGTTCCCAAAAGACTTCCAGGAGCTTGCTTGAATGCTCCAAGCCTGAATGGTGTTTGGCATTTAAGCCATTTATCAGTGAGTGTTTTAGAGCCTCTGGTACTGTCTCTTTAAGAGCTGTCTGCTTGCAGACATAATTAGTTGTATGGGGGACTGTGTGCTTCTCTGAGTACCACTTGAGCTGCTGCCAATTCACTTCATTTTGCAGTCACTAGGAGTGCAAAGGAACCTATCTGAAAGATGTAACTGTTTGCAGAAATTATTTAGGTAATAATGAAATTACAGTTTGTCTAACCTGCTTTCTTTGCAGTCAGAACTGTGTCTGCTAGTTCCCCATTCTAGTTTTGAACTGCTGAACTGGACCAATCAGTGTGGGGTAAGCTAGCTCTAAAATGGTGCCTTGGACGAATCAGAACTTGGACTCATAATCTGAGCCAGCCACAAGAGGATTGTATGGGCAGTGACTCTGGGAGATGTAGTTTAGACTTCAGTGCCTTTTGGACCAACAGCAGCAGTCTATTGTGAGTGACAGCCAATCCAGTCAAGAACTGGGAGGAACTCAAAGGAAGTGCCAGTTTTGTCGGTTGGAGCTTCAGTTGAGCTTTGGCAGTGAAGAAGGAAGGAGCCCTGTGCTTTTCAGTGTGCAGTTTTAGTCAAAAACGTGTGTAAGGCCCAGAGTTCGGTCTGCAGCTTGTGTAACAGCTTGTTAGGACTGAATCCGTCCTGTGAAAAGAATCAAAGGATCTCTGAAGAGTAGAAACCAGGCTCACCCTGTAGAAGACTGGAAGAATTGCTGAAAATTGCACTCGGTCTGTCAGGAACTGAATCTGCTGTGTGTTCTCCGGTATTGTGCAGTAATTGCGATCGGGATACAGATGCAGCCTGCCTGGTATAGTACTTTCTTTATATGGATGTGTGAAGAGGTTTGTGTACCTCAAGTGAGCCCTGCTGACATTGAAGGACCCTATCTTATTTGGAGGTCGTGAGTACTAATTCAGGGTTGCTCCTGTTGAATTGCCACATTAAATCCAAATGGAATTACTGTACTGCTGACTGTTTAATTCTCCTTTTCTCTGTGTGAGGGCCCTACCAGCTGCCACGGTTTGGACTAGCCACTAGGGCTTGGGTACCCAGGGACAGTAACTGATAGGGATAGGCCTGTGCACAGAGCCATAGGTAGATTATTAGAGTGATAAGCTAATTAACCTGATTTCCCCCTGTCCTTGTTATATCCCCCTAAATAAATCAGAGCTGCTTGTTTCAGCAAAGTTATACTGCCTGAGGTATTTGTCTATGTTAAAGTACTGTACTGTGATTGTTGCACTGTATCTCATTTCACAGGAGGTCCCAGTGCCGGAACCAGACCTGGGGGTAAGTGTATACTGTGAAGGTAATTCTGATATATTGTGTGGGCCACTAGTGGGAAGAAAGGGGGGTTGCAGTGTCCCAGAGGGCTGTGACCAAGTTAGTTTAACTATTGCAAACCCTGACCTCTGGGTGGAGGCACCCGCCATTGGATCCAGGCCCCTCAACCTGTTAGTGGCAAATCAGGCAGGGGTAGTAGCCCCTGGGATAGCGCCATCTAGGGGTTACATAAGTAATTCTTATTAAGCTGGAATAACCTTGTTTAGCATGTTCTCGTCTCGCCACTCAGGGGGCTATGGTGTTCTTCAGGCAGTGACCCTAATTTACTTATGTATAGCAGCAAACTCTTCATTCCAATGTTTTTCCATACCTGCTTGTTCCAGTTCTAGTATACCCTGGTCCCCAACTCTGCTGCAGCTGGGCAACATGACCCTCCTTAAGAACT
Organism: Neoceratodus forsteri; assembly: GCA_016271365.2. NCBI lineage: Eukaryota > Metazoa > Chordata > Ceratodontiformes > Ceratodontidae > Neoceratodus > Neoceratodus forsteri. The sequence continues at coordinate 333,808,280 of CM057452.1, read as the reverse complement.
GAGCTTGATGCCACCACTTAGGCTGCAGGTTCAAATCTGCCAAGAAATCACATTTGCAGGTGCAGAACTGCAGCCCACAAATCAAAACTGTGCTCGATGTCCACCAGTGTGGACCAAGTCCTCAGTCTGGTACCAGCCCTGTATTTCTGCAATCAGCTTCTCCTCCAATACCTGTCACCACACCGAGATAGACATCGACTCCATGGGCACCACTGAATCTTCTTACTTCTTGACTACAGCTCACCTTCCAGTTCTTCTTTCCAAATTCATCTTCCAAGGATTCAGTATGCACCAAGAGCAGCCCCACAATCAAAAATGAACATGGCTGAGCTACCCACACCTACACAGCAGAAAATCATAGCTGCTATGGACCTAATCAAACTTTACCACTCTTGCGTCAGTCCCACCACCCCCCAACCCCACAATACTGGCTAGACGGAGTTATGTAACAAGAGCCTGCACAAGTCAAGATGCCATGCGGTCACTAGCTTTTCGGCTTTGTAGTGGATGGCATCAGTTTGCTGCCCCTTCTAATGAGCATGTATGACATGGCATACTTAACATCTCAATAGCTATGCCCTTGTCTTGTGTGAACGCATAGCATAGGCGTCTGTGACTGGTTTTCCTGATTTCTGCGGTGAGCACCGATTTCTGCGGCCACTGCTGCAACCACAGAATTGCAGAAAACACGGGGCCCTGATTAAGGTTCCCCAGTCTCTCCTCATATGACTTTTGGTGCATGCCCTGAACCATCTTTGTTGCCCTTCTTTGAACTGCCTCTACCCTGTCTATGTTCTTATGGAGATACGGCCTCCAGATCTGGGCACTGTATTCCAAATGAGGCCTCACCAATGATCTGTACAGTGGCGTCACTACCGCCTTCCTTCTGCTGGTGGTACCTCTCCCTGTGTACCCCAGCATCCCACTGACTCTCCCCACAGCCTTGGCACATTGTTTGGCCGCCTTTAGGTCATCAGATATGATTACCCCCAAATCCCTTTCCTGTTTGGTGACCATCAGTTTCCCCCCATCATGTAATCCCAGGGTCCCAGGAAGGATGGATGGCAGAATCTCAACCAATCCTGAAAAAGGCGCTCCTGGTGTTTTTGGGGAGGCGGGGACTGGAAAATGGTGCAGGACTGTAAGAATGAAACCTCTGTGGCCCAGCACATCATGGTGCAGGGGATATTCAGATACTAGGAGGGACCACTGGAGCACATCCATGTGCTGGCTGTGTCAGGCCTCACTGGCAGCCAATCCCGAAGTGCGCGCCTGGTGGGGGGGAAAGGGGAGAAAACAGGAAAATGATGTAGGATTGTAAAGACGAAACCTCTGCAGCCCAGCATGTCCTATACTGGATTCGAGCCACCACCTCCCAGGGACACCACCAGCCTTCACCTCCACCGTGGGTGGCCAGATTGATGTTGGGAAGAAATGCCATGGGGCTGAAGGTGTACTCGGCACTGGGGGCAGCACAACAGTGAGTTGCGGGTAGGCTGATGGTCCCAGAAAGGATGGATGGCAGAATCTCAGTCAGACGAGAACTGGGTACACTTGATGGCAGTTGAACGGAGGCCTGCCTGTGACAAGGAGAGATAAAAAATGTCACAAGAAAAAAGAAAAGGATATGCAGGAACTAGCAGAAAGGAGTGCTCCCATTGTGTGAACATGATCTGAACAGATCTCACGTCCTCAAATGCAGGCTGTGCATTCACACAAAAACCCGAGAGCAGAAAGTCCCAAGAGCTAAGTTTGTTTGTCACTACTTCCAAACTTGGACTTTATAGGTACTTTGAAGGAAATGAGGTGACAGGCAGTGCCACTGAGCTGGTGAGGGACAGAACTCAGGCTAATGGTCTTCATGTCCCCCCCTCTCCCTCCTTTCCTCGAGAGTATACATATTAAGCTCGTTTAGTCTCTCTTTGTATATCTTCTGTTGCAGACCCTGCACCATTTTAGTTGCCCTCCTCTGGACTGCCTCTATCCTGTCTATGTCCTTGCAGAGAGTGGGTCTCCTGAACTGCACACAGTACTCCAGATGGGGTCTCATCAACTGTCTCTACAGAGGGATAACAACTTCCTGTTTTCGACTGGTGATGCCTCTCCCTATGTATTCCAGTAACCCCCCAGCTCTCCTTACTGCCTTCTTACATTGCTTGCCTACCTTAAGGTCATCTGATATGACTACCCCCAGGTCCCTTTCCATTTTTGTTGTTGTTCGTCCCCCCCCCCCCATTGTGTACTCTTCACCTGGGTTTTTGTTTCCCATGTGCATTACTTTGCATTTCTTTGCATTGAATCTAAGCTGCCATACTTCTGACCATTCCTCCAACCTTGTCAAGTCCCTTCTTATCCTTTCCACCCCACCTCGGGTTGTCTGCAGAGGCATACTTTTCCTTCCAGCCCCTCTACAATGTCTCCTATAAAGACATTAAAGAGAACTGGTCCCAGTATTGAACCCTGCGGTAACCCCACTACTAACCACCCTTTCTTCAGAGTTTACTCCGTTTACTATTACCCTGTGTCCTGTTGTGCAGCCAATTTGTTACCCAGGCTACCACCCTAGGACCCACTCCCAGGCTGGTTAACTTGTTTATTCATCTTTTATGTGGGGATGTGTCAAATGCCTTGCTAAAGTCTAGGTAGGCCATATCCACAGCCCCTCCCTGGTCTACTACTTTGGTCACTCAGTCAAAGAAATTGATTAGATTCGTCTGACATGACCTTCCTGCTGTGAATCCATGCTGCCTTGGGTCCTGTGTTCCGCTGGCCTCTAGGTACTGAACAATTCTTTCTTTCAGAAGTGATTCCATCATTTTCCCTACCACTGAGGTCAAACTAACAGGTCTGTAGTTTTCTGCCTCTGCCTTGCTCCCAGTTTTGTGAAGGGGAATCACATCCACCCTTCTCCGGTCCTTGGGTACCTCTCCATCTTCCCATAATGTGTTAAAAAGGGTAGTCAGTGGTGTCAATAGGTCTCTCCTTAGTTCTTTTAGAATTCTGGGGCAAATCCCATCAGGCCCCATTGCTTTGTCCACCTTGAGTTGTAGGAGTTCTGTCAGAACCCTTTCTTCTCTGAATGGACTGGTGTCGACCCCCTTGACCAGAGTGCTTCTGTTGTTTGGTTTAGGTACCCCCTTTCTTCTTTACTGAATACTGAACAAAAGTATTCGTTCAGTATCTCTGCCTTTTCACTGTCACCCTCTGCCCACCTCCCCTTCCCTTTATTAAGCCTCAGTATCCCTCCCTTGGTCTTCCTTCTCTCCCTGATGTACCTATAAAAGATCTTATCCCCCTTCTTAACTGAGTTGGCTATCTTTTCTTCGATTTGGGCCTTTGCTATTCTGACTGTCTTCCCCACTTCCTTCTGCTTTAACTAATTCAGTTCTCTGTCCTCCTTATTCTGTGATTCCTTATACTTCTTGAATGCTGTCTTTTTCTCCCTAATCTTCCCCACCACCTCCTTTGAGAACCATAGTGGTTTTTTACTTTGTTTTGTTTTCTTTAGTTGCTTCACACAAAGGCTTGTTCCCTCTATGCCAGGCCTCTATGATGGCAGTTTTGATTATTCCCCATTGTTCTTCCACTCCTCCTTCCTGCCCATTTGCTAGTACATTCCTTAGGTACTCACCCATTTTGCCAAAGTCAGCCCTTCTAAAGGCCAGTACCCTCATTTCTGTATGGCTTGACTCCATGGTTGTGTTTATCATGAACCACACTGTGTGGTGGTCACCGTGTTCCCAGGTGGCTACCCACTTCTAAATCTGTGATCCTCTCTCCATTTGAGAGTACCAGGACTAAGATTGCTCCCTCCTGAGTGGGTTCCAACACTATCTGTCTGAGGCATGCCCCCGGTAGGGCATCAAGAATGACCCTGCTCTTACATAGAAACATAAAAAATGGAAATTACGTACCTACCGTAATTCTTGATCTTCGTGGACGAAGTCTCCACCACTCATTCACACTAATGGGAGAGTACCAAGCTAATAATCCCCTCGATATGGGCAGCAGGAAAAACTAAGAGCTTACGTATTTAGGACAGAAGTCCGTTAGGGACAGTCCTGCCAAATGAAAGATGTCGCCTGGCATGGACATCCAAAGCATAGTGCTTTACGAAAGTATGCACTGAGCTCCAGGTAGCCGCACTGCAAATGTCTGAAATGGTCACGTTGCGGACTTCCACCACAGATGCCGCGACTGCTCTAGTAGAGTGAGTGTACACTCTGCCTTCCAGCTTAACCTGTGCCATAGAATAGCAGCGGTGAAGGCATGCCATCAGCCACGCTGAAATGCATCTGATAGCGACACGATGACCCAGCCAGGTCTCGCTGAAGGAAACAAACAGTTGTTGAGCCTTGCGAATTTCTTTTGTTCTATCTAGATAGAATCACAGCGCTCTTTTAACATCTAAAGAATGAAAGGAACGCTCTCCTTCATTCTGGAAGTTCGCAAAGTAGGTAGGCAGGACCAAAGGTTGGTTTAGATGGAATTCTGAGACAACCTTAGGGAGAAACTTAGGATGAGTCCTAAGAACTACTTTGTCCTTATGAAATACAGTATACGGGAGGTCTATGACCAGTGCATGTACTTCAGAAACTCTGTGGGCCGAGGTGATGACCACCAGGAAAGCCGTTTTCCAAGTGAGGAATTTCAACTTGCAGGTAGCTAGAGGCTCGAAGGGCTTTCATGTGAGCATGTCTAGCACGAGATTAATGTCCCAAGCTGTGACTGGACATCTGATAGGAGGTCTGGTATGCAGAATACCTTTAAGAAATCTCTTAACTATAGGTAACTGAGCCAGTGACATAGAAAGTACCGGCTCATGATAGGCTGAAATAGCGCAAAGGTGAACTTTGACTGTAGAGTATTGTAGACCTGAATTTGAGAGGTCTAAAAGGTAAAAAAAAACATGTATCAGGAATGTCCCCAATAGAAGGACAGCACAAATTCAAAAAAAAAACAATAAAGTCTTCACGACACTTTCTTTAATAAAGGCAAGTAGAAAAAATGTTTAAAAACACAGTTGATACAGCTCACCACTCTTACAGCTCAGGTGAAAAATAGAAGCAAGTAAACAAACTTGTTGCATCTATGCGGTCGTTCAATATAGTTAGAGGGCAGAGCCGGCAAGTCTGCACCTCTGGGAAGCAGAGCCATCAAGTTTAACCTCCCAACAATCTTATACAATTTTTTTTTTTGACAAAAGAACAGTGCGGGCTAATCAAAAAACACCCCAATGGACTATTTTCTCTGTGAACAGTGGGCAGAGCCGGCAAGTCTGCACCACTAGGAGGCAGAGCCGTTATGTGTAACCTCCTAATTCACTTATTAAGACAACTAAACAAAGGTATATCTTCATTCGGTCCATTGAGTACGAGTATATTAAGTTCAAAAATCCAAAAAGCTTCTTTCCTTCTCATAGTGTATAGCCGTGGCATACTCCTTGTTACCACTTCTGATTGCCCCCTTATGCTCTCACACACGTAATTTCAGCGATCTCTTAGCTTGTCCAGCATAGCTTTTGCCACAAGGGCATGTTAGCATATAAATAATGCCAGAAGTGCTGCAATTGATGAAAGAGCCAATTTTGTATTTCTTACCAGACATTGGATTCGAAAATGTTTTTAGATTGTTGGTGTTAGAGCAGCGTACACAGTTGCCACACCTAAAGTTACCTATAGGGGGTTGTGATGGTAACCACATTTTTTTCTCCGTTTTTTTATACTGGTAGAAAAGCACTCACTAATGAATCTTTTAAATTTCTCCCTCGTTTATATGTTATTCTAGGAGGGTTGCTGAATACAGGAGTCAAGGAAGCATCTGATCTCAAAATTCCCCAGTGTTTTTTGATAATCTTCCCTACGCATGGTGCGAGTGGTTTATATTCTGTAATGAAAGACAATGCAGCATCATTTTCAGATTGCGCTTTGTCTTCAAACAGTTTCTCTTTTTATCAGCTCTACTTCATCGATAGTTTGTAGAAGAATTTCTGCTTCGTACCCTCTTGCCAAGAATCTCTGTGTAAGCTCTTTCTGTGCTACTTTATATTCTACATCTGTAGAGCAGATCCTTTTTACTCTAATGTACTGTCCTTTTAGTACATTTATTACAGTTTTCTCTGGGTAGCAGCTAGTACATAGTATCAAGGTATTTCTGGACAGGGGTTTCCTAAAAAAGGCTTGTTTGTAAGTTGTTAACACATTTGTTTATTCTAATATCCAAAAAAGGTACTGATTATCTGTGCCTTTCATATGTGAATTTCAGATTTACATTGGTATGATTCACATATTCTATAAAATGAGTCAGTTCTAGTTCACCACCTGACCAAATTAGCAGGCAATCATCTATATATATTTACCAGAACTTGATGTTATGTAGAAATTTGTTGTTTTCTGCATCAAAGATATATTTCTCTTCCCATACTCCCATATAGATATTAGCTAAACTAGGAGCAAATGTGGTACCCATAGCCGTACCTTTATGTTGTATGTAATATTTCCCATTGACCCAGGAATAATTGTTCTCCAAAACAAATCTATTGAGTTTCAAATTGTATTCTGTTGGTAGCAATGATTTTTCCCTATTCATTAAGCTCTCTTTAACACATTCCAAACCTTCCTCGTGTGGTATGTTTGAGTACAGGCTCTCTACATCAATAGTAAGTAGCCAGTCACTTTCATCCACCATAACTTCCCTCAGAATTCTCAGAACATCTTTTGTATCCTTAATATATGATTGCAACAGAAAAACACGTTTCTGCATAAAAAAAAAAAAAAAAAAAAAAAAATCACAAACTTTGAAATCTTCTTAGTAATAGATCCAATTGCAGACACTATAGGTCTCCCTGGAACTAGTGTAGTCTGTTTATGTATCTTTGGTAATACATATAGGACTGGTTTTCTAGGGTGGGGAGTTTTTAGAAATTCCACTTCTTTTTGTGTTATATAACCTTTTTCTTCACCTTCCTTTGTCATTTCATCTGCCTTTTTCTTTATTTCATCAGTGTGGGGCTTTTGTCAGCTGTCTGTAAAATAACTGATTATGTACTTGGCGATTTATTTCTGTTACATAATCTTTCTTTCCCCATACAACAACTGCCCCTCCCTTGTCAGCCTGTTTAATAACTATTTTGGTGTTCTCTTGTAGCATTTGCAATGCTTTTCTTTCTTTCTTTGAAATGTTCTGGACTTGAGATTGATTTTTATTTTTTTATAAAAGCTTATATACATCTTTTTTAACCATATTACAATAAGTATTTATAGCGTAATTATTCTGTGGGGGAACAAAAGTTGATGGTGGTTTGAAATTAGTAATTTATCTATTTACGTCATAAACTGGTACAAGTGGGGTGGGGGCATCTAGGAAGAAGTCTTTCAAATGTAGCTTTCTAAAAAATCTAAACATATCCACTTCTAACTGGAAGGGTTTGCACTGATTTGTGGGTACGAAATTCAGTCCTCTTTTAAGTGCATCTATCTGTATATTTGTTAAACTCACATTAGTGAGGTTGATGACCTCCAATTCTTGTTGTACATTCTCGGTGAACTCCGTAGTCCCCCTCCAGTTAGTCCTCTCGAGTTGGATCTGCCTCTGTTTCCTCTCATACCTCTTCCTCTTCCCATTCCCCCTTCGTGTTCTTCTCTTATATCCATTACTTCTTGTTCCTGGCTTATGTTCCAAAAAAATGTCGATTTTCTATTGGTTGTCTGTTAATTTCTTCTACATCAGATTCTGGACCTGATGAGGTATTTAGACTTTCCTCATAATACAGATCTGAAGATCTATTACCGTTTTTTTGTTGCTTTTTCCCATGTCAAGAATATATAGTACCTTCTTTGTAGTCTTTTTCATCTCTTATGTACTTTTTTTGTTTATATGCAATCAGTTCCATCTGAAATTTGACTACCATATTATCCATTTTTAGGCTTAAACTGTCAAATTCTGCCACAGAGTATTTTTCTTTTAAAATGAAGCTGCATTGTCTTTCATTACAGAATATAATCCACTCGCACCATGCATAGGGAAGATTATCAAAAAACACTGTGGAATTTTGAGAGCAGATGCTTCCGACTCCTGTATTCAGTAACCCTCCTAGAATAACATATAAACGAGGGAGAAATTTAAAAGATTCATTAGTGAGTGCTTTTCTACCAGTATAAAAAAATGGAGAAAAAAATGTGGTTACCATCACAACCTCTATAGGTAACTTTAGGTATGGCAACTGTGTACACTACTCTAACACCAACAATCTAAACATTTTTTTGAATCCAATGTCTGGCAAGAAATACAAAATTGGCTCTTTCATCGATTGCAGCACTTCTGGCGTTATTTATATGCTAACATGCCCTTGTGGCAAAAGCTATGTTGGACAAGCTAAGAGATCGCTGAAATTACGTGTGGGAGAGCATAAGGGGACAATCAGAAATTATAACAAGGAGTATGCTATGGCTATACACTATGAGAAGGAAAGACATGGCTCCCCAGCATTCCTAAGGTTCATAATTCATTGGTATAGAAAAGTGGAATTGGGAATAAGAGGAGGTGATTTTGGACTGAAACGTTTGCAGCGTGAAGCTTTTTGGATTTTTGAACTTAATACACTTGTACCCAATGGACTGAATGAAGATATACCTTTGTTTGTCTTAATAAGTGAATTAGGAGGTTAGACTTGCTGGCTCTGCCTCCTAGTGGTGCAGACTTGCCGGCTCTGCGCACAGTTAATGGAGAAAATATTCCATTGGGGTGATTTTTGATTAGCCAGCACTGTTCTTTTGTCAAACAAACAAACAAAAAATTTGTATAAGACTATTGGGAGGTTAGACTTGACGGCTCTGCTTCCCAGAGGTGCAGACTTGCCGGCTCTGCCCTCTAACTACTGGTAATTTTGCCTTTTCCCAGTAAGATACCATAATCTTTGGTGGCTTAATTTTTGGTGTTTTTTGCCATGCTATTCAGAAAAAGTAGCCTTTTATTGGGCTTGTGTGTATATATATATATATATATATATATATATATATATATATACACACACACACATATATATACTGTATGTGTGTGTGTGTTAGTCTACTAGGAAGGTAGTACCTTCTTGATGCATAGTATAGCTTGTTTTGAATTCTATCTTGTATTAATATTACCACTGTATTGAATAGTGTGTCTTTTAAACAAATTTCTGAGTATCAGTATTATTACTATGATTTTTGCTAAGTGGATGTTCGTATATTTGTTCACTTTAAAGAGATTATTAGTGGAATATTGCTTGCATTGGATGTATTGCTTCTTTAAATCGAGAGCCTTAAATAGTAATGGGCTTCTCTAATTGTTACGCTCTGATGATGATCCAATTGGTCGATACGTAAGCACAGCATACCAAGCAGCTTACAGCTTGAAGTTGGGCTCTGACTGTGCGGCGGTTATTTTGAATTTGGAGTCCTTTAGCGTTTTGTAATTGTAACAATTCAGATAAGTCCTTACAGTGAGTGCAGTTTCAAACAACCTGAGCTTAAAAGACTGTCTGTCGACTGCTCATTTGTGCCTGTTGATATACGTTGCACCACGGGACGGGGAATGCTTAATGCTGAGGACAGTATGCTGAATCTATACTGAACGACCGCATAGATGCAACAAGTTTGTTTGCCTGCTTCTATTTTTCACCTGAGCTATAAGAGTTGTGAGCTGTATCAACTACATTTCTGAACATTTTTCTACTTGTCTTTATTAAAGAAAGTGTTGTGAAGACTTTATTAGTTTTTTGAATTTGTGCTGACCTTCTATTGGGGACATTCCTGATACATGTTTTTTTGTTCTTCATTAAAAACTTCCAAGGTATTTAAAGTGCACACCCCTGAGCTTGACTAGTTTATTAATGAGCCCCTCTTCTGCTTGGTAATCGAGCTGATCTGTGTTTTTTTCTATGTCTGAAAGGTACTCCAAGACTTTATTTGGTGGGCAGGAAAAAGGGTTTGAAGAGGATTTTGCACACCAGAGAGAAAAATGCTTCCATTTGGCTGTGTAGGTTTTTCTACTGGCTGGCTTGCGTGCAGCCAAAAGAATGTCTGAAACCCTACGACAGACATTGAACCTATTCACCTCTATCTCTTCGGGAGTCAAGTGTGAAGATGAAGCGACCTCAGATTGGGATGGAGCACGGGACCCTGGGTCAGAAGGTTCATCTGAAGGGGAAGCGCCTTTGGAGGGGTTTCCAACATACTGTTGAGAGCAGAAACCATATCTGTCGAGGCCATAAGGAAGCAATAAGAATCATTTTGTCCCCCTGAGACTCAAATTTGAGAAGTACCCTCTGAATTGGGGGAAGAGAAGGAAAGGCGTATAGAAAGCATTTTGTCCACTGCAGCCTGAATGCATCCTAACAGAAAATGCCAGATCCTGGATTTCTGAAGCAGAAGAGATGCAGTTTTGCATTGAGTGGGGATGCAAAAAGGTCCAGGTCTGGAGTTCCCCACTCTTGAAAGAGTGACTGAACTACGGTTGAGTCGAGAGACCACTAGTGAGGATCTGTCTCCGTTCTGCTGAGATGGTCTGCTAGTTCGTTCTGCACTCCTGGCAGGTAAACCATGTGAATTAGAGCCTTGTGCTCCAGGCACCACTCCCACACTCTCATAGCTTCCCTGCATAATGGGTAAGAGTGTGCACCACCCTGCTTGTTGATGTTGACACTGCTTTGTTGTCTGTTTGAAGGAGAATGTTCTTATGACAAAGAAAGTCCTTCAAGGCCTGGACTGCATAGAGGACAGCTCTTATTTCCATTATGTTTATGTGAAGCTGGGACTCGACCTGAGCCCATGTACCCTGGGTGTGGAGATTCTGGCAGTGAGCTCCCCATCCCATCAGGGAGGCATCCATGGTAATGGAGATTTGATGATCCAGAGGAGCAAAAGGATACCCTTCCAAGGATACCCTTCCAGAAGGTTGTCCTCCTGTGACCACCAGATGAGTGACTTCCTTAGAGGTTCTGTCACCTTGATGAGAAAGGACTGAGGGTGAGTGGTTGGAGACCACTGAGTACTGAGCATCCACTGAGAGGTTCTCATGTGGAGATGTGCTAGGGGTACAGTGAACACTGAGGATGCCATGAGATCCAGCATCTGTTGCACCGAGATAACTCGAAATTGAGTTGTTCTCTCTGATGTACTAGGCCATCTGTAAGATATCGCTCCTTCTGTCCTCTGGAAGAAAAGCCTTCACACAGGAGGTGTCCAGAAGAGTTCCAATAAAGAGGAGCTTCTGGGAGGGATGCAACTGTGATTTGTTAAGATTTAGCAGAACTCCCATGGACGTGAGGAAGTCTGAAGCTGTGGCTACGGAATTCAGAGTTTCTTGCCTGGAGGGACTTGCTAGGAGCCAGTCGTCCAGATATGGAAACACTTGTATTCCAATTTTCCTGAGATGCACTGTGAGAAGTGCACAACACTATGCAAAAACTCGTGGCGCTGAGGATAGCCCAAAGGGCAGGACTCTGAACAGATAATGTTGACCCAGTGCCACAAACCTTAGGTATTTGTGGTGCTTTGGGTGTATAGGAATATGTTGGTAGGCATCCTGCATGTCCAGGGAAGCTAGTCAATCGTATTGTTGAAGCAAGGGTAGCAGGGTGCCTAGCGATATCATCTTGAACTTTTCCTTGAGAAGAAACTTGTTTAACTTCTGAGGTCCAGAATGGGGCGCATGCCACCAGTTTTCTTTGGGACCAGGAAGTAATGGGAGTAGAAACCTGTGTTTCATTGATCCAGCAGAACTATTTCTACTGCCCTGCTGTTTAGAAGGCCTTGTACATCGGAGGCAAGAAGGTCTGATTGTATTGCTGACAGCCTGGGCTGTCGTTTGGGGGGATGATCCAGAGGGGTTTCTGAAAGATTGAGAGAGTACCCCTCACGGATTATCCAGAGGACCCAATTGTCTGATGTTATGGATTTCCACTGGTTGCAGAACTGAGTCAGACATCCTCCCACCAACTCGGGCAGAGCTTCTACCATCTGTCTGAGTGAATGCCAAAGTACATACTCATATTGGGAGAAATAGCCCTGGTAGCTGGCAATACGCATACCCAGGGTGGAGGCAGCAAAGATTCTCTTACCTAAGGTGTCTATCTTATGAGATTCTTTATTTATAGGCTGGGCTGTAGATGCCTGAGGGAGGACGGCCTTATGCTCTGCTAAGACTACAATAGGATCAGCAAAAGCTTGAGAGGACAAAATGGGCCGATCCTTGGGAGGAGCATACTTCCTATCTATGGACTTAGACACAGAAGGGATGACAGCGGGATTATTCCATACCATCTGAGAGAGGGTCTCAAAAGATGGTTGTACCAGAGGAATTAAATCCATAGGGATCTCTGGGACATGTAGGTATTGGAGTCTTAAAAGCTTCCCAGGATCAATTTCTGTAGTTTGGCAAGAAAGAGCAGAATTTTGATTTTTCAGCAGAGACTTAAATGACAGGTCTTCGACCACCGGCTCTGCAGCAGGATTGATCCCTGCTCCTTCAGCATCATCACCCAGCCGAAGATCTGGGTCAAGCTCAAAATCTTCTCCTGACAGTCCAAGAGGGACTGTATGGACAGGAAAGAAGTGAAAATCAGTAGGAAAAGAAGAAGAAAAAGGAATCAGAGTCGAGAATCCTTGGAAGCTGGACGGCACTGCACCAAGTCAGTAGCCGAAGAGGAATAAGCGCCCGAAGACAAGGTAGTCGGTGCCATTGAAACAACCCAGCACATAGGCAAGACCCGCGGTGCCGCCAGACAGCACGAGACCCAGCGGTAGCCGAGGCAACACCGACAGAGACCCTGGTGCTGAGGATGGTGCTGCAGAGCCCCAATGCTGCAGTCAGTTCCGAGAGCATCCCCGGTGCCGCGGATGGTGCCGCGAGTGTCCCAAGGTTTTGAAAACTGCGATTTGAAGAAAAAGGATGACGATTACCAGGAGATGGAGGCATCAGTGTGGCCCCCTGCGCCGCAGCCATGCGAGGGGGGAAAACACCTGAGAACAGAGTCGACTGCACCAAAGAGGGTGCCGCGCAACTAGGAAGGTCCAACCGGCCTACCTGCTCCCTCAAATGACCTGAAGGCCTCAGAGTGACCAGATTAGGCAACTGGACCAACCTCCAAGCCCATTGCTCAATAAGAGCGGCCCACTGATGAGAAGTGGGGACGGGCTTCGATGTCGAGGAGGTCAGCCACCGGAGACAGAAACTGGTGACCTTTACTTCTCTTCACTATATAATAAAGCTACCCCCTTCCCTTCTCTAGATGAGATGCTTAGCTATTTAGCGTCCGTTCCTTTGCCCTCGATTAAACCCGATCAACAATTGTTGTTGATCTCTCACCTTCCATTCATGAGATACTGGTGGCAATTAATGATTTGACCCGGATAAGGTTCCTGGGCCTGATGGCCTATCCCCGAATTTTTACAAACAATTTGCCAAAGATCTGGCACCCGGTCTACTCCGTTTGTACCAATATTTGCTTTCTGGAAACATACAAGACCCCACGCTTTTAGAGGCCCTCACTACCCTTCTTCTTAAACCAGGAAAACCTGTATACCTTCCATCGAGCTATCGCCCTATTTCATTACTAAACTGTGATATCAAGATTCTAGCCAAAATCCTGGCTAAGAGAATTGAGCAGGTCTGGATCCCCTTACTTAGTTCGGAACAAATTGGCTTTGTTGCAATAGATCCTCAGCTGATCATCATAAATAAACTCAATACCTCATTAATACAACCAAATCATCCCTTACCCCAATGATTTTAGTATCCTGGAGGCATGAAAAAGGCGTTTGACAGGGTTGACTGGACATTTCTCTGGGCTCACGCTGCAAACTATGGGTTTCCCCTTTGTTTATAAAAATGGGTGCAGGCACTATACTCCTCGCCTAGAGCTAGATTGTATTGCAATGGGATCTTATCAGACTTTTTCCCTTACATTAGGTACACGACAAGGCTGCCCCCTCTCACCTTTTTATTCAATTTATATCTCGAGCCCTCCTTAGACGCCTAAATTTATCTCCACTTATAGCAGGTATTCCCATGGTCAATAGCACTGGCGAAATCTCAGTTTTGCTGATGATTTGCTCCTACATCTCTCAAATCCAGCCCTTTCATTAAAAGCGGCATTGGACATAATTGAGGACTTTAGTAAATATTCTAACTACAAACTCAATATTAGTAAAACTGAAATTTTCCCTCTTAACCATCTTACCCATAGCTCAAGTTTTGCTAATTTTGGGATGAAGTGGACTACACGTTCTATTAAGTATTTAGGGACTCACATTACTCCCAATTCGTCCCTGTCGCGGAAACTGAATTTAGAGGATCTATGGCGCGATATCCAACAAGATCTGACAAGATGGTCTAAGCTTCCACTATCGCTGTGGGGCAGAATTAGTATTATTAAAATGAATGTGCTGCCCAGAATTTTTTATCCCCTAAATATGTTGAATGTATGGATACCAATATCTTATTTTCAGAGTATCCATTCAGGAATAAACTCATTTATTTGGAATAATAAATCTGTTAGAAAGTCCTATAATAAATTATCCCAGCCAAAAGATTTGGGGCTTAGTCTTCTCTTTCTTTTCTATTATTGGGCTTCACACTTGAATAAGTGTAGGAAATAGTTATCTCCACCTGACTCCTTGGCTTATCAAGGATATAAACCACTGTGGTTGCAGGCCGAACTAGACCTCATGAGTAGTCATAATATCATCCCAAGGGCCCTCTTTTACATACCTGGTAAAATATTCCTACAATATTCCGTTCCTTACGCTTGGGATCTCCCTTAGGGTTGTTTCTCAGCTGTTTAGGTACTTTAAGATCTCCCCAATTTTGGATTTTCTCAACTCATCTGTTTAAACCCAAATCTTCGGATAAGAGCAACTCTATGATAACTGGAAATTGGTTACCATCTCTTTCTGGTTGCAAAGTGAGTGATTTTTACTCATTAGATTGTATCTTAGCTACAGATGAGATCTTAACAAAGTTTAAATGGCCGACAGCGATGGTCTTCAAGGCCCTTCAGCTGAGGCACCTTCTGAGTAAAAGATTTGGGTGCAATGTTAAAGCTTCCTACCTTACCGATTTTTTCCATCAAATCTCTAAAACAATCAATAAACCGCACAGTATTTCTAGGTTGTATAACTTGTTGCATATGTTCCCAGTGACCCCCGTCAGGTACCGGTCCAAATATCTGGCAAAGTTTATATCCGGACGGAGATATTAATTGGCAGACTATATGGAGAGACCTACATACTTATCATATTCAAGACAGGTACAGGATTACACAATATTTTATTTTGAACAACCTTTATTATACTCCGGTTAAACTGGCGCAAATGAAGCGTATATCTTCATCAATATGCTCCAGGTGTAATAAAGAGGAGGGCTCCGTGATACATATTTTCTGGTCATGTGCATCAGTATCCCCTCTATGGAAACAAATAGAAGTTACTCTTGATCCATTATTGGGGTTACAAGGCTTATTCTCCCCTAAAACTTGTATTTTGGGCGACTATTCCCGAAATTCAAGTGAAGGAAAAGAGATTTCATTTGGCATTAATATCAATGGCGGTCAAAAAACTAGTACTTAGACATTGGAAAGATCAGACTGTGTTAACTTATACGGAATGGCTACATGAGATCTCCTTAGCATGATGTGGAGGAATTTGATAAGCTCAGGTGAACCGCGCTTACCTTCCTTCACTAAAAATGGGACAAGCTATATGCCTTGTACCTCAAATGATACCTGGGTATATGATGGGCTCAGAGCTCCTCCGTGTTTTTCTTTGTATTCATGTTTGAATATATTTATGCCATTGTTGTTTTCTGGTTTCTCATTTGGTCATCTTTTCTGTGCCAAGTCTGGCAGTAAGAATCGATAATAGCTGGGGTGGGCCGATTCTTGGTTTCTTTGTAGTCTCATCTCCCATGAAGTCAACCCAATATGTATTGCTTCTTTATTTAATTAGTTAGCCTAGCTATATTATTATAGGAATTATTATGCACCACAGTTTAGGGAGAGGTAGTGGGGGAGGGTTAATTTTGCTATATTTAACTCCAATAATCCTTGATTGAGGGGTGTGTAGAGTTTTGTTTTCTGTCATTATCTCTTGATATATTATGCAGATTGGTATAACTGTGTTACTTCAGTGCTGCAGTTCTTGTATACTGTCATGATTTGTTAATTAATAAAATATATTAAATTAAAAAAAAAAAAAAGAAACTGGTGACTCCAGAGGAGGAGACCCGTGCCTGGCCCCAATTACTGACTGTTGAAGCACAGACATACCAGAAGGCGACCTCAAGTGATGTCTCCTCTTTTTTGACCTGTGGGCCGAAGAAGAGCTCTAGGCTGAACAGTGCCGAGAATGGGACCGTTTTCTTTTATGCTTTTGAGGTGACCGCCCATCTCCCCGAGCATCGAACAGTCCGTTGTCAGACATCCCCTCCGGAGAGGGCAGTGGACCGGACCCAGCCCGCCTGACTGAACAGCTTTCATACAAAGTCTCCCTACCGTCACCTGACCCGCTCATGGTTGACTCCGTCAATGGAGGGCGAAGACTTCTTTTCTTAATAAGTAAAATTTAAATGTCATCGTTACTTATTTCGTGATAAATTACAAAATAATAAACAAAAAATGAGAACTATGCTGCTAGTCTGAAGTTTGACTCCCGGCGGACAAGTGACGTCGTCACTGAAGTGCACTCGACGGTGGGAAAAAAGGAATGGAGGCGGTTGGAGGGTCGATGCAGAGATGGTGTTTACCGCATGAGCCGGGGCTCGTGGTGCAGCTTCCTTGGATCCATCTATGGCGCCGGCCCTCTTGGAAAAAGTTGGCACCCACTGAGTCCTAGCATCTCCAGCGTACATCCCATTAGTGTGAATGAGTGGTAGATGCTTTATGTCCAGGAAGATCATAGAAGTTGATAGCAGATAAGGAGTGCAAGGCCCATCCAGTCTGCCCATTTTTTTTCTACCTTATGAATGTGCCACAGGCCTTTACTCTGTCAATGGCCTATCTATTCATACTCATCTGTATTGCTCCCTTATGCCTATCCCATGCCTGTTTAAAGCCCTAAACTGTATTCATATCCACCATTTCCTGAGGTAGGCCGTTCCATGCATCCACCACCCTTTCTGTGAAAAATAACTTCTTCACATTACCCCTTAATCAGCCTCCCTCTAATCTCATGCTGTGTCCTCTTGTCCTGCTATTTTTCTGATATTGAAACGTTACACTCTTTCACCTTGTTAATGCCCTTAAGATGTTTGAATGTTTCAATCATATCACCGCTCTCCCTCCTTTGCTCTAGGGTATACATATTGAGCTCCATTAATCTGTCCTCATATGTTTTCTGATGCAGTTCCTGCACCATTTTGGTTGCCCTTCTCTGGACTGCCTCCATTTTGATAATGTCCTTGTGCAGGTGTGGCCTCCAGTGCTGCATGCAGTACTCCAGATGGGGCCTAACCAGTGTCTTGTAAAGAGGGATTACTACCTCCCTCTTACAACTTATGATACCCCTACTAATACACCCCAACATCCCCTAGCCTTACCTCCTGCTTTAGTGATCTGTTGGATGATTTCAGGTCATCTGTGATGATGATGCCCAAGTCTCTTTCTTCCCTGGTGACTGCCAGCAACTCCCCTTCCAACCTATAGGTGGCTTCAGGGTTTCTCTTCCCTATGTGCATGATCTTGCACTTCTTTGCATTAAACCCCAGTTTCCACTCTTCTGACCATTTCGCCAGTTTATTCAGATCATCTACTCTGTTGCAGACCTTGGTGTCATCTGCAGACAGACAAACCTTACCCTCCAGTCCATTTGCAATGTTACTGATGAAGATACTGAAAAGATTGGCCCAGGACTGATCCCGATGTATCCCACTTGTGACTTGCATCTCTTCTGACTGTATGCCATTTACCATCACTCTCTGTTTTCTGCCCGCCAACCAGTTTGCCACCCAGTTGACCAACTTCTGACTCACCCTGAGCCTACCCAGCTTATTAATCAATTTTCTATGTGGAACAGTATTGAAAGCTTTGCTGAAGTCAAGGCAGGCAACATCAACTGCACCCCCCTGGTCCACCACTCTGATTATCCAGTCAAATAAATCTATGAGATTAGTCTGACAGGACCTTCCTGTTGTAAACCCATGCTGTCTTGGATCCTGTGCTCATGGATTCCAAGTATTACACTATCCTTTTCCTTAAGGAGTGCCTCCATAATCTTGCCCACTACTGAGGTAAGACTGACTGATCTGTAGTTCCCTGCCTCCTCCCTGCTACCACTCTTGTGGAATGGGATCACATGAGCCCCTTCTCCAGTCTTCTGGGACCTCTCCTGTGCTCAGAGACTCACTAAACAGTTCTGATAATGGCTGCAATAAATGTGTTCCAGTTAACACCTAGCATATTCAGGTCCCCCATCAACAGTATCTCCCCTTTTTCTGCCATTCTGAGGATGCCTTCTATCATTTCCTTGTCCATTTCCTCCCTGAGATCGGGGGGGGGGGGTCTGTATACAACCCCTGTGCGGACTGTGGTGCCACTCCCCGTCTCCAAGGTGACCGACAGTGCCTACTCTCTTCCCTGTTTACCCTTTAGTTCCATTGCTTTGATCCCTTCCCTTATGTAGAGGGCTACTCCCCATCCCTCCTGTAGATTGTGTACCCTGGTATGCTGACATCCCAGTCATGGTTCACTGTGTATACCATGTTTCTGTGACTGCCACGATATCCGGGTGTTCCTCTTCCATCAGGGACACGAGCTCAGGAAGCTTGTAACCCAGACTACGAGCATTGGTACTCATTGCCCTTCATTTTATGATGGCCTTACCCTTTTTTGCCCCATCCCTGCCCTTACTGCTTTTGTCTTTTTTTCCATTTACCCTTGTCCTACCCCCTGTCGACCTCTGTACCTTGGTGTTTACCTCGCTAACTACCTTGTTTTGTTTGGGGAGGCTTGGAATTTCCTGCTTCCTAGAAGGGCCTCCCCCCTTGGCTAGTTTAAAAGCTTGCCAATGAAGCATTTAAACCTATCACCTAGAAGCTTGGTTCCCTTCCTGGACAGATGCAGGCCATCGTGCCAGTATAGATCCACATCCATCCAAGTGGATCCCCAGTCCCCAATGAAGCCAAAACCCTGTGCTCCACACCAGTCTTTCAGCCGTTCATTGAGCTGCTTAGTGTGGAGTACCCTAGCCTCACCCATGCCATTGACAGGCAGCACCTCCAAGAAGGTTATCATGCATGCTACATGTCTAAGGCTTCTCCTCAACTTCACAAACTTCTCCTGCACTGCACTGATCACATGCCCAGCTAGGTCGTTTGCACCAAGGTGGACAATGACATCTAGCTCCCTCTCTCGTGCTGCTGCTCCTGCAATCCTGAGGATTCTCTTCTTGTCCCTTCAAGCCATGGCACCAGGCAGGCACCTTACCTCTCTCTTCCCTTCCTTCCCTAGTTCTACCCCCCTAACAACTGAGTCCCCCAACAGAAGCTGTTTCCTTTCCCCATGGTTTCCTCTGCCACCCTCCTGTGGCTCTCCCTTGTGGAGGTTCCCACCATCCTCCTTGGTCTCCATTGTGGGTGCCCCCATAGAGGAACCATGCTCCGCCAGAATGGCATACGAGTTGTGGACAGGTACAACTGGTGGGATTTGCCTCTGTTCCACCACCCTCACCCTCCCTGAGCTCACTGTGGTCCAAGTGCTCCTCTTTCTTGGCAACCTCTGAGGCAGTGGTGGTGGCACTGGTGTTCCTTAGGTGAGGGAGGCTTCCCTATGCCTTGCCATTTCAGCCTGGAGACAGGCAACCTCCTCTCTCAGAGCTGACAGTTGCCTGCAAATAGGGCAGCAACACAGCCTCCAGAATGTCTCACAGAAAACTGCTACCCCACAGCCAGTGCATTGCACCACTCACCACATGTCCCTCTCCCATCCTGCTTAATATATAGACAGTTTGTTTTCTTTTTTTCGTTAGTATGTGTGCTTACCCTCTATGCACTGTGCTGGGTTGTTAAGGATATGACAGATGTATGCTCTTGCCCTCCTGAGGAAGTGATGTCAGAACCTCGGGAATAAAGGTAATGACACGCCTGGGGTGGGTGGCTCCCAGCCACCAGTGACCTTCAGAAAATAATCAACTACACCTCTGACCCACCACCCCGGTGAGTTCTGCCCCTCCTTTCAGTAATACAACCAGCACAACAATTTAACAGACCACTCCACTTACACAAACCACTCTACTGAACCCAGGAATTAAAATTAAATCAATCCTCAGCCAGCAGTGCAATCCTAAATGCTGCAAAAATATCCTTAAAAATACTAGGTCACTGCACCAGCCAGCAGCTCACAGAAAAAAGCAAATTCAGTAGTATTTCAGTGCCACTGGATATAAAATTAACAATCTTCAAATGGAATCCTACAAACCTCTTCTTAATTCAAACAAGCAAAAATGAAATTAACACTAGAAAAGTGTGGTAAACTGTCCTCACAGGTCCCAAGCAATATTTTGTCTTTTTCCAGGCTCTCAGTTCCCAAATATTAGTATGCTTTCTTCTCTGAGCAGTATAGCAAATTACAGCAGCCTAAAGCTGGGCAAGCCTTGATTTTTTGAAGAAGAGCCGAGCCAAAGGTCTGGGGCTTGGCTCTTAGAGCCAATCACATGCCGAGCCAAAGGTTATCAGAAGTGTAAAAAGTACTGGTAATTATTTTTTTAAGGGGAGTTTTATATATTGCAATCAATTTATACAAGGTATCTTGCACAACACTGCAGAAAATGCTTTGAATAGTGTGCCACAATGGAAACCTTACTAGATTAACCAGATTTTAAAATTATTTAAGTAGTAATATGGGCATTAGTCTACACAGGGGGTTGGGGAGTTTGTTAAACTTTGTTTACAGTGGCAAACATAACTCATAAGGTAAAAATTAAGAAAATCAACTATAAAATCTGTTGGTGGGTCAAGAAGAAAAAATTACTCACCTTAGTAATTGCTTTTCTTCTCATGGAGTCTTGCTATATTAGGACCTTTGCAGTATGCCTCTGGCTTTTGACTGCCCCGGAGATGAAATAGTTAACTCCAGAGAAATCTGGAGTTCCACAGCGCGAGGGCGCTTATTGAAAGCTCTATCTGGGTTGTTTGAACCCAAACTGTCAGGTTCTTTACGAGGCTAAACTAACATAGCAAGTCTGTGTGGAAAAGCCTTACGCTAGCCATTGGCTACCTACTAACAGTAGAACCACAAAAACACAACACCAATAAAGAAAAACAGTATCACGTATTATTGTTAGGATAACCCTTGACAATCACTACTAAGGCCCCCTCTGCCCAAGACTCAAGTCCAGAGAGGGCCCAGCTATCAATTAACAAAAACAGAAACTATCTAGTTCCTAACCAAGAAAGAAAGAAGGGGACTAGAAGCTAAACAGGCATGACACAGTGATTGCACCAATTGCCAACCCCATACCCAGTAGAGGTTCTGAGAGGGGTGGAGGGAGGGTTGTCCTAATATAGCAAGACTCCATGAGAAGAAAAGCAATTACTAAGGTGAGTAATTTTCCTTCAAACACCATGAAGTCTTGCTTATATTAGGACCTTTGCAGAGTACACAGCAGTACCCCCATGGAGGAGGGTCAGAACCACTTAGGAAATAGGCCTCAGGACAGCTGTGCCAAAGCTTAGCATTCTCCTGGACTGGACGTCCAGGGAATAATGCTTTAGTGAAAGTGTGGACTGTCTTCCAGGTAGCAGCTTGACAGATTTCCAAAATGGGAATATCTCTAGCAGCCGCTAGAGATGCAGCTGTACCCTGGTGGAATGAGCCCTCAGACCTGAGGGGCGGCTCCTTGCCCAGTTTTGATAACAGAACTGGATACAAGAGACAATCCACCTAGCAATCGACCTCCTAGTAGCAGGCCTCCCCTACCCACATCTCCATAGGTAAGGAAGAGCTGGAGGGATTGAACCTGTGACCCTTAGTGCGATCCAAATAATAGCTAAGGGCTCTTTACGTCCAAACTGTGCAAGCTTCTCTCACCAGAAGAGGAGTGCTCAGTAAAAAATACTGGAACAGAGATGGATTGGTTAAGATGAAAATCTGAAACCACTTTAGGTAAAACTTTCTGTTAGTCCTGAGGATCACTTTATCTCTGTGGAAAGAAATGAAATCCTCTTCCACTGACAAGGCTTGCAATTCACTTATACGCCTAGCAGAAGTGATAGCCACTAGAAAAACAGTTTTCCAAGTTAAGAACTTGAGATCTGCCGAATCCAGAGGTTCAAAGGGAGGTTGCATTAGCTGGGCAATGCAAATATTCAAGTCCCATGCAGGGGTTGGTTCCCGAAAGGAAGGATTAGTATGAAGTAACCCTTTGAAAAATTTGGCAAACACAGGGTGAGAAGAAAGAGAAACTGGTTTTCCTGCAGAAATAAAAACTGAAACAGCTGCCAAATGAACCTTTAAGGTAGCTGGTTTGAGGCCTAAGAATTTAAGTGGACCAGGTAGTCCAACAAAATAGGCAGGTCAGCTGATTCTGGGGTGATTTGCTCTCAGAACACCAAAATGAGTCTCTTCCATTTAGAATTATAAGTGGCTCTAGTGGAAGGCTTTCTGGAGGCCTTCAAAATATCCAAGACACCTTGAGAAAGGTGTAAATGAGCAAATTCTAACTCCTCAAGAACCAAGCCTTGAGGTGGAGGGAGTTGAGATCCGGATACCACACTCTCCCTGTGCACGGTCAGCAGGTCGTGAGCCCTGGGCAAGGTCAGGAGGGTGGAATGATAGGGACAGAAGAAGAGGGTACCAAGGCTGCCTGGCCCAGTCTGGAGCAATCAGAATCACCCTGCAAGGCTGAGTTCTGATTTTTACTAAACCCTGAAGAGTAGAGGGAACGGAGGGAAAGCATAGAGGAACTTTCCCTCCCAATCCAGCTGAAAGGCATCCAGGGGGACTGACCCCAGAACTGGGGGCCTGCAGCAAAACAGGGGAAGTTTGTGGTTGTCTGGGGCTGCAAAAGATCTATCTGAGGAGGCCCCAGCTGGCAAAAATGACCCAGCACTGAGGTTCAGAGCCCATCGTGATGGCCCTGAGAAATCCTGCTGAGGGCGTCTGCTAGGACATTGTCCTTCCCTGGGAGGTGAACCGCTATCAGAGAGGTGTTCAGGGAATAGGCCAGAGACCACAACTTCATTGCTTCGGTGCATAGGGCTGAAGAGCGAGTGCCCCCTTGCTTGTTGATGTACCACATTGTTGTGGTATTGTCTGTCCTGACTTGAACAACTTTGTTCTGGACAGTTTCTGAAAAACCTGGAGAGCTAGGAAGACAGCTCTGAGCTCCAGCAGATTGATGTGAAGCAGAGATTCCTGGGGGACCAAACTCCCTGAGTTGAAAGGTCGTCCAGTGAGCCCCCAACCCAACAGGGATGAGGAGTGGTGAGGATGAGGGAGTGAGGGACAGGAAGGAATGGGACCCTGAGGACAGGTTGCTCCGATCCAGCCACAACTGGAGAGCTAGGATCAGAGTCTTGGTCACTGGGACCAATTTGTAAGGGTCCCTCCTTTGAGACCAATAGGACCTCAAGTGGAACTGAATGTCCCTCATCTGAAATCTTGCCCTGGCACAACAGCTGTAGAGGCAGCCATGTGCCCCAGGAGTTGCAGAAAGTGCCTTGCTGGTCGAGAGACCTGCATGGAGAAAGAAGATGCCAGGGCAATGAGTTTGTCCACTCTTTCGGAGGGAGGAATGCCCTGGCTAACTTTGTGTTCAGCTCTGCACCTATAAAAGTTAGTACCTGAACTGGTTCGAGAACTGACTTTGGAACATTCAGCAGGAACCCCAGAAGGTGAGGAGTTCCTGGGTGATTTGCAAGTGGGATTTTACCTGCTCTGATGACTGACCCACAATAAGCCAGTCGTCCAAGTGAGGAAACACAGCTATCCTTGTCTTCTTAAGTGGGCCACTACTACAGCTAGACATTTTGTGAAAACTCTTGGAGCAGAAGTGAGTCCGAAGGGCATTGCCCTGAACTGGTAGTGGCCGAGGGCAGTTGGAACCTGAGGTACTTTCGGTGAGAGCCCTGATTAGAATATGGAAGTAGGCGTCCTTGAGGTCCAGGAAGCTAGCCAGTCCCTGGCCTCAAGGATGGCAAAATCATTGCTAAAGTCAGCATTTTGAACTTTGGTTTTACAAGATGCTTGTTCAGAAATCTTAAATCCAAGATGGGCCGCCAGTCTCCTGTCTTTTTTGGGGTCAGGAAGTACCTTGAGTCAAGACCCTTGCTCTGGTGGCAAGGGGGGACCCTTTCCACTGCTTTGCAGTCCAAAAGAGAGGAAACCTCTGCTTCTAGTGCGAGGGTTTCTAAAAGACTTGAGGGGGGAAAGTGCCTGGCTCTCATCTTGGGAAACTGTTTGAAACTGAGAACCAAGCCTTGGCTTACCACCTCCAGAACCCATTTGTCGAGGTTAGGGACAACCAGTTCTGGCAGAAATAAGCCAGTCTGCCCCCACGGTACAGGAGAGTGGCTGAGACACCCGTCAGGTGCCTGCTTGGCAGGAGCAGCTTTAGGTTGGGAGAGGGCCTGTCTGTGCCCGTCCTGCCTCTGCCTCTGAAAATCCTCTCTGCAAAAGCAGAAGAAGCCTGGAATTGGTAAAAGGCCTATTGTAAGGCCTGCCCCTACCCTGGGGGCATGCCTATGTTGAGTGGCATGCCTTTCCTTAGCTTGGGCACTTTTGAAGTAGTTCTGTATTCATCCATCTTTTCATGTAATTTTCTGTTTGTTCTCCAAACAGAGAATTTCCTATAACAGGAAAATCTATAGCCTTTGATTGGGTATCTTGGGACAGATTAGTGCATCTGAGCCATGCCAACTCTACGGAGAGCTACAGAAGTGGCCATGACCTAGAGGAAACATCATTAACATCAACAGCAGCATGAAATTGAACTTTAGAGGCTTCAATGCCATCAGCAGCCACCTGTTCAACTCACTAGCCAGCTGGCCATGGGCCTGCTTGGCCAACTGCAATATAGTGTCCCATCTAGATTTCTGATATCTAGCCACATAAGCCATATAATTAACCTGTCTGAGTCCCAAAGAAGCTGCCACATACTGTTTTTCGCCATGGCATCAATCTTCCTGGAATCCTTATCAGGAGGATGTGAAGCCAGGGAATATTAGCCTTGTCACAGGCTGCAGCTTGCACCACACCTACATGACTACACTGTTCAGTAAGGAAGTCTGTATTAGGGCCTGACAACGTATACCTTCTGTCCATTTTTTATCTACAGGAGGGACAGAAAAGGTTTTTAAAATCTTAGTGGTTTGTCTCTAAATGACTTATGTAAAGGAATAGACAACCTTCTAGCCTCTGGAGTATCCATCATTTCCACATAGTCAGGCTCCTCTTGCTCATCCACAGCCTCTTCTAAGGGAGCTGAGAGTTTCTGCTACTTTCTTATAAAATCTGAAATGAGATGGGGACTCAGACAATAAAGGGAGACTCAAAGGTTCTGTCTGGAGAAATGTTCAGTTCTATTGGCACTTCAGACCTTCCCAATCACAATTACAATCATCAAAATCTTCCTCCCCCTCCTGTGGTTCATAAAATCCCCAACATCATAATCCTGAACCACTGGACCTGAAGCAGCCCTTTTTCCAACCAGAGGGTTCAACAAGTCCCTGAGACAAAGACTGGACAATCTGTATGGCTTTAGCTATTTCTAGCAGAAGGAGAGACAAAACTGGACTCCACACTAGCTGATTTCTTTGTCCTTTTGCTTTGACTGGTTCCTCAAGATCAGCCTTTCTTTTGCCCGAGTATGGCCTGGTCAGAGGCACTCCCTCTGGTCCAGCCGTAGCTGGGCGGGCTGGCCATCCGGGTCAGCGGACTTTTTGGCCTCTCGTTCCCTGAGCCTGCCCAATCTCTTTTCCAGGGTGGCTGCAGGGAAATTCTTACATATCTGGCAGTCTGACAGGAGGTGGTCAGCCCCCAGACAATAGACACAAGTGGTGTGTGGGTCAGCCTTGGCAAAGGCTTCCCCACAGACATCACAGTGTTGAAACCCAGTGGGCCCGGTTTTTCTTTTGGGTTTCTCAGACATAATGCCAGCCTAACCAAACTTGGCCTTTGTTTCAGGCCTTGCCAGACAAGACACCCTTATCGGTCCCTAACCGTGTCACGGGTATTAAAAAACCACTTTTAATTGCAGGTTTTAGGACCGATAAGAACGGATACCTCACTCTAAATGCAAAGAAACAATTTTAAAGCAAACTGATCGGTTCAGAGCAACTGATAATGAGTTTCCACACAGACTAAAATTATTTTACTTACGGTTACCAGATAGAGCTTTAAATGGAAGACCGCAGTAATTTTAAACACTTTCTCGGTTAAATGAACCGATAAAATACTTTAAACGCAAAGCGAACTGAAATGAAGGAGCTGGTCTCCGGGCGTCTGTTCAGTGAAAGCGGAGTAAAGAATCTAACAGTTTGGGTTCAAACAACCCAGATAGAGCTTTCAATAAGCGCCCTCGCGCTGTGGAACTCCAGATTTCTCTGGAGTTAACTATTTCATCTCCGGGGCAGTCAAAAGCCAGGGGCATACTGCAAAGGTCCTAATATAAGCAAGACTTCATGGTGTTTGAAGACTAATTATATACCACTCACTTTGCTCAGGTTGGCCAAATGACGTGAGGTATCGGAGTTGCATATTGTGCAGTGATTTGATTTGTTCTGGGTAGTGTAGTAGGTAGGGAGTTTTATGCCATCATCATCAGCATCAGCAATTGAGTTTATACTCTGTAAAAGGGACCGACCCCACACCTTGTGACGCCACACCGCTGGGCGACTTATCACTTCAGTGTTAAAGTGGGGCAGCAGGTACAGTGGAGCACCTTTGTGTTCACCCTCCCTGCTCAGCAATCCATCTGTGCTATCCCCTTGCGTGCTACCAGCCCAGGAAGTATTGCAGCTGGGCAGCAAGTCTGCAACACCAGTGAATTGTGCGTGAACTCCCTCAGCATCCCCCGCCATCCCCCACCTTCCTTGCCCGAGGTATCTATCCAGTGGTCCAGAGAATTTTTAGGACTCAGAAGTATTTACTACCACCTTCTTATGCCTGGTAGTACAGTATTTTCATCCAAATGGTAGTACTATCATTCACTAATCCATCTCGTATCCCCCCACATGCCACATCTAAACCAAGTCTCAATCCCACTGGCCGCCTGCAGTCACTGACTAATACTGCTGTGGAGTCATACTGTGAACTTATTTTTAACATTGTCATGTTGCAACAGTCTGACTCCTAACCAGCAAGTGAGAAATACTGGTCCTCACCCCTACACGTTCCACTGTAGTGCCTTGGCTGCTAGCATCTCATGGTACTGACAACTTTGCATGTGTACCACATACTGTAAATTTGCAGGGCAAAAAACAAATCCCTAAAATCAGAAAGCGGGGGTATTTCAGTCAAAAATGGCAGTAAAATACTCCTTTACTCCCCTTATCTGTTCCCCTGTATCTATGACCACAGAACCATGACTGGGACGTAAACATACCAGGATACACTATCTACAGGAGGGACAGGGAGGGTAAAAGGGGGGGAGGATTAGCTCTCTACATAAGAGAAGAAATCAAAGCAACAGAACAAAAGGGTAAACAGGGAAGAGAAGAAGCACTGTGGGTCAATTTGGAGGCAAGCAATGGCACCACAATCCGCAGGGTTGTATACAGAACCCCTCTCAGGGGAGGAAATGGACAAGGAAATGATAGAAAGTATACTTAGAATGGCAGATAAAGGAGAGATATTGCTGATGGGTGATCTGAATATGCCAGATGTTAACTGGAGTGCAGTTACAGCAGCCACTTCTAAGAGTGGGGTTATTCTAGATGTCCCACGGGGCATGCCTTAGACAACTAGTATTGGAGCCCACTCGAGAGGGAGTAATCTTAGATCTGGTTCTCTCAAATGGAGATGAAGAGAGGATCACAGATGTAGAAGTGGGTAGCCATCTGGGAACTAGCGACCATCGAACAGTATGGTTCACAATAAACACAGCAATAGAGTCAAGCCATACAAAGATAAAGGTACTGGATTTTAGGAGGGCTGACTTTGCCAAAATGGGTGAGTGCCTAAGGAATGCACTAGCAAATGGGCAGGAAGGAGGGTGGAAGAACAATGGGGAATAATAAAAACTGCCATCACAGAGGTAACAAGCCTTTGTGTAAAGCAAATAAACAAATGAAACGAGGTAAGAAACCACTATGGTTCTCAAAGGAAGTGGCAGTGAAGGTTCAAGAGAAAAAGAAAGCATTCAGGAAGTACAAGGAATCACAGAAGGAACAAAACAGAGAACTGTATCAGTTAAAGCAAAAGGAAGCTGGAAAGGAAGTCAGAACAGCAAAGGCCCAAACCGAGGAAAAGACAGCCAACTCAGTTAAGAAGGGGGATAAAACCTTGTATAGGTACATCAGGAGAGAAGGAAGACCAAGAGAGGATAGTGAGGCTTAATAAAGGGAGGGAGGGTGGGCAGAGGGTGACCGTGAAAAGGCAGAGATACTAAACAAATATTTTGCTCAGTATTTACAAAGGAAGAGGAGGTACCTAAAACAAGCAGTAGAAACACTCTGGATACAGAAGTTGATACCAGCCCATTTACAGAAGAAAGGGTTCTGAAGAGCTCTTAAAACTGAAGGTGGACAAAGCAATGGGGCCTGATGAGTTCATCCAGAATTCTAAAAGAACTAAGGGTAGAACTAGTGACACCACTGACTACCCTCTTTAACAAATCATGGGAGGATGGGGTGGTACCTGAGGACTGGAGGAGGGCAGATGTGATTCCCTTCACAAAAGTGGGAGCAAGGCAGAAGCAGGAAACTACAGACCTGTTAGTTTAACCTCAGTGGTAGGGAAAATGATGGAATCACTTCTGAAGGAAAGAATTGTAGAGTATCTAGAGGCCAGAGGGGCACAGGACCCAAGGCAGCATGGATTCACAGCAGGAAGGTCATGCCAGACAAATCTGATAGATTTCTTTGACTGGGTGACCAAAGTAGTTGATCAGGGAGGGGCTGTGGACATGGCCTACCTAGACTTTAGCAAGGCATTTGACACAGTCCCACACAAAAGATTAATATACTGTACAAGTTAGCCAGCCTGGGAGTGGGTCCCAAGATGACAGCCTGGGTAAAGAATTGGCTGGAGAATAGAACACAGAGAGTAATAGTAAGTGGAGTCCACTCTGAAAAAGGGGGTTAGTAGTGGGGTACGCATGAGTTCAGTATTAGGACTGGTCCTCTTCAATGTCTTTATAGCGACATTGCAGGGGACTGAAGGAAAAGTATGTCTCTTTGCAGATGACACAAGATCTGCAACAGAGTTGATGCACAAGGTGGGGTGGAAAGGATGAGAAGGGACTTGGCAAGGTTAGAGGAATGGTCAAATGTATGGCAGCTTAGATTCAATGCTAAGAAGTGAAGGTAATGCACCTGAAACAAAACCAGGGGAAGAGTACACAATGGGGGTGAGATACTAACAACAACAAAAATGGAAAGGGACCTGGGGGTAGTCATATCAGATGACCTAAAGGTGGGCAAGCAATGTGAGAGGGCAGCAAGGAGGGCTGGGGGAATACTGGGATGCATAGGGGAGGCATCACCAGTAGAAACAAGAAGTTATCCTCTGTACAGACAGCTGGTGAGACCACATCTGGAGTACTGCGTGCAGTTCTGGGCCCAATCTCCAGAAAGACATAGACAGGATGGAAGCTGTCCAGAGGAGGGCACTAAAATGGTGCAGGGTCTGCACCAGAAGACATATGAAGAGAGACTTAAGGAGCTTAATATGTATAGCCTCGAGGAAAGGAGGAGAGGGGGACATGATAGAAACTTTCAAGTACCTCAAGGGAATCAACAAAGTCCAAGAGGGTAGCATCTTTCAAAAAAAGAGGTGTGCAAGAACAAGGGGGCACAATTTGAAGATAGAAGGGGGCGGCTCAGAGGTAATTTAAGGAAGTATTTTTTCACAGAGAGGGTTGTGGATGTATGGAACGGCCTTCCAGAGGAGGTTGTGGAGTCAAAAACAGTGGTGGAATTCAAGCATGCATGGGACAGTCATAAGGCAATTCTAGGGGGAGGGGGTAGGAAGAAGTAGGCTGCTGGTTAACTAGGATCTGCAGCTTATCCATCAGGTAGGGAAATGGGCAGACTGGGTGGGCCAAGCGGTCCTTATCTGCCGTCAAATTCTATGTTTCTATGTATCTAATTGTCACTCTTCCCCTCCATGCAAAGGCAACTTCAATCCATTTAGTGCAGTGGCAAGACAATGTAAAATGGCCAAGGACTGCTGCAAGCAAAAACACTGATGACAGAATGTGCAGTATATGTGCAGTACCTACATTTTCAGCTTTAACTTGTGCAGTGCCAGACAGTGTAGTAATACTAGTAGTAATTAATCTGTATTTTACAGTACAATTCCAAATAAGAGCATTGTCTGGACTCTGGACTCTGGTACTTGCAAATGGCGGGGGGGGGGGGTGTCATAAAATTCAGTGCTAAATTACAAATACAGTTACAGTCTCCCCCAGTGCTATCATCAAAAGGGACTGGGAGTGGG
The DNA here is from genome assembly GCA_016271365.2 of Neoceratodus forsteri. Lineage (NCBI taxonomy): Eukaryota > Metazoa > Chordata > Ceratodontiformes > Ceratodontidae > Neoceratodus > Neoceratodus forsteri. Next base: position 333,777,655 of record CM057452.1, on the reverse strand, counting down.
CTGGGCCCGGGCCAGGGTGGCATGCATGGCACATCTGCTTTACTTGCACTTGCCCAAATGCATTGTCCACACTACTACTCGCCACTAAAAATCACCAGATAATGCTCCTATTGCAATATTAATACAATGCAGACTATTTCAAAACTTTTTCTGGGTTGAGAGGGTGTAGTCATGTCACTGTCACAGTTTACTACATTTGGCCCCGGGGATGGATGGGCCGGAGGCGCTTGCACTACGAGGTTCCCTCGTCAGCAGAGCAGTTTTTTTTTCCCTGACAAAGCAAGCAACATCACTCAGTCCAAGACTAGTGTCTGGATGGAATTGGAAATGAGAGCAATCTCTCTCACTCCCTCTTCCCTACTTGACTGGAGCCTATTCTTTCCATCTGAAATTACTTTTTGGTGGCTCTAGTGACTGTCTAATTTTCCTTGAGTCTTACATTGAAACTCTCTTTCAAATGATCACTCTTCATAATTTTACATGCTGATTAGATCACCTCTTTACTAGTGTGATGAACATTGATGATTTCATTGAACTGCACCAAGAAGGTACATCAGATTGCTAGATCACCCTTCAGCACTGTAATAAGTCCAATGCAGTGGCATGCACATATGGCCCTAACCGTAGGAGCACATGTTAGCAGAATTTTCAAGTCATGATTTTCATTTCTCCATGTATTTAAAACAGCTACCCTTTGGGCATGGTGCTAGATTCTTTTGGTTGCCAAGGTATTACAGGTAATTGTGCACTCCCCTCTGCAGGCACTCTTTATTCAGTACTATGCTAGCATTAGGAAGAAATCAACAAACATGTGTACCCACAAGAAATGAGCAAAAAACTGGAATTTAGATGGTTCAAGAAAGACTGTAGCAACTTAGGGTAACATTCTTGGTGCCAATGTGCACACACTTTCCTAAAGCATGACTATTTTATCCACAGTTTATCTAGATAGGATTTTGACAAAATCCATTTCAGTATGCAGAGATTTAAGTCAGTCATTGGCGTTTTTTATTGCCCCAAGGAGTGTAGCCTCTTGAAAGACCCCTGGTATTCCTGCACAAGTGGAACCATCTGTAAGACTGAGAAATGTCATCCACTTTGTTGTAAGGCCCCCTTTTAAGGATGGTGTCCCTCTCAGTTGCCTTATGAACAGGAACACCACTACCCAACACCATTGTTGAGTTGCCTAAGTTATTAATGGTGGTTCCTGAGTTATTTCCACTGCACAGCAAAGGGGTTTACTTATCCAAGAAAAAGGAATAATGCAGTGCATCCACCCAGAGAAATGGCTTTAACTGTGGCTGATCGGATGGATTAGTACAACCCCTTGGGATGCTGTACCTGCACACTTCCCCAATCTGGTCACCCTTCCCACAAGTCTTACCTGAAGCAACAGTTCTCCCCTTTCTATCATGCACAAACGAATTAAGTAACAACACCAGTGTGGAGTCAGATGGGATAGAGAGGATAATTAAACAGCAACAAAATGTGAGAATATAATTTTTTTTTTCTGAAGTTACTGCTGTTAAAAAAAAAAGTATTCATCATCATCATCTAGGTAGTTACAGTACCTTTCAAGGCAAGCAAGAAGAGACAAGAAATAGCCACCGGATGGCACGGGTGAGTGAGTGAATTTGGCTATTTCTTTCACCACTGTCCACTGACCAGGCTGGCCCTGCCTTGGCAGGAACTTGAAGTTTATTTATTTATTTTAGTTTTTGTTGACCGGGTTAGAGCACTAGGCAGACTCTGCCTATTTTCAGGCACGACCCGGGGGAGGGGGATACAGATGAATGCCAACTGACCTTGAACCAGATTAAACTGGAACTGAGGACTTGGAGTTGGGGAGTAAGGACTGTACGACACATGCCTGCCACCGCCTGGCGCCCATCACCTCACCATACATGCCTATCTACCCCAAAAAAATCCGACGGGTAAGGTGGGTAACTTTTACTTTAAAGTACCGAGAGATTTCTTTGAAAGTCAATCACCACGTGCAGCAAGTCGCATTTTGCAGGCTGCAGCCAGCTTATCACAGCCTGCCTACAAAGACTCCAGTGTGTCTGTCGGACAACAAGACAACCACTCCACTTGACTCCCAACTCAAACCTGTGCCCGCCTACTGAACTGACATGGACAAGAGCAACCAATGCACTTCCTGGCTTCAGGCTCCGCTCATTCAAAATTTCAGCCAATCGCAATTATTATTACATGTACACAGGTTCAACTTGTCTTTGACAGAACCTATCAGCGCAAATTACGTGTGACGGACACATGTTTTGCCAACAAACATGGCTGTTTCGCGCCACACATTAATAAAACTTTTTTTTAAAATTCATAGCTCGGCTCGTGGCCACAGTTCTACCCCACAACAACCCGCGCCCGTGCCGTGCCTTGGGCTCAGGCTTGGCTTGAGTCAGTCCTGGCTCGCCCAGCTTTACAGCAGCCTCCACCAAAAGCAGTCAAGGCCTATCTGTTTGCTAAAGTTTACAGGAGATATCAAGCGCACGGTGGGCCCCAAGCCAGAGAAAGTGTACCTTACATGTTTTGAATTGTTTTTCAGTTAATAGCTCTGTTAATACAGGAGTACAGCTGTGCTGAGAATTCTGATGTCAAAACATAGTGTCATAGCACTCTTCAGGAAAGTATTGCCCAGTCAATCAGAAGCTGGTGAACAGAAGTAGACCTGGTGGGTAGAGAGACCCCAAAAACCAACACTGTTGCCTCCCCAAAAAAAAAAACAAAAAAAAACACAACTATGTCACTGGTTGCATGGGAAATAAAATGTTGTCCATCTTGAACAGAGTAAGACTGAGGTGGAATTGGTAAAAGCCTTACAACTAATCTCATGGGGGAGGGGGTCTTAAAAAGGACATTTATGTAAGAACTGAACATAACAGTAGATCTTCAAGAGACTCTCCTCCATTTAGAGAGGATTCTGAAAAGCCTGGATGCTGTACATGACAGTCAAACAACTACCAGAATCCAGGACATTTACATGCAGCTCAGCTCCATCTTTTCCTATGACCCCTGTGTCTGTTGAGGGCCAAGATGAGCACCCCAACTACAGCCCGAGGCATCTGTGGTGAGGATCTGGGTAGGAGCTGGTACAAGGAATGGAATGTTTATCAATAGGTTTTTGTGACCCATTCACCATAACAATTCTCTGCAAAGGGGAGATGTGACGAGAATCATTTGGTCCAGCTCGTCCAGCAACTGATCCCACTGGACACTGAATGTCCACTGAGGGAGCCTCATATGAAGGCGTGGCAGTGACATGGCTGCAGCCATGAGGCTCAGGAGATAAACACTATCGGTCAAAAGTTTTAGAACACCCCCATTTTACCAGTTTTTATTGAAATTTACACAGGTTAATGTCTCAATGTACTCTGAAATTAAAGCATAGAACAAATGAAAAAATTACTCACCTTAGTAATGTTGTTTCTTCTAATGGAGTCTTGCTATATTATGACTATTGCAGTCTGCCCCAGCCTTAGAACTGCTCTGGAGGTGAAAGAGTTAACTTCCATGCAGAACATGGAGCTTAGAGCGCGAGCTTGGTTCAGAAGCTCTGTTTGGCTGGTTTCAAACCGAAACCGCCAGATCTTTACGAGCAAAAACTCACTAAGGTTCTGTGTGGAAGCTGTAACCTACACTAGCCAACTGGCTACTAATATATTAACACATTTTCACTGGTCCCAACACAAAGACTCAAGTCAGTGGACCAGAAAATCAAGATAAAATAACTAAATAAACACAACACCCAAACATGAAAGGGGCATCAATAAATGCCAACAGAGGACTACCCACCCCATACCCCAAAGTAGGAGTTCTGAGAGGGGCAGGCTGGGGAGGTCATAATATAAGAGACTCCATTAGAAGAAACAACATTACTAAGCTGAGTAATTTTCTTCAGACAACATGAAGTCTTGCTATTTATGACTTATGCAGACTATACAGCAGTACCTCCATGGAGGAGGGACAGAACCTACTTAGGAATAGGCTCTCTGAAGCACAGTTGTGTTAAACTCAGCATCCTCCTGGCCTGAATATCCAGGGAGTAATGCTTTGGTGAAAGTGTACT